>OX459028.1:5000000-6250000 GCA_949775025.1 Tricholauxania praeusta | reverse complement strand
CTATGAATATTTGGAACGTAAAGATAGAAAAAGGAAGTAATTTTTTCAGTGTACTCATATGAAGCCCAATGACCCAAGCAATACAAAAGTAATGGAAATTCTCGCGTTGATGGAAAGTGAATTTTGAAGAAACTTAACACCCAACACCATCACACCGCATAGCGGTGACTCAGCTCAACAAAGACGACAACTGCGTTGTCAAAGTTTGACATAAATCTGCTATTCAGGCGAATCGAATTAACTTCAGATTAACTTTGTCGCATGGGTAGTACGCCGAGGGACACACCACACCATAGTCACCAAAGCTAAATGTCATTCGATAGAATCGATGGAGGAGAGCAAAGCGAACATGGCACAATACAAAACGAAACGATTTCGATTACATATGGGTTTTTAATAACGTCAAATGAAACCATGCAATGGCAGTCAATGTCCGTTTAAATCCTTTTTATTATTACTATTTCTTCTCTTCGACTTTTCCTTGTTTTAGTCCAGTAACCCTTCTACCAACTCCCCCACATGTAGTTGACATTTAGTGCAAAACTGTCAGTGTGACTGTCAATTTTTTGTCGAAAACATCGTCGTCTCTTTTAGTGAAAAACAGTTTATCCTTATTACTGTGCACTACGCACATACAATGTAGTGGAAAAAAAAAGTAAATTTCACGCTGCTGTCAAAATATCCTACGGGGGTGGCTTGGGTAAATTTTTTAGGTCTCGCTTTAAGTAAAAAACCACATATTTGCTTTGCAATCCTTCACGACGTTTTTTGTAAGTCCTGCGCAAACATTGCGATATGTCCTGTGAAAATCGAACTGAAAAAAAAAGGCGCGCAAAAATTTGTTAAAAAAACTTGCTGCTGCCTCCGACACAGACACCGTCACACAACCACGGATTATCCGAAAATGTCTGCGCACGACTGCCTGTGAATGCATGCGGCGATTGCACATCGCCTATCGGCAAATCGACTGAACTGGAGTCTGCTTTGGCTTTAAGTCGGTTGGCTACCGTCGCATTCTAGAGGCAGATGTCACATTTGAAATTGAATTAAAGCAGCAGAATGAACAGTACGAAAAAAAAAGAAGGCCGGAGATTGATTGTCTCGAGTTCGGTAGGGTTACTGCGAAGGCAAGAGATATGCAAGGATAAACTATGCATGTAACGACCACCAACGCATAGCAATGGAAGATTTTAACAATATCGATTTAAGTCAGTTAAAGTTTTAAGTATTAGATTGATGGAAGTGTGAATAAGAGCGATTTCTGTTCAAAATTCTATATCGAGAGCTTGCGAAATTCTTTTAAGAAACAATGTTGGAATTAAAAAGTCATGGACTTGTTCTTTATTGTCATTTCCCTAGCTCAATCAGTGATAGCACTCCAACCTTTTCATTTATGAGTCGAGTCATAGCCAAAAGAGTAAATCCAAAAATCACTAAAATCACTGAAATTTAGCTATATCGGCGTAAAAGTATGTTATGAAAACAAAACTGTCTCTGAGAAGGCGCAATAAATAGATGATTAAATGAGTTCTCCACTATCTGACTTTTCTTTATGTTACATTATGGGTTTGATTCAGCGTCAGAAGTGTTTTACTAAATATAAGCTTAAAATAATTCACTGTCCGATTCATTTACTGTCAAAGTCTGTTGCATTCAAAGTCACTTACAGTTTGCAATCGAAATCTGACAGAGCTCAAATCATTCACATTCGTAATCAGTTGCAGTCAAAAGCAGAATTACATTCATTATTTTTGTCATTTACAGTCAAACTGAATAGAAACTTCGACAGTCAAAGTCAGTCACAGTCGAAGTCAGTCGTTGTCGAAGTCATTTACAGTTGAGTTATTTATAGCTATAAATATTTACATTAAAGCCAGCCACAATCCAAGTCAGTCACAGTTGAAGACAGTCACAGTCGAAGTAAGTAGCAGTTGAAGTCACTTACTGTCGAAGAATCTTGAAGTGGATAACACTCACTATTGGAGTCATTTGTAGTCAAATTCAATCAAAGTTGCAGTATATTACAGTCGAAGTCTATCACAGTCAAAGTCAGTCACAATCGTAGTCAGTCGAAATTGGAGTCAAAGTTAGTCAAGGTTCAAGCTAATTTCATTTTAAATCGTAGTCTTTCTGAGCCGAAGTCAGTCAAAACTGGAGCCATTCACAGTCGAAGTGACTTAACGCTGCAATCATTTACATTCAAAATTAATTACATTCGAAATCAGTGAAGTTAGGCGCAGGGGAAAACATTTACTGTTCAAGCCATATACGAGTACCTTTAAAAACAGTCACAATCGAAGTCAATTAAAGTTGAAGTCATTCGCAGTCGAAGTCATTCGCAATCGAAGGCAATCACAGTCGAAGTCAATCATACTTGAGGTCATATCTAACCGAAGTCAGTCAAAGCTATAAACTGTTATTGTTTTTGAACCTGAAATCAAACTCAAGAGAGCACTGAATTATAATACATATGTTTTTTCGTTGTCATTCCAACCGTTTTTCTACACTAGAGCGCTTGTAATTACACAGCACCTCGATTGAGTCAACAACTTGTCGCATTAGTGAATATCATTGGGATTATGACACCACATTTGCATTGACATTGAGTTGCCGCTTAGCTAGCCTACCTCTACTCACCAGCAAACTAGGCAGGATTTCTATCTTCCAGGTTATTAATATAATTCCAAAGATCATTTCCGCGCACGACTGTTGAAAACACTCGCCTTTCGCAAGCCTTTCAGTAATGGGCCGCAACATGCGGCATCTTTCGCAGATTAAATGGCTTTTATTTCGACAAACGGGCGAACGGCGTTCACTCACGCCTCTTCAAATTGTGCTCCTAGTGGTAGCGAGAAACCCTTTACCCCAAAAATTTTGCCTCTGCTTACTTTCATTTAAATGTTGCCAATTTAACGCAAATGTCTTGCAGAAAGCTCGATGTGCTCGTTCACTCGCTCGTTTCTTTAATCACGTGGAAAGGCGAGAAAAGCCATTTTTGTTGTGAGTGAGCGCTTAAAGTAGAAATGGTGTCAAAAGGGTTGCGCTCCTTGCAATAATGCTGCTCAGTACGCACTATGTACTTAATGCTATGGCGATGGGTATGAAGATGCTTATCATTAATCATTAATAATGAAATGTGCGTAAGCCCAAGCAGCGACGGTACTCCTCGAACTGTCGTAGTACCAACAAATGCTGGTTGGTTTCTGCTGGCATATAAATGATTTTAATTCATGACATTTTAAAGAATTGGTATGAGTTTTCAGCTAGAGTGTGGTGAAAAATTAAATCAAGGCAAATTTAAGAAAAATCATATCATTTATGCCATTTATGTGCATCTAAAGAGTTGAATTCTGTAGTAAGGAAAACAATTTAAGCTTCCAATAAGTCAAAGTTTTAGAATGATTTCCCTGGTTTTCTTGTGTCTAATTTTAACATTAAGCTATTTTGTCTGCATGGAATATAATCAAAAGGTATAATTGGTTTTTTCAATACACCCTATCCACTTAGTTACAGCAAGGGTTGTTCTAATTTTTTTTTTCATTGCTACAGCCACATCATAGTTTTGCCTCAAAGTACCTGTTAGCGTTACAATTTCGCCGTTGCTGCCACTGAGTATACGCGCGCGCATACACACACACATAAGTGTGTAATTTGACCCGAGGCTATATGTTACCGAAAGCCACTTGAACGCAGCGCCATCTATTGTGCGTTTGATTGCACAACAAATGCTGTTGACATCGAGTGCAATGATGATGACGACGCTGAATCAAGTTTTGCTCTAAGCTACGCTTTATTAGCTCTTGCCCACTTGAGTGCGAGTGTAGCATACTTTTAGGCGTTTGACACTTCAGCATTTCTTTTTTTTTTGTTTTTTCGATTTTAAATTGAAAATCCTGCGGGAATTTAAGAAATCCACTACACGTACAAAAATGAAATTTTCAAGTGCGCTTTAGAGCATATTTTCATAAATGAATTCTCGTATGCGCTATTTTGTTGTTGTCGACTTTTTGTTTCCTTTGCTGCTTCGCCTTTTTTAGTCACTACACTTTTTTTGTTGTAATTTAATTTTGCACTCCAACCCTTGTCCAGCTGACAGCAGCAACGGTACATAGCCAGTCACGTTATCACGTTAGCAGCGCCAGTAACGTTATAATGTCGGCACAGCTTTGGCATCATGAGAGGTGCTGGACCAGATAATTCAATTTAGCATTTTAAAGTGCGTCTCCTTTGATCAGCAACAATCGAATTTTATGAATTTTTTTTGTGTTTTACGTTTGTCACCAGTACCGCTTTGCGCTCATGTTTAAATTTTACGCTGAACAAGCGAGCGTTTCTCAACCCTCCAGTTCCCCATGGACATTGCTGGTGTTATCTAGTGTTAAAGTCGGTATGGTGTGAGCTTATTATATTTTCTGTTTGATCACACCATGTTGGTTGTAGTGTTGACGCTGCGTTGTTTGTGAACTTTTTTGTTTTTGGGCTTGGAAGTTCGTTGTTGTCTTTGATGGATTTATGGTTCAAACTATGGCATGAGACAGTCGAGTGAGGTAATTAAGTTTCGAAAATGTCTATATATGTATGTTTGAAATATATGAACTTTTGATCAAAATGAGATAGGACAAAATAACATACGAATGACAGATTGAACTTTTGATCTTTAGTGACAGTTATGGATAGATATCTGTACTGGACTGAGGTACGCTCTAACATTTTAAGCGAGATTTTTAATATACATACATCACATTATTCAACTCTTTTTTAACATATTTCGAATTTTTAAGTTTTACAAATTTTTTCGACTTTTTTAACACTATAATATAGCACTTTTCAACATTTTTTCACTTTTAGAAGTATATATTGGACTGAAATGCCGGAAAAGTTCCCTCAAGCGAGTCTAACATTTTAAGTGAAATTTTCAATATTTATCGCAATTTTTAAAATATTTAAAATATATTAAACTTTATGTATTTTTTCGACTTTTTCAACAATATAACACTTTTCAACATTTTTTCAATTGTTTAAACATTTTCGAACTTCTTAACAATTTTAAGTTTCCAACATGTTGACTTGAATAAGTAGGTAGTTGAAATTTCAATATTTCAGGTGGACAGTTTTGAAGATTTTTTTTTAAAAAATTACACTGAATTAAAATTTCCGAAAATTTAGAAAATAACGAGGGAACAATCCGTTTCTACTGTTAACTCATTTTCTGGGATACTCGAACTACCAACTTATTAACTACATGCAATACAGCCAACAAGTCTTCAAAGACAACAGGTTGTGGGAAGATGGTTGAAAAATTTTGAATTCCGTAACTAGTAAATGATTTTGGTACGTAACCGAAATGCAGTTCCGTATTCCAAAGTTTGGAAATGGATTAACTTAAAAAAATGTAGATCTTTCGCTACCTCTGAGGTCATGAAATTTGTCACTTCCTGATTTTTTTTCGATGCTTTAAAGTAGAAAACTCATGTAAATAAGTCACAGAACTTGAGACAGCTAAAGAATAACATTGGACCGAAAATACAGGCAATTTATACATTTTTTTCCAACTGTGCAAAATGATTTTGAATGAGTACAGGTTTATGAACAGTCTGGAGGGTAGCATTAAAAAGTATCATTTTCAAATCTAAGCTTTTAAGCTTCAGCTGAAATATATTTTAAAAATAAAAATATATGTGAGAATAAACTTTCAGCGTGCCCTGTATTACTTTTATTCAGTTTTCTCAAGAAATATTGATTTTAATAATATTTGAACTGCATCTAATGTCACTGAGCAGTAGTTGAGGACACCCACTAAAGGGCAAAAAATAAAGGTGCTTTGAGTTAAATGAAAAAAAATCCTTATTTCTTTCTACTTTTACACTCAATATACATACTTACATATGTGTAATATCTTGTAGAAATTATTATTATTCTCCTTTTTTAAACTGCCAGGACCTTGAACATATCCTTGAAGTTGGCTTTGTTTTTTATTAGTCAAGCAATAAATTTGTGTGCGTCGCTTTTGTTTGAATGCAACAGCCTTCGTACGAGTAAATTATTGGTCCCAAGTGATTCCATGCGCTGTATATCGTCAACGTCGTCGAAAGTACGGCGAAAGCGAAGGCACAGGAACTACAACTCCAAAGTAGTGAAAATCGCATAAATACACGCACGCGGAATTGACGGTGTTGTTGCTGTGTTCTTTATCGCACACACACACACGAATACACATACGTTTCCGTGTGCCATTGTTTTTCGTGTGCATTTTGTTCACGCGCCTGCTAACAAGAAGTAAAAGCAGAAGAAGACAACACAAAAAAAAAATCGATGCAAAATGCGAAAAGTCGAAAATCCTCGTGGAAAAATTTTAAAATTTTCACAGCTGATTTCACTTCGCGAGCGACTCGGTGCCAGCTAACGTTCATTTATTTGTTTGTTTGCGTTGCGTATCATCAGTAGCAACAACAACAACAACAGCAGCAACAGCAACAATTGCTTCCAATTCCGTTGCCTAAGAGTAACGCCAACTTCGCTGCAGGCGCGGATCTAGAATTTTTTTCTGGGGGGGGTCACAGGATAGAAAAAAATCAAAAATAACAAGAATAACCAAATAAACAAAGCAAGCCGAATTTCTTCAATGAATAAAAACTAAGCCAGAATTCACTCCTAGTCGTGAATTCAAAAGGTGCGGACGTGTTTATGCTGAGTCGAATATTTTATTATATAAAAAACTTAACATCAATGCAATAACTTAGCTAATTTTACTAAATATTCATCCGCTCAGCCTAACAATCAGTTAGGTAAAACTTCACAATTTCGGATTTATTTCCAAAATATGTCTGGGATCAGAACAAAATCCAATTCCATTTATTATTATACCACGGCTGGAGATTTTGATGTCATCGTATTTGTTGAGACCTGGCTAAATGATGAATTTTTCGATGGAGAATTCTTTGATACAAATATATATCAAGTATACAGAAAGGAACGTGACGCTATAAAAACAGGATGTAGTCGAGGAGGTGGTGTTCTAATTGCCATCAAACGTTTTTTCTGTACAACAGCTTGCATCCTTCAGAATGCGGACAGTTTGTACGAACAATTAAGTATCTCCATTTCTGGCTCATCAGGCTCTTTATATATTTGTGCCTCGTATATCCCGCCAAATAGTTCTGATGAAATTTACGATGCACATGTAAGTAACATTTTATCGTTACATTCATCGTTGGACCATAAAAGTCAGCTTTGCATATTGGGGGATTTTAATTTAAACAAAGTAATGTGGACTCACCTCGCCGATGACTTGACGCCAACAAATATCAATCATCCTCATGAAATCAATCTTATTGATAGCTTCTTAAGTATTGAATTAGTTCAAATTAATAAAATAAGTACTTAATAATCTTGGTAAAATTTTGGATTTAATTTTTATTTCGTATAATATTAAATACAATTTGTCTGAATGTTTTTGCCCAATTTCACCATCTAATATGCACCATGTTCTAATTGTTCTCGATATAGAATTTTATGAATTTATTGAGCCTCAGCCTGCTAAACATGTATTCAACTTTAAATTATGTGATTTTGAATTTTTAAATAAGTAATAATATAAATGATATAAATTGGAAAAATTTATTTAATGGTAAAAATGCCGCAACTTGTTTTGATTTGTTTAAATTTAATGTGTCACAAATCTGTCATGACCATATTCCAATTTGCCCTCATAAGGTATATAAGCTTCCATGGTATAATTCTGGCCTTAAAAAACTGAAAAATATGCGCAATAAATTTCTAAAACTTTTTAAATCCACTAGGAACTTAGAGTATAAGGAGAAATATGTGCATTACATGAGAGAATTCAACTTTTTGAAGAAGTTTTTATACAAGCAGTTTATTTTGAAAACGGAAACCAATATCAAATTGAATCCGAAATCGTTTTGGAATTTCGTACAATCGAAAAAGTGTGGATCTTTCATCCCCACTTCTATGTTTTTCAATAATATTAGTTCGTGTACAATTGCAGACACAGTTAATTTATTTGCCGACTATTTTAAATCAAATTATACTGAAGATGCTCCATGGTATGAGCCCTCTATCCTGCAAAACATCAATTCTTTCGTGAATGTTGGTTCTATTACTTTGAGTGAAACAGACGTTTTTAACGCATTATAAAAGTTGAAGATTTCTGCTAAACTGGATGTCGATGGATTATCCTTGTTGTACTTGTTAATAATACTAAATCTTATAATTTTGTAGCGTCGTCTGGAGTACCTCAGGGTAGTATCCTTGGACCTCTGTTCTTTATTTTGTTCATGAATGATATTCATAGTTGCTTTCAGAGCTCAAAATTTTTGCTTTACGCAGATGATTTAAAATTATTCAGTCGTATACCCCGACTAGAAAATGTCGTTAGGCGTAAATTAGGTCCTCATTGGTTTTGCCTAACCAGACGTTAGGGCCAAGTTTGGAAACCCAACGACAACCTAATTTGGATTGTAACGGTGTGCCCCAAATTTTCCCAAATAGGATTGTTCAACGCCTACCTCATTAGGCTCTCGTTGGGCCCTTTCTACAAGGGGGAAATGAAAAAAAAAAAAATTGTTGTGTCTTGGGGAAACATTTTTTATCATTGGTTGTTTTTTTCACGTCATTGCAGTGCAGCGCCACACATAATGCATACTACTTTTTATATGATTATTATCCACACACTTCCCCGTTAATATTTTTGTTGACTTATTTTATTATGAATTTATTTGTGTGACGTTTATTTATTTATATTGTCAGTCAGTCGTCATTCATACACAGAGTTCATATATATTCATATTTTAATACAACATCAAAGCAAACAGTCACCCAGGCAACATTCACTTAGTTCATCACTATGTTTATAAATTTGATGTCATATAGTATATAAAATTATGAAAACAAAAAAGTTATAACGAATCATAAAAAATTATTTAAATTTTATTAGAAAAATTCAATGTTTACCTGCGTTGCCACATTTGGAAGATTTCCCCAAATTTGGTAGAAAATTTTTGGTTTGGTAGAAATTAAGATTTTTTTCATTTTGGTCGATTTTTCTTTGACAATTAAATGAACCGATGTAAATTAATGTTCCTTCTGATTTGAAAAGTTACTTTATTTTATTAAGCTTGTTTTTGAATGCTTTTGTATGAACTGTGTTTTATTTTAAGAAAAAACAGATTTACTGTTCAATCTAAATTAGAGCGTTGGGCGTTGACTTTGCCGGCGCTACGCTTTTGAGTTGAGCGCTGAACCTAAATAAGAGCGTAGCGTTAAATGTCATGTAGAGTTTATTTGTTTACTGTTTGTGACAGAAAAAAAATCATCACAATAAAATAAAAAATTAGATGCCAACGCTCTGTCAAAATTAAAAAATCGAATACGTTGGCGTTAGAGCGTTGCTTATTTCGGTTGGCTTCATATAAAATGTATGTGCATGAGAGAGTTTTGACAGCTAAACGACGCTGGCGCTCTAATTTAGGATGAACAGTTATAGTACAAAGCTGACGCTTACTTGGGAAACAGAGACCTTTAATATACCATAAATATTGGAAGGCGACCGAATTCTGATCACTTCTGATATATTTTGGATATTTGTGGCTTTGCAAAAAGTTTTTAGAAACAAATTGTAGAACAATTTTTTACTTCTGCACGTGTACATGCTTTTGAACTACTTTGAGTCCCAAATCGAAAAGATAGATTCCACATTATTTGCGGCATCTTGCAGGTGATGTAGAAAAATTTTAGATGAATTCGATACGATCGGATTTGAAAATTGCATTGGAATCCTATCAAAAATGGCTAAAAAAGGGAGGTTTCATTGCAACAAATTTATCAAAGAACAATTTTTTCAATTACCAAAAATAAAAAATTCAAATAATGTTACATTGAGCAAAACAAATTACACAAATAATTATTTACTTTATAATTGTGACATTATTGTTAAATCCATAAGTAAAACTGCAATTGTTAAAAAATACGGCACTTCATAATTCAGTCGTATAACCACTCTTTCGTCTCTAATTTTTATTCTATTTAACAACAACTAGCATAACTAAATTCTTGAAAAGGCTTTTTTGATTATATATCAGTTTGTATTAAAAATATGTTGACACAAAACTGTTTTATAAATAAATAAAAAGTCATTGCTACAGTAAGCTTGTGTTATTTTAATATTCTAATTCCAATTATCGGGCAGCTACCACACACATTTACAGCAAAAAAAAAAATAATCAAAGATTACAAAAACACCCAAATCTGGGAACTCTGATAAAATGACAATTCAAATATGACACTGTTAGAAAAATTATGCTACGCATCTAACAACTCGGAATGACCAGGTTCAACTCCAGCGCAGGAAAAGTTCTTAAAAATTTTTTTTTTTTAATTTGAATTCGCATAATAAAACACCAAATTTATAAATATATCAAGGTCAATATTCATTAAAAAATTAAATGAAATGATGAAAATCAAAGTTAAAAGTTCAGGAAACGTTGCATCTGTCATCGGTCATTTCTTATAGTTCAGGAGTAAATTCGAACTTAGTCACGACTACCACATTACTTATTCCCCAGATTTACTGAATTCAGGCATTCCTTAGGTTATTACCATGACCAAACCTTTAGGCAAACCAAACTTTGGCATGCCGCAGTAGGGCCTAATCAGGCAGTTGATAGGCAAAACTAATTTAGAAATGCCTTACAACTGCCTAATTAGGCTGCTAGTACACATTCCTAATTTTGGCTAGCCTAATTATTTCCCAGTTAGGGCCAAAAGTATATTTAGGCATGCCTAAGAAAAATTCTAGTCGGGACGGAATGTAGGTGACGTTGAATCCTTACAACGTGACTTGTCCAATGTGAGTAACTGGAGTAAACTTAATCAGTTACCTTTAAATATTGGGAAATGCTTTCCCTGCACATTTGCAAAATCAAATAATATACTCGATTATTATTTCTTAATTCAGGGTAAACTTCTTAAGTCAATCAATCTTATAAAGGACTTAGGCGTAGTTTTCGATGCTAAGTTTACATTTATTGAGCATTTGAATTTTATCATCCCTAAAGCTTATGCAATGTTGGCTTTTGTTCGTAGACACAGCTCTGATTTTATGGATCCACATACCATTAAGAGCCTTTACTTTGCATTTGTAAGATCTAGATTGGAATATGCCTCTTTTGTTTGGAATCCGTTTTATGCAAATCATTGTGCTAGAATTGAACGAATTCAGAAAACTTTTTCTAGATTTGCATTACGTTCTTTGTATTTTGGTGATTCAAGGCCATCATATAATTCACGTTGCCTGCTTTTGGGCATAAATACCCTTGAATCGAGGCGGAAGGTTATGTCCTTAATATTTATTTATGATATAGTTAATAGTAATATTGAATCTCCGGAGTTACTTCAGTTAATTGGTTTTTATATCCCACCTAGACAGTTGCGTCATTTTGATTTATTCCTCATAAAAAAACATAAAACTAATTATGCTCAGAATGAGCCTATATTAAGAGCTCTCTCATTATTCAATAGATTGTCATCCATAAATGAATTTGATTTTTCGATGTCTAAAGCAGGGGTCGACAAAATTTGATTTTTCATAGCTCAATTGAGCTGAAGTACATCACACACATTGTGTTTTGCCGACCCCTGGTTTAAAGACTCTTCTAGTCTGTAAGGAAATGTAATCCAAAGGCTTAATAAAGAAATGAAATGAAAAATGAAAAACTTGTCCAATTTGTTTTACTTGAAAATTCATTACATGTATATATATATTTATTGTTTATATAAAATTATAAACTTTTTTATGTAAAAAATGTACTCTTAAAACTAAGAAATGTCTTAGCTGATGAATATTTTTATTTCGAATTTTCATTGGACATCGATGCGATCATTAACAGATTTGCGAAACAAAATAGAAGATTGGATTTTGTTTTATAAATGATGCTTTTAGTTGGAACTTGTAAACAGATTGTAAACAGATGATAGTATATCAAGTATAGCTACAATCCAAATATAGAAAAAATAATAAAAAAGTCAGTCTTGTTTAAGAAAATTAGTCAAATTTGTTGATTTAGTCATTTTTTGATTCCAATTTTTTCAGAGTGCAAAAAAAAAAGTTAATTTTGGTCGTTTGGTTAGTTTCAGGTTTTTAAGTTTGCAAAAACTAGGTTTTGTTCGTTTGTTTTTTTTTTGTTTTTCGGTTTGCAAAATATTGTTTCAACTCTATTTTTTGAAATGCGGGCTGTTTTGGGGGGGGTCATGACCCCCGTGACCCCCCCTTGGATCCGCGCCTGCTTCGCTGTCTTCTGAGCCGCATTGTCAGCAGCCGCCGCCATTTTTTTTTTTAACGTAATGGTTTTGGGCTGCAGACTTTTAACGTTTGTTTGTTGCTGTATTAAAAAATAACCAACAGCAATACAAAAACAAAGAAATTTTACTAAAAAAAAAATGTAGTTTCGCATTTGTTGAACGGGGTACACTGAGAAAAACTATTGAATGAATGCTGTAAGAGAGCGCTGTAGGTAAAACACTTTTATGGGGACGTCCATAAATTACGTGAGTCAAAATAGGGGGGTGGGAGGGGTTCCGCAAAAATCTCACCAAATCTAACCAAAGGGGAAGAGGGGTCAATGAAAATCTCATGTCAACTTTTTAATGCAGAGACTGTACATTATTATAGCAGATTACATTTAAAAATTATAAGGCAAATCTCACGGAAGGGAAGTTAGGTCCTGTCAGAGCTCACCAAATTTCACCAGGGGAGGAGAATTTCAAAAAAAAAAAATATTTGAGTGTTTAATCTACAAAAATTTTTCCATAGGGGCAAAACACTTAATCTTTTGAAACCAATATATCAATAAAACTTTTAGTGATTTCTATTTTATTCAAATAGAAATTATTGTAAGCTTAGAATACGGTGCTTTATCTCGAAAATGGAAATTTCGAATTTCAAGAATATTTCTGAACTGAGTTATCAACTTTTTCAATACAACTCGATTTTTTCAGACTTTCATATTTCATTATTTCATACTTTCGATACTTTTTGACTGATATAGACATTTTGAAAATATTCGGTAGGCTTAGGTTTTTGATGATTATGTACTCATTGATATTTTTATAAATATTCTGATGTTTTCTAATTCAACTTAATCTTTACTAAATATTTTCAATACTTTTTGATGTTATTCGCTGATTTCTCTCCGTTAATGGCTTCTTCGATATTTTTCGACCGGGATCAATTTAAAAAAAAAAAATATTAAATTGCACTGTGTAGGGGCGTCAGCGGCTTCATAATGCCGAATGCTAGTATGAAGTTAGTGTTGCTTGGTGGTATTGGTATAGCAATACTGAAAGATTTTGACATTCCGGGATTATCAGCAAAAAAATATTTATAAATATAATCCGCATCCCGAGATTTTTTGAGACTAAAACAAAATGCACTTGGAACTACCTAAATTTTCAAGTTTAAAATCAAATCAATAGTATTTTTTGAAGGCACAACTGAATTTGAAGCAAGATTTCAACGAAAAGATTTGGAAGCAATTTTTCGAAATATTTTTCTTCTAAGTCATCTTGTTTTTTTTTAAAAAAACAATTGTAGCTAAGCATTTAAATTCGTTTTATGTTGCACAAAATTGAAAAGAAACAAAGAAAGAACAAATTCTTTACGTATTACTCTATATCAATTGCAAAACATTTAAGGAAACATTCGTCAAAAAAGCCGCAGTAATCTTTTCAATTTGATAGTCCAAATATCGTGTGTTCCGTGTTCTTTGTCTTTGTCTATGTTTTTTTTTTTACTTTTTAATTTCTACGTTTTCTGATAGCTAGGAAAATTATTGGAATGTTTCAAGGAAAATGTCTGTACCAAAATTTCTTTATTTTTTCATAAATTCAAAAAAAAAACTTTTTCTTAGGTCTAAGGATGTGCCGAATATACACATATATATCATTTAATTAACAACGTTCATTTTCACTGTGCATTTTCGATTCGAAAATGTAATTTTTATGTCCGCCATCGTTTGCTAGGTTGTCGAGGATGTTGAAGGATACCAGCGAACGTGTCCGTTTTGGAATACGCGCAAATGCGTTTAATCTTCCAACGAGACAAAGTGGCACGAAATTCGCTATGAAATGTGGACTCAGAAAATGAATGTTGTTTTTGTTGTTGCTACGATGCTTGTCCTGGCTATTGTCCTTACTATTGGTGTTGCTGTTGTAGTTATTGTCGCCCCACCATACACTCAGGAATAAAACATGGAATGCGTGTATTTATATCCTCGTACGTTGTTGGTTGTTCTTGTTGCTCTTGTTTTTGTTCAGATTGTCATTTTCAGTTGCATATCCTTGTTCGTTGCTATTGTTCTTGTTGCTATAATTCTGTCACAGATTCTGTGTTGCCTTGCAATTTAAATTTGAATTGACAGATTTTCCATTTGTTGATTTATTAACAATTTCCGGATTTATGTTGTTTGCCAATAATTGCAATTTAATTACATTTGTTGCAAATGCCGCACATCTCTCTTGCACACCGTCACCCTCGCTCTCTCTCTCTCTCTCTTCCTTGCACCTTTGCATTTTAATGCAACACTTGTTTATATCTGATCCTTCTATATTTGTTTATGACTGTGATTTTATATGTTCGTTGATATGCATATTTGTACGTGGTTTAGTAACCATAATATCCATTGGAGCAACATTAAATCTGGCAGCTGGCTTTTTTCCTTGGTATTATTGCAAAATCTGTCGCTGTTTGTTGCCTTAGCGAAATAATTTTCCAAATGTTGCCGAATCGATTTGGTTTGTAAATAAAAATTAAATTATTTAGTTTTCGTTGGTTATAAATTTATTCTACAAATGGCCATTATAATATTTTTTTTCTACTGACTTCCTTACGTTTCCTGCATGCGCATTTTGTGTGCATTTTTG
Organism: Tricholauxania praeusta; assembly: GCA_949775025.1. Classification (NCBI taxonomy): domain Eukaryota; kingdom Metazoa; phylum Arthropoda; class Insecta; order Diptera; family Lauxaniidae; genus Tricholauxania; species Tricholauxania praeusta. The sequence continues at coordinate 6,235,063 of OX459028.1, read as the reverse complement.
TACGTGCAGGGTCTGAGAAAACTTTTAAACACGGTTTGCCGCTATGATTCTGGGCTAAGCAAAAAAAAAGTCTGTAGCATATTTATTATATTTATTATTTTATGGACCAACTCATGCTTAAACTATTTAGGAAACATACCAAGATACGTCTCCAATAAAAGGTTTCCAAATGGAATTGAATATGACACATCTTTTTATGTTTGCGCTATGTTATTTGCTCTTTTTTTTATACCCCCACAAAGAAGCCCCTCAATGACTGACAAAACAACTCAAAGTGCTAACTGTTGACTGGCTCAGTGTGACAGCTCTCTGTTTTTCTTTGGTTGCGCATTTCGGAGCTTCTTACAACTCGCATCAACTAAATGAACTCGACAATTCCATTCATTAGATCGAAATTTGAAATTTTGCGATATCAACGCAGCGCAGAGATTGATTGAAGCAGATATCGAATGAAGATGACGGCAACAACTACAGAAATGACTAGGACGATGACGGTAAGGAGTAGAGGACGTAACACGCATACATACCACTATACATTATCTCCATATAAACTTGGTATGAGCGCACTCTCTGGCATGTATAATCCGCTGTTGATGCTTTGTTACGATAGCTTCCTAGATGGCGATAAGCATCTCATATTAAGCGTAATAGACAAAGTGCCAAAATGATGTTCAACTCAGTTTGGAACAAAATCAGCCCTTGTTGCCAAGTTTATTCCTTTTCCTGTACAAGCTGTGCATAAGAGTTTGTGGTGTTTCTGTTTCGTTTTTTTTTTCCTTTTTCGGGGAATTATGAAAAGTGTTGAAGTGGAACAAATCAAATTGGACAACATTTTGTTCATGGATGTTGTAAAGAAACATTTGCTTAAGGAACACTGGGGACAAAAAAAATTCCGCAGAAAACCAAGGCGTAAAGCTTAAACTAAATGACAAAACACTTCAAAATCTTTGATGCAAACTGAAATCTTGGCGAGCGATAATTCAAGTATTTTTGGGTATATTTTTCGTCTTTATTTTTTGTAAAGAAATACCAAATCCAGACTTTTTTTATGAAGACCTTTTGGGTGAGTTTTAACTTTTTTTCCGACAATTTTTCCTAATAATTTCTTTCGTTTTGGGTGATTTTTTCTTTTTGTCCATTTCTTTCTTGTGATTTTTTTATCAATCAATTGTCATTGCAGTTCTAAAAAATCTCTCTTAATTATTTTAGTTCCCATATATTATTTAAAATAATTCTTTTTAAGATGACTTTGTGTGTCCTAAGATTTTACTTTCCAAATAAAGTTACGAATTCTAAAACTATATATCTGATGGATTTGTTTTGTTTGCGTAATATGAGTCCCCATTTGGAATGGCATACACCTTGACATGATCTTGACTGGCCTGTCTGTAGAAATGTATGTCTCTTCGTCTGACTGTTAGTGTTTGTTTGTCTTACTGACTGGTGTGTGAGTGTGTTTGGACCACGTTTACCTTTCAAAGTCATGATCAAAGTCAGTTGCGATTTATCAGCGAATGCAGTCTTTGCGCAGTTCTAGCGAAGCGTGTTAGAAATTTAATAATCATTTTTTTCACTCATTTTTATTACTAACAAATCGTTTTGTTGCATTTTTTCAATGTAATTTTAATGTGATTTTCTTAAATGTCAGCCTCTGTAGAGGAGACTTTCAGACAGTCAGTCGAGCGGACCAACAGACGAATGAATTTACATGACGATCTACTGCAATTTAAATGCCAAACAGCTGACTGCAACGAAATACTGTGGGGAAAAACATGGCAAACAATAAAAATAAAATCTAAATTTAATTGACTTGTTCTTCGAAGAATATAGAGCGTGTTATTGTTAATGAGAAACTGTGATTATGCGGTGTAGTATTCAGACGTTGAGTTCAGACGATTTTGATATCTTGATTCCGAAAATGACCTCAATTGTGTTCAAATGACTTGAAGTATTTCGGGATACTTGTAAATACTTGCAGTGGAGTAGCGTGAACACTTGCCGACCGGGATAAAGGATCGTGTCCGAAAAAAAATATATTTTTAGCTTATAATTTTTTTTTCCTCATTCTCTTTTCCGATACAATTCTCCCATTAAATAGAAAATGAATACAATTTTCAAAAAACAATCTGGCGCAGAGTTGAATTGTCTGATTTTATTTTGATATGGAAAACAACAGCAACGTTTTTAAGACTCTCATGAAATTTTAAAATATTACGACACGTTTAGACACACTGTGAATTGCCTATTTATATTGTTTCAAACTTTGTTTTTGAGAAAATTTAACTTCATATCGAACCGAAATTCAAATAATTTTTTTCAAAGCGCCAGAATGGTTCCACTGTTGGCTGCTTGCAGTAAACAAGTTGCAAACATCCATTGATCAACCAAAGTACCTAACAAACAATAAAAGTAACAAAAAACAACAACAACAACTACAACATGTTGTCAATGCAGTTTGATATCAACAACATGCTGTTACGGCTGCAGATCTGTTGATGTCGTTGTTTTTTTTTTTTTGTTTTGTTGCCAATAATGTTGTTGCTGCTGCTGCAACTACTGCAATGACCTTCATTTTCATCAACCCACGGAATTTTTTTCCCATTTTATGTCGTAGTTTTTCAATTTATTTGCTCGTTTAACTTTGTGCGCCGCACAGTTGTTAGTCTCGAGCGACGACAGCGTCGCTGGTCTGCATGTGCGCATGTGCAGTTGCAACGTCAAATGACTGAACATGTTGCCAACAAATGCAACAACAGCATTATCATTACGTAAATGACAGCAACTGCAACACAGCGAGCTGACGCTGCCGTCGTCAACGTCGCGGTCGATAAAATGTTAAAAGAAATCGCTTACCTTATAAACAATTTAGCGACTTTATCTATCGACAGTTATCGACTATAAATTTTGACACTTGCCAACCTGCTGCCCATGTGTGGTGGTGGTTCACTTGGAGCAGGCAGCCTGCAATGGTGGTGAAGTGGGGCGCAATAGTGTTGCCAGTAACGCGTTGTAAGTGACAAATTGCGACCTTTGTTGTGTCTTGTTAAGACTTTTCTGGAGGAGTAAGGGGGAGAGAGGAGATTTTGCAATTATGTACGTTTATTTGAATTTTATTTTTCCTTCTCTCCCAATTTAAAGTTTGAATGATTTTCTTACTTTTTTTATTTTGATATCTTGTTGGTGACACTCGACGACAAAGAAAGATATATTTTGTTTATTTGTGCCGATTTTATAATTTACCATATGTAAAAGCCCAATATCTGATAGACTTTTTTATGTAGAAGTTTTTTTTTTCGATAATTATTTTTCAAGTGGTTATGGTTGCATCGTCCCCTTTATGGGTTTTGTTAATGTTCCCTTGAGTCTGTAATTTATCAAGTTTAAACATTGGGCTGAGTCAATGTAAAAACACATTTTTTGACATATGAAAATTAAATATTACATATATCCACGGTACAAAAGAATTCGAAAACTTTAAATTATAAAACAATATAATGTTAATAATTTACAACATAATTCAATGATTGTACCAACAAGATTAGTTTTTTTTTCAATAAATCGGTACCTTTTTAAAGGATAGTTGTTTATTCTCTATTATCATATCAGATCAGCTATTCTAAGTCCATTTTCGTGGAAATATCATTAACTGAGAACATTAATTCTGTCGGGAATTCAACGTATTTACCTTACTCAAATTATCATCCCCCTATTTCAGCCAGTTAAAAGAAAATACTTGTATTTTGGGATTTAATTACCATCCATTCGTACAATATTTAGCCAAGTTTTGAAGTTAAACGGATGTTTGATTTTTGGCTAAGGATATTTCACATGAAATGCGTCATATATGCAAATCCGCCAAATTTGGCCTTTTAGCTGGCCTCGTTTTTTTTTTTTTTTTTTGGAGTATATCGTTCAGCCATAGTTTTTCTTGAAGCCAAGGCTATCTTGAACTCATAATAAAGGTTGTTCAATTGAAATTCAGATAGCTATTTTTTTTATTTAACTTTATATGTAACATTTCTTGTGTTTTTTAACTAAAATCCAATTTTAACTATGTCTCCCTTTGAATTTTAATTGTTCCTCCTTGAATATCAATTAAAGATAGTCTAAACTTCGAGAAAAACAAGGTTTGAAGAGTCTGCTCCAAAAAAAAAAAAAAAAAAATCGAAACTGTCATCTTTTTTTTTAAATTTTTTTTTTTGGAGCAGACTCTTCAAACATGATTTTTCTTGAAGTTAAGACTATCTTTAATTAATATTCAAGGAGGAACAATTAAAATTCAAAGGGAGACATAGTTAAAATTGCATTTAAGTTTAAAAAAAAAACATGAAAAGTTACATACAAAGTTAAAAAAAAAAAATAGCTTTCTGAATTTTAATTGAACAACCTTGAATATTAATTCAAGACAGCCTTAGCTTCAAGAAAAACTATGGCTGAACGATGTACTCGAAAAAAGAAAAAAAAAAAAAAACGAGGCCATCTAAAAGGCCAAATTTGGCGGATTTGCACATATATGCTTATTGTAAAACAAAAATTTATGTTATTTTCAAAAAAAAAAAAAAAAAAAATTGATTTTTCTCATAGTGCCTCTGTTTGACATTAACTCCGTGACTTGCAGCTTAATCTATGCATTTAAGAGCGTGATGGCTACTGGAAAATTTTTACCCGAAAAAAAACATTTTGTAATAATAAATTAGGATATAAAAACTTATTTTAATTCGATTCTGCATGTAATATAGAAAGCTTCTGCTGGTTCTCAATTGCGTAGAAAACTTAAATTTTGTTCAACACTGTGCTCATGGCTTTGTGTGGATTGATGTCTTACTATGCAGTGGGGTTTTTTTTTTAAAGGAGATTCAACTGTTGCCGCTGCACATCTTCCGCATTTGCATAATTATGTTAACTATTGCAGTTTTATCTTGTCCTTCTGTCTGACTGTGTCTGTTTTATGCTATCTGGTTGTCTAGTTTAGCTGTCACATTGTTTACAAGCTAGTTTTTGTTTGTTTTTTTTTTTTTTTTTTTGCACAAAGAATACTTTTTTTTATTAACTCAAACGTTTTCCGTATTTCATTTGTTTCAATGCGCTTTGTTGTAAAATCTATTAATTACAATTTTTACATCATTCTTACATTGATTTCCAATTAATTTAGCGCGTGTTATTTGCAGTAAAATGTACGCATTTAAGTTGTTAAGGCTATTATACAGTAGAACCATGTGATTTGCGCCTATTTATTCGGCTCTCAAGTTTCACTTTTTAGTTCCAAGTTAACTTCAGAACTTTATTTCAACTGATAGAAGCAAAAAAAGCATTGAACCGTTTAGAAAGTACAAAAACATTCCAGTGATGATCCAAATTACGTACAATTATTTGTGTTACTGGCTATAGCCCTAAATGAATGAATGCGAAATGCGAGTGCGAGCAAAAACAGAACGAGACAACATGATTTTTCCTATACGTTAGAGTAAGATGCGTAATAGAGCTTTTTTTGGAAGCTCAAACATATAGAAAAAATCACGTCATCATGATATGTTTTTTTCTCGCACTCGCATTTCGCAATCATTGTGTTTACAACTTAAGAACATTCAAATACATATTTCTAGCCACAACCTGAGCTATTTCATAATTATTTATGAGCCCTATATTATCTGACTTTCAATTTCATAAGCGCTGTCACAATCTTATGTCATATATAACTTTTCAAAATACATTATAATGTATTTACTGTACTTAACCGCATTTCTGAAATGTTTTCTTATAAATCATATACTTGTTTTTTTTTAGTATATGCTACTAACTACCTCCTCAAACTGCCTTCAACTGCTTCTGCTAAAGGTTAGTATGTAGAATACTTATTAACAGAAACAAAAAATTGCAAAATTCTTTTGGTCCCACGGTCAACTGCTACTGGATCGTGCAAACATCGATATTTTTCATTAATTGCATTTTTATTGCCTCTATAACAGTTCGCATTTCTGTAGGCTATTGTGGATTATTAAAATCTTTATTAAGCACTTAGGCTGCATTTGTCACTGGAAATGTTTGAATTATTAGTAAATACTGTATTTTAATTGAAGTTTAAACAAAAATTTAGATAAACAACTGTAATTAATTAGCAAATATTGACAGAAAATGGGAGGTTGTTACCTTAAGTATTACGTCGAGTAATGCTAAATGCTGATTTGTAATAAAATACGCGATTTGTGGAAGTACATTTTCTCATATAAACTAACTACTACTTGACCCGTCACAGTCATAGTAATAAATACTATTCTTATTTTCCAATTTGTTTATGTTTTACAAATGCATAATAAAAAAAATATATTTAGAGATAAATTGATAATCAATATTTACATTGAACTATCGATTCTTGCATAGCTGAAAAAAGCTTGAGGGGTTGTGGAATGCCAAGAAAATCTTCAAGCGTCTGTGCGCAATGTTCGAATCAGATCAGTCAAACAAAATAGACAGAATTTAAAGAAAATACTTCAACTTATAAGTGTTGCTTATGAAAACAAATTACGTATAATTTTTAATACACTTATGCTTATATCATAGTATATATTTGTATAATATATGATATTATACCACACACAACAAAAAATTAAAACACACATCACAAAATTTTGTAGCAACTGCCATAAAATTAGCTGAACAATTGCTTAGTACACAACAACCGATAAGCCACAAAAGTATCGTTTTATAATGCATATGCCATGACGGCTGAAAGCATGAAAGCACACACAGCGTGAGCAATGGATTCAGTTCGTGTGTGACTAGCATCGCGGCAAGCAGAGAACTAATATACATCTGAGGCTCTTAAAAAGGTAGTGAAAAATTTTATCCCACTACCCTGAAAGATTACCAACATCAGCAACAGAGCCAGCGGCGAAGTCGCCCAGGAAAATTATCAAATCACATTTTTTATATGGAAAAATCGAATTTTGGGACTAAATATTATTTATAACAGAAAAAAAAAAATTAAAATTTTTTAACGTCAAATTTTTTGCAAGAACGTAATCTTTATTTTTCAAGCAAATTCAGGTATTCATTCTTGAATAAATAAAAGCTACAAGCAAATATCACGTTTTTTAGCCAAAAAGGACCCTTAAGAGAATCAAAGAGACCCATTGGTTTTTCTCGGAACGAAAAAAAAAATTACGCAGATTTCGTTTTTAATTCGGTGTCTTTTGAGTCGGTGTCTGGCTGACTTTATTTTGCTTCATACAAATCGAACCGGTCTAATGTACAATGAACAATTTTCAAGCGAGCCAATTCAGTAAACAAATGATTTTACCCCAAAATGACCTTAAATGACTAATTTTGATGATTTAGTATACGCTTCAGCGACCAAATTCACTGCTCTTACTACACGGAGACAGATGAGGCAGTGGAATATATCCGCATGCCACTTGCAATAATAATTGCATTAGAGTTTAGCTATTACTCTTCTTAGCTATTTAGCAAGAGCTAAACTAACGTTCGCCTTTGCCTTCTAGACTATCCAGTGAGTTCTTCCACTAAAGCAATATAGTTAGTTCCTCGCTGGTTTATCCTTAAATCTACGAAGATATTTAAAAAAAAAATTGTTGAAGAGTAAAATGTCTTCAAAGAATTACAAATTTCTTATTTTGCTCACCTCAAATTAGCACGCAATTCAAAACCATATCCCAACCGCAAATATTTGAAAAGCCGCCACCGTATTGATATGAAAAAAATGTAACAGATTGCAAGCGACTCCACCCACAACCGAACCACAAAGCCACCCACAAGTGCAAGGACTACAGAATACAATTGATACAGTAGCAGCAGTAACAGCCGTCATCATCTAATTTAGCTAACAACCCTCGTTCGTCAAATATTAAATTTTCTTTAGTTTTGTCACAATCCACCTTCTTCTCTGCCACTGTGCTTACAAACTTCAATTACAAAAACAAAAAAAAAAAAAAAAGTTGAGATTTCAAATTTTACAGCAACACAAATTGAAGTTGACATGTGTATCCTTTTCATTAACTTTCCACAGCTACGCAGTCGGTCGGTCGGTCTGTCCGTTCGTTCGTTCGTTCATCTGTCCACAGCATTACAATTTTTGAACGCATCCAATTGAGTTGTTCATTCCATGCTGACGCGCTCAACTCAGCGCAGCACAGTGTCAGGCGGTAGCGACCTGTCAGTTTGATTCTTCATTTTAAATTATGGTTACCCCAAACTCAATGCTGCCTTCCCCCTGCCCCTCCCCCCACCCACTTTACTTATGAAACGCAATATTTGCTATTTGACAACCGCAAATTTGATTGCATTTCATGGTTAAGCGTTAGCACAATGAGGTGCCTTTTAACACCCCCACCAAGTTGGCCTTTTTCCTCGACTTCTTTTAAGCAACGCACATTTATTAAAACATAATTCAAAAATTGAGCTCAAGTTGACGTGTTTCTATTGTGCGTGTGTGTGTGTGAGAGAGAGTATGCATACAATCAAGCGTTGAATTCAAATTTAAACTGAAAACCCACCCACCCAAGGAAACAGAAGTTACCCTATGCGTTGTTGCATTGACACAAAAGTTGATTGCCACTGATTCAGACAACTCTTATTTTACATTTTGTTGCTGTTGTTGTTGTTGTTTGCATTGTTGCATGTTTGTTGAAATTTGATTTAAATACTTTAAATTGGATTATCCTGTAAGTATTTTTTTCTAAGTGTAAGGTCTTATTTGTGTTGATATGACGCATTTGTAACAATTTGGCCATCTATGTATGTCAAACTGATTGTAGGCAGTTGTTGTTGGTCTTTATTTTATTAAAAGCGATAGAGTTTGTCGTAGCATTTGATGTTTTGCTTCTGGGAGTTCCTAACTTTTTATGACCTGGAGATTCAGAAAACGAATAAGCTCGAAAAAATGCTATAACCTCTTCAAGGCCAATACTCCTAAGGAGATGAGATGAGAAAGGGGAAAAAGGTCCATTGCAATTACGGTTAAGATTTGAAAAAATCGGTAGGGGCTCTGGCGTTTTGAGCATGGCAGTTAATCGCAAGAACTCTTCCAACTTAAGTTCGAGCAACTCGTCTTTCGCAAAATTTTTAATTAAACAGATGAGATATAATGTTTTCGGAACAACATAAGGCCATGTTTTCGACTTCGATCAAGGAAAATTTTTAACAAAATTTGGAGATTAAATGAAACAGCGACGATTGCTTAAGTACACAGAATCGACAACAATACATGTATGAAGCCGCACGTGAAAAGTTTTAAGCCACCGACACCATAATATTCTACTATGTGGCAAACCTCCATTTATTACTAGCAATGGAACGTATATTCTTTAAACTTCCTCCACACCTAGAAAACATTCCACACATTAAATATAACAAGTACAAATTTTAGAAATTTTCAGCTCATTGATTCAACCGGTACCAAAATTGCCAACATTAAAAATTACTTAAAAGGATAACCAACATTTTCCCTCCAAGGATAACCTAATGAACTCTTAACGCCAAAGGCACTCAATAGCAAGACAGCAAAATTTTCTATCAACAACTGCGAATATCCTTGAGGCACATCAAACACTTGCTGCATCGTCGAGATGAACCCTTTGGTAGCCACAATGACCAGTCAACATGCCACAGCAGCGGCGGCATAACATGAAAACATCATCCATTCATTCAAGTTAAGGCTTAAATGCTATTGCTCTGAAAATTATTTTATTGTTGGCTGCTAATGTGGCATGAAATTTATTAACTTGCAGCATTTGTGGGGTTGCAAGCAAGTTGCCGAAAGGGGATGCCAAAGTCAGTCAAGTTACATTCCAGAACTTTAGATAGCAGTAATTTTTATCTAAAAGGCAATGAATTTTGCACAATTTTACTGAAAATAAACAGAAATACACTGAAGGTAAATGCGAATAAAAATTAATGATTAATTGAAAATGTTGCCACAAGTTACCTTCGCTGATAAGATTGATAAAAATTGCAGAAACAACAACAGAACAGCACTCAATCATGCCACCTACGCACTTAGCAAGTGTATAACCTTTGACTCCCCCTTGACACTCACATACAGAGTGTGGGGGGGGGGGTGCATAAATAAATCACAGTTCAGTGGCTAATCAGTTGTTCGCTTCTCATACGACTGCGATATGCGTAAAATAACAGATTTCATTAACTTTTGCCAAAAGGTCCATTAATTACTTTGAACTGACTGGTTCACTGCTTTGCTCACGATATGCGCAGGCTGTTACACTAATGAGGCCAAAAAGAATGTGCGTGTAAATGCGGCAATATTTTTACGAGATAAATGTTAGTTTTTCCCACAGTTTGACCTGATTTCGGTGTCGGCTTAATTTCTGTTGTTTGCCAGAGGTTTTGCTTTTGGGGAGTTTGTTAGTTGTGCGGGGATATTCAATAATTCGAGCAGCTTAATTGATTTGAGCAGCAGATGAGATTTATTGTGTTTCATTTTACTGATTATATGCGTTTGGCTTATATAAATGTAATTGAAGATAAAAATTCTTATAATAAATTCGGTATTTTTAAAGAACCTTAGACAATCGGATCGTAAAGCGAATGCTGAAATGAAAGCAAAAAGTCGTTAAAAAGGATAGAGAATTTTTCAAGAGTATCGCGAATTCCTATTGAGACCCTCGGCAATCATGAATTGATGCATCAAATATTTAATTTCATAGTATGTACGAGTATTTTTAAATTGTTGCTTTATTGCATATGCGCTTAAGGGAAGCAGCACATTTTTATTGAATGTTTCAAAATATTGAAGAAAACCCGCGAACGAAAGAGGCACTGAAGAAAATTTTGAATTTGTGCTTTTTTTATATTTTTTGTGTAAACTGTTACGAACGATTACATAGTTATTAATTTTTTATGTTGACTCAACGCGGTGATATAAACTTCATTTCAAGAGATCATTTGAACTTAAATACTCTTAAAAACTTTTATTATTTTTTTTTTGCGGAACATCTTGAAGCTCAAGATTTCAAGACTTTTAAGAAGTTTTGTTTTCAAATTTTTAAAATTAATTTATTATAAGTCTTGTGACTTTTTAAGTCTAAATTTTCCTTTGAGAATTTCTTAGTTTAAGAGACTCCAAGAATTATTTAAATATTTTTACATTTTTTTTATTGAAGTATTATGTTTATTTTAATTTTTTTGAGACATTTCAAATTTCGGATTTTTCAAAATTTATTAAAAAACTTTAAAGAGTTAGTTATTTATATATTTTGAATTGGCGACTTTTACAAGTTTTTTTTAGTACAATTTAAAGTATAACTTAATTTCAAGATTTTCTTCATATTTATTGAACTTAAACGCTTTCAAAATTTTTGTATCAAGAATTTTTTCAAAACATTTTTTTCAGAAATCTTAAAATGCAGGATTATTTTTTGAAATTATTTTTGGATTCCAAAATTTTAAAAGATTTTTCTTATGACCTTAAGCATAATTTTTGTTTTCAAATATTTTATTTTTTAAACTTTGTTTCAAGTAATAAGTTTAAGGCCTTTGTGATTTTTTTCTTTTAAGCTCTAAATTATTTTAAATTTCATACACAAGATTTTTTATAAGAATTTTAAAATTCAAGACACTTTGCAATTCTATTTATGTAAGTTAAGTTTTTTCTTTAAAATTTTCATAATATATTTATTTGAAAAAAACATTTTGAATATCTTTCTGAGTTTTCAAGTTCAAGACTACAGTAGATTATTTTCTTCAAAATGTATGGCCTATAAAAAAAAGAGGTGATATAAGCAATTCGGGCGTCTTCTTCTATAGCTGACCAGTTACACATTTAACTTTTCTGCGGCCATATTTTCTTTCTTGAGGAAATTTAACCCAATGTCTGATATCACTTGCAAAGAATATTTTTGATAATTAACTACAAAATAATACCAAAGTTAATTTTAAAAAATCCAAACTCTGCTTTTAACGATGCTATAAGCCAATCCTTGCCAAAGCTACAACTTTTTTTATAGTGCTGATACACCAAGGATATTCAAAATAAAAACAAATAATGTTGCTAAAGTTTAAAATATTTTACTTTTTTAATAGGTAGGTATGTATGTATGTTGCTGAGAACATACATATATTTAAAATAAAAAATTTAGGCCATAAATGGCAATGAGTCTTGTCACAACGAATTTTTATTTCCGATATCTTTCTATGTTGCTGCCTTGGCAAGGGATATTCGGAAACGCAAGTTTTTCGGTATTGCTATTGACATCTTTACAGGAGGACACAAATACACGCACTAGCCAACACAAATACAAATATTCTTTTATGCAAACGCACACATATACGCCTTGATGACTTCTCACATGTCCTGCATATAAAATAGTTTCCGTTGCGTCTTAATTGTTGTTATTGCTATTGTTGTGTACCTTCTTCCTGCAAAATTCCTTTACACACGAACACAACAACAACAAATAAAGGCTGCCAAATACATACGTATACACATTGTATGGGTTGCATACAAACAAAGGCATATTTCCGGTTTCCTGAGTGCGTCAAAATAACAAAAAAAAGCGGAAAACAAAAGAAAAAAAAAATGAATGAATATGGAACGCTAAAGTAAAAAATGAAACAACAAAATCAAAAAAGTTTGATTTCCCAAGGACGATCGATTGTTTTGCTTCCTCTGTTTGTTTCATGTGTCGCTGTTTTCACATGTGCATGTGATTGTGTGTGTGTGTGTTAAGTGTACGTGTGTGCTTATAATTTAGTATGTTGAAAATTTTGCAAAAAACCAAATTCATAATTTTGGATTTTTTTTTTTAATTTCAGATTATTTTTTACAACTAAAGCACTTAGCAGCACATGTTTTGGCATCCCCCCGTGCTGTTGTTTGACTTTTGCCGTAACAGCAACACGCTCACGTAACTTCAAAGTATTTTGTGCAGACTTGGGCCACAAAAAATTTTTAACAAACGCCACTGCATTCGGTAACATGCAGTGCCGATGAAGACCCGGCGAGAAATCAAGTCACACGATTCTTATTTCAATTAACATTTGGATAAGAATAATCCCTATTTTGCTACTGCCAAATTGTACTTATCAAAAAAGGTAAAAACCTTAAGGTGAGTCATGTCGTAATTGCAATTTTTATTGCGACGAAATTTATTTAGACACCACTCGAAAGAGTAAGAAATATCTTTGTTCAACTTTCATTTCATTCAATATTTTTTCGATAAAACGTTTAAAAGCACCTACTTTGCTATTAATTAGTTGTTTGGTTTCGAATACTTCACAAAATAGTATGTTCTAAAGAGCTTTAATTTTGCAATATCTTGTTATTTACATTAAAAATTACGACCACCAGTAACCTCTGCTTAAAAGTTTTAATCATCTGCGACTGATATTCATGGGGTGATACATCAGTTACCTCTATCAAAATCTTATGGAAATCGATCAACTAAGTAAAAGCTGACAGATGAAGAAAAATTGGCACGCGAAGAACATTCAATATTCTTAGATTCGATTGTGTAAGCCAGTGGTGGGCATGAAAATCTAACAAAAAGGCTAAACAACAACATAAAGCAACAACAAACAAAATTTTAAAGTTTTTTTGCAGCCATTTCCAAATTCGCCAACAGCCCAAAAAAAACCAAATGGCACTACACACAAAAACAATTGCTACATTGTTCAAAACACAATGCGGCGCCGCCGCTTATGCCTTTGTGTTTTGTTTTTGTTTTCATTTGAATTCAAGTCAATGCTGTGCCTCGATAGCGTTGAAATTCTGCGAATTTTTTTTCGCTTGCTTGTGCGTCGAATAACGGTGCGGGCAATGAGGGAGGATAGGGACACTACGTGCCCACCACTGGTGTAAGCGATGTTTCAAATACGATCCTGAAAAAAAGCACCAGAGTGCTACTTGGAAGGCGTCAAGCTGACCGAATGCGAAGAAATTGCGTTTAGAGAAGTCACGAATCTTTTTCTAATCGGGAATGACAGTCAATGGTGAAAACTATTTCTAAGTTATGGAGTGGTTGTGGAGGAGTATCTTACGAATAATCTCAGAATATCATGAACCAAGCAGCCGGTACCTTTTGCAATATAATGCACCTCCACACAAGACTGTCACTAATCGTGAGTCTCACGCAAAAAACAAGTTCCCGCCATACAACATTGGCCTTACTCGTCTGATCTGTCTCCTTGTAACTATTTTTTGTCCTCCTAGATAGAGTTCCTACGCGATGAAAAAACTATGCACGACAACATCGAAGCAATCGAGGGTAATCAACGTGCTGATACTGAAAAAGTCATGTCTCCGAAAATAGTATGTGCCACCCCATGAACATCAGTTATTAATCAATGAACCTGACCATAAAATGTTGTCCCATCCGGTTATTTAAAGGACAAACTGTAGGCTTCTAAGATCTTTGCACTTGGCAGAAGACATCCTTGGTTCGTCTGCAAAATTTGTTTTCGATCTCTTTGCATTAATTTGTCCAAACAATTGATGACAAAAATATTTCCAACTGGGCAACTTTAGTGCTTATGCCGCAATAATGAAAAATCGTAATAATTCGTGTTCGTGTGGCGGCGGCTGGTTTAAGTTTACAATTTTGCGTTACACCGCTGCTACAACCACCACCGTCACTACCACAATTGAGGGCGCCACCTGGCTTTTATTGATTTCGTTTGCTCGTTCGAGTGGCTCAGTTTGTTTTTTATGGGCGGTTTTAAGCCAAACAACACTGAGGTACAACAGCAACAGCACTGCAACCGCACAATTAACCGCATATGTGTGGCAGTTTTGCCAGTATGTGTTTGTATGCATGTGTATGTATTTTTGCGATGGCCCGCTTAAAATGGCAACACTTTAAGTTCCAAGTGTTGCCCCTTCACGCGCTTCACTTTTACCCTCTGTTTCAAAGTTTTAATTTTTTTTTGTGTTTGTCGCCTCATTGACTGGATGTTTTTTTTTACCACCTCAGTTTTATGCCAAAGCTCTCAACGTCTTAACCATGCTATAGTTTTTTTTTTCGTAGTGAGTTTTTTTGTCACAATTTTATTTTTGTCCAAAACTGAGCGCCAAATTTAGCTGTTCCTTTATTGAATGTCTTGTATGTGGGTCGCTTTTAACGCACTTGACGTCTTTCGAAGTGTAGTTGTCGTTTTAACGTCCTTGAGAGTTGAGGGTGTATAATGATTAACTTCGATTTTTAATTATTTTTCCAAAAAATAATTTTTATATTTTCGATCAAAAAAATCGTAACGATTTTTCGTTTTTCGCCAAAGTTCTGCATTAAGATACCAACTTTGACGTCTAAGAGGGTTAAAAGTCAACTAATTTTTTTTTTGAGTTACACTTTAAATTATTGTCGCACCCTTTGCTGTATTTGTTGTACTTTTCATACTTAAACATGTTCCGCCACTTCGTCCTTTTTTATTTGTTGTTCTTTTTACACCGTAGTCGTTGTCGTGTTGCCAATTAAATGCATGCGGCGCGCGGTTTTTCTTTTTTTGCATCAAATGCGCCGTGCGCGTTTCTTTACGGCATACAAAGTGTCATTATTCGGTGCTCAGTATTTGATGAAAAACCTTAAGGAGTATGAGAAGTGCTGTCATTATTTCGTTCAACGCTCTAGTTGTTGTTATTACTGTTGCTACTGCTCTTAAGGACATATGCATTTGCTTTATGGTGGCCCAGTTTTAAGCCTAGAAAATTGCAATTTCACAAGGTTCTTCAAGTGAAGCATGGAAACACGTCAAGAAATTGCATACTCTGACAGCATTACGCGCAAGCATGTTTTCATGTTGTTGGCCAAAATCATTATTTATTTGTTGTCGCTTGTTGTAGTTGAATTTTTAATTTTTCAAAAATTATTATTATGATAAGAAATAAGAAACTGTAATATTTTTTTTATATTTTTCTACTGAAGAAGAACTTACAGTTTCACCAAAACAATTATATATAGGACCTTAAATAAAGCCTATAAATTATAGGTACATTAAAAGAAAGGAGTTTTGAACTAAAATGTATTGGTATGGTCTTGAATATGTGCGATTTGCCAATATAATCAGCAAAATATTCAATAATTCATCTTTACATTGCGCACCCTTTACTATCAGAATTCACGGAATTTCTAAGGAGATCTCGCTGATTTAGATCTCCTCTTAAGGGGGCAAATCCCTATTTTTTAATGCTGGATATAAATATTTTACTTTCTTACAAAATTAAAAAAAAATCTAAACACAGCAAATGAATTCAACTTAAGGAATACTAATAGTTATCAATCACTGAAGATATTTACCTTTTTTGTGCTGTTAAATGTTTTGTCAATTGGTATCCAACTGAAACTTCTATTGTCATATAATACACAATGTAATTACTTGCAATTTTTACCTGAGTTATCAAGAAAGTTAATAAGCGATTTATGTAAACCTTGTACTGTCGTTATAAATCCAACTCTTGTTATGATATATTGCTTTCTCTCAAGCTGTCATGTTTTTGATTTCCTACCTTTGGCATCAAGATAAAAATCACTGCCTTTGATCTTTGGCTGACATACCAGTTCTTTGCAAGTTTGTAGGTTTTTTTTTCTCTTTTGCTTCGAGTAATACATCGCAATAAACAATTGATAATTTTTCGCGACAAAATGATCGCGATAATTATTGATGCTGCGCCGCGCCACTTGACAGTTGACAATTGACAGTTGCGCGCCGATGACGTTGACATTGGCGACGAGATATCAAAAATTCACAGCTTTTGACAGATTGTCAACAACACGGCTTACGTTGTGGACTTTCGCTCTTGTCGCATTCAAGTGCGGCGCAATCGTGCAGCTGCTCATTTCAAGATAATAAATGCAGCTTGAGAATGTTGTGCGCTGCTAATTGTTGTAGTTTTGTGAATTTATTTTGCGCATTTTTTTGAGTAAACTTAATTTGTGGCAAACACAACAATCAGTTGCAAATTTTTGCACCCAGCACGTGATCGATCGATCACCTGTGCTCGTCTGCGCCTTAAGATTTCTTTTCATATTTTATTAGATTTGAGGTTAGAAAAATGCAATTATTGACAGCAATAAGAATTCGCAAAAAAAGTTAATTGCAAAAGTAATTGGAAGCAATTAACGCTAACAATTGTTGATCGCAGTCGTGGTGATCGTTTGTTCTTAAATACCTCTACACTCGTCTGCTACCGATCAAGTTAATTAGGTTGAGAAAAACTGTTGCAAGTTTTTATTATAAATTTTTTTTGTGTGAATCAAATTTTGTTATTCCCATGCTGTTATTAATTTCAAATTATTATAGTTTTTCAGCTTTTGCGTAATATACCAAGTAATTGCTGTAGTGTTATTCTCTAACGGAGTATCATTTCATAGGAGTGTTAGAGCCATTGGGAATTTAATGTGGCCTTAAAAGAATCTTGTTTTTCTTACAAATTGACATTAAATAAAACTTATACTCTGAAATATGTTAGAATGAATGAAAATAAGAACGTCCCGACAATATTAATAAATGCAGGTAATGTAGTGATATGATCTGTTCCTGGCCTCGACTTCTTGTCTTCAAATTTGTTTGAAGAACTCATAGACTTATCACATTCTGTGTTTTAGGAAGTTGCAAAAATTCAAATAAAACAGTTTCTTAAAACATGGCCTATACGCCAAAATGTATAAATATTGCAGCAAGAGTTTATTTTCTTCAAAAGCTTTTCTTATTCCCAAAAGATATTTGTTGGATTGTGCGCGAATATTCAAAAAAGTTGAATTTGTTTTTGTTTTATTTCAAAGATGCCACTTCAAACGACTCAATTAATTTGAAATATTTACGCATTTCCTAAAACTCAATACGTAGCTGCTTGAATTTCAACTTAACTGCTCCATAGTTGTGCGCAGCTCATCAATAAACGCATTTTTATGACCCCCACAAAGCGCTTAGTTAATTTAGTAGCAGCAGCAGCGTCTTAAAAAAGGGTTAAGATTAAACGAGCCACGAAGTTGTTGAGCGCTACAACTCTACGTTTACCGCCTGATGTTGCCACCATGACCAATAATAAGGGAATTTAAGGAATTCCTTAATGTCCGTCGCGTCATAAACGCACAAAAGGGTAACGCGATAAATGAAGTCGAACGCGGCAATTTGACAAGTGAAATTGCCTGCACTTTGTATTGGACTTTTTGTTTTTTATGTAGGTGGATGGGGCTCTAGCTATTCGCAAGAGGCTCTTAATAGAGTCACATTTAATGTCTGGCAAAAGGCGCAACTCAATTTCGTGAAATGAATGCAAGAATTTTTGTTAATTGTTGCGCGAGCTAAGCACGCACAATTCTCACAAATGGCTTGGGCTATGTATTGTAGTTTGAAAGGGTTAAGTTAATGGCCACTTGAATTTGAAGGTTAAAATACTTCGTTGCGTTTTAAATTGGGTTTTAGTTTCTTTCTCGTTTGCAAACGAGGTATTTTAGTGGTACGTGGTCTCAAATGTATAATTTTTTGAAACAATTTGTTCAAAGAACTCTAGGGGGACCTTGTTTTTATGTTATGTTTGGGCAATATTTTGAGTAGTTGTTAAAAAAATTATTTTTATTAATCATAATAATCAATATCCATTCCAGATTCTCGAGAAAGCAATTTATAAGCTGAGCTGCAACATGACATAAATTTCCACCAAAACCAATCCATGACAGGGACAAGGACAGCCTTGATTAGAGTTTGGGTGAGTAATTTGAAAAGTTCAATAGAAATAAGCAGCACCTTGTAGTTTTAGCCAAGATGGAAACTTTTGAAACTCATTTAATGGTTTTAGGTTCACAGTTGAACATTCACAGCATTCCCTGGCTGCATTGAATTTACTCCAACTCAAGTTAAATATTCTATTGTCTTAGTCCCACCAAATCATAATTATATTCCTGAGACATGCTGGATTTCATTACCAATTCGGGAACAATTTTAAAATACAATAAGCAGCATTAGGTTGATAACTTCGACATTATCTCTACCTCAAAATGATATTTTTACGACTAAAGATGACGGCTGTACAACGTGATGCATGGGGTCCACAACTCCGACTTAAAGATCGTATATTTTGGCGACTGACTAGGCTAATAATATGTTACGAGCCTTGAGGGTATAAGCATTGGCTCAGAACTATGACGGCGATTGGTGAAGCTTTCTTTCTGAACTAAATATCTAGTTTTTGTTTTTCGTTGAATTGTTCAGAGATATCTTTTTATGTTCGAGTTAATTCTAAAAAAGCAGCTTGAAGCAAAAAGCTTCTTGGGACAAATACAAATAATTTCTGAACTGACTTTCGAAGTTATATCAGAAATTAAACTTATCAAGTTATTATGCAGGACGACAAAATTTGGTCAAATCTCTGGTGCTGATACCCTAATATACTTTTGCGAAGGTATTTAACGTTCTGCATTCAATTCTGTGATCAAGCTCCTCTGATGGTTCTGGTTTTCAAGATATTCTAACCAAAAGTGCGAAAATTGGAATTTTCGAGATACTAAGTGTTATGTTACGTTGAAAGGCAATTTTTATTATGAAACCATTGAAAATAACTATTCTTCCTTTTCAAAATCTATTTTGAATTATATCAACACCGTACCGTATAGTTCAAACTGAGTTTTAAGGAAGAAGAGTAGTTCTTTCGAGCCTAGCTAATGATTTCAGAAAAATCATCTTTCGATGTAAAAGAATTTTTAAGCTATTGTTTCAATCGTACTAAAACATAAGTTGATGGAATAAAATGGCTTTTATTTTCAGAATCTGGGCCCTAAATACCTCCTAAAAAGT
The DNA here is from genome assembly GCA_949775025.1 of Tricholauxania praeusta. Classification (NCBI taxonomy): domain Eukaryota; kingdom Metazoa; phylum Arthropoda; class Insecta; order Diptera; family Lauxaniidae; genus Tricholauxania; species Tricholauxania praeusta. The sequence continues at coordinate 6,215,305 of OX459028.1, read as the reverse complement.
TTTTTTTTACGTTATTGTTCTACGACAGTTCCCGTACTTGTCAGATATATAAATTTTTAATTATCAACAGAAATTTGGTTCTTGTCTAATCGTTGAAGTGTTTTTTATGTGTGTTATTCTGTACAATGTACAGTGTACATTAGACCGGGTCGATTTGTATGAAGAAAAATGAAGTCAGCCAGACACCGACTCAAAAGTTAGAAAGACCCTAAAAATGATGTCTCCATCATTTTTTTTCGTTCTGAGAAAAACCAATAGAACACTTTTGATTTTTCTGATGGTCCTTTTTGGCTAAAAAAAACGTGATTTTTGCTCGTAACTTTTTTTTCTTTACAGAATGGACACTTCAGGTGCTTGATAAATTAAGACTGCGTTCTTGCAAAAAATTTGACGATAAAAAATTTTCAATTTTTTTTTCTGTTGTAGATAATGTCTAGTCCCAAAATTCGATTTTTCCATACAAATAAAGATAAATTTATCAAAAAATTACCATTCTTCCCAAAATAAAAACATTTAAAATACTTGCTAAGCGGACACCACCGGACATTGCTCCACTGCAACACTTTTCTTCAACACGTAACGCAAGTCGTATCGCGTATTGTTCTCATTTTCATTATTGTCTTAGGGCACCTCATTGGTATGTCCTGTCCTCAGCCTTGATTTGAAGTGGTAACGCATTTATTTTTTATACATTCTTTAATATTGCATAAAAATTTGGGGATTTGGTGGCGTTTTGCGCTGCTTAAAGCTACACATATCCTGGATATCCCTTCTTTTCTTTATACATTTTTTTTCTTAGCTTAGATTGTGGGGTTATCGCTGTTGGCTTTGGTTAGCTCAGACAAAAGCGATAGCAAAACAACAGCAACAACAACAACAACAACAATAACATTTATTTTGGCCACATATCACAAACACAGTTTCATTGAATGAAGGGTTTATTAATGTTTTAAATGCAAGTGTTTGTGATTGTATGCGTAAATTTAGTATGTATGTGAATGTGTGCGCTTATACATATACGCATGAGTATGTTTGTTGCCTATTTGACTTGATTTGCCTGAAAGCTGTGTGCTGTAATGCCGGAATTCCCTTTCGTACGTGATCAAATCAACTTGAAAGGATATCGCTACGCTTATGCTGTCCTGCAACTACATAGTACTTCCCTTTTCTGAGACTCTGCTGATTGTGTTGTGAGAAGGTATGTGGAAGGCTGCGTCTTTGGGTAGACGCAATTTATTTACGAATTTATTCATATTCACACTCGTCGTAATCAGTTTCTTTTTGTAAAAGCGTACGCAAGTGGAAGAATATGCAGGATATTGAAACACTTTCACTGATTTGAAGTTTCAATGGAAGAAACTTTAAGAAAATCTCTAAGACTTAAATTAATATCAAAACTAAGCGACTTCTTTTTTGAAGTTTTTGCAACAACAACTACCACCTTATGCTTTTAGTTTCCACATTCAAAAGTCTCACTTGATTGAAAGCGCTCATCGCCGCAGGCAGACGTTGTTGCCGTTGAATTAACTCGCTATTCAATTCACCTCAATATTTACACAATCGAAGCAATGAGGCACTGTCCCCCTCCACCCATCAGACGGATTCAACATAATCCCCTATGACAATATTGAACAGTAATAAACTGAAATAACAAAACACGCACATACGTTCTGTTCCGTTCGGTCCATTTGTGTGCAGCCCGAAAGAGCGAGCACTCGTTGGTTTGAGTTTCAAAATATTATTTTTTTTACGTTTTTAACTACTGCCGACATCTCATTTTAAATCCTATTAATCCTTAACTGTGCAAAGTCGAAGAGATATTGGCAAAAAACTGTCTAAGTATTTTTTTACTGCTTAGCTGCGGCAGTGTAAATAAGGTCACGTTCATCGCATTGAAACTGGCAGGGCGGTAAGTGAAGCATTCGCTTTTTTTACGCCTACAGGCGGAGTTGCAAGGAGTTGAATGCTGCAGCGAGCTGTGCAGCTCGTCATTTCAAACGAAAGCAGTCGAAAGCTGCCTGCAGGATATTTCCGTTGCTCCCTTTTATTTATTTTGCCTGTCAGTTTTGCAATGAATCCTTTTGCATTGACTTGCTACTGCATGAGTCTGCAGCATTCGAATGGTTTCCTTTGGAATTCAATTATGGTTCAGTAGTCGATTTATCGAAAGAAATGTATGAATGATACCTATTACTAATGTCTGAAATTTGGAATCGTAAGAGTTATCCAGTAGATGACTTAGAGAGTTGATAGGAGATTAAGGTTATTCATTTGAAATAACAAAGACATGCTTCAACTGAGAAGGTACATTCGTATTGTTGACAGATTCATAAGATCTTCAAAGGTATCGCCGAAGTATTTTCATGTAAATTTATTTGATATAATGAATTAAAAACTGCCTATCCAAGACTGTTGCAAGCTCTTTCTCTACAAATTGAACCATTTCTTTGGAGAATTGCTTGAGTAGATATATACTCCTTATAATTCAATTACGAGAGAAGACTCCTGCGCACCGAGCCGTATATCATCAGAAGCTCGAAAGGTTACATTTGGTTGCTTGAGATGGAAATTGGCTTAATTTGAAAACCGGTCTGTGATAAGGGAAGATCTTCAGATGAATAGTATGTCTTTTCTTCTTCTTATCAATTAAGAGTTTTCAGATTTTCTTGGAAAATATAACAACGCAGTAAGGTCTTTAAACTCATAAATAATTTGAAATATTGTACTGTATGTAGTCCGTTAAATGAAAAGGCCTTAGTGATATAAGTTAATACTAGAGTTTATTTCAAAACAGTATCGAAATATATCGAGAAAAAAACATCGGATTCATTGATAATCGAACACCGATATTTTTACTGAAAAAATTCTATTCTTACTAGCGATGGTGTAACTTTTTACGGTTGCATTTATTTAAGCATAACAAAAAACTCTATCTTGTTAGGCTGAGAAAACGCGAGTTGTTTTTCATTACGCGTTAACTTACGTCATTACACAAACTCAAAATAAGTTCCAATATATGCGATACAGAGCTATCTTTAAACATAAATATCGAAATTCGATAGTCGAAAAATAAAATCGAATTTCGATATATCCAAAAAAAAAATCGCCTATAACTATTGAAACAAATATCGGAAATATCGATAATCGATATATTTTGCCCATGTCTAGTTAATACAGATTCTCGGATAATCTTTTCCTAATGCTGTACGATATTAAACAATTTATCGCAAATTAAATCTTCGCTTTCATCAGAAAGTGCGTTCTTTCAGGCAAGAAATCTCTTCAGGATACAATGACAACCTTCGAGCAATGAACTCTTAATCTTACTTACTGTACAAGATAGCTCAGAATAAGTTTTCCCAAGATGAGATAGAACATATTTTGTAGGAAAAAGTTGTGGCTGTTACTCTAAGCGCTGGAAATAAATACATCATGCAAAAATTATGATTTTTTCCTGAATTTGCAATAATAAGAACTTACTGATATGTACCCTTAACGCAAAAATTTTGTACAGAATCTCACTGAGCCAAGTGCTCATGAAAGTTTTTATGGAATCTAAACTTGCAATTTATATCGCTTTGAAATAGTCTCCAGCTAAAGATTATGAAGAAAATAATGTCTCATTGCTTGGACCAGTAACTTTATAGCAATCAACTTTGGAAATTGTTACCAAAAGGATGGGTGATAGTCTTCTGAAGAAACATATACCCTAATCCATGCTAACTTAGGCAACTATATTAGCGAAACTTTTTCAAAATAGGAACTAGTCAAAGGGTATTATGTTCACCATTATCATCGACAATCGTTAACACAATCCACCTTCGCTTAGTTGCTAGATATGTCAGAGTAGTGACCTAAGGCTATCTCAATTGGCAGCATTAAGATCGAGGTATCACATCACTGCAGCATTCAGTGGGTGGTTGACCAACTTTGATGCTGCTGCTGCAATTTTCCATTCCATTGTATTTCTATTTTTAATGACGTATTTTTAAACACCCCCTTCTCCTATTGTTACATCTATGGGGGGTTGACTTTATCCCTCTTTCCTCTTTTTTTAGAGCTTCGCTTACAATCGAAATCAAATAAAATTTAAAAGGAAGTTTAAAGTTTTTTATTGCCACTGAGATCATGATAAATCAATGTGCACTTCATGCCACACGTCATGCTACGCTACAAAGCAGCAGCAGCAGCAACAACAGCAGTGAGCGCCATCTATGTTTTGAAATACGTGAGGCAATTTACTTTGCACCCTTAAATGCGTTCAAGTTGAAAAGCAAAAATCCACACGAAATCCACTGCTGCTGATTTCTCTACTCAAGCGTCTTCTGCTGCTTCTTCGGTAAATATGAGCAACCCACATTGCCAATCTCTCGCTGCCGCCCACTCTGCCAATTCAGACAATCAATTTAAAACCCTCCTGCGCGGCTACACACTGCGATGTGATGCTACGTTTCAGTTCGATTTCTTTGCTTCATTTTTTATTATTTCCTGTTTTTGTTGCGCTATTGTTGCTCTTCACTTGCAACATTCAGCATTTTGTTGCGGCCGATACCGCTGCCGCTGCCTCTGTCTCTGTCTCTGCCTAGTATTTTTTTATTCCGCTTAAGCCACACTGCAAACAGTCATCGTTGCGACTGTAAAGTCAGTCCAGTTCAACATAGCGTCGCACGTGTTCGAGCGCCACAATTGCGGCCACGTGTGTTTTGATTTGCAGCGGACGTCCGTTCTTCTTCCCAAAATAGCTAGATACTCTGCGGCGCGTTTGGCCCACGGGCGTGCGGACAAAATGATGCAGTAGCGGCAGCAGCAACATTAAATTGCTGCATTGTACGCGGGATTTGCTGTTTTTTGGGTTATGGTCTGCGTTTTATTTGATTAGGCCTCATTTGGAGAGTCGAGAGTGTTTTTTATTGTAATGCTGTCAAAATATTTTCATTAAGTGCAGCGTGCAAGGAGTTAAGGAATCTATGGGCAAATGGTATGACAGAGATATTGAAAAAGTTAAGCTTTGTAAATTAAATGTGGATGAAAAAAAAAAATTAAATTTTGCAGTGAGTAAAGTTTTCTCAAATGGGCACAGTAAAAACCAAGGTATTAAACTTTTTATTGTATAACTTTGAAGATATATTGATCAATATTAAGGCCTTATATTTATTTTTGCAAAATTTGGAATTTTTAAAAAGTTATGAACAAGTTAATTTTTTTTCCTTTTTTTTTTAAATTGTGGTCTCTGTCTGTTGGACAATTTTCGTGACATGAACTTAAGTAAAACTTTTGTTTAACGTGCAAAAAAAAAAATTTACTCACACACTCTTATATGACTCCCAAGCAACCCTATAACTTTTGCTTAAAACATTTATCACCATCTTACTTAATTCTCGAGATATTGTTCAAGCGTTAGTGAAAAGCTTAGTTTATATAAGTCAAGGTTAGACTGAATAAAATGACTCAGTTTTAGATATTAAAAGGTTAAAGTTATATATAAAATGAATATGATACACCCTCAATTAATTTCAAACTTCAAAAAATGAGGCATTTTTAGCTGCTACCTATTATTCAATGCATCACGAACCGATATCTTATATCATGTCGTTTTATCATTACGTCAAGCCTTAGAATCACTGATATCTATTTGCATTCCAAGTCACCTGTCTCATAACTGATTCTGCTCCCTTCCTCTTACTCTCTGTCTTTTGATCTTGCTATATCAAGTGATCAATAACCAATTTACTTTTAACATCGATCGCCGTCTGGCGTATTAATTGCGCATGCAAACGATGCCCAGCTACTTACCATTGCTACACACCTGCAACTCTTTTTGCACTCAAACGATGCCTAACGCTTTGCACTGCATTGTGGCAAGAGCGTTCAACAAGTGAACTTGTTGCAATTGTTCAAAATCAGAAGTTAATTCGCGTTCAACTGCACACTTCAGTGCGCTCCCTGATCGCTGCAGACTGCATTGAATTCAAAGGCGATGTACGACCACCCCACTGTTTGAGACTTTGTCTGGCAACTGATACTGTGCCGCTAGCGTCACTACTGCTACTGCACACAGCCATTTGATGATGCACGTGAATCAAAATTGATCGCGTTTGCTAAACATTTTATCTCCACTACTCGGCACTCTGCTGCCAAAGTACCAAAGGATGCAACTTTGTTGCTAACTGCTGCTAGCACTGCTACTATTTGGCAGTAAAATATTGCGAACAAGTTTCAGCCGCAAGGCAATACTTTGTCGCCGTCGACAGAAGTGCATAAAATCGTCGTAACATCCAAGTTTAGTTTCAAGGCACTGCCACTGTATAACATCGAATACGAGCAGTTCGGTATGATAGTATGAAATTTTTTCCGCTGAAATGTTATCTACGAAGTAATCAAATTGAAAGCAGTGATCAAAATATTATTCATTTATCACATCATTCACTTACCAGATTGTTGTCAAGAAGAATCAACGTAACTTTGGATGCCATTGGAGATAACATTACAAGTGTACTATTCCGTAAACTCCTGAAAATGACACTGGAAAAGTATGATTTCTTTCCTTTCAAACCATATCCCAAAATAAATATTTCAAGTTCTTTTCAAAAAAAATGCTTTTGAGATTATTTTCCAAGCAAGTCCAGGTCAAGGAATGAACCTCCAAAATTCCTTTGCTCTTTAAAGCCAAGAAAATGTACTCTTTGTTTTACTGTGCAGTTAGAACTTTCAACCATTAAATCCAAAAGAGAATCTACTGGAAATAATCTTCAGCTACTCTGCTTCTTCTTGTCTTATCGATTAACCAATTAACACTAATTAAATACTCTACAGCTTCAGTTTCAGCATCGGTTATTCATTTGTCAAACGGCGATAATTAAATCGCTGCAATTTGCATAACAAATCTCTCCCAGCTGAATATACGACAAGCAGGCGCATCGTAACGCTTGCGAATGACTTTAGCGGTGTGCAACAGCAACATTGAAAGCAAAAATTCAACGCTTCAAACAGCTACCGGCCGGTGTTACAAAGTTAAGTTCAAGTTCAATATTTTAAAGTTGGAAGTTATTGAAAGAGCAACTTAATTTTACTGCAGTTTTTTTTCTTTTTAGGTTTTGCATTTTTTTTTTCTTCCCTCTGAATAACAACAACATAAATGCAACAATTCGGCATCGACCCCTACAACGTTATAGTTTCTCATAGTATTGTAGTGCGACGGTAAAATTGTGAATCAGTTTCACTTTCAAACGACATCGTCATACGGTTCGTTTTGGTCCTCGTCGTCGTTGTCGTCATGGTATACGTCCTTTGCATACGGAAACAGGACATATGCATCGTACGCAGTTGTGGTGAATATTCTACATATGAAGATTTCAGCTGTATCGATAAAAAGATTAATTTAATTCAGACAATATTTTTGGCATATAAGATAAACATACAAGAAAAATTTGACCTATATATGACCCGAAAGATGTTCTTACATTACTATATGAACTCGAAAATAATTGATATCCACTAAATACATAAGTTCATGAAGTTTGTCAACAATGGGGTTTCTTACACCTATAAGTCTCAAAGGCTTAAGCAAATTGCAGTAAATGGTGTTAGTTCTGATCTTTCCCGCTTGATTTCACATTCGCTAAAGATTTTTAACAAGATTTTTTTTTCCTTTTTCTACTAAATGTTTAACCATTTTCATATAAAGTAGTACCAAACAATAGTTATCAGCAGACAATCTTGTTCACAAAATCAAATTACTCGGTCACACTCGGGATTACACTTCTACACTATATTATAGGTGCAAGATCTGACTCGATTCCGGACGAACCAACCTCCTTTACAATAGAAAGTATGACGGTAATCCTTTAAACAAATATTGGTTCCACATCTACTCGTAAGTCCATCACGTTGGTTTGTAAGAAAAGAACATATTTTAGGGAATAACCGACATCTGTAGAAAAACTACTTGCGTTCACGATTTTGTTTTGAAAGAATAATCACGATATTGTGATGTCCTGGAACTGATTCAAAAGAAAAAGACTAGACAAGACAGATAGCGGCCGATCGACAGAAATATCCGTAAGTCAATGAGACAACAGACAGTTTTGATTCCTGCTTGCTTTAAAATCGAACCCATTCACATGACCTCACTTGGATATTCTTTTTAAGTGACTTGAGAGGGTGTTATTCCAAACTACCATTCACTCTCAACTTACGAATTTAAAACCTTTTTAAAAGCAATATAGCTACTTCTACGTAATTTATTTCTCAAATTAACAAAAGTCTTCACATCTTAGGAATTTGACCATTAGATTGTTATGGGATCAAAATGTTTTTCAGTGTTTATTATATCAACTGGCTTATTTCAAACTCAAAATAAAATTAAGCCTTTAAAAAACTACTTATACGCAAATTTTATAATACGCACTTTTATTTCACACATGGCTTCTGGTATAAACTGACTTACATTTGTATAACACAATGCTGCCTTATACAAAACTCTCAAATATTTTCTTGCAATCCTGAAATTTACCGATTTTTAAAATTTTCCAATGCTGAAGTTGTCAAGTATATCGTTCACTTTTTTTTCATTCATTTGTTACATCATAGTTTCTACTATTCCAACTATCTATCTATTAGGTCCAAGTTTGTATAATTTTTTTTTTGTTGCTAACTCTTGGTTTGGGCAATTATTCTTTCGTTCATAAATTCTAAAGAGTACTAAAAAATGCTAAAAATCGTATATTCTTTTTACTGCAAATCTGTTTGGACGATTTTCTACATGCAAATGTAAAAATTACAAAATAACACAACTATAGTAATCTCAACACTGATAGCGACAAAATTGTCAACCTGACCGAAATTTGACATAGAGAAAACAAACGTCAACTGCATTCAAAGATGGTTTTTAATATTCAGTGTATGTAACATTCGGCGGAGGTCTGGTCTGGTATATTTTGTACTGTTGTGCCACAGCCATGGATATCCCAAACACCAATGCATTGCCAAGCATTTTACTTTAACGAAGCAATACGCATGACATGTGTTGCATGCTAGAATCGAAATTCCTTTTGTGCAACAGTAAAAAAGTGACCTTGAATTAGACTGCTTTTTAGCCAAATCGGGCAATAAGAAAATACCAACAAAAAAAAAAAGAAGAGGCAACAGCACAAGTTGGCGTGGAATCTTTGCATTCATTACAAGACTTCGTCTGGACTTGGCAGGAAATGTCAAATAAAACGTAAGCTTGTTGTGAATGTGTACATACCTTCTTCCCAAAAAAATTCATGTCGCAATGACATGCCAACTCTTCTATATGGCATGTGAGTGCTTCTTTTCCCAGTTGTTGTTTTGAGAGACTTTCTTCTTCAATTTGACGCTTATTTGAATATAAGATTTGTGCAAAGTGTGCAAACGTCAAACGGCTCGCCTTTGCTATTTTTTTTTTTTTTTTTTTCTGGCCTTAGAGGGTAAGGCTTAGACATATCTGTAGTACATACCATATATTGAAAAATCAAGTGCTTATGTAGGGGATTTTGGGAGTTTCTTAGAACTTTTATTAAATATATGCGGAAGAAATCATAAACTATGGGCGCTTGGTATGCAATGCAAAATTCTTGTACTAAGGACAATGAAATCACATCACATAATCATTGATATATAAAAAATTCGTTAGTTAAAAAACGCTAAAAAATGATGAAAATTCTTATAGTGAAGAAGCGAAATACTTTCCTATACAAAAATCCATTTGCTTATAACAAAATGTTCATTACAATTAATGAATCAAGTCATTGCACATTTAACTGCTCGAGCTTAATCGCAGATTTCTACAGCGCTGCTTACACGACCACACTTACTTATAGTAAGCTAAGTTTGCAAGATCTCCTGGAACTCGACACACGCCAAAGTTTGACTTCTACAGAAAGACATCGCATCTGCTGCTGATGACAGCAATTGTTGCAGGTAGAAATTTCGTAGAAATCAATACGATACAGCAGCAACATCTGCAGCAACGAAACGCAAGCAAAATTCCTGAACTCAATTCTCAACTAATCGATCAGATTGTGAGCTTGTGGCAAGAAGTTGCTTGTCTCACCTCAGCAGAAAACACACACCACGTGTGTTATTTGTGTGTCCACTCACATGGGTGTTCCAATGATAATCAGCTGTACATTATTTTTTATTTTTTGAAGTAATTAAGACTCAAATCTATTGTCACGTTGTGTGAGGAATCATCTCGCATTCGTTCAACAATGCAACGTTACATTGTCACATTTGTCGTTCTTGCTTGGTGCCTTCTGAATTTTTTACATTTCTGGTGATGACATTGACGACAACTCTAGTCACTCTGTGGAATGACTTTGAAGTCAATGATTCGTCATCATTTGCTTGCGGTTTGAGATATTTCTTGAAAAGGACTTAGTGCTTCTTGGACAGCTGTGAGCATTTATTATGTTTCTTAGAAAAGTGCCATTTTGCACCTTTAATGCGAACCAAATTCGCTACATATTGAGTAACTGGTGTGGGAACATAATAATATAATTTACTTGGATAGAGACTCAAAATATCAAAATATAATCTTGAACTGAAGGAGAACAGGATAAGTTAATCGAGCTCAAGTCTTTTATTTATGTTGTGGACTCCGAAAATGCAACAGTTTTTGTGCTTTGTGGACCCTCATAGTTTTTTAATTTATTCCATCTGCAAAGACCTTTGATGTCTTGATAAGTCTTGAGTTGTGATTTGAGAGCTCTCATGTCTTTTACAGATTTCGTAATGGCCCTCAAATCTTAAAAGGTCCGGGTCCTTTAAGAGATCTCCAGTCAAAATTACATTTATACATTTGAAGTCTAAATACTATGAAGAAACATAAGGCATTCAAAATTTTGAACGTTTCTAAGGGACCATCAAATCTCTGTATTTATATTTTCATAGAAATTACGGGAACTCCTAGGGACTTTAAGAATATAAAGAGTACTCAATTCTCTTAATTTTATAAATTTCGTTAAAGTCTCCAAGTTTTATGTTTTCTTGTAATTTTGATAGCCTAAATGCCCTACTACCAGGGAGCATTCTAACTATCAGGATATTTCCATTAGGTCCAGATAGTCAGGATCCTCTCAAATTTTATTAAATATTATGAGATCTCTATGGAACTTCTTGTTTCTGAATAGACTCTCAAATTGTCGAATTTTACCAAATTTTCGATAGTCCATTAGGTCTGTGAGTGCAAATCAATAGGTTTCAAACATCAATTGCATTTTAAATGTAAGAAGTGCCAATTATTTCTAAGAATTACTTGGGATAAGCTTTGCGGCACTCCATACTGGTTGAACATCTTTAAGCTGTTGCTCTCCAGTTTTCATCAATGCTTTCCAGGACGAATTTTCACCAATTCCTACTGAACATAATTTGTCATTTTACGTAATATGTCCGACTGACTAGGGGACTGTCTTACAGATAGAAGACTCGTTGAGTCAAAGTAATGGACTGTTAAATACAAGGATTTAGTTCGATGCAGAAATGGAAACATACTTACAAGACACAAAGTTTATCATAAAATAAAACACAATCCTAATCGAGACGACAATATTTGGAAAAACTTTGAGAAGTTGCAAAAATAGTCTATAAAACTCGTAGGTTTAAAATGTGAAATGTTGTGAAAAATTCAGTATATCTTGAAGGAGTCGAAAAGCTATCAAAATGCTGACGAAATCTGAAATACAAAGCTGGCGTGCGTCTGGCATTTTCGTCAAATCACTTTGGTATAGATTTTTCTCCATATCCGCCAGTAAAAATGCTTACACATCTAATGACTTAACAAAATATAAAAATTTTCTCTGGTTCCTTATCCCTTGCACAGTGTAAGCATAATCGTTTTCCATACTCCTCAAAATTTGCTGAACTATGCAAAAAATAATCGATAGTGCGTATTTGGCAAACAAAAATCCATGCAAAACCAAATATTTTTCACCATCGAAAAGCCAACTCAAGTCCCTAGTGTGTCATATTAAAAAAATCTTATTTGCCTCAAATTGCGCCTAAGTAGATGATGTGGTGCGTCAGGTACCTTCGCAAACAATTTCGTTCCAATAATAAACAGCATTTCCTTGGTTGCCATTCCGGGGGTTGTAGCTTGAAGTTTTCGTGCGCTTTTTTTTCTGTAAATCTCAAAAAAAAAAACTTACGCAATATCGATTAAATACATTTATATAGAATATTTTGGTATTTTTCGTGTTGTTATTTTTTGCAGCACAACAAAATCCGAAAAAAAGTCGCTAGTCAAAATTTAGAATTTACAATAATATCGAAAAGAAAGAAAAAAACGAAAACAACAACAATGAAGTTTTTCCTGCACCCTTAGTGCGGTTGGTCACGTACAAGATTTTCTCGTTTATTACATTTCCCTTTAGGTTTATTGCTTCCCACTCCCACTTTTTTCGAGTTGGAAGCTCCTTTCTGCTCTGCACTTCTTTCTGCCTATTGTTAGCAACAACCCTTGTGAAACACTTTCTTCATGATTGCACAAGAAAAGCAAAAAGAATTAAAGAAAAATGAACAAAATCTTTTTTTTTTTATAAAAATTGCAAAGCATCGAAGTAACACCAGGAACTACAAAAAGAGTAACATATCCACCATATCATAAGCATTTCGTCATGCTACGCCACTGAATGCTGAAGCGTTTCTTTTTTGCAATTGTGGTCGTTGTTATTTAAAGTTTTTCACGCTTTCCTCAATGAAGTCGGCTTTCAGAAATTTGCTAATTTGGAAATTAAGTGAAATTTTTTTATGAACAATATATTCTCATAAGTCTTAATGCAAAATAACAACTAAATATTTGTTTTTCAAAGATTGCCATCGAACATCACCAATTTTTTGACGAAATATCCATTCAGCTATGAACTATAAAACTGAGCTTAAAAAAGTCTAAGAAATGCCAGAGATTAATAGCAGAAGATCCTAAGTTTTTTGTGATTACAAAATCATCTCAACTTAAAGAAAACAATCAAAATCTATAAGTGCTATCATAATAACAAATACAAATCATCACTTGAACCAAGTATTGATTAAAAAATTAATTCAAATCGTTTAACCCAAAAGTGTATCCATGCTGCCCCCGAAACAAGTCCACTGTGCAAGTGTTTCCCATTCAAGCAGCATTAAACAACTCCATCAGCGAGCGAGTATACTTGCACTTTGCATAAAAGCCCAGAAGGAATAATTTAATAAAATTTTTTTCATTTTTTGTAGTTGTTATTCTCGTAGTTACTGTAGTATTTATTATGTTATGATGAACTTGAACTTGAATAATTAAGTTAAAATGAAATTTCGTTTAATTACGCGCTGCGATGCGCATCGCGCGTTCAATGGCGACGGCGGCAGCGGCAGCGATGGTAATTTCGACGACAACGACTCATCGATCGACACTTGGTTGCAATTGAAATTACCAAGCAGAATCGTGGCATCGTGGTACAATAACAAAAGTTTCAGACCGCATGTTGTTGCTGCTATTGCTGACTATTAAACTCAGCTACTTGGGAGTTTATTAAACACAGCGCCACTTACTAACGCGCGCGTAAGTAAGTGAGTGAATGAATGAGAGAATAATTGAATTAATTTGTATAAATGAATATTTAAAATGAACGTACAGACGGACGATAACACATCGCGGACAGACAGAGGGCCAAGCACTTGTGTGCACTTGTGCCATTGTTGCACAGTGTAACTAAAATGAAAATGTTGCCTGTGCAATTTGATAAAAAACGCGCGACTTTAATATCCGCATGTCCTTCCATCTATGCAGATATAAATCGTTGCATCTTCGTACATTTCGATTTTTGTATTATATAGTAGTATGTAGTATGACATTGTTTTTCAAAACGTTGATAAAGAAAAAATGTCAGCTGTTAATTTTAGCCCTGTTTTAACAGTGTAGGAGAATGTTTTAACAGTGTTAAAACTTAGCATATCGCTTTGTTACTACTTGCTTCATTACCGTTTCTTATGAACAAAATAATTTCATAAGAAACGTCATGAAAATAATCGTCAACAAAGTATCAAAACTTTAAACTAAGTCACTAAGCATACATTAACCCTAACCGTACGGACGAGGTATCCGGATACGACTAGATATCTCAATTTAATCTGCATTTTTTGTCTAAGTTTTAATTTACCATAATTTTGTATCGTACGAATTTAAAACTGTCTGAATTTTAAATTACCTGAGTACTGAAACATACGACTTATAAATATGTGAATTATGATTGTCCGAGTTTTGGTTATCTGAATAATATTGTAGACCCATATATATTTCCATCTATTTGTTTATAAATATCCTTATTAGGGTGATTCAAATTTTTTTTTTTTTGTTTTTTTAAGGTGCTGTTGCTTAAAAAGTAAGTTTATGATATGAAGAAAAAGTTCACGAAAATTCAGCTCTGTACCTCAATTTAATAAGGTGGCGCCGAAGTCTGTTAGTTTTACATGAAAATTGTATGAAAAATTATTTTTTACTAAAAAGGTATCGAAACGAATAGGTGATTAATGTTGTTGTGCTGAAAAGGGTCGTTTTTCGCAGTAATTTTTTGCGCTAAATCCGAATCTGGCCTCAGAATTGACCCATTATGTCAGAATTCTGAAATATTTGAGGTGAGGTACCTAAAACATGATGATTTTTGTTTACTTTCCCATGTTTCGAATTCAAAAAAAGTTGACCGGTTTAAGGTACTAAACCTCAAATACTTATTTCAGAAGTCTGACAGGATGGATCAAGTCTGAGGTCAGATTCGGATTCAGTTCAAAAAAATATTTCGAACGATACACAACAACATTAATCACCTCTTCGTTTAAATACCTTTTTAGTAAAAAATAATTTTTCCATACAATTTTCATGTAAATCTAACAGGCTTCGGTGCCACCTTATAAAATTGAGGTACAGAGGTGAATTTTCGTGAACTTTTTCTTCATATCATAAACTTACTTTTTAAGCAACAGCACCTTAAAAAAAAAAAAATTTCAATCACCCTAATCTTTATATATATATAGATATATGTATATCTCTAACGCTTGAAAAAAGCGGTAATTCTACTTCGTCGCACAGGATTCGTTGTACCTGAAATGTTATTGGATGTCTGTACGTTTGTATTTCTGTATATTTGTACCGTGGAGTCTTAGCATCATTATCTAGAGCAGACTTGGGTATTTTTGAATTACATTTTTTTTTTCAATTACAATTACAAGTAATCGTTCACTTGTAATTGAAAAGAGAAACTAAAAGTAATTGTAATTTTAGTTTTTTTCAATTAGATTAATTTCAATTACTTGTAATTTAAGATTACAATTACATGCAACTCTAATTACTTTTGTAATCGGACTAGTAATCCATGAAAATATAATCCATTAGAGAATCGTAATCCATTACTGTTGCCAAGTAATTTGAAACGAAAATGTAATTGATTACTCATTTTTCTGCAATTACATTTATCAAAATTTGGAACAAAATTATTTGAAGCGATGAAATTTTATAAGATTCACAAAAAATATTTATGTTAATGCATAAGATTTTTATGGGAATATAAAACAAGAACTTTTGCGTTACTGACTCATTGAGTCAATGACGTCGACCTCAGATTCCTCAACGTAGGATGCATACAAACAATAACATGTATTTATATGAATGTGATTCATATTTATATCTTGTAATTGATTACTTAAAATATTGGAAATTACAAGTAAAAGTAATCCATTACAAATTTCGTTCAATAACTTTGCTCTCTAATTACATATTTTGGATTACAGTAATTTCCGTCGAAAGTATTTTAATTACAATTGCAAGTAATTTAAAATAAGTACACTTGCAATAACATTAACATGTAATTGTAATTGAAACATTTCAATTATAAAATTGTAATTGTAATTGATTACGCCCAAGTCTAATCTAGAATCATGTATCTCTGTTTCTAAAATTAATTTTGATATTTTCCCAATATTTTTTTGCTATTTTATAAAATCATCTCACTGTGCTGCTCTTACTGTGGCGCGCATTTAAATTTAATAAAATTTGAATTTTAATTTTTCGCGCGTATTACAACAAACACATGCTCAATTTAATTGAAACTGTTGCGCAACGCCATCTAGTGGTATGTAATGTTTCGAGCAGCTAAGAGAATTAAAGTAAAAATGCAGAACTTTGAACACCCAGGCAAACGGATAGGCAGACGTCGCATCTCAACGGCACTCAAACCTAATTGAAATACACGTAATTAATATGTAAGAAATTAACCCAGTGACACAGTGGCTAACGACAGCGACAGCAACCCACAGAATATGCAAAAATCTCAAAAAATGAAAAATTAAGTAACTGAAAAATTTAAATTTCAAATTTTTAAAGTGGCGCCAAGCGTACTGGGGAAGCTTCCGACAGTAGCAACAACAACAATCAGACACATGTGGAAGTTGGTAGCTGCTGGTCAATGACCTCAGCTGATGCCGCCGAAGCTGTTGCTGATGTTAATGATGACTCGTCATCATTGTTGATGAATTTCAAATTTTAATTTTAATTTCATTTTTTTTTTTTTTTGTGTTTTCTTTGTAAACGTAATTACATTCATAGAAGAATTAATTCGTTTATTTTTGTTTTATCTTCAACATTTTTGTGTATTTAAGATTTTTAAATAAAAAAACGCTTTGTTGCTGTTTTTTGTGGTTGTTTTAATGTTTAAATTAAATAAAACTGTGCACGCTTTATATTTTTGATTGTTGTTAGCTGTGGTTTCTTTTTTTAGGCCTGAATTGCGTCGGCTGCAATTGCGTCAGTTTATCAGTAACCAAAGAGAGCAACCACTTTAGCATTATAAGGCCGGCCGGCATAATGAATTATTAATATTTGACTTGGCCTTTTCGCAGTTATGCCAACATTTGTTGTTGGTGAATGCGTTGGTTTTGCAGCCGATGATGATGATGTGTTAATTGTTTTACTCCCGAAATTGGATCGACATGAATTTTTTTGTTTGCTCATAAGTAAATGAATTTATTTGTGTCTTGGACTTTGATTTGTTTGAGTGCTGTTTGCTTCTTCTGCGAAAATTCACAGAATTGGCTTAAGCTAAGTAATGATGTGGGGATTTTTTTGGGACCTTCATATCTAGTTAATCCGTATCTTAGTTGAAACAAAAAAAAATGTACCTTATTCTTGACCATTGATAAAATGTTCCCATGTTTTTGTTATTTAACATATGAGTCTTTCGGCTGATGTCATACAGTTTTTATAACATTGAGATATTATTTAATGCTAGTGGATCCTAATATTTTCAGTAGCATGAAACTGAATTGAATAGACGTGTTAAGACCATTGCCATTTTTAGCGTCTTTGAAAAGCTTTCGACGGTTGGTTCCAAGACCAATATTCTAATATTTTTGAGCATAGTAACGTTCTGGATAGTATATAATTTTGAAACGACTTAAAAAGAGCATTCGACATATAAAATAAATGATTTTACATTATAAAAAATATTATCCTGAAATTTAAACTTGTTTCAGCGAACTCTTTTTCTGTGAGACAAAATTAATTTTATGTCAATAAGTATAATCTTGTACCGAAAAAAAAAAGCTTCCGAAAGAAGTATTGCGCTCTATTCTTCAAATACCCCAAAAATACGTTCCAGTTTCAAACATGACTTCCCAAAATCATGGCACCTATGATAGTTTTACACATCAATTAAATCTTAATTTTTCCTTAACGAAATTATATATTTTCTTTTTTCTTTATTGCATCCAATACAAAAGAATTCACTTAACAAATTGCGCAAATTTATTCATTTCGACTGCGCAAACGCAATCTTTGCATTCTTATCAGTAAGCAGCGAGTAAATACCACGCCATGCGCGCTGCTTATCGGTGCATACATCAGCCGAAGCTACTGCAGCAAGGCACCTTGACTGGGGGGGAGGGGGGTAGCAACTTACACAGTAATATCTGCCTAACATCATCACCTTCTTCTACAGTTGCCTACTCCATCCAACGCGAACAAATTAAAATCTCAGCGTTGCCACAACAACAGTCGCGCTTCAATGTCGCCGTTGCCGGACTCTAAAGATGCGCGTTGCAAGTTGGTAGCATTCAAAGATTTGTATGCGATACCTTAAACAACGGCTATCAAGTAGAAGTCGTAAGCATCCAAAATCAAGGAAGACCAAAAAGTTGAAACCCTTGAACTGTGTGAGTACTGAACACTCCTTGAACGATTGGTCGGCGGTGCGGCTGGACGGCGGACGGCGGACGGAACTATCGTGTTGGCAAATCTGCGTAGCTGCTGCTTCATTCATGCCAGTCCGTAAGAAACCTGTACGGGTTTGCTTGTGTCCCTTCGCTAATTCTTGACTGTCTGTCCGTTGTCGGTTGAGCTTACAAAAATGCCCAGTAGCAGTTGCGTTGTCGATATCCGTTCGTATCGACAATAAATTTGGAAATTGCAGGCAGAGGCACTGCAGCAGCAGCAGCAGTAATGCATTGTCATAGTTGCATGAATGTTAAAATACCCAATAGGAAAATTGTAAAGAATGAACTTAGCTTCAGTATCGCTGCAATAGAATGGAAAAAGAAATCGCCTCAGTTATGTTGCCTCTCAAGTTTGGGCGTAGAAAATGTTGATTCGCTTCAGTCATCTATTTGAGCAACCAACTTTCCTACTGGGTCAAAGTGAACTCAACTTTATACCCAACGTATGTTGGTTGATGCGCACATCGTTGTTATCATCGCTTCAGTGCTACGAAGGCTGCAGTTTTACTGATTTTCTGAATTCGTGTGTATGACGTTGGAGATCCGCTTCGGTGCCACCGAATCAAATCGCAAGTTATGCTCCTTGGACAAGATTTCATTCGTTGTTGTGCTATGGTTTTGAGTTGGATTCGGTACCCTTTTTCGAGCTGCTTTTTTCTGCACTGTTGTTGTGTTCTTTGTTTTTATCTCCTACCGTGAATTCGTTTTGCTGCTGCAATGCTGCTGGGCAACATCAGACTCACCATCGCTGTTTTACCTTTGGGACTTTACAACAACATCGTAAAGAACAATATATTGGCACCCAAAAACAACAATGGATAAAATTGCACATAAAAATAATATAATTTTTGTAGAGTTGCCATATTTTGTTGGTCGTTTTTTCGCTAGCTGGAATTTTGTTTGGTCTTTTTATTTGGATTTCATGACTCTAAGGTCGTACCATGCCTAATATGTTTGCAATAAAACAGTAGGCAATCGACAGGATTGCACGTTTCCATGCCACGTTACTCGCGCAATGGTGCACATGCGCATGCGCCTCACTTGCTATCAGTTGCGCTTCCACTGCGACAGCCAAAGCGCGGCCATGATATTCCTATGACTTCGTTGCAGTTGACGATGATGGTAGTAACGCTGTCCGAAACGGCCGGTGTTTGTTTGCAGACATGATACGATATCACCGAAGGCATTATTGGCCAACATGTTATGTTGTTGCTGTTTTTCCTGTTGTATTGTCAGCAGCAGTTGGTGGCACGATATAGCTTTTTATCTAAAAGTCCCATGTGGAAAAGCTGCTTGCTCAATAGAGGCAAAGGATATTTGTCAAGAAAACTTATGAGTTACAAAAAATCGGAAATTAAATTTTGGCTTAAAGTAAGAGAAGACTTTTGCGGGTGATAATTCTTTTAATTTTGTTGCAATTTTCCTTGACACAAAAACACTTAAGTGTAAACAGAATCAAGCAAGACTATATCAAATTAAAAATAATAAATAATCGTCAAAAATCGTTCAAAAATTTGTTAATTTTTTAGGAGAAAAAAATAATTAGGTCAAAATTATTAAAACTCTCTCTGAATATCAGATTTTCGACATTATTTTTTAATGAAAAACCATTTTAACCTTGAGGCTTAAAAGAGCATCTATACTGGAGTGAAATGGTTGAAATGTAACAGCAACGTTAACGATGACATTATCGACTTCTTTTAAACATTTAGAAATTTTTTGACTGTTTTAACATTTGTCTGTCTGTCTGTAGAAATCACGATTACGGACGGGTAAACGAAGCGAGGTAATTAAATAAAAACAATTGGGCAGACTACACCTTCATATATGGTTCTTGGGATTGAAAATTGGCGAAATCGAAATAACACATTTAAAACTCCATACTGCGAGAGTAAGTTGATGTGGTGTAACTAAATTTCTCAGAAATATTCAGAATATCTTGGACGGCACTTCCCAAACAAGCAAAAGCCTTAAAACGCTATACCTACTGAGAAAATTATTTAAAGTAATGAAATCCGATTTCACACAAGTGCAAGAAATGGTTCGGTCTAGCGTCAGACAATAAGTTGGGGACTTTCAAAAAGAAGGTACCTTCCATACAAACATAAGCTTCAAAAAAATACAAAGAGAACTTTTAAAGTAAATATTGCCAATTTCAATATGGGTACGTTAAGTCAAACCAGCCATCACGTTGTGTGTTAAAAGAAATACCCTTTTAATAAAACTTTAAGGGTCGCGCGCACTTTTACTGTTAACACGGTGTAGGGTATTTCACTTTTGGAGATAGTATACTGTGCGGTTTTCCCAAATCTAATCAATTTTAATTATTTTTAAAAATTTGATTTACACTCAGGTCTGCCGAAAAAAATTTGGGCTAAGGAAATAACTTTTTGCCTGAGTAACGTGTAAGAAGAAGGTGCAGCGAAAATAAAATAAGGACTGTCCCAGAAAAATTTGTCACTTTTATTTTCAGCTATAAAAAATACCCAATAAACTTTTTGGTATTTTTTCTTTTTTCATTAATAATGGCTAGTGTAAAGAATATAAATAACAAAAAACTAATTACCATTTTTTTCTTTTTCATAAAAATTTCTAACTATTTTCTTAAGACTCTTCATTAAATTTTGTACAGTTGTTTCATCGACAGTACGGAACGATCTTTTACACTTAAGTCTAAAGTCTTGTAAGTTTTTTGCAGTCTTACCACTCTTTCGAAGATCTCTTTTCATTAGAGCCCAATATGTCTCAATTGGGCGAAGCTCTGGGCAGTTGAGCGGATTTGCTATTTTTGGTACGAAATTGGTCTTTTACTCTGATAGCATTCCATCGTAGCTTTAGAGTAATGAGAGGTTGCTAAATCGGGCCAGAACATCACCGTACTTTCGTGTGCACGAATAAATGGTAGAAGACGTTTTTCGAGGCACTCGTCTAAATAAACTTTTGAATTAATAGTGCCTTGTGTAACAAAGAAGCTTCTTCTGAGGCCACAGGTACATACGATCTGCCAAACCATATATTGCTTCGAAAATTTCGAAATTTTTTTCTCTTTGAATTTACTAGGCATATGCCCCTTCTTCGGTGACGTTTAATATTTGTGCCCAGGTAGCGGCTTAAAATCTGCTTTGACGTTACTTCTGTCGTTCATAACGCAGCAATCAAATTTAGTCAGTTACCTTACATACAATTTTCGGGCTCGCATCTGAGCAGCCAATTGCTTTTCATCAGAACGGTCTGGTACTTTTTGAACTCTATATGTCTTCAGCTTACTTTTTTCCTTTATCCTTTGCACAGTTGATTTTGATGTACCTGTTCTATTCGCCATATCTCGCACTGAGGTGTTGGGATTCTGCTTAAAAACACTATTCACCTTCGCCACTACCCTAGAGTTTGAAAATTCTGACTTCTGGTGAGATATTTTATTCGTGGAAAAGTAATATTTTAAGGAAAGAGAGTTATGGCTATAACTTCAAGCAATACACTATCCTGAGAAAATAGTGTGGAAACTCTTAAAGTTTGCTGGAAAATTCCATTTTCTGTAAGCAAGCAATATATTTGAAGCTCAACTACATAATTTTGTCATAGTCACAGAGTTGTTGCAAAAACTTTCCATTTCACGTAAAAAAAGGAAAAAACTTTAGCAGGACCAGAGTACGCATAAAAGTGAAACCACAGAAACAAGTTTTTAACACCGGAATCTCAAATTATTTTTTTGATGAAAATTTTTCCGGAAATCCCTTAATTTGTTCGCATCGTTTTAAATACTCACAAACATGATCGTTGCTCGAAATTGCGGTAAAATATATTGCCCTTCCTACCGGGATAACATTTCATATACACGTAAGCAGGGTAAAGGTGCAACAATGTATGTTCATGTATTGGTTCGCCACAAAATATTAAAACAATTGTATGGGTGAGTTTCTATGCATGTGTGTGCGTATATGAGTGGGACATAAAACTACAAAATCTGACTTGTCAGCAATAAATAATAAAGAAAAAACAGCAATGGGCGGGCGAAATGTCGCGTTCGAGTCATCGAAAACAATTCAATGTAAAGAACGAGATCAACATGAAGGAGCACAGCTTTGGGGCAACTTTAACCACAACAATAAAAATAAAAACACCTACGGAAACAATTCCACAGAAATGTGGAAAGAAAATCATGAGAGCTTATGCACAACTATTGACTGAAAAGGATTCTTTCCAAAGAAATTTATGTATCGCGGACTTTTCTTTATTTATACATCAAAAACAATAATCAAAATTAAATCTATGGAAATTATTAAAGAAAGAAATAACAATATGAGAACAATAACAACATATGCTACATCCCAGCAGCATACTTCCTTCCATTCAGTGAAAAATTTTATTTTTATTTTCACTTTGCATCCACCCTGATGCTGCATCCATTCATCCATTCAATTTTTACAAGCACCAAATCCAACTCATTAAATTAAAGTTATAGTCAAATGAACACCGTACTTTTTTGTTTTTAAATTGTTTTCTACCATTTTCCACTCATTTTTTTGAACGCGATTTTATTATTTTATATCTTTTTTTTTTGCTTTTTTTTTCATTTTAATGGTTTATTAAAAAGTCAGCGAGCGCTTATTTCTTTGTTGCTGTTGCTGTGTTACTACTGCTGTTTAATGGACTTTGCTACAAGTTGCTGCCGTCATTGTAATTGTAACAATCGCCTTATGACCATTTCGTCCTTTTGAATCACATTTTTTTATTACAGGATAATTCCTATAATTGTTGAGTTCAGTTCTTTTTTTCATGTTGCAATTATTGCTTTTGTTATTGTTGTTGCGTATATTTTTTTTTTATAAATGACGCGCGCACGCCATTTATTTAAATGGCGTCGAACGACGTTCGCGTTGGTTGAATGATTTTTTCCTTAAAAAATTATGGAGTTTTTTTTTTTCAATGACACAAGAAATTGAAGTTTTATGAACTTTTTTAGTGAGTTAATGTACAATCAGAAAGTTTGCTAAGTACATCAATAAAAAAATACAAAATTATATGTCATAATACACAAGTACTACAAACATACATACAATGAACATTTCGGGAGTACCATACAACTCATAATGAAGATGTCCTAATGAAAATTGTTACACAAAAAACTAATTTTAAATGAGGTAGAAATACTTTTCATTATGATGGGATTAAAATGCTAAATATAACTTTTGAATAATTTTGTTCGTGTATTTTTTGCTGGTATGAGTATTTGAATTATTATCAGAACTGCCGTATACATCAGATATCATTTGCGAAATAACAAGCAATATCGCAGGCAACAAACTCTAATAAAATCAGTCAATCTACAGTATTAGACAAAGGCCTATCAACTACTACAGCGGGCAAGCTAGTTCGTTATAAAGAACTTTTTTTAGAGGTCATCAATCATACACCTCCACCCGCAAGTGTTTGCCATATGCCTCTCCCTGAGTGAAGACCACAGCGACTGGTCTCGTGCCCTCGTCATCAACGGATATAACAAATACCATCAAATCTCCTAAAAACGACAAAGCAGCGGGCACAGTTCGTATAGTGGTCGAGACATTGATAGCTTCCCTATAATTTAAAAGTGAACTTGTAAGCCAGGTTCTTATCCAAATTCCAAACGAAACACGAGTACCTGAAGACTGGTTTTTTGGTTCTGGAACTTTAGTAAAAATTTCACAGAAAAGAGGACTTATCACTGTGACAAAATTACGGAGCCATCATGATTATATTAATTCTGTCCAAGTTCTTGATAAAAATAATCCTCACCAGAATCAGCGAGTAAATTAAACGACTTATCCGAAAAAAACAATCAGGTTTTCACCCGAACATATCGTGTATTGATAGATTCTCAGTATCGTGGAGCAAATAAATGAGTAATAGGAATCCTTGCCTTTTATTTTCATCGACTCCAGATCATTAATCTCTTCAAGGATCAATACGAAGGTTTTAAATGGAAAGTATTACATAACCTTTAACGTTTCCGTTTAAATAAAAAATGTTTTGAAAATTTTTAATTTTTTTTTTTTCATTATAAGAAATTTTTTCTTGCACTAAGTAAATAAATCATACGAAATTATTCAATGCTCTATTAAAACAAGCCAAAACTTGTCCTCAAACGTAGGTTTAGTTTTTGTTATTTAAATTTTTCTTTGATTTAGTAAAGCTGTCATTGAAATTAGGAACAAAAATGTTTTATTTAATTCGAATTATTATTTCCTTAAACTACCTAATGAAATGTCATATTTAAAGAAAACCTTATTTAAAACAAGCACGATACGAAAAATGTTAGCTATTGAAAAGCATAAAGGTAATTTCGTCATTTTTTCCAAAAATGCATCATATTTTTTACAATTAATAACCAAATACGACACAGTTTAAAATCCTAACTAACCATTTAAACCAATGCCGCGCAATGCTTGAAAATTAACGGTGTATTGGAAGTTGTAGTACATAGAGCAAGTAAATTCATAGAATGCATTACCTTTTCCAAATCAGGCTAGCTTCTACTCATTGATGTCTCTCAACAAAACCTTTGTTGAGAAAAAAATTTGGCTCTAGCGACAAACAAGTATAAATTTAAGGATCTTTCAATCGTCTGGGACAAAATGTTACCATTCATTGGCAGCAACGACTTTGAGTAGTTTAGCTAGTTTGATGAAAATTCCAGTTCACAAATGATATATTGAAGGATATCCAAAAATAATATCCTTAAGTAATAGTTAGAGTCTTGGAGCAACGAAGAAATTTCATAATACCTCTCAAAAATTTTTGAAAAGTTACAATACTTTTGCACCAGCATGTCAGCCAATGTATGACCTGAATTCTAAGCATACATTTTAGTTTCTCATTGAGCAACTCAGCTTTTAATTCTAACGTAACCAAGCTCTTCAATGCTAAAATATATTACTTCAAAAAGAAGCTTAGCTTTATGAATGCAATATTTTTATTAAATTAACTTTTTACAAAACGATTTTTTTTTTTTGCTCCTGAAAAGAAGTCCTTTAAAAAGCACTTTAAGTTTTATTTCACAAACAAGATTTATACTGTTTTGGATAAACTTTAAACATATTATTTTCTAATATATTTATAATAATTAAATTGTGCTTAATAAAACGATAAAACACAAGTACGATAAAAAAAAAGAATTGATTGGAGTTTACATAAATAAAAATATAAGAACCCTGCCTTACTTTTTCATTCAGTTCTTAGCCATGTAGCTTTCAAGACACGAGCAAATTTGACTGTTTGAAAAAATTTAGTTGTGCTAGAATTTTATCATTTCAAAAAAACCTGATGGACCTAATGAGCTCTTTAAGTGGCCTAAGTAAAGCTCATCTCCCAGATCTATCCAAACCTCATGTTCAAGGTTTTTTTTTTTGCACTTTTACTTCAACACTTTTTTAGTCGCAAAAACTTCTCTTATTGCAAGCGTGGCGAACCTTTATAATATCACCTCCCTCAATAAATTATTTTCGTAGAGTTTTTTTTCTTCTTCAAGGATCTACTGAAACTATAAACAAAATATTTTTCACAACATTTTGCACAATAATTTCAAAAAATAATCTCTGCAGAATGACAAATTTTTATGACATAAAATTTACTGAAATATTACGGCTTATTAAATGCGGTTTTACAAACAGCACCCACTGCACACAAACACACGCACACTCGAACAAAGCACAGACACCAAGTAAGAAAGGACATTTGCATTGGCTCCGGTAAAACCAACGGAGCAGCACCCATAGTCAAGATGATAGTCGTAGAGACCGACCGACTTACGGAAGGGACGTCTATTGGCCGCCAGAGGACAATGAAAATTAACTCAAGCGGAAAAAGTTTCAAATTAAACTTAAACGTTACAGGATGCGACCACAGTAACAATAGCAACAACAATAACCATAACAAACAACAATAAAATGACAACAAGGATAACAACGACAACAATGCAAAATTGTGCACAAAACAATGAACAAATGAATGAATGAATGAGTGAACAATTGAATGAATGACCGAGTAGCCGAACCTTCTCTGTAGCTCTGGGTACGAAATCTAAAATATTCGCATAAAATATATGAAGATATAATAACTTCCGGTTATATTTGGTGAAGAAAAGCACATAGTATATGTGTGGTAGATAGTAGTAGTGGTAGTAGAAAGCTTGAAGGATTTGTGCACCTGCTTTGTGTTCTCTTCCGAATTTCGGTATTTTATTTTATGCGGCCGTGCACTCACACACACATTCACCTACAAAGACGCACGGGTTGTTACAAAATTATAACGCATTGTAAATCATAAAGATAAACCAGACACTGGCGGCTGTGCATTGGACGAGCATCGCCAAGAGGGTCAGCTTGGGTTATTTGAAGATGGTTTTATGTACTCTTTGTGCTTGACCGGAAGGAACTGTTAGTAAATTCATCATCATTTTAAGTAAAGTTCTATGATGCCAATGAATTGTTGTGTGAAAAAAAATAATGTATGAACAAATGAGCAGAAGGAACTATAAGCCAGTGGAAAATACCTGCATCTGTATGTAGTTGTGAACAAATACTTTGTTTGACTTTCGTGTACGGTATAAAAAATTATGAATTTTAGTTAGAAATCATTTTTACATTTCGTTATAGTTGCTATCTAAAGCTCAGACACTTTTTGCTTCTTGTACTAATCTGACTAGAAGTTAGCTCAGAAAAAAAATATATTTATATTTGCTACATCCAAACCACGAAATTCAAGTTTACAACTTGAAGAGACTAGACGATTCAAAATTAAGTTCTCCGGAGTGTTCTCTTTTTTAGATGAGGCCGACATAAAGAATTTCAGATGCTACTCATGTGTACCTACTAAGTAGATAAATGCTTTTGAATGTTCACTGAGTTCAATTAGATATCCAACTACTCACAATAGAGCCGCAGTCAGAAAACGTTCGATTAAAGTAAAATTCAATCAAAATGGGAAAACGAAAATCATTAACGGAACGATAAAAAGCTCATAAGGCTTTCTAATTACAAAATCGCCAAAATGTTGATCGCCCGAGTCCAAATGTTGATATCCTTATGGCAAAAACTATAAAGTGCTTTTGCTGCGTTTCCGTGTAATGATGCTTTGACCAATTTCCAGGAAAAACGTTGCCTTATTCGAAAAAGCTGTAAAAGAAGAATTTTCGGACTTACTCTGACCGAATCCTTTAAGTTTGGTTTAATGAATTACTATACGGAAATAGACTTATTATTAAGGTTGAATTTCTGTTCCAATTTTTAAAAGCTTTGCTATGCTTCAAATAGTATATGGCTAGATAACGTTTGCATGTGATTTTTGATTGCAATCAAATTGTTTTTCATTACTTTTTATTTACAATTTATAGCAATTAAATTCGTGTCCTCAGATTCGCATGGAACTCATTAAAATGCGTGCAACAAAAATCTCAGATAATAAAAAATGGACATAAAAATCACACCTTAACAAGAAAACTCTAGCGGACTCCATGTTTTTTCAACTCATGAAGCAAATTTTTTTGTTTAAAAAGAAGTCACATTGAAAAACGCTAAAATTTGACAAAAAAGGACAATTGTCAATTCAGCGAAAAGTCAAAGCAACACTCGAAATACTCAACATAACAACACGCTGGGGTATTGTAAAATCAGAAAAAAAAACAAGAGAGATACATAAACAGAAAGAAAGGGATATATAGAGTAAAGTGGAGAAAAATAACGACAACAGATAGAAATGCAAAAGACCACAGGAGTAAGAAAACGTAGAAGAATCGGTAGAAAAAGAAAAAAAAATTTCGCTGACGTCTACTTTGCGTTAAATTTTTATTGGTTTAACAACTGATGACAACAACAGCAACAACAACGATGACGACGACAACAACAAACAATCAAGAACTGCATAGACGACTATAAAATAAACAATGTTGACTAGAAAGAAGCAAAAGATGAAGGGGTTGCCCTCCTCAAGGACCAACTCCGAAGAACAGAACAAACAGCGACAACGACGTCAAGCAGATTCCTTTTGAATTCCAACCGAAGCAAAATACTGTGGAAATGTAGTAAGTAAGAAAAAATTAACACTCGCACACGTAAAGCAAAATAAATAAATCCGATAGAGCATCAGAGCTGCAAGAGATTGCATTTATTTTTAAGTGGAGTTGAAAATATTTTGATTAATTGCAGTCACATACACATTTAATGATGTTTTGGAGATAATAAAAAAGTCTGGGAATGAAAATTTCGGGACTTTTTGAAATGATTAAAGAAATTTACTGATCGAGAATGATCTAAAATTATAGCCATCATAGTAACTCTCTTGCTGAATCAACATAAGTGCATATGTTCACTTACTCCTCTGACTATCTCATACATAGACAAGTATACGAGTACATCCTCAGCGTTATAATTGCAGCGATCATCCCTAAGGTAGCAGCAGCATCAGGATTGTGAATAAACAAAAGCATAAACGACAACGACGGCAAATGCAACCCTTTTAGTCACACACTCATGCGAACACACACACACACTCGTGCAAACGCACTTGAATGCACATTCATGCTAACGCCAGCAGCGCCATCTATTGTGTGCGTAGTTGAATTATTGCAGTTATTGCTGCTTCTGTTGTTGTTGTCAATATTCGTTGCTGGAAAATGCAATTGGATTTTGTTGAATCACGAGAGCAACACCAACAGCCAACACAGAGGAGAAGATGCAGCCCAGCAGCGGCAGTTTCCAATTTGAGTGTTACAACAACAACAACAACAACAACAACAACAACAACAACAACAACAACAACAACAACAACAACAACAACAACAACAACAACAACAACAACAACAACAACAACAACAACAACAACAAAACCAAATGAATGGAAAGTTTTATGATGAAAATACTTTTGTATGTTTGTAGTCAAAATGATTGAATGCATTTCATATCCGCTTCCGGTTAAAGAAAAATCACAAATATTTCGTAAAAATGTTGATGCTAAATATGCGCTGATGATTTTCACTAAAATTTTGGAAATGATGAACCGAATATATAGTGATAACTTTTCATAGCAACATATTAAAGGGGTGTGGAATGTCTGCTGAGAGCAAAAACTTTAAAACTATAATCCAAAGAAAACATTAAGGGGCTATACCAGTGTAAACCATGGAAAATTAGGCGATTTTCGCAAATTTTTTTAAAAGAAAGTACTCTATAGAATGTTTTGAAGTTTTTTGGACATAAGATATATTTTCAGTTATATTTTAATACTTTTTTTTTACAAAAATATTGAAAAATAACGGAGCTATGTGCCGTCTTCGGAGGTGCCAAAAAAAAAAGTTCCCCAACTACTGACTTGATTCCAGCCGAATGAGTATTTGAACCAAAAAAATTCAAAAAGGTTATTAAAGTTGAAGGTATTTCCTATACAATGACCTAAGAGTTTTGAAAAATATCGTTTTTTGGGGTAAAAAAATGATCGTTTTTTTAATGCCAAACTGACAATTTTCAACCAATCAAAAAGATCGTAGGTCAATTTCTCTTTGAGTTATGATGTCAGCAATTTTGAAAAATGTCGTTTCGAGAAAAACGCGTTTAAAGTTTCAACTATCGATTTTTGCTAGTCTAGCGGTTGCTCTTTAGAACGCTGCCATTCAAAAACTGTTCAAGATACGACCTTGCCGCTTTTACAAGATATTTTTGAAAGTATAGACTATCGAAAAAGCCAAAAAAAATCGATTTTTCGAAAGTGTCACACTGGTATAGCCCCTTAAACCAAATATAACAATACTTGTCACAAATACTAGAAATAGTTTGATTAAGCAACGACGGGCGGGCTTTATAAAGTGTACATTAGGCAAGTTCAAATAAATAACATATTCTATAACTCTTCGAGAACATTCGATTTTCGAAAATTTATTCATATTCGAGTATATCATCATTTAAAAAAAATAAGAAAAAAATACTCCTAGGGTTGTTAACAGAGAAGACTAAGTTCCCGACATTCTCGATTTGCATGATATTTTGAATATTCGTTTCCCTGTATAAAGAAAATAATATTTTGAAAAATATTCTTTTACGTAAGAACACCTTGGCGAGATTCATGAATGCTCTTAAGAGTAAGTGACCTTTGACCTCTAATTGGAAAAATCTTTTAGAGGTCAAACGTTACATGAAAGATACTCGACTATTATGAAGCGATCATGGTTTCTGCTTTGAGCAACAACATTACTGAAGACTGCAAGTGGTTATCTTTAACTGTTTTGGAATTTTGATCAATATTTATTCAATGATCCCAAATCGAGTCCAAATTCGTATTAGAAATCTAATGTTTTACTTTTCCGTTGGAGGCCTGGCTCGGGTAACGCAATCGTGCGCTAAAATTATTATATTTATATATCATTGAAACGATTCTATGCCACAAGCTGTTAACTAAATGTTCATTTTAACCGACTAAATAGCTACAAAATACGTATCGTTTAGCCTAACAACAGATCCATATACAAACCTGAAAATTGGCTTTAAAGTTTCAGAGCTATGAATAATAGAAATTTCGAAAAGAAACAGCTCAAAGTAATCAAAAACAAAATCGTATTTCTAATTTTTCCAAGACATGTCCTAAGAAATATGATTTACAAGAACATGAATGGTGTAAACCTACCTCAAAGATGCGATTAACTACAAAAAAGCGAGTAGACCTTAATTTGACCTAGAGAGCAACAATTGGATATTAACTGTCCCAATCTAACTAGAGATCATTTCCATATAATTAAATAGCAATTAAAAATAAAATCCCAATTATTAATGTAATCTTTTACTTAAATAATATTATCGGATAGAAACAACAAGCTTAGTAAAATCCAACGAAAAAAAAGCTAATCAAATGAATTGACAAAAAATTTAATATTCCCTTATCGGCTTAAGTGCGGTACGCTCCTTTTAATATTATGTTAATCCTGTTGATTTCAAATATCATCATTATACCATAAACGACCTCAAGGTCATTGTGCTATGATAACCCAGTAATCATCAACACTTTTGATCGCTGTATTCAACACTCACTCCATTAACTTCGCTCCATAATGAAAAACAAAAGTAACTCATAGATTGATACTCTCGGCCTGCATTATGTGTGGATGTGAGTTCAGAACGACGAAAAAAAAAAAGAGGAAATAAAAATTATGCGCATAATCAAGAATGTTTACATAATTTTACAAGAAATACTGCAGAAAATGGGAAAAATGAGCTGGCGACTTTTGAAAAAAAAGGGAAAAATTTAAATGCGGTTTACGCGCGCGCATTTCAAATAAGTTGCCATTGTTGTTGTCGCTGTTGTTGTTAGCCTTTTTTGTTATTGCTGCTGTTGCTGCTGCTGTGTATTAAAGTAGCAACAGAATCTTTCACAAAAAAAGGCAAAATCACAGGATTTGAATAATTCAACAGTTAGAATCGAGTTAAGTTGGACGGACGAAAGCGACTACTATGTTGCGCCGGCGCTCAGTAGAAACTTCAAATTATGTACACTGTGAAAAAAATATTATGAAAACAATGCGAAATGAAAAGTCAAGTAAGAATATCTTTTCTAAAAAGGCGCAACAACTCTTAGAAAGGATCTTATTTCTGAAGAAAAATAGTTTGCTCTGAGCGATTATTTGAGAAATACCCACATTTCAGCTCTTAAGCGATCGGTTGATGAACAGAGTAAGCAACATACAATTTCTTGAGAGATTTTTTCATTTAAATTTGAGTCAGACTTTAATGCGCGATACCTCATTTTCTTGCGTTTCAGGATATTTTTGAGCCATTTTACGAACATCTGAAATTTTCTCCATGTAGATTTTTCAGTTACTCATTTCCGTCTTCTTTCAGCTCATAACTATAGTTCTCTCGACAAGATCCTTTACTGAATTCTAATATTTGCTCCTCGTCATTGTGTGTATGCGCATGCGCAACTCGCGCGCATATAATACACGGAATTTTTTTAAAGTTTTGTGAACTTTATTAGCGAGAACTGGGTGTGTGTGTGTGTTAAATAATTACCAATTCTAATGTTATGTTAATGATAGTGTTGTCGCCATCCTTTTTTTGTCCCAACTACACTGCCTACTTGACACAAATGAACAAATTTTGCTGTCTTTTTGCTGTTGTTACATCAGGATCGTAGGGCGGATTGTCAGCAGTTAAGTGGTAGTCTGTTGGTTTTTTTGCTGCCTAGTGGTGTTGTCTACTTGGCGGCGACTACGACCACCGTCATCCGCACGGTGCGGTATTAATTGCGATGCGCGTCAGTCAGCCAGCGTATTTAATTTTAATTTTTAATAAACCTGATTTTTTGACCCACTAAACCAGTCGAGACGCGGCGCAATCGCCTTTTTTTTATTATGCTAAAATGTTGAATAATTATTTCTTATTGTTGTTGTTGTTGTTGCTGTTATTGTGTTGATTTTCATTTCAATTATGAATAATTCAATTCAATTTCCTCAACAGGTGAATTTTGATGAATTATGACGCGGATTGTTATGTTTTTTGCTCTGCATGTTGTGGTTGTTTCGCGAATTCGTAGTGAGTGCTAATCGAATTCAAAAGTTATTGGTGTGAATCGACTTGATGGTGCCATTAGAATTATGCGAATTTTATTTAATGCAAATTGTAAGTTTGATCTTAATTTGAATTTTGAAAAATTAAATATTTTTTTGGAAAAAGTTGATATTTTTTTGTGCTCGTTAAGCAAAAATTTTTCATATTCACAAAAATCGTTCAATTTCCGGCTATTTTAGAAATTAGACCCAAGTCAATTCCGGTCACTTGGCAACCCTGTTGTTGGCTCTGGAGTACCAACGACGAAACAATTATGTGTTGTTAGGAAAAGTAAAAGGTCATTAGTGTTTATCCAATGTTAGGAATTCCGCATTTATTATTGTGCCATGGACCTTGCAAGTGGAGAATTTGTGCTCAAATTAAAATCTTCACATTTAGAAATTATATTTTTATTCCCTTATGCTCGATTATTCCATGCTGCTCCGAAAGTAATAGATGGGCGGATATTGTCAGTTACATTAACTGCATTATCAGATGACTTTTGCACCAAAATTATTCTGCGATGTGCATGAAGCTCATACCATATCTGAAATCTTCTTTTTCATAACTTCGAAAGAAGTTGATTAGTCTATCACCAAGGATAAAGTGTTATTTCGCTGAGTTATTATTTTCCTTGTGAAAACATCGATGCAATCAATTCATTATTTGACTTCGCAGCTGTATTGTTCTTTAAAACAATATCAAAGAATATATTACAAACGAATAAGCTGGAAACAGGTCATAGCTCTTCATCAGTTACGATAAATCTCTCCATTAGAAGACCAATTAAAGTTATCAGTTTGCATATCTGTAAGTATATGAGATCAATTTATCTAACATAGTGTCTGTAACGAATTTATTCAGTAGCACTGGAGAGAAAATACATTCGCATTTTAATTTGTGTAATTACTAGACATTGCGTCTTGGGAAATCACCTCCCTTGTATCGATGTTGTAAATATAGCCGTCCATTGTATATATAGTATATAACTGTGATAATATCTAGAATATTAACTGTGAGTAAATAACGTATCCTAAGGCTAACACTATTATATCTGCTGCAATAAAGAAAAACAGCTTAAGTCGACTTAAGACAAATGAATTTTAGACATATTCTCCATTAGCTCTTGGTGAAGTTTTCTTTCCGCTTATGGGTATCATTAAAACCTATGTACATTTGGACCCAAAACTGTAAGAGAACTTCCACGCAGAACTAGTAATAAATTGGCCTAAGCTCAATTATTGTATTGGGTGATCCAAATGAAGTTTCCGAACTTTTTTTTAAAAAAAAAAACAAACATAATTTTAGGAAAATCTTCAGACTTCAACTTTATTAATCGAATATTTGTTGACAATATTCTCTTCCTTATGAAAAATAAAATCAATCACATGGGCATCCTTGAAACTTTGCAGCAGGCGATCAGTATAAGTTAATTGGTGATTACTCTTTGGCAAAACTTGAATGTCTTTAGGTGCTTCACCTTTTCGGTTTAATAAGCAAAGACGCGATCCTTAGCGTAACGTCGCACAAAAAATTTTACGGCGTTAAATTGCGTGATCTTGGCGGCCAGGTGATATCACCAAAGCTTTTAAAACTGCGTCCTTGAAAATTTTCACGTAATTGTGGCAGTATGTACTGTGCTGCTGAATCTCAATTCGTTCATCAATCAATATTTTCGATTTTGTTTCAAAAATAATCACCATCGAGTGCTGCGTTCTGACCTTAATTACTGTCGAAAAAGTCACACCTTATGACTACAATACCCATCATACAGTTTCGTTTTGGTCATGTTATGAATTCTACTAAATTAACTACATAAGGATTTTCCTCGCAATGTTGCTTATTAATATACTCCAAAATGTATAATCACAGAAAAAAAATTTTCTACGAAATTTCAATATCAACTTCCTGTTGCTGCTTTAAAAATTCGTAAGTGTGTCGCTACTTCTTCTTCTTCGTATATACCAGTCATTCCGAAAGGTATCCTACCAGATACCAGAAAGAGGACGTTTTAATTGTAGTCCTTATCGTTGAGAGTGTGAGTCACTAAGCTCGTACTTAACGTAACGTTTCACCTCTTTGAAAAAACTATGTAGAATGGGTCAGGCGCTAAGACCCACGCGAAGCGTTAACAGACAAACCGAAAGACCAATGTGTCGCTACATTTGACTTATTGAATTCGCGCAATTATTAACAGCTGTCTAATTTACAGTGCTGCCAAATGAAATTTAACTTCTCTGTCTTAATGAAGATTTTATGTAATGTGTTTTTTCTTTGGTTTTTGAATCCCAGCAGATAATCACATATACTAAATATTTCTTTCCTTTCCATGAATAAATGTCACACGTGACATTAGTGATTTTGTGGCTTTTGTTTTTAACACGTCGCAGCCGTTAAAACTTATTTTTTCGCATCTAAAGAACGCGACAAAGGTGGATAAAAAACAGATCGTTGAACGCACATGTGTTCGAAATTGTAGGCGTGTGGAGTTGCTTAGGCCGTAAAGATACTTTTCACATCCATAGATTTGTTTGTCATGAGTTGCTTTCGTGATTAAATGTAGAAAAATAATGAATTTTTTTACAAAGAGATGACAGTAAAGATAGGGTTAAGTACTATCCGAATGTAGTTTGAAAAAGCGCGAGCATTTACGGAAGAAAAGAACAGATTTTGAAGACACTACTCCGATTGATATGTCTAATGTGATTTCAAATTATTATCTATCAGCTACCATTTTATTGAACGATTTCTATTTAATGGTTGAAAATTTATTACTGGTGACTTTGTGTCAAAGTTTGTGCGAGTGATTTACCCTTTCGTTATTCTTGGGACTTCCTGCTATGCTGATGCGCAGGTTGAGGGTGAAACAAAACTGAAACTTCAAGTGGGTGAGTTGATAGCAATGAATGGCAACAACAAGAGTAAAAGCACAAATGTCAAGTAAGCGCACAGCAACAACAACAACAACGACAACAACAGTGTGTTTAAGTCAAACAAAACCAACAAACAAAACAAATAATAATTTAAAAGGTTTTGTTGATGTTTTGCAATTGTTGACTTTACGCGAGATTTTCGCTATGGAGTTAACAAAATACAAATGTGTGTGTGTGTGTGTGTGTGTGTGTGCTGATGTATCTGTGTGTGTTTGTGTGATAGATTAAATGAAGTTCATTATTATTATTTGCGGTGAATTTGTGGAGTGATTTTTTTATTCGTTTTTGTAACAGATTTCCTTATTTTGTTGTGTAGGTGGGAAATGAAGAAGGGGTTGCTTTTGAATCAAGAAAATTTTATATGGAACGAGCTAGTTTGTACATCATCAGCATGTCATGATTGGAAACGGAAAGGATTAAAATTAAGTAAATTGGATTTAATGAAATTTATTTTCGCCTATTTCATGACAACAGAAGGGCTTCAGAAAACTTCATACTGCCGATAAACAGATAAACATTTTGCTATAATCAATTTTGCTATAATATTAGCAGTAAATTGCGAAAATCAGTGGCGTACCGTGCACATTGGGCGCCTGGGGGAAAGACATATGTAAGTTGCCGTCTTTACCTACAGAAAATATGCCATGTTTTTCAAATTGTAAAAAGAAGGTTCTCAGTTTTGGTCGTAGAAAACCCTAGGAAAATAATCTAGTATAATTCACATTGAATTAGAAAATCACATACACCTAAATCTAATATTAGTTGCATTTACTAAAAAAAGGTCCACAACAAAAACAAAATTTCGTAGTTATGTTAAAAACAAAATTTTAAATTCAAATTACGAGTAGTAATTTGCCGCCACCTCGGACTCCTCGATCTCTCCTTGGTATGCTACTGCCTGTACCTGCGGAAAACTCTAAAGCAGCTGATTTTAGGAAGCATACCATCGCACGCTCTTAGCAAACTTCCCTATTTCTTTATTAGCTCGGTGGATAGTTTTAAAACATCCATTTTCCTGCTGGTTTTTATATTGTGCAAGTGAAATAAATTTCCACGCTGATTGGGTTTTCATTTTCGAAATTCAATTTCTATTTTCAATTTCATACAAATATCGTCGGAGTAGGAACAGTAGTAATTCGTAAAAATGGCAAATCGAATTTAAAATTTTTTATGTGTTGGTTTTTGTTCTCAATTTACAATGAATCTCGTCGCTTATGGAAAAAATAGAGTGTCGCCATCAATTTCCGCCAAAGGGGCAGAAAAAAACGAGAAGGAAAAAGAATCGGAAAATATGAAAAAATAAAGGCATTTGCATGTGTAAACCCATAAATAAATCTAGAAAAAACAACAACAGCAATGAAAAAAAAATTGCAGCCGCATACGATCCAACATAACGATATGAGAACACCAAGGATTCAATTGGCATAGAAGAGAGACCACTGCAGCGGCAGGACAGTGTAAAGCTTTACGGACTTATCACAAAAGAATTCACCTTGCAGTTATGCTGGTACTCGTATATTTAATTTAAAAGTGAAAAAAAAGCTTTAAATAAAGAAATTATTGAAAAAGGGCAGAGAAGGTGAACAGAAAAAGAAAAGAAAATATAGTACTTGAATAAGACTCGGAAAAAATATCACACTATCGTACAAGTGAATTGGAAAAGAGAATCACTAAATTGAAAAACTCATATTTTTGATAAGAGCCAACGACAAATGAAACTGGTACAGTGGGACAATGAACACGAAATATAAGATATTTGATGCTTGGAACTGGTCTGCTCTTAAAATATAATTTTTATTTGATGATTTATAGCAATGAGACTCCCAAAGCTGAGCAAAGCAAAAGTCAAATCGAACTTCATTTAAGAAATCATTTCAAGGATAAAGAGTTTGTTAGGATATTGCTAGGAAACGAAGCTCTTGCTTGGATGCTTCAAATGATTTTCACCATTCAAGGACCAAAGATAACTAAAAATAACGCTTCATTTGCAAAACTCCTGCTTCGGATTCAAAATTTTCCTATATAGGGCTTCGTATTTGATGATCACGGTGAACGTTTTCATGAAGATATCTTGCTTTTTATTTTACACAATTTTAAGTCATACCGAGCACTATTTGAGCACTATTTTTAGTCGCAAAAGACTTTCAGTTACAATAAAATTTTAGACGCAAACGACTTTAAAAACGTAAAATATTTTGTTGGATGCGAAATTCCAAGTACACGTGAGTAAATCCTGAAGTTTCTCACCATTTCCTGATTATTTTTGGCAATTTTGCCTACTTTTATGAGTCCACTGTTTTTTATGCAACAACACGAAAAACAACCAAAAAAAGTACAGTAGGTGTGTAACACGCTAGGAGCAGAAGGTTAAACGTGTTTTTTTTGCCTTCATATACATATGTATATTGGGACCATTTTGCATATCGCAACAATAACAAAAACGAATATAATAAACCAACAAGTAACGAACATGAGGACTAACAATACCAATAGTACAAGAAACCGGATACAAAAATGTAATAAATTTAATTTTCTAAAAGAACGCACCACAATACCACATCACATCACATGTTGCCTCTGGCAGCCCTTTTAATTTGTCAATTGTGACAGAGCAAAGTAGCACCTCAACCGATCGCTACACACGATCACCATTAAAATAGGCATCAAATTCGCTTTCTTTCGATTCAAAGAAAATACTCAATAATTGAAAGAAAATTCGAAAGAATAAAAAAATGTTCTGCATAAATTAATGTGCGCACCCTAAGCTCAAAAAGGTTAAGCAAAATTATGCATAAATTAAGGATCAATCCTGGGCTGTCACATTTGCATATGCAAAAATCACGGCGATCAATGCGCAAATTTACGATTGACGAGCGAACATTTCTCTAATAACATAGAATTAGCGAACACTTGGGCGACCTTTTCCTGAGCATCGCACAAGCACGTGAAGCGCCGATGGGTATCGGAAATGCGAAGGAAAGAGTGCTGTGCTGCGTTGCAACCCTTGGAACATGTCAATGCTGTATCGTGTCTCTTGATGCATTCGATGACGTCTACAAGATCCAAATTACAAACAAAGCAAGCAGTAAAAGCAGTATTAAAATATCCTTGCAGCAGCAGCAGCAGCAGTTCCTTTTTTATTTATTTTCCTTTTTAAACTCTACGTCGAAGTTCAGCCAAGATTACCCGCTTACCATTCTGTTTAGAAATTGAAAAAAAAAATAGAAACTGAACGAGTGAACCCAAACGACCCCGACCTTTTTCGTTTCGTTTGTGTTGTAAACATTAGAGTTGTCGCAATTGATTTGCATGAGAATAGGAAAATTGATATTTGGTTGCGTCTTCTTCGGAGTCTTCTGCCGTCAAGATCAGTATCTTGGGATACCTGCGACTGCCTGTAGGCAAATTTTTTTTCTTTTTTTGTTCTTCGACTCAACTTGGGCGCAAAAAAGGGTGCAACACTACACATTGTGAAAATTATACAAAAATGAGTTTTGCAATCCTTGCCATTAGTAGCATGAGGATGAGTATTCAAATAAGCGATCCTCGCTGTGTCTATGCGAGAAAGGGTTGCTTTATGTTCCCTTTTCTTTGCTGCTGCTGCTGCTGCGTAATTTGCCTATGTTGGTGCTCGCCCAGCAGATAATGTCCTTCTTTGGCTGCGCCTATGGAAGATGACATATGCGCATGGAAATTTCAAGACTTTGCATATATTTAATTTTCTCAAGGGTTAGAAAAAAAAGCTTCCTGCGCATTGCTATTGAATTTTTTTCCCATGGAAATTCGTGTCCTTGTTTATATAGTGAGCAGAGAAAGAAGATGCAATCAAGGATAATAAATTAAAATTGAGTTTTTTCGTATATTTCTTTTTTTAAGAAGACAGCTATAGCATGTCCTTTGGCATGCAAAAATTCAAATTCATATCCTTGCCGTGTGTAGACAATGCACGCTGTAGCATCTGAATTTGATCGCACACAGCGTAAAGAGTTGAGAGGAATTCTGTGCGAATTTGCTCCGCTTGAATCAATGCAAATCTTTGAGGATTCTGCGCGGTTGATGAGTTTTCTTTTTTGATTGCTGCACGCATAGATATGATAAATCCTTTTACTTTGTTGTTTCGATTCAACTTTCTGTGTGATAGTAACGTATTTTTGGATATTGATTTTGTAAAGGATGCGTTCGATTTGCATTTTCTCACGGTTTTTTCAATGTCTGTATTGTGGCATTCGAAGATGTCTGTACGTTTTGTATGATATTGCAATTTTGGTTAGGACACATGAGTTGGGCCTCATTTGTAAGAAGGGTTTTGTTTTGAAGTTCAGTATTTGAACGTTAACTGTCATTTGAAATTGACGATAGAATTAATGAGTCTAAATGGTCGTTATTTTGATGGCTGCATTGAAAAAATAGCTTAGTGAAAAACTACAATTGATCCACTTAAGTATTGAAGTATTTGCAACTAAGGCATATTGCTGAGTAGAGTAAAATTCGTTTTATTTGAGGTGTTCTTATTGTAAAACTTTTGTGCTAATATTGCTTGTGGAATTTATCCTGAAACTGGAAAAATCTTAAAAGTAGTGTGACAACATTTATAAAAATATAATGGTGAGATTAATTTCTCTATGTCGCGTAGTAGTAAAAAACTGTAAGCTTGATAAAATCTTTGCCGTGATAGTTTTACCAACAGAGAAGTTTTGATAAACATATCGGCCATTTCACGCGAATCGGACCGGGAAAATGGGTTCATGTTTCCAATTTCAGATTTATTTGAATATATTGTACCTGTATATGTCACCGACACAGAAAAAAAATATTTTTATAATGGCAACACTGGTTTACATAATAAGGGTCTTTGAAAATTTCAGAAATCGTATGGTATGTACTACTTCAAATGCCATTATTCAGCTTAAAAAAGTCTGGTAAAATAAATTAACCACTGGATTTTATACCTCATTTATTGGCCTTTTTAACCTAATAATTGGATTTTAAAAATAAATATAAAATGCACTGAAAAAAATGAGAAATATTTTTTTGTTTGTGTTTATAGAACAGATCATAATATTTTAATTATTATTTACTGAGCCTTCTGTTCAGTACTGTACTGTCGGTGAGCTTGCCGATTTTACATATTAGCACTTGCACCTTCGTTCGTATCGCCAAATAAGCCTTCGACGGAGCGCTAGTCAAGAAATGTGAGATATCAAAAAGATTACAAGAACAATTTGCATATGAAGAGGGAAATGTAGTTTTTGACGCATTATGTTTATATTTGTTGCGATGATTCTTAAATGGTCAACGCAAGAAGTAGGATATAGTATGCTAGTTAGACTATTAAATTTCGGCGAACAAAGCTTACTGATGATGATGACGTAGCGGTCATCGAAACTAGTATAAGCTGCTGGTTTGCCCAAAAGAAATGATATGTTTCTTTTTATGCATTTTGCGCTGTAATTTTTTTTGTGTTTTTTTCACACTAACAGTACTGAACAGAAGGCTCAGTAAATAATAATTGAGAAATATTTTTCTTTACCATTTTTTACAATGTTCGCCTAACAAACTTTTTTTTTAAGTGCATTAAAAAAAAGCTTATATTATGCTTATACTTCGTGCCAAGTTTTATAGTGGTCCGCTGAGCCATTTTGGAGCTACATTCGGCATTGCAATGCCTCCAGACTAAGGCTAACTGAAGAAGGTCATCTTTATTGAAGTTGTCAAGATCTTAATGTCAAATAATTTGTCTTTCAATTTCTTTGTAAATGTCCAGCGCAGGCATACCGGCATTTCTAGATGTTCGAATGCCAGTATTCGACGATTTGGAATGCACAATATATGCACATTTTGGGTTAAAAGTGGAGGGATTTAGAAAATGGGTGTGATATAATAAGTTTTTATGTGCAGTTTAGAGAATATATTAAAATTTGAAAGGAACATTTGTAGAGTTTTAGAGAATATATAAAAATTTGATAGAAACACTTGTGGAGTTTTTTAATTTCATTCCTTATAAAAAAAAGTATTTTTGGGGGCAAGGTTTTAAGGACTTTTGATGTCACAAAAACAAAATTTGTTTGAGAAAAGACTATTATAACCTTTGGTATTGGGCCTATAGCCTCAGTTAGGACTACAGTAACTAGTAATCTAATGAGAATTCATTTGATTTGAGAGTTTTTTAATCGAGAATAATAATATATTAAAAAAAATTTGCTAAACAGCGTTGA
This sequence comes from Tricholauxania praeusta, assembly GCA_949775025.1. NCBI lineage: Eukaryota > Metazoa > Arthropoda > Insecta > Diptera > Lauxaniidae > Tricholauxania > Tricholauxania praeusta. The sequence continues at coordinate 6,173,338 of OX459028.1, read as the reverse complement.
CTGGAATTGAGGGTTAAGTCTTTTCTTCCAATAAAAGGAAAAAAGATGTCTTTTGAGACCTGAAAGTCATAGTAAAAATATAAGCAGAATAGCAAAGTCTATCAAAAAAGAAATCAACAAGAAATTCCATTGAAAAATTTCATGCAACTTTTCGCCTCTCTTCAGTTTTTCGTAATTTTTCAAGTATCATTTTGTCAGTATAATTTTAATTTTTATTTCATATAAAATTGATTCAAAAATTACTTTAGAAAAGAAGAAAGAATCGAAAAAATATTGCAGCAAGGATATCTAAACACTTCTCAAGCGAAAATTCATTTTGAACTTAAGTAGTTTGATTACTCCTTGAAGTGCGAATATTTTCCTAAAAGTGTGAGCCAAAAATCTTAAATCATCTAAAGAGGATTCGTAGTTTTCTTTCTGTAGAAGATTTTCAAAAATGGGAACAACACCCAAAACCTGCTTTAGCGTTATCCAGCATGTCTTTATGTCGAAAACCATTCAAGATATTTTAATCAATAAAATAGCTTTGCAGCTATCAAATTTTTTCACTGTCGACCGATCAGAGCCATAGAAAGTCCTAATTTTTTACTTGCATTTTCAATAGGAAAAAGTCATGCGCATTAGTTTTTTTTATAAATTGCGCCCAACTTTGAACTTATCAACGCTACCAATTGCATTTTTTTTTTTTTGCCATTTACATTACTGGCCAAAATGTAAAAAGAAACAAAAAAAGTATGTCAAACCGTTTTATGCCCGCGTAATTTACGACTATTTAATTATCAAAGAGACCCAAACAGTCAAACCATAACCAAAGTGAAACAACGCTGGTGACGACCCAAACGACCGACTAACATGTGCGTTTTGCTGCCATTAAATGCCAGCGGGTACACTGTGTACATCGCACAGGGCAGAAGTACACAGAGCCAAACACCTTGTCACTAGCTGACTGACTTTATGGCCCAGTTAGTAAGTTGGTAAGTCAACCCCTGAACGTATTGTTTTTTTTTTGTTTTTGCTTCTTTAGTTGCTGATAAAAAGTAAAAAGTTTCCTTTTTTTTAAAATGTTGTTGTTTTGAACATAACATTTTTAGCCGCTGGCTAAAGTGTATACTTTGCATATATTGTTATTGTTGTTGCCACACATCTTGGAGGAGCGTCACCGCAGCTCACCGTGTCAGTTACGCGCATAATTAATGAGGCGGTTTTTATGGTTTATTGAACCGCAGCGTAAGTGACACACGGAATTAAGGAAGAAGACAAAACCCCCTTTGCTGTACGAGTAGAGGCTGCCATTTACTACTTTAATTTTTATTATTTCATATCACTCGCATTTCAACAGTCCCCGACAACCCCCTCTGTTGTTTGTACTTTTTCCACCACTTTAAAAGACATGGCATGCAACAAAAGGTGTTCGTCGATTCGATTCTTTGAAGCTCTTGTCTATGGCATATTTTTTATGTTGAATTTTATCACCAGTTCCAGACAAAAGTTGTACCTACTCCTTATGTGTTGCGGTTCGCTAATTCCGCGTGAAACACTTGACAATAATAAATTTATTAGTTTCAACTTTTTATCTACATATTTATTAATAGGGTTGACATTTTTAACTTTATGTTCAAGCACATGTTCAGTGAGGACACTTAGTTCCATAATTGGTGTGGTTTTTGCCATGGATTAATGTTTGTATTGCATTATGATCGAATCTCTGACGATTCGTTCAGCTGAAAAATCAGCCTATAGCTTTTGCTTTATTAATTTTCAATAAACGCCTTACATTCATCGTTCATCGGAATATCGTGGCTTTTTAAGAAGTTTTTCTTTTTTTGCTTAGTATTTTGGAGATGTCGATCTTCAGACTATTTTCGCGATATTTCGGAGTTTCAATTTGACCCACAAAAATCGATTTTTCTTTTTTAAAATTGCATACATTTTTATTTAATTAGTGACATTTAACAAAACTATGGAGATGAATATTGGAGCTAATCTTTGTAATTGCTTATGCTATTAAAAATAAAAAATAATTTGTTTTACAGGATCGTCACAAGACTCCAAGCTCTCGCTGGAGTCTTCGAACACTTTTCTAAAAGTTTGCGGATTCAATGTCAATAAATTCGTTCAGTGGCTGCGAATTATTCTCGTAAGCATTTCCTTTCGGATTACTCTGTAGAAAGTAGTCTAAGGCTGACAATTAATACCTCCATTTTTTTCTGTTTATTCGACAGAAGAATATTTTTCGAAGAATAGTAATCGTATCACTTTCTTGTTCAAATCACATATAGGTAATGGAGAAATTAACTAGCTGCGGATGTACTCGGATGTATTACTTTGTACTCGCTTCTACTTATCGTTACGGGATCCCCATTTGCGTCTTCAACAAAATAGAGTCATATGATCTTTTCAGCCAATATACCATTACAGAATTATTCAAAAGTGTATTTATTATAGAAATTTTATTTATTTATGAATCAATTGAAGAAAAAATGGACTATGTCTAACATAAGCAATTTTTCTATAAAGTAGTGATCTTGAGTTGGTTTTTTCAAGGAATGTGTAGGATCATATTTAACATAATAGACAATTTTCTTATCTCTGGTGAACAGGTGCTGAATAAATTTTATTTTACATGTTAGATATAGCAAGGAAGTATCTTCTTGAAACTCTGCGCTGTCATCCGCGGAATATTGAGTTGTTCAGAACGCTGTCTGCTCGATTTCAAAGGCCGTTCGTCAACAAATGCCCATAACCGACTTATAGTCTTTCGTGAGTGGATACAGTTTTCCCGGTTTGTCTATGATAAATCATAGTATTATTTATGATGGCTCCTGTAAACGAGACACATTGTATAGAGCGAAGCTCTTATTGTGTACAAGCCAGTCATATCGCTGATATCACTTGTCACTACGTTTTGAGTTAATGATGGTGCTAAAACGTTTGAAAATAATTTAGTGTACATAAGAGACATCACAAAGCAAAATATTGATCACTCTCTGAGTTTTGATAAATTAAAGAAATCTTTTACATACCATTGATATGTACAAACATATGAACATTTCCGTTCGACTGTCGAACACATTTAAAGTAAAAAAAAATCAAAATAAAACGGATTTTAATTTTGAAAATAGGTTTAACTTATATCTCGTAATTAGCTTTATCATTGGTGCTAAGGTTGAATTTGGGCAATTTTTCGTCTTCAAGATAATTGCAAGGTGTCGCACGGGACAAAAACTTCAGTTTTCGTGGAAATGCCATTATATAAAAAGTAAAAATGTATTTCAATCCTAAATAGTACACACATTGCCTATTTCAGAGAAAGAAATAATATCACGTAAATTTTTATCGGTTTTATATAGTTTCTTCCGAAACAATCAGTATTTCTGAAACTCAAATACATTATTTTATTTTCCGAAAAGAACATCTAAGTAATGGATGTAAATAAATACTTATTAGTCTTTTTTGTGCCACTAAGAAGAAACAGATTTTCGCAGGTATTGTTTGGAAGTGCATAAAAAGGTTGGGCGACTGAAATTTGGGAGTACCTTTTTTCACATTCCAAAAATCTCGTTAAAAGAATCAAACGACCAAAGGACTCTTTTTTTGGATTAGACCCATTGCTAATTTTCAAGATTTCGATTTTGATCATTCTTGGAACTCTTTGAAAAGTCATAAAGCATAAAGTGAACTTTGTTAACTTGTGTTTTTTGTTTCAACAAGAGTAATCGCTGTTTTTAAACTTGGAGGCTTGTTCTTGCAACGCAAAAAAAAACACAAACCAAGTAATTTCCATTACGTTACGTGTAAACGATGTAATTATTGTTGTGCTGTTGCCAAAAAAAATAAGAACAGTCAAAACAAAACGAAAAATAAAATCACTCGTAATCACAATAAAACAGCTAAAATACAACAAATGAAGGCAATAATTAATTTAATTGACATTTTTTGAGGTTTGCCAAAGCATTTGTTTTCAGTTTTCAGCTCAGACAGAATCAACTCGCAGCTACAACAATAACAACAACAGCAATGACGACGACAACGTCAAAACTCAGATGCAGACTCAGACTGATCCATGAACAAAACTCTGAACGACGTGCAGTCTCGTCAGATCACGCCAAAAAAACACACCTCGAAAACTGTCAAATTTCCACAGCTACATTTACGACTGAGTACTCGTCACAACACAATAAAAAAATGTAAGAACTATAGAACTTTCATAGAATGCTGGATACATATGTACACTCAGGGTGGGGAGGGTAGGGTATAGCAATTTTTATTGCGTGGACTGATTACAACATACTCGTACATATCATGAATGAGTCGAGAGTCGGCTGCTGCTGTCAAGATCTGTGATCTTTGTTTGATCGCATTCGCAAAAGACGAATAAACTTTGCACTCAACTTATGCCCCTCTTCGCTGCCTGTAACTCCTGTCCCGAGCCAGCCACGCATTCATTCATAATGTTCCTAGTCTCCTGTAACAATGGTGATGGCGGTGGCGGTGGTGGTGATACTGGCGTCGCCAGCTTCAAGTCAATCCAACACGTTGTTTGTAGCGACCTGATTTTTAAATGAAATTGAAACCTCGACGTTAGCGATCGGCCCACAAGCATTTGTGATACCAACTTCATTTGGCCGTAGTTGTTGTTTTTGTTTTTTAAGGTTAATTCATGGCACAAGACACGCGGCTTTATTGCGGATTCAGTGTCTGCGGTAGGATCGTTAGGGTTTCCTGAAAAGCAAGAAAATTATATTCAATTAATTTTCATGCAAAGCAAAATTGAGCTAAAGAAATTTGACGAATAAAATGGAGCAAGTCATAAAAACAAAGTCAAATAAATCAAAGTGAAGTACCAAAAAGCACAATGAACTAGAAAAAAAGTTGAAAGAAGCAATGTGAGCTAAAAGGAATCCCATTGAGGTAAAGTAAAGTGGTATACAACAAAATGAAGTAATATAGTTTGGAGTAACGGTAATGAGAGGTTAAACGAAGTCACATAATTCACCTTAACAGGTCTGTACTTCAGTTTGTTTTAAGTATATAACCTCGCCTTGTTTCATTTGACTTAATACAAAAAAAAAAAAAATTAGATTAGAGAAAGTGAAGTGAATCGGAAAGAAGTAAAAGAATCATAGCGAAGTAAAGTGAATTACATTAAGACAAATAAAGTGAAAGGTGATCAAATGTAGTAAAAGAAGTAATAGAAAGAGAAGTGAAGTGCTATGAAGGAAAATGAAGTAAGACGAAGTGAAATTATTTCGAACAATGTCAAACGAAGTCCAAGACTTGCGCTCTAAAGACAGATTTATTTTGCTGTGATAAATATCTCATACGGTTGTCTGGTAAGAGGACCGAGAACCGATGAATATCGTTATCGTACACGGTCCCGAAAGCTGATATTAAAAAAATTACCAAAAATGAAAACGAGAAGATCTGGTCGATATCTCGTTCTCAGCGATAATGTAGTAATTGTTGCACACTCCATGCACGTAAGATCAATTGCACTAACTCCAACGATATAAGTATCTACAGTTACCTTGCTTACACGCAGTCAGCATAGAGTAAACAAAACATTTTCATTTTTTCTATACACCCTAAATATTGTACTCTACACGCATAACCAAGTGCTGATCTTAGCTGAGCCTGCTAAAAATGTAGCTCTTAGCTCTAAAGAACTGCAAGAATCATTAAACAATTTAATTTCATTTAATCTGCGCTGCCAAAGAGCACCACCGAACGTACAGACGCAATTCCTGTTTTGATCTTCATCTTCTTTAGCTGTGCAGATTGTGTCTGGAAGACGACGCACGTTCATCTTTTGTCGTTGAAATTGTTTGCATTTGAGTCACTTGAAAGCCCGCGTGTTTTGCTTTGGTTTTTTGTTTTTACTGCCTCTTGACGTAGCAATTTAGTGGGCTGTTTAAAGGCGCTTTTTCTTCGTTCTTTCACCGCTTCCTCAGCAACGACGCATTTGTGATCATTTAGTGATCGTTTTAATGAATGAATGAACGAATCTGAATGATGTTGATAAGACAAAAAACAAAAAAATGCTTTTAATGAAAAGTGAACTTTATGAGGAGTGTGCTGCAGGATACTTCTACTTGAAGAGAAAAAAAAAACTTTTAAACAAAGAGACGCACGCCTCAGACGTATTTCATAATTATGTTGCCAATGATCATGATCGTCATCACTTTGGGTGGAACACAGCATTTGATTGACATGATCATGATTTACAACACCTTAGCTGGGTGCGTAAAACACCCACTAAAGCGTTAGTGCACAAAATCGCAAACGCGATCGCAGCACTGGGAGTGTGGGTAATTGCGAGTGTTGACTTAAGGATTGAAATGATGTGCAAATGTCAATCGCTTAAGCGTATGGGGAAAGAAATATCTAGCAATTATTTACTTTCTACGTAAAGACATTAAAATATTAATGGAATATTATGAACTTACAGTCATTTTAGCAAAGACCAATATTGTAAATTTTACTTATTGATCAATGCTATTTTTTATTCAACAAACATGACAAAGATAACAAATGGAACAATTTAACCTGGTAAACCAATTACAATTTACAATATTGGTCTTTGCTAAAATGACTGTAAGTTCATAATGTTTAATTATAATAAAAATAACCAGTCGCAAAAATCAACTTCATTAATGGAATATCAAAAGACGAATGTTGAGAGCAGTATTTTATGTTATTTAAACTATTGGAAAATTCCATTGTCTTAAATATTTTTATATGACAGGCTATTGCTAATATTGTCAAATTATGCAGGGTATAACCTATCAGCCTTAAGGCTAAAGCAAAGCAATGATCGATGAGTTTCTTCAACATATATTCTGATTTTATGACCTCTCCAAGATAGAAGTATAATTGGTGCCCAAATAAAATTCGAGTTTTGATAATACGTAGTCCAGTAGTGCCTGCCTGTTTGCTAAGTCTTGTTGGATTGGCTCACATATCATACATTCTTGATGGCAGAAGCGTGAGCCAGCTCTAAGAGGTGACTTCAAAAGTCCCATTTGACATGTATTTGCATTTTGTTTATTTGGTTATTTTTCTTAAGAATTTGTTGAAATGAGCCCCAAATGGCTCATTTTTCGTATTTTACCCATAGCTGTAAAGATTATCCGTACCTATGTATATCTCCATCTCTGACCACAAAAAATTGTTAACCATGCTTATTAGAGCTTAGGATCGGAAATATATGACGGAAATGACTAAAACTAGGGGCTTGGAATTTACTTTTGAAAGCTGAAAGTCCTTCAAATCTGCCTAGTCTGATAAAAACGTTTGTGCAGTAATCGGGGCACGAGATATACGTATACTGCTCAAATTTGCTACGACTTTTTTTTTTTGCCTTGATATAACGATTATAGAACATATTTTGTATAACCATCACCTGTATCGTTTGATATCAACAAAACAAAAATTAAAAGCAACAGAACTCAGCTGCCTCCAACACGTACGCCGCGCCATACCCATCCCTTCCGCCGATCCACCGACTACATTTCTTTATTGAATCTTTTTTTCTTTAAGTTGACATTTTCCAAATCCATATAAAGCAATTCGAGAAAAAAAAAGACTTCATAAAAAATAAAATTAATCTCCATCGCATGGAAACAACGTAGGGCAACGTGAGCGTTTGTTGCGCTTCGCTATTGTTGTTACTGTTGCTATTGTTGTTGTTGTTGTTGCTTTGCTGATGGTACTGTGCGTCTGTTCGTCAAATTCTTTAAATGACCGAAGAATGGAGGAGAACGCAAAACGCACAGAACACTGAACAACACATCAAACCAACCGGAAGCCTTCGCTAAACGTGATCTACCGTATAGGCCGGAGCATAAAATACGAATAACGTTACGTGCTTCAACTGAAGGAGCGTTGACTTTATAGCGAGGTACTGTCATATATGAAACTACAGCGACGACAAAAGCAACAACAACAAATGGCATCAAAAACATTTTTTGTTTTTTTATACAAAATAAACCTTCATACGTTAGGCTATGTAGGAATGAATACTTTTCGACTCCATTCCCAGCGAACTCCAAAAACCGGGAATCAAAATTTTTATTTGAAATTTTATTGAAACGAGAATATCGAAGTCTAAGCGACTTTTTCAAAAAGTTGATCACAATTATTAGGAAAATTTTTTCAACTCCAAATTTTAATTCCTGGAGCGGATTCAATTCCTTTTGGGGCTTAACAAAAAACATTTCCTTACCAAATACATAGTTGAACAATTTTATTTGGAAAGGAATGATTCCTACCCAGTTTTGATATCGACGCAATGTCACATTTGCATTTCATTGTGGTACCCGGTAATTTTTTTTTCATATACCCGTAGCTTAGTTGCTAACTGCGATGCTCCCTGTTTGTCCATCCGATCGTATGTCAGTCTGTCTGACTGTTTGCTTGTCAGTTAATCATTTTTTTTTCATGCGTGTACTTTTCGCCCAATGTTGCATTGTGTAGCATTGTCATTTTTACATACGCCTTAAGTCCTTTGTCGTCTACTGTCCCTTCTTCTGTCTTTAGTTTTTGTTCGGAATTCATGGCCTATTTTCGATATATCTTAATAGAAGTAAGCAACTCCCAAGATTGCGTGACATTTTTTTAACGATATATTAAAAGTAACTTTTATTTTTTCAAAAACTTTGATTTTTTATTTGTCGTAATGCGATAATACTTTGGGCGATTTTACCTATCGCTTTATTTTCGCTTTTTTAATTTTTTCGAAAGGAAAATGCCATCAATATCAAAACAAATTAATTGCAATAAATCGTTTTTGCCAATATTTTCTAAAGAAAAATCTGTGATAAAGTATGATTTCTGTGAGGCCAAGAAAACAATTTTTCGATATTTTAAGGTAGATTTTAAAATTTCCACCATTTACAATTCCAGAATTTACTATTTCAAGCCAATAACAACTTCATCCTTCGAACTGAATTTTGAAATCATCATATATATTTTAGGTTTTACATTCCTCTTCCTTTAAGAATATTTCATCTCCAATGAAGATAACAATTGGCTAAGGATCTACAACTCGTATTTCATCGTATACTCCCATAATTGCCGACATCTTTATCTTGTGCTCAAAACTTTAAATCGCACAATAAAAATTTAATTTGCTGCAATTAAAATTAATAATTATGTATTCCTCGCCTTACCGCTCCAAGTGCCACTCTACTCCCACTTAGTGCTCATTAGAAAATGTTTCAAATGTTGAAGTTAACGAGCAAACGCTACATTTGTACGTGTAAATCAAAACCCGGGGCGTTTCACACTTTCATTTACGACTTTGCAGCGACTTTTGTAACGCTCGCAAAATGCACGCAAGTACGTTATCAGTGAAAAGCGTTTAATCGCAACTCAAAATTAATTTTCGCTACACTCGATTTCGGGTTGTATACGCAACAACAGTCAACAACCCTGTTAACCCTTTAACGACACTTTGAGCTGCTTCCAAGTCCTTACGATGCTCATCAAGATATCGTCAGTTGTACGTTCATTTCGTATCGTTTCGTTTGTCATTGTTGTCTATCTGACGCGGTAATGTGAGTTTTATATTTTATTTTCCATAAATAAACCTTGCGACATTGCTGCAGATAATAATTGCGTATGTATGCGTATGCTACCGACCGATCCCCTTTTAACCTACTCACGCCTTGTTCTCCACTGATAACCCTTTTGTTTTATGTGCCATTGCTTTTGGAGCGAAATAAACCCCTTGAGATGCTTTTGTTTGATTTTTATGCGTTGATAAGCTTTTGCAGTTGCGTTCACTCGCTTCGGAACAACAGCTCGATATTGCGCCCTCAATGATGAGTTCTCGGCTTTTTGAAAATTCTTTTGATACTTTCGCTTTCTTTATTTTCTTCGATAGAACTACGCTTTTGTTGTTTGATTTCTAGCGTAATTTCATCAGATTTTTTCTTTAATTTTTCATATCCCTCAGCTACTAAAATTTTTGCTCACTTGCACTTCGCTGATTTTATGTTTTCAGCGTTAACTGTCAAGCAGCTGAAACAGCTGTTGGTGACAGCAACAACCACAGAGTGTCATTTTACACACGTGACAGCTTTAACTAACGGATTTCTGAAAGTTTCAACTCAATGTACATATTGATGATGACATCTGAAACAAGACAACCCCCGAACAGGGCATGCACCTTTTGTGATAAAAATAAATAACAAAACGAGAGAGAGAGAAAAAGTGGAAGTAGAAAATTGTGCCTGCTGTCTGTCATTTTTGATGCATTCCCTCATCCTTTAGCTTTGACATGCTACCCAACCATTTCTTCAGTTACATCAGTCAATTTTAACATCGTTACATAACCACGGAATTTTGGAGGCCTGTTCCTTCAAACAACAATTTCAGCACTTGCTCCGTTTAAGGGTAGCTTGTGTTACTTTTTTTGACATTTGTAAAGTTGAATTCATAGACAGTCGAGTTTTGTGGAAACTCAAGAATTCAAAAACACGCAAATTGTGTTATTGGACAACAGAATGACGCCCTTTAAGTTTTTTGTTTAACAGCAGAGCCTCAATAGTACATACTTGTATTCATTTAAAATTTCTTATATTGATCATTTTGACATTAGATTACTAACACTTAAAAATGAATTTGTTTAGGGTGTTACCTTTAGCCAAGCCAAAAAAAAGTAAGCGTACAGCGAGGAATTCTTTCAACTCAACAGTTTTGAGTCCCAAGTTGAGAATTAAGTCAAAACTTCCACCTAAGAACGATGAAAGGATCGAGAATGATTGAAATGAAACCAACAAATGCGTCAAAGATCGATTCGAACCCAATGTGTGTGAAGCATATCATAAACAACATATTTCAAAAGTCAAGAAGGATATTCGTCTTTGAGACTACATCCATTTCATAAGATGTCTCGGTTGGATCTTCTTCTTGATTCAATATCCACTCATGCCCAAATATACGACTGAAGGTTTTACCATCGCAAGACTTAAGGATCTGTTTACACAGCACAGGACTACATGCAAACTTAATGGTTATGCAGTACTTCCTTCTTCTTTTTCTGTCCTTTATATCCTCACGGAGCATGGAGCCTCCCCAAAACTCTACCATCGTGCTCGATCAATAGTGATTGCCTTCAATTCATTCCAACATGTCACTGATTCACGTACTTCCTGCATTACTTCCTTTTCTGATACCCTAAGAGTTTCACTCCAATGAATGCCGGCCAACTTCAGTTGATGATTACCGCAACGTGTGCCCAATCCTTTTAAACTTTCATAATTTTCAGAACTCGGCCATGGCTCTGCGGTCTTGGTTTTTCGATAATCTAAAACTGCAATGGTTGCCTAAGGTTACTGTCTTTCGGATCGAAGCCAAGATGTTATTTTTTGTGTCAAAATTTATTTCATGCTGCGTAAGCTTCTTGACAACTTCGAAGTTATAGCTACCAATAGTCATATTTTGTGAAAGACGGTGTATAAATAAATATTGGTTTGTTACTCGATAGTATGTATTTGGCTTATCCTTTGTTGATCGTCAGTATCAATAGTTTTCTCATAACATTAGTTTCAAAATTTTGGTAGTGAGTCAATGCAATCAGCTTATTCCTCTTCCATTTGGCGATAGTTAATCTTAAACTCCTTATTGCAAAGTCGACCTCTTCTTCACAAGGTGATGCAATTTTCTCGTTAACTGGAGGTGGGGTGGTTTGTCCTTCTATCTGTTCATCGATTCAATATCCACTGGACAGCTGTCGTAAATTTATTTTTTCTAAAAAACATGTCTATCGTGTTGAAGTTAACCTCTTTTATGGCATTTTTTCTCAAAAATACTTATCCCAGAATATTTGTTCGCAGTTATCAAAGCTCTACTGTATTTGAACAATGGTTGTTTCTATTGCTATTTCCTTTTTTTCTTTTAGAAAAATCAAAACTAACGCTCGTGTTAAATGGAAACTTTTGCGTGGCCCGCTTACCGACACATTTACAGCCGGGACCATATAACCAGGGCCGGCTATAACACAATGCCATGATATTCGCGTACGCGTATTCATTCGTTCGTTCCATTTCATTTCATTTGTGGCTTGTCATAATTTCACTGACAGGCGAAAACATTTTCGGTGTAAATTTTGATTCGAAAATTGTTGTCGTTGTTGTTGTATTTGCTTTTGCTGCTGTTACTACGCTTGTCGTGTATTGGATTTTCCTGCAACAACAAACTCTATGTGAACAACAACGACAGCACTTTATGCTGACATGTTTTCGTCAGGACGAAAACAATAACCCTGAAAGTAATCATATTTTCACATTACTTTTAAATATAGCGGTAAAATTACGAGACATTGTGAATTGGTTGTGGATTAAATGGGCCCAAAAAACCCATACAAAGATTATTTATGTACAGAAAAAGTTGTCAACGAAACCAGGGGATATTGAAAATAAATTATATATAGAATCCTTACCCAGCTTATATGAAAAATTATCAATATATAAATTTGCTCGGGTCCAGAGACACTACCCCAAAAAAAGTTTTCTCTGAAAGTTATTTCTTTCCGGAAAATTTTTTGTTCTGGAAAAAAAAAATACCAAATATGGAAGAAAATTGAAAACCACAGTACGTAATAATATTTTTGGTCCGATTTAACATTATTCTAGAACAAAATTTCCTTTCTACTTTTGGTCGAATTATAACTTTTTCTTTAAAGATCATATATTCTTAGAAAGTAGCGCACCAATTTCACAAATTCCTTGCAGGGCCACGTACTATGTCACATATTAAGTCAATTGAAGTTGCCGTCGTATTGAAATTCTCCCCATTTTAAGCCATGCTGCACACATGTAAAAGTACACAACTTCTGGCAGAACATTTCGTTGTTTTATAGTGTTTTTGTAGTTGATTTCTGTTGCTGTTTTCATTGTTTTGTTGCAATACAACGCCGCCGAACTAATTTCATTTGTTATTGTTGTTGCCCAATCACACCATCATACTCGTATTTTCAAAATCATACTTCATAACTCGCAAGTGTAACCGAATTTTGAAAAATAACAGAACGCAACCCTTAACTAACCCTACTGAGCGCGGTGCGCCCTTTCCTCCTTCTCATCATACGTTCGAACGTACCATAAGCTTCGAAATAACATGTTTTTGTGGCATTTTCGCGTTTTACGTAGTTTGAGTTTAGAAATTTTAACTTTGCGTGATACTCGTATACACGCCTCCTTCATATGTTTGTGTGTGTGTGTTTGTGTTTGTATTTCAATGGGTACCCTTAAACACGGCCGCCCTGCTTGCTGATGTTAGCCAGGTTAATTCCTACTCGATTGGTTATGGCAACAGCGTGCATGTTATGTGGTTGATAATTACACCAAAATGGCACATACATCGCCGTAATATCAGGGTTGCATTGCTGGATACCGCACCTCACCGCATTGCAGTGCCGCACAGAACATGATCAAAAATGTGTTTGTTGCTAATAAGCGGCCGTTTTAATTGCCACTCTGAAGTGTTGGCGCTAGATTTCTAAAGAATTTCTGCTTCGCTTTGATAAAATTACAGGTATGTGGCGTTGTTTGTATATTCGAGTGTTAATTTTGAAAACTTTGTAGATTTTATATAAATTTTGTTGCTTTATGTTTTAAAATAATTCTCACAAATTACAGCTTCTTAGCTTAAAACCGTAAACGAGCAGAGTTTGTGTCCGATTTCATTGAAATTTGACAAGAAACAACGGACTAATTAAAACTTAGAACATATGTATTGTAGATGCCAAGATATAGCGTTTTAAGGTATTTTAGTTGTATGAGAGGGGCCACACCTTTTTGCGAAACTTTTCCCACTTTTTACGTATGGCTGAATATGCAAACAGTATACATCCGATGGGAGTTCTTTTTTTGGATCCCATGGGCCAATGTTTTAACATCGGACCTAAAGACAACTCTTTTAAAGTTTTAGGCTCCTGGGTAAAACCTGTGAACAGCGCAAGCAGAGTTTGTCGGGATCACATCACATTCCTACTCGTGTGTCGTGTGCAATGAAGCCCGCTAGAAACAATCATCATGAAAGCAAAACCCATTACGAAACGATCTTTGTCGGAATGCAAGGCTTGGGTTATCCTTAATATTGGCTACCAGCAGATTATGACTTTTTGTCCGTAGTACTCAAAGTCTTCCGGTATGAATCCAGACTCCTGCACGAAATCTCCTTCAACCCAACTTTGACTTAAGCATATCAGTAAACCTGCCGACTCGCTTAACGTGGTGGAGGCTTTTATGCTAGCCCCTGATCTGATGTTACTCTTCTGCCACTTTTGCAATAATTATGCTTACCTCATCGGCTTCATTATCAAGAAAAATATTTTCTTTGAAGGGATCTGCTACACTTGGCTTTCCTTCATAGATTTTATTTCAGGAGCAAGATATCTTTATTGGGAATTTATTTAGAATTAGGAAAGAAAAACTTTATTGAAGTAAGAAAAGTGTATTTCAGATTTCTTTTATTCCTTTCACAATATTGTGGAAATTATAAAGGCACAGGTTTTATGAAAAAAGAACAACTTTTTCTTCTTTGTTGCTTACATTATATTTTCAAAACTTGCAATTCGGAGCCTATTGAAATTTTCAAACCCCAATACTTAATCAGAGCGAGTGCCATTTAGCTTTCTTATTAGAAATCATATATACCCCATACAAATCTCCACGTTTTGAAAAAAAAAAAATTCATTAAGATTTATTTTAGACAAGAAATCTCAATATATCAATATGCAAATTAAATTTATTATATTTTTATTTGCAATTTTGTCTATACGACTTACTTTCCTTTCCTTCAAACCCAATTTATGCATACAAATGTGTTTATGATTGGTCGCTTTATAAGGTGCAAAAACAACAACAACAACAACAAAAAATAAAAGGGACTCTAATTTCGATTTTGATTGCGATTGTCATTTTATTACAGTAAGATACATGTCTAACCGACTAACATACACCAAACGCATAGATACGGAATATCATAAAAATCTCAATGGCATGAGGTCGCCTTCAAGAGGAAGAAGGGGTTTTCTTTTAAAACACAACAAACCCTTTGAAATACGCAAACACACAGATTCACCGCAACAGTGTGTAAAATAGCTCCCAAAAGTATGCTTCAGGATATACACGCCAATTTTATTGCATTTAAACACATCTATGTATGTGTTTATAGTTCTTCGGTCCGTGGATGTGTGTTACAATTTTCTAGGGTGCCAAAATAAAGCGCACACATTTGTGGTCATAAAGTCGAGTGAACACAATTTAAATACCACATGCAAAAGTATACATACGCGTGTATATGAATACTACGTGTATGGTGTTTATAAAATTTAAATTACACTGAAATCATGAAGTGTCTATGTGTCAGTGAGTGTGGCGATAATGACAAAGAAATAAACAAAATAAAGGACATTAAAGATATTAAACGCCTGCGGCCAGTTTGTGAAAGCAGTGAATGCTGTTCAAGAAAACTTTAAAACTAAAGACAAAATAAAAACAGCCACAGAGAAAAAAACTTTGACATTATCAAGATAAACGCGGCTGTCCGCTGATAAGCTTCCAGAGCATAGAAATTGAGAGAACAAAATATAATGTTGTTTATTTTTCTTAAACTAACTAAGTAACTTTGACACAGAATACACTGGGGTAGCAGCGGTTAAGCCTGACAATTACTACAAGCTACGAAAGGAGACATATTAGTACGATGTCTCTGGCGTGGATTTAAGGATTGCACGAGAATGTAAAAGAAATTTGTAGAAACCAGCATCAACTGATATTATAATAGGCACGCTTATACAGGACATCAATTACAGTTTAAGTGTTAATGTATATTTTTGAATGGCCTACATTGTTTAAAGTTCAACTCCTTTTGTACCCAATTAAATATTTTCTTATGTCTGGCAGTTTTTGGCCATCAAATAGCTGGCGATAAATCAAATATTGGAAGTCCAAATGAAAAGTTGAACGTCGGCTGGAATAATTTAGCTTTTATAGTGATTAAGATGAGTTTTACAAACAAAACTAAACAAACCAACAAATAAACTAATCGATTCAGTGCTATTTAAGCCAACGAATTCTTATACATTTTAAGCCTTTGCATTAGAACAAATAAACTGTTACCATAAACTTACAACTTTTGGCCAAATTCTTGTTTTCCCTACCACATAGTGCAGCATTAATGTAAAACAAAGATTGAACTTGTTGTTGTACCCATTGTTATTACCATTGTTGTTTTTGTTGTCACTATGGCGCATGGCAAAAGTTTTATCCACTTTTTTCCATTTCATTTTTCATGTAAAACTTGTCAAAGAAATTAAACTGACATTAATCACGAATGAAGTCAGTAAGTATCGAAATTTTTCAACTGGGCTCCCCCCCATTTCACATCACAACACAAAAACGCCATTTGTCATTGTTTTCGGGTCGATTTCTAAAGCAGAATAAGAAAAAGTTGAAAAGAATACAAAGTTGTCGTTAATATTGAATATTTTGCATAATTTGACATTTCACTGACAGGCGCCAGCAAGTCATCCTGACCTACATCAATGCTAAACTGAACCAACAAGTGAACACAAAACAAAAACAAATTATAGCACCAACAACTGAACTCAACGCACCAAAGTCTCAACAGAAAATTATGCAAAATTATTTAAATTTAATGATGGCGGCGCAATGCAAAAAATGCCGAAAAATAATGCCAAAAATTTTGTTTTCTTTAAAAAGCAAAGCAAAAAAAAAATTCCGGAAGTGCGCACCATTCAGGCGCTCTCTTTCGTTTTGGGTTACCCCACTGTAGCTCTCTCTTTCGTTTTAGTGCCACTCGCGCCCCCCAGCTAAAATAATCAAAACAAAATGAAGTTGGCTGCGAGGCTAAAAATGTATGCAAATCAGGCAGCACTGTGTCGCTGCCTACCGCCATGATGCTTTATTTGTTTTTGTTTTGTCTCTTTTTTTTTGCGTACGCGCTTTTTTTGCCTGCAATTTGCTTGTTTTTTTTCTACGCTTTTCTTTTTCGCCAAGTGAAGAAAAAAATGTGTGCTTATTTTTTCGCATTTTTACATCGATTTTGCATAATTTTTTCAAGGTCATAATGTTGCATACATTAGCGTGTCTCACACACACACACGCTGCGCTTTGTGGTGCCATCGCTAGCAGCATTGCCACATGAAGTCGTAATCATTTCACGCAAATTAGCATACGCGTTACGTAGTGACATGCACTACGAGTGCTGCTGCTTCAAGTAGAGCAATGCGCAATGCAGCGCATCAGATGTTGATTTAAAACTCAGTAGAATGTTGCTTAAAATTAAAGATTACAAATTGTAAAGTGTCATAAAAACATAAGAGATCTAAAGAGAATCAATTTTGAGTTTAAAAATAAATCCATTGTTTAAGCTAATAATGGATCTAACATGCTGCTAAGCTCAATGACCGCTTCCGCATTCGAACGCCTTCCAAAAGTATACTATATACTATACAAGCCTTGACAATATAATGTGGCTCAAGTATATCCATGGACCTGTCCAGATTTTTTTGACCTTAGTGAAAGCCCCAGCTTACAATAGACTACTGTGGAATCGCATCAAATTGATAGGCAAATATTGTTCCGCTTTCAGAAACAAAGTTACATCAAGATAGAGAAGAAAAACTGTTGTAGTTTATTCCAAAAAGATTATGGTTTGCTGGAACTGTCGAAGCCCTACTGAACAAAACAGATCCATTTATATACGCAACGGCTCAATGTGGTTTTTCTTGGAATTTATAAAGTATCAAAAACAACAAAGATTATTTCTGATAATGATAGTTCGGATAGTGATAATTTAAAATATTAAGCTATTTTTGTCGAATATCAAAGTGATAGCATGAAATATTCATTCATTTAATATTCCAAAGTCAACAGACCTTAAGGATAATAATGAAGTAAAAAATGTCGCCAAAGAAATTATATAGTTTTACGAGAAAATTATGTTTCTTATGATAAAATACAAGAAAATTAAATTTTCCAACATTATATATGAATCTTAAAATACGAGTGCAAATAATAAACTTCACAGCCTTCTAGCAAATGAATGTTTTATAGATCAAAAATTCATTCATTTTTCTTTATATGTATGTAAGTACATTCACATATGTACATTAGAGCGGTTCAAAAAAAAAACTTTTTGATTTTTTCACGATGTGTCAGCGGATTACAATAGCCTTATATGTCTGGACAAGCCCCATTAGTAGGATTAAGGTTAATATTGAAAACTGGATTAGCTCCCTCTGTTTTAAGTAAACAACCCATTTTCAAAAATCTTGATTTAAAAAATGCTGCAAGTTGTAGAGGTTATAAAATTTTCCAACAAAGTGGGTACGGTTTTCGGAAAACAATCGATCGGGGAATTCAAATCCGTGATTGATTTTTCTTCTTCTTCTTCTTTTCTTACAAAAAACTTGACAATTGACCGGACAAAAGTAAAAAAGTACCGATTTTCCACTTTCTAGCTCCAACACCTCAAATATTATGTTACCGCCGATCCCATGGTACATCATTTTTAATGAACTGATATTCCCTTAAACGAATGCCGAAACCGCATATCATTATCTTATTTTAAAACAAAGATATCTGCATTTTTCTAAATTAACAGAACTGATTTTTTTCGAATCGGAGTCGACAAATTTGCATATTAAGGTGATTCTAATTTTTTTTTATTTAAAACAGTAACCATCAATCGGGGAATTCGAATTCATGATTAGTTTTTTTCTTCTTCTTTTTTTCTTACAAAAAAATTCAAAATTGACCGGAAAAAAATTAAAAAATTCCGATATTGTACTTTAAAGTTGCAAAATCACCCCATATTATTTTGCTGCCGATCCCGTGTTACATCATTTTTAATGTACTGTTATTTGCTTAAGAGAATGTTGGAAGCTGCATATCATTTCCTTATTGCAAACCCGAGATATCTGCATTTTTCCAAATTGACAGAACTGCCATAATTGAACTATTCTATAGATTTTTCTAAAATATTCAAAAATTCAAATTATGTCAGTTCTGTTGATTTAGAAAAATGCAGATATCTCGGGTTCGAAATAAAAAAATGATATGCGGTTTACGGCATTCTGTTAAACAAATAACAGTACATTAAAAATGATGTAACACGGGATCGGCAGCAAAATAATATGGGGTGATTTTGCAACTTTAAAGCACAATATAGGAATTTTTTAATTTTTTTCCGGTCAATTTAGAATTTTTTTGTAAGAAAAAAAGAAGAAGAAGAAAAACTAATCATGGATTCGAATTCCCCGATTGATAATAACTGTTTGAAATAAAAAAGAAAATTGAATCACCTTAATATGCAAATTTGTCGACCACGATTCGAAAAAAATCAGGTCTGCTAATTTAGAAAAATGCACATATCTCTATTTTGAAATAAGATAATGATATGCGGTTTTGGCATTCATTTAAGGAAATATCGGTTCATTAAAAATGATGTTCCATGGGATCAGCGGTCACATAATATTTGAAGTGTTGGAGCTAGAAAGTGGAAAATTGGTACTTTTTTACTTTTGTCCGGTCAATTGTCAATTTTTTGTAAGAAAAGAAGAAGAAGAAGAAAAACCAATCACGGATTTGAATTCCCCGATCAATAGTTTCCCGAAAACCATACCTACTTTGTTGGAAAATTTTATAACCTCTACAACTTGCAGCATTTTTTAAATCAAGATTTTTGAAAATGGGTTGTTTACTTAAAACAGAGGGCGCTAAGGGAGCGTTCAAGTATTACGTAACGCAATTTTTGAAGGTTTTTGACTCCCCTCCCCCCATGTAACGCCCCGTAACGTTTTCCTTTACCCCCCCCCCCCTCTTAAACGTTACGTAACACCCAAGTGACCATATTTACCTAAAAGTCACAATTATGTTGCGAAAAGTACCGGAAATACATGCGATGTTTATTTTCTTTATTATACCCTACACCGAAGGTATATTCATTTTTTCATTTCGTTTGTAACATATAGAAGGGGGCGTGGGAGTTATGGAAAAGTACATATATTCTTGATCAGCGTCTTGCAGGCATCTTGCTATTAAAAATGGATGAAATCGGTTTATGGACACGCCAACCGCCCATACTCTATGTATATTTGCACAATCCCATTTTGAAAAAAATGCAACGATTTTGATGAAACTTGGTGATTTGGTGTACATGTGATCTAAATTAGGATTAAGCTAGGTTTCAAATTTCCAAAGATTCCCGTGGCACAGCCCTTAATTTTAACCTTTATACCACCATATCTCGTAAACCCTGCAAGATATTGTGATGAAATTTCTTTGTCCTTTATTTGTTCGACTTTTTGATCGACTTGGAGTTTTTTCAACCTCTCTCAACATTTTTTAACATTTTGCATATATTTACGACTTTTTCAACATTTTTCAACCTCTGTTAGCCTTTAAAACACTTCACACTTTTTTCGAATTATGCAACCTCTTCAACGTCTTTTTAACATTTATTGAAATATATGCTCTTTCAGTGCAGCGTAGGGTATGTGAGTTTCGGCCTGGCTGAAGATAACACCTTAACTTTTTCATATTGTTATTTAATAAGAAATCACACATAATGTAATAAACATTTGCTTAAGTTTTAAATATGTTAAAATGGCGAAAAATGAGACGAAAATATTTTATTAAAATGATAAAAGTTGATCTAGAACAGCTACAGCAATAAATGATAAAAATAGGAAATCTTTCCACGCTTATATCTCAGGTTTTGGTTAACCAATCTCGGAGATGATAGCTTAAGGACATTCTGCTCGTTGAGTGCTTTAATGTGATGTATCATTTATTGCAGTAGATTATCTAGATCCCGTCAACTTTTATCATTTTAATAAAATGTTTTGGCTGTAGCTATTCAATAAACATACACATTAAGAAAGAGTAGAGTTTCATTATACACACCTAATTTCAAATAACCACCCGTTAAAGTAGTTTCACTTCAAAAACAATGTTATGTAACGCGTTGTTCGAACCCCCCCTCCCCCGTAACGCATCGTAACGTTTTGCAAGACCCCCCTCCCCCCTAATTGCGTTACGTAATACTTGAACGCCCCCTAATCCAGTTTTCAATATTAACCTTAATCCTAGTAATGGGGCTTGTCCAGACATATAAGGCTATTGTAATCCGCTGACACATCGTGAAAAAATCAAAAAGTTTTTTTTTTTTGAACCGCTCTAATGTACATACACGGTTAGAAATTTTGGAATAAATTTTAATACTTTTGGGCTTACATGAACATTTGCATGAACATTTTAACGAAATCAGCCAACGTAGTATCATATTTACGTTGGCTAAATGTAATATTTGCGAAAGCATCATATTGATTCCAAATGTTATAAAATATCGTTTTAATGTTTGAACTGTATTAGAATTTAATACAAAATGTATTACAAAATTTTGTAATACAGTCAAACTTCCATATAGCGAATGCGTACGGGACCAGAAAAAAAATTCGTTATATAGAAAATTCGCTATATAGATATTTTTTTTTTTATTATTTACTTAAAGAAGTCAATGGCTTGGACTACACTCTTCTATTTTTCTCATTCAACAAAATCTTCTAATACATTAAGCGAAGCACACACAATGTGTATTACACATTAGTCGGTACGTTGCTTCAAAAAGTTTCGAAATTCGTCAAATGATGTAGAAATTTGTCCTAATGTAGGAATCACCTCATCAGCAGTGGCCAGTTCTTCTTCATCGTTATCTGAATCTGTAATTGTAGAAGTAACGTTTGTTGTTTTATGTTATGGATAATGCCTTGGTTCATAGGCTGAGACAACGAAGTCATGTTGGGAGGGAAATAAAAAAGCTCATTACTTTGCAGTTTATCTTTTACATTTTGAGGATGCGCAGTGCAGTTATCAACAAAAAACAAAACGTTTCTTCCTTGAGAAGAAACTCCACAAAGGGTCTTTTGAACTATGCCATTCCGTTTTTTAAATTTATCCAGCCATCCTACACTTGCTTGAAATCTAGCGTGTCCTAATGCATCAGCAAATTCCTTTGCTTTATGTCTAATGAGTGGACCTGAGATGGGAAGATTCTCACATCGTGCGGCGGTTATCCATTTTAGCATCGCTTCATCAACATCCTCAAAGAGACAGGTTCGCAACCTTTTGCATTTAGTCAAGAATTTCGCATCTTCTACACTTTTTAAAATCACTGCCTTATTCTGCAAAATTGTTGATAAAATGTTGTTAGGAATCCCAAACTCCCTAGCAATATCTTTCTTTTTTGTCACGCCTCCCTCAATTTTTTTTTCTTCAACTGCGACATGCGTAACAGAAAATTATTTGAAAAAATTCGCTTTAAGGAGATCAAAAACGCATAAAAGTTTAATTTTCAGCAGCAAAATTTCTTCGTTTTAAAGAAAATCTCGCTATAAGGAAATTCGTTGTAAGGAAATCCAAATACACTGAAAATAGAACGAGAAAGCTGTGTACTTGAACTCAGTTCGTAGTAGGGAGAACTTCGTTGTATAGAAGTTCGTTATAAGGAAGTTTGACTGTATATTCCAAAGTATTAAATTTAATCAAAATTGTATTAAAAATCTTTGTAATACTTCGCTTGTATTAAAATTTATTCCAAGATTTCTAATCGTGTAGGTAGTCCAATGAATAATAAGATTTATGTCGACAAAACTCTGCCACGGATAAAACTAGCGAAAATGATTGAATTTGTTATTTTCTCTGTATTTGAAAGCAGTGTTCTAAAAGTTGTCGAACAAAGGTTTCCCATCAGTTTCTCGAAAATTGTGCCTCAAAAAATAGTAGAAAAAACGATTCGGTTTCATGTTCAAAAGTTCAAAATATCAGCTCATTGGATCGAGATAATTGCCAATGAACTTAATAGAATCTTTTATGTTCCTTGAACTCGAAGAAAATAATTTCTGTTTATTACGCCAAGTGATTAGCAAACATCTGATTTATGTAAGGATGGCCTCCCGGTTTTTCACAGACCATAACTGCGATCATGAAATAAAATGCCAAATTAAAGTGGCACTTGTCTCGTGTTATAATTGAGAAAAATTTTGCGTTCAAAAAACCAATGTTGAATTAAATCATTACTTTTTCTTAATTTGTACAAAATTTATCGCCTTTCAGAGCAAAAATGACAAAATGTTATTAATTGAATGGCTTTTCGATTTGTACTTCACTCGCTTTTAAGAAACAAAGGCGCAATCCTTACGCTTATAATTGGCAATACAAAGTATTTTAGCAGAAAATAAAATAAAAAAGTGCCAAAGCCGCAAACAATGCTCAACAGAAAGTAAACGTAAGACTGACAAAGATCATTATCAGAAACAGACGTCACCAAAACGCACCTTGTTTGCCCAGTGATCCTCGACGTAGGGATCCTTTGTATACGTACGTACGCCTGTCAACATGCTACATACACATGAGTATTTTGTGAGCATTGTTTTATTCTTATTGTTGTTGTAGTTAAGGCTCAGCCAAAGCGTAACAAAATAATTTGTGCAGCTACGTACAATCACACTAAATGCAACCAAGCAAATGATCGTGCAATGATGATCGTCTTTATTTAGTCGCAAAGCACGTGATGTTGTTAAAACCATAAAATTTTATGTAAAAAAATTGTCAGTTGAAAAAAAAAAATCGTTATTTTCCAAATTGCTTATCGCACATTTAAATAAATAAATGCAGTGGATTATTTTCAAGAGCTCAATATGAAATTGTCTTGAAAAACATTTGTTTTGTATGTGAAGTGTGATCGTGCCACGGCCATCATACAAAATAGGGATGCAAGCGCTCTTGGCAGGGGGTAGTTACACATAAAGTAATACAACTTCATTTATAATTTAGTTAGTAAGCAACAGCTACAATTAAGCAGGTGTAAGGCGTTATTAATTAAAAAGTTATCATAGACAAGGTAAAGTGACTTGGAGTCAAAGGGTTGCCTTTAATACTGGTCATGGCAATATGCAGCTGCTGAAAGTTTCAAGACTAAAATTAAAAAAAAACTACAAATACCAAGCGCACACTTTACCTCAATTTAAAATCGTAGCTGACATCATTTGGTCAAATAAGCGATGAAAAACTCCAGAAGGTTTTTTACTTTTTTCAAGAACAACATCTGAAGTGCGAGGGACAGAATCAGACAAAACTATTGAAAGAACAAAAATATATGACTAAATATTTGCGCTAACATAATAATGTCACAATTGCGTTAACACCGTTTAAACAGCATTTGTGTTTTTCTCTTGGCTTTTTGTGTTAAAACCAATTAACCCATAATAGACCGTGATTGAAAAAATCTTTTTGAAACTTCTACTTTATCAGACAGTAAAAGATGATTTTTTTATAGATCTAGCAGTGCTACAAAAATATTTTATTTATTCGCCCTCATATCATTTTCACATAAGGAACACAAAAAATTTTACCCAATACACGACTGTTTCAATTAATGGGTTAAGATAAAATGGCCAATTCAGTTCGATTCATTTCAACATCACAAAGAGAGAGAGTCACTAAAATTCCAATGAAAATCGAAAATCAGACACTCAGGCATTTAAAGCACTTGAAATGATTGCTGTTACTGCTGCTGCTGACCAAGATGCTGTTGTTGCTGCTGCTGCTGCTATTTGTGAATGATGTTGCTGAGCAAATATCAACAACATACAATTGAACAACAACACAACCTCAAACAACATGAACAAACAATTTCAACTATGCGAAGACAGCATTTGTAGTTGCCAATGATAAAGATGATGTTGCTGCTGCTGATGATGATGATGATGGACCCATATACGAGTATTTATATTAAAAGAAAAAAGTAAAAAAAAAACATTAAATGAAAAAAGGTCAACAATTACCTTGACAACAACAATAACAATAGCAACAAACAAACATAACAACTATGAGTAGTTACCAAACAGTCTACAAGAGTTACGCAGCTAAGTGACTTCGTCTTCGTTGCGCTCAGCTTGTCAAATAGATGGACAAACGTATTGTTAATGCTAGGAAAAGACACCAAAAACAATAACAAAAAAATGCAGTACTTTCTTGTGAGCAAGTAGTGATGCCAGAAAATGTTATTGGAGAAAGAAAGTATGATTTTTTTATTGACTTAAATAGCTGATTTCAAATTTCTTTCATTTAGAAAGTCCAAAATTGCCAAAACATCCTATGTGTGGTGTCAGCTTCAACCTAGCCTTTAGCCTGTGTAAAATTTATTTCGGCAAGCTATTCAAACAGTATACCATTCTAGGAGTTTTATTAGTATGAGCAGTGGGAATTATGGCGATAGGTTAAGCCTGGGTATCAAATTTCAATAACAGAAAGACAGATCGACATGCATACGTACATGGCTTAATTGACTCAGGAGGAGGCGCTGATCAGGCATATATTATTTTCTATACCATAACCATTACCATTACCATTACCATTACCATTACCATTACCATTACCATTACCATTACCATTACCATTACCATTACCATTACCATTACCATTACCATTACCATTACCATTACCATTACCATTACCATTACCATTACCATTACCATTACCATTACCATTACCATTACCATTACCATTACCATTACCATTACCATTACCATTACCATTACCATTACCATTACCATTACCATTACCATTACCATTACCATTACCATTACCATTACCATTACCATTACCATTACCATTACCATTACCATTACCATTACCATTACCATTACCATTACCATTACCATTACCATTACCATTACCATTACCATTACCATTACCATTACCATTACCATTACCATTACCATTACCATTACCATTACCATTACCATTACCATTACCATTACCATTACCATTACCATTACCATTACCATTACCATTACCATTACCATTACCATTACCATTACCATTACCATTACCATTACCATTACCATTACCATTACCATTACCATTACCATTACCATTACCATTACCATTACCATTACCATTACCATTACCATTACCATTACCATTACCATTACCATTACCATTACCATTACCATTACCATTACCATTACCATTACCATTACCATTACCATTACCATTACCATTACCATTACCATTACCATTACCATTACCATTACCATTACCATTACCATTACCATTACCATTACCATTACCATTACCATTACCATTACCATTACCATTACCATTACCATTACCATTACCATTACCATTACCATTACCATTACCATTACCATTACCATTACCATTACCATTACCATTACCATTACCATTACCATTACCATTACCATTACTATGCATTTCTCCCAGAAAAAATTTTCAATAGCCAAAAACTTTTGTTATTGGCAACACTGCAACTATTCACCTTCAGAAGTCAATGAAAGAGACGAGAACTCAAGTACTTGCTGTTAAAAGACAGTTTTGTGCCACAGCACAAGTTATGGTACAAGCAGAATTGTCAACCATGGCCTAAACCATGTAAACAGCAAACATCAATAAATCAATTAGAAGTCCATGCAAGTGCAGCGCCCTTTTGCCAACAGCACCTGTCTTTACGTGCGCCTTACAATTTATTGTTCTCGTTGTTGTTGCATTTTACTTCTATTTTTAAATTAACAAGAATTTTGACTTGTACAAAAGGCCATTTTTTGACTGCAATTTCCATGAAATTGGTTAACACACACAATACATAGTCGCAGACACCAACGCACACAAAAGGTGGTCCAAGCAACAACAACAACCAATGTGACACCTTCGGGCATGCACTGCCTGAGAATAATAGCAGCAACGGCAACAACATGAATTGCATGACTTGTGAGACCAACTACAACAACAACAACAACAGTTGCAACATCATTGACAGCAACAACAACAAGATATATGTATGTTAGCATGCTAATTATGTTGACAAACAATTTGATTTGATTTTATTTAAACTTTTTATTGTCATATTGCATGTTGCAACCAACAACAACAACAACAGTTGGCAACTCTGCCTCTCTGTCTGCTAGCTAGTGTTGAAGTCTTGCACTATGCTAACGCGTTGTTGCGCTTTTTTCAGTTTTCTTCGGAAGTGTCCATAATGTCTGTTGTTGCTGCAAGTTGATCAATTCTTCGGAAGTTCAGAAGGTGTGATTTTTCGTGCCTTTCCCACTGAGCTGTTAATGGATTGTGGAGCACTTATTAATGTTGTTGACAATCATTTAAGGCTAAGCTATGTATATCAGGGGCTGCAGCTATTTAAAATTTATTGGAAAATTAAAATTTTAGAAAATTCGCTCAAAATCTGAAACTTAAATTTCGGCCTTATTTTGTATGAAAAATTATCCAAAAATAAAATATTAAGGCAGAAAAAATACCAAAATAAATTTTTTCATAAGCGTGATTTTCTTATGAAATATCATCGATTTACAGACATTTACTTTTTTTTGTGATCTTTCTCATTTTTTAGCAAATGCTCGGAGCAATTTTTCTGATGAAAGTTGATTCAGAAACTTGTATGAAATTTTATGAAAAGTTTATATTAGTTTTTTTTTGTGATAATAGTATTATTAGGAACTTGAATTCTTTTTAGTTTTTGATAAAAAACAATGCCTTCACATAATAATTTTGGACTATTTTTCCTATGCATATTGGACAGTTTTCCTTATTTTGGAGAGGACACAAAGCGATGTAGTGAAAATCATAAAACCAATACATTCTGCGTATAAAATAGACGGCATTGAGTTTTCTCCGATTACCGCATTGTGGCGCACTCTGAAATTCTTTCAGAAAGATAAACGCCAGAAAGGGCCAGATTTGTGGCAGAATAGTTCATGGACTTTGCAGCATTGCATAAGTCCACCATTGTGTATGAGTGTCCAGTCAAAAATTCAACGAATATAAATGACTTTTTTCTGTCCCAAGGCTAGAATTACCACTTTAAGGTAGGAGCTTTAAGCCGGTTTTACCAGTAGAAGCAAATTTTGCTAAAGGAGCTGAAGACTATTCCTTAATCAGCCTAAGAAAAATGTATGGAGGACTGAATGGATCGAAGAAGACAAAATAAATTCTGATCAACAAATAATAATTTTGGATGCTTTCTAAGCACATAGCATAAAATATAATGTAACTTAAAAAATTTGTCTTATTTTCAGGAGAGTACAATTCCACACATAAGAAAAATTGTCTTTAATTTAAGAAATGATGGTTCTTAAATGAAGTAAAAATTACTACAATTTGGCATGGTTTTTTTAAGATAAAGTGAAATTTCTACAGAAAACAAAAACTTTTACATAACATTAATAAAATTACTGAATAAACTGAAAGAATCGGTTATTCAAAAACTTTAATATCCCTTTTACAAATGATGTTTTAGAGCGATTTTTTCATTAAATTTTTAAATATTTGCTCTTGTGTTTTGAGGCTATTTATGAGAAATTTACTATTAGACTACGGCTATTATCACAGCTAAAACTTTTAGTAAATATACTATACGAGTATATGGACGATTATACAAAGTTCTAGTAGCAGTTCAAGTTAAAAATATCATTTGAAAATATGTTAACAAACATTTTTTCAAAGGATTTCTAAAGTACTTCGAAATTCAATGCAGCAACTCACATTTTTTCCTCAATTTTTATAATTTAAAGCTATGCCTTTAAACCAATCGACTATGTCACCCAAACTCATTCCAAATTAGGAATTAGCCAAGTGTGCTTATGGCAACCGGAGTTTTCAAACTCACAAAAGAGTAGCAAAATCTGCAGCTATAAAACAAAAAAAAAATGTTAAACTTACGCGTCTTATCTTCATTTTAGGCGTTACTAAAGTTATTTTTGACAATTTTTTTTTTCAGGAACCCACCACTGCTGCTACACTCAACTGACAATAACACACGCCAAAAGCAAACCAAAAAAGCGAAAAAACCTAACGGATATGGAAGTTAAATCGTGCATAGGAAGTCATGAGCAGGACAACAGCGTAACGATGTCAAAAAAGTGAACAAAAAAAAAACAAAAAAAAATTTAAAGGAAAGGAAAAACTAAAAACCAAATGCCAGTGGCAGCAGTGAGGGAGTACAAATGGAAAAAATTTTTAGAATAAAAAAAATTCTTCTTATTTTTTGCTGTGACATGTCTTTTTTTACCCGAGCATTCTGGCATTTGCTGTTAATTTATGACGTCCTGAATGCAGTCGTGGCAGCGGCAGCGAACGCATCACCAAGTTATCAGTGAGGGTTAAGCCAGTGATGAACCGCAGCACAAACACCAACACCTGATGTTCGTGGTCGATAACGATTTATGTCATCGGTAATAATATTTGTGAGAACTTTTAGCCTTTTTGATCCTTGAAATCGTTCGAACAATGCTTTTGTCTGCGCAAATTTATGAAACAAATGATGCTTCCACAGAGAAACAAAGGCAAATTTTAGGATCTTTTTCCAACAGCATTAGGTGCCTGATAATCCTCTTGCCTTTACGCAGTCTTCAATGCATAAACTTTTTCGGATCAGTGATTTGCTTATTAAAAAAGAAACATAATTCTTGCAAATACCGAGCAAATCCAATATATTGTTTGGAATTTATTAACTCAATTCGAGTCGATTCTGTAAAGGTGGGAATATATTTGAACAGAAATTTATTATATTTCATAAAACTCATAGTATTTCTATACCATCAAAAACGGGCATACTTTGTAATGTTCTACCACAGGACAGGATAAACAAAGAGTTTCGACCATTACACAAAAATTGGCATTGAAATAAAATGGAAAAACGCAGTGAGGTGAAGGCAGGTAGACCGGTACCGCTACTGAAAACTCTATTCGCACAGACTTCACTTTTTTGTTGATCTCATGAGCCCGCCTGATTTATAGACAACACTTGATCACTTCAAAACGCCTAAACTTGTGCGCTTACGTTTTTCCAATTCTCAATAGCAAACAAGCTGTTCAAAGGTCGCCAGTGCTTGTCCAATGGTCTGTCCTGTCGTCCGTCCCACAATAATGCGATCTTAATATTCACAATTTGCCGCCGTTTAATAACTGGTTCCACGACATTTTGCCATTTTAGTCGGTCAGTTGGTCGCCTGTGTTTTTGTTTCGTTTTTTTTTCTGCTGTTGTTGCGCTTGTAATCAGCATCGTCGGACCCACAGCTGAGCTTTTTTGCCACCGTACATTTGTCGCTGTTTTTTGTTGTTGTTGTTATTTTTGTCGCAGCTGAACGTTAATTATATGGATTTAAAATAATTTATTACTTCAAGTTATTGACTGCAACTGACTGCATTTTTTCACTTTTCTTAAAGATTCTGGTTCTACTTCGAATTGCGTCTGTTATGCAGCTGATTGTAAGATTATGCTGTTTAATCAGTGGGAATTACATTCGATGTTTTTTTCTCGCATGTTACCTAAGTAAAAATTAAGTTCTTCATATGTCAAGTAGTTAATAAATCTTAGCGGTTTCCCCAATACTAAAAATTTTATGGGGAAATTCTAATATCTTTGAAGGAAATCCCATATCAGACTTTGGGCCTTTCTCGTATAAACTTTATTTCAAAGCAGCTGCAGAATCGTCGTTTTGACTGCAACATTCTGTATTCATAGGGTTTTTTTTTTAAAGTACGGGAAACAAATATATATATGTATATCCCAAGGAGGATGGAATGGCGAAAAAACATGCTATCTGTTTTACATCCTTTAAGGAAACTTTCTTCTAAATTTAATCACCATTATTATGCATTTTTTTTCCAACGCTTGCAAATTAGCCAGTTTTACATTCGAATCCATTTCTTATTCTAATTTTTGGAAAGTCAGTACAATTCATTTAAAGGCATTAGACGAAAAATTGATTGATTTTTATGAAGTGTAAACAATTTTATATCCGCGAATATGCTACATTATTGCATTTTTTTCCAAACAAGTTACCTAGAACGCTGAATCCAATAGTTGCTTGTATAAAAACTTCCAAGGAACATTTTTGGTGTTCAAAGTTCAGCTTTGAGCCCATTGTTTCATTAAGCACACAAAAAATTTAGAACTTTTATGGTTTTTTCCCTTCCCTAAATATTATCTGTCGAATGTCTTAAAAAAGTTACATTCCTAGCACTTTTATTTTCTTTGAAGTTATGGCCACGATCTCCCACTGTGTGCTATTTTTAATTTTCTCTAAACAAAACTTAAAATAAAAAAGAGTTAGCTGATTTTTCTAAAATTTTACGCATCAACACTTGTTGTCCTTGTACAGCAGCAGTTAGTAAAACTTTCAAATGTGGCATTCTTTAACACGGTACGAAGAAATATCTCAGCAACAAAAATTATTTGTGTGAATAATTCGCCTCTATGGCGCTTCCAAATAGTTTACTAATTTACCATTGTTGCTGTAAAGTTCACATGTGCAACTGACATTTGACAAGTTGACAGCGGCGGTGATGTGACATTCAGAGGCGTGATAGCAAATGGCTTGGAAGCTAAAAGCTTAATAATTGATGTTGTAATTTTTGCTAAAAAAACGAAATGTTTGCTATTGAATAAAATTGTCTTTGTTTGTTTTAATGTTGCACCCTATTTCGCACGCATATATCAATACACACAGGCACACACACACACTGTTTTATTGATTAAACTGGTCGCGCATGCGCGCTTAAAGTTATTTAAGTTGTTGTACTAAGAAAACACCTGTCGCAGTACAAGAAAATATATGTCTCGCCATAGAACTTTGCTTTGCATTGCTTAATGGCATAATGTCTTAAAGATACAAGTTTTCTTTTTCTTTTTGCATTTTTATTTTTATTTAATATAATCAAATAAAAATTAAGGCATACAAACAATTTCAAAGAACTTTAAATTGGCGCGAAATTCATGCACGCAAAGGCCAGACAGAACAAGCTGGACATGTGTTGTCTAAAAATTAGCTACTAGATACAGATTTATGCATTACGGAGGCACAATTTAAGTCTTGCGGCATTCGACAGTGAATGCATTTCAATTGTAGAAACCCATTTTAAAAATGGAGAAAATCGAACTAACATAAAATATATTCGCAAGACATAACCGTCCATTTTGTGATATAGTTAAAAAGTTGCCTTAAGTTCAATACATTTTATCGTGTCATGATTTTTCAATTTAGTTTAATATTTAAAAACTATTTTGAATCAAAAAAAATTCTTGATTTAGTTTAATTTTTTTTTTTTTTCAACTACATATGTTCTGGGTATATGAGGCCTCACACCTTCAAAAACAGCAAAAAATACAGCATTTGCTGACGTTTTGAGGTTTATTTGTGATCTTTAAGCCGATCTGCATACATATATGTCGCTTTTATGCCACTTTGGAATTTTATTCATATATATGTACATATGTAGGGTTTTTGAGATGTGAAAAGTGATGCCAATTTTCGTTGAAAAAAAAAGGCTAAAATTTGGCAAATTATTTCTTCGTCCTGGACGTCAAATGTCCACGGAAAGCCACTGTCCATTAACTGTTTCAATATCAAGCCTTAATTTTAAGATGTGGAAAGTTTGCTATAACACGTGCGTTGGATCATCGTTAATCCAAGATTGCAACAACAAAAACAACAAATGCGCACATTAAATATCGAACTGATAAAAAAAACAACAAAACCGAAAAAAAATACTCGTATTTACTATATGACGCAAGTGCTTTTTTTATAAAATTTTTATGAAGCAGGGTGTTCAAGACTAACCGTCGTATTAAGCAAACTAACCACCGTCAGTCAGCTTGTCTGCTGGTTATTTAACAACCTGTTGAATTTACGCGCTTAATTTAGAAGAAAATAATAAAAAAAACTAATTATAAACAAGCTGTGACTGCTGCTTAAAATGCAAAAAAAAAAGTGGAAAAATCATTGGACATTATTTTTATATTTATCAAGAATCAAAGAAGTTTTAAAATGCCCTCGAGCAACAAGTGACAAAAATCCACACTTGTTGTGATTTTAATACTTCAACTTGATGCTATGCATACAATGTACTATTGGCCCATTGCTCAAGGGGGTTATCCCATTTGTCTTGCAGATTATAGCTCTAATATGGAAAATAAATTAATTGTTTTATTATTCATGGACTTACCATACAGTATTTTGTATATTTTGTATAATTAAAAATGCTATTTAGTGTTAATATGGGGAAAATTAATGAAGTTCTCTGTTATCACGTAGAGTTTTCAGAAGAAGTCAAATAAAATACCCTTTCAAAGCAATGTAGACAGAATTCAGCGGAATGATTGATATTCATTTTGCAAATGGTGATTTATGTTTGAAACTCTGTGCTAGACTTTTTAGTTCAGTTCTTATGTTCAATGAAAGCTTAGACTTGTCTTTAGATTTTATTTTTAGGATGTTGCAAATTGTGGGCTAAAGTCTTCATAACTCTTGTAGTATTAGTCTCGTGAAAGACTGAAGCTACAAATATATTCTGCTCGCCAATATCTACTTCAACATACATATGCAATTCATCCTACATATCAAAAGCATTTGTATGATCAGATCGAGTTTTTTGGTTCAAAAATTGCTAAAGATCGGAAATCTTTTCGGAAATAAGCATTTTTTTTAAACGAAAACCTACCAAAATGCCAATAAACTGTCGGAACCCGAATTTTGAAAAAAGATTTCGAAAAAGTTTTTTATTACCTAAAGTCAAAAAAATTCTCTGAGCTGAATTAAGTTTTAAGTTAAAAAAACAAAACTATTTTTTGTTTTAATAATAATAAAAACCGAAATTATTTTTCAAAATACGGGATCCAACGATTTGTTGGCTTTAATTTAATTAAAGTTTTTTTTTTATTAAGCTGGATAGCTGGAGAGCGCGCTCGTATAAAATTGAGAAAAATATACTTTGAGAGCTCGGATCTCTATGAAATTTTAACACAATGTTTTCGAAGCTAACAACCTAAGTTGGATTCTTGAATTAATTATTTTCATGTGTTAATATCAACTCTACGAAAATAATTGTTAGAATATATCAGTTGGTCATACTAAATAAAACTTTTACCGTTTTTTACGCTAAGGTAAATCTTAAATGGGTGGGTAAATAATATCCACAAAACAAAAACAAAATATTTAGGCGTTTTTCTAAATTATGTTCCATACACCAATTGATTTTTTCACATTCTTTCAAAAGCTCATAATAGGAATTGCCAAAGTATTTTTGAAAATATGCAAAATCGACCAAAAAATTCCAAAAGGATGGAACTTTTCCAAAAAACTGACGCAAATTTCTGACAAAAATTTTCCAAAAGTACTGCATTCACACGAATCTTTCAAAAAGAAAAATCATTAGTTTTGAAATAATAAACAGGAAAAACTTTCAAAACGAAAACTTACTTAAAAATAACCCGCACAAAGTGAGATCCAGACATTAACGATTTCAAGGAGATTTTTATTCTGTTTTTTATTAGTTTTGGGTAAATAACCAAATAAAAACTTCTTGTAAGAAACTGAAGAAAATAATATCAAATATAATGGAAAATTGAGTTAAAATTAGAAGCACAAATCGCCCCGAGAATGTCTCTTACGAAAAACTATCGAATAAAATTAAGAATGTAATTCTCCTAAGAAAAGCATTAAATATTTGTTATTCACTTTATTGCAAATTTTTTCTTGTTAATAAAACGTTATCTCGATTTTTAAGGAATTTCAGTAATTATAACATTGCCAAGATTTCAAGTGGGGAATAATAAATAACTATCGCAATGTCTTTGCGGTTTAACGATACCCACTTGCATATTTGTGCCCAACAACCTACACAAATCGAGAACCTAATGATTGCGTTTCTTAGAAATGATTTGACAGTGACAGCGTCTGACTCACAATCCCTCATGCTGACATGAGTCGCAGTATTTGTCTTAGTCATACGCTGCCAAATCGAATATTTGTATCTTGAAAATCTTTGCAGTTAAAAGTGCTGAAACGTTTAGACCCAAGATAAGTGTGTATTTATTACACTATTAAATGCATAATTTTCATTGTTCTTGTTGTAGCGACTGCAATTGCAAATAAAAAACAATCACAGTGAAATGACACCTCCAATCTGGTAAGTGAACAGCTCAGCGTAGCAGTGTTTATGTCAATAATTTGCAGCGATTCCATCTTAACGTTCTTGGTGAGTAATTTTTTCTAATTTTAGACAGCAGTTGAGGAAAAGTATTGTAAATTTATTTCAACAGTCACATTGACATTGTCATGTTCATTTATACACACAAAAGTTAGAGATGCGGCGTCAATTTCTAAGGGCTGCCCACCTGGGGAACATTTCAGCCAAAGCTCCAGTATAATATAGTTTATGCAGCGCAAAATGTGACTTCTTATAGTTTCAAAAAGATTTTCGCAAATGGTCTTATGAAAATATTTTAGACAATTGGAAATTTCAGTCTGTTCTTTTGTACAATTGGCTTCCTAATCAAATGGCACTTTAGTTTCTAAGAAAAGTCGAAGCTATGCTTGTCTATCGATACTATTAAGTCCTTAGTTTAAGATTTGCGACTTTTAAAAAATTAAATTTCATCAGCAGTGTGGGTAATCTTATGTTATGTAAAGAGATCCATTCTCATTTAAAAAAATTAACTTTTTTACCGAAGGTCTATTTTTAGATCGAGTGCGAATTAGTGGCGTATATATGATAAACGAATAAGACTTCCTGAAAAGATAGTACAAAATACATCACGATTACCTAGCGAGGTTTGCCTGTTCCTATGTGAGAAACTCATGCCGATTAGCCGTACAGCATAAGTTCTTTTTCAGTATTTTTTAATATTTCGCTTTCAATTCTGTTGCGACAAGCAATAACAGCTTAAGTCGATCTACGATGACAATCCGAAACAGTATAAGTCACCTGCTTATACTCAAAACTTATGATACTTTACCTTGTGATTATACACATATCGACTTAAGCTGTTATTGCTTGTTACCACAGAATTTTTTGTATTTAAAAATCTACCTTTATGAAAAACAAATTTTGTCAAGCAAAAACTAACCAATTTTATAATTTTTTCTTAAATTTATTTACAGTTTAGAAGACAATGCATTACCATTTTTATCATTTGTTATCATTGATTTCATATATTATACTTAGATGGAGAAACCATGTATGATGAGGTAAGTGAAGGTGTAATGCAGAAGCAAATTATCAAAATCATAATGATGAGTAACATATGTATGTAGTGTGAAATAGATATAGGGCTGTTGATCTCACGTAAATTTGAGAGATTAAATTTGATAAAAAATAATCAAAAAACACAAATTTTGACAACGTTGGAGAACTTAGTTCAAGTCTTCTCAAAAACTATGAGCGTCATTCAATTTAGGAGGAATTTTTACGAAAAAAAAAAGCTAGCTCTGGTCTGAAATATCTTTTTGATGTAAATATTTTTGGAAACTTTCAAAAAACTTGTTCAAAAATTGCGTTTTTGCATTGAGCCAACATTCTATGAGAGATATCAAAAAGAAAGGTGAGCTGAATTGGGCAAATACAAAATAGAACCTATCTTATATACCTAGGTATACACAGTAAGCGCCTGCAAAAGTTAACAAGTGATGACTTTTTTAATTAAAAATCGTCAATTTCAGCTTAACGCAATTAGCAATAACACTTTATTGCATTAATCATGGCATTATAACCGGTTGTAGTTGCGGTTACTGGCAACATCTGTTTCGTACCTACCCTGCTGGAAAAAGCAACTGCAGATCAAATAAAATTTAGGAAAGGGTTCTTGGTGACCAAAATGAAAATAGCTCGCTTACAATATAAGCGCCTCAATAAACATTCGATCTAGCATTTTTCTTACCACCATTCTATTTTGTTCGTTTCCATTTTACAGAGCGGCGGGTAACTGCACTTTAGTGCTGACTCCGAAAAGTGAGAATTGGGAAAAGATATAAGTAGGAAAATACCCACAGTTTTTGTACCACAAACGGCTTTCAGCCTTATTATCTCAAATTTTTGCATACATAGCTTAAATTAAGAATCTGCGTGCACTGAGGAAATGATTTGATTGTATTGGTTGAAACATTATATGTTTGATTCAAATAAATATTTAATTGCTCTATAAAATTATAATTTGTTATATTTAAGCGAATCGATTTGTCAGTGTGGGTAGAAGACTATTCTATGGTCAATTCGGGTACTATTTGGGGTTAAACATCAATGAAACCATACTTACTTCATATTACTAACACTCTTCATAACTCAGACTGTGATCATTAACACTTTTGATCAGGAAGATGGTAGCTCCATTATTTTAAAGTTTTATTTGGTCTGATCGGTAACGCAATCATAAAAAAAAGGATACTGCGGGCATATTTGGGTTTCATTGATTTTTGACAATCATTATATTCAGAACACATTGATTGAAAGGTATTTTTTAGTGATCCTACCTATTTTTTTACTTTAAACGTACATGAAAGACCCACTGTTTGTGCTGGAGCTTATATCTTGCTGTATAATTTCCTTACACTTCAATTTTCTCAGATTTTTCTGCTTTAAAAAGTAAAAGTAAGCGTTTTGAATGCTTTTAATAAAATGTCCTTTCAAAATTTACGCTTCTACCTTACCAAAAGGTAGGTGTAAGATATTGCACATACTTACTATATATAGATATTGGACGATAAATACAACAGTCTGCTGAAATATTCAAGGGTAAAACAGGAAGAGTATTTTATTTTGACATGAATACAAATCTGCTTGGCAACTACTTGCAAGCATGAGATAAATATGCCCTCAGAAAAACGTTCCTTGAACAAATTTTTCTTGAGCTGATAGTCTTTGGGTTATCTTATAAACTCCACATTGTTGTATCTAAAAGTGTCATTGACAACGAGTAATTTGGGTGCACTCATACTTCTGTGCTTTGAGTCAAATATATGCAGCGCACCGATCTGGTTGACATGGAATGTCCCATATATTTAATTTTCAATTAGTTGGTCATTGTTTGTAGGTGTCATTTAGTTTAAGTGTCATATTATTTATATTCTACTGATATTAGAGAGTTTATTTGTCAACTGGAGTCACGATTCTAAATAAACAAACATATGTAAATGTATTGCATTTTTTTTTTTTTTTACTTTTGAACCTAATATGTGATTGCAAGATGGTGCCACTCTATAGGTACTTCTTATACAAATTTTGATTTATTTATCTTACATTAGCGATTTAATTATCGTTTGCACATCTTAACTGAGACTTATTTAAAAGCTACTTAGTTAAAATCGGTTTAATTTAACAAGCTATATAATCTGCTTGAGAAAAGGCTCTTATCTTTTTTACTAGAAAAAATATCTTTTCAAACAAGAATTACAAGTTCTATAGATATTTCGCTTACATAAAGATTGTTTTCACATTACAAAATAAAAATATTTATCTTTTTTCTTTGCAAACTACTTAAACTTGTTTGATGAAAAATTATTAATACTTATTTTTTTCTGTTTTTGTTTCAATAAGAATGTTGTTTTTCACACGAAAATGCTTTAATCACGATCAGCATTAACAGTCGCAGTTTCAAGAATCTTAGCTGAAATTAATGTACCGCATTAGATGTGAAGGCGTCGTTTACTATGAAAAACTATAGATATTTCATACACAAAACATTTTTGAGTGAACTTATAATAAAGTACGTCATTGTGTTCTAATTGTTTCTAGTTATGAAATAAATTCAGTTCTAAAATAAGTTCAGCAAGTACTAAGTATAATCGCTTCTAATGAATTTTTCTTATTCAGAACTAATACTTCTATCTTAAGTACGTCAAAGTTTTTTGAATTATTCATTGTGATTTAATTAGAGATGTAACTGGCTATAATTTATAAATTAACTTTTAAAACAGAAACTGTTTTATTGTGCTATATTGTGTTAAATCTCTGTGAATTCCCATAAAGATTGTTTCAAATTTTGAAGAAGAGTTAACAACTTTTGATGACGCAATGTATAGGAATTTCTTAACTTCTGTATTTTTAAATATTTTAAATAAAATTCGTATACTCCAATATTCTATCCCAGCAAATGGAAAATCCTTTCAATTTTCACAGATAAAATGCATGCAACAAATCCAATTTTCATATCTGCATCATAATTCACCTTACACCGATACGAGCGCTGAACACTTTTGGTCTATTTAACCTTTGAAAGTGGACGGACATACCATTGTTTTTTGTGTTTTTCTTTTCATTTCTTTTATTGGTGCCACGATATCACAGCGAATTTACGTTTTAGACCAACCAACTCTCCGGTAGCTGTCAAATGGAAATTTTTTCTTAACAGATTAAACCGCCAAAAAAAGGGAAGAAGAAAAAAACTTCAAATTTATGACTTTCGGCATTTTTGTTTTCTTCTCAATGCCCGCTTATTGTTATTTTGTGTTGTTGTTTTTTTTTTTTTTTGTTTTTGAATTGGTGTATCCCTATAGAGTCTCTGTCACTGTGTTTTAGCTCCAATGCTGCACTTGATAACATGTTGTTGCTTTTTTTCTGTTTTTGCTGTTAATACCAAAATGTTTCGGCTTTTGTTGCTGAAAAGCGACATATCTTACTTTCTTCGGCTTTCTTTTACACGCTTTTTCGTCTTCATTGTTGCTTTTTCTTTCCTCCACAGCTGCACTTTAAGACTGCGTCTAATTCAAATTATAGTTGCGGATGACCGTTGCAAGCCTAATCGTACCGATCGGACTTGTATCAATAAATTTAGTCGCGGGTCGCATTTTAAAAACTAAACCTATTTGGTTGTATTTGTTGCTGCTATGGGAACTCTGCGCTTTGACTTGTACCTCTTAGAATTAATAATCACTTTTCAATGTCTATTGATTTGTGACTCTTAATAATAGCCTCCATGACTCAAAAGAATGTGGTGCTGCTGGTGGTGACCTTACGAGTTGAGAAGTTGTGTTTCTTTGGTGTTGAAATGTTCCAAGGATGAATGCCGTACAATGTTATGGTCGTTGATCGTTGCAGGTGGTTTCGCTGATTCTAGGATAGTGAATTGGTGTTGTTACACTATGGGGTGCTATGAGTGTGAGAGGCTATTGACCTAAAAATACATAGACAGAAATATCTTCCGAAATAAATAGAAGACAAATTTTAATTTTTGTCGCTGAAAACATATTCTTGCTTTCTCTGTACAGGCTCAAAATAAAAGGGCAATTATTTAATTTTTTTCAAAAAGACCAAAAAATATTGCATACACTTAATTCTTTAAAATAAATAATTTGACACAAGTCTTAAAGTTTTTTTAAATGTTTATACTTCGAAACTAAAGTCGTAAACAGTTGCAGATGCACCTATAAGCCGACCAAGACTGAGCTGCACACTCAAAAGAAAAAAAGTGTTTGTCACGTATGATATACGTGTAGATATAGATGGAACTATTTCAAGTGTTTGCGAAAACTATTTCAAGTGTTTTTGGGAAATAATAAAATGTTTGCACCAAAAACCCACATGCGAGTAAAATTAAAAGTTAAAATATTTATAAAAATTCAAATTTTTCAAGTTTAAGTATATTTCTCTGCGTGTAACACAATGGTATTTATTAAAAACTTATTCCAATTACTTTAATTGCTCACATGATCTCAAATGATATTGATAAAAAAAAAAAAAAACCAATGAAAAATGTAACAACATTTCTAATATAAACTCTATGATCTTTACCGATCATTAATGGGCGCAACGATTTTACTACCTTAAAAGTTTTATTAGACGCCGCCGTCATCACCAACACAGTCTTACGAAATTGTCTCGATCTCGATCTCTGGGGGGCGTAACCTTGACTTGTACTCATGCGCGCTACGTATGCAGTTAGTATGTAAATCTAAAAATTATGCAAATCTCCCAGCGCGGGACATGTTAATCCCTTGATGCCTCTGGGGTGTCTGGCTATACAACTACTGCTTGAAGTTGTGTCTGCTCCTGCTGGCAATGACCTTTACTTAGTTGCCCATCTCCTATTTTTCTTCTTGCCGGCTAATTTGCATTTTGTGCGTAAAATCGAATTCAACGTCGTTGTCCTCTCGGCTCCGGCTCCCTTTGCTCATTAATATGATTTGTTTTGGTTACGTTGCGGGACAATATGACTTCTTTTGAGTTGTTTTGCCTTTTCTGTGTCTGCTCGTCCCTATGGAAATTAGTGAGAGCATCATAGCCTCAGAGTCGGTCTGATAGTCGCAGCTTTTGCCATCCTAATGATTATGCAAAATAAGAACTCACCAAAAGGGATACTCCATTGCAGCAGCTAAACACGAGACTGAAGCGCGTCCTGTCACGTCCTTCGGTCGCGCGCGTATAATTTAAATATTTCGATTTTTTGTGCCTTTTGTTTCTTTCGGCTCATAATTATGTGGGTCAAAAATTGTTTATTGACACGCAAGTTTCAAAAATTTGCATTCACTGTGGTACAAAAGAAGAAAAAAAAAACTTTATTTTGGACTTTTCGTATTTAAAAAATCGTTCCACTTTTTCAAATGAGAGGTTATTAGTTTTATTTTTGCTCAAAAATGTTTCAGACACTAAAAAACACTTGGCGTTGCGCCTGGTGAATTAACCCTTTTTTTCGTTGTTCAATGCCTTAATATGATTTGGTGCGTGATTTGTTAATTTTGGGAACAGTTTTTTGCTGATTTTTAATTTTTCGTAGTGGAGTGCCTTTATTTGCACCTGCTGTATGGCATTTTTTAATAAAAACTTTTTATGGTACTTTTTTAATTAAAAAAACCATGCACTACTTTTTCCAATTGTATTTCTAGACAAATCACGTGAATTTTAGTACTTTTATCTTCTTTAAATTGCCGTACAAGGCATTTCGATTTGAGGTTGCAAAAGTCGAAATAGTATGAAAAATATTAAAACAATTTGAATGAGGTGAATGAGTTCAAAAAAAGTAAAAGATACTGAAAAAGTTTGAAATAAATTTTAAAATTCGAAAAATGTTGGTGAAGTGTGAAAAGTCTGAAAAAGTATGCAAAGTATTGGAAAATGTTGAAAATGTATGTAAAATCTGCTAGAAAATTAAACGCGGTTGAAAAATGTTGGAAAAATTGAAAAAGGCTGAGAAAGTCGACAGCATATGAAAAATGTTGAAAAATATTGAAAGAGATTGAAAAAGTCGATAAAAATATGTGAAATGTCAAAAAAATTCAAAAGAGGTTGAAAAAAGTTATGCGATGTAAAAGTCATGTTGAAAAATCTTGCTGTATTTGATTAAGATAAAAGGTTTGAAAAAGTCGAAAAGAAAAGGTGAAAGTGTAGAAAAAAGTTTAAATGCTCATAAAATGGTGAGATGTATTGAAAAAGCCGGAAAAACTGTTCAGTTTTCTTTTTAATGTCACAATCATCGTGGAAATATTTGCTAAAGTAGGAAATACGTGAATCGGGAAAATAATGCTATTGATCATGCTCGTTGAAGTCTGTTTTGTGTAGGCCCTAAGTGAAATTATCACCAAAGTCCAACCTTTTTCAGAATAAGTTATAGTAACAAAAGATCCTTTTTTACCTTTGACCTTTGATATTCGAAATATCATGAAATCATGAAGAGTACACAACTATTCCCTTTTAAATTATCTCATCTATAACTTTTGTTCAAATAGAATTTATTTTCGATCATAAGGAAGCGAGACAATAGCGAACAACTTTTTATTGTGATCCTTAACATTGAATATCTTGGATAGAGTAAGCTCTTTAAATTAATTTTGTTGCATAAAATTCTGAAAGTTTAATAAAAACTCAATTTACAATCACAAAAATTTTAGTTCAGATAAGTTTTAAAATTTCCTTTTTTTTATTTCCCTTTAATTAAAAAATTTCTGAATTGGAAGTGAATGGAAATTACAAAGAAACTAAAGTTGAAAAGTATAAAAA
Source organism: Tricholauxania praeusta (assembly GCA_949775025.1). Taxonomy (NCBI): domain Eukaryota; kingdom Metazoa; phylum Arthropoda; class Insecta; order Diptera; family Lauxaniidae; genus Tricholauxania; species Tricholauxania praeusta. Next base: position 6,130,499 of record OX459028.1, on the reverse strand, counting down.
AAGATGAGACTTAGTTCGTTACTCTCGAAATAGCATTCATATGACAACTCAAAAGACTTAAGGCAATAATTTTTTTTTAGGAATTTCCCATACACTCAACGAACTTTCCTTGAAACTAATGCCACTTGAGAAAAGTATATTAGTTCCCTAAAACATTTTGTATTTATAATAAAAAACAAAAAACTGAAAACATTATGTTAAGCCCTTGCTGCTTGCAATCCAAACTTTATCCTGTGCTGCTTTACTAAGCAGACCATTTGTTACTTAATCCAATTCATGTAGATTGCTACTGTTTCTTTTGTTTTGTTTCTAAGCTTGGCATTTCTTGCCACATAGTAATTAACACATTCATCTTAGAGCGAAGGTAGCCCACAGCTCATCAACAGTTCATTATCATCATAGGCTTAAAGAGGCGTGTGCATGTCTTTTAAACGCCTCCTGTGGCGATTTCTAGTTCTTGACAAGCTGATTGATCACTGATCTGAATTTGTGGCACAACAATTTGACGACCTTTGTGAGATTTACTCTTTATATAACCGTAATTTGTTGTGAGGACGTTTTGCGCCAAAAGATTCTGCACACTACTGACAAAACAAATTCCCAAACACACGCTGAGTTTTTATTTCGGTTGTTAATGTTACAAAGTTAAGACCGTAGTTGTAATGTATTTTGTGGCACACCGATTAAGAAATGCTAAAAAGCAAAGACTTTCAACAGGCCAGTATTATAAGGAATGCGGTCTTGAGGATTAATTTTGCTTAATGAACACAAAAAAATTGAAACAAATTATATATAATATAATCATATTTTTATGATGTTTCTTATAAGAAATTTGAAGATTTTTATAATTCACTAAAAATATACTATCGAGAATGCAACATTTATGTTGAAAAATTGTATGGAAACGCACTCCAATTGCAATCTTTTCATATATATTTTACTTTAACTAAACCTTGGATGATCAGCAATACGCAAAAAAAATATATATTGACTTTTCGTTAAAAACCTTTACCCCTTCAAAACCAACACCATATGTGGTTTTCCCACTTTCAATCCCTAATGCGAGCAAACTAATCCAAATACTTTTAGTAGCCAACACTGAACTACTCGTATTGTGTGCGCTACCTAACGTACATATGTTCTTAATGAGGTCTTACAAAAGAAATAAACAACCCTCAGATCACCGTGACCAACCCCTGGAAATCCAAATAAAAAAATTTGCCACTTTTTGCAATTTTTTGTGTGGACTTAAGTTTTTTTGTTGTCGAAGTTATTACAATCAATCATAAAACTCACCAAAATACGTTTAGAAAATAAAACCTTAAGGTGACAATAAAATACATAACACCATTCTTGAAGCACGATTTGGTTTTCGGTAGGCGTGTAGTTGCGGATTACTGCCACATGATCGATGAATTCAACAATGAACAAATCCGGATAGCTCAAAAAAGACATTTGGAACACGTACAACTTCTTTGTTACTGTCGAAGGATTGCTACCGAATTGTTGCCGTACTTTCAGCAGCGGAAGTGTGGGTTGCTTGCAACATGCAAATTTTTCTTAATTAACTTGTAGTGCCATTACTGTCGCTGACCCCGCCACTGACATGCCGAACGCTGAACCTTGAAAATTTACAAAACATGCGAACACAGCAACAACTACAACATCGTAAAATACGGGACAATCAGAGCGAAGACGAAGATTTGGCGCGTAACACTTAAGACACTTTGCCGCACAAGTTGCTCAGTTGTTGCCCAAGTTGTTGATCCTCGCGCGATCACAGTAGCAAAAAAAACCGTCAACAATTTAACAGCGCATCCCGCTGATCAGCGCTTGAATTTACCGATTGCCACAAAAAAAAAGTGGCGAATTTATGCTAATGAGTGCGAATAACAACAAACGGATGCTGCTGCTGTTTGGTTAGTGATCGCATTGAACACGATCAGCGTGGCGGTATTGGTAGTTCCTATGCTAATCAAACTTCACAGCGAACGACAAAAACTCATTAGGCTCCAAAGTTGCAGGGACATCAAAATGACACCAAATTGAATTAAAATGTTTAAGTGTTGCCCCCAGTGCAGCAGTGATCGTGCGATTTTGTGTGATCATTGCGTCAGCATGATCATTGGAGGAGGGTGCTTAGTGCTACTGCTTTGACTAAATTGCAACAAAGTCAGCGTTTGCTAAGGATGAAAGTTACATTATTAAGCATTAGAGATCAATTTAAATTCTTAATGCAAAAATTGCTTCAAGCCAAACATTTTTCTACTGATCTTGCGCTTATTAATGTTAATTTTTTTAGTTTTTCATAAGCCCAATGTTCTAATGAGGTTAATTTAATTAGAAAACATTGATTTCTTAAGTGTAGCCTTTGGAAAACTTTCACCCAAATAATTGTTCCCATGGTAAAAACGATCAGTTCGCGTGTTTGTCTCTGTGGCGCCACACCAAATCAGTTCAATTCAATCCAACAATACTGAAATAAAATATTTTTAATTAATTCGATAACATTTCCATGGTGCTGTGTACAGTTCTTATGCGGCTACTGGAATTACGCCGCCATGTCATGAAACATTTTTATGTTTTTTTTTTTGTTTTTTGCTGTTTTCATTGTCTTAATTTGCATTTTTTATTTTGGGCAACGACAATTCTTTTCCTTATTTTTTGCTGGCATTTATTCATTCACAAAAACCTTTGGTCAAGCAGCATCCTTTTCAAAATGTATTTGCATTAAAAAATAAAAGTAAAACCAAAAAGAAAAAGATATGCCTAAATATATAAATTCGTATTGCAGGTAGCACTGCCGCTTAAGGTGAATCTATAACATGGCTAAGAACTCAGTACGAAGGATTAATGCATGATGAAATATATCTTGTTGAAAAAATTAATGAAGTTCGTAAGAACTTTCTCTTTCTCTTCCAAATCCACTTTGGATTATATCGATATCCATCATAAATTAAAATTTATAACACATTTTCTAGCTTTCCCTCCTTACTGAAACTTATGTTGATTTGTAGGAAGACCTGTATAATAATTTTCAATCTACACGATATTTCGAAGAAAAATAAAACATGGTTTCATAAAAAAAATTACTTTTCTATAAAACTTTGTCTCAAATATCTCGAAAACCGTGGTTTTCAAACTTTTGGGACAGAATATCTCCCAAAGTAGAGTCAAAATGGTGAATCTGTTACAATTTTGTATTTAGTAGATCAGAACTACTCGTGGTCGACCCCACAACCTCTCGCCACAAAATCATTTTTCTGCTTTGCCCTTCTTCCTTAAGCAGCAACTACGGAACCTCCTACCTTCCAATCAAAAATATCTCTTCCCTATATATATAGTTTGGCACTTATATATGTGAAATTCGATGCACGGATGCTTCTTATATGCATTGTTGATCAATAGGGCGTAGTTCATCCTAGTTAATGAAAGCACTTAAAAATCCATATCTTTCCGCCTATTGTACTGCTGTTAAATTTTAATACGCAGGCTCTTAAACATTAGACATTATAGGCCTACATTATATAGTCTTCTTTAAATAATTAAAATAATTAAAAATGCATAAACGCTATACCTTAGAACCAACATATGACAACCTACATACTATGACAGCCATAGTTGTGAAATTTGGTACATTTATGTGTGTAGTCTATACTAAGCACCGTAATATATGTAGGCGGGATTTGCAAAGGGGCGTGTACAAAAAGAGCCAGTTAATAAAGCACCTAGGTATATTGCTTAGCAGTTACTTTGGACATTTAGTCACAATGTTTGAAAACAAATTTAGATCTGCTTGTCAAGAACGAGAAAACACCACATGAGGTGTTCCATGCAAACCTTTGATGATAATGAAGCGTTGATAAGCTATGTGTTCCTATTGCTCTAAGATGGATGTGTTAATTACTGTGTGGTATAAAATGTCAATCTGGAGAAAAAAAGGAAACAGCAGTCAACTCCAAGAATTGAATTACATATCAAAACGGTCCTTTTAGAGAAACAGTAAAGGACGATATTAGGGTAGTCTTAACATATTGTTTTTGACATTTTTTCTTTTTTTTCAAAAGATGAATCAAAGTAGCTGATGAAGATTTTTTTTTCTTTTTTGAAAATTACTTTACTTTTGTCAGATTTTATTTACCTTCGCCTTTACGAAAGTTCGCTGAGTGCATGGAAAATCCATTATAATAAATTAGTAGCTCAATTCTTTCGAGTTGTCATACCAATGTTATTTTAATGAGTGTAACGAATTAAGTTTCATCTATGGGACGAACTCTCTATCTGTTTCTTTTTTGTATTTCCCATTCATTACGAGCTACGACGATCCATAATTTATGCTCGACGCTTCAACTTCAAAGCCGATCACAGCCACTCGATCTCGATCAGTATTTCTATAATTGTTATCTGTGGACAGCATCTTAGTGTTGTTGTTTTTGTTTTACTCTGAGCATAGCACTAATTTTGAGCGCTTATTTCAAGAGGCAATCCCATTTGGTTGTCAGGTGCTTAAAATTTTTTTTTTTTGTATTCTGAAAATTTGACTGCGTTTTCGTGGAAGTTGAATTTCTCACGCACTGAAGGAAAAGAATGCATTTTTGGGTTTGATTTAATATTGGATGATAATTATGATGGAATAATTAGATGAAAATTCGCAAAGACTTACAAAAGAATGTTGGTGAAAGTGGGAAATCAAAATTTACTTAATTACTTAATTAATTTTAGCTTCTGTAGAAGGTATCACCGTCACTTGCGCAATCTTATGCATTGTGTCAATCAATGATCATACATCTGGTAATTCCCGAAGTATTTTTTGACATTATCTTAAAATATTATAGATATTATATTTAAGTTTTATGACTAAAAATTTCTTCGTAGTAATGGCGTTTTACCTAAGTTTGCGAAACTCAACTTCCTTCGCTCAGTTGCATGACATCGAAATCAGTTGCAATCACTTTGTTGGCTCGTGCCATCCGTTTGCATTTCGTATGAAACGCACGGAAGTTGCATTTAGCAAAAGTCTTTTTTTCTTTTTAATTTGACAATTGTTGCAAATTGATTTGTCTTTCCCTGTACTCGTATTTAAGATTAAGTAATCTAAGATTGAATTGAATTAACTAAATTTGCAATGAGTTGAGTTTCCTTTGCGTTTGTGCGGACTTTTTTCACATTAATTGGCAAACAACAACTGCACAAATTTGTGTAGGTTGTTGGGGACGCACGCTAAAGGTAGGCCTTACTGCAAAGCAAAGATTTAAAAAAGACTTCCGTTTCTATTCACTACTCAGCGTATGGGAGTATGTAATTAGGCACAATTGTGCGTGATTTCATGTATCAGGTAACTTTGCGCGCAAAATGTTTAATCCTTCTAGAATATAATTAAGTCTAGCAATCCACGTGTTCCGACTCTTATCAATTCGTAAGTACCCAAAACGTGAATCACAATTCAGTCTTACTCTCAACTTTTTTCAATGCACCCTACTTAAGATCTATCTCGCACCATTTGCTGTTTAACTCAGAACACGAAACGCTACCTTCGCCTACGACAATGTAACATAATTTGCCTAAGCGCTCAATCGTTTTTGCTACGATTTTTTTTTTTTTCAGTTGCCTTTGTACACTTATTAAGTTCATCCGTTTGTAATTCTCCAATTCACAGGCGTCTTGCTCTCCGCCCCATTTTGCAAAAATTTCTTTATCAATTGCTTGTACGATGTGCGATTATTTGTCATTTTGTCGTCGTTGTTCATTTCAAATGCAGTTGCATTCGACGCTCTTCCTTCATCCATCCACTCGACGACGATGCGCCAGCCACTTTGAACTCTTTGCACAAAGCGATCTTGCAGTAGCATCTCGAGTGATCTTTGCAAATTTGAATCGTTGAACTGAACTCGATTGAATGAAGGAACGAACCGGCGAGTGAGCGAGCAAATCGTGTAACTGGGTCAGGCAGCTACTTGTTAGCGGACACTAGCGACTGCTGCTTTTATTTTGTTTTTGCTTGATCAGCCACTTAAGCCATAAGGGGCTACAGTAGCGCAAACAGTTTAGCCAATAATCATAGGGTAAATTTCACTTAACTAGCGAGAAGGTGGATGAGAAGACACACAACCACCGATCGATGCATCGATCGATTGCAAACAACCGTGCGATAAACGGTAGCGCTGCAAATCGCAAATCGTTCAAACATAATTTCATAACCGCTACAACAACAAGCGTACAACAATAGCAATCTGTTTACGTTTATCAACCATGAAAACTTTTTTTCACATGAACCAAACACGAATTGTTTTGGTCTTGTTGCAAAATTATAGCGCGATCACTTTAATCACGATCGAAAAATATGATTGCTGCTACTGACCAGCAACAGCAAGAGCGGCAGCAGCAGCAGTGGCAGTGGCAGTAGCTGCTATCTGGTACAAGATTTTCAAAAAACAAAACGGAAGGCAAAGAGGGAATTTATCCACCACAAAAATTCCAAAATGCCGCACGCTTTCATAGCTGCGATGCGATCAGTTACGATCATTTGCAAGCAAAATAATTTTTATTGAATAATTTTTCATTATTCCGGCCGGCCAACTACCATTGTGTTCTGCAAGTAATCCCGCGTGCCCGCATTTCGCAAATATGTACATCATCCATCCGCTCACAAAACGAAAACGATCGCACATTGATCGGGCGCGTTTATATTGGTAACCGACCCGTCAAAACAATAAACTCCAAAACGAGCGAACAATGTAAATGGCGAGTCATGATTTTGTTGTTTCGCTGTTAAAAGGGGGGCGCTCACAAAACGACACGATCAACACTGTGCAACGCTCAACACACCAGACATCCAGAAACGATTCAAAAGGATGAGCATGCTGATCGTCAGCATGGCAATAATAAAACAACAACAACAACAACAAATATATAACAACATTGCTGTTCGATTGTTTAGCCATTAAGTGAAATGCTCACCTCTATTGAACAAACAACGGAGGCAACTGAAGCTGTCCAAGCTTAGGACACATTGTCTGGACTGCTTCAGCCAAGCAGCAGCAGTCAACCAATGTGGTAGTCTTCTTGATTCATTGTTAGTTGGTAGTTATTGTATTTTTTTACTCCAAGGTATTCATTCTTATTTGTTTTTATTATTTATGTTCTTATTTTTATTTGTTCTTTTGAATCAGAACTTTTCTTGAATAAGTCAAATAAAAATATTACACGCCTCTAAATATTTGTAAGAATTGTTGGTTTTATTAGTCAGAAATTTGAAACTGTATAATGACAATTTCATTTTAAAACTGTTAAACGACTCTATTCTTAAAATTCTTAAATACTAACCAGGTCTATAATCTCAATAATCTCTGCGGTGAACTTTCTAATGAAGGTCGATACTCAAATATCACAAAATATTCTAATAAATATTATTTATTTTTCTTTAAAATAACTATTTAGAAGAAAAGGAAACGAATGAGCAAAGATGGGCAGAATGGTTTGATAAAAGTATTTAAATACAAAATACAAATACTTTTTGTATTTTCCATTTCAAATGCAAATACAAAATAGTTTCTTTGTTTTGTATTTAAATAGGAAATACAAACTAGGTATTTTTAAAATACGATTTTCAAATGTTGGAATAGCTACGTATAATGGAAATGGTAATTAGCTGAGGCGTTGAACCATATAATAAAGCATATAAACAAAACTCTTGAAAAGTACATACACTATTAAGCAACATGACTCCTTGAGTTCATCGATATCTATCTCTCCGTACGACTTTTGATTCCTGAGATAACGAGAAAACAAAGCAAGGTCCTATTAAGTTTATTAAACAGATTGGTGGAAGTGATAACGGACAAAATCAACACTTGATTTCAAATATTTTTATGATTTGTTTTGCTTTGTCAAGATGCAATTGACTTATTCGCTAATATCGATACTTGCGATACGGAAGTGTCTTTGCTAGAACTAAAGCCATTGAAACATTTCTAGCTATAGACAGAATGGATTTCTTCAATTTCAATAAAAACTTTCATACCGATGACACGTTTGATTAAATCTTTGTCATCAAAAACTTCAAAATTTCTGATACTATTGACACGAACGATAACTTCCAACAAAATTTACACTGCCATTGTTACCATTGATAATACGAGTATGTTGGCACTCAGTATTATCGATTTCAATATATTCCACAATATCGATACTATCTATCTTACTTAAATACGACTCATGACAAATACTCGCATCATAAATTGACCTACTGAAATAGGAAAATTATTTTTTTCCACTTTCTTCATAGTAATGTTGCAAAAATACTTTACTTCTTCGATTTCTACAAAATTAAAATTGATAATTTCAAGTAGTTAGACGCGTGATTCCAGTAGCATCCAGCGTTAAGTATTCACGTTTCCAAAAATTACTATAACAAAGAGCGTAGCTGCAATTTCAGTTAAATAACCACATTTTTGTGCCTTAACCTGACCACGATCCATTGCATGATCTACCGTAGTTGGCAACAACAGCCAATCATCTTTTTGCCGCTGCAGCACGTCTGATCTTTGTGTTTGTACTTGCTTTCGTTTCGGGACCATTTCGTTGTTGTTCTTGAATACAATTTTGTGTTGCTTTCGTTACCTTTTACCGACAAGAAGCTGCTGCTGCTGCTGCAGCCTTTTGACCTTGTAGATCAATCTTACGAATTCCAAGCGATTCTCAACATTTATTCGTGAATTCTTTGCACAAAGCGAAGAAACTGTAGCAAAATCGGAAAAAAAACGAATCCTTTGTCTCGCAGACTTTAAGTTCATTCAGTGATAGCGTTGTTGTTCAGTGTCAGCGCAAGCGGTACCGTTTTGTGCGAATGCGTTTCAAATGAATTGTGCGACTCAAAGTCATGCCGCCTCCAAGTCCAACTCAAAAATATCAAAAACCAAAAACAAAACCGACGCACCGTTGCATGCCAAAACCAATGAAGCCACATTTAGAAATACAACTCACCGACGACGCGACGACATACGGCATACGACCCACAACTCTTTCTTTTGGTAGATGAAAATTTACGCGTGTGCTGAACACGAGACTTCTACGAACCGTTTAAATGCGTGGCAAATGTTTTATGACTTTGCCGATATGCGACAAATGCGATGAGGCACAACTTTCTGCGGAACCCAAATTCAATTCGAAACTCAATGGAGCACAGTAACTAAAGAAATAAACATAGACCTATAAAAATAAAATAAAAATAAAAATCATTTCTATTGTTGCTGACAACTTGAGGCAAAAAAATGCTAAGCAAAAAACTTATGAATTTCTTTGTCAACCCAGTACAACCTACGTAGCAGCAGACACTGCTACCAAGAAGCAGATGAAATGAAGAGGAAGATGCAACACAGTGTCCATCAAAATTCAAGCGAAAAGGCATTTCCAGCGCGTGCGTGCCTAAACGCGAAACGAGCAGAAGAAATACGCAGTTTGCTGATTTTTTTCCATCAATGGCATATGATGTTGAAGTAAGAAGCATTTCATATTTTCTGTTTGAAATGTTAGAAAGTATCCATTGTATGAGGAAAGCATCTCAAGTTCTGGTAAATATTTACATATGTTTAATTTATGAAACGTAAAATATCATCAATAAAAATAGGTGTTCAACGTTTGAAAATGTAAAACATTGTTTCTTTTGACAAATTATAATTATTAATATGTTATTTATTAATAATTATTGATTCTTGTGTTTGTTTTCAAAAGACTTTAGTGAAGACTTAGCCTGAGTAATTAACTGTTTTCCACTAGAAAAGACAAAATCTTTACAATCGTAGAACAACTTTAGTTTGTTTAACTATTTTGGATATTAGTTGTATATAAGCTTTAATTTTACAATTCAATTCCGAAATAACCATGAATCATAAATTAATAATTTTCTTGCAACAATTTGGCTTTGAAAATACCGAGTCACCGTCGATTTTTAGATTCTTACTACTAGTACAACACCGTTTGCTTGGGCACTTTACCTTAGATAAAGTGTAAGGCTGGCTACGCTGTGAACTTTTTCTATCACCAGTAAAATCTTATATATGGCAGAGTTAGCTGATCTTGAGCAATTTGTCAAGCGATCTGCGCTGATCAAGTCTGTTGTCCCAATTATAAAATATCTAGGTCTGAAACGAGAATAAGTTTGTATTCTGCCCCCAACAGTAAGAAAGCCTTATCACCAAAAAAAAATTTCTTCAAGTGCAAGACTGGAGCTATTTTCAATATAAATTTCAATATAACTATTCACTGACTTAGATTCTAGATTTAGGACTTTCTAATGGCATAGAATGGTGATTTTTTAGACCGATTCGAGAACGTTATAAAAAAGAAAGATTACCTATATTCCGTCACATTAAATTAGAACTGGGTAATCTGAAAATGTTCCCTCAGTTTCGAATGGCAGGGATCATGCTACTACTCGTAGAACCCTGCAGCGGAGTGACACTCCCGTTTGAGGCAAACTCAATATAGTTAATATAGTAATTGTTAAGATTTTGAATAGCTGTAGTAAATCAACTTTAATTTTATTGTTATTAATATTCATCTATTGTTTAAGTCAAAACCTTACGTTCAAGCTTGGGATCTTTAGTATTCTAAGGTATACCTTAAAAGAGAAGGAGTGTGTAAGGTCATAAGGACTGAAAGATTACATAAGTGCTTCCTCTTTTAATTCAATCGCATCCACTGAGATACTAAGGAAAGTTTTGGAATCGGTGATGATAAATCGATGTTTGAGTGGCTAACCCGAGGTGCCATTAAGTGACTGCTTCTCTTTGGAATGCAGAAAGCTCTCAGGCGTATAGACCTTCTTCGAGGACAATACGTTTATCGGTGAGTTGGATGATGACGACAATGTTGGTTCTGAACGGTGGAGATCACATGAGTGAAGATATGCATCATATGCATATGAGTTTCCATATAGAAATCGTGGACTTAAAGTACTTATGGTTCTTAAGATCTTAAGCTATAAGCATTAAAATTATCATTGGTAGAAGAGCAGTATTAATTACGCTGATTTAGCTAAAGACTATTGAATCAAGTAGAGCTTTCACATTAATTAAAATTTTGAGAACACTTTTGTATTCAAGACACAATTTATGAAAGTTTCAGGCTGCGATTTATTGACGCCAGATTATGATTTTTTTATCGGTGCTTTAGGTTTTCTCTTAACGCTTCTAGTAAAAGATTTTCTCTACTTTCAAATACTCGAAATGTTGTTTGGGTCCAATTCAAGAATCTCAGCTAAAAGCATAAATTCGAAAAAAATTCTTCCTGCTTAAACTATTATGATTTTCAGACCACTCAAAAAATTATATTCAACCAACTGCTTCAATTCATAAGACTTCAATAAATTAAATCATTTAAGTGACAATTGCACCAAAGTCAACCGAGTTTTCACTACACCAACTCACTTACTACAACAATATTTTGACGCATCATGATGCATCACCAAAAAAAATACCGCTCTACTCCAAGTTACATGAAGCAAAAATTTAAAGAGTTCAGTTTCACAGCCAACACTGATCGATGAAGGTCGATCATTAAAATGAGCCCAAGAAAAAAAAATCTAAACACTTAAAGTTCAACGTGTGCGTCAAACGAAAATCAATACTTTGGGAAAGTTTCATCAAGAGCCATGCCAAAAGCAAAAGCATCCACCGATCGATCTCAACCAACAAGCAAATTAGAGCCACTCACACGCTACGAACGCTAGTTTAATAGCGCTAAGGCAGCATAAATCATGAGCATGATAGTGAAAAAATCCAAGCTTTAGTGCGATTTCACAATCTACTGTTTGTCACTTGTTAGACGATCCGATGCATCGCGCACTGATCTCACAAGATCAACGCACGTCACAGTGCAATCAAGCCATTGCTTCAAACACGCAATGTCAAACGGAGACTGCTTACTCTCTGGCTGTAGCCGTAGCTGACACGCCACAACACATTGAGCTACAACTGCAGTAGCAGAGGAAGCGGCAGCGACAGTATGGGTTGCTATGGTAATGGACGCGCTGCAAACACCAATGTATATAAATCTTCTTTTAATTTGTGACAAGATCAACAAGTTCAAAGTTGTTTCAATCAATTGACCTCTCTCCCAGAGGCTATTTTGTATTGTAACAGATCGCCAAAGCTCGCTGGCTGCTGCTGCTGCTGCTGCTGCCACAAGTAGTAGATATACAAAGCAACAGAAAAATAAAAAATAAAACGCCAAACAAAGGTCTACTACCCGAAATATATGAGACAACAACAGAAATCACTAATAGTAGACAACAAGATCTTTAGGAAATCTAACAAAATAAAATACGAAAACAAACAACATAAGAGGAGCAATAGAGACATTGAGTGTGTCAGCGTTGGGTAAAAGTTTATTCAAAAGAAAGTAATCGAGCTTTAAGCGAATGAGTAGTAGATTTATTCGGTTTTGAATATAACGTTGCGCCCTAAAATAGTCAGAAGTAGTGATGTTTTGAGAAACGATTGTCCTGATCAATCCAAGCGGCACTGACCTTCATGCAAATTAGTACTCAAAAAACTATTTTTACCTTGCGTCAGTGCAGTTTTTCTTTCAATCCAATTATTCGCAAAAATTTACAACTGAAAATTATCCAATAAAATCTTGAAATCTGATGTTGGACAATATTTCTTCATAAAAAATTAATAACTATTTAAAAACGATAATGAACAGCTCAAACTTCAATGGAGAAATTCTCAAAAAAAAATTCATTTCCTTTCTACAGAATACTTTTTAGAAAAAATCCACTTCAGAAAAAGTGCACCCGGAAAGGTATTAATAATAGAAAAACTTCTTACGCCCCAAAACGAAACGGTTACCCAAAAATTTTCATGCGATTATCATTCCTCTGAAAAGTTTTCTTTGTTTCCTTTTATGCTTTCCGTGGGCTTTTAAGCACAGAGATATTACCAAATTATTTATATTTCTGATACTCTTTCTTTTGTGGATACTGTGGGAACACAATATATATCGTCTCTTGCCAAGAAAACGACTTTGAAGAAAAAATTTCCATGTGTAAATTGGGATATACTTCATACAAAATATCTAAAAATTTCGGGTGATTTTCAATTTTCGACGTTTTTTCAATAAAGAAAAAATTAAGTAAGAAAAGTTTTCAAGGAAATCTCCTATAAAGATATAAAATTTCTGTAATTTTTTTTGTTTTGAGACCATTTTTTCGTTAATTCCAGATCAGATTTTCTTTTTCGCGGGAACGATGATATAAATTGATTTTAATGCAATAAGGCGAGATTAATATATGACAATTTTGACTCTACCTATACACATTTGATAAATAGCAAGTATTCGTTGAATAAATATTCGTATATTTGAATATCGCAGCACAATCCTACGTCTGTGATTTGAATGTTGCCTGCTTTTGTAAATGATGAGCGAACACAAGCCATCTCACTGGCAATCGTTGAAATTCCAGAGCTTTGTTTAATTTAATTATGCAAAGGCTTTGATTAGTTACGGCGAAGTGCTGCTGTTCAACTCAATTTGAAATTCGGACAGTGAAAAGTGAAACTTCTTTGCTTTGCTTAGCTGTACGACAAGATCAGTATGATCTTACATACAAGCTCATAATTTGTTGTGAGCAAATCTCAATAATGCTTGCAATTTTAAAGACTCAAGATCTGTTGCAATCAATTCACTAAATTATCGCACAAGATCACTTGACATTTTTGCAGAAAATCATAAAGTGATATTAATGACAAACACGTGCGTCGAACAACAAAGCAACTCGCATTGATTGACCTGCATTGCTGGACAAAATTAATTAATGAATGAGCGAACGAACGAAATGATTGAATGAATGAAAGCGCGTACGTTTCAAAAATTTTAAATTACGCAAAAATCTGCGCTTATCCGCTGATCCATACGGAAGCTGCTGCTACCGCTGCGATCACTCACAATCTTGTACACAATCTCAAAAATTGCTTATTATTCAATTACACGCTTCTCATACTTTAGTAAATGCCACATATTCCCATCATCCACTCATTCACGGCAATGTTGCGCACAGAAGTATGCAATAAAATCACGCAGATTATCGTCTTAAAAATTGCACAATCAACGCAATTCGACTTTTACGCGATCATCTCTCAAACTGCTCACGATCGGCGGCGCTGCACTACACTGCACTGGTTCGCAACAATCTTATAGTAACAATGAGATGCCTCCATGTGTGCAACGCTGTGCACTTCAAGTGCTGCACTTCGTCTGTTCGTCTAACCTGCGCACAAAATTAGCGCGCAGTTTTACTTGAGATAAACCGATTAACCCAATTTCAACGTTTGTCCGCAAGATCAATTTCTGTTGCCCTCTCAGTTACTCGTTTATTTCTTCATAGGAATTGCTACATTCTGCCTGATTAACTATAATATTTATGTTCATAAAAATGTCTTACAAGTATCGTTCGTTTACTTTAAATTAAATGAAGAGCTCACTGAAATGAACGGCATTACATTGACCTTATTTAGTGGAATGTGATGTTTTGGCGCCACAATTATATCAATGTTCATCAAGTTGATCGTTTGTTCCTGTATTGGAGAGATGATTGGATATTTAGATATTGGAGATATTAATAGCTTTCACAGGACTTGCACCTGGGCTGACCAAAATAGTAACTTTATCAGATGAATCCTATTACATTTTAGAATTAAAGCAATTCGAACTCAAAATAGGCAGCCAGCGGAGGCAGTATTTAAATATGAGAATTCGGTTTGACTGTGGATATGGTGCCTATCAGTTTTTAAAAGAATTGTTTTGGTTTTTAAATCAGTGCTGAAATATTAACATTTGATGGTCTTCAAAAAGAGAAAAAGTTACTGGAAAGTATCATGCATTGCTAATTACAAAGTAACCAGGTCTAAAGATACATAAATGTGTAAATCTCTCATAAACACCACACTCGTATTTCAAGCACGTTATTCATGACTTTTGAGAACCATATAACACGTATTATACTGAAGCCGTTTTAAAATACTTAACCCTTAAGAGCCCAAGATTTAATTTTTCTCTTAGTTCAATAAATCTTTAGCCTTTCGATATACCAGCCCACACAAAATATGTCTTGAATTTGAAAAATGGGGTACCATACCGAATCCGGTATGAATCACGTTTTTCACTTACTCACGTTTTTGCATTTTTATGTTAGGATATATCGAAAACCGAACGTGATGACAAGAAACATTTTTCCAACTTCAAGACTTTTTTTTGTGGGGCTGCGTAATCAACGTTTTGAGATTATGTTCAGCTATTTTAATCGAATTCGAAGCCAGAAATTTTCTGCAGCGTTTGGACTTTGAGATAAGTACTTAACCCTGAAGAGCTACTACCATTCCACCATATATACCAAAATCGCATTAGAATGATGAAGCATCTTATTATTACAATGTACTGTCTCAATATTTGAGAAATATCAGATAATATCGAAACTTATTGAACTGTTTTGAAATATTACTACATATACCGAAAGGCGGTGATAGTTATCGAATGTAATTTGATAGAGCTGAAATCGGATTTAGTGTTCCTGTGAGAGAATCTCTGGAACTGGCTCTTTGAATCAAGGAACCTTTGTCTTTCTTCACTTGTGTTAAGAATTCAAAAGGAATAAAAATAGCAAAATATAGCAAAAGATTTATACTGAAATCGAATGGCATCAGCTCGTCTCAGACGGATTTGAGTAGTACAGTGAAAGCTCCCGTCACGGACAGCTCCCGCAGGCGGACATCTCTTGTAGCCGGACAAATTTCTTGGTTTTTAGTAATGTTTTTAGAACAAAATACATTCCTGTGGGCGGACATCTCCCGTGAACGGACGATTTCATTGGCACCGTGGGTATCCGCCCACGGGAGCTTTCACTGTATTAGTAGAAACAGACGGTAAAATTGATATTGACATATGAGCAAGAAAATCTAGGAAAGGATTAAAATTTGACTGCAATTAAAAACATACTAAAAAATATATTCGATTTATTAAATCTACCAAAAATTTAAAAGAAATGCTTGAGCTTTGATATAGTAATTGTTTTATTTGTAAGGAAAAATTGAATACAAAAGCAAAGTTCAATGACTTAGCACGTTAAAATCTGGTGAAGTTTAGGGATCAGTAAAAAGTTATCTCATAAGTGAAAAAAGAATGAAGTCAACAAGAAATAAACATCTGCTAATGGGGAAAAAATGTCTGGCTAAAGTGTAAAAGTTCCACTGAAATCCCTCACAAACTAAAAAAAGGGTATTCAGACACTATCGAAAATGGCATCACGACAAAACAAATCTATTGGATAGCCACAAAAAAAAAAAGAAAATCTGATGCTTGTCAAGGCAGTGCGTAGCTTCAATGGCAATAGCATCTAAAAGGATTTACTGTATGTCTACGCAAATGCAGCAGGAGCGACATAGTCGTAACATGGCGTCGCTGATAAGCAAAGACGCACAGACGATTTAATTGTAGATATGCAAAAGTTCACTGGTACTGCCGAAGTGGTAAAACAATGAAAATTTGACAAGACAATAAAAATAAATTACTTATTTTTAAGTTACAAATCTTGGGGAACATGTCTAAGGGACATGTTCAAAATAATCTCATATTCTAGAATTTTTCAGGTACGCTTAAAATCCGTTAATTTACTCATTTTCGAATATCGTCAATCAAAAAAAAAAATATGTTTTGAGTCATGCTTGCCTCAAAGCTCATTTGTCTAATCAGTTCACTATTCACATTCCACTTTATTAGCCTCATGATATGGCCAGATTGCTCTCCAACATTTTTATCGATTATTTCGGGTTATTTTTATAATTTTGGAAAACATGTCATGAGTCATGGCCCATGATAGCATTTTTGCTATTGAATGGTAACATCTAATAGAACGCAACAATAGTAAAATGGTGCAATGGGACAAAGTGCCTGAGTCAAGTTAAGTTGGTAAGTTCTCGGTTACTTTCTGTGCAAGTCTTGTCCCATTTCATCTACATATTTATGACTCTTTGTGGCGACTTTACATTAATTTTCTTACAGTATTGACTTAAGGTTTTCCACTACCATAGCTTTTTTCCATGTCCAACCATTTCTTTTTTTTCGATTATCATTATTTTTTAGGTTTCTAATACATATAACTTTTAAAAGTAGAATGTAATAGGCTGAGAGCCGGCTGTAGAAAAGTCGAGTGTATAAGATTACAGGATGAGATGTATGCCAAATGATAGAGCTCAATGAGCCTAAATAGAATATCTAGGGTTGCCTTGCCAAAGCCTGTCCCGATGGCCGAAAATGCCCGAATTTTAGCCAATTTTGTTGTTCTAATTAAAACTGTAGTACATAACAGCTTGAAATGTATGCCAAATGATAGAACTTGAAGAGGCCTAAATATAGTACCTGTGATTGTATTGTATCCTGTCCCAAAAATGGGTTTTCACCGGTTTTTTGGGTCAATTTTCATTAATGAAGATAGCAGCTTAAAATTCGTGCCAAATGATAGATATCGAAGAGCCTAAATAGAATATATAGGGTTGCCTTGTCGAATCATGTCCTAAACATTATTTGACACCCGTTTTTGGGGTCAACTTTTCTTAAATGAGTGGCAACTCATGTTTGGGACAGAATTCTGCAAGGCAACCCTATATATTCTATTAAGGCTCTTCGATATCTATCATTTGGCACAAATTTCAAGCTGTTATCTTCATTAATGAAAATTGACCTAAAAAACCGGTGAAAACCCATGTTTGGGACAGGATTCAACAATGCAATTCCAGGTATTATAATTAGGCCTCTTCGAGTTCTATCATTTGGCATTCATTTCGAGCTGTTATGTACTACAGTTTTAATTAGAACAATAAAATTGGCTAAAATTCGGGCATTTTCGGCCATCGGGACAGGCTTTGGCAAGGCAACCCTAGATATTCTATTTAGGCTCGTCGAGCTCTATCATTTGGCATGCATCCCATCCTGTAATCTTATACACTCGACTTTTCTACAGCCGGCTCTTGGACTATAACAAATGCACTCAAAATGCCACTACCGTTTCTGATCTCGAATTTTGTTTCGATATTTCAAAACAAATCGTCGGTAGGTAACTTTTTTTATTTTAATATTTAAAATAAAAATTTTCAAAATAAATTTACAATTTTTTTCCACTTAAATTCAAAAAAAAATAACAATCATGTTTTGGGCTCCAAAATATTAGGAGCTTATACCCAAAAGGGTGAGGTAAGTTCCTCTCCCACACAGTTTTCAGCAGAGTCCTATTGCCACATTTTCACATTCAACCAGCCATGTGCTACATAATTTTCTCCAACTGTGTTGCACAAATTTGTCAAAAATCTGTAGAAACTTCTTTGTGTGCAACCATTTATCATCGTTGCAACATTGCAGAGTAGGTGCCGTGTGCAACACATGCACTTAATTCTTTTTGCCCCTTTGGCAAATTTATTAAGTTTTTATATTTTGCCCCCAGAATTTTTCCCACAGTCAAATCGCTTCCGTTTTGTCGCTGCCGCCATGTAGCTGGAATCAGAATCTGTTGGAATCAAAGTGAAATGTTGTAAAATAAATAAAGTTAAAATTATGTTAATCGCAGCTGTGCTGAATACAAAAGTAGTTGCCACCTACTAGAGGCAACCACCCCTCAAGCATATGCGCCACATGCACGACCCTACGAACTGAAAAACTAACAACAGACAACGTAGCACTATTTAACTCCTTCATCTACCCATAAAAGTATTATGCTATTTCGGCATCCCTCACCCATACATTGTTCCTTATCCGTGTGCCATAGTTTGGGGGATGGGTTGGCCTCGCAGCGCACAACTTTAATGTACAAAATATTGAATTTTCGCAGACGGATTAACCTTGACTTTCACTTTTCATATACGTCGAGCGTTCGTCCGTCCGTCGCAGCAGCAGCAATAGCAATGTTCTTCGTCGTCGTCGTCGTCCTGTCAAAGGATAACGCTGCTTCGCATGCACATTTGTATGTACGTCTCGCCTTGTCGTCTCGTTTCGCTTCAACTTGATTCAACTCAACTTGACTCCGGCGGCAAATGAACTTTTTTGTGTGCTACTGCGCTGCATACAACTCGAGTCGTCGAGTCGAGTCGACACAACACTTTTTTGTATTCCGCGCGTCGTTCGTCCTTGGCGCTTTTGGCTTTGGCTAAAAATTTTTGAATAATTCATATCGAGAAGCAGGACATTCAAAACACGCGATGCAATCTGAATAACAACGAGGCGAAGTAAAGGAGGTTGTGTGCGTGCTTGTATGTGTGTGCGTGTGTATGTGTGTGGAGACAAGTATATGTTGCTGTATGTTTGCGCCGACGAATACCAATGCAAAATATTCTAACCACACATAAGTGAACAATGACTGGGTTGCAAAACAAGTGTTACGAAGAGATCGAAAAAAGATGAAATAAAGAAAGTCAAGTTTTTGTCCACATTACTCTTTAGCACATTACTTCAATTGCGGTAAGTGTTGCCATTTTAATATTTCATTATTTGTACATAGCAACACTAATTTATTTGTTCCGTATACAAAAGTAAGTAGATAATGAAACCTAAAAAATCAAAATGCTCCTCTGTTACCATATCAAGTTGATGTTTTCATTGGAATTGGTAATTATAAGCACATGAATGTTTACATCAAAGAATTATTTGTTTTCAGGGAAATATGATATAGAAAGTATCATGAATTTTGCTCATTTAAACCAGCGGTGGGCACAAAAATATAACAAAAGAGGAAAACAACAACATCAAGCAACAACAAACGAAATTTTAAAGTTTTTTTACTTTCATTTCCAAAATTGCCATTAGCACAAATAAAAACAAATTACACTACATACAAAAACAATTGCTACATTCGTCAAGACACAATGCGACGCCGTCATTTATGCCTTTGTGTTTTGTTTTTGTTTTAATTTGAATTCAAGTCAACGCTGTGCCTCGATTGAAATTCTGCGTATTTTGTGCCTCGATAGCGTTGAAATTCTGCGAATTTTGTGCCTCGATAGGGTTGAAATTCTGGGAATATTTTTTCGCCTGGTTGTGCGTCGAATAACGGTTAGAGCAATGTGAGGAAATTGATGCACTAAGTGCCCTTCTCTGATTTAAACTATAGTATTTGTTTACTGTTACCAAATCTTGGTATATACGACTAAATTGTTTTTCTTAATAAGTCTGATAATGACCGAGCATTCATTGGCAATGAATCAATTTTGAATACATAGCTATTAAAAAATCGATTCCAGCCTGACCTTAGCTCGTTGTCCTCCTCAGTAGCTATATATGTAAATATCCCCTACATAAATTGGCGGCCATCTTTTCAGTGCGACATAGGGCTTGTATGTAATCGACGCCTTCCGGATCATTACATGTCCAAAGTGCATAACTCTGAGGCTATATACTGAATCAGATCCTAATGGGAGGAGATATGTATCTACGTCTTATTAAGAGGATGCTTCAGATGGCAAATCACAATATTGTACTCCCTTATTTGGAGCATAATAAGTTCGTTCAACTAATCGGTTTATAAACTGTCTGAAGGATTGCTTTTTCTTCCACAGAAATAGATATTGATTGACAAATTTGACAAAGTGATAGGCGAGCAATGAAGGAAATTCAAACTTAGGCACCAAGGAGCATTTGTTCAGTAGGAAATTAAAAGAAGAAATATTTTATTCCCAATGGAATATAGTAGTCTTCCACATAACATGAAATAATTCGATAGAAGAATTATGTGAACATTTTCTAGCGAAAAGCGTGAGCCCTTGTTCTCGCGTAAGCTGGACAGTAACAATGGAAATAACCACTACTTGCATGTTGGATCAGCGATGATGTACGTATTTGTCGTGTGTTGAGTAAATGTCATGTGTGCAGGAGTAAAAACAACCACTGCCCGCAGATTTTTGCTTCACAAATTAAGCTGCTTTCTAGTTTGAACCTTTTTCAAATCACTGTGCGACCCGGTACGTGAATACGCTCAATGAGCATAGCTCTTAATTGAAGACACCCAGTACAAAATTGCTGTCAAATTAATACCTTTGATTCGAAACGTCAAGAAGTTAAGAGCCCCGGTAATGTAATTTCAAGAAAGATATGCTAGAGAGGTGACCTCCTTTAAAAATATAAATTCCAATTTTCAGACCACTTCAACTTCAAATATATATTAACAGAATTCTACCTGAGGATATATTCGAAGTAACAGATTTCATGGCCATATGGCAGAAATTATTGTTCAGTTTCAAACTACAGTGCGTACGATTGTTGGTAAGGTGGGAGCATCCCTATTTTGCAAGCCATAACAACACTGTGCGCCAACAACACAAAACCAGAGTTTGCGCAATGGACTCGCTCAACCTGTGATTGAGGAGCGAGCACTTACCGTAGGGTGACGAGTAATAGTTTTCCGTATGAATAGTTTGATGGCAGGGAGGTTCACGATAGCACAAAGCAACAAAAAAGGATACTCATTATCATTGTAGGTACCAATACAAATTTTGTATGCGTGTAACGTATTGCGAAGAGCAAAAGTGCAGCGGCGACAACAACAAATGAGGACGAACTAAAGAACGAATGCGCTCATCGGACACTCGTTTGGCGAAGGAGACTTTAACCTCGTTTACGCTGTGTGTTGGTATTTTCGTCTACAGAAGTTACGCTGACTGGGTAGGATGAAGTGTGAGTGTTGACTGTGTTGGTGTAAAATTTCAGAAATGCGTTCCAGGTTATGCGTGAAATTGTAGGGATGTGTGTGTTTGTATGTCTGTTGTCTGTTGTATGCAGGATATCTATTTAGTTTTCGTTGTTGTTCTTCGACTTTTGTTTATTTCTGAGGTTAACGACACTTTAGGTTGATTTGTTGGTTGTGTAATTTTTAGGCAGCCGCATGGGAATCTTCTGCCGCTTTGTATTTTGTTGCTTTTTTACGCGAAAAAAGGATATGCATTGAGAGTTGATTTGTAGGCAACAGGAAACAAAGAAATAAAAGGATCTCACACCTGCAAAGTTGCAGCGATAACATCGGGACAGAGTAAATTGTGTTTACTCTTTTTTTTTCACTATTTGCTGCTTGAGAGAAAGGCGTTGTTTTATTAATTTTCATGGAGTGACATGGGGAAAGAGAAACAAATTTTTTGTACATTGGATAGATTTCAATTAGATGTCACTTACCGTTGGCTTTGTTGCACGCACACTGTACGATTTCTATATAAATCAAAAACGTGTGAGCATCTATGACTAAGTTGGGAAAAGAATTTTCCCAAGATTTTGATATGTGATTGTTTTTTTTTTTTTCAATTTTGATTAAAAACAGCAAAGATGAAATTTCAAGTTTGCTTAACTTCATGGCATAACAACCTTGTGACATGAAAAATGCACATGATGAAAATACCGCGCAAAGGTCACATGAGGTATCTACTTCAAGGAACTTATCCAAATTTTATGAAAGTTTTAGCACAGATATATAATCTCATGAGATTTTATTATGATCACATTTAATGGAAATTTCGTTTAATCGAACTCTTTCTTTCGCGAAAGATTTATGGAAACCTCTTGAGAATTTCTAAGGACATCGTGTGCTATAAAATTTTTATGAGAAGAAATTGAGCTAAAAATTCACGCTATATACATAGATAAAATCTCATGAGATAATAAGTCAACGATAAAGTAATATTTTGTGATAACAAATTCTTTCTTGGATCGGTAGACAGTGCATATTTATGCAAATGGGCAATATTAATGCTCAAATTAGAACGAGCAACATCGATTATTTCTTGGACAACTAACTAAATACGAGCTTCATTTGGCTGCCAATCATACTCCTATATCGACTGTGGTTAAGAAAATATGCTCACAAGCTCACACGATCAGGAAGACTATTGTGAAACTTGTCGATCAGCATCTTGGTGGCACTGAATAATAGAAAGTTATATATCAAAAATCGAAATGGCATAGCATACAACAACGCCTTAGAACTGAAATTGCTGTAGCAATTTTATTCGGCCACTACGCTCCTAATGGAGTTATGGAATAGTAGTAGTATTAGTAGTAAAATGTTGAAATCTATAAGCCCCTGCTTTATCTCAAGATTCAAATTCAATTAAAATGATAATTCCGATGAAAAAAAATGTCACTTTCACATGGTTGCACCTGCATTTATTTTATGAGTTTCTTTGATTTCCTACTTTTTTGACTTTTTTATTCCAATATATTCACCCGTATTTCAACACTTGCTACGGTGCGTATACCAAGTGGATTTCTGCTTGTTTTTTTTTAGTCCAAGCGAGTAGTATCTGCTAGATATCTGTAATACGCAATCAATACCTGCTGGTGTTGTTGTTGTGTATCCATTACAAAATGTCTACATGCTAGTGCCGCGTTGTACCCAATCTATAAAATAATACCCATCCAGCCAACAACAACAACAACAACAATGTGAAATCCGTTGTATCATCTTTTTTTTTTGTGAAAAAAAGTTGGATTTTTTTTTTTTCTTTATTTTATCGAATAATTTATGACATTTTTCCCTTTTGTCTCTCGCACATTAAATTTTTGTTTTGTATTTTGTATCGGTTCCCTTTGCTTGATGTTGTTGTTATCATAGCTATTGGAGTTTTGGTTACCATCACCATCATCGTCATCATCATCATGGTCATAATGGCAATCATCGTTATTGGCTTCATCAACGCAACGCTTGAAATTGAAAACCCAAAAAACGCAGAAGATGCGCGTTCGTCGCATACATTTTAGTCAAAACCTTTTGTTTTGTATCTCTTAGTTTTTTTTTCGACTTTCTAAGTGTACGACACACTAAACTTTTGATTAAAATGAGAAGAAGAGGAAAAAAATTTTTCTCAATTTTTTTCTTAATTTTTTTTTTTTTCTTCTTTATTTTATTGACTTGGCATAAACACCGCGCTGCCAAACTTGTTCGCTTACAAAAGGGCCGTGACAACAAGCTATTGTTGTTGTTATCTGCTGACCCATGCGCTATTTATTTTAGCCGCTGTTTTGAAAATTTGACCAGCGTTCAGCTTAAAGGGGTGACATAGCTCTGGCTTCTATAGAACTTGACACACTACAGAGTGACTGCAACTTATAATCCAGACATGCCCATAGGTTAAATATCTTTTAGTTGTAATGCTCTGGCAACACTTTACACTGTTATACAAATCATTAGAGCACATCAGGAGCGTGGTTCGGTATAAGGACCTTTAAGTGCATCATTCCAACATAGTTGGGTTCATTTGATTAAAACGAGAAATGTTGCTGTCAATAAATCGTCTTATTTGCAGTACAGCATGTGGCTACAACATTTTGGCATTTCATTTCTTTGTAAAAACTTTTCTGTCAAAATTTGTTGATTTTTAACCTGCGAACTTCTGTCCTTAGTTTCGCTTCTACAAGAAATCTAAATTTTTTTATATAAAATACCACACAAACACTATTATTTTTATTATTATTAATAAGTAAGAACCAAAAATATCACGAAAACAAAACCTACATTCTATGAAAAGTATCAAAAATAAAGTTTCCTTAATTACCGCATTGAGGTTCCCTCCAAATTCCTACCAGAAGCACAAACAATTAATAAGGAATATCATAAAGTTGTGATGAAGCACTTGAGTGCTTCGCCGAAAATGGAAGATTGGTGAAATTCTCTTTCACTCAATGCTTTTGAATAACGACAATGCACCATCGCCATCATTGTGCAAGAGTTGGTAGCCGATAATTCATCGAACAAGTACCATCCTAATATGGCCTCCTCTGATCTTTTTTCTCTTTACGTTTTACTCGTTCTCAAAGAGTCGAGTACACACAACATTTTTTATTTAAACACATATAGCCCCTTAAGAGCAGTGCATACTTTTACCAATGCTACTATTCCCCCGCGCTACTCCACTTTCAATACGAATACGCTATAACTAACTAATAATAATGATATAGTTGACCTGTTGTAACTATTGTTACTGATGTTGTTATTTTTTAAAAAAGGTATCGAATGCCCTTTAGGTCAAATGGGATATGCTGCTGCCCAGCTATTTTGGCTGATATTTTTCTATGCTTGTGCTTCGTCTACTTTAAAAAAGCATCTGAGCCGAAATTGAATTTGTTATCATATCGCAGTTTGGTCTTAAATTAAGCAGCAGAACTTGTTTATAATTTACTGAGATTTGGACAAAATTTTAGCTGTCACATGAAAGCTTTTGTATCGAATCTCTACTTTAGGTGCCCATCAACTTGCTGGGAATTTCTAAGTTGTGGATTAGTGAAAGCTCGTAACACATGGTGACATTAAAATATAATGAATTGTCATTGAGAGTTAGAGATTTCGAAATTTTCGAATGATGATCATAGCAAAAGATAAATTCGTTTTTTTTTTCACTAAACTCATTATAAGTAACTCAAATGTCACTGCTAATGAGAATAGATATGGTGTTTTTTTATTTTTAGCCATGATATGTAAGATGTAATTTATTATCTTAAAAACTATAAAGTTACAGCTATTTGTTACTAATTTTATTTACTTTCAATTTATTACCGTCCAACCGTGTACATTACGTATGGATTTCTTAGTTATTTAGCTAATTTATTAAAAATAATTATAGTCTTTTCAAGAGTGTTCTGGGATCTATTAATAAATGTTTATCTTTAAATTATAAATCGTTAAGAAATTATCGTGACTTGTTGTTGTATCAGTTTAACTAGCACCAGTTTTTCTTATTTTTAATTAAGTTTTTTTCCGTTTAATTGCTGTAATTTGCGGTTAAACATAAAGCATGAAGGAATTCGATGATGTTTTGAAAAATATTTTACAATAAAACGTTGCTAAAATTATGAGCGGAAGTTAACGAAATATCGTGCTGCAAATAAAAATATAAAGTGCAAATTTATATACATATGTAGTATGTGTTTTAGATAAAGATATAAATGTTATTCATTTGCACGCAATTGAAGCAACAACTCATTGAATTCTTTTAAGAATTTTGGTTCGAAAGCGACAAGGATTAGCTCTACTTGAAATATTACTAAGCAAAGTATCAGTTAATTTCAAGAATCATGACGAAAACTTCTAAAAACTTTGAGTGACTTAAGATATTATAACTTTTGCTCAGATGTTATGGTCCTATGTAAGGCTCTAAATTCCACTTTAAGCCAGTCATTGCCTGAATCTACTTCGTTAAACCGAAACTTCAATGAATATCTTTTTCAAGAACCGATGTCGAAAATTCGAAAATCAAGGCTGACACTTGACTAATGCAAAATAAAATAAAAATAAGAAAGTTATTCTAAGTTATTCTAAGCACTAACTATTTACTATATCGGCGAAGTTGTTATCTCACAAATTCTATGAAAAAATTCATAAAACGTATATGCTCCAGAATGCAGTTTTGACCTTTCACCATTGGTTGGTGCATTAAACTAGTATCCGAAAATGGACCCAAAATTGGCCCTAAATAATATCCAAAACTCTTCCCACATCGATCGGTGCATAGTAAAGTTTTCGAACGAGACCTTAGATGGCTTTGCGCACCTCTAGTAATAAGCAAAGCAAACAACCAAAATTTTGAAAAATGTTCCCAATCGTCCCGCTGTCGGAATGTCTTAAATTTGTATTTAACGAAAGTATGTAGCATTTTAAGTTTTTGTATAGAAATTGTCACACCTTAAATAACTTTCTCTGTATTGCGCTTTACATTTTTCATTCGTAAGGGCGATTGGTGAACCAATTTACCAAATTTAATTAAATTATGTCACTTTGTTTTCCCCTTACTCGTAATTTTTGCTATGTCGATTCAGGAGATGGCGCTGACCAAATATAAATGGACCATTTCGGACTCCATTTTGCCTTCGCATTTCTAGTTTTGAGTTTTTTGGCCTGCTAGTGCAGAGTCGTTGAGATCTATTTTCCCGAAATTCTAAATTCTAAAATTTTTTAAATGACTAACAGTTTCCTAGAAAAAACTTTGAAGCTAGTCGAGCAGTCCATACATTGTCAAATATTATGATTTAGTTTTGAAACTTAAAAATCTCATAGTTATATCGCTCCAAAAACTTTTTCGATATTTTCGTTTCTTCTTTAAGTTTTGATGTTAAGTATCAACGCATGAAAAAGATTAAGTTTCTGCAAAATGCGCAAAAAAGTAGATTTCGCTGCATAAAAAACTTTTTTCTAATCGCTCACTGCTGAATTATTTTCTTTACCGATTTTTAATTCGCGTGCAATCTCAGCTTTTCGCGTGTAATCCCTGTTCCTTTTAATAGTTTCCTTTTCATTATTTTGCCCAATCAGTACGGAACTTTATGCTAAAATTGAAAGTAATTTCACATTCAAAAACTCATTGTCATAAAAAATAAAGATCGTAAATATAAAAAAGAAAAAAAAAACGACAAATTTCTTAAAATTTATGAATGAAACGCTCACCAAAAAAAAGCTAAACTGATTAAGAAGATAAATCGAACGCAATCCATTATTCTGGTAGTACAACGAACCAAAAATGAAAAAAAAAAAAACAAACAGAAATCAGAAGCAACAACAATAACAACGTTATCGTTAAATTCTGATTTGAAATCCGATTTGGTTTGAAAATTAATTAGCGGCAATCAGTCAAAAATTCACAAAATGAAACAATTAAGCAAAAAAGTATTTAAGCGATATGCTAACAGTTGGATTGGACGGCTTGGTTTGGTTGCAGTTTAACAGCAGCAACAGGTCTAATGTTTGCGCATGCGCATGGTTGGTTGTTCGCTCGATTGTTTGTTTTGCTAATGAAGCTCATTTCCGTTTTGGTTGTTTTGTTGTGCTTGCTGCATGATTAAGCGCAGGCGCCGTTTTATATGCAAGAACCAAAATTAAGTTTGTTTTAAATAAGTAAAATCGAAAAAAAATTGAATATTTTACTGCATCCTTAATTGGAACGCTAGGCGCAACGAAATTCATAACAATGCGAATAAAAAATTTAAAAATTTTGGAAGAATTTCAAATGTGGGTGAACAGCATTTTGGCGCTTAGAAAATTAATTCCAAAGTGTGTGATTTATAACTGCGTCAAGTAGAAGCAAAAAAATGCAGGTGAGTGTAAGAGCTCGTGGCGTGATGTGTGAAATTAATGACGGTTCGTCATGTTTGTTGAAAATTTTTTTCAAAACTTAAAAGTTTTGAAAGTCGAAAAACATTATGAAAATAGCGGTAATGTTCAAGAGGTCAAACTTTTAAAAAAATCGAAAAAATTTTGAAAAAGCTGGAAAATTTTGAAAAACTTCAAACATATAAATATAAATATAATAAAACAGATTTGATTGAATGAAAAGTTGGGTGGTAAATTTTTTTTTTTTGTTTTTTTTTTTGTCTCATAGATGGCTTTTGGTTAAAAATTTACCCATGCCATATCTTCGGTGTGCCGATAGGGAAAAATTTAATTTTTTGATCAGCAACTTCTATTGATCCCCTGACCTCTCACACCAAATTTTATCAAAATTGTACGGGCCCTTCTGGTACCAGTCTGGAATGGGTTAATGTTGACGGAAAAGTCGTTGTTGATAAGGTCGATAATATAGAAGAAGTCAAACACATTGAAAAGTTGCATTTCTCCTAGTTATCAATAAGACAATGCTTAAGACAAAAACATTTGCTTCCAAAAAAAATCTACACATTTTTTGTTAGACACTAACCTTCCTCAATTTGGCCAAATATTAATGATATATTTTTTTTTTGTTTTTGAATAAGCGATGTGTAAGAAAGTATTGAAAAAAATGACATAGCATTTAATTAAAAATACAAGCCGGTAACTGTCACAGTTCATTTGTCACTTCACGTCACGTTCTCCTGCCTTCATATTTATAGATTCAACAGTTCGGTTTATATTTTAATATTTTTTAATAATTTGGTTATTTTCATTCATTAAAAACGGCGTTTTTTTGCTGCGTAATGAATATTTTAACACTTAATCCAACATTTGTTGTTGCAAATGTTTTGTTTAGTTTATTTAATTTTTTTTCTTCTTCTGAAATATTTAACATTAATTAATAAATTAACACATATAAGGCATAATTGATTATTTATCAAGAAACAACAACAGAATACAAGAAAAGTAATTAATTTTACTCATTCACAACAAGAAATGGATAAACCAATCCATCAGTTAAATTTATGCGTTAAAAAAGAAAGAGAGCCACAAAGCTACCATTCATAAAAATGACTTCGGATTATGAATTTTCTGTACTTTAATTTGGCGCTTAATTATTCTTACTCGAGCATAAGTTCGCTTTGGTGCATAAGATATCGGTTGAAGGAATGCAGTAGGAAATAACTACCGAGGAAAAAGCTAAGTAGAAAATTTTAATAACAGTTCAAATCAACATTATACATATAAAGTGCACTAAGGCAAAGCACATGATTTGTGTTAATGAAGGAATGCCTTTAAGCAAATAATCAATAACTTTAGTTAATACCATTAGAAGCTAAGCCATAGAACTACGATACATGCAACATTAAAATTATTACTTAAAAAAATCGATAGAATATAAAAAGTGCAAAAGTTTCATGCAAAAATGGTCCAAAATTTTAATGGATTATTCATAGTTTTAGTGGTCATATTTTCATGTTGGAATTTGGACAAGTAATTCTTAAATGAAATTTAATAATGTGTTAATGTAATGAATTTTCTTGTCCCTAAAATAATTGCTTAGACATTTTATTAATCCACAGAGCCGCATTATCAACATTTACACGGCGGTAAAAAAACCCGACTAAAACAGAGCTGATGCTGCAAGTAGAAAAGTGAAATTTGGCATATCATAACATATTTTTCATGTCGCATTTGGAGTTCATTCTTTTATGGCTAAAATGCGATCGCACCCAATGACAAAATAAAAACAATTGAAATGAAAATAAGAAATGCATTGCGAACCCAACCCAAACCAACTGAAGCCAAACCATAGCAATGAAGGTGACAACCAACAAAATTGTTAAATGCACCCACACAAAACAACAACTAAAAGAAAAAACACAAAAATGCAACAGTCAGCAAATTGGTGCACACCATGTGTAGTGCAACAATAGCAACACAAAACGGCAGAGCAAAAGTGCGTGGTTCGAAATGCGCACTGAGACTGAGACGCATGTCATTCATCACCTCGCAGTAGATGTTGGGTGCTGCGCAGCAAAAAAAACGCGCCCAAAAACAAAAGCAATCAACAAACGAAGCCAAAATAAAAAAAACAACGAAAAGCTGATTTTTCCAAACATAAGAAAAATTAGTTACAATACTGAGAATGTGGCAGAACAGACGCGAACAAAGGGATGGATGTGGAAGACAAACAGACAGACAGACAGACAGTGAGACAGACAACTGCAGTTGGCATAAATCACGCAAATCGCAGCAAAAATAACATCAGTTAAATAGCACTTAACCCATTCTTCACGAGATATCATTTTGGACATCATTAGGGGGTTTTCATTAGGAGCATAGTCTTGGTGTTGCGTAATTTGCTAGATTAAGACACTGTTATGGTTGCAAGTTCATAACCAAGGCTAAGAGCGTGAAATCAAGCTCTGCAATAAATCAGCAAAACCAAGAAAAAATCAGAGAAAGTTGAGACAAAAATAAAAAAGTTTATCTCTTCACAGAATTTTGGTAATAGTCGCGCATCTTTTTTAGGGCACATGCGACTTCTCACAATCACTTCCTTGATAGCACCACCACAATGTCAAGTCAAATTCTTTGTGGCACAAAATATGTATAAAATAAATTAATAATAAATCGAAAAAAAAGCTACGTTTGAGTGGCCATATTTCGGTCAATTTTTAACGGATTAATTTCTCGATTCAGCATTTTAAAATAATTTTTGTCTTTTTTTATATATGTGCAAAAAAAGTTAAAGGCAAAAGAGCAAAAAAAATCGAAATTTTGGGTTTTTTTTTTTTGCCTATAACCCAAAATTTCGATTTTATTTTGTTTCAACATTTTTGGCATAAAAAATGTTTCAAAATTTTTTAAATAAACTATTTCGATGGGAAATTCAATTCTCTACAAAACGTTTTGTATAAAGTATACCAAAACTTTGCTTCGCTTGCGAGATATATTGATAAAACTAAAAAAGGCACTCCGCGGTATTTTCTTCTTAAATGACCCATTGACAGATTCCTGTAATAAAAACCGGTGAACATCTTAGTTCCTTTCTTTATGAAATACTTAAAAGCCTATCAATCAGTAATTTAAGAATAATAAGCATGCAAATATTAAACTTTTTAAAATATTTTCCTCAACGCAAAATTAGTAAAATGCGGGTTAAACTTTCTTGCGACCCCCAGGCTCACCCACATGTAGTGGCGCAAAGACAAAGTGCAAACGTACTAACAGACGCAACCAAACGACCCAGAAACAAGCTGTTCCTATTGAAAAAAAGAAAACAAAAACAACAGAAGTTACATTTATAACAAAAACATCATCGCCATCATCACCATCGAAAGCCGCGACAGCGTCCAGTTGCAGGAGTCGCTAAATCAGCATCATCGTCCACATCATCGTTGCAATCATCAGCTGAAACGCCGTTGTGGCCAAAAATGGATTTACGCCAAAATAAGCAACATAATCGTCTCTGCCTTGGTGTGCTGGCTGTATCGAACTACAAGCTATGGAATACCGAGCGAAAAAAATGCCACCATGCAAAGGAGAAATGCAAGAAGTTCACTTGAATGTTTTTTTAATTTATTTTTTGAACTGCAGCCAACTGGAGGCGCCTCAAGGGACATTGTTCGCTTAGTGATGCCATTATTTTTGCCATATATGAGTATGTCAGTTCTGGAAGAGTTTTATTTTGAAGGTTTTCTTCTGTTGAAGTAGGGCATTACTTGCACTCGTAGTTCAAAAGTGAAAATACAATTTTTAAATTAATTTGTGATCTTGTTTTGCTGCATGTTGCATAAAAGATTGCTGCATGTTAGCTTAATGTCATTTACTGATGTTTTAAGACTCTTATGCTAATCTTAAGAACAGGAAGTGTCTTTTTGTTACACAAACTATATTGGCTGTGTGCAGTGCACAGTAAAAATTGGTCCTGAATAAAACAATTAAAAAAATTCATCTTATATCTGCTAAGTCGCTAAAGGAAAGGACTAAGTTTTGGTCACTTTTTTATCCAAAGTTAGTTCTATATCTTTTACAAGTTAGCTTGAAGGATTTCTTATTTTTTTTTGGGCGTAAGGCGATGTCTTCCACACTCAAATATGACCAACATTACAACTACACATAAATCATTGAAAACTGTTTTTTTTTTTTCATAAAATTTTAAATTACCACAACAAATGACTTCATTGCTGACAATGTTGTTTTTATTGTTGTTTAAAGAAATAAATTTTACAATTAAGTTGACAGTTTTTTGCTACCAAAATTGTCATTTTGCTTGTAAAAAAATGGGTTTAAAAATGTTGCTTAAAATTGCAGTTCAAACAGAACATAAACAATTTTTGTTTTTTTTTTTTTTTGCTTGAACGTTTAATTTTCCATTAAAATTGTTTTTAACAATAATTTAACAACAACAACAACAGCAGTAATAATAATAATAAAAATAATAATAGTGAGGCGCAACCGGCATTTTGCGTCGCAATTGTGCAGTTAAGAACGCGACTCACTCAATAATGTTGGCAATATTACATACATTCATGTATTTTTGTTGTTGTCTTTATAATAAAAACAACAAAAAAAAAGATAAAATAAAAATTATACGAATTGATTGCATTCATAAGTTGCATTAAATTGTCGCATTGTGTATATGAGTTTGTATGGGTGCGTTTGTTCATATCTTATACTCGATAGGAAAAGTAATGTTTCGAATGTCCTTAAAAGTCCAATGCCAGGAAGAAATGCAGTATGGCTTTCTAGTACTGCTAGGTCTTATTCATTACATAAAGTCAAAGAATTAAGAACTTTGAGAACTATACCAAGAAATCTCAAACATCTCGGCTAAAAAAGAATCATAAGACTTCAATAAAGTAAAAAGGTTTCGAAATTTTATTTGAAGTCAAAAAGTAACGAATCGTATCGAAAAATATCAAAAAAGTTGATTAGCATTCCAAAAGTATTGGAACTCATCGAAAAAGTCAATGAGTGTTTACAAAAAAACAAAAAGTTCTGGAAACTTTTGATAAAATCTACTATTAATGTGGCTTTTATTATTAAAAATAAATAAAAGCTTAAAGAATGGATACGTAACGAAGAAAGCACGAAATATTGTCAGAACATCGATTATAGTCATCAATTATGCAATGCATCAAACATTTCGAAAAACTCCATAAAGCCTAAATGTATTGTATTGAACGTCTATAACATGCTAGAAGAATCAGAAAGTACCGAACAATTCTAAAACTTTCCCAGGAGTCGGTAAATATCTAAATGAATACCTTAGTATCGAAGAACTCGCGAAAACTCTAAAAGTGTAGAAGAATTTAATGCGATCTGAAAGTTTAAAAGCTACAAAGACTTCGCGAACAGTTTTGCTTATTACTAACACAAACTGATTTAGATTATGTTTACTTTTGGTTCAAAAATATTAATTTAACTCTTATTCTCATCAAATGTAACCAACCTGACTTTTTCGAAATGTGTAGAGCTTTTGCAGTCAACTTACTTTTTTGAGGAATCCCTCTTATCTATTGCTACTGTAGTACGTAACCTTGATGTATTTTTCGATTGATGTTTCAGTCTTAATGGTCACGTTAATTTTTTTTTTTAAACCTAAGCCAACGCTCAGGGGATGCCCCCTATAAATGCAATGCACCGTGTTGGTTTTCAGAAAAGGAGAAAGGTTAGAGGGAAGGGGGAGAAAAAGAAAAATTGAGTCATACCAAAAGCATATTCGCTTTTAGCTTACATTCTTGGACCCATTTACCCTTAAAACATTACTTAGCTCTTTCGTTAGATCTAACTTAGAATATGAATACTTTTTTTGGAACCCGACGTATAAAACTCAAATTGATCGACTTAAGCATATTCACAAAATATCATATAATATGCATTTTGTTTTATTGCTTTTAATTCACCAATTCCTACCAGTGATGACATTTGGGTTTTATGAAAATGTACTGAATGGAGACTTGATATGTACTTTTAAGGTGCCGAATGTACTTTTTCGACATAAGCATGTAAAAGTTACTTAAAATTACTAAAATTCACCAAAACTTCACCAATTTTTACAGAAAAAAAAGGTTGCGGCAAATTTACTAAAGAAAGTGGTAATTTTTAGAAATAGTCGAAATGTACTGAAAATGTACCGAAAATGTACTGACAATGCGGCGAGTTTACTGAAAATGTACCAAATGTACTAAAAACTAGTCGAATGTACTGACGACGACTTTTCGCCTCGCAAATGTTCTGAAAAAAGTATAAATGTACCGAAAATGACATCACTGATTCCTATATATAATGCTTGCTGTATGCTGATTCAACTTGAATCTTGATTCATAGTATTGTGTTCATTTATGATATATACTGACTATCAAATTATTCTTACTTGTATTTCATTCAATATTCCTTCAAAAATGTACGATCTTTTCACTTTTTCTCTATATAGTGTCATGGATCAAACTTAGCCACTAATGAGCCCAGTTACAGAACTCTAAATAAATTATACTAGGATAGTTCAATTTATTTTAGATTTCAAAATTTATATTTTAATTTTTTATGTTCTCGCTGACAAATAAATTTATCATTTAATTTATAATTAAGTTTGTGTCTCTATATTAGTGTTATTGTCTATAAGGTTTTTTCCATAGACTGAAGTAAAATAAAACAAGTTAAGGTGTTATTTTCGGCGAGGCCGAAACAAACATACCCTACACTGCACTGAATGTACCTTTTCATCAAATATTAAGACGTTGAAGAGGTTGAATAAGTCGAAAAAAATGTGAAATCTTAGAAAGGTTGACAGAGGTTGAAAAATGTTGAAAAATCGTAAATATATGCAAAATGTTGAAAAAAGTTGTGTGATGTTGAAAAACTTTAAAAAAAAATGAAAGAGGTTGAAAAAATTTTAAACTATTCAAAATTGATGAAAAAGTCGAAAAAATAAAGAAACTTATGAAGAAAGTTGAAAGAGGTTGAAAAAGTCGAACAAATACATATAGAATATATTGGAAAAAGTTAAAGGGTTGAAAAAATCGAAAGAATATGGAAAATGTAGAAAAAACCAAATAAAAATGAAAACTGTGAAATATGCCACGCCCACTCCTCCAATTCCGCCCACTTTTGGTTCAACAAATTATATTTGTGATCGACATACTCATATTGAATTTCAGTAAAATAGCTTGTATAGTTACAAACGGATGGACAAAGTGAATATCCCTTAGGGATACTTTAATGTGCTTGTAACTTTTATTGTACAAATAATTTCATTAATTGCGTTAGTAGAAATTACATAAAAAACATATATGTATGTTAAAACAATTTAAATGGTCGTAATATAATTGTATTAAATTTTTGATCCTTCATGTGTATTAAACCATTCTCAACCTCAGATAATATAACTATGAATAATACAGTTTTCGGTCTTCATGACATAAGCTACGACATAATGGTGTTAAGCACAGAGCAATGAATTTCAAAGTTGGTTTAAAATTAAGTAACCTAAAATGTCATTTCTGATGAATAATTTTTGCACCCAGCAAATCAGCCCTGAAATGAAATGTTATCAAAGCGGGTGTGACAGTACAACTGAAATTGTCCATTTATTACTGCGATTTATTTTTATTTTGATTTGATTATTTGTTTTTTATTTCCGTTTTCTGAATCTATTTGAAAAAATTAATTTTATCACGAAGTACACAAATTGGTCACATACGTCACAATTTCCTACCGGGCTACTATTTAGCGTATGTATTATAACTGCTGCTGCTGCTGTATCTGAATGTGTTACTCATATGCCTGAGAAGAATTTTTAATTGAAATAATTGCAAGTTGAGTTAATTAAACGATAAATAATGTTACGGTGCAACAATCGCTGTGGCTGTAGTAGCAGCATCATAGCGCCCAACCTGACTATTTTACGTTCTTTCTTGCAGTTCACGCCCCCACAAACCAATCCAATGTACTGTGGATTCCCGCACCAGCGCATGATCTTGTCAGGTCTTGCGAATGCAGTATTTTTAATAACTTTTCCTCTCTACTTAGAGATATATTCAAAGCTGCAACTGCATCTACATCTATGAGTAAGTACTTAGCAGCGCAATTACCTAATGCATTCTTTAATATCTCCATTGGGTTTGTTATTTTACGAGCAGAGTAATCTTTTCGTAATTACATAGATATTGGCAAATTAAATACTTTATGTGGAGTTACTTAAAAAAAGAAATCAAAACTTCAAATGAATGACAAATTAACAAAAAAAGAGGCCAAATGATCTATTAAAATGTTTTAAAATTTTAAGTAGCAGCTGCGATTCGTTAAAAATTTTGATTGATTTTGAATTTTGTTCAATTATTCTCGATTCTTTATATCCATTGTCAACAATGACTGCGTGGGTATCGAAAACAACAACGACAACAACATAAAGTTGGAATCTCATTACAAAGCGATCGCTTTATTCCACACCGCACGGTTTTATCGTCTGTGATTACGGCTGCTGTAAAATGATCGTTAAAATAATCGCAGACGCGTGCGCAACACACTCGTCGGACTCATTACTCACCAAAATAATGACATAAACAATGAAACGTCGAAAAAGCAAATAAACC
Organism: Tricholauxania praeusta; assembly: GCA_949775025.1. Taxonomy (NCBI): domain Eukaryota; kingdom Metazoa; phylum Arthropoda; class Insecta; order Diptera; family Lauxaniidae; genus Tricholauxania; species Tricholauxania praeusta. The sequence goes on along the minus strand of OX459028.1, from coordinate 6,093,743 downwards.
GCAGCAGCAGCCGCAGTACTACAGCCAAGCCGACAACAACATTCAGACCAAAATAAAATTAAAAAAAAAGCCAAGTAAAATGATAATCAGTCAGAAAACCAATGTGCTAATGATGACGTTTACTCGTTGAGAGGTCGATTATGAGATTTTAAATTGAGGCAAATTATTTTGTAAAGCTATCGCACATTAAGAAAATTAATAATAAAATTACGGTTGAGAGATTTATTTTAAGAAGAATTTAAATGGTTTTTTTTTGATAATGCGTGGGAAGTACAAAAACCAGAGCTGAAAACTGTAAATATTTCTTAGCACTGATTCTTTACCGCACAAACTTCTGCTTCAAATATCGGAAATTTTTACTGATTCATCGATGCCTAAGTAAAATGAATTGAACTTTGAGGTCTTAGAGATTATTTTTCTATGGCTAACTTTTGACTACTATGGTTGATAATGTACCACTAATTATGTACTTTGCCACAAGTCAAATTTATTTCAGAATTAATAAGAAATATAAAAATTAATTTTTAAAGTACTTCTGTATACACATGCTAACTCTACGAAAACAATTGTTGAGATTAAGTTTGTCTTCTGAAAAAAATATTAAAATTTTTAGAATCGTTCTATCAAAAATCGTTCTATCTTTTACACTTTAATGAAAATTTAACTTTGCAAAAATCTTAGCATAAATGAAAAATTGGAAAAATTTTAAAAAAATATTACCCTATACTATGGCCAAGGCCACAGGTAAAGCTGTTGTTGCAACAAACATAACATGCAACATAAATAAAAATAAAAATCCATTGCTCAATTTTTAGTGCGACAACTGTAACAACAAGAAAAAACAACGCGTCGAAAGCCATGTTGCTGCTTGTTGTTGCGCCTCCATCAACAGCAACCACAACAACAACAGCAGCAATTGCTCAGCACACAGAGGACCTCCGACGAGCAGCAACAGCAGCAGCCATAAATGACTCCCGAGTAGTGAGTGCATAAATAAATCCTTGCAACAACCGAAAGAAGAACAGCAACAGCAACAGCAATGTACTCACATTTAGATAAATAATTGCAAACATTTGAAGAAATCGTGTTTGACGTTTTGTTGTTGTAATGTTGTTGTCTGTATTTTTTATTGCTCAGTTGCTGTTGTTGTTGTTGTTGATGTTGATGTTGCTCCTAAATATTGGATGTGTTCTCATCGAATTGGCTGTGTAGCTGCTGCTCTCATAAAGCAAAAATTGTTCAAAAAAAGTTGCTGTTGCTGTTGTTGTTGCAGCTTTCTTCAGCCATTCATTCTGTTGGTCATTTGGTCATTGATTATTCAACATCTCATTGTAATTTATTGCACTTAAGTAAATTGCGTACAAATTTATTAACCTGTTGGTTTATTTGTTCTGTTTTTGTTATCACGTGTTGTTGCTTTTTGTTTTATTGTACTATGGCTAACATTTTTATTGCCAATCTGTATTTATTTGCTCTTCCGTTTGCTGTTTTTGCTCGAGATTTTGTTGTTCTTAATTTTAGTGGGTGAGCGATATGTCTTACCAACATGTTGCTGTTGGCTAAAATGAAGCAATCAAGATTCGTATCAGTTGCTGCTTGCAACATTTATAGCATTTACATGATTAAATATTTTACTGAGACAAAAATGTTTTAAATTTGTTAGCTGAGCTGAGGTTTATCATTTAAGTGGCCTTGTCGTAGGTATTTAGTTCATTTCTTAAGGTGCCTCCAGGGTAACACTTTCATACAGGTTTTTAAGCAATGCACTCATTTTTAATTGTTTTATGTTTAAAATATTTAAATACATATCTTAAAATCTATATCCAAATATCCATATGCTTTTGAAAACCTTAGCGTCCTAACTAGCTTTGATATTTTTGCCTTATAAAACTTAATCGGAAAGTTTGAATACTGGATTGGCATCGTCATTCCATCGTCGAATCCACACAAATACGGAGTAACCATAATAGGAATTTGCATGCCTATTAAGAAGCCATTGATTGACTTGTAAATTTTGCAAGAATATCAATCTATTATTATTATAATTATTAGAATTACAGCACTGTCAGTCAATAGCTAAGAACAAACTTAACACGAGGTAGCTAAGTTTATTTAAGCACACAATATTTTTTTTGGGCTATGGCACTCCTTGCCCTCATAGCAAGAAAGACAACAGTATTAATTTTAAAAAAAAAATATTTTTTTATTTTTTATAATTTTTATTCAAATAATTTCATAATTTTTTTTTATTTAAAAAACCACACTCCACGAATTACCCCTATTTTCTTTCTCACAAATAGATGTTCTGTACCCAGCAGGTTCATAGCCTTCCGCTAGATTTTTGATCCTAAATGTCGAATTTTAGATTCCAATTGCTCGGGAATTGTTCACACAAGTTCATTTTTTCAATTAGCTCCAAAAAAACAAATTCCTGTTTCGTCAAATTATATGAACGTATATAGATGCCAAATAAATTCATAATATTTTTATGCTACTCATAAATCAAAACTTTCCTTGTCGCCCTAGTAATGAGCGCAGTAGCTCCATTCTGTTCGAACTTCCGACTATCGTTGACCGCTGCACGTAAACAAAATTCAATCATCGTTGTAAAGTGAAGGTCTAATTGCGGAGCAGAGTGACAGAGAGGCAAGCAGCTTCCACCGCTTCTTTCTGGAAGATTGCTGACTGATCTACTTGCCTTGAGCCGAGCGAATAGGTTTCAAATCATGTTATCGCTCTGACACTTAAATGAGATAGAGGAAATGATCTTTCACGGAGAAAGAAGAACTGAATGAATCTTATTTATAGCTGTCAAAACATCTTTAGCCTTTCGATTATATGTATATAATTTATCACTTTTGTAGATTGTTTAATGCTATATACAAATTTGGTCTTAGAATTTTTCTTGCTTATCAGTATTTTGAGGTATTTCTTAATAAAGTTACAAAACTAAACGAAAGGAGTACCACAAATGCTGCAGTTCTGTTATCATTAACAAAATTTATGCCATAAATTTGAAGACAGAGAAAATTGCAATTGGAGTCATAATAAATGGATGGCCATTTCTTTACATATCACTTAAAATGTGGAGAAATACACAGACCTTTTGGCATTTTAGTACCTCCTCAAAGTAAGCTATCACTATCAAAGCCTAAGAGAAAACTCTCTTAACTACCAAAAAATATCACTCTCTGGCATCTTATGCGTCAAGGTGGCCCACAGTTAAGCGTTTACCCCTATGAAAAATAAAACTGAAATAAATCAAAGAAAAACAACAATTCAACGAAATTGACCAAGTTGCACATAAATTGCGCTTTCGAGATATTGGGGCAACGTCATTGTAATAAAACCACAAACACCTTCCATTAAGCAAAGCAAAACTTAACTACATGGCCAATATACATTTGAGAAATAAAAAAAAAATGAAACCAAAAATCACGCAACTTTTTTTTATCGGCAACTCGATCATTTGATCGTTGATGGCTGATCGTTAAATACGACAATACAACAATTTGTTAAGTCGTCCAAAACTGTTTTTCTAACCAACCTGTGCGCTACAAGCAACAAGTGTAGTTCCAACAACAACAGCAACAACAACAATGTCGACATTGTCACCTGTAACGACAAATAAATAAATAAATTTCGAAATCTTAATCCGTCTTAATGGAATCTTGTGTTGCGTTTGAAGATACTTCGGTGTCTCTCTTTTTTTTTGTTGTTGCTGTTTATTTTATGCTGTTGCTGTTGTTGTTGTTGTTATATGGTTTCATTTCTAAGCCAAATTAACAAACGATCACAAGCTTGCGATAACAAACGCCAATAACAACAACAACAACAACACGATACCAAATAATAAAAAATAGTGCGTCCAAGCAGCAGCAGCACCCAGCAATCGATTGAACACCGATCGCGCCCGGTTGTTGTTGCTGTTGTTATTAACAGCGCGATCAATAGCTAAAATTTTGTGCTATTGTTGTTTTTGTTGTTATTGTCGCTAGTTTATCTTTCATAGTTTTTAAGTCAAGTCTTTTAACTCATCTTCTTCTGCCTTCGTCATTGACGTCTCCCCTTTTGAAATTTCGAAGATCGAACGAAGATCAGTTTAATCAGCGCGTTCGCTGCCTCAGCTGCGCTATCAATATCCACACAATCGGCTCAGCGTAGTCTCAAATTTTTTTGGACTTTTTTTCGCTGATGAGTTATGTGCCAACTTTGTTTTTTTTTTTCTTTTAAATCAAGCGAGATCTGCTGAAATCTATTTGTTGTTGTTTTTTCGTCTTTTGGGGATTTTTTTTTTGTGTTGTTGGTTCGGTTTTGATTTGTTTTCGGTTTTTTTTCTTTCTTAATATTAGAGTTTTCTGTGATTTTTATGTGGGCTGAGCTGAAATTTATTGCTGCTTAACGTTGACCGATTCGCTATTGCGGATGGACAGACAATTTGTTGGTTAGATGGTTACACTGTTTAATATTCTAATCGCTCTGAGGTATTGTTTTTTCCCGTAAAAGTTTACAAAATGGAATGGACCTACTGGTTCATATTAGCAAACTCCCAAAATAGTACAACCTTAATAATTTGCTGCCAGTTCGATTATTTCGCGGACCATTCGACTTTTTTACTTTCAAATCTATATTTGTTCTGCACCACCAACCTTTTGCCGCTCATAAATTTCTCGAACAAGGATTTCCGAAAAATTTCTTGATATAAACCCTTGAACTTTTCGTTTGCTTTTGCACGTGACAACACTTGCCAGCAATTTTATTTTCTCTAAAATATCAGTCATAGACGAAAGATGCCAGCGATGTGAGTTTTTCAGCGTACAGTGGAAATGTAAAGCATATTGAGAAGTGATTTCTTAAAAGAAATTAAGTCCATGTAAATCAAATTTTCAGTAGTGAGAAAAAACCTTTAAGAGCCTATAAGCCTTATACGCTTAAAGCTTTTATTCTAACATATGTACATAGTTGTATTTATTGGAAAAAATGAAACACCATTTGAAAATTGGTTTGGTGTAAAAATTTGCCCTTAGTGTCGATAATAGCTGTCCAAATAAATCTCTTTTTGCAACCCAAACAAAACTTTGGCTGCCAGTTAATTTTTTTCGCATCCAAATCTAAATTTTGTTTTTGTTGCTCAATTAATTGTCTTACCGCTCAATAATTTGTTTGTCATCAGAATATTTTTGTTTAATTTTTAGACATGTCAGTTTGTTTCAGTGTATCCGCAAATAGTTGTTGCGGACGCGCCCTTACTGCCCCGCAGTGTTTTATTATATTTTTTTTTGCTTTATATCTTAGTTGTGTCTTGTTTTTGTTAAGTTTTTAATTTATGTTTCACGGAGTTGACAAGCTGAAAGAATAGAAACTAAATGTTAACAAATCCAGCAACAATTACAACAAAAGCATAACATATCCACCATATTAACACAAAACCGTATGGCAACATAAAAAATCCGCTAAATTCGAAAGTTACATTTTTGGAAATCATCTACAAAAATGATCATTTCCAAGAGCCACACCAATCTGTAAGAGCTTCTTTTACCAGCTCCATTGCCAACAAATTCTCTGTTACTCGCGCAAAAAAAAAAAAATCAGTTAATAAACTCGAGCTGAAGCAAAAAATCTGGTCTGTTACATTTTATTAGCTCTTTTTTTAATCTTTTTTAAGCAGGTTTTTCTGTGATTTTATTTGTGTCCACTGTATTAATTTACATAAATTTATTTAGTTATACATTTTAAAAACTGGCCAACATTTTTTAATTGTTTTACTTTGATGATCTTTAATGATCTTCAAATTGTTTCTTTTGGTAAAATGTAAGGGTCTTTGCAAATGTATTGCCATTTTATTTTAATGAGATCGTTAGCATAAAACCATTCAAAAAAAATGACAAGAAATTTGCTATTTTTTAAAAATGACCAACTGGCAGCATTCTATTTTCAAATGTCGATATTAAATTTCAATCAATTTGGCTAAATAGTGAAGAAGAAGAGTTCCTTAATTACAACAACGCAAGTTTTTGCGATAAAATTTTTTTTTTTTTTCTTTAATAAAATTAGACTATAAAATTTATTTTTCAACTCAAAATGGTAGATCCGGCATCGACTTACTTGGGAAGAAATAGATAATTGAAAGAATTGAAATTGAAAGAATAGAAAATTGTGGTGCTGTTAAATGTGCTTATTAATGTTAATATCGGAACGCAGCGTAGACAAATCCAAACCTAGCCAATTTTTAACGTGGTGCTAGACTGAGCGCCTCTAACACTTTACCATTTTGAAAGACCACTAAGAGCCCGAATTACTAACGCAGGACGGAATCCACCCACACGTTCAAAAGTCAGGCTATATTTTTATAATACCCAAGTGCAATGAACCTGTACCCCAAGTTTATTGTAAATTTATATAATTCCACATATTTTAAGACCAGTTTTAGCAGTACTTTGCTGATTAAAATCGAAAAATTCTTTATTTAAAAAAAAAGTGTCTGGGTGTCTTTCGGTGCAAATTTTTCAAGAAAAACCGATTCTCACTTACATCTCGATCAAACGTGAAAATTCAACAATTTATTTTTTTTTTTTTCTTTTAACTGAAATTATTTAAACTAAAAAAATAACCTTTTGAATTACATAGTAAAACAAGTGTTTTTATTTGTAAAATAAACTTTTTTGATTTAAGAAACAAACTCATTTTAAAGTATGGGTGGATTATACCCACGTCAGTAATGACGTTTCGAAAAAGCAGTCAGTAGTGCATTGTTAATACGAACAACAGCTCAAGCCGAATGGCTTTTTTTAATTAGTTGCTTATCTTTTCTTAACCCTTTCACTTGGCATAATCACCGTTTTGTTATTTTTTTCAGCGATTAGTTTTCAGTAAGGAAGAACCAGGATACCGAGGACATAAAAATTAATATCAGTTATCCTTTGTGATCATAGTCATGAGAGCTTGAACTCAAATATTTTTTTTCCTCCAATTTTAATTCGGTCCTGAAAGGGTTAAGTTTCACAGAATCCGGGATTGGTGCAAGGAACCGAATTATAGTACCTCATATAGCAATAAATTTGATGTGCATTGTTGAACTAATGAAATGTTCTTCAGTGTTACCTACCATGTAATCGTCAGTGAAGACATTTTTAATGTATTTAAATCGTTTCAGCCTTCGCGTTGCGTTGTTGTCAGTACGTTGGACTCATTTTTAATGCACTTTCAGTACATTTTGAATAGATCTAAACTATTTATAATGATTACTTTTTTTTTTATATCTGTGACAAAAAGAAAAACATATCGGTTTAAGACAAATGATAAAAAGCAAATAGGAGATGTAAGGAGATATTTTTTATACCCCACACATGGGCCTCAAAACGAGAATGGCATGTGTGGAAAATGTATACAGTCCTGATCAACATCACCTTCTTAGTGAATGTACCTATGCTCGTTCGTCTACATATCAGTATGTCTGCCTATCTATAGAAATTACGATTACAGGAAATCGAAGTGACATAATTTGATGAAATTTGATGATTTGGCTCTTCAATTTTACTTTTTGGAGTGTAAAAAGCTCACCTACCGCCTACCTTGGCAGTAGTAACGTTAGTTCTTAGCACCTGAGGTGAAATTTAAGAGCAAGAAAAGGTTCTCACATTTTAATATCGAACTATTAGAATAAGAAAAAGTTCAATAGATGTGGTGCCCGAGCTAATTTTTATACAGCTATTTCACTAGGCTTGAAGTTATTTTCTGAGATCGGAAGGTCATTCTTAAAAAGCCGATGTGCAACAGTAGGTGTGGCTCCTCCAATGTAATCTCCAATTTTTTCAAGTTATTTTAGCGATATAGGGTGATCAATTTGATTTATTGCAAAAGGACTCAGGCTGTAATAAAAAATCAGTGCACCAAAAGATAGTTAGATCAAACAAGTAGGCGTGATAGTTTCTATAAAAGTTGCATTATCTTTTTATAACTAATGATCATAAGAGTAAGCAAACAACTGTCTGTCTACTACTACTGTAAGTCTTGAGCTGGCAGTCATAAAATGTTTTACTGAATACCAAGCCAAGACGGCAGCTTCTAAGATGTTATCAAGCCATCAATGTACAGTAAATATTCTTTTAAAATTTCAATTAGAAATCATAGCAAAACAAAAGAATTTATTTTTTATGGGTTTCTTATAACATTTAATGCAAAAAACTAAATTAGTAAAAAATTTGTGCTAAAATTGTTGTGCTTAGTTAAAACATAACGATAACATGGTTACTTAGCAACTATTCTAATTTTATTTTTTTTTTTATTTGGGTGGCCATAACAACCCGTTACCGGGTTACGGCCGACCTCAAAAGCTCTCTCCAGGCGCCTCTACTTTGCGCGCGCCTTCTCCAATCATTCACACCAAGCGTGGATAGGGTTTCCTCGGCTTGGTCTTTCCATCGGAGGCATGGTCTTCCTCTTCGTCGTCGCCCAGCGGCTTCCGCATCAAACACCTTTTTCGCCGGAGCTTCTTCGTCCATACGCACAACATGTCCCAGCCAGCGCAGACGTTGTATAGTGATGCGCTTGACTATGTCAATGTCAGCGTAGAGCTCGTACAGTTCGTGGTTCATTCGAATACGGTAGTCGTCGCCGACGTGAACAGGACCGAAGATTTTGCGAAGAATTTTTCTCTCAAACACCCCAAGCGTGGCTGCATCAGTCTGCGACACAACCCATGCTTCTGCGTCGTAAAGTAGCACGGGTAAGATGAGCGTCTTGTAGAGTGTCAGTTTTGTCGGGCGAGAGAGGTCTCTACTACTCAATTGCTTACTGAGACCATAGTAACACCTATTAGCAAGAGTTAGTCTTCGCTTTATCTCCAGGCTGACATCGTTTTGAGTGTTCACGGCGGTGCTAAGATAGGTGAATTCCTTGACAACTTCGAAAGTATAGTTGTTCGCAGTAACAAAGGATCCAATACGCCGCGTCTCCCTGTTTGTGGACAGCATATACTTTGTTTTGCCCTCGTTCACCGTCAAACCCACTTTCGCTGACTCTTTTTCGATAGCAGAGAACGCAGCAGTAACATCTCGCTTACAACGTCCAATGATATCAATATCATCGGCATATGCAAGGAGCTGGACACTTTTGTAGAAAATAGTGCCATTACGATGTACACTGGCTCTTCGCAACACCCCTTCCATCACAAAGTTGAAGAGGTTGCAGGATAGTGGATCGCCCTGTCTGAAACTTCGTTCGGTATCAAAGGGTTCGGAGAGGTCCCTTCCTACTCTGACGGAGCTGGCTGTGTTGCTCAACGTCATTCTGCAAAGCCGCACCAGCTTCGCAGGTATACCGAACTCAGACATGGTGGCATACAGGCAATCCCGTATCGGGCTATCGAAAGCTGCTTTAAAATCGATAAAGAGATGATGGGTATCGATCTGTTTTTCGTGGGTTTTTTCCAGGATTTGACGTAGTGTGAAGATCTGGTCTATGGTGGACTCACCAGGTCTAAAGCCGCACTGATAAGGCCCAATCAGTGTGTTGGCAAACGGCTTAAGTCTTTCACACAGTACAGTCGACAGGATCTTGTAAGAGATGGCAAGAAGACTGATTCCCCGGTAGTTAGCGCAGATTGTCGGGTCACCTTTCTTCAGTACAGGACAAAGGACACTGAGATTCCAATCGTCGGGCATGCTTTCAACTACCCATATTTTGCAGATGAGTTGATGCATACACCCTATCAGCTCATCGCCGCCGGTTTTGAACAATTCAGCAGGCAGGCCATCGGCACCAGCCGCTTTGTTGTTCTTAAGTCGTTGGATCACAACTCGTACCGCGTCATGGCTAGGTGGTGGTACGTCCACACCATCGTCGTTGATTGGTGGCATCGAGTTCATTTCTCCAAAGGCGGGATTGGTGGAGTCATCGCCAGCAAGCAGCTTGGAAAAGTGTTCCCTCCATAATCTCAGTGTACCCTGCGTATCCGTATCCAGATTTCCATGTTCATCTTTACAGGTTGATGCTCCGGGCTTGAAACCTTGTGTCAGACGCTTGACTTGTTGGTAAAATTTTCGAGCATCATTCCTGCCCCGTAACACTTCGAGTTTCTCACGCTCGTGCCTTTCCTGCTCTCGTTTCTTGCGTCTGAAAAGGCGCCTCTCATCCTTTCTTTTTTCCCGGTAGTTTTCGTGCATGGCTCGCGTTGCTGCTGACTGCAGGGTTCTTTTGTAGGCGGCGTTTTTCACTGCAGTAGCTTCGCGACACTCCTGGTCATACCATTGATTTCGCGGAAGTGGGCGTCGGAAACCAATGACTTCCTCAGCGGCAGAGCGCAACTATTCTAAAGCAATTAAAATTTGAATCAAATGAAAATATAAATATTTATTGCCTTGATCACTCGATTTAAGAAAAAAAAAAAACGATAACAACTTGGGTAAAAATGTCTTCCTATTAATTGGCTTAAGCAAAACAAGAAAAAAACTGCAACTTGCCGGCTTGGCTGCTAATCAATGTTCAAATTATAATCAATTCAAAAACAACAAACTAATTTAATTATTTAATTTTTTTTTTACTCTGTTACTATGTATTAAATTAAATTTTATATTTGTTTTAATGAAGGCTAAAAACAAAAAGCCACCAAGTAAATAACAACAACATTTAATTTATGGTCCATTATTAAAATTTCTTCGGTGATATTTTTTTTTTTGTTTGATTTTTTTTTATTTACTGCTGTTGACTTTTTTTTCGCTAATGCTTAGAGTTATGACGCGGAGGTTCTTTTGGGTTCATAAATTTAAAGTCGAAAAAACAAAAAGCAGAAAACAAAAAACCATAAAAAAAAATGTCAAAGCCTTTTGAAATCCGTTTCATGTGTACACACGTAGATGCTGAAGAAGTTTAACTTGGCCGTTTTCTCGTCTGTTTCTGAAGAGGGTCTTAAATCGACGGAGTTGTCTTGGCACGTGCGTATTTAAAGGTTATGTTAGGCTGATTTGATTTGCTTTTTGTTTTATTTTTAATTTGCGCGCTACTTGAGCGTAGTAAAAACTATGGCTGTCATAAGTCCTGTCTATGTTTTTCAATATTTTTTTTTTCATTTGAATTTTTATTTATTTTAAGCCAAATATTCCAACGAAATAACACCAGCCAAAAGTATTTTACTTAGCATGAGCCTTGATAGTTGAGCCATATGTACATTAGACCGGGTCGATTTGTATGAAGCAAAAAAAAGAGCCAGACACCGACTCAAAAGTTAGAATGACCCTTAAAAACGAAATCTGCATCATTTTTTTTTCGTTCCGAGAAAAACCAATGGAGCAATTTTGATTCTCCTGAAGATCCTTTTTGGCTAAAAAAACGTGCTTTTTGCTCGTAAGCTTTTTTCTTCACAAAGAAGATACCTGAGTTTGCTTGAATAATAAAGCTTGCGTTCTTGCAAAAAAATTTTATATTAAAAAATATAAAATTTATTTTCTGGTAAAAATAATATTTAGTCCCAAAATTCGATTTTTTTCACATTTTTTATATGGAAAAATCGAATTTTGGGACCGAAAATTATCTATAATAGAAAAAAAATTTTAGGCTTTTCACGTCAAATTTTTTGCAAGAACGCAATTTCTATTTTCGAGTAAATTCGGGTATCCATTCTGTTCAGGAAAAAAGTTACGAGCGAAAAACACATTTTTTTAGCCAAAAATTACCTTTATTGAAAAATTATCCATATAAACTTTTTTTTCTATGGGTCAAGACAAAATTAGTGATTCAGAAAACCGTCTAATCTCCATTTGTTGAAAGGACGTGCGGCTATGTTAGCTATGTTAGATATTGCTCTGAATTCTGATCGGAAGCGGAATTCAGAACTTATCATTCCGAGTTTTTTTTTTTAGCGCAGAATCTAAATCGAGCTTTCGAATATCCCTGGCATTTCTTTTTTTGGATATCCTTTCCAAAAATGTACATACGTTATGTTAACACTATAAATGAAGAATGTATTTTCTGTAGTAATTTTCCGCATGCGCATTTTTGGCGTATAAGGCATAGTAACTCTAATATATCTCAAGAGTAAAGCGTACTTAGGTAAGAACCATTTTCAACCAAATGCAAATTTAACAGTGACAAAATGGTGTTTACGGCAAAATAACTCTCAGTTAACAATTTATGTTTGTAAGCTAAAAAGTTTAATATCAAGGCCACAAATCATAAGCTGCAAATTGTAAGAAGCTGAAATTAGTTGGCTGCTAGATACCCACTGTGTCACTTTGTTTTACTGTGTAATCACAGCACAGCAACAAATTTGGCTGAAAGTTTTCGTTAAAAAAAATCTAATAGTCAAAGTCAAGTCTATAAAAAAAAAACCATTAAAATTCGAAAAAAAATCAATAAAATGTCGTTTATGATAGCGCGTGTATGTGGCGCACCGTAATTTAGACGCTGTTGACTGCCTTCTATATTTTTTCTTTCAGTGACGAGTGTTGACATTTTTTTCTTGTTATTTTTATTTGTTTCTAACAATAAGCCAAGTTTTAAGACAAAATTTATTTTATAGTTTTTTTAAGTTTCGAAAAAACTTCAACATTATCAATGACGTCCAACAAAACTCGGTCTAAGGTTTGAGAGAAAGTTGTGTTGTTGCTGTTGTAGTTGTTTTAACTGGGTTAAAACCCAGCGAAGCCAAACCTAACAAATAAAAAATACAAATTAAAATACTCGAATATCTAACAATTTGTACGGCAGTTGACAAAACTAGAGGATTTCTTTTACGAAAGTTTGCACCTTAAGTCTCTCGTTCTTGTTTTTTTTTTTTTTTTTTGTTTCTTTATTATTTTTGTGGTTTTTGATTAAAACTATAAATAATAGCTTTGTTTTTCGTTGTTGCTATTAGTAATAAATTTATTTGAATTTCGTTGTTTTTTTTTTTGCATTCCAAATTCTGTCATTTGTTAACCTGCTGTTCGTAATGGCTTGTGGTTTTTCTCTAAGCATAATTTATAGAAAAAAATCTATTCAGTCAATACCTCTAAGTTTTAAAAAGATTCTCCAAAAAGCGAAGTTTGTTTTGTGCTCAAACTGTCCGATCTTAAATAGTAATAATTTAAGCCATATTAAGAATATGAGTTCTGTAACATTTACCAGGGTTGCTATAAATTTTATCCGTTAAATTTTACCACCATAGGAGACATTTGAAAAGGCATAGAAATGACATTAACTATATTCACGATGACCGAGAGGAGAATTCGGAGTGGTTTTACACGTACCCGCAGTTATTTCTATAGAGGAAGCCGCAGGGTTATGGCGATGGCACAATATTTCTTAAAACTTAATTTTTTATATGGGAAAACTCAGATGAGGTATGTACATTTATGACAAAAATATGTCTGTTACGAATAAAATTGTAGCTATTCAACTTTGTTAACGAAGAAAAAAGCCTTATCTACTGCTAAGGAACTGGTTAAGCTTTTGCTATTACTATTTGCACTTTGTTTTTAACACACTACTCCTTTTTAGCCCAAACATTTTTCTTGGTTAAACTTGTCAAATTTTTTATATTATTAAAGTAATCTTGGTAAGTTTTCGAATTTGTTTTTGGTAATGCACACTATTTTCTTTATAAAATGCCACATAATTCCTGTACTAATTTTCATTTCAGTTTGCCACTGCAATTTATTATTAAAATTTATTTCGGTTGTCTTAAATTACAAAGATTTTTCTGAAGCAAATAATATGGCTTATAGAATTTATAGCCAGTAGCACATCATTTCCCAAGCAAATTATTGACAACATGTCGTATGAGCAACCATTACTTTGCATAACGAAAAAAGCCAGTCAATGCTCACTGTGGGAACTTATTTCTTTAAATGATTGTTACTGCTGTACAAAATATGACAAATTAATAATTTTAGCGCCATTTTAAAGAAAAACATATATTATTTACTAGTAATTTAATGAGACTAGATTTTAAATAAATATATATATTTTTGTCGCTCAGGAATTAGACTAAAAATAAAAATCACTCATATTCACTTTGATTTTATTTTTTCAGGAGCTATTACACGAAAAAACCTCAGAACTTATGAAGTTATTCGCAAAAGATAAACGTTAACCACTTTAAGCCGCCATTTTTATTCCTTCAACGAGCCCGTCTACACAAAAATTCACGCATGGGGCTTTAGTATAAGCTGAGTAACCAATGGCTCAGCTTTCGAGTGTAAGTAATTTTATTAATTTTAACGTATTTTGAGTTCGAACAACATTTTCCGAAATGACCGTAAAATATTATTTTGATTACAAATTAAATAATACATTCTCAATAATATCTGAAAAAGAGATTCTGATTAGTTCAAGCTTTAAAAATAATTTGTAAACATGCATATAGATATACATAAAATGTATATATGTATATCATGGCGTTAAGCCTTAAAATACAAATTTAAAATAAAAATTAAAAAAAAAACTACCCCAAAGTGAAACTAATTTTGAAATACGAGCTATAAAAATTGAAATTAAAATAAACTAAACCAGTTGTATTGTGACGGCTATTGAGCGTAGTAAAAATTAAAATAAAAAAACCACAACAACACGTTAAAATAACAATAATAATAAATGAAATCAAAATAAAAATTTTTGAATGCAATTGAAACAAATTTTAACAAACATTAGTTTTTTTAGTTTAAGCGTGGAAATTTAATTAATTCGTTTTATTTTTTCAATTTCAATAACGTAATAATGGCCTTTGTAGTTGTTTTATCATTTTTTTGGAAGAAAGACAGCGATAAGTTAATTTGATTTGGTAGTTAAAATAAAAACAAATGCAATATCATTATAAGCCTTGACATAAAAATGCGTTATATAGTATGTATTACCTTTCTGTCTGTCAGTCTCATCAATCAGAATGCCATGGTAACTACTACTTGGCACCATCTAAAAGCAAAACAATTGAACAATTACCAAAGTATGCAAAGCTTTAATATCTTAAAGAAATTTTAAGGTATAAAATGAAACGTTATCCAAATGTTATTCTGAATAAAATGCTAACAGACAACTCAAACTTTCATGAGTTATGGATTAAAAATGTTTACAAATAAAGATGTACTCACTAAGAATATCACAATATAAACGCGGGCAAAGTCGCGCATCAAAGCTAATTGAAAAATAAAAACGCTTATGCATCTATAAACATAATCAATACAAACGCATAATACAGCAATAAAACAACAAATTTTAAATAAAACAATCGCTCGTATTAATGCAGTTGCACAGGCAACAATAAAAATAAAATCAACAACAAAAATGTCAACAAAGTAATAATTACACTTGGTGTCGTTATTGTTGTTGTTATCGTTTTCATGCATTTGAAACAGTTCATTTGTAAAAGTGATACTTTTATCATTGCTAATTTTAATCCTTTTTTCAGTTTTTTTTTTAGAAAAAAATATTACTCTCTGAAGAAAACAGAAATCCGTATTAAGTTTTGAATTGAAAATAGGCAAATAAGCTGGAATCAAAAAGTTTCTGATATTATTGAAGAAAAATTAAGAGTTGTAAAATAAACATCAAAAGGGTAATAATGGAAAAATCAAGCAAAAATTGCACGCCTTTTTAAAAAAAAGAAATTAATCAAACTTTTTTACTAGTTAAGGAAATAAAGCTTAATATCTTTCAAATTAAACTAATTAAAAATTTAGAAAAAAAATTATCGTGAATCTTTAATTGTCATCTGGATAAGCGATAGGACTCTATAATGGCGATGCCGTGTAGACCGTCGCAATTAAATCACGGTTTTTGTTTCCATTGTAAATCCGCTACGTGCTGACTTGGCTTGATTAAACCGTTTAATTTAAACGTACCCACACAGAATTTGGACTCATTTATTTATATACATAGCTGTCTGCTTAGCACTTTGAAGCTTATGCTTGTATAGGAGCTGACACGCCCTCTTTTAAAAATTCGGCATATTTTTGTCTGATACTAGACCGAATAACTTGCATTTGAGTGAAGTTTCGTTCTATTTCCTTAAATAATGTTCTTACTATAACGTTTTTAAGTCATCGATTGCATGGGAAGTGCCACGCTTTCTCTCGAAAATTCGCCAACTTTTTTTCCTGATTTCTCGAGTTTTTCTAGTATTTTTGAGAAAATTGGTTACACTGCATTAAGACTCTCGCTCAATATAGCGTTTCCAATGTTTACTTGTACGCGCGGTAGGCATGTCCTTGAACAGATTTCGCCCATTTTCAATCCCAAATAACTTGCTTGAAGGTGTAGCTTGTGTGGCAAATTTCATTCCATTAGCTTGTTTGCTTTTCTCATGACCGTGATTTCCACAAACAGACGGATATGACTAAATTGGCTAAGGTGACCAAGAATCAATTGACCGTCTGCATAGCATCGAGTTAAGTGCGAAAAGTTGTAGCTCCAAAAAACCGATTTAAGCTAAAAAGTAGAAACGACTTTAAAATAGAGTTGTTTTATTATCCGAATTTATAACGAACGTAGTTTTTAATACATATATGTTAAGGCTAAGAAATTTTCGCTTGGTTTGATAGCCCATATTTCAGGATTGCGAAATTGGATTTCCTTAATTCAATTGTGCTATTAAATTAATCAACATCTAGACCTTTTGGTCAGTCAAATTCTCTAACGCTGATAATTATTTTTCTCTTTGTGACATTTAGCACTTTTAGTGCATAAAAGACAATTCTGTTTGCTCCCATAAATGTATTTAGCACCTTGTTGAGCGAGTGAGATTCCAACGCATTGAACCTCATAAATCTGTATGTTGTTTGTTTTGCCTTCGTGATGGTGTGATAATTGATTGCATGCCGATCGTGTTGTCTTGATCATTTCTCCTTTTTTTTTATTATACAACATCTGAAGGTACGTTAAGATTGAAATTCAGACTCCACTACTTAAATGCCTTGGTCTTTTTATCACTGCCTTTTCAAAAATCGTAAAACTGCTCGTAATTCTAAATGCAAACGCATTGATTTCAACGCTTTCGACTTAATTGAAATATAACTCCTTCCTCTTCTCAATACAAAACGAATGTCCAGCACAGGATGTCTGTCTGTCTGTTGTCTTCATTCTGTCCGCACTATTCATTTCATTCATGATTTCTTGATTTCGTTTGCATTTTTATTGCATGCAAATCGCATTTTTTTAAATTGTCCAGAGGCTGCCAAAGTCAATCAAGAGTCGCCGGCCGGTTCAATTGGCGTTTACTGTTCTCTCACTTACGATCTCGATGGCGTTGCCTTTTCATGTAATAGCATCCCACTGGTAGACGACTTCTACAGCAGCAGGTTGTATCAACCTAACACACTCATCAACACGAAATTATTCGGCAGCTAGTGCCGCCAGCGATTGAAGGCAGCGCAATAAAGACCCGTAGTTTGCAATGATTTTACAGTGATATGCTTTTGTATTTATTCTTTAGCTCATCATTAACGTGGTCAATAAAAAGATCGTATTTGTATATGAACGTTGCCAGTTGTAGAAACAGTTAGTTGCCAAGTAAGTATGTAATTGTCTTGCAGAATGGAGTGTAGCGAAAATTGTGCACGCTCTGAGAATGTACCGAGAAAGAATGAGTTCTAACCAAGGCAATCTTAGCTAAGCATCAGTGTTCATCTGCATTCATCGACTATTTGAAAATAAGTTTGTATATACAGATTTTGACTGAGCAGATAAGTTAAAAAGCTGATCAAGAAATAATACTTTAGACGTACAAATTTAATCCAGTCTCCAATCCTCCTTTATGGTTCTTGCTTTTGGTGGGCGGTCATTATTACAACCACACAAAACCAACGAGAGTGGACAATACCTTCCAATTAATTCATTAAAGAATCTTATTCATGCAGTGCTCTCATGTTCAGACCAATTAAATCTACTAATTCTCCAGTAGACTTTTGCTATTCTTTAGCTTCTTCCAATGTTATCACTGGTCAATATGGGAATTTAACAACCCCATGCTCCAGTCTTATGGGTCACGTAGACGGTATTTAAATGGCACTTTACTTAAGGCTTATAGCATTTTTTCCGATGCCTACAATAGCTCTTCTGCTCAACAAAAAAAAAACTCAAGCTTTAATTTTTCGATACACCCTCTTTCATGTGGCGCACGTGACTGCTCACGTTGATTCGATCTGAAAGCAATTTTTCTCGACTTTTGCAATTTTGTGGCCATTAAAAGCGGTTAATTGTGCGAAATGCTACAGCGCTGCTTTTAACATGATCAGTTTCAGCAGTTACCAACTCGCGTAGCAATGCTTCCTATCAACATCAACGTTCTATAGCTCTTGAGCTTTAGCCTAGGCACAGTTGTTTGTATGAGAAGGGGTCTCAGTATCATTGGACTGACATCTTTATAAGCTCTGTACCTTTTCTTCACTCTGTCTGCTATGCGTTCTGGCCAAGCGTATTTTTTGGCTTACGATCAGCTGCTTCACTTCAAACGACATCTTTTAGGCCAAGGGGGTTGTGTTGTGTTGACTTTTTTATTTCATTTCCTTGTTGATGCGTTCTTCTTCAGCTGCGTTGTTGTTGTTGTTGATTTTTGCTTTGCCATTTCTCAAAGACATTAAAACGTTAAGAAGGCGTTAAATGCATGATTTGTAGCTGCAGTTAATAATAAAAAAAGTCACTAAATTGGCAACAAGTGCACATCGCTGGAGTTGTTTTTTTAATGTTTTCATTCAAAGTGATTTTATTTGTGGAATCACGTTGAAGATCAATCTTCGTTGTTGTTGCTGTTGTTGTTAGTTTGGCTGTTGCTGCCGCTGTTGATTACAGCGTGCAGGTATTTTATTTGCGCTATTATTGTTGTTATTGCTATTAGTTTTGAAGATCAAGTTGATTTCGTATTGTGGGAGTGCCGCGTTATGACGCATGGGTTTGCTTTTGAAAGCAAAAAAACAATCAGTTAGAATTTGAAAAATATTACAAAGATTGTTTTTCTTAACAATCCAAGAAGCATTTTGTTCTTATTACCGCCAAAAATGTTTATTGAATTTTGAAGTTCTATTACTTTGACAATCCTTACAATTATTACACAATTGTTATAGCATACGATAACCATGTTTAAAATAAATGTAATACTATCGATGTTCATTTACCAAGACTCAGACACAGACTAATTTTATGTGCGATACGAGGTTATAACTCAGCAATTAGGCTATTGTACCGATCTTGCTAGATGCATTTGTTTCATACCTATTGCAGATCCATCAAAGTGATATGAAAAGACTGGCTATAGACCAAAACTTAACTCAAGAGTTCCTTTATTTAAATTTTAATTTCATTCATAATATCGTGTTTTTCTCTCTCACGACTATATTTATTTAATACTATTTCTCTCTTACCATCTTTATCTATATATTTATATCTTTATCAATGTCTCTATTTGTATCTTTTTCGTATTCTTGATCCAGAAAACATTTTGCATATCATTCTAAGCGTTGGTGCTTAGTCTGGTCGTTACAATAAAAGAGCCTTTTCTGTTTGGACAATATGACATTTTGTTTTTTTTAGAAAATTCCATGCCACCTTAGGAATTGAACTTCAAAAAATGTTTCCTCAGTAGATATTTATTACATATGTGAGAAATCCATTTGTTTGAATATTACAAATGTATGTATATTTCACATAGAGCATTCAAATATTTGTTTGAGTCAAACATATTGTTTGTGGGTCAAATAGTGGCATTTGTTCGTTGAAGCATTACCTCAATCCAATGTTTAATTGCTCTATGTCAAATATAATTTGTTATATACAAAGGAATTGTTTTCTTAGTATAGACAGCCCGGAAAGCAGCCTTTTTCTATTAGAATGTATGGTAAACTCATTTGGAACCGGTATTCCAAACACTTTTTTTTAAATATTGTCTTAGCTATGTGTTGAATTTCATGTTTTCACAGCAAACACTTCGTATTCAAGTCAATCACAATGGATAAAAGCCATTTTCATTAGAAACAGTGGATTTCGATTTTCTTATACCATCCACGAACTTAAATTTCAAAACATAATCCTTTGTTTCATTATATTGAATTATATATTTCTGCGACAAGTCTTATTACCTGTGTATTTATTTCTAGTCAGGGAATAACAAATAGTAGATTTTATACAAAAAACCTAGGATCCTTGGATAGAAATTTCCAAAAATATTTCTTATTCAACTTATTCCATATACCGAATTGAATGTTTCTATAGTATAATAAATAGGTTTCATCATGAAGTATATTTTCAATTAGTCACGACAAAAAAAAATACATTTATGGGCATTTCCATGGGTCCCGTTCGACCGTCGAACACATTTAAAGTGAAAAAAAGTCAAAATAAAACGGATTTTTATTTTGACCATAGGCTTAACGTAAAGCTCCTAGTTAGCTTTATTATTGATGCTAAGGTTGAATTGGGCAATTTTTGTTTTCAATATAATTGCAAAAAAGCCAAAGTGTCGCACGGGACAAAAACTTCCGTTTTTGTGGAAACGCCCTTATGTTTATATGGGGTATTGCCCCTGGCATATGTACACACCGCTTTCTTTGAATTGAAATTTTTCAAAAAACTTTTCTATTCTTTTAAACTAAATAAGGATCCTTTTTTGTGTTATACTTCTAGAATAAATGGCATGATCTGGGTGCTTAATTCCCAGTTAGTCAGGACAAAAAGTTTTGTCTTTCATAGTTTTTGTTGATTTTGGCTTAAGGTTATATGAGCAGTTAATAATTAATTCATATATCATTTTGACATAAGTCGATCCATTGCTACGCTTCAATTTATGACACTAAAAGGAATTGATTTTTAAAATAATTTTGTGATTATAATAAGAAATTCTTAATTTTCAAAAAATCAATTAAAAAAATTTAAAAGTAAGATATAAAAATAGTAGAATGAAGGTAAAGGTGGCAATGTCATTTTAGCTGATTGTAATATACTTAGAATTAATTCAAATTCATTTTAGTTAAATTGTTCAACAAAACTTTTCCTGTATTGCAAGGCGCTAGACACGTAATTATAAAGCCTATTCCATCCATCAATTATACGTCCTTCCAATATAATTTGTAGCACATTTCCTCCTAAGATATTTTTGCCAAAATATCAGCTCCTCAACACTCTTACTACTGAAATAAAATCGTCTTCCAGCATATCGAAGATAATTTGCTCTCAATGGCAGAAAATCACAGTGTGCCTTGAATAATGATAATTTTATATAGTTTTAAGTAAATTTTATTTATAAAAACTTTAATTCTATAAAAGAAGTTGTGATAACATAAAGTCTTAAGCACTAGTTGGCTTTTTGATATTTTGAGCTTAGCATGAAAATTGATCAAAACTCTAATTTCGATACTTTAATTTTTTTTTTGTTTGAATTTCTATAACAAATATGTTAGTATATTAAAAGAATAATTCTTCATGTTGTAGATTTTTCGAAAATTGAGAATAAAATAGAAAGTATTGATATTTTCACCCTAACTTCTTGTTGTATGATTTCTCCTACACCCAATCAACTAAGTCACAATTAATTTCCCACAATCCCCCTGCAAGTACCTTTCAATTTTATTTTTATCTTTCAAACAATAATAACGATTGCTTTGTTTCTTCAATACTAAAATCATTCAATATTTATTAAGATTCATTAAATATACGAGTAAATTAAAAATAATATTGAGTCATAGCAGTTAAATGTGAAGACCGCGACTACTGTAAGCCGCATTTATGGGCCAAACTTTGAAAAAACAAACAAAATCAACATTAACCTCCAAGAGCCGCACACCTCACCTCACCGCTATGCCTTCAAAGCCAAAAGAAAATTGGTGTGTTGCCTAAAAACCTTTGCAACACGGTAGCCATAAATCAAGCTGATTTAATGAAACGCAATTAATAGTTTTAACCAACTCAACTTAACTCAGCTCAGGCACTTTGGCACAACTAACTCTTCGTCTGTCTGAGAGATGACGCGGTGGCGACGCGTTCATAATGATCAAGGTAACCGGGAGGGAAATTTCACTGACTGACTGACTACTAATGATAATGGCTAATAAAATAGAAACAAAACAGAAAAAAAAAAACAAATATAAAGAAAGAAAAAGAGACCCCGAAGAATTATGTTTCAACTCGAGGCATATAAAGCAACAAAAACAACATTAACTATCGTCCAATTTGAACCGTAAGCCAAACAAGGTTAAAGACAAAAATCAACTGCTATTGCTGCCTACAAGAAAAGTGAACTCAAATCAATTGCCACAATTCTAAAGCGCGCCCACGTTGTCAACTCTACTCCATCGTAGAAATACGCAAATGAACGCCTTGTGGCGCCAATTCGATGAAAAAAAAAACTATAAAAAATTATTCGCAAAATGCATTCAAATCTTGCGCACAAATGTCAAACAAGTTCCCTTACACTTAGTCTAAATCCAAGTCCAAGTATAAGCCTAGACATGGTGTATAATCAGCCTGGTCGTTAAAGGTTAAATATTTCTATGGCGTCGAGTGAATTATTTGCTCGAAAGTTTCCACTTACGAGTCAATGACGCCAGCTGATTTACTGTTTGTCGAAATATCCTTTTTTTTGAATATTTTCAAAATTTGCTTTGAACTAAGTCCAAGGATGGATTGATCAATTCAGCATGTAATAAATATTCCATCATATCTTTATAGTTTAAAATGGAAATGTAATGAAACTTTGTACAGAGAGGCAAAGCATCAAAATGAAATATTCAATAAAAGGACTTGCAAAGTTCACGTGTCAACTTTCTCCATAAAAGCAAAAATCAAAATTCGCTTTATCTAGAGAACTACTTTTTCCAGAGGGAACTACACCGTAAAGATTTTAAGTACTTTAAAGCATACAGTTTTCTGCAACATAAATTACTACGAGCTTGAATACAATATTTGAATATAAAATGAAATCTTTTCAAAAGATCCCCTAAGCCACTGCATTGCTCTTTCAGAAATATCGTAAAACTTGAAATTCCTTAAACATGTTAACCTTCAAAAATCAATTGAATTCACGCAAACATATTTTGGCGCACTTGACCGGTTTTGATGACAAACGCAATCAACAAGAAAACAAAACTAAAAACCAAAGCACCTTACAACTTTGTTAATTTCTGAGATACCAACTGTGATAATGTCGCAACTGTATTTGCCAGACCGAATGCAAATGAAAGGCAAATGAAACCCAAATATTGTCCAAACACACCAAATGCCTAACGCCAGCATGGCCAGCAACAACAGCAAAAGCCACACGAAACATGCAACACTGTGTACGGCTGCTGTTTCGGCTGGCATTTGACAAACATGACAAGGTCGCCGCAGCAACGCGCACACTTTTCTGAGATTCAACATCATCGCAGAGGACTCATTGCGATGCAGGCGACGAGGTTGCATTTAAATTTTAATTTTAATTTTATTTGCATTTAACACAGAGTGCGACGAGTGTGCTGTGGAGTTTATAGTACACGCCAAAATGCAATCACGGTCAAGTGCAAGATTTTTAATTTCAATCTGTTTGCATATGAAAAACAAACGCCGTGCTGCTGATGTTTTTCTCAGTTTTAAGCTCATCAACACCAACAAAACGTCTGCACATCAGTTAATGAAAACTTGCCGCCGGACTGCCCACGAACGCCAGCAGCCAGCAGCGTTAGTGGCGGCATTTAAGCCAAAATATTTGTTGAATGCATTTAAAATCAGCGCACTCTAATCGCGCATTCAGCATTTGCTGCGCAAACGCGCGCACGTGCTGCCGCCAGATCGCGTTGATGCGATTTCGCATCCGCACGTTTTTTGCAGCGGAACGTGAGTGATGCTCAACCGAAACTAAAGATAAAAATTTGCATTTCTAATTTAAGCTGTGACCGGCGTTTGAAGGCGGAAACGGTGATGATTATTTTGCAGCGCTGCAAATCTTTTGGTTTTTGCTTTCTGCAAAAGAACATCAACGGCAAATTGGACCTAAAGCTGCTGCACTGAACTCTCTGTTTAGCTCAGTTGACTTAAATGGTTATGAGCCGCCGCTGCTGATGATGACAGTGATCGTGTTGATCGTGTTGTTTGTTTTATAATTTTATTTTGTTTACTTTTCGCTTGTAATCATTTTGCGTATAAACTATTTTTAATACTGTCAGTACTTTTTCCACTGTGCTGGCTGATTTGATATAATGTAAGGCAAGTCAATCATTCAATCTTAGAATTTATTGATCTCTAACGATTGGTTATTTCTTTGCTGCTACAACATTTTTTTTTTTTCAAAATAGTCTTTTCGAAGATAGAGAGATAGGTGTGGGCTTTCGTTACTACCACCTACATCAGGGTTAAGAGCAGCAAAATTGTTTGTCGGGAAACATTATGTTTGAGTACCCAAGTAAGTTCCCTGTCTTATCCTCCGCTCTACAAATTTAACAATTCATTAAGCTTTTAATTCATAAAATTCGCCAAAAGAACGAAACTAAGTAATCTATCGAGCAAACCATAATAAATTACACAGTCCTACAAATTTAACTTGTTTTTCCTTTTTTGACTTAAGTGCTGATTTATTGTGACTTAGGACACCCTGAAACCGAACCCGGGCTCAGAATCGCTCTATCACGTAAGGTTTTTGAGATATTCTAACCTAAAAGTGCAAAAGACACTGTTTTTTGACATATTTGAGGTTATGTAGTACCGTGTTTTTTTTTCTATTTTTCAAAAACTAAGTGTGGGATCTTAAAGTACAGTTCTTGTTTTTCCAAATGCTGTTGAGTTTTCTGAAATAACTTTTTTTTTTCGCCGACTTATCACATTTTCAAATCTTTTCATATACAAATGTCCCTAATGAGTTTTCAGGCATAGGGAAAATTTCAAAATGCTAACTCGGCGAAAAAAAAAGATATTTCAAAAAACTCAACGGTATTTGAAAGAAAAAGAATTGTTCTTTAATATCCCACACAAACTGTTAGCAAAAAAAAACACAGTTCTACATAACCTCTCAAATATGTCAAAAAACAGTGTTTTTGCACTTTTAGGTTAGAATATCTCAAAAACCTTACGTGATACGATTTTTCGACTATTTGTCCAGTAATCAGCACACAAAAATCTAATAGAAACACTATTCGTAATTTAAAAATGGATTTTGTTGTAGGACTGTGTTATTGATGCCTCTGATACCAACGATATTTATTAAAACACAGAATTCGATGCCTTTCTAAACTTTGATTAAGTTCTTTTCTCTCGGCATATGAGGTGTGGTCAATCAAAGCGACACAATTTCGTTGTCCAATTGTTCTTGATTGTGTCTTACAGACACAGACCCGTACCAACCCGACTTTGCGGATAGTCAATTTAGCTTGTAAGCCTACGATATCTAAATATGAGGATAAATACCACCAATACTTTGAAAATTATCGTTGTTTTAGACTTCGTTGTAGATGTATATTGATTCTTCTTTAATAGCGTTCTTCGAGTGTAGAAAGCCACGACCAATAAAACACATCTTTGTATTTTATTGGCTGAATTTTCAAGGACTGAGCAAATAATATAAAGCTGAGAAAAAAATAATGGGGCTCTAAACTGTAGCAGCAATCAGATAATGGGCATTTGAGGCAAAATGCCAACCTTATTTAATTATTTTTTTTTTATTTTGAAAACTGTGCCATGGATTTTTCGAAAACTTGCTGCAGTGACATTTAATGAAGAAATAATTTTCTGGGGAAAAATGTGTAGCTGAACTAAGGTACCGTTAAATGAAAATCATTTAACTAAAAACTTGAATTTTGCCACTTGATTCCCTATTGCAGTTGAGGTTGATTTACGCCACTGTATACAAATCATTACAAACTATCTCATGTAGAGTTGATCAATGTAAAAGACTTACGCCTACACTTAAAAATCATTAATGGAAAATATTGAAAATAAATGCAAGCAAAAAATTCTAATGGGTAAGCGAAAACTAACCGCCAATATCAACTGCAACAACAGCAACAAATAAATGCGATTAGTAATGAAACACCAACTTTTGACACTCGCCCAAACACAAACACAAAAACATTACATAAGTAGCAGCGTGTAAAAACTTTTTTCCAACACCATATTGTTGGAGGTAATTCTTATTTGAGTTTTTTCACGCTAACACTTATTCTATTACTAATACAGGGACGGACTGCGGTATGACTGCGATAAGAGAAAAATAAACTAAAATAAAACTTTATATTCAATACATACAATTTCCATTTGGAATGATACCATATTTGTGTTTCATTAATTTTTAAGAAATTAAATTGTGCTCCTTACGTTAGTAAGGCCCCTTTTACGTAGGCCTTCGAGTTTTCATAAAATTCCTTCCCTGTTGCAATTCAAGCGCATAGTTAGTTGTTTTTTTTTAGTTTTTCTTCGACCACCAGCCAAACTACAACGACGACAGTGTCAAAGTCAACAACTTCTGGCACAGCAAGACGCTGATGTGATTGTGCGTTTTTTTTTTTAGCTTTTGCTAATAAACCAACCAATAAACAAATAAAACATTGCAAAAACTATAAAGAAAAAAAATATTAATAAATAGCTAAAAGTCTTATAAAATTTGCACAGCAGCAATTGAAACGCAATCTCAACATTTTTAGCAGCAAATTTCAATACAATCGAGGTGAGGATGATGAAAGTCACATAAACGTGACGTGAGACGTAGAAGTTGTGAAAATTGCGTAGTTGGCAATTCACACGTTTTGTAAATGTATGTATTAGACTGGTGCAAAAAAAAAAGTGCTTCGTTTTATTATGAATCCATGATGGGTATGTTACATACCGTATGCGCCACTTACGCACCTTTTTATTATACCTTTATAATTAGTTGATGATCGGCTGCACTCAATAACTCCGTTAAGTATGTGGAACATAGTGGGCCTAAATTTAGTATACCCAATTTAAAACTAAATATAATTAGCTGGAACCTGGTACTTTTGATTGCTGAACCCAAATTCACTGTAAGGTTTTTACTTAAAAAAATGTTCGATCCAAAATGGCCACTTGGATACGAACACAATTGGCATTTTTTTAGATAATATCAGTTATTTTTATATTACGAACTTGAACCAGTCAAATATGTGATGTGTTTTATAAAAAAAAAAAATGTTCCATGACTGAAAAATGCTATAATTTCCTTTGAGAATTATTAAAGCAAACAATGGTCACTTCCCTTTAAAGTCTAAAAATTCCACATTCTTTTACTAAGAAACTTACTTGGCTTGAAACTGTTTAAGTATCAAGAGATAGCCATATAGTAAATTACACTGGCCAACAAAATCGGGCAAAATTTCATCCAGAGGGAGCAAAGTATATTTTCCCGAAGGTTTTTGGTTTTTTTTTAAATAAATGTAATGCATTTTAAAGAAAAAGTGTACCACAATGACTTTTGATGAGAAAAGTTAATTCGCAGAGTAATTAATATAAGTAATTACTCCTGAATATAGATGTGGATATCTCAAGAATCTGACGTGTAGGACTAATACTTCGTTAGGCAAAATAGATCAGGACATCGTTCTCTTTCAGGATTATACCGTTGTTATTCTGTGGCAAAAGACACTGTTGGCCAGTTTTATCAAACTTCTTAATCGTCTGTGTTCTCTACTCACACAAGCAAAATAATATTAGAATAAGGTGTTGATAAATCATCCAAAAAATTATTTCTAAGGCCAAATCGTTATAAAATTATAAAAAATTATATTAAGAAGAAGTTCTGCATTTTAGTTCCACTTTCTTATATACCTTAACTCTAAAAGTAAATAAAGTATTCTAAGTAAATTTCAAGAATATATGAAATAAACCAATTATTAGTTTCAAAAAACCCACCTAGATGGGCTTGGCGATTTCTAAGAAAATCATTTTTTTTTTTTGTTTTTTTTTTTGAGGACAAAGCAGATAAAGTAAAGGTAATTACAAAGGCAAAATCGGCAGTAAAATATCATTGTTCTTTTCAGAAAAAAAGAGTGCAGGAAACTTCTACAGAAAACTTTTTTTTACCAAAAACTGCTCCAGTAAACGTCAAAAATTTGACGTACTTTTCATATAAGTCGCTTAAGTTCATTATATTTTTTTTTAATATTTGGTGCACTTCTTCCATTGTCTTAAAATTTGTATTATTTTTCTGAGGAAGGAACTCTAAAAATCACTTTCAAAGAAATTTTTTTTGATTTATTCTTGGAATATTTTTACTTAAAATTTTAATGAAATATTCATTATTACTGCTGATTTTCGTTTTTATATAATTCAAATATTTTAACTATTTTTTTTAGCTAATATTGTCAATTTATTTAATAAATTTTAACTAAATGAAATCTCAAAAAGTTTAAAGAAACTAAAATAATAGAGGAAGACGCTCAAAAAGTCTTCTCATTTTTTAAGCCATATAATTTAGGTAAAATCGTTCGATAAACAAAAACGACCCAAAAAAACTTGAATAACAATCATATGTCAACTTTTTTAATGTTTCTAGGTTCAAATATTTATGGCGTTTTTTGACAGAAGCGCGTTCAGTGCAATAGGTTTTAGTTTCTTAAAGTAAATTCATATATTGCTTTAAGTTTTTTCTATTTCTTTCCTTTCATATTTTTAAATGTGATATTAACAGTTTTTTCAACAGAAAAGTAGAAGAATATTTAGCACTCTTGGTATCATACAATATCATACAGTTCAACTATTCAACGTGAATCTACCTGCTTTGCGATTTTATGTTTCAATTTTGTTGTATGGTAAAGGTAAAACCAACCACACAAAAAACGCTACTTTGTGTATAACCCTTTCCTGCTAACTACCAAAACATAACCCTTTCGGTAATGAACAAATTTTTCCCATATTTGAAAATTTTTATTTTGGGAAATTTCTGTGCATAACTCAATTGCGGGCATTTCCGCTAAATGTGAAAATTTTCCGTATGTTTACGGCTTTAAATATGTGGGCGTTACATTAACGTGACGCATTTTCAGCCAAAACAGTTGACCAAGGAAATAGAGAAAGAAAAACATAGCAGCATAATATGGAAAAAAATTCACAATCCCAAAGGAAACCTAATGAGCAACCAGCGAGCCTTTTCAACTAACGCATGAGCGACGCCATTTCTATTTTTTCTAGCAGAGTTGCCAGCAGAACATTTTTACGTTGTTTTTTTTTCCTACTTTACTGTATGCCAATGACTGGCTTTGTTTTATTGTTTTCGTTGTTGTTGTGCTCATTTTTGTTGTTGCAGCAGGTCCCACGGGTAATTATTGACACGCTTGTATGCACGCAGCGTTAATGTAAAAAACAGCAACCACATTAACTAACTTTAATACAGAAAAAACAGTAAAAAAAATATGTAAACTTTGAAAATTAGCCAACAATACTCATGTATTTCTTAAATTTTGTTCACTCTGTAATTTTGCTACCCGGTCAGTCGACGACTCTTTTCAGCATTTGTTTGGTTTTTTAATTATTAAGTTTTTCGTGCTTAATTTATGTGAATTTGGTATTTTATCTTCAATAATTATACACTGAGATCATAGTCGTAGCAAAAATGGCCAAAAATGTAATGAACCATCAATGTATAGTATGTACTTACTTATACCTCATTGGCTAAACAAGAAAGATACTCACTTCGTGGAACTTGGTGCCCCCGGAGCCATAGCGCCGAAGTGCAGATATGGATGGTGCAGGCCCATGCGCAGAAATTATCTAAGACGGGGGCTTTTACTCGAATATTTCATGTTAGGCTATAAAGTTTATAAAAAAAAGGTCACTACATACTTTTAATGAATACATTTAACTTTAACTAAATTCATAGATGATATGACTCCATATTTAATTAGCATTATGTTAGAAACTCATACAGTGATGTACTGAAAAATAATCATCCTAAACTCTCTACACATTGATTTCGACATCACGATGTACAATATATTAAGTGAGGCTTAGCCGTTCAGCCGATCTTCAATTCTTTCAAATGGCAGCTATTTTGTTGAACTTAGCTTAGTAGTTTGCAATTTATAACAATTTTAGGAAAAGCTTTTGCTGTGAATTTCAATAGCTATGTCTTCGAAATTTGATCCGAACGACCTCCTTTCGTTCACAAACGAAGACAAATAATTAAATAAAATTTGATGCACCGGTTACTTCACACAAATCTCAATCGCTCTCATGTCATTTTGCATATG
Source organism: Tricholauxania praeusta (assembly GCA_949775025.1). Classification (NCBI taxonomy): domain Eukaryota; kingdom Metazoa; phylum Arthropoda; class Insecta; order Diptera; family Lauxaniidae; genus Tricholauxania; species Tricholauxania praeusta. Next base: position 6,063,621 of record OX459028.1, on the reverse strand, counting down.
TTGGGAGATATCTCAGAGACTACTGAATTCAATTTCAAAATTGTATTATTGTTTGAAATCTTGCGTGGTTTCCATTAGCAATAATTATAATATATCTAGATATCTTAAAGGCACGTGGCACCTCCCTTACTAATAAAATCTTCAAAACGCTTAGCCGAAATCTATATTAGATTAATCACAACTATACTTTACGCAAGTACTAACCATGAATTAGAAAAGTACCGAAGAAAAAATTGTAGAATTTTAACTGGAAAGCGTTGTAGGAACAATACGAGCAAGCAATTTGAATCACTGAGAACGTTCTTTATGAGTCAATTATGACAAAACAACCAAATTTTCTATGAATAGTATTAACTTAAGCTATACAAAAATTGAGAATATTACAAGGCGTGGAAACTCCCATACATGAAAACTATTTATCTATCTATCTATTTGTTTTACTTAGGGGGTAATTTATGTTAATGGAACCGAATTCCACACACACTATAAGGAATTGCACGATGCTCTATAGGGTAAGTAATTTTTAGCCTTCGAAAGTTAACATCAATTTGTCTTTGGGCAACATTTGTAACATTTAATTATTTGTGGTATTTCTAGGTATCTTTCTAGGCCATTCTTCTTTAAAAAAAAAAACCAAAAGACCAATTTTTCTAAAAAATTATATTCAAAATTTGATATCATTTTTGGGTATGAACATAATGTTCCAATGTATTCTTATCCAAAACAATTTTCATACACAGCACTTCACAATTTTCTCATGCAAAAAAATCACCGAAGTAAGTTCAGTCATTTTCATGAAATAACTGACAGTTGCAGTAAATTTGATTATTGACTATAAGACTGTCCATATATATGTTTATAAGATGAGATATGTATTCGATGTCTATTTTTGGGCAGTTATTCGCAAGAAAAGATATAATCCCTAAATCCTTTAACTTTTTTCCGGGAACAAAATACTTTAAACGCAATCGACGCGTGTTGGCCATTATTATTGAATATTTGTTGTAAACAATAAACGAGTTTTTTTTCTCAACTTTAACGTTCAATTAAGAGATGCTTTTGTTTTTGCAAAACCAAAATTCTTTGAAAACATAAAAATATAAGGTAAGTGCTTTTAAAGAATTTTGTACCCATAAAAATATTGATACGATTAAAAAGTTATCACAGTAAGACCGCAAAGAAATGTTGACATTTTATCAAAAAAATAACATTGACTGTTCTATTACTTGTGGTTTTACTGTATCAATTAGCTGATGCAACAAAAGCGACAAATTTCGTTTGAACAAAAAATAAAATTGTGAGTTAAAACGAATTTTGCAGACAAATTCGATTTGTGCAAATAAAATTTACAAAAATTTTGACAGTTCACTGAGTAATTAAATTATTGTTATTGTTGCCGTTGTACATTTTGCAATAATATCAATGTTTTATTAAGACATTTAATTGTTTTGTTATTAAATTGTATTAAAATAATAATATTGAACTTTGTGATAAAATAAACAAAATTTGCATATCGAGTAAATGCACAGAAAGAAAAATTTGACAAAATTAACGAACCTTACTCAAATCAGAAAAAAAAAAATTGATATATTAAAAAAATATTTCCCTGGATGCCAATAAAGCAACAATGAGTATAGCTCTTTTACGGATGCTATTATTTTGGGAAAATTTATCTCTAATTTTTTAACCATAAAACCGCTTTATCTTAAATTTAAACAAATTTTAAATTTGGACTAAATTTCCTACAGAATTTTAGGCGAATCTTAATTTTTGTTTCGAAGACTTTAATTTGGCTAAAATCCTTTTGGATTACATCTGCACAGCTGTGTATGCAAGCAGAACAAAATCTAAACAAATGTATAAAAATAAATTAAGTAAAATAAAAATTTCAAAATAAATGTAAAATGTAAGAAACTTAAAAAACAGAAATAAAGCAAAAAAATTATTTATTAAGAAACGTTTTATAACAAACCTTAAAGCCACCTAATTACTGGAACTCTAAAAGCTTAAAAATATCAAATGGACATATATAATATTGCTACATAAGGACCCAAAATATTCAAACTGCTGTACAAAGTGAAAAAAAACTAAATAGAAAAAAATTTAAATTAAAATTTGAACTTTACCTCAGTATTTTCAGCTTATTTCCTCTTGATCTTATGTCGTTTACTCAACGGTTATCTCTGCGTGCTATTTCTAAGCTGATTTTGCTAACGCTTCAATGAAGAATTGGACCAAAGTCTTAATGGAAATATTTTGCAATTTTGCTGGTTGAATCTTCATAATAAAACAAGAAGTGGCGACTTTTCTATTCTCATGATTTTCAATCAATGTTTTGGGCGAATTTTGATTTGTAGTTTTTTATCTGTAATCGGAATGCTATAATTCTGTATTTTATCCACCAAACTATAACATGTGGGTCAAACTTTGTCATACTGATTTCGGGCATGAAATCGATGTGTTTTCATCTCCTCTACTACATTGTTCTGAATATATTTTCTTAAGTGTGGCTTACTTTTCAAGTTATTGAGTGGAACATTTTTTGTCGGCCTTTCTCAATCAGGCGACGATAATATTTTTTTATATTTAAACGAAATCGTTATTTACTTTAAAAAACTTTTCGTTGGTTTTAAGAACTAAGGTTTCAGTGAAGTCGCCCACACCTAAGAAAATAATAATGTCCTTAGATAGATACATATGTGTGTATAACAACGACCTGCACCTCTGAAATAAAAAGATTTTGCTATTTTTTGAATAATTTTTTATTAATTTTTTTATGTTTTTTGTATGAATTTTCTTTTATTTTGTGATTTTTTATTTTTTCTCGTTTGTTTGTAATAATTTTTATTTATGGAATGTTCCGTTGACTTCTTCTTTTTTATCTCAGTTTACATTATAATTTTTTACTCTCGTATAATTTACACAATTTTTAATTGGAGGAATGTTTTTTTTTTTGTTTTATTTTTCATTTATATATAAATGTTTAACACGTATTTTTATTTTGTTTTAATGTTATTTGTAATAAATTTTTTTTTATTTTTCTTTACAATCAAAGAAAATAATTACACAGTGTAAAAAATAAGCTACATAAAATAATTAATTTTTCACTAAAAAGTTTTCGTTTACAAATTTAAAAAAGTTTTCAAAAGTAAATAGAAGACGAAAATATTTAAAAACCGAGCGTAGCCGAGAGATTAAAACAAATTAACAATTCTAAATTTGTAAAATTGTATTTGCATTTGTTTTACATTTAAAAAATATAAATTTATAATTTACAAGTTTTTGTTTGCGTTTATTTTCACTATAATCATAATCGTCATAATAATAATAAAAGTTTCATTTAAAATTTAGCGTAATTTTGTCTATTTCCTCGTTTATTTATTTAATTAATATTTTCATTTTTATTCAAAGGTACCTAAATAAACTTAAACATAGCAAATATTTGTATATATATTTATAAGTAAGTGTATGTGTGTATATGTATATTGTAATTCTATATTATTAGATTTTTTATTTAAGTGTACTAGTTTTGTAATTTTTTTTTTTATTTTTTTGTTCTTTTCTTTGCCATTATAATAAAAGTCTACAAGATAAAAGCTAATGACTTAACTATTTACAAGATATAAGATATAAATGTATCTAGCGATGTACGACACGTTTTTTGCAATTTTTTTTATTTAGTTTTTTTTTTGAATTTGTTTGTTGTGTATTTTTTATTATTACTTAAAGTTGCTATCTAGTGCTATTTGTTTTTATTATTTAAAAATTGGTGAGTTGTGTTTTACTGTCGCGAAAATAGTGAACAAGATCAGTGATCGTAAAAAAATATCTAAAGTAGGTACTAAAAGATCATGATCTCGTATTGTTTGTAAGTGAGCATGAATTTTTTGTGACTAATTTTTCCATTTGAATTTGTTGTAAAAAGTATTTTTGATTCTAACAATTGGCATGGTTTCAGTTGTCTTGAAATTTTTCCTTCTTTCTATTCTGTTTTCATCATACTAAAATTTTCCACAAAAATAGTTTTTAATGTGTTAGCGGCAGAAAAGAATAGGCTCTTAGTAGTTTGGCTTTTTATTTTCCTGAAGTCGATATTTCATTGCTTTATTCTAGCGCCTGAAATCGCCCAAAACAAATAATATGGTGTGTGAAAAATGAATGTCCGTACGGAAGACTATATTGTAATCATAATCTACTGCCGCATCAAAGGTTTCAGAAGAATGTTTGCTTTTTAATATTTTTAAGACAATTTTGGAAAAGTTTTGATTTATTGTGCATTCTGTGAACAAAAAATAGTTACACGAAAAAAAAAAGATTATTTTTGAAAAAATGGCCCTCAAGAGAATTAAAACTGCTTCATTGAGTTTTCTCCGATCAAAAAAAAAATTTATGCACAAATCGTTTTCAATAGCTTTTCAGATCCCGTCGGCCTGACTTTAATCTTTTTTTTTTTGTCCACACAAATCAATCTTGTCTAGTGTACATATTTTTAAAAAGAAAAAATTTGACAAAACATTTGGCTCTGCATTGAAAAAAATAGACAAATTTTCTAAAAAATATTCTGGTGACAGTTCAAAATTTTCCTAAAATTAACTGAAGTTATCTACATGAATTATGACGTGATGAAACAGAATTTAGATCCACGATCCACAGAAATTTGACAAACCACTCAAATATAACTAAAAATTATCAAAAGTAAACAAAACATTGACTTTAGGGATAAAAAAAACAACGGTTTCAGATCCTCTACTTCGTCAAGGTAAACCTTGGTTTTTTTTTAACGAATTCCGATGTCTGTCTTATTGTGAATTAGAGATATGCGATTGCGATTATATGGTCAATTGCATCTCAGTGTCTTACTTATTTTTTGGTTTTAATTAACTTTATATTTTAAGGGTTTTTTTCCGTACCCATTTTCAAGATTTTTTTTGTGTAGCTTATCAAGTTGAAGATAATCGAAGCCATATTGACTTCAAACTTAAGCTCAGCTGAAATAAAATGCAACGTGGACAATATAGAAATTCCTATACAAAACCCAAAGCAAATGGCTGTATAATTTGGTATCTCAATCTTACGCGAAGTTAATAACCCTGGTAAAAGTTGAACAGCAACTTCCTTTAAAGTGTAATATCATAGAAAAACATAATACCATAAGACCTTTTCTAAAATATTGTTTCTTAATTGAAATAATATATTATGGATGGCTGGATGGTCTATTTGTGACATGAAACTTAACAAAAACTCAGCAATCACAATTCCGAGGAAGCGGATTGCAAAAATATGTCATTCCGGTTAAGAATTCCCTAATAAAAATCAATATTCTTGTAACTTTACAAATCGACCAAAGCTTGTAGATATAACCTCATCATACCATTTTTGGGTAATTTGTAAAATGGAGAATATTAATTCGGAACGTATCGTTTACTTGTACATAATGTCTCCAAGCAATTTATTGCATATTTATTCCGCAAGATAATGGGATTTTCAGAGGTAAGGACATTGGAAACAGACGATTTTAAAAATGTACTAATGGTTTGAGTAAAATTTTAACGAACTATAGATAGATATTTTGTAGAACACTTTAAAAACTGTTTTTTTCGATTTTAAGCAGGAAATGTGCTACTGTTCAATATCTTAGTTAACAAAATCAGAAAACCAAATCCGTTTTCATTATAATAATGTGCTTGCATACTAATATATTTACTCGCAAAAAATAGTCTTTTAAAGTAACTTTTCCGTGAAATAGAAAACATAAGATTTTCAGTTTTTTTATACGGAAAAATGATCACAAGCGCGGACAAAATTATCTTTAATGAGTTATCTACATTATAAAGTATATTATTTATTTAAAGGGAATATAACCTATTAATTTTTAACAAAAACTTCCTATAGTCCATGGATATCAAACGGTTTTTTATCATCAATCATGTAATTTTTTATATAACTTTTCAGATGATTCCACTTTTACTGTAATAAGTTCAGAGCAATTTTAAAAAAGATTTACTCGTTAATTTTTTGGCCTTTCCTATGTTAAACGTAGTTTGTTTGCCAAGCACATTATATAGCCTAGAGTATTTATATATTAAATTACCCGAGCGGGTGTCCCCTATAGCAAAATTGATTCACGGAGGTTTTAATTCAATCAGAAAACGTAATTTTTTGCCGTCTAGCTTACATACTGCTACCAACTTTTTTCTAGTTATGAAGAGGTATTCTTATTTGTGGAATTCTTATTAGTCAATAGCCAGTCGATTAGTTTCACACTGTAAAACAGAATTTTTTTGGCGAGATAATCTTGTACTAAAAAACTATTTATGTTTCTAACAAAGTCCTATGTATATGAAAAAATTTCAGATTTAGCATGGGTAGGAAAATAAAAGTGCTTAAGGTCTGAACTTTATGAAAAATTGCACTCAAAAATTAAGAAAAAAAAAACAATTTTTTGAGAAACCATAAGAAATTCTTATTTTATAAAAATGTTCAAGTATTCAGAAGATCCATCTATTTTCAAAATATACCTTTATTTTCAAGTTTTTAATTTTTATGGCACCATACCATGAAAAGGTATCAATAATCGTCAAAGAAAACGAAACAAAGTAGCCAATAGTCATCGAAATAGCGCCTCAAAAACGGAGCAAAGTTCAGAAAAATTGTATTGGAGCTGCTATAGCTGATGGCTCAATTCCTCAATCAGCCTGCCAAAAATGTTTAAAGCAGCTGTGGGCATAGGAATCTAACAAAAGAGCAAAACAACAATATCAAGCAACAACAAACGAAATTTTAAAGTTTTTTTTTACTTTCATTTCCAAAATTGTCATTAGCACAAAAAAAAAACCAAATTGCACTACAAACAAAAACAATTGCTACATTCGTCAAGACACAATGCGGCGCCGTCGTTAATGCATTTGTGATTTTGTTTTCATTTGAATTCAAGTCAACGCTGTGCCTCGATAGCGTTGAAATTCTGCGTTTTTTTTTTTCGCTTGCTTGTACGTCGAATAACGGTGAGAGCAATGAGAGCAAATAGAGCCACTATGTGCCCATCACTGGTTTAGAGGACTGAAAATACCAGATATATGTGACAAAAATGAAAAAGTGAAGTGAAAGCAAATTTTTCATTAGTTCTAGGTAAAATTTCTATTTCGTTTGTGGACAATTTTATAGTACTGATTTCAGTCTTAATAATGCCCAAAAATGATAAGTAAATTTCACTAAAAACCTATAGAAAATAGGTTTCAACTCTTTTTTGGCGCATCTATAATTTACAATCTTACATTTTATCAATATTGTTTTCTACCCTGCAAACCACTGCTATGAAAATTTATTCCTCGTCATGAAGTCCGTGATGGATTTAGTTTTCTCTAAAGAACGCAATCGTTCGTAATGTCATCCGATATACAAAGTATATTTTTGATAAGAGTCTCACAGAATTTTATGCAAATTTACATTCGTTTCATTATAATATTTGGAAATTTTAGCTACGGAACGTTTTGACTACGGGAAGCTTTTAACTACAGTTACTTAATATGAACTGAATTTAACTTAAATATAACATTTAAGATCAGTAATATAGCGTTTGTAAGAAATATTTTTCTGAACCCAAGATTTTTCTTTTAATTTGACTTTCTTGTAAAACGTTTTCAGTTAGAAAGATGCTTGGTAAATGCAGAAAACAAACTCCATAAAATTTTACGTGAAAATGTGGCAATAACTCCGTTTATACATTTTTCATTCATTGGCTCAAGGTCTATCAGACACAATAGTTCAATAGAGATTTATGAATTTAATTCCTAAATTTCATTGTCAAAAAACCACACTTTAAAATTTGGATAAGCCACATCAAATTTTTTAAGTTTCCACTATCAAACTGTGCACAAGTTAATGTGGCGATCTTTCCTGGCATTTTAATTTTCATGCATTTTGAACGGAAATTAAAGGACTTTGAGAGAATTATTTTTCTAAGTTGTAAAATTGTTTCACTAAGTGATCGTTTCGCGTGAAAAAAAAATCCCAAAACTAAGCAAAATGTCTTTATGCACAGCAACGCTATATTCGTGGTTTCCTTCACTTCTAAAAGAATTTCAATCAGTATTGAATAATTGCTTTCAGGCTTCAAAGTTTTGCTATATTTTTGGATTAACTGAATAACTTCTTTAAAATTCAATGCAAAATATATTTTAAAATATTTTTATCGCCATTTTCAAAATTTTCTTGGGAAACGAAAAACTTCTATTGTGCGCCGTTTTTAAGAGGCTATTTTAGTATAGGAAAATTGTATATATTACGTTAGTTAAATTTTATTAAGATGAAAACTTGAGAATATGATAAGAATTGGGAAAAAAAGTCGCGTAATACATTCTTCCAAGACATTACAGATAAATTTATTTTAATGCTCTTTTTGTGTTATTGATGTCTTCACGGAGTATTAGACTCTTCTAACGAACACGATCAGTAGTGATTTTAATGTTACTTACGTTAAAAAAGTTAAAGTTTAATGTAATCATGATAGCGAGTCTTAAAAAAACTGATGCTTTAAAAAAACAACCCATTTAAAATAAAATTGGAAAACCACCTATGGTCGAATGTTCGAAAATAGCATACTTCTTAAAGATTTCTTAAAATTTGTTTGCTTTTTGAAAATAAATTTTTGGTGAACTTTTAAAGTAACGGAAATTAAGTGGTTTTTCGGATATTATAAGTTTTTGTTTAAGTTGAGACTTTAATTGCTTAAATTGGGTACAATGGTCAAAATATTGAACAGTGAAATTAGTAGCCTCCTTTAGCTTAAGAAACTTGCTCATCGGAATGCAAAAGACACTACGCTGTTGGAACTAGAGATAAATAGTAGAAATCTACGAAGATCTACGAACTGAAAAATTTCAAAAATCTAACATAGCCAAAAGTCTGCATTAAACAATTAATTTAGTTATACTTTTTAAATTTAAAATACTCCGCTAAATTACAGCAATGAAGGATTTTTTACAAATGTTGAGAATCTTGTTCACTGATCTTGTTCACTATACGCCGCACACAGTGCTCGTTTGTTCTTGTGTTTTGGTTTGGAACAGTGGTTAAAAAGTGAGTTGATTTTTTTTTTAATGACTAAATTTGTCTATTTCATGTGATTGCTTACTGAATTTTTTTTGAAATAAAGAACAAAAACAATTTGTTTGAAAAATTCTAAAAATTCGTTTACCTTGTTTTTGCACGCATGTCCCCCGCCTCAGCTGATTGATATTTTGCTTTAAGTATCGCTCACTTTTTAACTCTTCTTCTTTTTGTAATTTGCTTATAACGTGTTAAGTTTTAATTAAATTATTTTTGCATTTATTTGCTGTGTAACTATTTGTTTCTTTTCATTTACTTAACTTGTTTTATATTACAATTTTTACTTTTTACATTTACGTTACATCTTATACTTATGCTAATTTTTTTCAATTAAATTTGTTAAGTTATTAAATAGTAAAATTTTTAATTTTTCTCAAAAAAAAATCACTTAGTTTCTTTCGTTTGATTTTCATTTCGTTTAGATTTTTTCTTTTAGTTTTGTTTTCCTTTTGCAAGGTTCAAAAGCTTTGCTTCTTCGTCTTCTTCATTTAATTGTTTTAACTTTTATGCTCTTTTGCGTCGGTGGCGCAATTTACTTTTATGCTTTTAATTGTTTAAATATTTATTTAATTTGTTTTGTTTTGTTTTCATTTTTAGTTTGATTTGTTTTATATCTTGGGATCTCTTCTTAAAACTTAAGTTAACACAGATAGCGCACTGGTGTATAACTGGCATAAATGGCGTCCAACCGACTGACTTTGATTTTGACTCACTGGCTGTTTGACTAACTCTGACTGTACTGTTATTTGTCCCATTGTCTGTCTGTCGGTATGTAAGTAGTATCTCCTCCCTCTCTGTTGAATTTCTGACTGTACACAGTACATAAATCTTTATTCTTCTGTTGTCTTAATTAATATTTTAAATTTTTATCTTCCACTCTAAGCCCATACCCTTCATTTCAGACATCTGAAGAAAATGCAAAATTTTATGCCAAAATAAATGCAGTTAGATTGAATTTAACCTGTCAAGAGTTTTAGAAGAAGTTACTTCAATTTGTGTTATTTAATGTCGAAAACTCAAGCTCACGATAATGTTTGGGCTTTTTACTATAACATCTAGAAAGCAAACGACTTGGAGATAATAATAATATTTCGATTCAACAAACTGCTCAGTGCCTTGGCTAAGCTCTTGGCACTGCCAGCTCATTCTAACTCTTTTTTATTTTCAAAGCAAATCATGCTCTCCAAGCGTTGCCAAAGACTTCCAAGATATGCCATAGTTAAATGGAATATTTTCTTTGTCTTGATGGTTTTTTAGCTCTGAAGTACAGTCCTTGTCTGTCGCGCTACTGCGGTGGAATAACTAATGATTACTTCAATCTAATAAGAGCTTCTAACAGGCCTACCTACCTACCATCTACCATCAGCCTATTGACCTTGCCAACATTGTTCAAATAGTAACTGCGCGAAATAGTTTGGGATATTTTGAAATAGGTAAACTATTATCCCGTTACTTCAAGACGTACAGAACCTCATTATTGATTAGAAGAAAAATATATAATCTTTTAAAGATAATTCAACCTTCTTCACTGACCAACTATCCAACGAAGTTATTGGATTTTGCCGCTGCCCAATATTGTAAATTTCTTACTTCATCAAAGACTTACTCTATATCATTTTGCGATAAATGTAGGTCAAGATGGAAATGAGCTTTAGCTTGAAGCATAGTCTTTGTGACACTTGGAAATCAAACGCAAGCATCGAAATCAAGCCACTAGCCCATGAGCTAAAGTACCTGCCTTGAATATTTGAGAGTTTTGAGAATAAAATCCAACTGCACAATTTTCCGCAAAAATTTCTCCTACACAACTGAATCACACTCTCAGCAGTCCTTCTTATCCCCTTCAATATACCTAAGACGATTCGTAGCCAAACCAAGCCGCAGCTGCTGCGGCCGATGATGGCGTATGCTATTCACCACTACCGAATGTATTGAAATGCCGCACTGCTCCTGGTGCAGCCGCAGCACCAAACTGCAGACTCCATTCGAATAGTCGACGGGCGTGTAGTTGCTGTTGCTGCTGCTGTGCGTGATGATGCTGCTGATGCTGTGCGGCAGCGGCATGATGATGCGCAAGCGAATGTGGGTTTAGATTAAGATGATGCATGCCACCAGCACCACCGCCGCCAACACCCAGCATCGATGATGCGGCAGCCGTGGATGATGGTGATGTGGACGAAGGCGCTTGCAGGCCACCGCTACTGCTTCCAGCACCCGGCGATACCTGCGGCTGCTGAGACGATGAGTGCAGCGATGAATGTTGATGATGCTGCAGCACCGTATGCTGCTGGTCGCTGGTGTGGAAGAGATGCGGATGATGTGCAGGATTCAGGTGCGGATGTGGATGCTGCGGATGATGCTGGTAACGCATTGGATCGATGTACATTGCGGCGGCGGCAGCGGCCGCAATGGAGGAAGCTTGTTGCTGCTGTTGTTGTTGCTGCTGTTGTTGCTGCTGCTGCTTCAATTGCGTTACCTGAGATAGATGGTGATCAACGTCGTTGTTGTTATTATTATTATTGTTGCTGCTATTGTTATTATTGTTGTTGTTATTATTGCTACCAGTCCCCCCACCACCGCCGCCACCCAGTGGACTTTGTGGCGACAACACATTCGTCGTCAACGTCGATGACCCGGTCGATGACGAAGGCGTCGTTGGTCCATGATGATGCTGTTGTTGTTGCTGCTGCTGGTGTTGGTGATGCTGTTGCTGATGATGCAGCGAGGATGCAGGAGTTGACGCAGCTGCCGCTGAGTTCGACTCCTGGATCTCTGATTGCTAGTGAGCCGCAAGCTGTTGATGCACCGCTGCGGACGATTGCATATTTTGTGGCGGGCTCAGCATGGGCGGGCTGTGGCTATGACTGTGCGTGCCCATTGGGCTACCGTGCATATCATGGTGCGGGTGCTGATGATAGGCGTGGGGGTGCATATGGCCAGGCGGCATGCCACCGTCCATCATATCACCGCCCATGGTGTTCGGTGGTGTCATGCGTTTTTCCTTCTGTCGTCGATTGCAGAACCACACCCGCACCACCTCTTTCTCCAGCTGCAGCGAGTCCGCAAGTGCAGTGATCTCCTGCGCTGACGGCTTCGGTTGCTTGTGGAAGTGTTGCTCCAGTGCACCCTTCACACTCACTTCGATGCTGGTGCGTTTCTTGCGCTTACGGCCCTGCGCCGCAATCTTATCGATGCTGGTGGGTGAGCCCGTTGTAGAATCAGCCTCCTCGAGCCACTTTTGCAGCAGTGGCTTCAGTTTGCACATATTTTTAAAAGATAACTGTAAAGCCTCGAAACGGCAGATTGTCGTCTGCGAAAAGACGTTGCCATACAGCGTGCCAAGCGCCAAGCCCACATCTGCCTGTGTAAAGCCGAGCTTGATGCGTCGCTGCTTAAACTGTTTTGCAAATGCCTCAAGATCATCAGAAGTGGGTGTGTCTTCTTCGCCACCACTAACGTCGCGATCGCCACCATGCAAATGATGGTGGTGTATGTGTAGTTGCGGCGATTCGCCACGCAGAGCATGATGCAACGGTGGTGCCACAACACCCTGATGATGTACCGCATGGCCCGGATGGTGCCCGAGCATGCCGTTCATGGCGGCAGCGGCATGATGGTACTGCAGCGGTGAGCCGCCAGTGGGCGCGTAGTGTGGTGCATGCCAAGCGTGAGGTGATGCCATACCTTGCTGTACACGCGCTTGCTGCGAGAGATGTTGGGACATTTCCTGCTTCACAGCGGCATCAGCTGCAGCGGCGGCGGCATGATGGTGGGTATGGTGTGGTGTCTGCAAGGCCCAAGGGTCTGTTGGATGCAATGCCCAGGGATTCGTTGTTACTGCGCCGAGACCGCCGCTGCCGGGACCGCCAATGGCATTGGGGCTTGGAGACGATGGCAGCTGGTGATGCGCACTGGTCGCATGGTGAAGGTGATGATGTTGCATGTATTTCATTTCGCCGGCATCTGTGGCAGAGCGTGGCGATGATGTGTGATGATATCCACCACCTCCGCCGCCGCCACCACCTAGAGCCATATCGAGCTCGGCCGACCCGCTGGACGGTGTCATGTACGAGGTGGCGGCCATCCCCACCGCTCTAGGGCTCTGCAGGCCCTCCACGCTGGCGGGGTAGGGCTCCAAGTTGGGGCTCAGTTTAACGACTTTGAAGACCGATCTGTCAAAAGGAAGACCAGCGGGGTCCCGATGCTCATTCCACTCAAACCGTGAGGCAACCGTCTTGAAGTCTTTGCAGGCAACGGGGGTAGATGAATGAAATGGCAAAAATCCGTCCGTCCCGATGGGGCTGAAGCGCGACAGCACGCGACTGAGTTGGGAAATGAGTAGATGATAAAAGCAACAAGTGCAGCGGCGCGCTCAGTAGAAGAGGGCGCAGCTGACGAACGGAAAAAGAAAAAAAAACGAACACCGACGGTAAAACGCAAATGCAAATGCTGGGAGCGAGTCTCAGTTGAATTGAAAACTTTTGCGTCAGTTCAAAGCTTCTAAATATAGATTGAGCATTTGAAGATTTTGTTGTTATCGTTGTTGTTGCTGGTTTCGTTGCAAAAATTTATTGCGCCGGATATAAGTAAAAGTTCATTAAATTTGATGGCTTATTGTATGTAGATGTTGTTGTAGAAAATGTGTTTGAACGAGCCAAAACTACTGATATATCGATTATATTTTCAATGTTGCAATTTTTTATTAATAACACAGCGATTGAGTTTTCTTTGAAAAAATCAAAAAATTTAAATCGGAGCGATCTGGAAGCGACTTTGCATTTTAAAAACTGGCAACACTTGTTATTGATGACGAGAAAGCCTTTTAAATTCCAAAATAAAAACGAAAAATGTTTAACGACTTTTTTAAACAATTTTTTTTTAAAATGTTGCTGCTGTGTTTTTTATTGTTGCAGGTTCAATTCGCACTTGCAACTTCTTGTTGCATTCAAAATTCGAAATCGAAATTCAAATTAAGAATTTGAACTTTTTTTTAATATTCAATTCAATTCATTTATACAGATTTAATATATCTCATATTTAATTAATTAATTTTTCCTCTAAATATTTGTTTTAATTATCAAGAGCACACTGTTAACACTGCGTTGAAGTTGGTAACGCGCTGCGTACGAATTTTCTTTTATTTTTTTCGAAATCTACAAATTTTCTTGCCATTTGATGAAGAAACAAAAAACTGTTCTTCTTTTACTCTACAACTTCTTTAATCAAAAGCAAAAATCATACAAGAGAGAGAATAAAATTTTTCACGTGCAAACTCATTGAGCTATCGAAGTCAACTAACGAGATTCAACAACAGCGAACACAGTGAGAGCGGCAGCAGCAGCAGCAGCAGTAGCAGAAACAGCGAGCGAAGCAACGGACAAACAGCAGACTACACAGGCAACACACGGACGAGTTTCGCTGTACGAAAAATTCCAGTTTCACACACAGCCGCAACAACAACTAACATGCGCAACAACAAAGTCAGAGTGTGTAGTGTACAGTACTTGGGGCACAATAGCAATGGCACAAAAGAGATGCAGCATATCGTAGTGCTTTCTCACATTGTTGCGCTTTGTACGTACAAGTGCAACAGAGCCAGCAACATGTTGCTAGTAGGAATCGTATTGGAATCTTTAACTTGAGCTCGTATTTTGTTGTTGCTGCTACTAATCGTTAATGCTATGGAATGCAGTGAGCACGACGGCTCTTACGCTCTTTGAAAAATCTGGCTTACACACAATTGCACAGCTAATTCACACCTATGCTATGCGTGTCTTGCTACGCCTACCCTTCCAATACGCGCGCCATTGGAAGCTTTTATGATTGCGCTGTCTGGCCTGCGTCAAAAAAAGATGGCTATCTGAGAAAACATTTTTTTTTTTTGTTTGTTTGTTTGTTTGCCTGCTATCAACTGATACCGCATATCTTTGTGCGATAAGCGCTGCCGGTCGTCCCACTCACACGCCGCCACTACAAGTGCGCGCTTTTTTCGTGTTCATCGCTGGCTGTCTGCTTTGTATGGAGCCTTCAAAAATGTTGCTGGTTGCCATCTTCTGTTGTTCGCTGCTCGTTCGCATTCATTCATTCGTTCGCTACGCGTTGTTCAAGCGGACATTTTCGTGAGCTGTGTGACGATTGTTGTTGTTGCTGTTTGTATTGTTGTTGTTGCTATTGCTAACTTTTGCTTTCGTTCGCTGTGATTTTTTCTGTTCGTCGTCGTTGGCGAAGTTACGGTGGGTGGCGTCAACTCAACCCGCTAATGCTGGGGAGCTGCTTTTGGTTGCATTTTTACTGTTGCATTGCTGCAAATGCGATTGCATCCTTAACGCCGATTCAAGTGTGTTGTTGTCATTTTGTTATCCTGTCGCGTTAACTAGGTGTTATCTTATCAGCTGCTCAACGTAAAATATAACAACAATACGTCATTTGATTCTTATGGGCCGGCTATAGGACGCTGAAAAAAGGATTCGATTCTAGGAATAAAAATGGATATTTGATGCAGGGGAAAATAAATATTTATTTGTGTCAATATACATTTTATTTGGAAATAAAAATAGTGCAAGTCTTGGTTAAAATAGTAAAATCTGTAGTCGGTCATATTTGATACAAATAAATATTTATTTGCGCGATTTGAATGAACCATATGTAACATACGATTTGTATTTAGGCTTAAGTTCTATTCTCAATGTTCGCTACGTACTCATAATCAGCATTTGCCTTAGCAAAGGACGTGAATACGAAGGACATTCAGAACTCGTTCATTTCCTTAGTTCTTGGATAAAATTGACATGCATATATGCAACGAGAATGTTGCGTGAATGGTAGTTACTCTCTTAGAAGTGCTAAGTGCTGAGAGTTTGCGTAAATATAACAACAATACAATTCAGGCAACTTTTCTGCACCCAAAATAAAGAAAACAAAATTTTCCTCATAATAATAGATCTGAAGTCTTGTAGCTTAAAGCTACGATATTTTGCCTCCGCCTGCTTCAAAGATTAGAGCGTGCTCAATTTTTAAAAATGACTCAACAATTAAGTTTTAAATATGGAGAGTAATTACTGAATTACAGATATAGGGACATCCAATTTATGGTGCCTCAAATTTCAAAGGGGCGTTTAAGTCTCTACTTCTGTAAGATCTAATGCAGGACTCAATCCATTCGATTTAATTTTCGATGACTTTTCTATACAATTCGTATCATAGGTTTGCGAATTTAAATTTCAATTGCTCTTGCGTAAACATATAGCTTTATAAGAAAATTCTTACTTCGGCAAATTGCAAGATCTTCGAGGTGAATTGACATCAGGAAATCTTAAAATTACGTACTGTGCCCTGGCGCCGAATATTCACAGTACGCCACTGAATCCAGTCCAATGATATCACCAGATTTGATTAACTTGTTGACGCTTATAATAATCCATATGGTAATAGATATGATTACTGTTTCAATAAGACTAAATTTTTAATTAAACACATTTTTTTATCAAAAAAAGTTTTGGTATTTTTCATTTCCCTTAAAATGGTGCACTAAAGTCTTAAACAAAAGTTAAGACAAACACGACCCACGATTATGCTGGCAAACTCTTGCTTTTTATATGAAATTTTCGATGACATCGTTGCATAATTCACAATTCATATACATATATGTATATTCAAATTGTAGCAAGATCTTCACCTTAAGTATTAACTCGTTAATTGGCTTCGAAGTCCAGATCATGAAATCATTTAATGATTTCACAGAGTAATCCGAAATATAAAAAATCGAAGTTTTGTAATTTGGGTTATAAACTAAAATTTTGAAACAATTTTGAAAAATATTTTGCAGTTTGAAAAAACTTTTTCATAAAAAAAAAAAACAAAAATTGAGCAAAAAATTTTGCGTATGTGGCAAAAATCTTCACAATTTTTGATCTTAATTTGTGGAAAAACTTTTGACTGTCTTCTGTTGTAGAGATACATACTAATATTGTTGGGGATGCTGCAGGTGAACTTGGACATTTATTTAATATATTATTTAAATATATTTTTTAAGGTAATTTAAGGCGCTATAGAAATGACGGCAAAAATAAAAATCGTAATGAAAATGTTTGGGTTATAATCAATTTTTTGAATGTTAGACCAATTTTTCAGTAAATTTTGACTTTTTCGAACAATATCTTTTATTTTCCTTAATGGTCAGGGCTCAAAAAGCTTATTTACATAAGTTCATTTAGCACAATGTATAATATGCTATATACATACATATGCATATTACAAATGATTTTGTGGCCGTTATTATACATTTTTTCGTATATTAAGATTTTGTTATTTCCAACAAAAAAAAAATACTATAAGTGGCAATTTTTTAGAGCAAAAATATCATAAAGAATTTAATTTCATTCAAAATGAATTAGGCTTTCTATATTTAAAAGTAAAATATAGGTCAAAGATACTTTTTTTGAAAGATATAAGCACTTAAAAAATAAAATTGTAAAAATGTCTAACAATTTCTTTCTAAACAAATACTTGAAAAAGTTCGTGTTGCCGTCCACATCTGTTTTATGCAGCAAAATTCTATGAAAATCTATAAAATGGATCTTCGTTTTTATAAAAACATTAATTTCTTTTAAGGGTGTAAAATGACATAGTCAAATCATATGAAATCTTAATATATTGGGAAACATAACCTCAAACCAAAAATTCAAAATATGGTCAAAATTTCAATGTTTTAACTTACATTTTTGAAAGGCCAAGCAATTTGAATTGAAAGCTCAAGTTTTTTTATAGGTAACATAATTTACACAGCTGTCAAATAAGATTAAAGTAAATAAAAATGAATACGCTTACAGCCAAAGATGAAAAAGATTCTAACTTTGCAAGTTTACATCGGTATTAAAAACATTCCACTGTTTGGTTTACTTCTTGTGATTAATGACCAATTAATTATAAAAAAAATTTTTTCCTTTATATCTCGGTGATCTCTCCGACAAATTATATGTTGTGCAAGTTAGTTATGGGTCAATCTTCGAATACTTTTACCAAGAGGTCATTAATCTCAAGAAGTAAACCAAAAGTATTCAAAGATTGACCCATAACTAACTTGCACAACATTCCACTGTTTCGGCTCTCGGTAAAGGGAGGTAGAGAAAAATGCAAACCAGACTTAAAAGCTGCAGCCAAATTTCATTCCAATTTTAATTTTCGAGTAATTAAATCTTTTTGAACAGTTAGCAGCTTCAGAAAGAATATTGTGCACCGAAGTTAGAAATGTTTTTTAAGAAAATACTATTGTTTTGTTCCAGATTTCTTAAAGGATGATCCAAAATCATACTGGCTCACCACATTAAACATAGTGGGAATAGGGAACTGTCTATATTATTCCGAACTCAAAAGTGTTTGATTTTGCTAGGGCTTTTACGAAAGTAAAAGGTTTTTATTAATAATAATATTTCGGGATATTTTTATTGAAAACGTCTACAAAGAGCCTATTTAGCAATAAAAATAAAAACATGGACGCTTCAATTCATTTCCTTCACGTCACGGGAATCAAGTCACGAGCTTGCCATCTCTTAGTATAATAAAATTTCTCTCAATTAACAAAATTTGAAAGAAATTGCTTTTTCAAATACCATTATATAACTGTACATAAAAAATATTTGAATAAAACAACTCAACATAACATTGCTAATTTAACAAATGAATCAAAAATAACTGCACATATTTTCTTACAAAAAAATGTAACGATAAGTTTCTCTCATTTGTTGCTACTTAAAGATACAATTTGAATTTGAACAAACAAATTCACAAACCAGCCAACAACAAAGCCTAATAATAATAAATGATTTAAACAAAGAAAAAATCACTGCAACAAAATTCAAGAAAAATGTATTGGAAATCAATACAAATTAACTCTAAATGTGTAACAATCAATAGAACTCATGTTCGTAACCGTTGAGATACACGCGCCTTCATTTCAATCTACGAGCTACAATTCAATTCAATTTAACGCGACGCAGCTACGCAGTCAACAGCGTCAAGTCGTCGCGACGCAGCTTCATTTGCATGCAAATTTTGAGCTTCTCGAGATTTTTTCTTTTTTTGTTTTCTTAATTTGTAACAGCAACATCAGCAGCACAGACTACAAGCAATCGAACTGCCAAGTCAAGTTGGACAGACTTATGAGCAGCAGTTGGACATTTACTGGTCGAGAAATAGACAGACAGAAATATAGACAACAACTGATGGACAACACCTATGAAAATCCAGCCAACACAAAAAAGGAGCGGAAAAAATGCAGGATTTTTTATTATGTTATAGCTTGCAATTGAGCTTTTTTGTTGTTTTATTTGAATTTTTAAATAAAAAAGAATTGCAAGCGTTTAAGAAAAATAAAGTGAGTTCAGTGGATTTGCTCCACAATGCTTTACCATGATTAATCGTTCAATTGTGTGCATTGAATTAGCAACGGTGCCGAAGCGATAGAATTTGCTGGTGAGGGTGGCCATGTCGTGAAATGGAAAATACACACACTGTTTTACAACAAATTCATAATAGAAAATCGGTTATATTTTACTTACAAATTAGGCATTAGCAAACAACTGAGCCGATTACTTTGAAAGTTGAGGTAGTAGAACATCTAAAGATAATTTTTTTATAAAATTATTAATGGGGTCGAAAAGAACTTTGAACTACTTATTTAGATTTTCGAGATGTCTCCGGATGCTTAAATTATTAAAAATTTATCAATTATGTCATGTTGCTTGAATTCAGGGAAAGTTTTCTCTCACCATAGCGCTGGGACCAAGACCTAATTTTTCCTCCGGATGGCTCCGCTACTCCCACACTCATTTAGATTCTTAAATATAAAGGAGAAGATCACATATTTTTGAGTTGGTAAGGTTAAAACACCCCTTTTTCTGAATCCAGTTTTTTTTTAACAATCGACAGGTAAAAAACATTGATTAGTTTTACAATGGTTTGGTAGAGATAAAATTTAGTATTAATGTATCATATGTAAATCTTTTAAATAAAATATAAATTGAATTAATAATGTAAATCTAAAAAAACAATTTCTATATTAACTCAATAAGCCGTTCAAATTAGAATAAAATTTGCCCCAATTCGATCAGTAATCGTAGTCATAATGGCACAGAAACCATCAATGACTATGAAATTAATTGAAATCCCAAACACAAACTGTTTGAATTCCTAATTTACAAATCTTTAGACAACAACAAAAACGAAACTTCTTAAATGAGAAATTTACATAAAAATTTATATTAAAATGCACACGCGTCGAAACTAAAGATGGAGTTGAAAAAAAAAACAAAATGTTGCTTGCTTGATTGCTTACACCAGGCACACGTAACTAGCTGCAAAAAAGTTAACAGATTTGAATAAAAAAAGTTTCAAAAAATCAGCATGCAAATCTCAAAAATTATGCCGAAGAAAAAATAAACAATCGCATACTGCTTGCGTCGTTTCATTCATAATTTCAAATTTGCGCTACCTAATTATGCAACAAATTTCTTGCTGTTGCGCATGCGCCACTTTTCAACATAAAACATACGAATGAGAACAGGATTCCTAAAGCCTACATAAAATGCAAACAGAAAAAAAATTTCAAATCGTAAGTGAAAATTATGGTGGCGCCAAAAACAAAAAAAAAATTAAAATATTTATATATGCGGCGAACAGTATCCTTTTTTTTTTTTTGGTTGATCCTGTGAAATTAACATGTTTTTCTTTAAATTTTTAAGCAACAACTCTTGACGAGCCGCTAATTAATATAACAGCAACAAAATTCAGGATATGACAATAAGGACAGACAGACAGCACATGAGCTGACTTGACTGACAACAATTACAATAACAAAGGCAAGCATCAACTGTTGCGCGCCTGTTTTTGTGTTATACGCATTAAATTGCATAATTAAAGCATAATCTTAGGCGCGCCGGCATACAACCGCATATTTAACAGTAAATTTATGCAAAAGCAGCAGCAGCAAAAGCACGTGGTGGTCGCAAGTTGTTCCTTTTTTTCCTCTGCATAGTTTTAGGAAAATTTAAATAAATTATTTCACTGAAATAAAAAAAAGGATGCTGACCTTTCTGAACACTTTACATTGCGGCGCGTAGCATTTTATTGGCTGACTGGAAGTAGCCACATGTTGCGTTCGCAAATTTTTTGAATTATTTTAATGAGCTGCAGCTTTTTTTTTTGTGCCGCCAATGTTAATCCTTATTTTTTTTGCTATGCTATGTCAGAAAAGA
The DNA here is from genome assembly GCA_949775025.1 of Tricholauxania praeusta. NCBI lineage: Eukaryota > Metazoa > Arthropoda > Insecta > Diptera > Lauxaniidae > Tricholauxania > Tricholauxania praeusta. The sequence continues at coordinate 6,042,262 of OX459028.1, read as the reverse complement.
AAAAAAAAACAAAGAAAGCGCTGCTTTGTTGTATCATGGCAAAACGGGTTAATGTTTTGCTAGTGACCCCGCGTCACGTTAATGGTGGTGCGTTTCAAAAATTTACATCTGTTAAATAATTAAACAGTTTTTTGCTCACTTTTTGTTGTTTGTGTTGTTTTTTTTCCTTTTCAATTGTGCGCATTTATTAAAAAATAAAATAAAAAATTGCATGTTTTTTAAATTGCTCGTATTTTGTTTATGTTTTCTTTTACACTTTTGAGCTTTTGACTTTTGTCACCGTGCCATGATTGTGTGGAAAGGTTGCTTGTTTTGTTACGTATTTGATTAAATTATTTGCTTAGGAACTTTGGATTTCAAGAAAGAATGCGTTCTTGATTATTAAAATTAATCATAATTTTGGATATCTATCCATTAAGGTCCTAGATTAAAAATATATTTTATTTTCTATTTAATTTTAATTTAGATCGCGTTATTTTTAGAAATTTAAATTTTTTATAAATAATCCTCTAAACGTCTGCGATGCAAGCCTTTTTTTGAATTATCTTGTGTTTTAACACGATTTTCAAAAATCGGAAAAGATCGATCTTATAGAAAAATTTTAAATAATGGATTTTCATTTTTTTTTTTCACACAAGCCAACATTTTTTTGATGTTTTTATAAAAACTTTGGAAAGCGTAGAAAAATATCGAAAAAATCGAAACTTATCAAAAAAATATCGAAAAGGTTGAAATCACTGTGAATAATTTAAGAACTGTCCACATATTCCTAAAAAAACTATCCAAGCCTATGGAAAAGGCTCACAACACAAAACTTTTCAAATAAATCAAGGTAAGTCGGAACTTATAGGTAATCATGTAAAACAAATCGATTCATATCAAAACTTATCGAAAAGCATCAAGAAAACCGAGAATTGTCCAAAACTAAAGTCGAAATATGTATATTAACAACCATCGAAAAGTATCAAATAAGTACAAAAATATCGTTTTAAATTGAAGATCAAATGGATAAAATTGGAAAATGCTTCAGAGATTAATGCGAAAAAAAAACATTAGTAACCTCAAAACGGCCCCCGCTGATAGAAACAGAAAATTCTTTAAGAATATAACTCCAAATTAAAGATTATTTTGGATCAAAAAAGTTAAGATCTAAAATTATGACTATTTTAGATTTTTAAAATAAAAATCATAATATTGAAAACCATTTCATATATCTACGCTTCTCAAAAGAATCTCATTTGTATACTTAAATAGCCACAGCGGATTTTTTGAATCCCAAATGCGACAATTTTGACGATTAACGAAGCCATGTAAATGAGCCTCACAGCTGAAGAAGTCCAGGCATATTTCTAAAAGCGAATCAAATTCGAAATAATAAGTGCTTAAATCTAAAAAAAAAACTATTTCTGATATCTTCTCCGATTAAATTATCCACCTCTAAGATATTGAGTTAAAACCCTTTAAGATTATAAACCCATTAAGGTGAGAAGAACCAATCAGCCGAAATTATTTTTTAGCGGAGAGCACTACCATTTCTTTGAATAATGATCACTAACTTAATACTCTGTGCATTGATTATACCGTTGAAAATTCACTCCCTGGAAGGTAAAGTACAGCGACCTCAACTTCCTGCGGTTTCTAGCCAGAGCGAAGTTTTGAGAAGGTCGAAAAATTTTCTTTACTGTCAAATCATCGATTTTGAAAAAGTTTCACATGTTTGAATAAAGGTACATATATGCTTTATACTGAATAAAAAGTGAAACTTTTGTTTCTAAAGTTTTTAAGCTCTTCCATTAACATACCTAGTCCCATATGAAAAATCGCTAAGACTTTTCAGCAGTGAATTTCGTTTTCTAACCGTTTGATTTTCTATTTAAAAATCTCGAAGCCAGGTGACTGTCACTTTTTTTTTGCCGCCCTTACCATGCACATATGGGACCCGAAAAAAAACCGTCACAGCCGCAGATAAATTAATGAAAAAATCTGCTAATTTGCATATTTTTTCATTATGAACTGACAGTTGAGTTACGCCGATGTTATTTATTTTTAGTTGAACATTTTTTTAAAATTTAAGGATCAATGAGGCGCACAAAAAGGACAAAAACTGAGTGATGAATGCGTTTTTATTTGCTCGAGTTATTGTTGCTGTTGTTAGTACGCTTAACCCATTTACGCTGCAGGATGTGCCTGGCTTAATTTCTGTTTTTGCACAAGAAGCGCTTGTTTGCTCAATAAAAACGAAGCAGCGAAATTTTGGCGCGTCATTTTTTTTGTAAAGAAATTTGCATAATTCTCTGGTATGAGTGTGTGTTATTGCACCGGAATTTGCAAATTTCGTAACGTACGACGACGCGCGGCGTACCTGAGCCTACAGCAAAGAAAGTGAAAGGATTCACGACGGAAAGGCTTAAGTTAAATTTGTTTTGTAGTTCGGGCTAAGGGTGAGGATTCATTAGTTATCTGTTCATTTTACATATCCTGCAATTTCTTTACTCGAAACGATGGCGCTTGCAAAAATAGATAATATAACTGACACATTGGCGCTGCGTTTATTAACAACTACGTGATGTTAGCAATGAAAGGATATTGAAAATGTATCGATATTTAACACATACTTTGATGTGACAACAGGGTCGTGTCTAGGTGTCCGCCGATTCTAGCGTGAGAGGTTATTGCCTGAAAGATGCAACATTTTTTTGAACACATGAAAAATTAGACTCTTACTATTACATTTAATATGAGATTGCTGACCAAAAAAAAGTCATAAATTTTGTGGTGCGGGTCCCCCTTTTTGAAGCGGGCCCCTTGGCTGCAGCCTATGTAGTCTATGCTTAAACATGGTCCTGTCTGACAGAGTTCAGTAAAACTTTTCCATGTGAATAAAATCTACCATTTGTAGTAGATTTATTAATGCTGGATTCAATTACGGTCTAAAAATTGCTGTAGTTTGTCATTATGTTGCAACTATACAGAGATTCCATTTTGGACAATTTTCATGTTATGTATGAAATCTTTAGTTTTGTTCTGTAACTAAAATAAATTAAAAAAAAAATTTAATGTTTTCTATCTCCCTCCATGAAATCAAAATTTTAGTATCAATATCAAATATCAAAAAGGACATTTTCTTACATCTCAAGTTAAGTCACGAACAGTAACAAAGAAAAAGCAAAATGTAGAAATATCAAAGTTGCAAAAAGCGTAAGCGCTCTTCGGTTGCTGACCCTTTCAAAATAAAGCATTGGAATTTCCTACAGCATTGTCGCCTACTTTTGTGTTATCTTCTAAGTTTTTAGCGCGCAAAAAATGTACACAAGCTGACTACGAGTATCCTTGTTGTCCTTACGCAAATTTACGCAGACATTGAATAATTTTTTTAAATTTTTGCATCAGTATTGTCTACCTGGATAAATTTTTCAATAAAAAACATCGCAATTAAAACGAGTTGAATGGGTTGCGAAAGGGTATGAAAACTTAATACTTATTTGCCAACTAAAATCTTATGCAAAAAACAAACTTAAGATATGAACAATGTTCATTGAACATACTTTATTTTATCTTAAATATATTGAAGAAATTAAATGCCAATTTTAAAATTCATGCTACAAAAAATAGAATAAATATTTGGTACTCAGAGCTTCAGTCACCCAGACGCAAAGGCTTGGAGGTCCTCTTAATATTGGATTAAAATTTACTTTAATCAATAGCTTTCATTCAATTTGATGATGGATTTTTGGTTGGAAACAAAAGAAGTTTTGAATTTATTTTGAACTGAAAAATATTTTGTATGGGTTTTTAAAAGTAAAACATTTCTTTAATAATATATGCAGCTCTTTCAAGATTCTTAAGTCTGCCCGTCATTAGTTAGTGATCAGTAAACGAATTGCTATTTCCATGAAGGAAACGACTTATAGTCCTTATCAAAAAGTGTTTTTGAAACGCATCAAGACTTTTCAGAGTTAATAAGTTTTGTTTTTTAATTAAATCCAACAATCGTTTCTTTACCAACCGATTACTAGCACAGAAACACCAATATTGCACTAATCAACAAAAATGTAAATATTCCGTGTAATTGTAAAATTACAGCAACAACAACAATGCGAACAAATGCACAACTCAGTGATAAAAATGTCCTGCCAATAAACGACTTGAAACCAAGAATTAAAATTTAATGCAATTTGCATATTGCAGTCAAAAGGGCGGAATTAAATGTTTTTTTGCCGCGTTACGATATTTGCGTTTGCTTGTGCACTTCTTGTCCTTTGATGCGCCTGCAAGGGGTTAAAAGCAAAAAAAAAACGTTGCCTAAAGGTGAACCTAAACAGCATTTTTTTTTTTATTTCTTTTTTGAAAAAAAAAAAAACATTGTACCCTCACAGGGCACAGGGAGGCCAAACTGACAACAACAAAAAACCAGACCCATGTTTGTCTTTTTCTGCCCTTAAAAACAATCGTAATACCATGGAGCGGAACTAATAAGGGGTGCATCTCATTAAAACAAACGCATTTTCATTTTTAACATGCGTGTTCCATCGAAACAACAACATAGAAGAAAAACACAAAAAAAAAACAAACTTCCGTGCAACTATACGACAAATACCTTGTTGTTTTTGTAACGCTTCTTTCCAAAAAGGAAGTTAAAAAGGAGTAATAGCTTTGCTTTACTGTGCCACTGTGACATCAAAGGCCACTCCACTTAATAAATTTCATGAAAAGCAATAAAAATTGAATCGCGCGCAAAGTGAAAAAACAAACTAAAAGAAAAAGTCAAACTTAAAGATAGCAAAAGCATAAAAAATAAACAAATAAATAAATATGTAACATCAAAAAAAGCGTAGAGCTACAACAACAACAAAAACATATGTTGAGCAAAATGCCTTGTCACATTTGAAGGCAAAATCAAAGGGTTTTCTTCACTTGAAGTAGTGAAATGAGTGAGGTATTGTTGTTGCTCTAAGTCAAACATAAGATATTCTGCACATCTTTATTGAAAGCATAGGAAACTTTTGGAAAGTATTAAATATGTGAAAAGTTACCCATAAAATCTTTAAAAAATCAAAATATCTGTAGAAAATTCTTCTGCTATTCCTTATTCATACTTAAGGCTCTGCGAAAACTTTCAGGATATTCTAGCGGAATCACTGTGAACGAATTTCAATCAATCAATAAATTATTCTAAAACTGATCGTCCAAACATTTTCGCTTAACATAAAAAATCTGCACCCATGCACCTAAAAGCAATTTTTGCTCAAATTTAAAGTCAAAATGATTCAAAAATTTAAGAAATAGTTGCCCAAGTAGTCATATGTAAAGATAAGTCAATTTTTTGAACGTTTTCTTGCATCTTTATGGATTGATTAATTCTGGGCGACTACTTTCGAAATACTTTTTTTTACTTTGTTTTCTAATTATTATGCCTAAGGAGGTATATAGACAAAAAACATTTTATGTGTAAAAGAAAGGACAAAAAAATTACCTTGAGACATTCTTTGAGAAAAATTTTTCCGACAATTTGTTCTAAGCAAATAACCCAAATCTCTCTCTATATATGTATGCATATGTGTACAAAATTTGTTGTGCTAATTAATATACACGATATAAGCATCCACTAATTAAAGATATCTCGAAATTCAAATCCTGAAATTGTGAAGCGCCTCCTAGAAATGTGTTGAACATTTTGTAAATAAAAAAAAAGGTTTTTCGTAGCATACTTTCTTACAATCAATTCGGAATAAAAGAGTCCCACACAGTCAAGTCTCTGTTAGTAAAGAATTTTATAAAATACAAACTTTAGTGTATATAGCTTCTCTTGAAATTCAAAACTTCTGACTGAATAAGAATCAATGAAGAAGCAAACTGTTCTTAGGAGTAACATCAAGTTCAGAATAAAGATTTCCCATGCAATATAACTACGCACTAAGGAAGGAGTTTTTGAAACTCAATACCTTAGGAGGTGTAGGCACACCCACAAAATATCAATTCATTAACAACAAAGTGCTATGCAACTTTAAATTATCAAGAAAGACTTTCAAGATATTGCAATAAAATTTGGAAGAAAACACAAATTACACAGTCACCTTTAGTGCTGAAAGTTGGGAGGCTTAAGAAGATATACCGAGCTGTTCCCAATTCCACTTTCGTACGAAAATAGATTGGAAGTAATTGCAACGTTTTGAAAAGTATGTAAAACTTCCAAATATGAGCTATGAATTTTCATTGCGTTTTGCTTTTTTAAAGCTGTTTTATTGATGAAATTTAAGAAAAAAATTACACACAATTATGCTCCAGAGTTTTTCCTATTTTACCTAGTAATTTGTATTATTCGTTGTATATGGAATATCTTAAATATTGTTAAAAAAAAAAAATTCAACTACAAAAATATTTTTCCGATGACAAGTAAAAACTCCACAATTCTACATTTTTCGAAATTACCCAGTAGGCAAGGGCAGGAGCTAGCTAACAGTGCTTCTAGAAGGCCTTCCTTGGTAAGTATAAGGCCTTCCACCCTCCTTTCAAACGTACTTTCATTTTTATATGAAATGGCCGCAGAAAACAGGCCTTCCTAAGCAGGCTTTCTAAGACCGCTTACCGTAGAAGGACTCTCAGAAGTACTTGACAAAAATTTAATTTTAATAAATTTAAAGACTCTTAATATTAATTGGTTTTTTTTTATCCGCGCCATCTCCCTTGCGTTGATATTTTTTTAATGACTTTACAATTTGACAAAGAATACACAAAACTCTACCTCCTTAACATAACATGAAACAACAGAAGACTAGCCTGCAGACCTCTCTTAATTTCTAACCATGTGTATACTTTTGATGTCGTATATGTACAATGCATATGACAAAAAAGTTATGCCGAATCATAAAACATTGCAATACATGAAATAAAAAAGAAACAGAAAAGCGCTAAAGTAAATGGAGTCCTTCTTCTTTACCTGCTAATATCAGGCCTGATAGCACGTCTGTTGTGGCAAGGCATATTATGCCTTCTGTGATTGTATTTTTACTTGCATGAAAATCTAGTTTTGAGAAGTCCTTATATAATCGCAGCAGTGCTAGCAGGCCTTCTCCGAGTAAGGCCTTGCTCATTTGCCTGCTGTGTAGCTGCTTATCTTGCTCGTGTTAGTAATTTGACATGTTATTGTATCATGATGTGAGTAAGAATTATTCGAAAACAAAATTGTCATTGATGCCACCTAATTTATCTCATAAGTGGAAATAGAATACCCAACAAACCCCATGAAATTCATAGAGTATAAAAAAAAATCTCAATAAAAATCATACAAAAAAAATTAATTTAGCTCAAAATTAAAATATAAAAACAAACTTTTGATAAAATGGGGTCTTCAGGAAGAATTTGGGGCGATTTTCTTAGGAAATAACGACCTTTTGAAGCAAATTTCTTTTGGCAAAATTTTTCAAAAATTATAATAAAATAGAAACAAAATAAAAAACATATTTAAACGCTCCAAATATTTGACAATCCAAAAATTTGTTGGCCCAAATTTGTTACGAGTTCTGGAGATTACTTATGATTTATCTCTCATTTTTATATCTGGGCCATTTTAAGCCCAAGTTTTTGAAAAGATTTTTGTGCAATTTTTTTCAATAAAATTTGAAGCGATGTTGTCTACATTTTAAAATATTTCAAATTTAGATTACCTAATTTTTTTTTCTATACAAAATGGAATGAAATGTAAGTAATTCCGAAATTCTTCTCCTTCAAAATTCTGATAATTTTCAGACTGTATTTTTATATTTTAGCGTATTTTTCTACGATATCTGGTTCACTTTTTCATTTACTTGGACAGAAAGATGTACTTTATTTCTGGAAGATTGATCATTTTTCTTCGTCCCATGAGCTTCATATGATTTTACCTATATTTTTTGACAATTTTCCCATCAAGATCCCATTAAATTAGATAGGATATGAAATATGCAAAAATGAAAAGGTTAAATGTAAACAATCTTCAGGTGTTCGTTGATATAGGATACAGCGTTACGACTGCCATTTCAACACACTTGCCGGAAGTGTTAATTTCACCCTCTTTGCAATGTGAACTTTATCCTTTTAAGGAAGAAAATATATATTACTTTGTTTTTGCTTTTGGTGGTGAAAAAACCATGCAGTTAGTGCACACTCAAACCAATATAGATGGCGCTGTTATAGCTTAAATGTAAAACCTATAAGTTTCAACCCTTTTTTCTATTTGTTATCTGCGTAGTAACCCTTCACGTACATATGTATGTAGTTGTTGTTATATGTAGACAATTGTGGTGAGTACAAAATTGACATCAACTCATTCCCTGTCCATGTGAGTGAAATTGTTTGAGTAAATTCATTTGGAACTCGCTGCAATAACCTTTTGAGCAATAAATTAACTCGTAAAAAGCTAAAAATATTTCGTTACACAAGGTCTGAAGATTTTCAACCTATTAATTTAAGGTTGCTCATTTCTTTCATAAATTTTTCTAGCTTTCGAACATTGTTGAAAAACAAAGTTTTTTCTCAATCAACTAATAAATAAAGACCAAGCTTTCTGCTTAAGTCTTTCGTTTATGCCATTGCGCAGTTAAATCATATTCATTCCATAAACTTTTTTTTGCATTCTAATGCCAAATGTAGTTCCACATTTCTGCTATTTAATGGAAACTTCACCTATTTTTCTCATCATACGCTGCTCAAATGCAGTCATTGAATTTGTGCTGCGAACACAGAGCTGTTGCTATTGCATGTTCAATTGCATTTATGACCAATCATAAAACAACAGCGGCAACATTGTTGATTTCTAGATATGTACATGTTATATTATTAATGATTATAATGATAATATGCATTTGTAAATATGTGTACATTACGCAAACATACACACATATTGGGGTAATGCCTAAATCGATGCGATAAAAATGTGTTAAAAGTTATTATTTCTTATAATCAAAAACTTTAAAACTCATAGGCTCAACTTATGCTGAAACGATTTTTGCCAAGTCATCAACAGTAGAAATCAGTGACTTCAAGATTCAACTCCTTTCGCTATGGGTAAAGAACACTCCAAATGTACAACGCCACGCATGACTAAAAATGTGCAGAGCGTGCAATTAATTAGCACCATGGGGAAAAGTAAAAAAAATGCTGCTAAGCTTTTTTAAATCCAGTTTGCTGTTGTGGGATTTTCTTTATTTGTCTTCTTTGGCATTATATATAAATGATAATCATTAATCACTCAAACTTGCAAACCTCAATTTGGGCGAAAAAAATGCATGATAAGAAAAAGCTAAAAGCATTGCAAAATATTTTCAGTCTTTCTTACATTAATTTTTTTGCTATTTATATTGTTGAAAATATTTCTTGTTAATATTTTTTTTGCGTTTGCTCAAAATATTTGCAACAATTTATGATGTTTACATTTTCAATTGATATGTATTGTTGCTTTCATCCATTGATAAATAACTACGATTTTTGATATTTTTGGGTTTAATTTAGGTGAGCGCCAATATTGTGTAAGAGCCGAGGCTTTGTGATAATTCCTGGAAAAAAATTTTCCATTGCTAAATTTATTAAAATGTAATAATTTTATTTAAAAAAATACCTAGTCACTTATTTGCAGTAAGCACATTTTGGAGGCACAGGCCTTATTTGTTTTTTAATAATTATTTTTAAATTTTTATTTATAACACAAAAATTGTTGCAAGTGTATATAAGAGCAAATATGCAAATATATTAATGTCTGGTGCAAGTTTTTTTAAGATTGTGTAGTGCTAAAGAAAATTTAATTTCAAAATACAAGTATAATGCTAATGCTTTTTCAACGAAAATTTCATGAAACTAAAATATGTCAGTAAGGTAACAACATCGCTTCGAAAAAACTCTGCCAAGCTGAAGCTTAGCACATATCCTTTTTTAATGATATCTTAATATCTTAATATCACGCATTCGTACGGAAAATGCGGCGATAATTTCATAATTATCTAGAAAACTATCGACTTTTTGAGAAAAATCGTAATACAGGTAAAGTTTTAAGTAATTTTCAGGATCTCAGCAGCACATCTAAGTCAAATCTTTGCAAAAGTATAGCTTGGTCAACGATTTTGGCATTTATTTGATAGTTAACTTCTTAGAGTTTGGACAAAAATTTTAATTTTTGCGCAGACATCTGCACAGACCTAAAAACAGCCTCTTACACTGTATGACCGTCTCCGCAGACAAGTATAGTGTATTTGGCCCCTAAGATATAACGAACAATATTATACTATAATTTCTCATTTAATATAAGTTAGATGGTACCCAGTTATAATCCGAATGGTCGTTCTCCCCACAACAATCTTGGGGGGAACTTTCCGAATTTTTCGGTTGTAATTCCCACTTTATTATTACGGCTATGAAAACTTCTAGTAACGGACATGGTCCCCAAGAATAGAAGGGCATTATGTTTACAACAAAAGTGACCATCGAAGCTGGTGTTGGACATGTTGCTGGATGAAACCTTTGAGTCGCGGTGAAGGACGTCTACTTTCCCTAATTTTTGAGTAGAATTTCTGTAGCTACCGAAGCCGGTATTAGATATATCAAGGAATGTAAATGTGATTTTCAAGTTCAAAAAAAAAATATGAAATATATCCGAGTGCACCCAATGTATATAAAAATACATACTTTGCTTCATAAGTAAAATGTTTCAAGGTAATTGGTGACGTGTATCGTTTTGGAATAGTTACCAATTATTTATTGCTTATAACAAAAAGAAATGAATTTTTAGAGAAAATATAAAATGTCTACTGTATTTTCATGCACAACACAAAGATAACCCAAAACTAAATAAGATATATGCATTTATTGGCAATATTGTAGTTTCCATTGAACTTTGCAAAAGGGTGGCTTATTCTACGCAAGCCTCAAAATAAGTTTGGGTATCTTTATTTTTGCACGCAATTAAACTTTTCATTTTTTTGCGCTTTCAATGCACCTCCCATATGCTAGAAGTTTTAATTATAGTTATTTTCAATTTTGCAGCAAAATTATTGCAACTCTATTTTGTACTGAACACCAAAACCAACCCTCTAGCGCATTGGCACAAACATACACACACAGACGTACATTGAGCCCACAAACAAACAAATAAAATTTATGCTGCACATTGACACTTGCGCCTGACCTGCTTTCATATCCTGTGGCAATGCCAGGCGCTGGTCAACTGCAAAACATTCTGTGGCTAAGCAAGCACACCATGCAATAAACTTCGTTGCTCCAACATTGTGCCGGTTTTTATTGCTTGCTGCATTTTGGCACAATTCTACAAGATCGTTTACAATGCAAATAAATCAATTTATTTCAATTATAATTATACGCTTCTACCAGCCAAAGTTGCGCGAGTGCGGCGTCTTCTTCCGCAAGTTTTTCTTTGCAAGTTTCTTTATTATTGAAGTGATTGTTGTTGTTGTGGTTTTTGTTTTTGCTACGCGTGCCCAACCCATTATTATTTAAGGCACAGACGTAGGCTTCTTGTCGCCCCCTTTTTTTGCGCTGGTAAGGGCATCAGAGGTAAAATATTTGTGATGTTTTTACTTTTTATTTATTTCTATTGTACTTACCTCGTGGCAACATATGTGTTGTTGCAATTTTGTGTTCACTTCTTAGTCTGTGTCGTAGTCTGTTGGCAATAAAATGACAGTTGAGTGCAATTTTGCGAATAATTGCTTATTGAGCAAAATTGAAAACTAAAAAAGTACCAAAAATTGCCCTTTCGGTAGGCGCAAACGAAAGACTTAAGATACGAACTTGTTGAAAAAGAAATAAATTACCTGTATTAGGACTATGAAAACTTAAACTGAAACAAAAATATTTATTTATATTTCAAGCTTTAGAAAACTTCTGGTAAGAACCGCCGATTAGCAGCAGCTCTAAGGAAGTGGCTATTTTCGGATAAAATTCAATTATTTTTTGGTGGAAGAAAATCTTTACGGAATAGAATTGACGGAAAGTGATGCTAGTGTCATATTTTATTTTTTACCGACTATTTCAAGATTTTTAGTCTAGACCTTTAAGCATTTTGTTTGACTGTTTGAACTTTTTTTTACTTTGTTCACATTTTTCAAGTTTTTCAATTTCTCAAAAATATTCGAATTTTTCAATATCTATTACTCAACTTGATTCATCTTTTTGGTTTTTTTTTTCCTGCTTTCTCAACATTTTTCGAGTTTGTCAATGTTTTCGACTTTTGTAACATTTTTTTACATTATTCAACTCTTGTAAAATTTTCATTGGTGACACCAAATGTAAAAAACTTTTAGCCGAGATGACGACAATTATTCTTCACCCTATAATAAACAATTTCTTTGCTACACAACAATTATGTGTTACTCATACGTCGGGATGGACCAAATTGTATTGTATGGGCTTAAGTCGGCATTTATACCATAAAAGAACATTTTACTTTCTATCTAAGTAAAAGCACTTTGCGATATTAAAAAAAAAAACAATTACATAGCAACTTACCCCTTCCTAACTTTGGCATAGCAAGATAAAATATTTTGATCTAAAAATGCATTGTAAAAATTTAATTTCGCTTAATGATTTTTGCTTAATGATTTTGATTCTTTGTGCGGCCATGCTTAAAAACAACAAAATTTTGTTTGTTATTAAAAAAATACAGAAAATGTGAAGCTTCAGATGTCCTGCATCTCATCGCACTTGTGATGTCAACATTTTAAGTCTTTATCACTGAAAAAATATTAATATTATATAAATAATTTTCATATGCAATGAATAATTAACTGACCGGCCACATAAGAAGCTCTCAAGACATTACTTACAATTAATCCATGTTTTATTTCCTCTCTCTCCTTTATTTTCTAGACTCACGAAAAGGAATAAAATTAAGTATGTACATTAGGGTGGTTCAGACATATATGAAAAAAATTAAAGTTGTTCCAAACTTCGCTCCCCGGGCACCAAAAGTTTCGTATTGGTGCCAATAAAAACCACATAAAATTTGGTCCATTTCAGAAAACATTTGATGGACCCGCCACCCTTTTGAAAACTGGAAAATGGTCCTTAATCTATCAAAAATCATTAATATCTCTCCGACGCTGCCCCCTAGAGGGATCAAATCTATGACAAGGTCCCATTATTTTTCCTTCTCCAACATTTTCTCTGAACGTACTTACCCCCTATCGCAACCCCTTAGGGGTGCTCCAATGCAAAAATTACATTCTTGCGAAATTATGAAATTGACTTCCCCCTTTGCTCAGATGCCTCAGAAGGGGTAAAACTCAAAACAAACTCGTATTATTTTTACTCTCTCAAACTTTTCTCTGTACACATCTACCCCCTATCTGCCACCCTTTTGGGGGTCCCCCTACAAAAAACACAAAAAATTTCGAAAAATAGTTCATAGCTCCCCCGGAGTGACCCAAAAAGGGTTGATATGTATCATTAAGTCCTATTATATTTTTTTTTCCAATATTTTTCCCGAACAAACCTACCGTCTATCTGCCACCCTTTTGGGGGTCCCCCTACAAAAAACACAAAAAATTAAAAAAATTTCTAAAAATAGTTCATAGCTTTCCCTGAGTGACCCGTAGAGTGGTTTAATGTATTACCAGGTCCTCCCTACATTTTTCCGAACATACCTACCCCCTATCTCAACCCCTTTGGGGGGATCCCTTTGAAAAAATGAAAAAAGTTTCTAAAAATAATTCATATCAGTACTAGGTTGTATTATATTCATTTTTATTGCATTCATTGTTTATATTAACTGGCTCTTTTCACAAAAAAAGGATACTTTTTGCGATATACTTCTACGATTTGTAGCATTAGCTGTTTTTTCTTCTTCATCATTTGACAAAATTTGGTTGTAGTCTTTCACAAACGCAACACCTCTTTCAGCGGTATCATTTACGACAGCTAAGCCTTTGCAAAAAGAGAGCACATCTCTGATCTCATCATCAGATTCCCAGATTATTGAAAATTCTATATTCAATTCAAACAAAACAAAAAAGTTTCTCTGTGCAGCCAAAATCAGCAGCTCTATTGGTGAAAATATTTTAATGGCAGTATATAATGTATTACTACAATGGAATATAGTCGATGATATTGTAGCTATGGGTTTTGATACGACTCCCAGTGATACAGGTGAAAGATCTGGAGCATGTATTGCAGAACCGACTAGAACGTAAAACAATAAATCTCCATGCCGCCATCATATACATATGTAAATGAAATTGTACTTCGAAGTGTTTTTGATATAAAGCTTGGTTCGAGTACTAGGTACTATTGAGGTTACCCTTTTTGAACGGATTTTAAATGAGTGGAATAAATTAGATCAAAAATCCTATAAAAGCGGCCTGGAAGATAATTTCGTGCGATCAAACGATGAATGCGATGATATACATATGTATGTGAAGCTTCTGTTATCAAAACCGTAGCAGAGATGATTATAAGGAGTTTTTAGAGCTAGCACTAATATTTCTTGGTGCAGGGGGAGTGCGAAATTCTTTAAGCCTGAGGCAATGAGCCATGCGCGGTTGACATACAATCTTTTAATTTTTATGTTTCGTGATCAATTCATTTTGGCTGCATAACGATTAAATGGAGTCCGAGATACATATTTGTATTATATAATACTGAAATATATTCGAGTATGGCTTGGATGTACCACTGCTGTTTTCCTTGAATTGAATACAGAATTTTCAATAATCATGGGAATCTGATGATGAGATCAGAGATGTGCTCTCTTTTTGCAAAGGCTTAGCTGTCGTAAATGACACCGCTGAAAGAGGTGTTGCGTTTGTGAAAGACTACAACCAAATTTTGTCAAATGATGAAGAAGAAAAAACAGCTAATGCTACAAATCGTAGAAGTATATCGCAAAAAGTATCCTTTTTTAGTGAAAAGAGCCAGTTAATATAAACAATGAATGCAATAAAAATGAATATAATACAACCTAGTACTGATATGAATTATTTTTAGAAACTTTTTTCATTTTTTCAAAGGGATCCCCCCAAAGGGGTTGAGATAGGGGGTAGGTATGTTCGGAAAAATGTAGGGAGGACCTGGTAATACATTAAACCACTCTACGGGTCACTCAGGGAAAGCTATGAACTATTTTTAGAAATTTTTTTAATTTTTTGTGTTTTTTGTAGGGGGACCCCCAAAAGGGTGGCAGATAGACGGTAGGTTTGTTCGGGAAAAATATTGGAAAAAAAAATATAATAGGACTTAATGATACATATCAACCCTTTTTGGGTCACTCCGGGGGAGCTATGAACTATTTTTCGAAATTTTTTGTGTTTTTTGTAGGGGGACCCCCAAAAGGGTGGCAGATAGGGGGTAGATGTGTACAGAGAAAAGTTTGGGAAAGTAAAAATAATACGAGTTCGTCTTGAGTTTTACCCCTTCTGAGGCATCTGAGAAGAGGGGGAAGTCAATTTCATAATTTCACAAGAATGTAATTTTTGCAGGGGAGCACCCCTAAGGGGTTGCGATAGGGGGTAAGTATGTTCAGAAAAAATGTTGGAGAAGGAAAAATAATGGGACCTTGTCATAGATTTGATCCCTCTAGGGGGCAGCTTCGGACAGATATTAATCATTTTTGATAGATTGAGGACCATTTCCCAGTTTTCAAAAGGGTGGCGGGTCCATCAAATGTTTTCTGAAATGGACCAAATTTTATGTGGTTTTTATTGGCACCAATACGAAACTTTTGGTGCCCGGAGAGCGAAGTTTGGAGCAACTTTAATATTTTGAACCACCCTAATGTACATATATAAAATAAAGGTAACAGTTTTAAGCTAATCTTAAGTTTGAAAAAGGAAATTATTAGTTATCAAATTTAGGTTTTGAATTTTGGGCGGCCATAGTTAAAAGTTTTAAAAAAAATATTATGCACCAAAAACTAAACGTATGTACTCCAAATCGCATAGAACTTTAGATATCGCTAAGTTCTTAAGGTGTTAAGAATTTTGTGTAAATGTTACTCATACGACATGATAAATCAAACAAAAAGCAATTAAATCTACTTACAAACTGAAGATCGTGTATCTCTCTCTCTATATCATGAAATAAATAAATTTCTATTTATTAAAGAACATTAACAAACAAGCATTTGTCATACAAATAAAGGTAAAATTTAAACCAAATCATAAAATTTAATTTTTTTTTAAGAATATGAACAAAAAAAATTACAAATAAAATTCACCCAACTGCTGTAGTTCAGCGCATTGTTTGCCAATAAATTTACACAGCGCTGCGAATTAAGAAATTTCACTGAATTCTCAATGATTTCCTTTATAAAATGAAAAACTACTTTGCTGTACACTTACAAAGCACACGAATTTCAATTTTTTTCTTTAAATGTGATTTTTTTTGTTTTTCCTTTAATAAAGCCATTTTTTCTTTTGTAAAAATTTCGTGCGGCCATGCAAGTTCAGTGACTGGCTGGTGGCTGACAGAAAAATTGATATTGAGTTTTGATTTTATTTTATTGTTGTTGCTATTGCTATTGTAGCAAGTTGTTTCACTTAACCATGGCCATCAGTAGTACAAAACAAAAACCCCTCTGCCATGCCACAACATCTGCTTTGGTAGGTAGCTCTGCAGTAGTATGCACCAACAACAATAACTCCCACCAAAAACTACGAAAACAATAGAAAAGAAGCAGCAACAACAAACTGCTCAAAATATACAACATGGCAGCTCAAAAAAAAAAATAAAAATTGTTGTAAAAATAATTCAAATAAATGAAAACAAAAAAAAAAATATTATGTTGCACGTGATCCAACGAGACAAGTACTGGTAAGAACTGCGCTTTTCTTCATTTGTGAAAAACGCTCACGAATACATTAACAAAAACATATATATGTAATGGATGGTAAGCCTTCAATAGCAACAATGGCAATAGTCGTAACAGTAACAAATTTATCACAACATGTTTGCAATGAAACAATAAAACGCAACGTTTCAACGCGTGTAGACGTGGTGGAAACTCACGCACAGACAGCAGAGCAGTAGAAGCTCCTTTTTTACGAAAATTTAAAAAAAAAAGATAAGTTTTGCTTTAAACAACAATTATTACTTTTACGTGTTGCAATTGTTGGCAACCCTTCGAAATTGAAGCAACAAATGGCTATCAATATTTTTATTTATGAGCAGCAGAAAAACGACGTTCGCTATAGAACTACATATTTCGTATAAAGTATGTTAGACTATACATCATTTGAATGTTTGCGTTTCAAGGTCAGCTTAAATAATATTGTACTTTAATTAATACATATATCATCTGAATTCATATAGAGCGGAATCGAGGAAGAACTCTCACTGACAATGAATTGCGAAAGTGCTTATAATGTGTAAGTAAGTACACTACATATGATTGCAGCTACACAAAAACTCTCACAACTATATTGCGCCGCTTAAGATATGGTATGTAAAAAATGGGAAAGTTACTTAATGTATTACACTGCATAATACAAAGAGCTTAGCGTTTCCGATAAAAGACCTTAAAAAAAAATTATACATCCTAGTTGTAAACCCTAATAGGTAGTACTAGCTTTTCCTATTAGATCTTTTATTTTGCTGACTAAATTTAATAATATAAACAAAAAATTATGCATTGTATTCTCTCACAAAAAAGATTTAATTGCGTCATAATCATTTTTTGCGCATTATTATTAGCCCGTAGATTTTGGTATAATTTTGCCACTGTTTTAAAGAAACTTTATAGAATTTTTCAAAAAAGAGTCAAAAATACATGTAATGGCTTAAAATGTTCATAGAAATTACTTTTTGCAGAAATTTAACATATAAACTCTAAGGCATGATTCCCGTTAAATATCGATTCAGACCTGTTTTTTTTTATATAATTTTATTTGATTTTTGTCAAGAATATTCAAAAACCCAACCCAATGCAAAAAAAGTTTAAAGTTTTAAACTTTCAAAACGACGATAGAGGACGTCCATAAAGTACGTGAGGTGTTTTTTTGAAAATTCGGAAAATTTGGCGGGACGCCCCCTCTGCCTTCCGTGAGACTTTCCTTATAACTTTTAGATGTAATCTGCTATAATAATGTATACTCTCTGCATTAAAAAGTCAACGAGAGACTTAGTTGACCCCCCCCCCCCCCTCCCTCCTGGTGAGATTTTGCCGGAGCTCTTCCTCCTCTATTTTGACTCACGTAATTTATGGACGGCCCCATACACGTCGTATATATTTTCTACTCGGCTGTACTTAACAAAGGTGCTAAGTTCTACGGGTGCCATTTCACAACCCCCATTCTTATCTGAAAAATAGTCCCCAAAATGATTAGGAAGGTTAGAATTTTCCAATCAAATAGACATATTATCCATTGGTGCTATGTTAACTTTAAGCATATCTTCAAATAATTTTGAATAATTACCGAATTAGTGATTGACACAAGCGGCCAAATCATTTTGGGGACTTACCTTAATGGCGAATTACCGTGCACGAAAATCCTTTGACAGCATTGTCACATCAAGCAAATGGAAGAAAAATTTCCTACTAACAGAATTTTTAATTAAAGAACTGAACTACCGAATAGGTGATAGCCAACAACAGGTTCCGTGTACAGAAAAACTGGAATGTTCAGCGGGATCAAGTAAACCATAGGCCTACAAGAATTGAAAGGCTTATTGAACAGAAAGTATGTATATCGATTACTATGGATATTTAAAGATATGAGTGAGCATTGCGTCAGCAATATATTGTAAAAAAATAAAATTTGTCTTAAATTAATTCTTTCTAATTTTTGTTTCCATACAAAAAAACTCACAGCAATCAGCTCACCATACGATTAATGGTAATAAAATGGTGCATATGACTTTTTTTCCCAGTGCACACACGCACAAAATGTCAAAGCTTTGCAAACACCTGAACTACGTTACGTTCGATAATCACTAAAGCACTGATGGCTGCTGGATGTCTGTGACTTTAGCTGTTTCTGTGTATTAGTTAATACATATGCATATGGAAAATTTCACTTTTTTATAAACTGCTGCGGCGGCTTCTTATCAGCAGGTTGCATTTTAAAGCGTGTGAAAAAAATCGTGCCCTATGATTAGGTAACATATAATGGACAGCATTAATCAGCAGGCGTTGGCAATAAAAAAACTTTTGAACAAAAAAGGTTTTTTTAATACCCAATAAAAAGATAATACTTAAAATGGGCAATAAAAAACTTTAACAGCCGAATGCTTAAAACAAAAGACTTAAGTAAAGAACTTGATATGTCAAGATTAATTTTCTCGGGCTCGTATGGCTTTGACAAAAAGCTCTAAAATTTCAAGCTTAAAATAAATTTTATTTTATAGGAGTATAAGAAAAACAAATTGAAGAAGACATTTTGTATATAATTGAAAATATACAAAAGCAAAATTAAAACTTGAGTTCAAGTCAAAAATTTATTTTGAATATTTCTTACCACAAACGGAAGTAATTTTCAAATTCCACAAAACCACCAGTTTAAAACAAAATTATCAACAACAACTTGGCAAAAACGTATTAGAAAAAATAATAATAATAAACAAAAATCAAATATAAATTGCTGTCATTTAAAATAGCTGCACATACAGACGTTGACAACGAAAAAGACAAAAACAACAATGAAAAAATGGAACCATTTCAGCAAAATTTATTTATGGCTGCTATTATTTTATTTATATTGTCATTGTTTTAACGAAAAAAAAAAAGCTTCTTCATTTGCTGCTGCTGCTGCCATAGTTAATATTGTTGTTGTTGTTGCTATTGCTGCTGCATTCGCCATTAAGCAAAACGCTGTACTTTTTAGTTAAAATATTACGTTACGCGACACGACGCGTTTGGTGCGCTACTGTTTTAAAACGCAAATCGCACGTAATTTAATTTAGCTAAAAACCAAAAGCAACAACAGTGACAATAAAAATAACAACAACAATAAATGAAACTTAAGCCTCAACAAATTTATGACTTTGGAACCAAATAACAAACCCATCAGCAGCCGAATAGCAGTAGTAGCGCTGTACGAAAGCAACGTCATCAACAACAACAATATGGGAAAGTACAATAAAAAAAGATAAATAATTTTTTGAATTTAATTTGAAATTCAAAAGTCGTGCGTTTCGGAGGTTAAACTATTCTATCATTGTCAAAAACGGATTTTTATGTTGCGTGCAAAAGTGTACGTCCACAACAGCCAACGATGAGAGACCACAAAAACGCAGCAACACACAAACCAACAGCAGCAAGTGCTTTTGATTTATTTTTTTTGTAATTCTTTTTTTTTTTTGTTTTGTTCACTTTACAGACAGACATTTTGAAGGCCAAACTTAAAATGGCCTGACTAACTTTGAAATGAGCCAGTGCTGTCAAAGCGACAGACAAACAGAGTAACATGCATGTCCTGGTTGTGAAAGAAATGCCACAAATCAGGATGACGCACAATCGCTGCGCTACTGCAAGTGCATAAATTAGCAAATCAAATTGCTGGACTGTGATCGAAAATGTGTGCAGTAGGTGGAGATTTCTTTGGAATGTTATTGGTAGAAGCATAAGTATAAGCGCATACAAAGGGACCATTATAGTGGTAGCGTGCGACACAAAATAATTTAAGCATATCCCGGCGCTTCTGCATAGTGTTTATTCCTCATGTCTTGGCGATCAGGAATTTTTGAATGGGAATCAAGTCTGTTGTTAGAAAATTCATTTAAACTCTGTTGGTATTTTTTGTAAAAAGGCCAAAATAAACAGTTTTACTCTAATCAAAATGTCTGGTTTCAAACTTTTTTCAAAGGTTCAAACACCAGAGAAAAATTATTCTCATATGAATATTAACAGACCAATCCAATTTTGATTTCAACATCAACTCTATAAATTGTATTTGAAAACTCTTTACTCGAGTTCTTACAAAGGTATTAATAACATCAATTAAATGTTGGGAATACTACAGAGCAAACCAAGTTCGAAAATTATTTTTTTATTCCCAAAAAAAAAACACTTAGCGTAAAAGAGGGTTTTTATAACTACACCTTATCCACAACTATTTTTATAAGTGCTTATCTCTTCTGCCTTTTACTCGAAATTAACGCGGCAAACTGTACTGATTTTTTCAGTATCATACTGATTTTTGAGGCTTTTTGAGTTTTTGTACTGAATAAAAAGTTGCGACTTGATCGACTTTTCGTAAAAAATATTCACTTCGTGAAATGTAATCTCGAATAAACTTGCTTGGAATTTTCTAAGTTCTAAAAACACGTCCAGATCTATTTCGCAAAATTTCAAAAGTAGAAAAATGTAATTTCAAACTGCCACGCCCTAGAGCAACGTCAGTTAAAGACGAAGTCGAGGAAGCAGAAGTTGACTATTAGTTCCATTTCCATATTTATAGATAATATATTGAATAGATAGCGAACAAAACTATACTCTTATTAAAATAAATTGATTTTGATTTTTGTTCGCAAAATACCTTGTTACTTTTATTATTCACTTGAAAGGTGTTCTGATTTTCCAAGAGAAAAAAAGACGGTCTATCAAAAAATATACTGAATTTTTACAATCAAAATCAGTATTAGTACTGATTTTTCGCCAAAATGAGTTGGCCGCTTTACTCATAATGGGGACTGGCAAAATTTCTTTAAAATTGTCATAATTGACTTTTTGACTTGTGTTACACTCACCTAATAGGACTTGTACCTTTTATAATAATCAAAGTGGTGTCCACATTTGAGGTATCTTTTTAAATTTGCCGGATCGTTACATGAATAAACAACGTGTATTCATTATGAAAACTTATTTTAAATATTGTTATCACAAAACTTAGAGCCAACTGATCACGCATTACGTCGGCAATTCGTTAATTGGGCCTTAGAAAAACAACAAGAAAATGAGAATTTTTTCAATGAAATTATCTTCATCGTTGAAGCTCGTTTTGAAATTGGCGGCTATGTCAACAAACAAAAATGTCATATTTGAGCTAAAGAAAATCCTATAGTTAGATTTCAGTGCAAGTTTGTTACTTAAGTCTTTCGTTTTTTGTTGATAGCTAGCACTAAGTGCGATTTGTTTATAAATTATCAGTTAATTCGATCCCTTTACAGTTGGGAAGACGTGTCATAAGTTAATGCATTCTAGAATAACAAAAATTTCCGCCACAGAGGCATTGAAATGCTAAATTTTGCATTTGCATTAACACAAACGTTTCGCTGTGAACTGCTGTTTCTGAGTTATTTTAAGCTTGTCGCAATCTCGCATTCTATAATTGGACATTGAAAAGCCTCTAACACTAGGTATGTATATGACATATCTCCATGCTTAGACCATGCATTTCCAAAGGTTGTGGATCGCAAAATAATCAGCTTGCAGAAGCAGATTTGATTCGCATGTGAGACCATAAAACCAGTGAACCCAGGTAACATCTAACGTAGAATGGGTGGCACTTAAGTATTTAGTAAATAAAACAATTTGTCAGTCATTTGGCTCGAAGGCTGTGCGAAGCCTTTAAGATCTACATTCTAACTTTTTTATTTAATCTAACTTGAAGCATAGAATTGAACATACGTGTAACTAAGTAAAATAAAGTTTCGCTTCCGTAATAACTACTACTTACATTTTCTTAGACTTACCCTCTTTTCTTTATTTGTCTCATCTAGTTCTAAACAATCATTCCTACCTATAATGTAAACGTGACAATTTTTGCAGAATAAAAGAGGTATTCAAAACTTTCCATTAGACCTAAATCGTGCTGCATACATTATAAATTTAAGTTAATTTTAAAACAAAATTTGATATTATAGTCCATTTATCTAATGTTTGCAAAATTATTATTTGTTTCTTTTTATTTATGAGTAAGACAGTAGAGTAGAAGACAGTCTTTGAGGAAACACTCCACAATATCTGTTATAGGTTATGTTTAACATCCTGTTTTTGCAGTTCTGTACTCAATACGAACATTAAATTCTCAATTAAGTAATTAAAGAAAATCAAGCATTATTGGAAGATTTGAACAACACGATTCTGTCTTAAATGCTTGGCACATAGTCCTCCTCCATAAGTAGCGGTAAAAGTTGTCAGCTTTTAAATTAAAAACAAAAGCAGTAAAGTAACACCACCTGCAGCATTGCCACCGCCTTAAAAAAAAACCAACACTAAAAATTTTACTGTTAACGTTTTTTTTTTTTTTGTTTGGCTTAGCACGCATTGAGGAGTAGGCTATCTATTGTTTTGTTGCTGTCGTCCAATTGATAAGCATCTACGGCATTTAATGAATGTACATTCGACCATTTGGACGTGGCCAAAACAAAAAAAAAACCAATAAAATAGTTTTCAAATGTGTCGCGCATTAAAGCTAATTTAAATCGAAATTTTTTTCTTGATTTTGTCTCCAAGTTGGTCTCTTCTGCTGTTTTTATTTTTTTGGTTTTCTTCAATTCGATTTATTTTGTAACTTGATTTGGTGGTTTGATTTTTTTTTTTTTTTTCATCTTGGCTTTAAAGTCTATTTCGTTTGTTGACCTCAATGAAATTTTGTGATATTTAATTTTATAGCATTTGTTGAGATCAGCTGACAGTGGGATAAAGTTTTGAAATATTTTCTATGATTTGAAGTACTTCATAAGCTATCTTTAGCTGCATTTTTTTTTTAAGTTCCGAAGTAAACCATGTTTTCATTTAACAAGTTCGTTTTCCAACTCTTTTGTTTGTATAAATTGTTACCGCACTAATTAGCAAGAATTTATTTTTATTTCAATTATAATTTCTTCCAAATTTCATAAAACGTTGCCAAGAAAATTCAGCTATTTACATATATGGTATATGTGGATGTTTGTGATTTTCATTATTTGGAGAAGAAAAAGTTTAAGGTTAAGACATTTGCACACTTAATTCCAACTGGTTTTTCCAATTTGTACC
Source organism: Tricholauxania praeusta (assembly GCA_949775025.1). Lineage (NCBI taxonomy): Eukaryota > Metazoa > Arthropoda > Insecta > Diptera > Lauxaniidae > Tricholauxania > Tricholauxania praeusta. The sequence continues at coordinate 6,018,369 of OX459028.1, read as the reverse complement.
AAGTTTAAATACAACATTTTATTTAAGGCTGGAGATTCAATTGTAATTCCAGTGTTCTTAAGCCTTTTTCTAATTTTTCTAATTTATTTGTAATGTCAGTTTCCTTAGGCACCCTCTTTTGTAAGTAGAAGAATGTAAAGCAATCTGTTCAAATATGAAACGCAACATTCGCACTTCTAAACTTATTTATCAGCGCTGTACACAGGTCAGAATGCCTTAGATTTCCGGTTGAGCTCAAGTTTACATCTGATGCTTGTTATTGGAGTATTAGGCTGGATAGACATATAAACATTGTTCCTATTGTTGAATTGCAATGTTAATATATATTGGGAAAGCCACTATTTTGAAAATGAAATGGTTTTCAGTCAACAATACGCAACATCTGTCAGTCGATCCTTTTTCCACAACAATTTGTCATACATTAGCCACGTAATTCAGTTCGACCTTAAATGTCGTAAATATAAGTCGTTTAATTACTTTTTTGAGTTTTCAATTTGAATATATCTTAAAAATTCTGATAAAAATATGTGTTGAGGGGGGAAAAGGGTTGGAGGGACAAAAAAAAACGTATTTTTGTGATTTTTTTTTTCACAGTACCTTTTTTATTAAAATTTGTAACATTACATTGATTACATCACTTCAAGAATATTCTGCTAAATTTTCATTAAAAATATTAAAAATAAGCCAGTGGTAGTGGGGAGAACTAAGTAACCTCAAAAAAAAAAAGGCAACATCCGGTAGACAGGATAACTCATGACTGCTTGAATTCAAAATACCAAAAAGATTTCTTTAGTATATATGTAGGTTCATCTTATATTTCAATGAAAGAATAAACAAAATATTCATTTTTGAATTTTTGGTACAGGCTTAATCAAAAAAGTCTGGTTTTTACCAAATATTGCTTCTTTTGTTTGATTAAAAAATAAGTTGTAATTGAAAAAAAAATTCTTAGTCCAGATCCGAGTATTTAATATCCAAAAGAGTGTGTAAAATTTTGGCAAAATCAGTCCACAAGTTTTCGAGAAATTTTGACTACCGACTTAAAAAAAAGTTTTGAGAAAAACGCGATTAAATTTTATATATAACCGCTAGGACTCTATTGGTTGTAACTCGAAAAGTTTTGCTCCTAATGACTTCAAATTTTCTGAAAATATTTCTTATAGCTTATAATATCAGAAAAGATAAAAAAAATTGATTTCCCGACCCGTTTATGCTCTTAAGACAAATACATTTTTTGGCAATTCCAAAATATTCGTAAAATATCCAAATAGGAAATTTTTTTAACTCCGCAAACAGTGTAATTATTGTTTTTTTGAGTGCTTTTTTCCAAGGTAAGATACAATTTTACTTCAGACAGACTTCTCTGCAGACACCTTGATCTGAAGCATTTATTTAGTTCTTGTGAGGTTCGTTGTTTAAGTCTTTTGCTTACACGGCTAAAAAACTTTGATGAGACTAGAAAAATAAAATTTCTCTTAAATTTGAATTTTTTTTTTGAAGTCATCAAAAAATTCAATTAAGTTTAATTAATTTCATTTGGTTTGTTGCCTAAGTCTATTGTTTTCTTCATATGAAATTACAAATAGTCAAATTTGAAAATCAAAAAAATGTTCCAAATTTTGTCATTTCATTCCAACGTATGGTTTTAGTATATCTCTTTAATCACTACATAAAAATATTTTATTGTTTGCAACAACAACAAAAACAACTTTAATCCTATAGTTAAAAGAGTTAAAACCTATTTGGAGGAACTTTTGATGATGAGAACATGTTGATTAAACCAGATATTTTTTTCTCCAATAATAAAAAAAAATGTCCTCTACACACACATACTACATACATACATTCACACGCACCTCATTTAAAGAAATTAACGCACACAATAAATAAAACGTTTTAATTAAGTTTGCTTAATTTGTTGCTATTGACTATTGTTGCTGTTAACAACATTTTAGGTTTTTTTTTTCCTTTTTTATCATCCGCTTATTTGATGGCAGCAACAGTGAGGGAAACTTTAATTTTTTTTTTAGAAAATTAATTTTTGATTTGACATAAAAAATTTTTGAGAGTTAAAATTCTTGTTACCATCGAAGAAACAAAAGAAATAAAACTTTCGCCCGTTACATTTTGTTATCGTCACTGCTGCTACTGCTGTTTCGTGGAGTTTCAATGTTGTTTTTGTTGTTGCTGACTTTTGAAACGTTAAATGTTTCCCATGATTGTCTTTAAATTGCCTAAATGTCATTTGTCTTGTGAGTGTATTATTGTTGTTGTTTTTGTTATGATTGTCGTTCTTACCAGTGCGTTTGGCACCATTTTCAATGTTATCCATCAAAAGTTGAGCTGATTGCTTACTTTTTTATTATTTTCTTACATTTGAGATCTTAATCAAATAGGATGATCTACGCATATTAAGCATTGCGCAGCAAATGCTTACAAATAGTTTTGGGGTTTTGTTTCTTCTAAGAGAAAAATTTTAGTTTTTATGAATAAACAAATCAATATGCAATAAATTACTTATTTTTATCAGAATTTAAGACCTGCACTTCATTATGGCTTTATTCTCTTCTTTTCTGTTTCAAAATACCTTCGTTCTGTCTTAATGAAAAAATCAAAACAGCACTTGCTGCAATAAAGATGCGATACACCTGATAAGCGAAACTTTGCAGCATTTACTCCAATACAGCAGTGCCATCAACAGCAGCAAGAGCCTTTAACTTAGTCTTTGACTCTGCCACTGCCACTGCCATTGCCTACAAAAGGCGTATCGCATCCTAAATCGATCGCACCCGTGACCACGGTAAGCGATCTTAAGCGCTTTAAAGTACGTGAGATTGTTAAACGTTTTTTTCCGCATGTTCTCATTTTTTTTTTTTAATTCGCATTTAATGAAGAATGCGCAAAACAGGTAGCAGCAACAAACTTATTACTGTTTTTGCTGTTGTTGTTGTCGTCACCAACAACATCGCTGGCGTTGCCCATTTTTATGATTAAACTAATTTTTGACCACAAACTGTCGCTTGGTTGGTAGCCTAGAAGACAACAACAGTAACATCAACAGCAACAACGGACACAGCGGCAGCAACAACAGCAATGTTGCCAAGTTATTTTAATAAACTGAGCTACGTGACTGGCATTACAAAGGCAACCACTTGGCCCATACTCCGTCTAAGTTCAAGTTTTGTCTAAGTCTTCATATTTAGTGTATAGGGTTTTTACTTCATTGCTTTCAATGGACAACAACAGGATGGATTGCTGGTGTCGTGGCTTGTGGGTTTCAGGGAGACTCACTCATTTAACAGTAGCTCGTATGTCGCGTAGTAACAAAAACAACAACAGCAAATATAATAAAAATAATGATAATAATAGATTATTAACAACACCAGCCTTACTGTTGTTTTTTTGTTGTTGTTGTTGCTGTTGAACTTGTTGCTGCTGCTGCTGTATAGCATGTACTGCTGCTGCTGACGATTGAGGATGTAGACAAGCAACACGCATGTGCTGTACAACCTTGCTACATGAATTGAGACGCAAACGCTTCATAAAAAGTAAGTAAATTACTATGAATTAAAGAGAGTAACACACTGGTGAACACTGATTTTGAACGCGTAAGAAATGATCAAATGGTACCCAAAACTAAAATTGAAATGCGGTTTGAAATTCATTAAAAGGAAAGAATTTCATTGAGGTTGGGTTTAATTAAAGATAGGACAAATATTAAAAAATGTATAAAGAGGACTTTGAAACGCACACAATTGAAATTGAATGCCTCACTTCCCAAATCGATTAACTCCGTAAATCAAAAAATAGAGAATACCACTAAAACATATTGAAGCATTCAGACATTGTGCATGTTGAACCAAATATAAGCTTTGTCCTTTAATGCAGTTAGTTCATTTTATTAGAGAAATGCATTGTCATTAAATTTAAAAAAAAAAATCAAAAAGTGAAGTTAATCGATTCAATTGTTTCCGTTTATACTTTTTAATATAAAGTACGCATAGTACATAAAATGGTTGACATTCTTAACACCAATAAGAAAGCATATGACAAGAATTCAAAAATTTTTTTTTTTTTTGTAAAACTTTTTTCAAATTTTAATCTTAATAACTTTCCCAAAATAACTGTTTTTAACTACCAAACTACTTTGCTCAAATATCCCTTTCAATTTAGGTATTATAAATATGCTTATTGATTTGTTCTCGGTCAGTTTGCTCCGATATCAAAAATATTACTTTATATCATTTATCGTCAATAAACTCAGAGTTTTCTTCTGCTTCTGTGTTCCTGCAGGTACCACAAAATGCTAATCGACAAACTTTTTTAGCAACTCAAGTCTTTGCGTACAGCTATTACGCGTAGTGATTTTTAGTCACAGCAATAAAATGCTCAGAACCGATGAAGGCAAAAGTATAGGTCAATTCGCAGTAAAATGCATGTTTTTTGTCGGGCTTTGCAACTTTTGTCGAGGTATATGGGGCGTTCTATGCCAAATCGGTTATTACTTTGCTTTTGCAACTCTGATTTTTTTTTTTTTTTTTTTTTTTTTTTTGGTACCGGTTCAGAGAATTCACCATATTTTTTTTAATAATTTTTTATCAAGCTATTAAAGAGACATACACTTTTGCAGACCTACGTTTCTTAACATAACTCAGTGAATAATCAGTCAATTGCATATTTTTTTACTAAGAATTTTTGTTTTTAAGCGTACTTTTCAAAAATACCCAGCAGTTTTTGGAACCATGCATTACCATTTTTACGATTTGTAATCATTGATATATATAATTAGATGGAGAAAACATGCATGATGAGGTAAGCGAAGACGTAATGTATAAACAAATTTACTAAATCACAATAATGAATAACATAGTGTGAAATAGATACACGGAAAAAAAGGTTTTGTAAAAAATAACGTGAGATATTCAAAAAAACCAAAATAATCAGGAAAAATTGTCGTATAGCCCTGTAATTTCTAATTTCATGAAATACTCAGTATAAATTGATGCAAAAACTGCAATCATTACAGTCTAAAACTTTATTATTACAGTTTCAAAATGGAAAATATACAATGTGGTCAGGGAAATATTTAGTTAGCAAAAAGTAATAAGTAATTAATGAAAATTTCATATGATCGACAAATAAAAATTACAGGGTAAACTGTAAAAACTTCAATAAGTATCACATAATAAATTATTTATCTTATGATTCGATATAACTTTTTTGTCACCTTCGTTGTACAAATACGACATAAAATGTAGATACATGGTTACAAGAAAATAATTATATGAATTGCTCCAGGCTGGTTCTCTGTTTCGTGCTATGTTAAAGAAGTATGGTTAGGAAGTATAATGAAACATAAAATAAGAAAAAAAATAACATAAAAACAAAAAGTAAAATTTTCGTTCTTAAAATTTTTTCGGAGTAAATGATAAATTTTACAGTGTGAGCACTGTAATTTTTCATTGACAATCACAATCAATTATTACAGTTTTTCGCTTACTATCTGGGCATTACAGGGAAAAACTGTAATTATTGTCGGAAATCCATTGAATTTTTACAGAATTTTTTTTTCCGTGTACCTGTAAAACAACTGACAGCATGGGCAAATGGTTTGGGTTGTAAGCTCTTAACTCTAAGTGCAATTATTGACGCTTTGCCGGAATATTATACTTTTATGCTATCGCAAGAAGTTTCAATGTGGCGCTATTTTGGTAAAAGCTTGAAAAAACCTCCAGAAATATAAGGAGAGAAGAAGGAAATAATTATAACGAAAGAACATTACGAAATATAGAAATTGTATTGCCATGCCCGAACCAGGAATCGAAAACGGGGACATATAGACTGTGAGCTCACAGCACTGCGCTACAAGGCAGGGTGTTAGTGTTTCTGTTTTCATGAATAATTCGGCAGCAATAGGTGATTGGTAAAGGTATCCTAGATCTTACAGCTCTCTACTCAAGTGCTACAAGTTGGTCATTGCTGTAGACATAATTACACAGCTGCACTTTCTGGTTCAGACACTGATAAAAAGGCCGCTCAAGCTGGGGCAGACGCATGCTGGGTTCGCTGGAGCTCACGGAGTCGCTAGTTGTGCCATTTCCTTCTACAAAAGATACCCTCTCGGGGTATAATTTGAAAGAAATATTTTATAAAATTTGTTTATAGACCTTCTGCAATATATAACAAGCAATTCATTTGGACTTAAGAATAAACAAAAGCATTTATGTCATTACTTATTCCTCATTTATATCAAAAAGAATAATAAAAAACTTTATTTTAATATTTTTTTTTTTACTTTTCATAAAAAACTTTAGTTTGATAAAAAAAAATCCTTTCAATGTGCAACTAACACATTTCTAATTTCGTTGCTTAAAAAGCTTATCATAAGACGCGTTAGAAATTTTCATTAGAAAACAAAATTTTCCGATGCAAATTTTCCACCATATGCGATTTTGACCCAATTTTAAGCAAACCTGAGGAAATATCTTTTTTATATCTTGAGCTATTATTCTCCCTTTTTAAAATATTTTTTTGTGTTGCTCTGTGTAATATAAAAGAATTACTTCGCTAAAAAATGTAAGCTCTTAACATTTTATTACATATGAGATGCGTGTTATTGCTGCTATCGTTTTTTGTTATTGTTGCAACAAACTTGTTGACATATTTGACAATCGTTTATGTTACTTTTCATTCATGATTTGCCACAAAATGATAAGAGGCTTAGCAAAAAATAAAACCAAAACAATAACAATTAACAATAAAAATAGCAACAATAAACATAAACTGACAACAACACAAAATACTACAACACAACATAAAATTGTATAAATAAATGTCGAACTGTAGCGCCTTGCGGTCATATGAATGGAACTCCCTCCCAACAATAACAACACACATTTTTTAGTCCTTTCGATTTTTTGCTGCTGCTGCTGTTGCTGTCAAAACTCAATAATAATGATAAGTGATCATATGCAGCAGCAGCAACAACTGAAATTGTTGTTGTTGTTTTTACAGCGTAGTTAATAATACGCGACTAATAACGCTAGCGGGCGCTGTCAATGCAATTGCTGTTATGCTGTACACACTGGCTGGCATATGCAGCGAACTGATGCAGCATGCGCCGTATAGGAGGTGACGCAAACGTATGGCGATGATTAAAAGCTAAAGCTGCAAGATAATTTAAATTAAAACATAATCCTAAAGCAATGCAGTGCCTACACACAGAGCAGCCAAGGAATTTTAAAGAAAAGAAAAATATGATTGTGTGTGTTTATAGTACTGTGGTAGAAAGGAAATTAAGCTAAGAAAAAACTCTATTACTTTACAGAGCGGTAATTTTTTAAGAATATTCTGCACTAGGCCTTTGACTTTTTGAACAGAATATCTCAAAAGGAACCCAATCTCATATTATGAAATAGAAATGTTGCTACGTACATTTATAACATGGTATCAGAAGCAACTGAAATGTTGTTGTAGATCAAAAGCAGACATACTTAGTAATTTCGAAAGTCAATTGAGGTGCAATTTACTGAAAATATCATCTCGAAGGCCTCTATTTTCAAAATTTGATTAAAATTGAAAGTCTTGAAATAATCGATATTTTCTTAACTGACGTATTGTTACATAGACGCATTGGTTTTTGTATGCATTTTCAAATAAAATTTACTTAATTAAAAGTTTTTTCTCAGTTTTGAACTGCCTGTGGACCGGTAATCGTTATTAAGTCAGCGCCGCCTTAAGACTTTGCGGGGCACTAGGCGACTAGGAACTATAAAGGTGACTAAATATAAAAAAAATTCAATTATTTAAATAAAAAAGATAATTTTCTCTTCTAAAAATGCCAAAAAAAATATAGGGTTACATATTGATGATCAAAAAAATAAGTTATTCAAACATTAAAAAACTTGAAATTTTGGCTCAAAATCAAAATTCTTTTACTTTATTCTTCGAGATGTGTGACTTGAAATTTTTCTTTTTTTTTTCATTAGTACAATAAGTGCGCCAAAACCATTCCAAAAAGTCAAAATTTAACTTTTAAAATTACTATTAGTCCACTTGACTTAAATGAGTTCTTTCTAAATTGGAAAATCAGTCCTCCAAAATTATAGTCAAATTCATTCACTTTTTTCCCAACTCTCAATTGCAGTACGATACCACCAATCGATGATAACGCAGTGGAAGTACCATCACCTAGCCATGAAGAGGTTCGAGTTGCTATCCAGCGACTCAAAAACAACAAAGCAGCGGGTGCTGACGGCCTGCCAGCTGAGTTGCTTAAAGCTGGTGGCGATGAATTGATAAGGTGCATGCATCAACTCATCAGCAAAATATGGCTAGCGGAAAGCATGCCCGACGATTGGAATCTCAGCGTGCTTTGTCCTGTAATAAAAAAAGGAGACCCGACAATCTGCGCCAACTACAGGGGTATCAGTCTTATTTCCATCGCATATAAGATCCTCTCGAGCGTATTGTGTGAAAGATTGAAGCCGTATACAGAAACGCTGATCGGATCCTATCAGTGTGGCTTTAGACCTGGTAAGTCCACCATAGACCAGATTTTTACACTACGCCAAATCCTCGAGAAAACCCATGAATATCAAATCGACACTCACCATCTCTTCGTCGATTATAAAGCTGCGTTCGATAGCCCAGTGCGGGATTGCCTATACGCAACAATGTCTGAGTTCGGTATACCTGCAAAGTTGATAAGGCTCTGCAGGATGACGTTGAGCAATACGTTTAGCTCCGTCAAGGTAGGGAATGACCTCTCCGGAACTTTTAATACCGAGCTCTCGTGTGATCTCTTAAATTTCATTATGGAGGGGATCGTACGAAAAGCCGGTGTGCATCATAATGGCACCATTTTCTTCAAAGGTGTTCAGCTCCTTGCGTACGCTGATGATATTGATATTATCGGTCGGAGTAAGAGAGATGTTACTGCTGCTTTCACTGCTATTGAAAAGGAATCAGCCAAAGTGGGTTTGACGGTAAACGAGGGCAAGACGAAATACTGATGTCTACTAACAACAACAAGAGAGCACGGGATCTAGACTCTCATGTTACAGCGGGCAACTGTAAATTAGAAGTTGTCAAGGAATTCATCTACCTTGGCACCGCCGTAACCAGCAACAATGATGTCAGTCTGGAGATTAAGCGGAGGATAACAATTGCTAATAGGTGCTACTACGGACTCAGTAAGCAATTACGTTGCAGAGCTCTCTCTCGATCGACAAAGCTAACACTCTACAAGACGCTCATTCTACCTGTGCTTCTTTGTGGCGCTGACGCATGGGTGGTTTCGACAACAGACGCAGCCGCTCTTGGGGTGTTCGAGAGGAAAGTTCTCCGCAAAATCTTTGGTCCTGTTCGAGTTGGCGACGACTATCGCATTCGAATGAACCACGAGCTGTATGAGCTCTACGCCGACATTGACATAGTTAAGCGTATAACAATACAGCGACTACGCTGGCTGGGTCATGTCCATCGTATGGATAAAGAAGCTCCAGCGAAAAAGGTATTCGAAGGGAAGGTCTCCGGTCAACGACGAAGAGGGAGACCATGCCTCCGGTGGATAGACCAAGCTGAGGAAGCCCTAACCGCGCTTGGCATTAACGATTGGAGAAGGCGCGCGCAAAACAGAGGCGCCTGGCGAGAGCTAATGAGGTCGGCCGTAACCTGACAACGGGTTGTTATGGCCATCTAAGTAAGTAAGTAAGCAATGCATTTTACAATTATTTACGAATACACAGAAAACAAGAAACTGCACGGAATACGAGAAGCAAAAATTTTATTTTTGTATTTTTATTTTTTCTTATTGTCAAATTCGGCATAAGTTCATTTACGGTTTTTTTTTGGCTATTAATGGTAATATCTGATATGATGAACGTAGTTTCAATTTATTTTATTAAAACGGCACAATAAAAAAATAAAACCAATTGCATTCAAAATTCAACGCATGTCAATTATTTTCGAAATTTATTTAAATGGCCTACCAAACAACTCAAGAAAAATACGTTAGCTATAAAATTAAACAATTGAATCATCATAAATAAACAAAGAAATAACACTTGGAATATGCAAGAAAGCACGGCAACACACGTAATATGAAATGGGAGGAGGGGGTGGATTCAAAAAATTGCAATATTAATCAAGCGGAAAAAAAATTGCACGTAGCAACGGCGACTTATGAAAATTTTTAGCTTTTGCTTGCGACAGTCACGGTCGCTGCAACTGCAACGCGTAGTTCGCATGCGTAAACTTTTGTGACACGTTTCATTCAGCCGCTACATTGGACTTGCAGATATTTCATGAGGCCAGCTAAAGTTAGGTTGAGGCTTAAATGTGGCCATTGCCACACCGCTACCGCAAAGTTACACGTGACACTGCGGTTGCAATGCAGCCAAAAGAGAACGTGGCGGCGTGTTTTGTGATTTTGTGCGGGGTTATTTGCAGACGTTTCGTATTTCCACGTTTAAATAAATGTGCACTCATATAAAACTATAAAGATATCATCAAACAAACCTGAAGTTTTTCGCAACAAATCAATTTTTAAAAAATTGAAGAAAAAAGCAACATTTAACAGACATAGCATGTAATTAAAACGAAAGACTTGGGCAACGAACTCGCTAAGCACATACTCCTGCGCATTTCACACAGAAATTAAATTTTGTTTTTTTTTTTTTCTTTCTTTCACTTTTTTCTTCACTTCACTCTCAATTCTCATGTAACTTCTACGAATAGACGCCATTTCCGCAATTTAATTAGGCGCGCTTCCTTTCCCGTGCCGCAACTCCTCCATTGAACACAGTTTGCGCGTACAAAGTCAACCCATAATCTAAAGCGTTTATCTGATCATCATCATAAGCAGCAGCGCGCTGTGATGGTGGTGGCAATGGTAGTGGCGGCGTAAACATCGATCGATTAGATTCCAAAAGGAAGTGTGAGCTCATGAATATTAAACAGCGCTCAAATTTGAGTACTAAATCCTCTTTCTCTGTTGCTGCTGTTTTATTTTATTCTTTGGATTCTACCTTAAAAATGGAAAAAATTCACACATAAAAATTTCTCACAGCAACAACAATAAAACGCTGCGTAAGGTCAGGCACAGCAATAACAGCAACATTTTGTGGCTAATAAAAATCATAAAAAAAATTTGTTTTGTTATCCTTTGATTTTACGAGACAACGTGACGCTTTGATGCAGCCAAATAATAAATTCAAATTAAAGAATGAAAGCAAAATTAAGTGAACACTTTTATTTCAATTTGAATAAAAAACTCTTTAGAGCAATAAATGTTAAGCTTCTTTGTATTGGTCACGATCCTTCAAAATATATGAAACATTGTTAATCGTTTGCGTGCTTCCACATTCTTTCCACAACACCCAGCTGGGGCCAATTTAATGTATCTGACTCAAGTGGCCGCTTTTCAGCATTTAATTTGTTCAATTTGTGTCACATCGAAAAATTTAATGCGTGCATAATGTTAATGATTAAAATTTTATTTCCTCAAACTTTTTTGAACTCTCTATAGCATTAGATAGGAATATATTTTTTTGGCTTTTTATATCTGTTGTTAAATTTCAGCTAAGTTTTTCCCACAGATTTTAAAAATAGTTACACACGCACACACTTGACTACATATTTTATTAAGTTTGGTTAGCTTTTGTTTCGTAGCTGGCAGTAACTTTTTATTTATGTATTGTTAATTTTGTGACATTATGAATATTCGTGTTTCATTACTACGTCACATTACTTTGTTACGCACATCGGCGTACGTTTCTCTGTCTAAAAGTGAAGTTTTATATTTTTTTTAAGATAGATAATAGAGAAATTGTGCATTACACTGTAAGCTATCACGACACTTGTAAAGGTATTTTGGTGTTTGCCATTTTAATCGATGATGGTTACGACAAAAGACGAAAAGCACCAAGAAGTGTCAAAAAATTTATAAATTTCTGTACGAAACAATCAAAGTCGGCACAATCTGCCGAGAAGAATTTGCACGCTATATTTTAGGATGCGCGTGAAGTTTTTGGAAAAAAATACAACATTTTATTGAAAGTCCTATTTAACTAAAAATAGTGAAACTACTGAAGTCAATGAGGTCAATTATTGCCAAAACTGCATCCATTTTTAGCCACAATAAGAAAACCTTTTCCAATCGTTATGAAACTCTTTGAATTTATAGCTATTACTGCTTACTCCAAAATATTGAAACCTTAAAAGAATTTAATAAAAGTTATTTAAGTTGAACCAACCGCACCAAAATTAGTTTTGGATGGACCAATTATATCAAAAATATAATGAAATAATAAAGAAATATAAGAAAATAATAATGAAAAAATTTGTTAAATGATGAAATATTTTGTAGAAATATTTTTTAGTGCCAAAAACTAAAGCCTTACTGAAATTAACATTTTTCGCATTTTCCTTTCAAATGATTTTAAATCGTTTTCGGAAACTTGACTCAATTTTTTGACTCCGATTTTTATTTAGTTTACTCTTATTTCTGCTCTTCAACGCACAGCAAGAAAAGGTATGGTTAGCACGCATACGCTCTCAAGACGAGCCACGTTCAGTACCGACTATGTATTACGGAGCTGATGTCTTTGGCATATCAGTAATCCGAATAATTTCAATCTCTTTCTTTTAATCTTTTTTTTTTGTAAAAAAAAAAAATTATCAAAAAATTTGTGTTAACTTTTCATAGAAATTTTTTTGTCAACTTAAGATTAAGACATAAATAGTCACTAACTGACACTCGTAAGACGAGAACTGTCGTAAGTGACTTATATTAATTTGACTCCAGCTGTAAAATAGCAGATCGTTCATATAGTCTCAAATCGCTAGAGAAAAAAAGAGGCAAATTAAAATAAATTAGCAATTCCTTTCCTTTCAAACAAAGAAGCTTAAACAACCCAACAATTTATTTATTGGTCGCTTAATTAACGCTATTATCAAAATCAAGTGTAATTTTTACTAAACACATGAAAAAATTGTGAAGAACTTAAGAAAAAACTTAAAATTCCTTACGAAGCAAGTTCGTTTCTTTAGTCTTTTGTTTCCAGATATACAATTCTAATAAATTTATTTTATTTGCTTGTGTTTGGAATAATTTAACAACAACGTTAACTTAGAAATGTGAAAAACTGATGTTCTTGTTCTTCTTTATTTTGTTTTTATTTTATTGTTGCTGTTTTTATTAATGTTATGTTGTTCTTACCATTTTTATTTTCTGCACATGTTTTAGGTCAAATCCATTTTAAATTACAAATACCACCCGTTGCTCGACATTATTCCGCAATGAATTTGTGTTATTGTATGTGTATCGATGAGCTTGTGTGTGTTTGCATAGGTGTGTCAGCTCCAATTAACAAGAAACACTTTCTGCGAAAAGTGCAATCATTTTTTTATTCTGGAAACTACAAAATTGCAACGCCTGTCATTTTCACGCCTGCTTTAAAAATGTTCAACTGCATTAGCAACAACAGCAATCAACAATAAAATTGGCTTAAAAGGCAAATAACATTGTTGCCATGCTGTTGTTGTTGTTGCTGTTGTTATTGTTGATGTTGCTAGTGCGATTACACAAAAATGTCACAGATGGGTTTGCCAATTCGTTTGAACGAATGTTGAAGTTTTTTGATTAGTTCCTTTGATGATTGCAAATTGATTTTTCTTCACTGTTAACCCATTGTGACTTGCTTTTATTTATTTTTTCAAATATTTTAATTTTTTTTTGTTTTCACTATAATGATAAAAAATACAACGTTGTTATTGGTTAAGTAATTTATTATTTTTTTTTTTTTATTAACGCTGGGTGTGGCAAAATGTGGTTGACGTAGTTTTCATTGTTTTTTGTTCATTTTTATTTCTTAATGGCCAAATTTTGCACACCAATTGATGAAGTGAATTTGTAAGTTTCTTTGTTGCAATAAACTATGAAATTGAAAAATGAAGTAGCAATATTTATCCATTGTATTTTTGTCTTCTATGAAAAGGTGAAACACTTTTTATAAAAAAGTGGTTTTAAATTGAATGAAAAATATTTTTGGAGAAAGTGTCTTCACTTTTGCAGACTTAATAGACAAAATAAGCTCAAGTATTATTGAACTAATATCGCCAGGGAACAAAATGAAAAAGTTTGCTGTTGAACAATTATTGAGATATTGTAATTTTTCCATTTGTTCGACTTTTTCCATGAGAAAAGTTAAGTTACTGTACATAATTTTTATTAAATCATACAAGATTTGCAAGATAGGATCAAATGAAAACTAAACTAAAACTAAAAATGTTATTTGTGAGTATTTTTTATTATCACCACGCATCAATTGAGTGCGGTCAAATCTTCCGGCATTCGCGTCAATCTTTGTGTTTTTTAGAGATATTTAAAGCCAGCAACATTTGCATTTTCGTAAAATTGAATAAAATTGAATATGGTGTGCAAAGAGTGCGATACGCTGTTGAATTGCAATAAAAATGACTTTTTGGGCCGTTTCGTAACTGTAGACAAAACCTTAACTCATCAAAACACATCAGAGACAATGGTATTGTCGAAGCAGTGAACTTCTCTTGGGGAAACGAGCCAAATGGATTGGTAGAAAGAGATTTAAGTCAAATGAAGAGGTCATCTTTGAAACGAATGCCAATTTTGGGGACTTCTACGTTTCGTATTATGGCGAAGACAACAATAAATTGAAGAGCCATTGGATCAAGTATATTGGGCTAAAAAGAGATTTTGTTAAGAAATAAATTAAGTTTAACCCACAAAAGTTGTGTTTTCTTGCACACATCAATTACTTTTCAGCCCACCAACGAACGTAAAATCTTATCTCAGCTTGCGGGAGCAAAAAGTTCAATTTAGTGAAAATTTAGCTCAAGTGCCAAAAGTGGAATTAAGCTCGAAACTACGCTGTCGTCAATTTAAAGTGACAAGTTTCAAATGTTTGGAAACTTTAATTTGATTTTCTCAAGATCAATTTTTTGAGTTCCGATCTTTAAAAGTACTACATTTTTCTTTAAATGTTGTGTGTTTTTTTTTTGAATTTTTTAAGTAAGAGATTGTTTTATTGGCTTTTTATAAAAATATTGTTAAATGACCGAAATACTTCACAAATATTTGCGTAAAAATTTTGTTGATTTTGTGTTATTTTATTTAAAAGTAGAATTTAATTAGTTCGCGTTTCAAGGATGTTGAAGTCGAGCGAATATTAGATATATTTTACTATAAATTTTCCAATTTGATTTTTGGAAAAATTCTTTTTAATTTTTGAGTGGTTCATAATCCTTTCAACGCAAACTTTTTCCTAGATTTTTGATTATTCATTTGTACAAATTACTTTGGAATATTTTCTTTAGTCCAATGAATTGATTTTGATTTCAGTTATTAAACGTATTTTGTTGGTTTATAGAACAATGACTTTGTCAACTGAGTATATACATGCAATATTCTTCATCTAAAGACTGCAACTTTGCTATAGTCTAGACGAAAGATGACTTTACTACGCTCCGTTCATTAGTTTTTCACTAAAAGCAATCAATTTTTAAATGATTTTTGCATATAACTTCGTAGTGCAGCATCGTGGTATAACATCTACACATGTTCATCACAATTTCCATCATAGCTCAGACGACGATGCTTCCCAACCATAAAATCAGCCAAGCAATGCAATCCATCAAATTAATCAAAAACTAAAAATCGATATTTTTACCAACAAAGTTTGTGTTTTTTTTTTAACTGAGTTTCTGGAAATGGCCTAAAGTCACCGACATCACTTGCCGTCGCTTTAACGACCAAACTAAAGCGCGAACTATCTCTACAACAAACTAAGACTGAACTCAAAACAAAGCAGTTGGTGCCGAGCTAATAAAAGGCCCATGGCCAAAAAACTGAAAAATCAAAAACACGCACTTTTTTACTCGAAAAAAAAAGGGTCAATCAAAAAAGCCTTTGATGCATAAACGACAGGGCAATGCATCATTTTGGGTGCAAAGCTTTGAATTGAATGGAGAAGGAGATGGAGAAAAGAGAAAAGACACCAAAATATAAAAATCGATCATTTAATTTTTCCCAAATTGCCAAAATTCAAAAACCAACCAAATTTATAGCGTTGTAGAAAAGCGCTCGCTGCACGAGAAGAAGCAGCCTTTTTAATATTAAATGCCAGCACGTACCGTTATATTTCGGCAATGGCCAGCAGCTATCGTAGCTACAACAACAATTGTAGCATACAAACTAACAGACACGCAGCCAGTGTTGCAACTAAGGTTGCAAGATCGCTAGAATTGAGAGATTTTAGTAAATTTTTACAAATGTTTCCAAATGTTCGATCTCGATGATTTGTGCAGAAAGTCGTATCTAGCGTGGCTGCTGCAACTCTAAATAGTTACTCATTACAAAGTGAAAAAGATACACCAGCTCTATAGTCCAATCCCATGATCCATGGAAGTAAGATCGGATTAAGACTCTGGGAAAGTAAAAAGGACAAACGTACCTACGTATTGCATTGAATTTTATATTGGCAAATGAACCAAATGGGCTTTATTTCCTAAGGAATATTCTCCCATTAAAATCTTTTGCTATCATTTTTGTGTCATTTTTCCTAAGGAACTATCTTTATTAGATCTAAGTGTAAAATATTAAAAAATTTTGAATAAGTCGACTAAAAATTTTGAAATATTTTTTTAAGTTTATAACTCTCAAAGACGTTTGTAATTTTTGTGTAAAATTTTCCATTATTTCAACATCTTATTCGGATTTTTTTTCCAGAATGTACGAAATGCCCATTTCAAAGTATTGACAAATACTATATAATAATATATATTTGTATAAATGATTTTGCCACATAGTTTTCGTACGATTTTTCCGAGCGAAATATGACCTCACATTATATCAAAAAACCTTTATAAATTTTTTTTAAAAAGTAATATCAAAAATGGTGTGTTTTGATGCCTCTATAATTTAAATATTTTCGAGCAGTTCTCTCAGTAACAAGTAACACTTTTCAAAATTAAATCAGACCCATACTAGCATACTTCATACAAATCGTATATCTGGCAACCCCAAATTGCAGGGATCCATTCATTTAAACGCGTACGATTTCTTGACCCAGTAATTAACTGAAATGGAGAGTGAAACTTAAGCATTTTTTTTGATATTTCAGTTTTGATTTAAGTTTTTCGGTTCATCAAATGCCGTAAGCAAGGATGCTGCGCGTAGAGATTAGAGGAGAACAAGCAGCAGACATTGGACGACGACACTCCAGGCAACAACGCATTGCAACGCATTCAACTTAAAAATGTGTGTTTTAAACTAATGACATGAGCGTCGCATGCGTTAGACGCACGCGACAAATGAAATGTTTTTACTGCATCAACGAAATTCTTAAGGGGGTTTTACACGACTTAAATGAGTTTTTGCGTGTCTCTGTATCGTGTCCAAGTTTAGTTGTTATTGTGCCTCTAATTATGATAGATCAACAGCTACAGCAGCACCAATATTAAAAGAAGTAGAGACTTTGTTGCCGAAATTGCAGCTACTTTACTCGATCCGATCAAAAACCTATTAAGTGTCTGTTGGAGTCAAATAATTGAACGGTTTCTGCGTTAATTTGGGTTGAGAGCGATATGTGGAGAGAAAATCAAATAACTTCAGGGTAAGATTTGTGTGAAGGAATTTCTTCAAGTGCTAGCGGTGTTCAATTAAAACAAATGTTAGTTTTGTAATCATTTTATTTGAAATCTAAAAGGTATCTATTTAATTTTGTTTCTATTGCACGCAGGAGAGAAATTAAGAATGATATTTAATTCAACATCAAAGGGTCGTCTTTTTGTTTGGGCAGCGTGCTTTTATTTTTTAATGGAGATGTGGTGATTATTTTAACTGTTTTTTTAAAGGGGGAAAATCTAACGTTATATCGTGTGATCTTACTAACAATATATACCTTTAATACATTACCGCACTCTCGTTTTAGATAGAAGTAATTGATATCTTAATGGCAACACTTGAAGAATTGATATGGGCAAAATTACTCAAAATATAATTGGTACAGTTACAAATTCAGCATGAGCTGGTGCACTTAAAGTTGCTCCAGATCAGAGAAGAGTAGAAATTATTCCTTTCCAAGAAATTTGGCTTTTTTCTGATTTCATGGCAAAAAACAAATGAAATTAGGGATCGATTTTTCCAATCCCATTGCAAAATATAGAAATCATTTTCTGACTCCACTCAAGAAATCAATATTTGGAATTTAACAATTTTATTACCAATCTAGGGAAATGGAATTCAGAGAAGTTTCTTTAATGGACAAAATGAATGAATAAAAGTCAAATTGATTTTGATTCCACTCTAAGGAAATGTAATAACACTTAGTGTATTTTAATGATTCTCAATCAGGTAGCTTATTAACTTCCTTCACTTTTAAACTTACTGTTTAAATTTTCAACTCCTAACTACATTGCTTATTGTTAGTGGGTGGATTATAAGGTCCTTCGCAGTTGATTTATTAAATTGTAACCTAGTTTTTTTTGGTTTGTAGTTTCCTAACTCCCAAGCAGTTACTTTGTCATTAATATCGTTAGTTATTTCATCATATCATTAGCTATCTTTTTGACTTCGATCCAATTACTTAAGTACTTCATTAACAGATTATACTTCGATGCCCATCTCGACGGATTATCGTTCTCAGCAGATACTTTGTTGACTCCCAACCAATTACTTTTTGTAAATAAGTGGCTCATTGACTTTTGTCCACTTAGCTCATCCTTTGTGGATACTTTTTTGGTACGGGGCTAAGGTATGTTATCCTCAGTGGATCCTTATTATCGTCGATGAATAGTTTATTGACTTCCATATAGTCACTTGTAAGTGGAGGTTTTTCTTTATTCCTAATCTAATCAGTTAATTTATCCTTAGTGAGTAGTTTGTTGACTTCCAAACAGAAAATTTATTATTTCTCTAGCGGGTATTCTCCAAAGTCTCATTCAGTTAGCTTATCGTTAGTGGTTTGTTCGTTTTAACCACTAAGCTTACGATAAGATAAGTTTTGATAATGCTTAGGATAAGTTTTTGACATTATGGGTAGTTTGTTAACTGCAATTTAAATGCTCAAAGGCAAATCAGACCTAAAAAGAAATTGATTTTCTCGTAAAATTCATTTAGAAATGTGTCAATTAAATAAAAGATGATTAGCCGAGAAATAAACATGAAAAATCGCTCTAAAATTTTTAGCTAAGTCGTTTAAAATTTTTTTGAAGAGCTATCTACTACCAGATTATATTAAATTTTAAGCATAGTTTCCTTATGAAAAATCTACCCAAAATTCATACCAGAATTCGCCAACGGATTATACATATATAATTTTAAGACCAGACATTTTCGAAGTCTCTTACTTTTCGTACTAAACTTTTATTCTATCTATGGTTATATTTTATTTTAGTTTTGGGACATCTTCTGTTTAATTTTTCTATAGGAAATAGCTACATCCATATAATTAGATTTGATGACTGAGATGACTGATTTTATCTATATGTATGAGTAGTTTTTGTATTAATATTTAAAAAAATGTTGAATTCACTTAACTTTTTGATAGTAAAAAATAGTTAATATGAACTTTTCTCTCAAGGATTCCAAATATTCGACATTTGGGCGCCAAAAGAAACATAAATTATGCATTGAATTCAAAACGTAAAATATATTTACATTAGAAGTTATCTTTCCTGTTCTAAATTCAAACGCAACCCTAAAAAGTTGCGCTTTCAATTACATAAACAAATAATAGATATTCATTTTTTTCGCTCCTTTATTTGTTTCCATGATTAATCAGCGGTTTAATTTAAATTCTAGGCAGAAATCGATATACAAAATAAGTACGATCGCATATGCTCAGATAGAATGTTTTCCAAAATCAAATCGAAATTCATTTGAATTGATAAAACCAAACGAAAACACGCAAACAAACAAACAAAAATTGTAACAAAGGTGCGAATCTAGTGAATTCAAATTACAATACTTACAATATACACTCTTGTTAATGTTGTTGTAATTGTTGTTAACGTTGCTGTCGATCAACACCAAACAACAATAAAAACTTGAAAATAAATTCCAAAAAAAATAAAAAACAACAACAGCACTTTAATCGAATGCGCGTTGAAATGTTTGTGCGATCAAAACTGATCGTCTGATTTTTCGCTTTCGATACGGCGATCAACGATCATTGGAATTGCAAATTTTTTGATTTGATTACGTTTGTCACCAACGTCCAGTTGTATTTCGTATGAGTATGTCTGACGCACTGTTTGACTGTTTGTCGTTGCGCACAAGCGGATATAAACACGCAATACTGTGGTGATCTAGCTTGCGTAGATCGATCAATCGCAACTTTTTTGCTTGCGTTTACATTGAACTTTTTTTTGGCTGGTAAGTGATACTGGTGTATAAAACTCTAACCACATGAAACTTATTCTGATTATAAGACTTTGAAACTTACTACTGATCATGCAAATCGATTCGATATTTTGCCCGTTTGTACATATTTTGAAGTGATTCAAAATCTCCATATCATACAGATCGCATTTATCTCTAATCATTATTGAGCTATAATACTCGTACGAGAAGTTAATATCTGTTTGTAAGAAATAGTACTTCTAAACACTTTTTTCATAGTGAACTGCATTAATTTGCTATAGTGGTGCCATTAGTGTGATCGTCATCGACATTAATGTGACAAGAATGCAATAAATGCTTGAAACTAAAAGTGGCATATCTGTGTAAGAACTGATTCATTAGTCTGTATCTCGTTTTTCCTCGGAATGCACGGTGTTTCTTAATCTATTTTGAATGCAAGATCCTTAGTTCACTTATATTATTTTTGGCTGCTATGAGGCAATATTTCAGAGATCGGTTGTAATTAAAATAAAAATCTCGAATTGAACTTTAAAAACAAATTGTTAAATTTCAAACCTGTTTGTGACGCCATTATGTACCTCATTTGAAAGGTATTCTATACATTGCTCTGACCAAAAGTCTTCATATGGGTATAAGTTTGAGCTAGGATAACTTAAGAGTTATAGAAAATTATAATTTCAATATGTGCCTAATACATATGGATATTTTCAAATTTCGTTAAAGCTTAATACATTTCATTGTTTGAGGCTATAGAAATGTGCGATGCAAATGTTTTTGAGATCAAATATGCAGATCGATAGCATATTTTGCTCCGGCCCGATATATTTTGCCTTAAACATTTTTATCCAATATTTCGTATTTCTCATAAATTATTTTTCACCCAACAGGTTAAATATATTACTTAACCTAAAACAACAAAAACTATCCTTTTAGTATTTCTCACACCTATGCATTAAAATGAATCTTCGCAACGATTCACTGCCTTCGTTGCCTTTTATTGCGTGACAACTCAATTTTTAGAGAATTTGACAGGAAAATGCAATCCTTATGTGTTATCCTTACAACAAAATTACTAGTTTTTTGATTTAATCAGTGATTTAGCAGCAACAAATTCATCATCAGCACGTCCCATCTTAGAGTCACAACAAAGCCCACAAAATGACGACAAAAAATTAGAAAAAAGTGCGTGACATCTTTAACCCATGTAGGTATCCTTGCAACATATTCAACGATTTCTTATTAAATATTTCTAACTTATTTCACAATATCACAACGAGAGTTAAGCTGTCATGGCAATCATTGAAAATTTCTGTGAATTGCACTAGTGGTAGAGTCATGGAATACTCCGGTAAACTGAAATATCAAGTGCAGGCAGACTGACGATGCTGTGCGTTCACTGTGTAAATTCAAAGAATCCTTTGCGTAATGTGAAAGTGAAAGTTATTGATCTTCGAGTTCACGGCTGGATATCTTTCAGGAGGCAGTGATAGTGGCGCCTAACGGCGTTTTTATTATGTTCAACAAGGGTCATAAATTTGATCTTCCGAAAAAATGGGATTGTGCTTGTGAGGTAATGAAAATGTCGTGTAGAAAAGTGTTTCATTTGATATATTGTTAAGTTCATTGATTAACATAAATATTTTTTAAATAAAATAGTCCTTAGGCAAGTACAAAATTATTCTACACCAAAAATTATAAAGTGTTTTTGTTGTATCAGTATGTTGCAAAAAGTTGTATATTTTTTCTCAAATTCATACGATAAGTTTTAATACTGCACAATGCGAAAATATTTTACGCAGACTTTACTCATAAAACCCAAGCCATTCAGTATTTTCAAAGTTCTTTATTTGTTGTTCAGATTACTCCCTTCCACATCTGCACAAACATCTTCATTTGGTTTTTAACACTACCAAACGTCAAAAAAATCCAAAATTGAACAAAATATTTAGGCGCTTAAAAACCCCCGCCATTTTGGAGAACCATCCAACTTTGATGATATTTGAGTTCTTCAGATCAATTCGTTCCATAACACATTTAATGAAGAATATTTTAAGTAATTTTTTTTTTTTTTTGTATATTTCCTTCGATGTAGATTTCCTTCGCTATATTTTTATAATAAAAAGTTAACATGTGAATTTCGGCGGACAAAAAAAAACACAATGATGTCAATATATTAGCAAATTACATTAAGTTGCACTGTAACGAAATAAACTGCTTAAGTTTAATAAATTTAAAGAAAAAACAAAAACAATTCAAAACACAAGGGGACTTATTCTTTTTTTGTTACTAAAACTCACCGCTCCAACTGCGGTTATTCGATCGCCACATAATAAATTAACCCAATCAAAACACATCGATTTTCCAGTTATTATAGGACCCCCAGCATTTGATGCTGCGATCGAGATTAAGCATCATGTACGCTACCAGTATACGCGCCTGCGTAATGGATTCCTTTTTTATGATAATTCACTTCGAGATTATTGTAATCAACGCGATTCACTTTTTTTATCGATCGACAGACAGGATTAGTAAGGAAAGTATACCATGTAATTTATGACAATTTATGCGGCGTTAATGTTACGTCTTTTTGACTTCTGTCTCTGGATTATCATTTCGATGGATCAGAGAAGATTTTCTTCTTAGTTGGTGAAGGGAAAGGTGTGAGCATTTATTCTTCAAAGTTACATGCGATGATGCCATTATGGCATCCTTTACTTTATTTATTAGCATATATGATCGATTGTTTTATACGAGAAACATTCATTTTGATGCGATCAATCAACGAATTTGTAAAACAAAATTAAATAGAAATTATCGAATTGTTTTACAAATACCATTTTTATTTTCAAGGCATAGACTGTCAATGAGTATATGTGGGTTTCACTGTAATGAAAAACGGGTTGTGATGTAGATAAAATCGATAAAAATAAAGTATAAATTATAATGTAATATTTAGGCACAACAGACCATAAGAGACCGAGGCCTATTCATTCCTACTAAAAAATGCTCAAACTTTCAAAAAGGTGTGCCATAAATTAAAAAAATATTCATTGAAGAGTGTATGACTTATTCTATACGGTTGGAAGTTACACTTTCACAAATTTTCTTGAAATTTGTATATACATAGGGTATACCTACAAGGTATGCTTTCATTTTAATGCATAAGAAAGTATGCGTAATTCCGCAGAGAAAAAAAAAATGTTTTTTTTTCTTCTGAAATTTGAAGCCAAAAAAGTCGAGCAATTGACTAAATACATGACGTTCTTGTGGCCTTTCACGGAAAAGTGAGAGGTTCAGGGACTTCAAACTTATGGCCAAAAAACTTAAGCTATTGAATCATAATGAACAATTTGAAGTCCCATGTAAAACTTACTTCATACCGAACATACCCATTTTACTGTGGATACAGGCGTTGATTTTGTTTAAGGATGTAATGGAGTATTTCAACTATTCTCGTCAAAATTTATTAAGAAAATGCAATGAGAATCCCTTCTTCGATTGTAGCTCTCGGTAAAAAAAAAAGTGCATAAATTTTGTTCGAGTTTTATTCCAATCCATATGAAATTCCAACGTATGGTCGGTTTTTATAGAAGATTTTTGTAAGATGTTAACTTGCTTTTGACACACTGAATCTGAAAATGGAAGCATTTAGTGCATGTTTCTTTTTGCGTGATTAATTTTAAAAGCAATTTCAAGACATCAATAACTTGATATTTAATAGGAATATCGTGATAACTAATATTTAAGAATGAGATTGTGGGTCTAAGGAATACAACTTGACAAATTTGATCAAAGTTGACCCGGAGTTGCGCGAACATCGAAAACAGCTATCATTTTATTTATGTAGATTACTTAAGTAATTTTGGCTGACATCAGCTTTCTGTCTGACGTTAGCTAACTCCCTTTTGTTTAACATTAGCTGCGTCAATATCAACTATAAATTGAACACATTTTAAACCATAAAACTTCTCTTTAACACCAAAAATACATCGCTTTCATATTCCATTACTTATTTGTTTATTTGTCCGACTGTTTAACTTTTCTTTGATTATAAAGTTGTTTAAACTTTTGACATGAGTGAGAAAATTGAGCATCAGAGACAATTCATTCACAATAGTACGCAAAGCAAAGTAAATTTAAATGAAATCGACAAGCGAGAGAACTTGATTTTACATTAAATTTGCATGGAAAGTGCTGATTTCATCTCGATCTTGACTCCAAATTGAGATAAATGAATATTGTGCAAATTTTGACGTCAGTTTGAGTCTCTTATAAAACAGATCCTTAGAGTCCCTTAGACATTAATCTATTTTTCTATAGTTATTTATAAAATCAGCAAATTTTTTAAATGTTTGGGAATGTTGTTAAATTTTATGTTGATTCAATTTTATTGAAAAACCATTGAAAATCTCTAGCAATCCACAGTCAAATTTCAGCAAATCTCATTGAATTGTTGCGGTCAAGTGTGAAATTTGCACAATTTTCGCCACAAACTCAACTGAGGCAGAGCAGTGCGTTTTCGTAACTCGAATTTCAACCCTCAAACCGCAAGGATACGATGGTATGTAGTATTGTTGTAGTTGTTGTTTTTGTTGCAATACGAACATACGAATGCATAATTAATTCGCATTCGCCTTCGCTTTAACTTGTGGTGAATTTCAATTTTGTTGTTGTACTCATAGTTGGGTGAATGCAATTGCAATTGGTGAGCAAAACAAAAATCCTTTTTTCGTCCTTTTGTAATTTAGTTCAGGCATTCTCGCACAGATTTTTCTCTTCTTTTAATTGAAATGCATTAAATTATTTGTGTTCATTTAGTCATAAAAACTAAAAGCCACATTTTCTAATAAAAGTTTTTATGTTCCGAAATTAAATTGATTTTGCAGTAAAGATAAAGGATAAGAGGTTAGAAGTTTAGCTCAATGTTTGGTTATGTAGTGTAGAATAACATAGCATGGGACAAAATCATTTTGGCCAAAACGAAGCAGCATATTTTTCGGTTTTTTGTTGCAACAGAATAAGAAACTTTTTTTGGTAATGTAACGCACGACCAACTTTTGTATAGCAAATGTAGATACTTAAGGTTACAGCAGCCTTTTCAAAACTTGATTTTATTAAATGAATATGAGTATGAATTGAGAGTTGCCATCTTTGCTTTTTTCATAGACAAAATCATACAAAGTATTCTCATTCAAAAAAAGATTAAATTCAAAATTGTTCTTTTATTATTTTATTTCATATGAAGAATAGTTTAAGGTTTTTTTAGGTAATTTCCATTTTTTTTTAAGCAAAGTCCGCAAAAAATATTTATTTTGGCTTAACAAACTATAATATATGTATAACTAATGACATTTTAGTAAAGTATGTAGTACTAATAAATATCTATTAAATGAACTACGGATCGTTAGTGCGATGTCACACGACAGGCATTTGAGTGCGGGCAAACAATAATTTTTTACTCTCTTTCACTTTTTGAGTGGAGGCCAGTCACACAAAAGTGAAATGAGTGCCGGTCAACTTCTGACGTTTATAATAATTTATTAATTTTTCTACTCCATTTTTAAATGCGTTTTTGATAAAGGAGTTGTGTTTCACTCGTTTTCTTAATGCTATTCAAAATAAGTAGTTTTTAATGTACTTTTTCCGCTCCTTAACACAATACTTTTTTTATTTACTACATCGCAACACTATTTTGAGTGGTGATTGCTGTCATGTTCGCCACTCAAAAATTAATTATTTTGCCCGTCGTACAAAAAGTTCATTCTCTCTCGTTGTCATAGTATTTTTTATTTATTATTTAATTTTCTATAGAAACAACAACAAATTTTGCTTGCGCGCACTCAAATGCCTGTCGTGTGACATCGCACTTCGCCACTCAAAATGAATTATTTTGCCCGTCGTACAAAAAGTTCAATCTCTCTCGTTGCCATAGAATTTTTTATTTATTATTTATTTTTCGATAGAAACAACAACAAATTTTGCTTGCGCGCACTCAAATGCCTGTCGTGTGACATCGCACATACTAGTTTTATTAATTTTTGAACATTTTTTAGGATGATTGCTATCGTTGAAAAGTTATGCACTTTTTTTACCTTGATGGCAACGCTTTTTAACACTGCAGAATTGCAGACAATACAGTAACCTTGTGCAAAGAATCGCCAAAACGATGTGTGGGTTTTCTTTTAGAAGCAATGAAATTTTTAAGAAAAGAGCATGGCAAAAATACAATCGAACATTAAGACGAACTGAGCAAGCTCACATTGCCAAAAATGGAAATTTTCGTGTAACATAAGTTTTGCAGTTTTTTTGCAATTTTTGTGTTTGCTCTCAAGAAAGAATTTTCCTTATAATTTTATTTTTTTATTATTATTTTCCGTAAAAATATGTAAATTTCTTGTAGCTTAATTATTTAAACTATAAATTCACTGAAATTTTTGCCTAAATTTCTGTCCCTTTACCTATTTAGCTTCAGTTATCAAACACTGAGAGTGAAAACTCGTATCTCAGAAGCCATATCTCTTAGTTTTACGATACAGACATATTATAACGAATTAATCAAATCGCTTGTGTCATTGTTGCTAACTACTTGAATCACAATGTGGAATTCAATAGAAATTTTGTTGACACACCTACGGTGAAGAGCATCGCGTCAGTTTTCGTAGGGATGTTCTTTTCCATGAAAATCATAACACACCGTAGTTATCAGCGTAAGTGATCTTGTTTTATTATTTGTATGTTTGTAAACAATAGAGGAAATTGACAACTTTCGTTATTGTGTTGTGTGGTCAATGATTTTCAGATATCTACATTACACAATGCAACACAAAAAAATAAACTACTTCGGTTAGGTCACTTGATTCTGGAAAGCTTACATTAAATGAGAAAATATGTGTTATTCTACGTTGAAAATTATTATTAATTCAGTACAAGTTCATGGAAAAAATTCTCTTGAAATATTTCTAGCCATTTGCTCCAACCCTTGTAGATCTTTTTGGATCTTTTTTTTTTTTGAAAATTATTTACAAAAACCATGCTTAAGAATTAAAGTATTTTTCAAAAAATCCAGAAAGCTTCATTGATGGTCCCAAAAACAAATAGCAAGGCCTAGGATAGTGCACAAAAAAGTTTGATATTTTTACGAATTTGATTTTTCTCCACAGAAAAACTCTAATTCAACTTAGTATTAATTTTCTCATGAAATCAATGGTGATGACTTTTTTTAGTCATCAGACTATACGACTATTTAACCGATAACAAACATTTCAATGCACATAACATAAAGAAACCTATAAAGATGGAGGACAACACATAATTTGGACGCCCAGGCCTGTGCTTTGCTAGCGACACTAACCATCAGATGCGAATGAGATTTTTTTGGTATTATGCTTTTTATTTTTTTCAAGCCCAAATGAAATTTTTGGTAAAATATTTTTGTGGAACATTGAACAACTTGAACACACTTTTAGATTACACTTTTAAAAAATCTTTAAAAATAGTTACAAAAAAGATATGAAGATTAGAGTTAATGATTGAAAATGCTTAAAGAAAATATTCCACGTAGAGTTTCACCAAAGAGTCTCTAAGGGAAAATTTATCTTAAATGTAGATTTGCACAGTTTTAATCAATTATTTCATTTGATTTTTGACGGATATATGTAAATTTGAATTTACTGTAAAAGTTTCTAAAAGCGTTCTTCAAAAACGACGACATATCTGTGGCCACAAGGAATAACAGCTAAAGTCGAACTGTGATCACAAGGCAAAACAACATAAGTTCTGTGCATAAGCCTGCGACTTATACTGTTTTGCCTTATCATCGAATATCGACTTTAGCTGTTATCCCTTGTTGCCACAGATATATTTATTTTCTGTCCCCTGCCATAATCAAGTGTCAGAACCTCATTATTTTGCACAAAGTTTAGTTTTGCCATACAGTGTTATTGGTTACATTGAAAATTTTTGTTAATTATTATTTATATTGTACTCGTAGGTACTGTCTACTATTATTAGTATAAATGTCATCATCTGCAAGTTTGTGAGCAACAAATGCTATAAATGCGCTGACCAGCATTTGAAAGTGCGTGTGGCTTTCTTGTTTAGTTCTAATCCCGCCTGAATCCTTTCAATCGGTTATTCTTATATTGATGAGTTGTTAAAGCGAACATACGAATAAATTCTACCTTTTGACAGCATTTGTCAAAGCGCAAACAAACGTCAAATGTCAAACGTCATTCATTCATCTAATTGTTGCCTGTATTACGCCTTCTAGAGACGGTCTACAATGTAGACAACAAAGACTTGAAATCATAAGAGCTCAGTGTCGCAGTTTATAATTTAAATTATCACCCTTTCTTTCTTCATCACAACAAGAGTCAATTGTAGTGATGGTAAAGTAAACATTTAATGCAAAGTCATTCTAAGAAAAAAAATCCTTTATTGGTTGAGTTTCCTTTGAACTTTTCGCCAGTAAATAATATATTTTTTGGGAGGAATCATTTAGTTTTGGCCTGATGATTGTTTTTTAAACACAAAGATAATCTTATTTTTGCTTATAAAGCTCATGGTATGCTGAAATCGTTGTTTGGCAATATCTCAAAATCTATATATGAAACGACGCGCTATGTGACTTGTCGAGTTCTATAATATTTCGTAGATTTTGGATCGCTGAACACACATAAGTCCCATATCGAGATCGGCCTATCATTTCGGTTTTTTTTTCTGATATTATTTCTTTATAAACATTTCCTTATATTTCTGATGCTTACAAAAACGAAACGGATCTTAATATAAACGAATTTCAAAATCAAAACATCTTTAGCGGAATACACGCCGACCGCAATGGAAAGAAAAAGTCGCGGTTCTTAATTCACTATTTTGGCAAAAATCAACCTTTTGGCATGAATCGGAAAAATCTACACTGTAAATAAAACCGTGTGAAATATTTCATTTATATAGTATATAAAATGTATATAGTATATAAGATTTTTATACAACACTTTTCAATTCTTAAAATATTATGTGAAATAATGCTGTTTCTTCACTGAGAAAACAATTTTTTTTGAATATAACAAATTATATTTGATATAGACCAATTAAATATTTGATTAAAATGTTCCAACCAACACTTACCACTGTTTGATCCAAATACAATTTGTTTAACTCAAATAAATATTTAATTGTTCTATATAAAATATGCATTTGTTATATTCAAACAAATCCTTTCCGCAGTGTTAATTTAGTTCATTTGGTAAAGTTAAGTAATTTGTTAAGGCGGCACAAACGCTGGCAATTTAAGACAACAAAAAAACATTAAAAACAAAAGAAGAAGAAAAAACGATGTAAAGATTTAAGTTTAAAGGATTATAAGCCGCATTTGGCGGCACTTTTTTGGTTTTTGTTGTCGGCGTCACCATCATCAAGATTAAAGCCCGAAAATCGTGCAGTTTTTGTTTAGTTACATATGTGCAGTACTTGCTGGTTGAAGCGCGTGCGAAAACAAAAACAGCAACATGAAACAGTGTCAGCTTGCTAAAAAAAGTTAAATGAAAAAATAACTGCAACGCGGCTCTTAAAACATTTAAGTGCAAATGAATCGCTTAGAAGGACAAATCTTGTACTATAGTTGAGGGCCAATGTACGCGAAAACGGAAAAATTTTAAATTTGAAATTTGAAATTTGGCAACAAAATCACACGCGCACTCACAAAAAGTAGAATTCAAGTCTACATTCTACTCGATTACATGCGGAACTTTCGCTTTCACTGGACTATGATCTACATAAATACGAGAATTCTACTTTGATGAAATGTCATACGCCGCTTGACTGCTTCTTTCGCCAAGGTACAACAAAAATATATAAGCAAATTTGTAGTTTCATATATACATTGGTGTCACTTCGTAAAACAAAAATGTGTACTAATTGTATTTCAGAAGCTTCAGCTACTAAGCACCAATTGCAAACTTTTTTTAAAAAAATAATTTTGATTTGCTTAAAAAAATAAAGGAGTTACAATTCATTTACAAAATATGCTTGTACAGCATTACCCCCTGCTGATTCCTACGATTTACCATAGAAACTTGACCACCCTCGAATTTACAGTGCTGAGTAATGAATTATGTGCTTATTGTGTAGCCAAGGATGAAGGATATCTCCATTAAATAGTTGATTTTTATCTCTCGCAGAAAAAAAAAGTTCGTGAATGAAATTTCTACAAAAGGAAATTTATTACTAATGATATTTGACGATATCACTGTAACAGGAACTTTGTAAAAAAACGGCAGCAACAACAATACGAAAACAATGAATACACCAACATGCTTGTCAAGGATGCGCTTAAAAAAAGCACATCCGTTCAATGCATCCCTTGAACGACACTTTTGGCAATAAATGGCCCAAGCTTCCGGTGGGTTGGTTAGTTGTTCTTAACGGGATGAAAGCAAACGTGCGTACGTACGTGCTGAGAGCTTTAGCGTAATATACATACATAACAAAAAATTGACAGCATAATTCTTGCTGATTTCTTTATTTTTTATTGTCAATTGTCATACACATAAATCTTCTGTTTTTATAAATATTTTTTCCCCAATTTTTTCTATCCACCTATTTTACTGTAGGTAATTGTTGTTGCAACATATTTTGTTCTTTTTTTGTTGTAGCTATTATATAAGACTATAAATGGTCAAAACGCATAAAACTTACACGCCGTAGCCACCATAATCATAGTCAGACGAAGAAACAGCTGCGGTGATCGTCATCTTTAGCTATTGGTTACTATGCAGCATCATCATTGTTTGATTGCATCTATCAGTAGCAACATTTTGATTTCTTTGGCGTTTAAAACGGACGTGCAATTAGTAGTTTTGTCGCCAGTATAACCATTTTTGTAAACGCAAAAATCATTGCGCTTAAGCAATATCACAGAACTCAAATGGGTGATAAAACTAAGCTGGAAAAATGACGCCAGTTGGATATATAGTCGTAGAAAAAAAACTCTTTACGTTTAGAATTTTCCAAGAATTTTATAGCTGCTTTGTTAATCAATTTTTTCTTTTACTTTTACCAGAAACGTAAACATTAAAAAATTCGAAAAATATTGAAAAATAATGAAAAAGTCGCAAAGCGTTGAAAAATTTAATATAGTCAATAAATATTGAAAAGTGGAAAGATTCGAAAAATGTTGAATAGATTTTATATTAGAACAGTTTGAAAGATTTTGAAAATTTCGAAATGTGTTGAAAGAGCCGGTACATGTTGAATGGGACGCAAGTAATCGAAAAGTTGCAATACATTAGAAATGCGGAAAAATTTTGAAAACTCGAAAATTATGGAAAAGTCAAAAATTTTTGAGAAAGTTAAAATGTAAAAGTTGTCTTAAAATGTTGAAATTTTTAAAAAGTTGAAAAATTATAAAAAGTCAAAATAGGAAATGTTGAAAGTTGAAAAATGTTGAAGAATTTAAAAATATTAGAAAAGTTTAAAGGATACATGTCAGTCGATACATGTTAAAAGGGTCACAAAATGTTGAAAAATTGAAAATGTTGAAAAGGTTCAAAGTTTTTAAGAAAGTAAAAAAATTTCGGAGAAATCTGAAAGTACTGAAAACTTTATAACATATTGTGAAATTTGCAAAATATTAAAAGAGTTGAAATATGCTGAAAAATATTGAAACATTAAAAAAATGTTAAGTTTTATTTTTTTTCCAAAATTTACCTTAGGTAATTTTTCATTTGGGCCTAATTTTATTGGATGATTTTTTTCTTTTTTATGATTTTTCTTTAGGTGATGTGGCCTACAGATTTCCGCCATTAATGCTTAGAAAAACGCACACAAACTATGATTTTTAGCCAATCGGCATACAAACCAACTCGAAATCAATAAATTCGTTTTTTAAGATGTTCAAATGTTGGCAAAACAAAAAAAAGCATTTTCAACGACTTTAATAATTTAAATATTGTTATCCTAAAACACGATCCTGCTCAACAAAATTGCAAAAAAACAAAAACTAAATCAAACACAGGCAACTCCATTGTTTGCTGATACAAAACTTATTGATGCGCTACTGGTTTTGAGCGCATGCTCGCACGCTTCCATAGCTTAACTAAAACGCCATTTGCATAAGCAAAACAAAAGAAAAAAACTTAAATTCACTAAGAAGCGCAGACATAACGCTGTCACAAAAGCAGCATTTGTCAAGCATAGGGGGACACACCCTACCCGGTACAGAGTGCAGTATGTTGTCGTGTCCTGCTACTTGTGCGCCAATATCAGACGCTGATTGTGTTCTAGAGTTTAAGCTGGAATTGGCTACTGAATTTAGCGAGATCAACGTCGTTATGCTTCATTGCGATCTCAAGCGTCGATTGCGTCCTCTTTAGATCATATGATGAATTAACATGGCAAAAAGTTGACTCAGATTGAAAAAATTATGCAAAATCATGCAACGCTGCTGCTGCTGCTGCTGCTGCTGCTACTTTATGAATGAATGCTGACTGAGTATTTCAGTCAAATGGGAGTGAGAGTGAAAGAGTAGGCGAAAAACGTGATCTTGCAGTAGGTGGCGGTAAAGTTGACAGTGTGTGTTGTACAGCGCCTCGATGGTAGGCTGGACCAGGATCAGAACAATAATGTAGAACATCATTAAAATTTGTTAATATCACGACAAATGTTACCATTGCTGTCATCTGCTGGTCAAAAGCGTGATGTTATTAAGCCTTAGATTATAATCTATCGAAAGGTCAAGAAAATAAGTTTTTTTTTTTACTTTTTACAAAGTAGGTGCTGAATAAATGTTTCTTACTAATGCATTGGAAAGACAATCTAAAAGATGGACCTAAGATGGAATTAATGCTCAGAATCGAAATTTATAATCGCGATATGAAAGTGCATTAGTGACGTAACTTAGCAGAGCTGCAAAATAAACATAAGATAAGTCGTAACAAGTGACAAGACACCACACAAAGATGTAACTCATGAAAATCAGACACACGGCCAGTGCCGTTTTTAGGCTAGGGCCTGACCCCGAAACTTCGAGATGCCCAACATGAGAACAGAAGGACTTTTTTTTGCTCATCAATTAATCATTTGCATTTTTTTTAATGTAACCAAAATTTTAATTTTGATCAAAAAATTTTTTAGAATGTGCCTTTCCAGTTTTTGACGCCAAACGTTCTCTAAGTCTAAAGACTGACCCAAAACTATACTGCATGTGCCAATACTTGTCATGAATCGTTTTATGTAACAAGCTTTTATATGGGAACTGTCCTCAAGTATTACTCGAAAATTTCTTTTAAAGCTCCGCTTTCGCCCCATGTATGGTTAAGCTCACGCCCTATATGTATATGCTTTAGAAGTTGAATGGAATAGAATTATGTTTGAAAAATTAGGGGTGGCACGCAGCTAAAACAAAAATTTAAGCTGCACTTTTCACTAAAACTCCGCTCACCACTTTTTTGCCAAGAAATCAAAACTTTTGATCGCACTCATTCATTTTAGATCAAATAGACTCAAGTCAAACAGGCAACAGAGTAAGGTCTGCAAATGATTCTCGGTATATGAATTGAACTTAGAATACATAGCCTTAACACATAAATGTTAAATATTTGATGGACAGGAAATTTCGATAGGTGAAATATCGTTTATATATCCATAAAATTTCACAGTTAAGAAAACTGCTGTCTTGGTAAAAATCCTAATATCTTCAGAAAATTTCAGTGTTGATAGAAACATTCATAGCACAAACCAGCGAGAACCCAAGCCATACGTCAAGCATTTTTAAGCTATTTTGCCTTACTAAGTATGTATGTACCACATTTGTATCCAAACGTATCAAACATAAGTTGTACGAACTTCACCACCAAGTGTAAATATCAACGGTGGTGGTCGCCCAAACGATCGACAGACAATTGTTTGCACTTAAGATTTTTACACATGATTCGATGCTGAACTGGAGGTTCCACCACAGTCTGTCTGACATGAAACTTCTGTTCAGCTGTCTGACTGCCAGCTTGACTGCTAGACATTTGGTTACCATTTTAACTGGAATCATACAGTGATCGCAAAATAAAATCGAGGAAAGAAATAATTTAAAATAAAAAATTTCCAACTTTTTTCCTCTATCTGATCCAATAACCAAAAACTCTACATATGTACGAAAGATCAGTTCATTTTGGCTTCCAGACTACAGGAAGCTGCTGCAGTGGGTCCTTTCCATCCATCGCGATCATTCATTTCAGCATCAGCAGCGATCAGCAACAAAATAAAAAACAAAAACGACATGAAGCACAAATAAAGAAAAGACGTAGGAAAAATTGCAATACCATTTTCATTTCTCGGATGAAATCATTTGGTTTGAATCTTAAAAGTTGACGTCCTCGACGTCAGCCACTGAGTTACGCGGCAACAGAATGTTCTTCATTCTGACTAAAAGGTGCTGCCCCAAACAGCGCACAAATGTTATTGGTAACCCTTTGAAGCTACAACAACAACAGCAACAACACCAAAAACAACTTAGCAGAATTCAATCAACATCTGAATCAGATAAAATAACTTCTACGTATCGAGCACAAGTTGCAATAACAGCAACAAAAACGATGTGCAACAAATGTCAGCGGATGTACAAATTCAGTGTAAAAGCTTGGAGTGATCTTGCAAATGTCGGGCTGTTACATGCAATGAGATATTTCTTTTTGAAAGAAAAACAAAATTAAAATGTGAAGGACGATGTTACTTATTAAAGTTCAAATTTTGTTTTGAACTTTTATTTCTTTTAAAAGGCAACTGAGATAGCGACACGGATTTTGGGAATATCAAATATTTGAGGAACCAAGTAGTAGCAAGAGTTTCGATCTTAAGTTTGTATTAATTTTTCCACAACTGCAGCAGTTTAACTTTTAATGTCAAAACGAAATTTTGACGTGTTCAAAGGACAGAGTAGGTAATGGAAAAACCATTAACAAGTCAAGAGCAAATTTTCAACCTAAGGCGTATTCTCTATCCTAGATATCTCCGCAAAGTAAATAGTAGAAGTTCGTTGTTTATGGCAAACTCATTTAAGGGAAGCTTCGATTCGAGACTATAAGTTGAGATATGTATGCTGTATAATAAGGTGTTACCGCGGTGAGATTTATATTTTTAAAGCCCTTATTTGAATCCATCATTTCAATAACACCTAAATATTCTTGAAGTTATCCAT
Organism: Tricholauxania praeusta; assembly: GCA_949775025.1. Classification (NCBI taxonomy): domain Eukaryota; kingdom Metazoa; phylum Arthropoda; class Insecta; order Diptera; family Lauxaniidae; genus Tricholauxania; species Tricholauxania praeusta. Next base: position 5,982,775 of record OX459028.1, on the reverse strand, counting down.
TCAAATGTAGATTGAGCTGCCCTTTCTGTCCGTTGTTGTGCTCCACACACAGAGTATAATCATTTTCTGCTTTCATTTGTAACGCATGGCGAAGAGGCAGATAGGTACTGAACGAAATGTGAGAGTATTTGAACAAGCCGGTGGGTGGAGCCACTTACCATAAAAACCAAAATTTTGTAAAACGCTTAATTAACTATCAAACGCCCCTTAACTATTTGCTTAACCGAAAAAAATTTAGTTTTTTTTTTTCGGATGAATCAGTCTCCAGATATCTTTCACGTTTACGTTCACGGCATTGCACTTTTCTAACTTATTGACGAATATTTTTGGACCAAAACTTCAGAGATAAATCTTGAATAGCTATACTTTAATAATTTAAAAAAATTTTTGGTCTAAGATAAAATGCAACTTCAAAAAAAAATTTTGAAAAAATGTGTTTTTATTTTTCGAAAAACTCCCGGACGCCCTTAAGGGTTATGCAGCAAAATTTCGCGCAAAGTAGGCGTGACGCTCCTAACACAAATTTTAAAGTATATGCTTGGAAAACCATTCTGGCATATTTATTTTTAAACTTAGCACGGAAACCTCTGACAACAGAAGCAATTGTAAGATAAAAAGCGGGTGGGACTTGACAAGTGGGCGTGGCATCTCCCATACAAAGTAAGCATTTGAAACGTAATGTACAGAAAACTATTGATGAAATTTTTGTAACTTGTTACAGAAACATTTTGTGACGCAAACCAGCACTATGCACAATATGAGATAGGTCCAAGAAGAAGTCGACATTGAGCGGAATAAAAGGAGAAAATTTTTCCAAATTTGATACGAGAATATTTCTTAACACAAGCCAGACACTGACAAAAATGTTGGTGGCTTTAGACAAGAAATGTAAATTCCAGTTTGAGAGGTATATTTACACGGTTGAAAATATCAGTATAAAATTAATAACTTTTAGTTATTCATATAAATCCATAAAAAAATCGTATAGATTTTATAAGTTCCGCAGCTATAAAATTTTATATTAATATCATATATGTTTCTATATTAAAAAGTATAAAATAGGTTGACGTATAAATTCTATTTTATAGTAAGAGTTTATATTTAATTTTAACAATAGTAAAAAAAAATGTATATTTATGTCGGTTGTTAGAACGTTTGACTGGGACGCAGAATTCATGGGTTCGAGTCCGGGAACAGATACTTCTTTTTAATTTAATTTTATTTACAATTTTTATTTATAAAATGATTTGAATAACAGAACATGAATGGGTAGAGATTTGAACCTGCTTCATATCTAGAATAGTTTGAATTCGACCCCGTTCGTTAGCTAGCTCGGCTACAGAATGTTGATGATTTATTAGACAAAATTGAGCATAAACAACTGGCCGCATAGCTGGTTTTTATATGTCGAAAAGTTATTAAATTTATACCTAAATTCATATAAAACGACCCTTAAACTGATATTCGTATAAGAATTTATACTGATTTTTTCAACCGTGTAGGATTTGGAGGCCCCTCACGTTCTCAAATCATGAAGTTAATTTGGCTACCAACCATACTCCTATTTTAGCTGGGATTATGAAATGACATTGGCATAGGATAGGCTATACGGTCAAGAAAGATGCTAGGAAAACTTTTCGATCAGGGCTTTGCTGAAACCTGTACACGGTTGAAAATATCAGTATAAAATTAATAACTTTTAGTTATTCATATAAATCCATAAAAAAATCGTATAGATTTTATAAGTTCCGCAGCTATAAAATTTTATATTAATATCATATATGTTTCTATATTAAAAAGTATAAAATAGGTTGACGTATAAATTCTATTTTATAGTAAGAGTTTATATTTAATTTTAACAATAGTAAAAAAAAATGTATATTTATGTCGGTTGTTAGAACGTTTGACTGGGACGCAGAATTCATGGGTTCGAGTCCGGGAACAGATACTTCTTTTTAATTTAATTTTATTTACAATTTTTATTTATAAAATGATTTGAATAACAGAACATGAATGGGTAGAGATTTGAACCTGCTTCATATCTAGAATAGTTTGAATTCGACCCCGTTCGTTAGCTAGCTCGGCTACAGAATGTTGATGATTTATTAGACAAAATTGAGCATAAACAACTGGCCGCATAGCTGGTTTTTATATGTCGAAAAGTTATTAAATTTATACCTAAATTCATATAAAACGACCCTTAAACTGATATTCGTATAAGAATTTATACTGATTTTTTCAACCGTGTAGGATTTGGAGGCCCCTCACGTTCTCAAATCATGAAGTTAATTTGGCTACCAACCATACTCCTATTTTAGCTGGGATTATGAAATGACATTGGCATAGGATAGGCTATACGGTCAAGAAAGATGCTAGGAAAACTTTTCGATCAGGGCTTTGCTGAAACCTGTACACGGTTGAAAATATCAGTATAAAATTAATAACTTTTAGTTATTCATATAAATCCATAAAAAAATCGTATAGATTTTATAAGTTCCGCAGCTATAAAATTTTATATTAATATCATATATGTTTCTATATTAAAAAGTATAAAATAGGTTGACGTATAAATTCTATTTTATAGTAAGAGTTTATATTTAATTTTAACAATAGTAAAAAAAAATGTATATTTATGTCGGTTGTTAGAACGTTTGACTGGGACGCAGAATTCATGGGTTCGAGTCCGGGAACAGATACTTCTTTTTAATTTAATTTTATTTACAATTTTTATTTATAAAATGATTTGAATAACAGAACATGAATGGGTAGAGATTTGAACCTGCTTCATATCTAGAATAGTTTGAATTCGACCCCGTTCGTTAGCTAGCTCGGCTACAGAATGTTGATGATTTATTAGACAAAATTGAGCATAAACAACTGGCCGCATAGCTGGTTTTTATATGTCGAAAAGTTATTAAATTTATACCTAAATTCATATAAAACGACCCTTAAACTGATATTCGTATAAGAATTTATACTGATTTTTTCAACCGTGTAGAGGGATAATTGCAGAGTTCAGACATCGAAGAGGCTATAAACCTTTTGTTTAGGTCTTAGAACCAAAGGTATGATGTCCTGAGAGTTAATTATTGCTTATAAATATTATATAATTATTTTAACATGAGCGATTCAAAATATAATAAAACACCACTAAAATTTAATACCAATAAAACAACACTCACAATTCACATCTCTTAAGATTGAATATAGCACCGCTTGTATAGACTGTTCAAGTTTAAGGTTTCTTTTCAAACTTTAAATAAAGGACATAAATTGTGTGAAATCTTTATTTATTTTTATTGAAATTAAAGTACATTGGCTTTGATTAATAATGAAAAAGAACGTCGTTCAAGTGACCTCCTCTGCTAGTTCGGTAGGCTGTCAATCTTTTACCAAAATTTAGAATAAATTTTTCGTCGAGGTTGAGGTGTTGAACAGTTTGAGGACTATCCGCATAAACTTTACTCTTCAAGAAATCCAATAAGAAGAAATTCAATAATGTTAAATCGCATGATCTCGGTGGCTTCTTGGTTTTCTATGGCACAATTAACGAAATAGCAATATTATAATATGTAATAACAACACTTTGTGTACTCATGTAACGATCCATTTTAGCTAACCGGAACGTATTTACTTCGTACCTAAAGTTGATGAGGGGCTTACGTCTTTTAAAATAAAATGCAAAATAGCATATAATTCATACAATAAGACTGATGCGCGCCTACATAAAAGCTCATGTTTTTCAAAGTTACGGCGGGAATTTTGATTTGAATGAAAATTTGAGTTTGAGAAAAAAATTCAAAACTTCGTATCGAATTTTATGTTGAAAAAACATGGTGCGCTTCATCAGTAAAAAATTCGTAGTTTCCAAAGTTATGACGGGAATTTCGATATGAAAGCACATGCATTCTTAGGATTGATTGAGGGATAACATATAAAAAAATCAAAACAAAAAAAATATGTTATATTGAAAATATTTTGAGAAAAGTTTTTTAATTAAAAAAAATAATTTTTTAACAAAGTTACTTAAATTTTTAAACTTTTTGTCTTGCTTAACAAATATGATTAAATGATTTTTTATCATATCTACTTTAGTTTTTGAGATATTTCGTTTTAAAAAATGTTCAAAAACGTCAGAAAAACAAAGTGTGCAGTTATTAAAAGAATGACCGACACATATTTTTGTTTTAAAATTTATTTATGTTAAATTTTAACATGAATTTTATTTAATATTATATTTAAATTAAATATAGTAATGTAGTACATCACATGAAAAATACACGTTTTATTATGAGTCTTACGTAAGATTACGTGAGGGGGGGGCGCAATTGTGAATCTTACAAAATCTTACTCGGGGGAGGAGGGGTCAAAAATGTCATAAGATTGTCTTACGTTATTTATGAACGACCCCTGAGCACCCTTTTAAAATCATATCCCCTAGGATATTGATACAATTTTAGCAAACTCAAAGAAATTTCCCTTCTTCAACATTGATAAATGTCCCACATATTTTTCTTTGGCGAATTTAAAATGTACGCTATAAACATCCACTAGCCGCAAGCCAAGACACAAACCAAAAAGTGCTGCCTGGCAGTTGCTAGTCGCATAACAATTTAAAAATTTCCCACATTCCGGCGCAGCAGCAAAACGGAAGCAACAACTAAATTTCCCCTTTACTATGGAAACGGTAAAAGTTTTATTTATGTGCGCGCTTATTTACAAAAAAACACCACAGCAGATTATGCTAACAACAATCAACAAAAAGTTCAACAAAATTAATAAATTTATTAAAAATAAGTGAAACTCTTAATTTATTATGTGCAAAGTAAAAGTTTAGAAAAATTACCTCTCAAAAAAAATAACACAAAAACCAAACCCATCGCAATGGGATTTTCTTATCAAACTTCAGTTTAAAATAAAAAACAAAATCGAAAAAAGTTTTGACAACAAAAAGTACAAATCAAATTTTTGTATCACTGCCGCCGTGCTGCATTTATCGTATTTTTATTTAAGTTTTTCCTGTATTAATTTTCGTGCGCAAAAAGAAACAAAGAAATGCCGACAGTTTCCACGCGTAATTTTCCACGCCAACGCAACTCCCCACATGATCGACTCACCGGTGGGGGTGGTGGTCAACCACATAGCAACCACACATTGCTATTGTCCGCAGTGGAAGCGAAACCTTTGCAGATGGATCATAATTCACGCACCGATATGAGCGAAGCGGAGTTAAAATGGTCCCCAGGCATGCAAAGTTGCCCAGCGCCACCATGTAAATACACATTCTGGTGGTCATCACCGCCAAAAACGTTAAGCGGCAAAAAAGGAAGCAAAACACCAAAGTAAGTGTTGCCCTATCATTTCAATTTAGTGACAATAACAGCAGTCGTACTTGCTTAAGCAACAAATGTTTGACCCAGTAGCGTATCTTGACGGTAGGGAACGAAGCAATTTCCCAAGGTATCAAGTGGAAGGCAGAAATGTAAAATTGTGCTCAGCTTTCACACTTGAGATTGCCTTTTACATGTTACTCGTTGGCACAATGCTCAAGAGATTGGACATTAATGAGAGATTTCAAATTGAACCTTTATTTCCCCGGGCGTAAAAGTGACAATCTACGCTCCTGTCTACACTTTTCTCTATTTGAAAGGTCGATGAAATTTATTTATGTACTTGCAGACGTCACAAAGGTTAATAAAACCAAACAATGTTACGGTGAAGTACACGATTTGTAGCATGAAATTCTATAAATGAATAATCAATGCAACAGTCGATGGCCTCCTATCAAATTTCCCACACATTATTTTCCATGTATCTACACACACTTCATTAACGTATTTCGTGTTTCGATTCAGATTAACACATTAAACTGGCAAGGTGAAAGGCTTAATACGGATCTTAGGATATACACTGTAAACTTAAATTTTCATTTGATGTACCATTTACAGTTGTAATATCTGATTGTCGATTGCACCGTACCCCGTTAGAGCCACTTTAATTTAGTTGGTCATACCGATTTGTGAGCTATCGATATATCCGCTTCGATTTAGTACAATTGGGTTGCCAATGTTCACTATACCAGATGCAACGTTTTGGAAGACTGCTTTTGCGAAATAATAATGCCTGGGAACCTTTTCTATTGCATTTTAAAGCAATAATGACAAGTTAATTGACCTGTATTCTATCTGGGCTAAGCGGCAAAACGTTCTTGCCTTAGGAATAATAACTACTTTTACCTCCTTCCATTGATTGGGGGTATTACAACATAGCAGGCATCACTACGAGAACAAATCTCTACTGAATAAGGTATGGATCTATCTGGTACAGCATCAATTTTCACTATGTACATATGTTCAGTCGAGCCTGGCATTTAGGCCTTAAACGCAGAGGTCCTTAGTTTAGCAATTGCGCTGATGTTATTTAGTATCTCAAAGAATTGAAACTCGGGGCACCTTGTTTTCCGTCTTGTAGATTTTGAAGCTGAGCCTATAATAATTCCAATGTCAAACCTGTCCAAATTTTTTTTGTCTCTTTGGAGTCTTCTTGTTTCCCTCCTTAGTTGCTTTAGCCTTTCCAACCTAAGGGACGTGTTATGGTGATGTTCTTTTCCATGTTTTGAGGAGACAGCTTGCAGATCAACAATTGAGACTTGTTACAGTCTGCATTCTTTGGATTTGAGTAAGGAGAGAATGAATAACTAAAAATCGCATATATGTATTGTCAACTTCTGCCGTGTCGTGTGGATCAGCATCGTAAACGACCATCTATCTCGTCGATCCTACCCTTCTTAATCAGAAATTCGATTGTTTAAATCAGTGAAGGGCACATAGTGGCTCTATTTGCTCACATTACTCTAACCGTTATTCGACGCTCAAGCAAGCGAAAAAAAATTCGCAGAATTTCAACGCTATCGAGGCACAGAGTTGACTTGAGTTCAAATGAAAACAAAAACATAACACAAAGGCATAAATGACGGCGCCGCATTGTGTCTTGACGAATGTAGCAATTTTTGAAGTGAAAACTTCTTATGGCACGTTGTGCGGCTGAGGAAAAAAGTATAATTTCGCGACACCGACCGTCATCGGGAAGACTTGGGAAACGAACTCGATTTTGGAATTTTGAAGACTTGGGAAACGAACTCGATATTGGAATTTTGAAGACTTTTGAAACGAACTCGATTTCAGAAATTTGAAGACTTGGGAAACGAACTCGATTTCAAATTTGGAAGACTTGGGAAACGAACTTGATTTTGGAATTTTGAAGACTTGGGAAACGAACTCGATTTTAGAATTTCGAAGACTTTGGAAACGAAATCGATTTCAGAAATTTGAAGACTTGGGAAACGAACTCGATTTCAGAAATTTGAAGACTTGGGAAACGAACTCGATTGTGGAATTTTGAAGACTTGGGAAACGAACTCGATATTGGAATTTTGAAGACTTTTGAAACGAACTCGATTTCAGAAATTTGAAGACTTGGGAAACGAACTTGATTTTGGAATTTTGAAGACTTGGGAAACGAACTCGATTTTAAAATTTTGAAGACTTGGAAAATGAACTCGATTTCAAAAAATTTATAAAACGTTGCCTACTTTTAGGTGCTATTAATAATTTGCCCCTAAAAGTAGGCAACACTTTCTGACAAATTTCAAAAAGAACGCCTAAAAGTAGGTAACGATTTTAAAAATTTTAGATAATGTGTCCTAATTTTAGGTGCTATTTTTGAAATTCGTCGGAAAGTGTTGCATACTTTTAAAGCGGCTCTCACACGATCAATATTACTGACAGTATAATTACTGACAGTATTTACATTACAGTCAGTGTACCACTCACACGGTCAGTATTGTTTATTGTCAGTAATCAGTTTTTTTGACATTCGACTGGTGAAGGTGCGAACTATGCTCCGGCTACGTGACCGACAGCCGAAAATGGCATGCCACTTTTTGGGGCAGATTCCATCCAAACTTGCACCACGCCTCCAGCTAGGCATCGGACGACCATACCCTTGGACGCAATGTTCCATGCCACTGAATGAGGAACTTTTTCAAGTTTCTTTCAAGTTTCGCTGCCTCATCGTCTATCTGCTACAAAATGGGGCATGCCACGCCCCCTCCCAGGATTTTGCCGTCCCGTGCCTACTTGCACCCTCTGACCAACTTTCAGCCGGATCTGCCCCAAAAAGTGGCATGCCACTTTTATGTGCAAATAATACTGATGAACTGTCAGTATTCACCTCACACCATCAGTATTACTGTCAGTATTTAAAAACTTCGTCAGTAATATCCGATTTTTTCATCAGTCATCAGTATCGTTTTTCTATACTGACAGTACATCAGTACTCACCTCATACGATCAGTTATACTGTCAGTATGCAAAATACTGTCAGTAATATTGATCGTGTGAGGGCCGCTTAATACTGATGGTGTGAGGTAAATACTGACAGTTCATCAGTATTATTTGCACAGAAAAGTGGCCAAAAAGTGGCATGCCACTTTTTGAGGCAGATCCGACTGAAAGTTGGTCAGAGGGTGCAAGTAGGCACGGGACGGAAAAATCCTGGGAGGGGGCGTGGCATGCCCCATTTTGTGGCAGATAGACGATGAGGCAGCGAAACTTGAAAGAAACTTGGAAAAGTTCCTCATTCAGTGGCATGGAACATTGCGTCCAAGGGTATGGTCGTCCGATGCCTAGCTGGAGGCGTGGTGCAAGTTTGGATGGAATCTGCCCCAAAAAGTGGCATGCCATTTTCGGCTGTCGGTCACGTAGCCGGAGCATAGTTCGCACCTTCACCAGTCGAATGTCAAAAAAACTGATTACTGACAATAAACAATACTGACCGTGTGAGTGGTACACTGATTGTAATGTAAATACTGTCAGTAATTATACTGTCAGTAATATTGATCGTGTGAGGGCCGCTTTACTGTCAGTATTTAAAAACTTCGTCAGTAATATCCGATTTTTTCATCAGTCATCAGTGTCGTTTTTCTATACTGACAGTACATCAGTACTCACCTCATACGATCAGTAATACTGTCAGTATTTAAAATCCTGTCAGTAATACTGATCGTGTGAGGGCCGCTTAAGGGTAAATTATTAATAGCGCCTAAAAGTAGGCAACGTTTTTTGAAAAAATTGGCCCATGAAAGTATGTAATTTTGTGGAAAAAATTTTTAAATTTGTAGCATACATATGTTGACTTCCGGTTAGTTGTTGCTCAGTAAGCAAATTTTTCTCTGCTAGCACAGCCGAAAGCAGAGCCAGCAGCCCAAAGCAGAGAAAAATCTGAAATACCAGGCCACCTTGAACCAGCAGCAAGCAAATTTGGTTTTTTGAAAAACTTTAAAACGTTATATCTCGGCTATTACTAAACCGATTTAGACAAATGAGGTGTAATAGTTTTTTTTAAGAACAAGCAGATTTTTTTGAAGTCATTTGTATTATGATTAACTGTCACAAGATGGCGTTTTAAGCAGTTTGAATATTCTAACAGCCAGAACTCGGCAACGAATAAGCCGATTTTGATAAATGTGGTGTCATAGTGTCTGTTAGAAGAAGCAGATTTTTATCTTGAGTTTAAGAAAAATTATGTTTAAGCTATTTAGTCACAGGTCCAGGTACTTTTTTTACCTGATTTTTTCTTATACTTACATAATTCGCAATGATGTGTCTTACTGCAATCAGAATAAATTTTTGTTTTTAAACATAAGGAGTACTTAGCTCAAATTTAATTATTCACAGTTGAGGCTACTGAGCCGAATATACTTCTTCCAGCAATTTTTGAAGTGAAAACTTCTTATGGCACGTTGTGCGGCTGAGTAAAAAAGTATAAACTCGTGACACCGACCGTCATCGGGATTCCCCGTCATGAATGCGATGGTAAAATTTTAATGTTCTATTGTTTCTTTTAAATAAAAAATATTCCAAGTGGAAGACAAAAAGCAAAGCATACACACTAACTGACACATTTAATTCTCATTCAACGATTGTTATGCTTACATGTTTGTTTCTTTCAATGTCCGCGTTGTTGCGTTGACAAATTGAGAATGAGAGCGAGAGTAAAATTTGAATACATATTCCGTTTTTGTCTTTCATTGCATTGCCATATAAAAAGAAAACGCACACATACCAATTAACGCACTAACTTGCCATTAAACGATTTGTTTTCACTTCTGTCGGCACTCCCGGAGTGCAACCCGCCGTTTTTTTTTGTTTGTAGTGTAATTTGTTTTTTTTTTTGTGCTAATGGCAATTTTGGAAATGAAAGTAAAAAAAACTTTAAAATTTCGTTTGTTGTTGCTTGATGTTGTTGTTTTACTCTTTTGTTAGATTTTTGTGCCCACCGCTGGTTTAAATTATTGGCCGGTGACTTTGTATGCCAGATATCAAGAATTTACGGCCTCATACGTTTGAAACTACTTTCACTGCAAGGTCAAGTTTTCACATTGACGTTAAGAAGAAAACAGTTGGCATACATACAAACATGTTCTCAGCGTACTTTTTTCGGTGGCAGAAGTGATGTTTGGATACTGGGCTCCCCAATTCACTTATCTTTCACTGCACTTGCCAAAGTTCTTGGATAAGGGTCAAGTCTGCATTAACTTTGCCATAAAAGCAACAATTCGTCATTAGCAGCCTAGAGTGTCCACTTTCAACAATTTAGTCATTTACTTTTCTTGGCTCCAGTTGTCAATACCGAACTTTTCGATTTTGTTGCAAGATTTTCTAAATATTCAGCTCATCACAAAAAAAAATCGAAATAACTTTTTTGTACTCCATATACATATGTAAGTGTATGTAAAGCAACAATCTGCTTTTGTATTTTTCTCAACTTTTCCTAGAGGAGTTAATCAGATTAGAAAATATGTAATTGCAGTTATAAAACGATAATAGCACATTAATTATTAAATCTAACAAACAAAAATCATTTAGTACAACAAATTAATTATCCAATGTGTGTTGGCATATGGAAAAAGAGAACCTTTCAAAGCCAACAGGGTGCAAGTTTATACTTATACATTATTTCATAAGCTCATAAATTTCTTCGAAGTCTCACTTTCTTCAAAAAAAAAAATTTCAAAATCATTTGACATTCAGTCACATACAGTGGCGCTAGACAAGTTATTTTTTGGGTAGTTATTGTAAATAAAAATAAGCCAATAAGAGCTCGTTGATATATAAAAATATTTATTTTGAGGGGGCTTATTCCCCAAACTCTCCCACTTGGTTGCGCGCCTAGTTGCATCAGACTTAATTCAAATAGGTTGGGTAGTAGCAACCAAATTAAGCAAATTACTATATTCACAAAATTACTGTGAACATTATTAGGCAAATTCGATGGAATACCAAACAATCAACGTATGGGAGTATTTTTTTGTAGTACAGCGGAATTCTCGCCTTTTGCATGTTTAGAAAAGCAAAAGTATAAAGTCATATTTCCTGCGGATACACATTATTGCCACATTTCGAAGAGGGTTCTATAATCGAAGTAAAATTCAAAGGAAAACTAAGAGTGCGAATTCGTTTCCTTCTATACAGTGGCGACAATTTAAATAGCACAGGTAATCTAACTTTTATGGTTGTTGAAATTACTACTTCTACATTTCCAAAATCAAAATAACGAAGTCGCAAAAATTAAGCATAACTATTGTTCATTGCATTAAAGTAAAATAAAGTTCAGTTCCATTGCTTATTGAAAAAATATGTTGTAAAAATGAAAGTAACATTCAATTTTACAAAACAAATTAAATAGCACACTTCGCGTATTTTTAGTAATTTCCTTAAAAAAAAAATAAAATACTTATTAATACAAATGCAAATTAGTATTTGGTTGAAAATCCCTTGTTTCGTATGACAGCATTACAGCGGCGTTCCATTGATGATACCAAAGCCTGGCATCGCTCCTTCGGTATAGCTGACCAAGCACGCTGCACTTCGAGCCAAAGTTGATCCAAATTCTTGACCGCGAATCGATTAATGGTGCGACCAACGTCATTCCACAAGTTCACAATGAGGTTGAGATCAAGGGACTGCGCTGGCCAGTCCAGGAAATCTAAATTTTTGATTGAAATCCACTGCTTCACGGACTTTGCGGTATGCTTTAGGTCATTGTCATGCTGAAATTTCCATTTCAGTGGCATTTCCTCTTCCGCATAAGGCAGCATTACTCTGGAAAGGATTCCCTTGTACTTAGTTTGGTCCATAATGCCATAATGGACGCATATCCAGACGCAAACCTTATGTTTCAAAACGGAACCTAAAGCTTAGATTGCAGTTTGCAAGAGAACACGCGATAAAGACCCACAATGGTGGAGAAACATCTTATGGAGCGATGAGTCAAAGTTCAACTGCTTTGGAAGTGATGGCAAAAAATATGTGCGCCGCGGGCCTAATCAGGAATGCAGCCCAAAATACACAATAAAATCCATTAAGCATGGTGGAGGCAATATCAAGGTTTGGGGTTGCTTTTCCTGGTATGGTGTTGGCCCAATATACAGAATTGATGGCATTATGGACAAAACTAAGTACAAGGAAATCCTTTCCAGAGTAATGCTGCCTTATGCCGAAGAGGAAATGCCATTGAAATGGAAATTTCAGCATGACAATGACCCAAAGCATACCGCAAAGTCCGTGAAGCAGTGGATTTCAACAAAAAATTTAGATTTCCCTTGATCTCAACCTCATTGAGAACTTGTGGAATGACGTTGGTCGCACCATTAATCGATTCACGGTCAAGAATTTGGATCAACTTTGGCTCGAAGTGCAGCGTGCTTGGTCAGCTATACCGAAGGAGCGATGCCAGGCTTTGGTATCATCAATGGAACGCCGCTGTAATGCTGTCATACGAAACAAGGGATTTTCAACAAAATACTAATTTGCATTTGTATTAATATGTATTTTTTTTTTTTTTTCTAAGGAAATTACTAAAAATACGTGAAGTGTGCTATTTAATTTGTCTTGTAAAATTGAATGTTACTTTCATTTTTACAACATATTTTTTCAATAATCAATGGAACTGAACTTTTTTTTACTTTAATGCAATAAACAATAGTTATGCTTAATTTTTGCGACTTCGTTATTTTGATTTTGGAAATGTAGAAGTAGTAATTTCAACAACCATAAAAGCTAAATTACCTGTGCTATTTAAATTGTCGCCACTGTATATATTCTATATATAATCAGTTACATACAGTTAATTTAACGATTCACATCAAGATTACATGCTAATGTTACCTTGAAAAGGACAAACGCAAAAGCGTTTCGTTGAGAGACCAAAACTCTCGACCACTAAGGTCAAGAAGAAAATTGGAAGCTTACATATACAAGGACGCATGTCTAATTGCGGTTAATTAAGTTAAGAATGGGTAAATTGCGTACTAAAAATTGTATTTGTAAATAAAATATAAATATACATATGTATATGTATATTATTTAAGAGTGATATTTATTTCAACTGAAAAAATGTGCTGTAGACTGAGTATTTTTGTCAAATTTCAAGGAAGTATCACAGGATTAAAATATTCACTAGAATCGTTTATGTTAACATTTTGAATATGGGGAAGCAAATCGCAAATCGTAAAACGCAAATCTCACTTTACGTAGAGACTTATACATAAGTCGATAAATACCAGAATGGCATAGATTTATTTTCGAAAAATTTTTAATAGCATTCCATACTAAATTAAATATGTATATGAATATTCCTTCAAATTGATATTTGTAGCACAATTCTTCAATTGTAAAAACATGATAAGCCACATTATTTCAAAACCCGATATTTTGTGTTCATTCGGTTTGATTTTAATTTTACTTATTTTTTAAAAACTTTAAATGCGACTAATTCGATTTATTTATTTTGTGTCATATCATGTCTTTACAATAAGCCCTTCAATTCAAATTAAGTATTTAAAAATTTACTTTTAATTTTTTTTTTTTTTTAAGCTTAAAATATTTTTCGAGTTAGTTGTCACCCCGTTTACTTCATATATCTTTTAAGTAAACTTTTTTCCAGTAAAATCTTAGAAACATCAAAAAATTAACAAGAACTGAAAACATCACTTTCTCACAAATAAGTCACTTTGATGTTGATGTGATCAGAAATTTGATATTTTTTCTTTTCTTTTTTTTTTTTTTTTTTGTGGGTCTATTTTTATTATACTATACTCGTATAGGGATCAGTGATGTCATTTGGGTTTTCTGGAAATGTACTGAATACTAAAACTCAAGAAAATACTAAAACTAAAAAAAAATCTCAGCAAAGCTTACTCCATGCATATTTCGAAGTCAATTTACTAAAAAATATTTTAGTTTTAGAAATAGTCGAAATGTATTGAGGATGGACCAAGTGTGCCGAATGTACCAAAGACTTGTCGAATGTACTGACGATGATTTTTCAAGACGCAAATATACTGAAAAAAATTACAAATGTACCGAAAATGCCATCACCGATATTTATTCACTTTAACAATTTTTCGTTATGCGAGACAATTTTTTAATAGGAAAAATTTTAAGCATAAACAAAGAAAACAATTGGTGCTGCAATTTGTAGTATCAAGCACACAAACAACCTTGTTAGGAACACAGGTTGTTAATAGAGACATTCCTACAGAGGCATCAATGTTGGAACATATCTGTCACACAAAATAAGGTTTTTATCCTTTTTTTTAGAACTCTATCACCTGCAATTGCATTAGAGGTTTCAAGACCTCCAATAGAAATTACTATCTTAAACTTTTTTCCAATTCCTTTACTGGGGAGTCCCACTATTCTAATGAGTTTGAGAATCGGAATAGCTTGAGCTCATCATAAATAAATTTCCTTCTTATCCGTTCCTTGATACGCATAACAGCGGGCATGGTAGACGTCAATTACGAGATAATAAGATGAAAATGTTTAACAACATGTGGTTCCGGGACACGTAGGTGTCAATGAACCGGTTCATGGCTCATTACTCAAAGAAGAACACAACAAATTAAAAGGTATCTTTGAGAAACAACTAAAGCTACGACAAACAAAGAAGCAAGTAGATAAATTATGATTCTATAAAAAATCAAAGCGTGCATCGTATTTCTCAAGAATAACTTTAGAATAATTGTACTCATGCTGACAGACCACTGCCACCTGCATGAAATTGGTGTAGTCGAGGATATACATACCTGCAAATAATATCTTGAAGACATGGAGCCATTTGATCATATACTTTGAATTATTATTACCTGTGCTATGAATTCAAAGAAATTTTTGGAAAAGATAAAAATGTTAGATCTACTGGATATAATACCTCAGTTTCCACTTAATTGTGCCAACAATTATTTTGGATGCTTCCATTTGAAATAACAGAGAATGCAAAAAATACTCAGGTTAATCGGAGTACGGATGTTAATGGAAGTCCAAGGTTTTTTGATCCAATTTGATATTTTTTGATATTTTTAAGGTTTTTCGATCATATTCAATTGTTTTTCTTTTCGACTTTTTCGATGTTTTTTCAGCACCATTCCGTAATTTTTGACATTTGATAATTTTCTATATGGTTCAAAACTTTGCGACTTGCCCAATGTTTTCAAAACAATTGAAAACTTATCTCCTGTTAACGACTTTTCGACAGTACGGTTCTTCGACTTTCATCGAATTTGAATTAAAATTTGATCGACTCATTCGCTTAGGGTGTGTTCTATTTAACTTCTGGTATGTGTTTCAATTATACATACCATACACTTCCTTCATTTACTCCCACTCCCATTTTTTAAAATATTTAAATAATTACCAAACTTAAATATGTATTGAATTCAAAATTTCTAACTAAAAATATTTCGTTCGAACTTTTCTCACGAAATTAACCACCTTCCTTTGAAGTTTCTCTTACGCTTCTTCATTCTTTTGCTCTCTCCATTAAATTCATTCTCTCACCTAACGTTTTTTTTTAACAAAATTGTTAACAGCTGTTAGCCCAATTCCACACAACTTTGTATATATGTATGTATTTGAAAGCTTTGGAATCAGCTTGTGTTGACCATTACCATTTGCCTCTTGTCCCTTTATCCTTTGGCTTTCAAAAGTTTCTACTGTGAACTTTGTCGGCTTTTTGTGTTTTGGTCATTCAGTTATTGAGTGTCGTCCTAACGGCACGTTTTTACGGCGCTGTCCGTCGGCTTTCGGCTTTTGTTGTCGCTTATTAAACGTGTGTGTGCAAATATTGATTATAATTGTTGGAAAAACTTTTTGGTCAAAGTGTTATTAAAACTTAAAGGAATGTTATTAAGGATTCTAAGCTACGTCAAAGTTTTTTAATTTCTTAAAAAATTTTATTTAATTTTTACTTGGAAAAAATATATTTCGATCGCAAAAATAATGCAAAATTCGACAAACAACTCAGAAGACGTCCTCAACACAATTCCAGAGCACTTCCCGAGTTCTAATTCACCAATCTCCGAAATAAACTCCCCCATCACTGCACCCACTACTGCGGAACGTACACAAAATTTCTCTTTTTCATCTGCCTATACAGCAAGTCGTTTTGGCAACAAAGTTGGCACACCCTTATCTACAACTCATTTTGAGTTTAAGCCCATTACTGCTTTTACCGTGTTAAACCGTGACGATTTGGCTACAACATACAACGCTAAACCTAACGCCATAGTGCGCCCATTTCGACGCCCTGAGCAGCCTTTGCCAGGGCCGCTGCATACAAATGACACCGCACCAACTGATCCTCAATCGCAACATCAAACACAACCACAACAACTGCGGGCTTCTGAATCTTCGGTAACGCAGCATTCGAATGACGTTGGCGGTGCCATGCGAAAAACTGGACATGATGCGCGTTATTTTGCCGAAGAATTGAATAGGAAGCTACGTTTCTTACACAGTAGAGAGGATGCCTGGACAAGGCCTCGGGACACATCGAGAGATGTATGAGTTTGATTACTTAATTTGAAAACAGAGTGGGAGATTTGAATTACCTTGCCAGTTAAAAGTTTATTGAAAGAATCTAGTTTTAAATTACATTATAATATTACTCTAAGTTTCGCCTCTCCCCATTCAATTTTTCTTTAAAGTTGTCAAATTCTCCCACCTTTGCAAAATGAACCCTTTTTATCCTCTGTAGTTGTTTCATAATGGACTTAAAATTATTTTAGGGAGTCAACCAGGAGTCACTTAATAAACGCCCACTTTTCATTACTACTGTCCCCACCGGGATTTTTTTACCACCAGCCAGGGAGCTACAACCAACGCGGCGGCGACACACCTATGCGTACTCCTCGCATCCTGTAGTTTTTGATAATGGCTACAATAATTACAACAACAACAGCAAACCTTACAACTACTACAAAGCCAACACCAACACATTGTTTTCCAAGGACAAACTACGCGGTAAAACCGCTCCGATCGTTGGTGCTGATAAGGATAACACGACGAACACATCGACGGCGACGACGATGACGACGACACAGGCGACAAACTTAAATCGTTTTCGCGACACGCGAGGTGGTGGGCAACATGGTGAATCAGAAGTGGACGAAAATACGCACTCCCTCCTTGGTGGAGTGCAAATCACCAAACAGCAATTCCAACAGCAAATACAACAAAATAGAACGAAAAGGTAATAAATTTGCTGCTATATACATATACCATGTATATCGTGAGGACTTTGTTTGTTGTTTGTATAAATTAAAAAAGGCCACCTTTATGTGTAGAGTTTTGCAGAATACATAAAGTTGTGCAATAAGAATGCTGTAAGGTACATAACAGTCGTAATGGGCTAAAAGCGGCCATTCAATGGACAAACTTAATTGTCTGGGTTATGTGTCTAATTGATGTTATAAATGAAATACTTACTACGTAATTACTTTTCATGCAAATTTTACTTTAAAAATTCATTTATGAGAACTTCGTATATTGGTCAGTAGGCATGATACCAGTTAAAAGATATTTAGTCAAACCCGAATACTCATTTTGCGAACAGAAAAATTAACTATTTGAGAAAAAGGAACACAGTGTTAGGATGTCGGTGCTGAAATCATAGTAGAGCAATAAAATTCTTGTATTCTTCCTGTAGCCACATTCTAAGTCCGGTTTGCTCTAGCAAGTTAAATTCTCTATCACCTCTTTTATGAACATATCCAATAGTAGGAAGTATTTCCAGTTCAGTTGTCTGCTTTTCGCAACCCCCATTATAGCTACTGCAGCAATTCTTTGTACCTTGCCTATTCTGTATATATTACTTTGCGTATTTGTTGCATTTCACGATACTCATCATTTCTTTTAGTAGATCTTTTGCATACGTGGAACCCATTTAATCTGTTTTTCATCCTTTCTTTGATATTCATGTTCTGACATAGCTTCAGTCTAGAACGGTTCAGAGATGTGTTGCCCCCTTGAAAGACTGAAGATTATTCGGTCTAAATATGGTGTAATAAAATTATGTACATGATGTATTCATAGGGTCGGTACAAGTTCCGTCTAGTGAGAATAGAATCCTAAGCCGATGTACTTTGTACACGTGGATAGAGCCCTTCCTCTGTTCCTCTGTTTAGAATAACTACATCTTTCGCATAGACCACCACTTTCACTTGGACTTTTTTCTAAGTATTTAGGACACTATAATTCCGAGAAGCTACAGCAGGGCAGACGAAACCACTTCCTGAGGTGCACATATAGTTGAAAATAACATTCCAGTTTGTGATGGTTTTGCCTAAATAATGTCTAATAGATCTATCTTGCTGTATCTTTTTTAACATATTTTTTTCTACTTTTGTTTTGTGAGAAAATTCAGACCAGTAATGTCATTTGGAATTTTGGTAAATGTACCAATACCAATGGCCATATACCAAAAAAACTTCAAATTTTCATAAGAATTTACTCAAGAAAACTTTTCTTTTCACAACGCGAAAAACTATATAATTGTACTGAAAATGTCATCAATGCCAGTACATAAAATCTTCGCAACAATCAGCAAAGTCCCAATAAAAATTTTCCTTAATGTACATTTAACGGAGGAGGATGGGCTTGATCTTTCCGGCATACCAACTTTTCCATTCGAACGAGCATATTTAAAAATAAAGGCCAGTTGAAGTCTGATAGCTAATAACAAATTCTATTTCACATCAAAACAAAAATAGATTTTATGGAAATTTTTCATCAAATGTATAGCAAGCGAAGTTTACAATTACTTAGTATTACCCGTTTAAAATAGCACAATATTTAAGCTTTCAAGAATCGGAACAAAAAATTCATTTATTATTCAATAAAACACATGAGTTATTTAGTTGTTTTGTACGAAACTTTTACTTATTGTACGTACATACCTACATACATTGAGTAAAAAGTATAATAATGTGTTTTTCTGTTTTCAATTGCACATGTCATGCAATTTTGAAAGTGCCATAATTACATTGTTTTGAACGTCCTAAAATCAGGGCATCTGAAAAACAAAATCTACTACGCAAAAACATTTTATTATTCATTTAGTTCCTATATCTAAGGAAACGCAACAACATAATCAAAAAGGTGATTAACTTTCATTAAATGTATTTCCACTCAACTGTTGAAATTGAATTGTGGCAAATTCCAAAAAGTCTAACCCGAGATGAATATTACTGATATTGTGACAATTGTCTTTAATTTTTGAAATATCTAAAACAGATTAGGTTACAGCGCCGATGTTTTAGTCTCTTTAGTCTTGTTTTTCGGTTCTGATATGCAAATAGCACTAGTTTACAAATTTGGGGCTTATCTCGAGATCTGGTTTCTCATACACTTTTTTCCATATATTTTGGGGCGTAGATTCCAAAAATGGCAACCATTTTTCTTTTTCTTAAGAATCGTTTTTGAGATATCCCCAAAAAACCTCTTTTTAGTGATTTTTAAAAAATACCAAAAAAGTCAGTTTTTTTTTACTTTGAGCTCTTGTAACTCATTCAAATCTTATTCGATTCAAGCAAACAGCATGTCGTTAGAAAGGGAAAGGGAAAAATATCTTTTGAGTGCATTTTTGAGTCGAAAAAAAATTCATTGAGATATAGCCAAATAAATGAAAAAAGTGCCGAAAATGGGGTTTTTTTGGGAATATCTCGAAAACGATTCTTAAGAAAAAAAAATGGTTACCATTTTTGGAATCTAAGCCCCAAAATGCATGGAAAAAAGTCTATGAGAAACCAGATCTTTTTTCTTTTAAACTAGTGTAGTTTAAGTGTTTCATATTAAGAGCCTCAGACAGCTTTACGTCTTCACATTTTTCACTTAAGCGATTCTTAAACGAGCTTTAGATGCGTTCACCATAGCATTTTTAATTTCATATATTTTTGCAGAGCCTTTAATGCTTCCAGCATAGTATGTTAAGGTAAGTGTATGGCCTTCAGCCGTATTTCCCTTTAATCTATCCAATGCCGGTTTGTTTATTGTTACCCTAACATACTTATATTTCAAAAAAAAATCGGGAATGAGGCCGTTGAATTAAATAATAGCCCTAGTTCGTCCTAGGCTAAGCTGGTTCATCCTAACACGCTTCGGATGAACTAATTTGATTTTGGAAAAACTAGTTTATTCTAAAAACTAGTTTGGCCGGTAATATATAAATAGACTTGTTTGCATGTATGCAGAAGTATAAAGTCATGTCTACTTTGGGAACCTTGTATGCTTATTGCAAAATTATGGTAATCGTCGAAACTTTGTTGTATTGTTGCTATTATTTATTCCTAATTTTTTTGTCGTTTCAGTGACCATGAGCAAATCATTATTATATTTTTCTTAGGCCGAACTAGATGACTTGTATGCCTGAATAAAATCCATATGCAGAATTACTGTGGCTAACGAAGACGGTGTTGGACATAATAAGCACTCCAACTTTTACGCAGAAGTATTGTAGCAATAAAGTCTTATCAATTTCATTGTATGCTCGGCAAGTGGACGGCCTTCGGTCGTGGCTCAGGATTTACATGGCTTAGTTTGCTCAGCATTCTCTTCGCTAGCCACAGTAATTCTACATAAAAGTTAGGGTATGCGGACGGCCTTCGGTTGCGGCTCAGGGTTTACATTCTTACACTGACTTCGCTAGTCACAATTCATTTACATTAAAATTTCGTTGCATACCTTAAGGCATAGAAGTCAACTAGTTAGACCTAGGATAAACTACATAGAAAGCGTAAAAATCCATTCAGTTTGATTTGAAGAGTGAACGAAGCAAGACTTTTGTACCACAAATCATGAAACACAACTACGCATGCATAGATTAGAAGCTACGCTTGTAGTAGTGCTCAGCTACGATCATGATCAACGTATATATGACCTTTTCAATATGATACTTCTTTTCCGAGACATATCAAATTAAAGTTAATATTTTTTTAAGTGGTCTATGTTTCACAATTTTAAGCAAGAATATCTCAAATGCAAGGACTTTCAGGAAAGGAAAAACTGATAGTGAAATTTCAAAAATCTTTCAAACCTAAATGGGTAAAAGATATGTACGCTTATATAATTTTTCGATGTGGGCCTCGCCAAAATACTAAAAATTAGGTCATAGTAGTGATGTTTATTTTAGTTACTTACAATAATTTCTTTCATTTATTTCTTATCACTTTGCATAAGAATATTGTATACTATTTTCCTATTAGTTGTCCAGTTTAAAACCAATAAAATAAAGGACTCACCACTGTTTACAAAAAAAAAAACAAAACGACATTCGATTTGGCCTTAAATATAAAGTGACTGGCATGATTTGCTTTTCACTTATGTACACATTTTTCCTTATATGTACATATATTCCTTTTATTTACAATGTTGTCCGTAAGAGTTTTTCTTTTGTTTTCTACTTCATTTATTTTCCTGAACCTTATAGTGTAACTTCCTTTTCTTGTAGCGCTTAAAACTGCTGAAAACACAAAAAAAATTTGCATAGGTCACGAGTTCAGGTTCTTGAAACTTGTCTATTTATGTCGCCTTTGTTGTATTCACACCGCTAAGGCATGCAACACCATAAGGGTTAGGTGTTAAATAACATGTTTTGGCGGAAGATTAGCATGGGTCAAGTGCGAGTGTTTTAGGGATTGTATTTTTTTACACAGCCTTACATCCAAAGTTTGAAGAACTTTTTGGAAAAAAATGTGAGAAATATAAATAGTTTATTTCAGGTTGCATTTTTTAAGCAAACCATTTGATGTAAGCAGAATTACTAGACTGTAGTGCTTGGGTTGCTCTAGTAAATATTTTCTCTTTTTTTGTACTCTAATTCAAATGTATGTTTTCTGCCCACACTGGACTGTGTATTAGACTGTCCGTTATGTACCAAATTGCGTTTCGAGCTTTAACGTTTTTACTAAAGAAAAAAATGTAAATTTTAGCCCAATATTGCGTGTCACCGATCACTTAAATGTTTGTTATTTTATTAATTTTGACTCGAAAACAAGTAAGCTTAAAACAAATAGTTCACTTTTAAAAAGCTATTGAGAACAAAATAAAATATATACACTGAAAATAAGTCCCTTGTGAGAAAATCATTAGCATTTTTTTTTTTTTAGTTTATTTGATTTTGTTGAAAGCTCATACAATAATTAAAGTGTTTGGTGACACGCTGTACTGGGCTTAAATAAAAGATTTTTTTGATCAAAAATTTTATTTTCTTTTTTAACAAAAACATATCTTGATGTTCTTGTTTAAAGAACTTGGAAAATAACAGACCGTCTATTGTGTACGTATGCATGTTAGCTATATTTAAAGATCTTAACTCATTATGTGTATGAGTCTTGAGTCCAAGACACAGAAGGCTTACATTTATATGTACATAGTTCATTTTACATACTCGTATGTAGCCGTTTACCTAGAGAAGTCAATGCCCTGCGATGATGTGGAGTTTAAGTTGCGATTTCCAACTGTTATTTGCATTAATGAGGTTTTGAAAACAGCCCAAATGTATGCAGCCTTTTTCTATTAAACTCAGCAGTTTTTGCAAGTTTTTTTACGTATCAAATGCAGCGTGGTAGGTAAATAAAAGTGCAGATATTATTGATCGGCATCAGCTAATGAGTTGGTATTACAATATACATGTACGTCCAGATTATTACCATATATTGAGGTTGACTTGTAGTCGTAATATTTTGAAAGAGCGTTGCACCTCCCCTAAAAATAAAGCTTCAGAAGGCTCTACTGACAGCTTTCATTTAGGTAAATGCAACCAAACTACATACAGGTATTAAAAATGATGCACATATGCAAGTGCCGAAAAATAATGTGGATGTGTTTGGACATCAGGGCGTGGCACCTGCCTTACAAACAAAGTGCTTAAACGCAATACCGACATTTTTTTTCCACCGATGCCAGGAATTATTTGCTCAATATATAGCATTTGACAGGTGGGCGTGTCATCTCCCTTCCTGACTAAAACTTTCAAATGGAAAATTAATCAAGCAAACTTTACCAAACTTGGCACGAAAACATCTGGCAAATTTAGGAATTGTAGAACAAAAAGTAGGCGTGGCACCTCCTCCAAAAATTTAAACAAATTGTCATGCACTTCATAATTCATATATGTAGCATGGCGCAAAAACGGACTTACAAAAAGTAGGATGAGTTGGAGAAGTGTAAACAAGCAAAAGTTTTGCTATTTTATGCGGGAAAAACTGTTTAATAATTTTATTCAATTTCGGCGCGCCAATATTTGGTAGCACAGGTATAAGACAAGCAATAACTTTAAAACGATATGCTATGAAACCATTCTAACAAATTTTACCACACGTGGAAACTATAGACTTTCACCCGTTTTCTATTTTAAACGCTGTGTAAGGTATTTGATTTTCAACGAGGTCAAAGTATTATCTGCACTTCTTTTTAAAGCTTTTTGAATTTGTTCATACTTAATATGTCTTTATATTGCAGGGAAATACCAGTGGAGCCTTATAAAAATGTTATGTACGAACGACGTGTAGTGCGGGGTAGCAATTTCACAAATGCAAATCTTATGGTAAGTAAAAAACACAGAAATCTTTTATTAAATTTTAAAAATGTTCACGTGCATGCTGTCCTATGGCGTCGTGACATACTGAAGAAGTTCATCGATATAGAAAAATCGACATGGAGCAAAGCTTCGTTAGTTTTTAGTTAGGGGCCAGGGTGGTATATACCCACATGCCATCAGCAAATCATTCATATGGCTTTTCGAATGCGCGTACTTTTTTTTTTTTTTTTTTTTTCAATGATCAATTTGGGCAACAAAACGAGTTCTTGGAGTATAAAGTAAATTTTTGTAACTCTTTTTGCAAGTTTCATCAGCTTCTTAATTTACACACTCGATCAATATATACAAATTTCGAAATCCCGATCGAAAAAGTCATTGAGTGATTTTTTTATTTTGTTTTATTTGAAGCTGAACCTTGGATATTATTCATAACCTCGAAAGTAGGCAAAAAAACTATTTTTAAGTACATTACCTTAACCTTATATCAAAATTCTGAGGCCAAATTTGGATTCAGCACAAAAAATAACTTCGGAAATAACCCAACAAAAACAAAAGTCAACAACATTCATCACCTCTTCATTCACAAACCTTTTTAATAAAAAGTTGATCATCAACACCACTTTAAAAATAAAACAAAAATTATCAGCTTACTAAGCACTCCGGTGAATGAATTTTGGCATGAAATTGTGTCTGCCATTTCAAAACTGTAATTTTTTTGTGTCTTATTTACAGTTTTATTATCAGAGATGTCAGAAAACTTAAGTACAGAATATCGTAATAGTCCAACCATTTTTCAGAAATATATTAACTATTATGCTTTTCTAGGATTCATCCTCAGAATACGTTAATAACAATTTTTGCTGTTTTGAAACCGTAATTTTGTTTTTTGAGAATTCGGAATTAGATTCGTAATCAACGGCCTCAAAAGCCTTAAGTCACAGGCTTTTATAATTATGAACAGTTTTTCGTGACTTGGAACCACTGTGCATTTCATTGGTATACTGTAGATACGCTTACTTGATGCTTTTGCTTATGCAGGTGGTGCTATCGCTGATTGTTAATCATGCTTACTTTTCGTTCGAACAAAGTTTCCAGACGTGATAACTTAAAGCTTTACTTCTATGGGAGTGCCACGCCAACTTCAATCCTGCCAATTTTATATTCAGCGCATGTAATTGCATACGTCACCTAGTGGGTCTGTACCAAATATCAAGAGAATCCGCTGCAAGGCTTTTAAAAAAAACTGAAATTTTATAGTTTGTGCCACGCTTCTTTAGGTCTGAATCTCAAAAAAATCCTTCCTTAAATGTGTTCTAGATTTTTTACCTTTAAGGCAGTCAGTTTTTCCTGAGCGAAGATTCCTAAAATGATTGATGAAAAGCAAAGTTTTGAATTTCTAACAAAGTACCACACCTCCTAGAACTTTAATTTCAAAAAGTATGTTTTCATATTACATTTGCATTATGTGAGGACAACCTATTATAGCAGTTATATGAAGGTCACAAATGTGGTAGCTTTGTGTTTAGCCGTTATGCGGCGCGAGCTCGATACAATGTGCTTACGGTATAAAATCTGGAGATTGACACACAAAATACGTAGATGTGGCACGAATTGCATGTATCAAGCAACAAAGAATATTTAAGTATTATTAATATTAATGAGAGTTGGACGAACAGTTCGGCTAGAAACCACAAGGACAACTAAAAGTGTAGCTTATTCGCTGCCACTTGAATATTTGAATAACATGCATAACTAAGTGTTGCCAGAAGCAAAGGAGACGCAACATTGCAGTTGTGTTCCTATCGTGGTCACTATCAATTAATAAGGTGTTTTTCACAAAGCTAAAGTAATTAAGGTT
The DNA here is from genome assembly GCA_949775025.1 of Tricholauxania praeusta. NCBI lineage: Eukaryota > Metazoa > Arthropoda > Insecta > Diptera > Lauxaniidae > Tricholauxania > Tricholauxania praeusta. The sequence goes on along the minus strand of OX459028.1, from coordinate 5,956,977 downwards.
CTTTAATAATAATTATATGCATTCAAAGAGTATTAGGCCACCATAGCACGTTGCAGTTCTAGAACTCTTTTAATTACGAACAATTAATACTCTCTTGAGTCCAAACCTTATGCTTACATTTACATATAGTTTGCGAATTGTACTATATTTCTTTCAGGCTGATACCGATCCATTTGATAAGGCCGCTGAACTGCGTCGTCGTCAAGCTCTACGCAAGAGGACCCAATGTCGCAATCAACGAAATATACTGGGTACTCCGCCACCAGTTAAAGGACGTCGACATGAAGTCATACAAACCGAGAAGTATCTTGAGGAACTTGTACAACGGCCACCAGAGTTTTCAGTCAATACTCAAACCGATTTGTTCCTTGAACGCCCACCCACACCGCCTTATGTGCCTGCTAAGGTTGGCAAAGACGCTAGCACCGAAATAGCCGAAGGTGAACTCTTCCACTTTGATGCTGAAGCACAGCCAATTATTGAGATATTGGTGGATGCGTGCATTGAACAAAGCATGCTTGAAGTGGCGCACGAACAAGAGATTGATGCATTACGTAGGAAGCAAGAGGAGTAAGTATAGTTTCGCTAGTAATTTGTGACACAAAAATCATAACTTTCATTGCAGATTCCTTGCACTTCGTGAAGCTGAGCTTGCCGAACTACGTCGCCTCGAGGCTGAAGAAATGCGCTTGCGTGCTGAGAAGGAGCGTCGTTTACGACAAGATGCCATTGCCAAAGAACTTGATGATGAAATGCAGAAGGGTGTTACCGCGGCTAAATTGCTACAAGGTCATATTGCAGGATTGTTGCCAGAAGTGCTGGAAAATCTGGAGCCAGCTACAGATGCTGCTAAGAAGGAACAACTTATGAAGACCATTTGTCCATGGCTAACGCAAGAAGTAGCCGAAGAAGTCGGCCAAATCGTGGACTCACGCGAGATACTTACTGTTATTATACAAGAGATTATCAAACAACGCGCCGCAGCCTATGCAGGCTACAAGGAAGAAGAGCCCTTAGAGGCAATACAGATAAGAGAAATTGGTGAAGAAGAATGCGAAGGAGGCGAACAAGAAGTAGAGTGCTGTGAATGTAAGGTGGAAGAGAGTGAAGAGTGCCCGCAAGGCATGTGATAAGCCAAGGAGATAAAAAAGCGTTGTATCATTTATTTATGTTTTATTTTTAACGCTCTATAAAGAATAGTTACGCTTTAGCGAATTATGGACTCAAATTCGAAGTACACAGTCAATCAATGTTTAGGATTAATGTAGAACGCTACATCTCATATTCTGTATTTATTTTTCTGTATTATCATATTTTAAATATGAAACTACCCGCAAATATTAAAAACTGTAGACTTGCGATATATGTATTGTATATATTTAAATTATTTTGATACAGAAAGAATTTACAAACTATGAGGGTCGCCGCCCTAACGACTAAAGTCCAGTTATTTGAAAAATAAAGGGGTACACTTTTACGCTCTTTCATTTGATCTTTTCCGAAAGCAAGTAAAATGGACTTCAGTTGCTAATCTGGGCAGCCACAGATATAATCTGTTCTCGTTAATTCGTCGGCAGTTCGCATCAATTGTGAAACTGCTCGAAAATTTTGAATGTGCGAAATTGTTCTGAACGATTTTTGCGCCGAACCTAAAAATTCATTCAAATATTTGTTATGTATTTTGTTATTTAATATAAAAATATATAATATTTTGTAAATACTTGGGAAATAATTTTTCCGCAGACATAATTATTAATTTAATCATATTATCGCCATTCATTTTGATTTATTATGCACAAAAATAGCATGCAATAAAATATGATTTTAATATTGAAAATGTTTTAATTTTCTGTATTTGCGTTTTTGGAACAGATTATAATTCAATATATTTTTTTTTTTGCTGAGCTTCCTGGTCAATACTCTTTAGTGCAAAAACACATTGTAAACCCAGACATATTATTGGTATAAAGCGTGCAGAGGCATGATGATTTCTGATACTCTTGGCGTATTTGATGGATCAGTCTAGCATATTATGTTTGATATTCTGTACGTTAGACACGCCGGAGAAATTTTAAATTTTTCGTGAACTTTTGGCCCAAACGTTAAGCCAAAATCATCTACATAAGCTTTGACTGAAATTGTAAGTTGATCTAGCCAATCTACATACCTAATAAACAGTCGCCATTATTAAAGTTAGCAGGTTCAAATCCCGATCGAATCAAGTGCGAGTGTCCATAAGTTATTTATATAAGCGAACATAGATAAAATTAGTGTTCAGGAGAATTGAATTATGGTTCCAGCGGCATCGGCGGATTAAAACTTGGCGGTGACCTGAGCTAACAACTAGAAATGGGCCCCCACTAGGGCTACCAGATGGCCTGCCTACAAAAGTAGTGTATATCAAAAAATTCCAATTTTGTAATGAAAACCAAAAATTTCTTTAGTCCCATAAAAATATTTTTGATGAGCAAAAAACAAAAAAAAAAAAAAAAAGGTCCTCGCTTTCTACGAAAAACCCCAGCAATATTTGAAATAACTTTTATTTTAAAATGCAAACATCGAAAGTAGCAAAACCATCCAAAAGTAGTGCATTTCAAGTGAAAAATAGCAAAGTAGCAAAGCCTTGCAAAAGTAGCACATTTGCTACTAAAGTATGCCATCTGGTAGCCCTAGCCCCCACTAAAACAAATATTTTATGATCGAAATTGGGGATATTCCCCACATATTTATGACAAAAAATTACAAAATTCAAAACATAAATACCTACGCTGCAACGCACAAAATATGGAAAGAGTCAAAAAATGTAAAGTTATTGAATGAATGGCATACACACATATATCGCTCAGAACCTCCTTTGAAAATGGGCTAGAAAACGTATTCGAAAACGTTTATGAGTTCAGAAGAGCCTATTTCAAGGGCATTAATATAATTTTGATCGATAGTTAAAAAATGGTTAATATTTACACATGTACATATGTATGTATATATGTACGTATATACATATGTACATATATACATAAATATACATACGTATATACATATGTACATATATACATACATATAATAATGAAAAGTTGCTACAAAATGGATGTATGTTTATTCGTCAGCAAGCAGTTTTCCAAAGAATTATTGTGAATTTAAATAAAACCCAACAAACATTAACCTTGGTGAAAGGCTAGACGTCAACTGGTGCTTGAGTCCTTTTCTCCAATCTCCAACGTTGGAGCTCCACTTCACATCCACTTGAGATCTATGCCATTCTCCTTGAAAATGTTCGTTGGTTCTCCAGTGAAGATAAAGCAGGATCTCCACTTGACTTCTCAGGCAATTCTCCAAACGAACTCCAACTGAGTTCGTTATCGTTATGTCTGCTGATTTGCTGGCAATTATTGTCTCGACGACATCGTGCCAAATTGTCATGAAATTGTTTCAAAAGGCGCATACAGATGATCAAATTTCTCATCAAATTGTTTGTCAAACACCTTGACAAACAAAAAGTATATGGCTCTTGAAGACAATTTGAAGATGTGAACGCAAAAAATTCAGATTTTCTGCGAGTGTTGAAAAACAATTTAATGGTGTGTACGAACGTCAAATTTTGTAGCATATTTTTGTCACTTGATAATGTTATTTATTTTGCATATTATAAGGGTGTTTTATTGTTTTGTCTTAAGTGTGGCTAGATGAGCCTATGTATGTGGCAATATTATGAGATGTAAAATTTTAATTTAAATTAATTTTACAATCTGAGTAACTACAGAACCAATTTATTTCGATCATTGATAGACGTTTTAGTTCCAATTTCAAAAGTGAAATTCAAATTAAACTATGGAAAAAGCTATCTCTTTATTTATTGTTATTGTATAGGTACCCAAAAATAGCCAATTCTTATTGTGGTCCCTAATATGACGATATGTATATTTTGGCATTCCTAATCCATATCTACTCTCATGAACATAATAATTCGTTCGTCATTACGATGTTTTGTCTTTGGTAGTCGGAACAAAACTGGAATTTGACAAAATCAAAATCAAGCCCAATTTCCATGTGATCTTATCTGATCTTATTTTATCAAATATCAGGGAGGACATCACATGCTATAAAGATAGCAAATGTATGCTATTCACTCTCGCATTCTCCAAGCGCATTAGGTTCTGTTCGCATGCTTTTTCTTTCTCAGAAAAATTTGATTTGATATCCCTGATATGGGATTAAGAAAGATAGCATGGAAATTAGGCTTCATATGATGTTAAACTGTTTGATAAGCAGTTTGATGAGAAATTTGATGGTCTTGAACACCCTTCAATAGTTTTCTTTCAGAATTTATTTTTGCAAACTGATCTGCAACTTCGTATCTTCAGTACGCTTCCACTAATTCATATTTTCCCATCAAACTTAACAACGCGAAATCATGTCCAAAATATTCACGCCCACTAACCAAATCCGCCTAACAAATGTAGCGATAGTTCGCTTGAAGAAAGGTGGAAAACGCTTTGAAATCGCGTGTTACAAAAACAAAGTACTTTCATGGCGTAGCAATGCGTAAGTATTCTTAAGAAAAATTTCCAAAATATAAAATTTATGTATTTCATCATTCCTTTTAAATTAGGGAGAAAGATATTGACGAGGTGTTACAAACACATACAGTCTTTACTAATGTCTCCAAGGGTCAAGCTGCAAAAAAGGAAGATCTTACGAAGGCTTTTGGGCAGTGCGATGAAACTCAAATTTGCATACAAATTTTGGCCAAAGGTGAGCTGCAAGTATCAGAAAAAGAGCGTCATTCAGTGCTGGATACACAATTGAATAGCATTGTAAATAGTGTAGCAGCACTTTGTGTGAATCCGGATACACGTCGGCCTTATCCAGCTACAATGATTGAGAAATCTTTAAAAGATGCACACTTCTCTGTTAAGATGGACAAAAATACTAAACAGCAGACGTTGGAAGCAATTAAAATACTAAAGGAGCATATGCCTATTGAACGTTCACGCATGAAATTGCGTGTCTCGTTTAATGGCAAGGAAGGTGGTGTGAAATTAAAGGAATCAATAAATAAATTAGCGACCAGCGTCGAACTCGAAGAATGGGATGCGGCTACTTTGAACATGACGCTGCTTATAGATCCGGGCAATTATCGCGTCATCGATGAATTGGTGCGCAATGAGACAAAAGGCAAAGGTCTTGTGGAACTCTTGGAACTAAAAGAGGTTGTAGAAAGCGAGGAAATTTTTTGATTATATACTCATCGGAATAAATTTATTTTTTATACCATATATGTACATGCTACTTTTATTGATACACAAATGTAAATATATAACATGATGTTCAGATGGAAAATTAAAATGATAGATACAGGTCTTTTTTTGAAAATGTTAGGAATTGAAGATAAGTTTATCACTGGAAACTCTTTTTAAAAAATACCGCTTTCCTTAAGAGTACAAAAATGTTAAAAGCATGAATTTTAAAATTAAATAATTTTGTATCAATTCGTATACACTACGATTTTTCGGAAAATTTTTATTTTAGCCGAGAGGTATCAATGAACTTAAGTTCTCAAGAAGGGTACTCGCTCTCTATGCTCTTACATTAAGCTGAAAATTGAGCCGAAATTTAATTTGGCCTGAAGTTTCGTCGTTGGATTTTAATAACCATGAAGCCACACTTCGTCATATATTAATTTGTCAAATTAATATAACCTTTATTGTGATCGTCTTACATCGACTTAGAAGAATATAGAAACTGAAAAATGTATTTATTGCATTTAAATTCAAACTTTATAGAAACAAGAACGTTTGTTAGAAGCTGACACTCAGGATCTCAAGTAACATGAATTTTTCAGTTTAATCCGAGCATAGCATGTGCGATCCAGGAGTTTATTTTTAGGCTTAAGAACGCCAACATTAATATTTTTGAATTTGAGAAGAATTATAATTGTCTATTTAATTGATGTAATTTAATATACTATAAAAGAATTCCTAGATCGATTTAAGCCACAAGGGTATCAGTCGATATGCAATTTAATATATTTGCAAATGCGCAGGAATTGGCCTTTTAGCTGGCCTCGTTTTTTTTTTTTTTTTTTTTTTTTTGGAGTACATCTTTCAGCCATAGTTTTTCTTGAAGCTAAGGCTGTCTTGAATTAATATTCAAGGTTGTCCATTAAAATTCAGAAAGCTATTTTTTTTATTTAATTTTATATGTAACTTTTCATGTTTTTTCTTTAACTTAAATTCAATTGTATCTACATATGCCTCCCTTTCAATTTTAATTGTTCCTCCTTGAATAGGGCTACCAGATGGCATACTAAAGTAGCAAAAGTGCTACTTTTGCAAGGCTTTGCTACTTTTCACTTGAAATGTACTACTTTTGGTTGAAATGCGCTGCTTTTCACTACTTACGAAGTTACCTTTTACAAAAAATATTTTATGGAAACAATAAATAAAAAAACACGCAATAATGATGTTTTGATGTGCTATGGGAAAGTAGAAATGGGGACCTTTTTTTTTTTTTTATATATGTACTACATACTATACTTTTTTTGTAAAAATTACGAAATTTGTTTGTGTTTTTTGAAAATTCTTAAATTTAGCCCTATCCTTGAATATTAATTAAAGATAGTCTTAGCTTCAAGAAAAACCAGAATTGAAGAGTGTGCTCAAAAAAAAAAAGATAAATAAAGTCGAAACCATGGTCGAGCTAAGATAACAATTTCGATTTTTTTTTTTTATAATTTTTTTTTGGAGCAGACTCTTCAAACATGGTTTTTCTGATATGAAATTTAATGTATAAAATATAAATAAGAAACCCCTTCCTCACCTTAAATGATCTATTGTTACACTATATAATTGCCCTAGATGGTTAAAAAAATTTTCAGCCGATTTGGGATAGAGCCCCACTTCTAAATACATATACCAAATATTTATTCAAAGGATTTTTTTTACAAAAATTAACTGTATCCTACTAAGAATATACAAAGACTACTCCAATGGGACTAATAAACGATTACTCCGCCGGAACAACACGCAATGTAAAATAGAAGTATATGGATTTAGATTGCTACAAAATTACTCCAGGATCACTCCATTTCCAACTGGGTGGTAACAGCTGTTTACAAATTGTATTTTCTGCCTTAAATTATGTATTTAGGATTTTTGAAAAATGTACACACTTGCTCACACTTCTTTAAACAGCTCATCTTTTCTACTTTATTAATAAAAAGTTTGAAATCAAAATAAAAATGTTTAAAAATTAAATTACGACATTGGCTGAAAGTTTTTTTCATGTTGTCAGTAGTAGCTTAGTTTTTGACATTTTTTTTAATTTTTGCAAAACATTCGTTCCAAATTCGGAATAACATATTTTTTTTTCTACTACAAAAATATGTTTTGAATACTTGCCTGAACTTTGCATCTTTGATCATACATATGCTAATTTTAAAACATTTCAGAATTTTTTAAAAACAGACATTTTAAAGCACTTAAAACTTTATAAGCTAGTACAATGCAGAAAAGAAAATCTTTTTGTTAATAATACATACATAGTAAGAACAAACCCAATAATATAATATTTCTTCTACAAAAATAAATATAATAATTAAAAACTTTCTCCTATTTGCGTTTCTTTAAATTTTCAAAACGACGCGACAAATCGTCAAAATCGATATCATCATCGTTTCCAGGCTTTGAGTCATCATCTTGTGGAAAATCAGCTGGAACATTGGGAAGATTTGGTAAGCTTGAAAAACCTGGTGGTGCACTTGGACTATTGCCTGCAGCTGGTGGTGGTAATTTTGATCGTGGCTGCGGTTTCGGTTTATTTGTATCCTGTAATATTAAAAATAAAAACTGCTTTAGAATCGTAGTTTGTCAAGGAATGGCTTAAGCAAAAGTGAGTTCCATGCGCGTTATGTTTTCAAAGAAAGTATTTTTGTTAAAATAATATTAGAAGATGGAAAAGGAAAAGCAACTACCTGGAGATTATAAGGATTAATCGATGAATACCGCGGCGGTGGATCGTGCATTTGTGCATTCTGTATTTAACAAACAAGCAAAAAATAAAATAAAAATGTATGTAGTTAAGATATTAGATATTAACAACAGCAAAATTAAAACATAGATTAGATTAGAGGCCCAGGACAAGAGTACGAGTAAAACAAACGAAACGAAGAAATTCAATACATGTTACATTTATAAACTTTTTGTGACTGGAACAAATAAAATTCTCAAATAATATTTATTTAATATTTTAAATAAAAAAACGTTTTTTTTTTCGTTTTCAATAACGGATTTTGAAAAAAGTTTTGTCAAAATTTCAAAATGTTGGTTATAACCCAAAGTGCCTACTGGAACGATCTTGAAGTTATATGTTATGTTATCTTTATGCATAGCTTTTGTTGTAATAAATGTTTTGATTTCCACTTTATAGTGATTTTAAGAAAAGAACCGAGTACATATCGTCGGCTTACAAGCAAAATTGTCCATCTACAAAAAATAAAACTTTGTATTTTTGATGGAAAGTGTACAAATTCTAATTGTGAATGTAAGAATGACTCTTATAACACACCTCACCAGGTACTGTATACATTTCTTTTTAATAACCGAAAATAATATATCACAAAGTTAAAAGAATCACAACAATAATTATTTAGCTCAAAAATTAAATATCAATCGTTGTTAAGATGCTTTCAAACATTAACAAAATAGTTAAGAAAAGAGCTTTTAAATTTTTAAATATTTTGTTAATGTGATGAGCGTTGTTAAGCTGCCAGAATAGGGCTGTAAGTCACATGCTTATGCACAAAACTTATGTTGCTTTGCCTTTTGATCATATATCGACTTAAGCTGTTATTGCTTGTGACCACAGAATTAATTTAAAGTTTTTTATTTTTTATCATAAAATTAAAGCATTTTCAAATAAAAAAAGGTCCTATGTTTTTATTCTATTCCCTATAGCTTTTGAGATAGTTTGTTTCAAAACATGTTTGAAAAGTCAAAACAGAATCTTTAAAAATATTGTCAAAAGATAGTCAATTACTGTACAAAATTGAACAACAAGACGAGCAATGATATCATACTAGAAGTGCATCAAAATCTGAGATAAAAACGTTAAAATTAAAGTGCTAGCTAAGTTTAAAACTTGACCTACAATCAAAGTTAACTTTCTCAAGCAAACAAAGTCCTATTTGAGAACTTTAATTTTTTAAATGTATCTAAATGAAAATTTCTTCAGTGCTGATTAGTTTCATTTTTGAGAAACATCAAAAAGTTCACTTTTTTAGAGGTAGACAATTTAGTTTTAACTTTTCTGAAAAACTCACGAGTGGACATGCTATTAAGGAGTCTATTTGACAAAGGATGTTATTGCCGTTTTTGATTAATCCGAGCAATTTTAAAAAATTTGCTCCATACAAAATAATGCTATCTTCTGAACATCAAGATAAGTACTCTGACTCGCAATAAAAATTTAAAGGAAATACACTTTCGTGAGTCTTATTTATGAGCTCATTTTAGTAACTGTTTTAAGGACTCACACTTTTGAAGGCTTTACATAAGTACATGAGTGGTTTTTAATTTGATTTTCTGGAGAATTTAATCAAATTCTATTGAAGAATTTTATCATCAGAAACAAGAGATATTTTGTTGAAAGAAAAAATGTTTGAAAATATTGTTCCAAAGTTTCAATGACCATACTCAAAAAACTTTAAATAAAGCGTTTTTGTGAGCTAAAGACTAACGATTCAATCAAGACTTGTTCATTCGACTAATCGATTGATCAAGCTAGTTATTAAAAAATATAGTTAATTTCATTACAGGCTAAAGCAAATATAAACATGTAATTATTTTATGAATAATGTCTTATATCACATTATGTGCTTAGTGCTGCTAAATAAAACATAAAATTGTACAAAAAACAAAAGCCAAAAGGGATTCTTGCAGATTAATAAATTACAATTATGAAAATGCTTAGTCAATTCTGACACTGAAAAAGAAACTAACTACACAATTTCAAAAATAATTGCATAGCCGACGTTTACACGAGGAAAGTCTGAGAGACAAATTCTTGTCCATTCTCTTTTGTGATTTCCGTTTTGCGTTTGCGACATATGACAATTTTTTTACCTCGTCCCTTTAGTTTCTCCCCCCTTGCCTACAAACAAGGAAACTTTGCCGAAAAAGTTTCCTCGTGTAAACGCTGACATAGTTATAAAAATTGGATGTAAAACTGCAGCACTTTTTAAAACGTTTCTGATTAGATAAGTAGATGAAACACATAAACAGCAATAAATCATATACATATATGTGAATCAATCAACCTTAAGTGGTAAGAGTGCAACTCAATAAAACATAAAATTGTACAAAGAACAGAAGCTAATGGGAATTCGTGCAGATTAATACATTAAGTATTATGAAAATGCTATGCATAATCAATTTTGACACTTTTATTTTCAAAAATAGTTGTATAGTTATAAAAATTGGATGTACAACTGCAGCTCTTTTCAGATTATATAGGTAGATAAAAGCAGGGGTCGGCAAAATTTGATGCGTGTGATGTACTCCAGCTCAATTGAGCTATGGAAAATCAAATTTTGCCGACCCCTGATAAAAGCATAAGCAGTAACTATGATATCATAAACTTTGAAACATATACATGTGGATCAATCAACCTTTAAGGTTCGAGCTACTTACACGCATTTTTGGCAGCAAAAAAATGTGTTAGCAATAGGACAAAATTAACAATTTTGTTGGTTAATTGTTTACAAAATATTAAAGAAAATAGCTAAAACATACCAAGAGATTTTCATCAGGGCTAACATCGCCATCGGTAACTGATGTAGAAAAATTATTTGTTTCTTTCTATATTAATTGAGGCATAGCAAGTAACAAAAGAACATGATAAAAAATTACAAAATTGTAAGAGTTAATTTACAGTAAGTAATACGTATGTAACATATGTGGACGCTACAAAAACCTTCAGTACAAAATTTTAAAATTGTAAACTTACATTTATAAAATTCGAATTTATATTTAAATCCTTCTTTTCAGTATTGCCATGCGTTGGTTCTATTGTTGGATGAACATTTGGTGGTATGTTATATGCAAACGGTGGTGGTGCTGAACCACCAGCCGCAACTCCACCTCCTTGATAGCTGCCACCACCACCGCTATTGCCACCGAATGGCTGTGGGTAGTTAAATGGTTTGCCACCAGCCGCAGCTCCTCCTCCAAAACCACCACCGCCGGCATTGCCTCCAAATGGCTGTGGATAGTTAAATGGTTTACTTGTGGGCGGCTCTGGCATTGTTGGCAATGGTGGTATAGTAGGGTAACCAATGAAACCCATTTGCGGTGGAACATCTGTACGTGGTCCACCACCGCCGAGATTGTTTTTATCCGATAAATCAATCAGAAAATGATCTTGATCTGTCAAATATCAATACTTGTTTTCAATGATATAATGAATGATTACATAGTCAGTGTTTATCAACAGCGTAACAAAGGTATCATTTAATTTTTTAGTGAATAAAGTCATAATCCACCTGCATATCAAGATCATATGGATCATTAGCAGCGTTTTTACTGCAAATATATAAACTTAATGAGCTATAGGTTTTCTATCTTACACTAGGACAAAGTTATTCTTCATAAAAAGTTGATATTTTCTTCTTTTTAGATGAATTCCCTACCCCCACTTCCTTCACAATTTTTTTGAGATTTTTAGTAAGTTTATAAAACGAGTTTTCATACGGTATCTTCTGGAAAAATAATTCTTATCAATAAAACATAGGTACATAAATTTTAAAAAATTAAGAAATACTGAGCCTTAAATTTTTCAGTTTAACGCCGATAGCTGATTTCATTTTAAAGCAACTTTAAAACAACGACTAAGACATTGATTAAAATTTAAACTTGGTAACTAAGCTTCATTGATTAATTTTTAAGCTCGTAGAAAATTTAAGCACATTAATAATAGCGCCGTAATGCTTACAACTCTACCTTATTTTTACGAAGGGTTGACCATTTAGTAAGCAATTTGCCTACATCTACGCTCATGTCTAACAAACGAAGTTTTCTACAACATCGCTTAAAAAGTGACTGTACAAATCGGAAATTGTTATACACTCCGATAAAGTACAAACAAAGCGCTCTTCGCACTTCAATTCTTTCTGCTTTCAATGAAGAAAAATAAAGCACTTTACTATTGCTACTCTTTTCGTTAATTTTTTTCTCCTTTATATGCAATTGTTCTTGTAATCTTTTTGATATCACACATTTCTTGACGACATATATTTTTTTTTCCTGTTTTTGAAAAATATATATAGGAAGAACTCATCTGTAAGTAGACAAAGCCTGATAAAATGGCGGCTTCGAATCATTATAAATTGATTTGAAAAGCACATTCTTGAATTGATTGAAATTTGGATATGACTTCAAATTCTTATGCACTTTATTTTATTTTAATAAAGTATCTTTTATGACTACTTTTCTGAAATTGATTTACGATTTTCAAAAGGTTCATCAATTTATAAATATTTTTAATAAAGATATATTCCTTTCACTCTTAATTCCATAATCACTATAGCCATTAAAACCCAAGTAAGAAAAATAGGGCAAACTAAAAAAATGGCAGGAGTACATGAAGCAAACTTTGAGCAAATTTTAAAATTTCAAGGTCGAAAATAGCAAAATATTTTACACAGACATTATAAAGCCTGTTTTCAAACTGTTCATCAATATACGAATCGAAATTCATTATGACCCACCCTAATGAGAATGATTTTCTTTGATGTTTAATAAAAATTACAAAAATGTGTTCATGAAATAACTTAAGATAATTGTTGAAATTTTTAACAAGTGTAAAGTTTCTTCATGGACTAACTCAATTAATTGAAATAAAGTAATAAAAAAAAAACAAAATAAGACATTAAGAAGCAAAACAAATAATCTAACTTTAAAATCTTGTTTTTCTTATTTTTGTAAAGTGATGGTTTGCATTAACAAAAATAATATTTGGGAACCCCGCTAAATTTCGATAAGTCCCAATTTAGGCGAGGCACTCATTGCTAGCAAGTCTGACGAGCTCTTAGACAAAAGTATGCGATGGCATACATAGCAATAATGTCTTGTTTTAATTGGGACTTACACACGATAACAATTTTCACAGCTTTACTTCATACGGAATTTTGATTTGAAAATTTACTTAAAGTCCCTAAAATAGTGGGCGGAGAGAATTTGGAAATTCATGTAAAACAAAACAGTCAACTTTTCATAAGGAACAGCTTTGTAACTATAAGGCACAACCTCTCTAGCTCTTCAGGTTTATATACTTACGGCACAAATGCTGCTAATGACCCATACGATCTTGAAATGCAGGTAGCAAAAAACTAATATGCAGGACTATTTCTTTGTTCAGTAAAAATAGAACATCTTCATTCAGGATCAACCAAAAAACTCAATTTTATTGGACTGTAATTTTATTACCTTTGCTATCATCTTTTATAACTTGTGGATCAGGTTCGTATTCGATGTTGTAGTTTTTAGCGATTTCAATTAGATACTTTTCCACTAATAGTTTTGGTGGCGCTTGCAACTGCAACTTATGCATTAATTTCTCAGAGACCTGATGGTCTCCTGTCGCGGTGTGTGCATGCTCTGCAAACTGTGGTCCATACTTGTGAATGAAAATATCAGTAATAACCCTTAACTCTGGAACATCGCTTTGAAGACGTGGACACACCCAAACAACACTGGAAACAGCCTCAGCTATACCAACGTCCAAATCTTTCATCTGCGTGACAAGTCCGAAACGTGCTAGCAGTAGATCACAGTACATTTCAACGATTTCCATTGCTTCCACCAAGTAATCCTCTCTAATCAATTTTTTACTCCAATAATTTTTATTTCGTTTTAATAACAATATCGCATCTCACCTTATGATGTGTTCCACACGTATCCGTGCTCTTTCGATTTTACCTGTAGCCAAATAATCACCGATTTCTTTTCGTGCCTTTTGTGCCAATTCGGCCTTTTTCTTCTCCAACAGCTTTAGCCTGTTTAGTGCAAGACGCAGATTGGTCTTTAATTTTGTATAATTTGGCCCACTTGAAAACATCTTTACTTTTTCAACACTTTTTTTACTTGTACGAAATAAAATTTAGCAGGAGTTAAAGTTGTTAAGAATTATAAAAACATTTACAGCGAGATCTATGCAGAAATTAGATTATTCTTGCACAAATAGTATGTTTTTATGAGTCATTTGTAGGAATTCATCACCGTCGTTTGACAGAAATCAACATCATTGATGGGGTTCAGAATCCTCAAGGAAATATACACAGATTAACTATTGCAGCTACTGAACGCTCTTACTTTATTACCACCCCGAATTAGAGCGCCGACATATGACTTCATAGTAGTTTTAAGTTAGCGAAATACGTCGGCGTAGTAGTTCGGTATTTCTACGTCGGAGTAGTGAGTCGATGCACAAGTTCGCTGACGTGTGATTAGGGACTCGTATGTCGGCATTCAAATGTCAAAAATGATTAAATTAAAATTTAATGAAAAGAAGAAGGGCTTAAATACAGTTTAGCTCACAATCGAAAATGATTACAAAACAAAACTTTTCTTACGTGCTTTTGAATTCAAATTCAGTTCAATCAATTCAGTCGCTTGGATCTGGTTTCGGAGATCTAGTCTTCGGAAGTTGCTGACATAACTTTTCTAAAAGTTGATATAAGTCGGAAGCATATTAATCATTCGACGTCATGGCATGCAAAATACATTATTTAATAATATAAAATAATTGTTTAATTATTCATTCTTATAATATAGTAAATATACATACATTTATAGTTATAGCAGTTAATTTAAGTAAATTGAAGTCTTTTAATTGCTTGTTTTTAAATTTTTTAAAAATTTTTTCTTTTGTTTTAATTTTTTAAAATTTTTTTAATTTTTTAAAATTTGTTAAGAATCCTTCCTTATTGCTAATCATAAGATTTTATCTTGTAGCATTTTGTACTATAATTGAATAAATGAAATAAATAAATGAAATGAAACGTATGTATTGATTTCCAAAATGTGGATGTCATATGAACAATAAGCTAAAATACCGTAAAAACTTTTTTGAAATCTACCTTATAGTTTTTGAGATATTACAACTTTTCTAAAGTTTGACCATATTTTAAAAGCTCAATTCATTTCCTTTAAAATGATCTAACACATAATGTCAGCGTTTACACGAGGAAACTCTTGCCGGAAAGTTTCCTTGTTTGTAGGCATGAGGGGAAAAACGAAACGGTGGCTTACAGAATTTTCCGTACCCTGAAATTCTCTTTCGTTCTGTTCATTAACTTATATTGCTTTAACTCTACGTTTGTTGTGGTGGATCGACGTAGTAACTGCTATGATATTCACAAGCAGAAAGAAATTCTAGTTTTCATGTGTAAACACAAAACAAATTCACAAAAGGGAATGGACAAGAATTACTTTCATCGAATTTCTTCGTGTAAGCCTTGACAAACAAAAGTTTTGATACTAACCCTTTATAGCCAAAAAAAACAAAAATCATTTATATCAATTTTGGCAAGATTCTTGAATTTTTTTAATACAAGCGTTTCCAACTTATATCGATTTTTAAAAAAGCTATATCCTCAACTTTCGAAGACCATATCTCCGAAACCAGATCCGAGTGACACTTTTTTTACACAACTTTTATTTATAGTACTATCACCATATGCCCTAAAAAAAGTTTGGCGATTATGAACTGAAATGTTCCAATAAATGTTTTAAATTGATTTGAACACCGACGTATGTGCGTGTAATTGTCTGAATAGCAAGGTTTATTTATACTTTGTCGTGTTTGACAGTTTTACTTGATTCACCTAGTTGAAATTATTTTTCAAATGTTATTCACATTTTTGAAATCAATTAGATAATTTCATAATTAAAGCATTTTCTAGAAAACCCACAAACACATATTCAGGTGGCTGTTCATATCTCCTAATCCATAATCGATCAACCTTTTTTAAACACATTCGTTCTAAGCGTCAAAATTTCATTTTAAACAATAGTTTTATAAAAAATATGGGGTGTGGCTAAAGCTAGTTTATCTCAAAATTTTAATGAAAGTGTACAACGTATATCTTTGGCTTAAGTTCATTTTAGTGTTAACTGATATTTGTCTATAACATTGTTCAATCAAAAAGGTTGGAGGTTACATCCATATTTTGAAAATTGTTAGAAAAGCTATATCCGCTTTTCACGATTGCTATGTGTATGTACGAAACTAGATCGAGGGACACTTTCTTCCATATGTTAAGTAGAACCTGGAAATTAAGTCTAATTTCTCCTAAGATAAACTTATTCAACTGTCGCTTAAATGGACTTATATCATAACATTAGAAAATCAGGAATTTTTTTTCAATTTATCAATACATACATTTATATATATAAATTGATGCTGGCAGTACCTATTAACGACAAAAACAAGAGAGAAAGTTTTTTCTATTCGTATATGCAGAAAACACAAAACTCAATAAACGTCATAACTCGTTGACAAGCACGCAAAGTAGACGTCTTCTCGTTTGGGTCGCCAAAAATCGCGAAAAACTTCAATAAATATATTGTACCATTGAAAATTATTCTCATTAAAAATTAAATTGAAGTGAACTGAAAGTGCAAAGTGAATTGAAAATATATTGTGTACAACTGCATACATTATCATACAAAAATTACGAAATCTCTGGTAAAAAAAGTTGTTAGTGGTACCACGTTAGAAGAATAATATACACTAACCTGCTTGTGGTACCACTATATGGTGCAAAACAAAATAAACAAATAAGTTAAAATGACAGCTGCGAGAGCTGTGACGTTTGCAATTAAAATTGTACTCTTTATTGTAACTGCCGCTAGGCAACATCAGATGGCTAGACATTGTCAAACAACGCATTCAAAAAAGTATTGCCATCACCGATGGCCAACTGTCATCTTCGATTTTGGTTGAATGGTGAGCAAAACGAAGAAGAAGCAGCAGAGCGCAATCCACGCCATATTTGATTTTATACGAGAAAGCGAATTTTTCTTGATATCGACAACAGCACAGTTTTCATTTGTTTTTCTTGAAAAATTTAAGATGTTAAAAGAATAAATTTTATGAAAATAGTTAGCACAAAAAGTTAAATATTTGGCGTAACTAAAAACTTAAACGTTCTAGGTAAGTTTTAGTTGGTAGTTTTTATTGTGTAATTTCGATTTAATTTCAATCGACTACTGCAATGGTTGGTACCAAGGGTCCGTAGTAACACCACCGACCCCGCATACCGCTAGGTGGTAATCAAATCGAATGTTTGCTCGCTCTACACGAAATTGACTTCCATTGTCGGACTAGAGTGAAAAGTCATTCGGTTGCTTGGTCGGTCATGTCTGTGACAGCGGCAACGGCCATTGCTTAATTTTTTTTTCCTTGTATTAAGTAAATTTTTTTTCTGAACAAAATCAATATTAAAAACTTGTAGATATGACCTTATATTGTCAAACATTTGTTAAACGGGATAGAAAAAGGAAGATTCAATTACAAAATTTTAATAAGTTAGGTGGAAATAATATTTACATATATATATGTAAATGGCCATAAATCTAACATAAATAACCGTCAAATGTTATTGCATTAAACAAATTTTATTTCTTATTAAATAAATGTTTTCAATGTGACCACTTTAATTTGTAATGTATCCCTTATTTCTACTTAACCAACCCTTAGTCCAACCCTTTTCCATTCAAAGGTTTTTAGTAACTATTATTTTTCTACTTATACGACTAATGAAACTCAAAACCGATTGTTTGGTTTCTTTCTAAAGTAATTTTTTTTTTACTAACTGCTGATAATGAGTTTAAGATCCACTTATCGGAAGCATTATCTTTGTATATTCCATATGTGGGTGAACAGAAGTTTCGTTGATATCTTAAATAAGGGGACATACAAAATCCAACCATATGTATGTTGCAAACTGTCAAAATAAATTTCGTAGACATAGGACAAGTTTTTATGTTTTTTTTAATATCGATTCTACCAGCCTAACCGCACAAGATGCACATCGGTCTATCGTACGAATTGGTGCCTCACTGCGTACAACCAGAGCTGCCCTTTTTTCATGAAACCGAAAGAAAGGCATATCCGTCTAAGTCACTTAATTGTGGACAAATGCAATTCCAAGGTTCTTTATGCAAACAATATACATCCATGTTTCACAACTGCAGCTGCCATAGGGCCAAGATATAACGCTTTAGGTATTTAAGTCGTATGAGAGGCGCCACATCGTGTTGTCAAACCACGCTCATAAATTTCGAATGCTGAATGCGAACAATGTATGTGTATCCATATATCAACTGCCATTGGTGCCAACGCTCCGTTATTCAATCCCAACCACATTTTGCAAGTCGCTTAGCAAGACTATAGAACCAAGTACTAAATTTAAAAAGGGTAACTGTCATAGGTGCCAAGGTAGAGCGTTTTCAGTTCGTTTTTTTTTTTTGATGGGAGGTGCTTCACCTATTTGTTCTTTAACTCCCGAACCCCTACTCCGAAGACATTATAACCTCCGCTGAAGATCTACGGGTGTACGCTAATCCATCGAATACAGATTCTGGAAACTTATAAAGGTCAAACGGAAATACAATAATGCGTGTAGCATTCAGTCTTATATAGTAGAGGATTTATACAAGCTAAATTTCTTTATCTATGTATACTAGGGTGTTTATTTTCAAACTTTTGGAGATGGATTTTATTTATTTTTTCCTATACTATAGCTTGAAGCTTAAAAATAATTGTCCCAACATTTGAGCTTCCTAGCTCAAACCTGTAAACGGCGCGGACAGTGTTTATGTCAAATTTCGTTGAAATTTAACAAAAAAAAACCGACTGACTAAAACGTAGAAATAGTCTGCCTTAGGCACCAAGATATAGCGTTTTAGGTTTTTTAATTGTATGGGGAACGCCCATAAGCTTGAATAACTCCGAAACTAATGAACCAATTTAAATAAGAAAAACGTAATTTTAATGTTTATCAGTTGAGGAAAAGAATGAAAAGTTCTGAAATCTGCCACCAGATGGCGCTATAAGCAGTTTGAATAGTCATAACTACGTCAAATAAAAACTTGCAGGCTCGAAATTCATTGTAGCCAAATGGTGTAGTGGACTTTTTTGCTTAAAATTTGACGAAAAATACATTAATTTTTAGGGTATGCTTTGTTTCAAAGCTCCCTTGTGACCGGAACTAGTACTGGGATTGGGCCTGAGAAAAAGTTTGCAAAAATTTTAAAGAAAAATAGGTAAATTGCGAAAAACCTG
Source organism: Tricholauxania praeusta (assembly GCA_949775025.1). Taxonomy (NCBI): domain Eukaryota; kingdom Metazoa; phylum Arthropoda; class Insecta; order Diptera; family Lauxaniidae; genus Tricholauxania; species Tricholauxania praeusta. The sequence continues at coordinate 5,937,633 of OX459028.1, read as the reverse complement.
TATAGTGTTTTGTATAGAGAATGTACACCATAAGTCGCGATTGAATTGATTTGAGGCGGTACAACTTCTGCCGGTCGCGGACGGGGATGGGCATGGGGCTGGAGATAGGCACTGGAGTAGGGAGGGTACAACAACGTCTGCCGGATACCCCAGTTTTTAATATATTCAAAAAATTTTCTTTTAAATTCACTTAGACTCATTTCATTTTTGATTAATGTGTATGGAAATACTGGAATTTTTTCTACTGTCGAAGCCAGGCTCGGTTTGATGTCTAAAGAGAAGATACATATGATTTACGCTTGATTTTTATAAATTTGCAGAAAAGATTATGCTTTGGTTGAGTTTGATATTTGAATTGTGATTAAAATAAAACCGTTTGTTAATACATATTTGGATAACGCAATAACGCATGATCAGTGAACTTTTCAGTTCAATAATCTATGGTACGGATTGTGGAAAATATTAACACATTCGCGACAACGTTTAACACCGGTAGTACATTTGCAAATTGTGTTAATATCAGACATATTAAGCTGATACAGCACATTCGGCACACTCAAGTGTGAATGTGCTAATAAAGTAACACACACTAATCGCTATATTATTACCACATAAAAAATTTTTTCGCCAAAATAGTTTTTGAGATACAGTGTGTGTGCTGGCTTAATTCTTTAAGCTGGCACACTCCGGTGATTAAATGTTTTTCAAATACAAAATGCATGAAAACGATCAGTCGCAATTTGTTACCAACAAAATAATCAGTTTAAATGCAATTTGAGCCTTTTTTTTTGATGTGTGTGCGGTTTGCCTTAAGTTGCTAACATATTCACAAGGAGCACAAATATTATATGAGTCCTGGTATGAGCTAACGCTAGAGAAAAATTGAATAAAGAGATTTGCTACATGTGTAGGTTCCGATACATTTGTATTATTGCTAAGCAATGTGATATTTGCGTTTGTTGTGACTATTGTGACCCAAAGCTCAAAATTAAGATTAGCCCTAAGGGTACTGAAATTGATTATGTTATGAATAATGTATTCAGGGTGTTTAATTCTATATACATTGTAATCTAGTTGGATGCTTGTTAGAGCATGGTCAATTGTAAGTTATAATAAACTGCTGTTTTATAACCAATTCTATGATTTCGGTGAAGGCCATTATAGATGTGGTCCAAACATGAATTTAGTCGAGTAGGTACAGTTAGCAAAGATTTAAAACTAAGGGAAGACATGAACGTTTGAAATTTATCGACTTTCTTGGGCATGTGAATTTACAGGAGCATGAGAATCATCTAGGATATTGAAAATTGTATCGAAAATTGTCTCTTTGATTTAAATGGAAAATGATAGACATGAATACTGTATTATTTCGCCCTGAAAACTTAAGTCTGGTCACGTGGCATGTTATTGTGATAGTTCACAATGCACTTGGAATTTAAATTTACACTGTATTATATTTTGCGCACAGGCAGTAAAATTTCAACGCATTTACCATGGTGGCATCCAATACATTTCTAAAAAGTGGCCAATACCACTTTTTCTCATGGAATTGAATGCAAATCGCTTGGCCTTAGACAAAGGTTCATGAGAAAGATGGTTTGACATCATCGTGACAACCTGAAAAAAATGAATGGCGGAGTCCTATTAACGAAGTTTTGTTTTTCTCATCATCATCAACAGAACATTGAACACTACCATCGTCATAGTTGTATTCCACCTCGAAGATATCATGGAATTCACCATGCAATGGGCAAAGTCTTATTCGTCACTAACTTCGGTGACCGGAAGTGAGTTTGCAATCACTTCAATTATATTGGCATTTCGCCCACATTCTCCTTTTTCGATGTTTCATTTGTCCAATACAACCTCCAATTTTACTAGCGTAATGCAATTACGATCACAAATCATATATACTCCGCACAGCACAATATCACAACTGAAAATGTAAAACTTATTTTCAAATCAGCCGTTTGCTTAAAAGCAAACTTATGTTTTCAATCTCAGCCGTTGAAATCAATTAAAGCAATCGGCGCAATTTTTGGCTGACAGGTATTGCCACAGAATGAATTCTCGCGCTTAAAATAAAAAATTCAAAAAAATAGTAACCACGACGGCCCATTGGGTAGAAAAATACCTAGTGAATATGATATGGATCTGGTATTTTGCATTTTAAAATTCTGATATCAAAGTACTTATCCGAATAAGTTTAAATGAATTCACAAAACACAGATTATTTCGTCAAATATTCATCTCATCCGCATTGCTGCGGATAATGAAAACTGATGATCGAATATTACGAAGCCCGTTCGGTACTCTGTGTTCCCAAATGTATTGCATCGATAAAATGTTCAATGCAGTAATGAAATGAGCTACATGTATCGGGTTGGAAACTTATCCCTGGTTGGAAACTTATCCCTGGTTGGAAACAAAGTCCGATAATCAAGAAAAACTTAAGAAAACTACATACATTTTAAAATGGTAATAATAATACATAAATAATAAAAGTATAATGCGTCTCTTTGTAACATTAAACGTAGATGAATCGCTCAAATTTTTGTTGATTATTGGACTCTATTCTAAAACCGGGGCATGTTTCCTACCCGCTACATTAACATTAGTGATTGAATCGTGATATCAGTAAATCTTCAGAACTTATAAAATGATAATTTTTTGGAGTGCGCCAGCTTGAAAATCAAGCCAGCACACACTTCAAAGAAATGCCCAAATAGCATTATTTTGTTGGTAACAAATTGCGACTGATCGTTTTCATGCATTTTGTATTTGAAAAACATTTAATCACCGGAATGTTGCAGCTTAAAAAATTAAGCTAGCACACACATCAAAAAAAGGCCCAAATTGCATTTAAACTGATTATTTTGTTGGTAACAAATTGCGACTGATCGTTTTCATGCATTTTGTAATGTCTGTTAATATCGTCGTGTACCACCCGTGTTAGCGAAATTCACGAATAAGAAATTCATATTTAAGAAAGTACATAGTTAATTTTGACAAAATCTCACGATCGCAAAAACTAAATATAATTTCAGATAATTTTTATGATCCAAAAATATTCTAAATTCTCCAAGCTATGCATTTAAACAATAAAATATATTTATTGTTTTACACATTTTTTTTTAATATATTACAAAAATTTTACTTGACCTTTTCCGTTGTGAACGCCATATATATTATTTTCAAATTTGAAACTTTATATTTTGAAGAAGACTTTGTTATAGATACTGTTCGCATTTAAATTGCTTGAATCAATATGTGCAATTACAGTAAATTAATTTTTAGACCCTTTTAAAAGCCAGCACACTCCTAAACGCTAAAAACTTTTTAACACTTATCAGCCATATGGCTTAACGAATTTAAAAGCAAAGCTGCTAATTCTTTATTTTTTGGTTCGTAATCTGTATCGGTCTACAAATTTTGAGGATATGTTCTACAGAAGTTCACACAAAAAAGCTTTGACATTTTTTTAAAAGAACTGCGGGATTTTAACTTAACAGTAATAAACATTGACGTAAATAAGTTTTAGTTTTAAAAACATTTAGTTTTCTAAGTAATTCTTAGGTTCGAACTCATGTTAAAAATTTTTTTTTCATAGGTTTCAATGGCCCAATACTATCAGATGAACTTTGATGACCTGAAGCAGATATATCCTGAAGTACATGAAGTACAAGTAGTACATGTTGCAAGCGACGATGTTGGTGTTAGTAATCACAATCGATCACAGGTTCATAGATTAACAAAAGAAACTCGATTTTTTTTTTATAAAAAAGAAGAAATTTTGGAATCTATGGATAGCTAATATAATATTACCTCTTTGTTTTTTACTTCATTTGTCTAAATTTTTTTATTTATTTTTATTTGATTATTTTTTTTTTTTTTTTTTGTTATTTCCTTGATCTACTATTATTACAGCAATTACTGCTACAGGATGACCAAATATTATTAAACGACGGCCAACAAGTTGTATACCATACTGCGTCGACAAATCAGCCGCAGTATCAACAACAAACTGCACCAACACACTACATAATTGGCGATGACATCGTACAGCAGCAACAACAACAGCATCAACAAGTTATGCTGCAACATCATCAGCAACAAATGGAACATCAACCACAAGTACCACAGCAGCCCCAACAACATTATCATCCGGATCCTCAACAACATCAAGAGGTGACACAGCAGCAGCAACAAATAGTACAGCAAGAACATCAGTTGCAACACGTTCAACCACAACAGCAACCACAACAACAAATTTACTACACTACTGACCAAATATTGCAAACAAATTCAATAGTGCAACATACGCCGCACCCGCAACAACAGCAGGATATACAACAACAACAACATCAGCAATTACATGTGCAACATCAACAACAACAGCATATTCAACAGCAGCATCCACAGCAACAGCAACAAATAATGCATCAACAACAGCATCCACAGACCCTTTCACAAGTACAACAACAGCAGCCACAACAGCAAATTGTTTATCGCATGCAGCCACAACAACAGCAACAGGCCCAACAGATACTCAACAATGCACATGTAATTGTACAACCCACTGGGCAACAAGTGCTCATACAATCTCCACAGCATCAGGAGATCATTATGCGTCAGCCCATTCAGCAACAGCAACGTATTATTTATAGTCCCAATCGCATTCTTTATTCTCAGCCACAGCAACAATCACAACAACAACAAACAATACTGCAACAATCAACACAAGGACATCAGCAACCACAACAACAGCAACACATTCAATTGCAAGCGAATGCCTTGCATGGTCCAGCGCGTCTCGTACCTGCACGAGTAACTCCACAAGTAACTTCACAAGTTCAACAACAGCAGCAACAACAAATACACAACCCGAACCAAGGTGTTGTGTTTCATCAGGTGCGTAATTTTAATTTGGATTTAGAAGAAATACTTTTAATTTTAAAACTTGCGATTGAATAATGAACAGTTCTGCCAAAAAATTTTAAGAATCTTTTGTAACTGAATTTTTTTTACCAGTTGCAATATTTGCCTTAGGCAAAAACAAAAAACTATAAAATTTTATCAGTCCAAAAAATATTTTAAAAATGTATGAGGTCGTCCACGTATTATGTAACGCGATTTTTGAAATTGTTTGAGCACTTCCTGTAGAAGCAACGTATATTACTTGTTGTGTTGGAGTCAAGTTTAGCTATTTATTTATACGCACTTTCTTGATTAAAATATAACTAATGTTCAATTCACTTCAAATAAAAACTGAAAATATTGTTATTCCTAAATCCAGGTTCAAACTGTGAATCAACAACAAATACAAAAATCTCAACAGCAAATCCAGATGCAAGCCCAACCACAACTGGTTGCTGCAACTGCTATACGAGGTACGATACGCGCAAAGGTACCACGTGGTGGAATGACTGGTACACCAACATTAGTTGCACGCATGCCAGTATCTCGCGGAGGTATGCGGGGCGGTCTCAACCAAGTAGTTGCTGGACAAACTCTTAAGACACCTCGACCGCGTTCATCTGCTACTGCTAGCGGATCCCCTCGCAGAGGAGCACGTGGTAGAGGTGGTGGCAACGCTGGAGCCGGTAGAGGCACAATGGCTGCAGCTGTAGGTGCAGCCAGCTTACAACAAGGGCAACAGCCACTGATGCAAACTACAGTATCTCAAGGCAAAATCACAATCGCTAGTATTAATCCACAGGGAAAACAAGTCTTTCGTACTCAGCTAATAGATCAACCAGGAATTACACAGCACCAGTTACAGTTGTTGCAATCTGGGCCGCGACAAGTGGGTCAAGGGCAGCAGATTATTCATGCTCCAGGTGTTCAACGATTCCGCTCACCACCAGTAGGAACTCAATCACAGCAGTCACCCAGCGCCGCAGCCACTAGCAGTAATTTCGAACTAGACTTGGAAGAAAGCATACAAGCAGTAGTAGTTAAAAAGGGAAATGAACAGCAGAAACCAGCTTCAGCTACGGCTGGTGCCACAGTTGCGCCAAATCAAATGAACACCACTACACTTACAACATATACAAAGGATAACAGTGATGATGACACTCGCATTGTACGTACTCAAAACGGCCTTTGCATGTCACTAGCTGATTACAAGAAGCGCCAACAGAATCCTACATCATTGTTGCCTGCAAAGACCGCAGCCGTGGCAATACGTCCTACACTGCAAACATCAACTGCTACTTCTAAAATTCAATTGCCATCAGCTGGTCTATCCAGTATTTCCACCGTACCAGTGGCACGTGTTGCTCCTCAGAAAGTTTCCACCACTACACAACAGCAGCCACAATTGGAGCCGCCTCCTCAGACACCTGCGTCTTCGGTACATCGCACGTCACACAACAACTATGAAATCCAGACTCAACATGTCCTACAAAACCGTAGTGGTCAACAAATGGCTGAGAAAGATAGAAATAGCGCAAAGATGCTAGTCATTTTAGCCTCTGGCGAACAGCGACTTATTACGTTTACATTGCCACGAGAATCATGCACTGTTCAAGATTTATTAGAACAAGTGGGTGTGCCATTTGATAGCAACACCACAATACGTTGCGTTGAAAATCCTGGCGCAAACATTGATTTTGTGGTCACTGTTGGTTTTTCAGTTCAAGAATCAGCTAGCGAATTGATTTCACGTGCTGAACAGAGTTTACAGATGAGTAAGCAGCAGGAAAGCAGTGGAAACAATATAGCCGCAACTGCAGCTCCTGCTCCTGTTCCTTCGAATGCTTCACAGGCAGTAACGAATACGCTACCTTTAGGTGATGTAGGGTCATCCAATATTGCTTCGTCCTACAGTTCCTTGGCCAATGCTGCTGCTGCCGCAGCAACTGATGAATCTTTAAGAATTGCTACAGTCGCATCAGGAAGCAGAAACTCAGCATCTGCCGCGGCCGTAGCCGCAGCAGCAGCAGCAGCTACCGCTGCCGCTGTCGCTGCTACACAAAATAAATCAATTGATGAAGTCCCACAAAAGATCATTCAGGGTTACTATGCAATTTGCCAAAGTTGCGGCTTTAGTGGTTATGATCACGCTAAATGTGAAAGGTAAGTAAAAATTGTCTGTGTGCTTTGTTATGTCCTCAAAAAGGTTTATATATGGCCTAAACTTATGTCAGCGTCACCTTCATTATAGAAGCTTTTCAATTACATCTTTTGCTGCAACAGCACTTGTCGGAAAGCAGGGCGGGGCGATAAGGATTACATGTGTAATTGATTGCATCTAGGACTATGATTATTTTAATCGCAACATCAAAAATTTTTAAATTATGATTGCTGCAATTGTCCATCGAAGGAACCTTGTATTACAATTGCAGTAATCTTAATTTTGGATAATCTCAAATTACAATTCGTAATATTGAAGGAGTACAATAATTTTAATATTGAAATTTTTTTAAATTAAGAACACGTAAAAAAAATGTTGGATCGATTTAAAAATGGGTCGGCCAGAAAAGTTTTGGTTTTTAAAAGAATGTTTCATATAAAGATTGCATCATTAAGTAGTAAAATTATTTTTTCTCAATCAAACACAGGTAAATATGATTTTTACTGATATTTAATAAAAGTAATCCTTTGCAGCTGCAGTAATCCTTATAAAAAGAAATCGGGATCATAATTAAAGTAAGCGTTCATCGAACGAACTTTGATTAATATTACAGTAATCGTAATTTCGACTTTTTCAAAATTACGATTGCAGCAATCGTAATCTAAGGTAATTTTAGTAGGTTTTTTTTTGTTGTTGTTGAGGATTACTGCAATTATAATCATGTGGTAATCGTAATGCTTATCGCCCAACTCTGTTGGAAAGATAAGCCTCTTAAAATCAACTATATTTTTAGTAAAACTTGAAGCAATTATATAGTTGGAGGCTGGTGTGTCGTCCACGAGCGGCGTAATTGGAAATACTCTATAATGTAGGTGTCTGCCTATATCTGTTTTTTATTTTACTCTAAAAATCGTAAATTCAAAAATTTTCACAATAAAGTATTATTTCATTACTCGTCGATTTACAATATGCTTTTCTTGCTCTCGTTACTATAGATGCAAGCGCGTTTTTCATGAGCCACCTAAACGTGTCCCTTGTGTTAAATCAAGCGGTCAGGGTGCTCCAGGAGTCCCTTGCGGGGACACAGCTCAAATACATGTGAAGGCGTGTAATGAAAAGCGTTTAAATGATATACCTAGTCAAGGTCGTGGATGCAAAGCAAACGCTGCGTCCTTCAATGCTAACACAGGTGGACGTGGACGTGCTGGAACTGCAGGTCGTGGGCGTACTAGAAGTGGTCGCCGAGCGGTAGAATCAGAACCTGTAATACTTACTCTAAGCAGTGATGAAGAAGCCGATGATGAAAATTCTAACAAAGCTTTAACAAATGTAAGTTGATTGTATGTTTATGCAGGATGCGTTTTAAGTTCCAGGTCGATTTTATGTATTTGCCATTTCGGTTTGGATAACATGTGTCAGTTGGCATTTGACAGTCGTAGAGAGTGATCGATAATGTTCTAAAATGGATCATCTAACGCCGGAACAACTTACTGAAAGCTATATATAAGAAGTGAGATCAAAAAAATCTTAACATATGTAAAATTCAATAATTTTTAAACGGTTGATCTTTGAGTTTTGATTTTTTTTTATTTAATTGATAATATTTTACATATTACAGAAAAATATAATTTTTATAGTTCTAACCACTATTTATGAACTTTTTTGGTAAGCCTTCCATTAGAAAAAAAGCCTTCCATTAGAAAAAATGATAAAACTGCACGTTCCAATTCAAAAAACTGAAACTGCTATCCCTTTACTATCAAAATGTAAGGGGTTTGCGTTCCAAGACGCAAGATATCTTTTTATCAACTCAGAATTTCTCTGAGGATATTATCGTGTTTACCGAAACTTGGTTAAACAACAGCTTTCTCAATATGGAACTTTTTGATAATAGTTTCCATGTTTTTAGAAGAGACAGACACTTGGAAGATCTTTCTTCTGTTGGTGGAGGCGTCTCAATAGCTATAAAAAATCATTTAACCAGTTCATTAGTTGAAATTTCCTGTGCATCTAATATTGAACTGTTATGTGTTAAGGTTACACAATGTAACTCTAATTTATACATTCTTAACACTTATGTTCCTCCAAATAGTAGCGCAGATGTCTACGAATGTCTATCGATGGCCGTAGAATATATTATTAATGAACTAGACACTAATGACGACATTTTGTTGTTAGGTGACTTTAATTTGCCTGACCTAAAATGGACTCCTTCGGACGATGGTACATATTTTTATGCATCTTGTCCAAAAACTCGACAACAACAAATTTTTGTTGACGAAATGCTTTCAAATTTACAACAAGTAAGTTGTATAACTAACTGCCATGGACGACAACTTGACTTAGTCTTGGCTACAAATAGTAGCAATGTTGTTGTAAGAAATGCTATCCATGCTCTGTCTACGGTAGATTCCTATCATCCACCTTTGAGTATTGTGTACCAATCTGACAATGAAAATTTGACTAATGCATGTTCATCCATTAATATTTACGAATTCAATTTTAAGAAAGCTGACTTTTTAAAATTGAATGAAAACTTAAGAAATAAATTAGACGACTTACTCATTTTTTTTAATAACAATACATTTGATGATTGCATTAAATTTTTCTATGGTGAACTTTTTTCTGCCATAGCATTGTCGGTTCCATATACAAAAAAGTACGTCAATAATTCCTCGTACCCCTGGTATACAAAGGATTTGAAAAAAGTTCGCAATGGCCGTAATAGGGCATGGAATAAATACGTTTGTAGCCAGGACCGTAATGACCTTGTTGCTTATCAGCGACTGTTTCTTGAATTTAAAGATATGTCAGCTTTGGTTTATTCTGAATATTTGAATAAAATAAGGCTGAATATTCTTCATGACCCCAAAAATTTTTGGGGTTTTATTAATTCTAAAAAAAAGTCTGACGGGTTTCCATCTGAGTTTAAAACAGTTGATGGGCTCACTAGCGACCCACAAGTTATAGCCGGGTTGTTTGCTAATTTGTTTAATGAATCGTTTTTTACGGATTTATTTAGCCCTGAAATCAACTATTTTGAATATATGGATAACGACCCTTTAGTTTCGGTTAATGAGATATCTTTCTCTCCTGACCTCATAGAGAAATATATTTCATCTGTTGATGATGACTTCAACTCCGGGCCGGATGGCATTCCTGCGACAGTTTTAGTAAACTGTAGCTCTGTGCTGAGTCAGCCCCTCAGTATTTTATTTAATAGATCAATTCAAGAAAGCTATTTTCCTAAATTTTGGAAAAATGCATACATTAGCCCCATTTTCAAGAAAGGGTGTAAGAATGATGTTTCTAACTACAGGCCCGTGGCTAAGTTATCATCAATACCGAAAATTTTTGAACATATTATATACGATCAGGTTAAGGTGTGCTGTGGTGAAGTCATAACAACTCGTCAGCATGGTTTTGTTAATGGCAGATCTACAGTTTCTAACCTCCTTGATTTCACTTCTTTTGCATTAAGCTCTTTAGACTCTGGTGGGCAAGTTGACTGCATCTACACTGACTTCAGTAAAGCATTTGACAAATTACCACATAATTTGATTTTGTTTAAGTTAAAGAAACTTGGATTTCCCTTAAGTTTTGTCAGCTGGATTGAATCTTATTTATCTGATCGCTCGTATCAAATAAAATTTAGGAGAGTGTTTTCCTCCCCATTTAGCGCGACATCAGGTGTTCCACAAGGAAGCCACCTGGGGCCGCTCCTGTTCATTTTAGCAATTAATGACGTTACACATGTTATTAAAAACTCCCATCTGTTAGTATATGCAGATGACATGAAAATTTACAGGAACGTAAAGGGGGTTGGTGACACTATTCCACTTCAGTCTGACTTGAAATCCTTTGAAGTTTGGTGTTCTAAGAATAACTTACATCTTAATCCTGATAAATGCCAAGCTATGATTTTTACCAGGAAGAAAACTATTGTGGAATTTGATTATAAATTAAAAGATAAAAATATTTGTCGTGTCGATGTAGTCAAAGACCTAGGTATACATTTTGATACTAAGTTGACTTTTAATGAGCATAATAATCAAATTTGTAAAAAATCCTCATCTCTGCTTGGCTTTATTAAGAGGTGGGCAAAAGAATTTAATAGCCCTTTAGTAACGGTGACTTTATATAATACAATAGTGCGCCCTCACTTAGAGTACGCTAGCCAAGTATGGTCACCATTTTATAATATTCATATAAATAGAATTGAAAGAATTCAAAAAAATTTTATTCGTTTTGCTCTCAATGGCTTAAATTGGATTGACCCTTTAAGCCTTCCTCCTTATGAGGATCGTTTAAAGTTATTACATATGAAGTCTTTGAGCTCGCGTAGAAATATTGCGGATATACTTTATCTGCATCAACTTGTAACTGGGTCTCTTGCTGCACCAGAGCTTCTTAACTATATACATTTTAATAGTAATCGGAGGAGTACTCGTAACTCTTATCAGTTATTTTATCAACCGGTTAGTAGAACTAATTATATGGCTACAGCTCCTTTTAATCGCATGACAACTCTTATTAATAATTGCGAAGTTTATAACATTAGCTTGTCAAAAGGTCAACTCAAGCTTAGACTGAAAACTAACTGTAGCTAAATTTGTAGCTTAATGGTGGTGTGAATTTTTTTGTTTGTGTTGTCCGAGCCCCACAGCATGCTGGGTAAATTTTTTCTAACATTTATGCCTTGGACCACGTAAATTTATACATATAATTATTTTAATATCTATATGTCTATTTTTACATGGTGTGAGTGGGTATGTTGAGAAAGTGCGATAAAGCTAAGAAAAAATTATAAAATAAATAACAAATTAATGTGCATGATAATTTTTTCTATTCCATTTTTTATTGAATAAGCTTTTTACTTGGTAGAAAGCTTCAATGCTAAATAGCTAAGAAGGCTATAATAGCTGTAGTAGCTAAACTCTATTATTATTATTATAGATATTTGATAGTTGTTTCAGACACCTTTTTGGAACAGTTTGCCCATCTCCTTTTAAAATCTTCGATATTTTGGGACACCTTTTTTGTGCTCTTTAAGTTTCTTTTCACTAGAGCCCAATGTCTCTCCACTGGTCTTAGCTCCGGACAATTTGGAGGATTGGTCTCTCTTGGTGCAAAAACTATGTTATTACTTTGGTACCACTCCAGAGCTTTCTTGCCGTAGTGACATGATGCCAAATCGGGCCAAAAATATGTGGACACATTGTGCTCTCTTATGAAAGGAAGAAGTCTTTTTTCAAACATTCTTTGATTTATATTTCGGTATTTATAGAGCCCACTGTAACAAATGACTTGCTTCTTTTGCCGCAACTGCATATAGCTTGCCATACCAGGAGTTTTTTAGGAAATTTTGTCTGCTTTTGGATTCTAAATTGTTCTTCGACATTTCCTTTCAATTTTCTTGGCTTTCGCAATATCATGTGATCCTTGATTTCTTCCCGAACCAGGTTTCCTATCGATGGCCAAATTCTCCTGAAACTGTTTAATAACATTGGAAACAGTTTGACGGCAGACATTCAATCCTTTGGCCAATTTTTTATAGGACCAATTTGGATTTTTTTGAAAAATTTTAATAATTTTAAGACTTGCTTCTTTTTCTTCACTCATTTTGATTAAATTCACAACAAATCAACATGTTTGTCATTAAAAATAATAGCTGACATATTTTTCAAAGATAACTAGATCTAAGAAATTTTTAAATTTTACACTCAAAAAAAATTATTAGGTAAAACGTGTGTTAAGATTTTTTCAATCTCACTCCTTATATAAAGCTCAATGTGATGGTATGTATGTGTGTTGCTTATGGAATCCTTAACTGTTCATCCGATCGCCGAAAGACTTGGCACATATCGCTCACTTACTTCAAGACTGACATAACTCAAAAAACGTGATTATTGAGTTAATGATGCAGAAATATACGCCATTTCATGTTTTATTTTGTGTGAAAAAATCAGAAAAGTATCTCATAAACTTGCCTTGTGAGAACAGTTTATGTAGACATACTTTTCATCATTTGCATATAAAAAGCAACTTATTGAAAACTTTAAATGCGTTTTTCTCCCACTTTATGTTTTTTGAGTTATGCCAGTCTTGAAGTAAGTGAGCGATATATTTCTTGTGGTCTGAAGTAGGTTTAGATAAAATGTGCGATGCCACGCCCACCCATATAAGAGAAAAATAAAATTCATCATAACTACTTGACGCAGGTTAAAAAAAAATTGATACATGGTAGAGGTAAAAGTAAGATTCAACAAAAAAATGGGCAGTGTCACGCCTCCAATTTGAGGAAAAATCAACTATCTTATGTCTCAGCAACTATTTGACGAAAATGGATAACACTTCGTACATATGTGTCTTATTGTTTGTGAAAGGTTCTCAGCTTAGTTTAGTTTGGAAAAAATGTGCAATGGCACGCCCTCTTATATAAAAGAAAATTCATCATATCTCATAAACTATTTGACGCAGATAATTGAAACTTCACAAAAAATTCCATCAAAAAAAGTAAATGATGAACGTAGCCTACTATGATTGATATTTTTTTTTCGTACTGCAGTTCCATAGAATTTTGCTTTGCATTACGAATTATAAGAGGTTGTCAAATCCAATTACGATTTATAAGAGGTTAAACAGAGGTGCACAAAAAAAAATACGAATTATCGAGGGGACCAAAATGTATGGAATTTTTGCGAATTAAAACAATTTTTTCAAGGGACCAACAGTTTGCTACGAATTATTGAGATTTTCGAATTAACGGGGTACGAATTATCGGGATTCCACTGTATATATAAAAGGGAGGCAAAAGTAAGAATCAATTAAAATATGGGTAGCGCCGCGTCTCCAAAATAACAAAAAACAACATTTTTGATATCTCATAACACAATTCTGCAAGACAAGGACTTTAGCCAAATTAAACTCATTCAAAGGTGCTGTTTCCACGCATTCAAATGATTCCCACCAAATCAATTGTTCATTTCTGCACCAAATGAAAAAACCAAAAACATTGTTTATCCACTCGCATTAAGATAAAATGTCAATAAAAAAATGTTTACTTATTTAATCCAACTAAAATCAAAGCACATTATATTTTATGTATTGAGGCGCAGCAACGTTTGAAAAATTTAATTTAAGTAAACGGCGGCATCATTGGTCCATATTTCTTTGATCATGCTAGAGGCAATGCTGTAACAGTTACTGATGACCGCTATCGAGACATGTTGGAAAACTTTCTTGTGCCCGAATTATCCATTAGGCCTGCAGAACATGTTGTACTACATCACCACAGCTAGTGATGTGCCGGAAATTTTTTCCGGTCGCATAGGTGCGAAAAGAGAGGATATCGACTGGCCTCCACGATTCCCTATTTGACCCTCCCGTTGTTTATTTTTTTTTTTTTTTTGAAGTACTTGAAGGCAAAATTATAGACAAATAAATCAATCACAACTTCAATGCTTAAGGACAGTATATAAATCGAAATTGCTGAAATAACACCAGAAGTCTGCAAATTCTTATGAAAAATATCTTGAAAGAGCTCTTCTTTGCGTCACGGCCAGACGCGTCTACTTGACCGACATCACATTCCATACATAGTATTAAAGACCATATAATATATAAATTATGAAATTGTATTTCATATAAAAGTTATTGAAAGAAAAAATCGGCCTAAAACATTAAACGCATCCTGTATATGAATTTTTTTTTTTCATAAGTAACCATTTTCCTTATTTTTAAATTTAAGGTTTCATCTGCTAATACGTCAAATAATTCTGGAACGCTATCCATTAATCACAAACCATTCTCATTTGAACCAGTGATTCAGGAAAATGATGAGGTGTCAATATATGCCGGTAAGTTATGACTTAAAATTATTGCATAAAAAATATTTTCAATAAATTTTCAAGTTCAATACGTACGTGCTTCTTACTTACTTACTTGGGTGGCCATAACAACCCGTTACCGGGTTACGGCCGACCTCAAAAGCTCTCTCCAGGCGCCTCTGCTTTGCGCACGCCTTCTCCAATCATTCACACCAAGCGTGGATAGGGTTTCCTCGGCTTGGTCTTTCCATCGGAGGCATGGTCTTCCTCTTCGTCGTCGCCCAGCGGCTTCCGCATCAAACACCTTTTTCGCCGGAGCTTCTTCGTCCATACGCACAACATGTCCCAGCCAGCGCAGACGTTGAATAGTGATGCGCTTGACTATGTCAATGTCAGCGTAGAGCTCGTACAGTTCGTGGTTTATTCGAATACGGTAGTCGTCGCCGACGTGAACAGGACCGAAGATTTTGCGAAGAATTTTTCTCTCAAACACCCCAAGCGTGGCTGCATCAGTCTGCGACACAACCCATGCTTCTGCGCCGTAAAGTAGCACGGGTAAGATGAGCGTCTTGTAGAGTGTCAGTTTTGTCGGGCGAGAGAGGTCTCTACTACTCAATTGCTTACTGAGACCATAGTAACACCTATTAGCAAGAGTTAGTCTTCGCTTTATCTCCAGGCTGACATCGTTTTGAGTGTTCACGGCGGTGCCAAGATAGGTGAATTCCTTGACAACTTCGAAAGTATAGTTGTTCGCAGTAACAAAGGATCCAAAACGCCGCGTCTCCCTGTTTGTGGACAGCATATACTTTGTTTTGCCCTCGTTCACCGTCAGACCCACTTTCGCTGACTCTTTTTCGATAGCAGAGAACGCAGCAGTAACATCTCGCTTACAACGTCCAATGATATCAATATCATCAGCATATGCAAGGAGCTGGACACTTTTGTAGAAAATAGTGCCATTACGATGTACACTGGCTCTTCGCAACACCCCTTCCATCACAAAGTTGAAGAGGTTGCAGGATAATGGATCGCCCTGTCTGAAACCTCGTTCGGTATCAAATGGTTCGGAGAGGTCCCTTCCTACTCTAACGGAGCTGGCTGTGTTGCTCAACGTCATTCTGCAAAGCCGCACCAGCTTCGCAGGTATACCGAACTCAGACATGATGGCATACAGGCAATCCCGTATCGGGCTATCGAAAGCTGCTTTAAAATCGATAAAGAGATGATGGGTATCGATCTGTTTTTCGTGGGTTTTTTCCAGGATTTGACGTAGTGTGAAGATCTGGTCTATGGTGGACTTACCAGGTCTAAAGCCGCACTGATAAGGCCCAATCAGTGTGTTGGCAAACGGCTTAAGTCTTTCACACAGTACAGTCGACAGGACCTTGTAAGAGATGGCAAGAAGACTGATTCCCCGGTAGTTAGCGCAGATTGTCGGGTCACCTTTCTTCAGTACAGGACAAAGGACACTGAGATTCCAATCGTCGGGCATGCTTTCTACTAGCCATATTTTGCAGATGAGTTGATGCATACACCCTATCAGCTCATCGCCGCCGGTCTTGAACAATTCAGCAGGCAGGCCATCGGCACCAGCCGCTTTGTTGTTCTTAAGTCGTTGGATCACAACTCGTACCGCGTCATGGCTAGGTGGTGGTACGTCCACACCATCGTCGTTGATTGGTGGCATCGGGTTAATTTCTCCAAAGGCGGGATTGGTGGAGTCATCGCCAGCAAGCAGCTTGGAAAAGTGTTCCCTCCATAATCTCAGTGCACCCTGCGTATCCGTAACCAGATTTCCATGTTCATCTTTACAGGTTGATGCTCCGGGCTTGAAACCTTGGGTCAGACGCTTGACTTGTTGGTAAAATTTTCGAGCATCATTCCTGCCCCGTAACACTTCGAGTTTCTCACGCTCGTGCCTTTCCTGCTCTCGTTTCTTGCGTCTGAAAAGGCGCCTCTCATCCTTTCTCTTTTCCCGGTAGTTTTCGTGCACGGCTCGCGTTGCTGCTGACTGCAGGGTTCTTTTGTAGGCGGCGTTTTTCACTGCAGTAGCTTCGCGACACTCCTGGTCATACCATTGATTTCGCGGAAGTGGGCGTCGGAAACCAATGACTTCCTCAGCGGCAGAGCGCATGGAGCGGGATATATGCGCCCAAAGTCCACCGGCATCATCGGGTAGAGAGTCAGGTTGAAGGAGCAGTTCTGAGAGGCGAGCGGAATAGGCTTCGGCCGTCCGATGTGATTGCAGCTTAGCGACGTCCAGCTTTCGTTGCGTACCAGAGCGTACATCCTTTGCATTGCACAGCCGCATGCGTATCTTGGCTGCAACAAGATAATGATCGGAGTCAATATTGACTCCCCGGAACGTACGAACATCTAGCACGCTCGAAGCATGCCTTCCGTCGATCACAACATGATCGATTTGGTTGCGTGTTTTCTGATCAGGGGACAGCCAGGTGGCCTTGTGGATATCGAGGTGTTGAAATCTGGTGCTACTTACTACCATGTTTCGCGCCGCGGCGAAGTCGATCAGCCGTAGACCGTTGTTTGAGGTGGTCTCGTGAAGGCTGAACTGACCGACAGTGGAGCCAAATATACCTTCTCTTCCGACCTTTCCGTTGAAATCCCCGAGTACAATTTTAACGTCATGGGCCGGGCAGCGGTCGTATACTTCCTCGAGTCTCGCATAGAAGGCATCTTTGACAGCATCGTCCTTTTCCTCCGTCGGGGCGTGCGCGCAAATCAAGCTGATGTTGAAAAATCGAGCCTTGACGCGGATCGTAGCCAACCTTTCGCAAGTGCTTCAGGGAAGGAAAAAAGAATAAACATTTGTGAACAAACATTTTCAGATTTATTTAAAATACAGGCATTCCTCTAAACGTTAATATTCGAAGATCATGTAAAACTCGAAAGTTTTCAAGCTTGTTTACGTGAACATTACTAATTATAAACACGTGCAAACGAATGAGCAATGGCAGTTTGATCCCACAGCCATGGAATGAATTTATCACACCAAAAAAGAAAATGCAGTTGAACTTTGATTATCCGTAATTCTATTATCCGGTAACATCCATTATCCGGGAAGTTATGCAATGTTTAACGTTGCTCGTTTTGCTTCTATTAATATAAGCATGTGTTGATGATTTGTTTATCTGTTCTGTATACGTGCACGCTTCTTTACGTTCTTAAAAACTCTTAAAGCTACTGATCGTTCTCATATTTACACTCTTTGAGCTCTTTGAGCCTGCTCGTTCTCTGGGCAGCACCTATCATGATCAGTGCTGCCACTTTGGATACAATTTTTGTAGCAAAAGTGCGTAGCAAAACGGTAAGCAGCGTAGCAAAAGTCAATAATTGGCTGAACTATCGTTTATTGAATAGTAAAATCAACATTAACTTTTTTATAAAACGAAAATATCACATTGGAATTCAGAATGGTGTAAAAGTACATAACATAAATGTAATTAACACATTACAATTCACATAAATAATAACAAATGTAATAGTTCATCAACATATTATATAATTCATCTGATTACAATCTATTCAAGTGTTCTTGAGATCAAACATTTTGCAACCATCATATAATCTATGGTGTCTATTTTGTAGGAGTTACTTTTTTTATTTTTTATTAAATTGAGGACTGAAAAAATTCGCTCTGCAGATGCACTGCTATGTGGCAAAGCAAGCAGTTTTTTTGAAAATGAGTAACTGACATAAGAAATCATGAAAACTTTGTTAAGTTGACGATTCAGCTAGTGCTGATACAGAGTTGCCAATAAAGTGGAAAATGTGTTTAATTAAAAAAATCGCAGGAGAAAAAGTAAAAAAAAATTATATGTAGTGTAGCAAAATTGATACATTTGATGAGAGTGGGTAGCAAAGTCGCAAATGTGTTATTTTTTTCTTAAGTGTAGCAAATTTGCTACGATAGTAGCAAAGTGGCAGCGCTGATCATGATTGATCGTGATCCGTGATGAGAAAAGTCTAACTGCTTCATTCTCTCTGTTTTTGTTATTCGTTTTTCATAAAATGGAGAAAGAGAATGATGATATAATAAATCTATACAATGCCGTCAAGAAAAAGAAAAGTTAAAGAAAAATTTCACTTGAATATATAACTTGATACTTTTGTAAAACGGTGCTGTAAACAATAAAATAATGCATACATATTTGCGAATATTATGTATTTACAACTTTGAAAATTGATAAGAAATAATATAAAAGGGATGAGCTCGGTCCCAACCATCACGGATAATCGAAGTTCAACTGTATATCAAAACAGGTAGAATTAAGTAAATAAATAACTAAACTAAAATAAAAAAACCAACATTCTGGCAATTGTGATTTTAAATTTCTAAACACAACTGGCACGAGCGATGGTTCCGAAAAAAAGAGCTTTACAAAATAAAGCTGGACTATGATCTATATAATGCACTTATTTTTAAAAGTAAATCATTTTTAGATTATTTTATGTAAACGAAATTGTAATATAGAACGTGATATTACGGACGTGACAAACTTTTCCCTTACAATAACAGTAGTGAGACATACATATAATTTCTGTACTTTAAAGTACATTTAAATAGTTTTTATTAAATTCAAGTAAAAATTTAAACCCTAACTTTAGGAAGGTAATAAAATCTGATGTTATTTGATTCGTATATTTTTTCGACAGAAGAAGCAAGCTGCTCGAGCAACCTTTATAAATAGATTATCATCATACGAAAACAAATGAAATTTTTGAATTCCTGGGATATTCTAAATATTTTTCAACTAAGGCCCCTATTGCGGTTGTCGATTTGCAAGTGCACTTGATGTGACGTCAGACTATAGGACATACTAATAACCATAGGCCAAGTTTGACATTCTGCAACTCATCAGTGGTACGAAACAGAACGATACATCTAAATGACTTAGCCTCGTTTGCTTGTGACTTGTAGTCCGCTGTGAGCGTTGTTCAACTCAACAAAACATGTACAACAAAAACGTAGTTTTTCTTAAGAAAAAAAAAGAAGCGATCGCACAAGCAAACAACAACAAAGCGCACATTGACGCCAACTTCTTTTATTTCTATATTCTTTTAAATTTTCCGTCAGAAAAAAAAAGTAAATACGCAAAAATTTTGAAAAAAAGATACATCATTTTAAGGAGGGGGTAGGGTTTTGACGCTACATTTTAGGCATAAGTTTAAAAATGTTTTTTAGCGATACGGTAAAAGTAAATTTATTTATTTAAAAAGCATATAAAAGTACAATATTTAAAGAGTATTCTGTAAAAATTTAATTAAAAAATATTGGAAAATAAGCCATTGGCAGCAAGTTTCCGCGGACGCCTAAAAAAAAGGTGGTTTGCGGTGGACAAGATATCTCATCACGTTATCATTTGAAATCAAAAAAAAAAAAACTTTCTTTAGCTTATAAGTTTTTTAAGGTATTGACGAAGGGTTTTTTTTTCTTTGACGATTTTTAAAATTTTGGCATAATTTTAAAGTCAAAAAACGATTTTTTTTGGAAAAAAAAGGCAAAAATCAGTATGTTTATTATTGCAGAACTGGTTGTAATGGAAAAATGAAAAAAAGCCCTCGTCATTACCTGGTTTTATATGTATTAAAGAAGTGTGTCAAATTTCTGAAAATCGGTCTCGTAGTTTTCGAGAAAAAGTGTCCACCGACTTTGAAAACTTAGTTTCGAGAAAATCACGTTTAAAGTTTTAGCACTGTCTTTTTTTTCATATACTTGCACAGAATCATCGAGAGTCAAGACACTGTATCTTCGTCAGTTTTACTCCAATCGACCTCAAATTTCAACAGGATACTTTTGAAGAGTTATACTATTAAATAAAACAACAAAAAAAATTGGAAAAACAAAATTTGGCAAAACCCTACCCCCCCCCCCCCCCTTAAAGAAAGAGAACTAAGCTTTTTAGAATTTAAAAAAAAATATGGGCTATTAACATATTTATTGAAAAAATAACAGTTTTTAAAAAAATAATAGTTATTTGAAAAAATATTTGTAAATAAGAAAAATCATCTCATCTCCAAAACTATAAGTCAGATTTGAAAGATCTTTTCACATTCTCCAACATTTTGTTTATTTAGTTGTTTTTGTAAGACACACTTTTAAGTACAATTGCAATAAAAAACTTTTAATTTACCTTATTACATAAAGAGAAGAAACTACCAAATTAGTAAAAAGCCAAGCTCAAGTTCAAATGGCGAATCTTTTAAAAAATATGCATCACAAAATAAAAGTTTCCAGATCACTAGAAGATAACACGAAGTTCTTTTGCCTTCGCTTTTTTTCATCAATATCAAGCTCCATTAAGGGAATTCCTTACTTACATTACGCACATATACACTTATTTTTTACTGTTGCTTCTCATATACATATTAATGACAACAACGCTTGATTGGAAGACAATTACAATGAGAGAGCGTAGTTTTTTTGTTCGGATTTGAGCTGTTACACACGAAACACCAAAACTCTACTCGCGGAGAGACCACAGATTTTCAATTTTTCGGTCAATTTTTCCATTGCAGTATACCTTTTTTTTAAAATTTATCTAAAGAAGACATAACAACGAGCATGGTGTAATAACCAAGGTGGAGTAATTAGGGAGAGCCTCGATTTTCAATCATCTGTCATCCTATTTGCTGTAGTTTTGACATTCATAACATTTCAATTGCCCATTCAGAAAACTTAAGCGCTTTGATAAATTGCAGCGCTTAGGCGTAAGATCTTGAACATTTTCTGAACGATAGCTGCAAACTACATTAAATCTTAAAAATTTAGTCGATGTGGTTGTTATTGCAAAAACAAAAAAGACTTATTGCTATCATATTAAAGCCTGCTACATTATTTAGCGTAGTTTTTTGTTCGCATCAGAATTTTGAAACTCAACACAAATGCCTCTCAGTAAAAAGTTGTTTAAAGCGCTTCAAAAATACTGAAGTTGCTGAACGGGCCAATTAATCAAAACACCGAAGTGTCAAAAAAAATTACGAAACAAGACAATGAAGGACAAGAAACCCAAACTTTTGAGAATTTCGTTTTTAAGTACGCCACCTTGGTTATTACACCATGACAACGAGTAAGTGAGTCAAAACAGAACTCCTTAAGAGGAATCTCAGTTTAAAAATTAAATTGAACCAGAGTTCGTAAATACTCCTCATTGAGGAGTAAAATTTCACTCCTCATCCTCAATACAATTCAATTCATGAGTATTCAATTTTGAATTTATCAATTATGAGGAAAAAATAAAGAGTGCTCATTCTTTTAATATCTTGAGTGAATAAATTATTTTTTATTTCTCTTTCATATTTATCACTCACTGAATAAGATTTTCAATAAGACTCAATGAGTGAAATTTTTTTTTTTTTTTACTCGCCCATACTTTTCATTCATAAATTTCATAAAATTGAATTTTTTTTTACTTGAACTTTTGAGTCAAAACGTTAATTTTTTTTTCAGTTTTATTGAAACGAAAGTAAAGCGATTTTCTTATATTATAATAATGAGCAGATTTTCAAATTTAGATATAAGTAAACTTATATCTTTTGATTCAGAAACGAATCAATCAACATGCCCTAGGTGTGAAAAAAAATTTAAAGGACAAGTGTTACATAATATTAAAAGGCACAAGCACAATTTCAAAGAAAATGTCGCGACAACGTCCAAAAGATTAAAAAAAATTAACACTAACAATAAGCTTAATCGTATACGAATGTCCGTTTCTTTTCACTAGCCTATATTCATGATCGAACAGGAACTCTGCGATGTTAAAAGTGACAGGTGTGGTCCCCGACCCTTCTAAAAGGGTGTTTTGACCCATTTTTGGAAAAATAATTACTGTTCTAATCGATGGGTAAAGGTCGAAGAAGGATTTTGAACAAACCGTTTTGACCCGAAAATGTGTCTCCGGGCCATGATACCCGTTTTCGACCCATTTCCGGGTCAAAAACGATTCTTTTTAGGGTCCCGAGCCTTTCTTAGTGATGTCCAAAAATATTTTTGAGATATGTTTCGTTTAAAAAAACAAAATAAATGTTTTTCCTAAAATGGGTCAAAAACGGGAAGCATGGCCTGGGGATACATTTTCGGGTCAAAACGTTTGTTTCCAGGGTCCCGAGCCTTTTTAGTAATGTCCAAAAATATTTTTGAGATATCTTTCGTTTAAAAAAAACAAAATTTTTTCCCCGAAAATGAGTCAAAAACGGGTAGCATGGCCCGGAGACACATTTTCGGGTCAAAAACGTTTGTTTCCAGGGTCCCGAGCCTTCTTTAGTGATGTCCAAAAATATTTTTGAGATATCTTTCGCTTAAAAAAAACAAAATTTTTTCCCCGAAAATGAGGCAAAAACGGGTAGCATGGCCCGGGGACACATTTTCGGGTCAAAAAAGTGTAAAACAACAGTAAATACAAACGCTGATCGTGCGCATGCATTTCTCCGTGATAGAGATCATTTTCTTTACGCGCACATTTTTGAGCGACAGAAAATTTGTTCTTGCACAATCGCATATCGCGCTTTCTCACATAGTTCATATTCATTTATGATCGGTGAAAAAATTGTTGGCTTGAATTCATTCTTTTATTCATTCGTTGTTGAAAAAAACGGATACTTACTTACGAATGCGGTGCAATAAAGAGCGATTTTCAATCTTGCAAAAAAGTTTAAGAAAATTCATACATGAATAAAATGCGACATTTTGAGTGCACATACTGGAATATTTCCGAAATCTGTCATACTTGTATTAAAAGTTAATTCCCTTCACTACAAACATTTTGCTTGAAATAGAAAAATCGACAAATGAATTTATCATTTGAATACTCCTCACTTTTCACATCATCTCAAAATGAGTTTATCATTTGATAAACTCGAAAGTGATGAAAATGAAACGATACGCATCAATACAATGTTCGCTCGTTTATTATTTATCAGTGAGGAAAACAAACGAGGAGTTATAATAGAGTGAATGCTGATTTGCTTGCGCTCTTGAGTTTTAAAAATTAAAAGATAAGTATAGAAAGATAAATAAAAAAGAGCAATTGTGTATTTTGAGTGCTCTACGCACTCTGAATTGAACAACAACCCCTGAATATTTCCGTATTAAAAAATTACTGCCTTTGTGTAGCACTGAAAAGTATCTTTTGCCCAAGTTTCAGCTCCATAGAAACTTGTTTGTCAAAGAAAAAAATTAAAAACCAAAAAACCGGTTTTCAGCCATTTTTTCGAAAAATTTTGAGGTTAAGGTGAAAATGATCAGTACAAAAGTTGTAGATCTTCTTATTTCCTACAACTTTTGCATGAAATTTTTTTTGATATGATGCACAGTTTAGCCAGAAATCGTGAAAAACTGTGTTCGACCTCTAAAAATGCATCCCATTCCATCCCGGATAGCTGTTGTCGGTTCGATTTCTTTGTCCTCTTTTAAAAGAGCTTGTTCCACAATATTCCGCTGTCAGATTGCTGTAACGAATTATTTTGTTGTTCTAACCCTATTTCTCCTGGACTATTAACAACGAAAAAATAAATAAAAAAATAAACAGCCGTAGAAAAATTGAATGCTTTTGAATACAAATTTAACAAGGAGAACACCGTTGCCACACCGATTTGGCTCAAATTTTTCCAGATGGTAGTTCACGTGATATAAGAAAAGCCATACACATATCACCGTTTTTCGCACTTCTCAAAGAAATGCGAGAAATTCGCGTTCAAAATTTTGTCCTACAGATCGTTACCTTAATATACATAGGATGGCCCTAAATAATATTTTGTTTCAAAATTCAGGGTCCGCTGATTTGTTGGCAATTAAATTAGCTCTCATTTAGAAAAGAAAATTTTTAGTTTTTAATTTTCGACAAAAGTTTCAGTCCTTAGCAATTTTTAGAACCAAAAAATATTTTAAAAAAAATTGTTTTTGGCCATTTCCAAAAAACAGTGTTTTTGTATTCCATATTCGAGCTCCAAGAATTTTTTGGAATCTTAATAATAATATGAGAAAAAATTCTTCATTTGGGACAAAATTTGCGCTCTTTAGCGATTTTTGCACCAAAAAACACGATTTGGGACCACTGTGCGCTGCAAGCACCTGTAACAAGATGCTTATGACAATTTTGTGCGTTATTACACTGCTTGAACTTATTACTTGATTTTTGGCCGATAATGCTGAAATTGTTTTTTTTTTTTTAAGCAGCTACCAATTGACTCTATTAAATAATGGACCAAGTCGAGCGTCAGTCGGAACAGTTTGCAAAACTTGCTTTCCTTTAAATCACACAACCCACTCTGCTGCATTGCCCCGCAAAGCAATCTCATCGCCAAAAGTGGATAATTCCATCGCTGGATATTGCATTGCCGTTTTTTATGTGTATATAATGAACACAATTTATAATTTTATTATTATTTTTGCTTTAATTACAGTTAAAAACTTTTTTTCACAACTAAACGACACCAAATTAAACGTCTTTGTTTAATAGAAACAAAATTACACCTCGTCTTATAGGGTAATGTGCATCAAATTTATTTAATTTTTTTTTTTTTTTTTTATTTATTTTATTTATTTCTATAATTACATCTATGAACAATGCGTTCTTACAGACTAGAAAAACAAAATTTATAATAAACACTAAAAAACTTAAAGAATATTATTAAGCATCACCCTCAACATAGACTGGGTTTTCGGTATAGTTTACTGTGCCTCTGGTTACCTATAACAAGCAGATCAGAAACCGGGCAGCCTTTGCACAATGTTAGAGTTGCTGCCAAGTATCGCTCCATACACACAGCCTTGGTCGACCTCCAAAAAAACAGCACAAAGTAAATCAGAGACAGTAATTTAACAAATTTATGTAATTTAAAAGTATACTTTGCAGTGTAAGCGAAACTCATGGTTTTCACAACGAAATTCTGTGAAAGAAATTCTTGTATATTTTCTTTTGTTTTGCGTTTGTAAAAAACTTCAAATTCTGTACCCCGACCTTTTCGTTTTTCCCCTCTTGCCAAGAAACAAGAAGAACTTTCGGAAAGAATTTCCTAGTGTAAACCAGCACAAAGTAATCTTGTTTCTAATAAGATCGTAAAAGTAACATCCTTAGAAATCTTTAGTTTGAGTTCGAAACATGATTATGAATACGAAATTATATACATGTCTTTGTGATAGATTAGTCAGGATGTCAACAGAAAAATATTTGACACTAAAAAGCAAGTACCTTTTAACTACAGACTTAATATAAAATTAATTTTACAGATGAGGTGGTCAATGTGATTTTTAAATATAAAGATCTAGAAAATTACTATTCTGAAGAACTCAGGCAGTCAACAAAATCAATCTGAATATCACCAAATAAAGCAATTATTGGGGAGGAATCTATCCGTCATTGTTGAATAACAAAGTTTAAATTTTTCTAAAATGCACACTCAATTTATTCTTATTCAACCATTCCGATTAATTCACCGTTTTCTCGAAACGCTGACGTGTATACTAAAATATGATGACAGATTCGAGCTCAGCGATCCCAAATTATTCTCAATTGACATCAATCGATTTGCCACCAAATAAGGCTATTAATTTCTCCCATCCGAAAAACCCTGGATGGGAAACGAATGCATGATGTTCGGGACGCAATAAATTTTCCGGGGATATCCAATACTTCATCAAAATGCGAGCTATTTAGGCTATCTCGCAAAATTCAAAGAGAGGTAATTTTGTAATGACTATACTTTCAGTGATTCCACTACATGCATGGCATGTAAATTTTATTCTGCAGCAACCATTTTCTAAATAAAATATCTGGCAATGCCGTTCTACGCGTTTTTCAGTATGTACTCAGAATTTACTCTTTCTCTCCAAACTGTCAGCTAACCGCCGCTATTGGCGCTAGTGTTGTCTTACCATCCTGCCTATGATACGACAGAAGTGAAATTACATTTGCCAAAAATTACAATAAAAATTTTTATTTTGTTAGCTGTCTAATAAAATTTTTATTCATGTCGAAATTCTTGTTGTTTCCCACTTAACCTATTTGAATTTAATAAAAAAAGTGTAAATTAAAATGGAAATAGAAGGTAAGCAAACTTTGTTTGGAAAATTGATGAAATGTGCAAAAAGACGGCACCAGGAATCTATATACATGCAATCGTACATTATACACAGCCGCCGGTGTGAATAAATGCAAACGGCAATAGAAAAATTAAATAAAAAAAATTGTTTTCTTTTTTTTACAGAATTTAAAAGATGTGATGTCACTGATCTTTCAAATTCTTCTGATAAACTTAGTACTTCACTGCAGTGCAAACTTATTCGCATTGGAGCATACAGCTTCGAGCCCAAGGAAAATGTAAGTGACGATTTGATTTTTTTTTTATTGATTTTCTTATTTATTAATAACATGAAACTATTTTATAGGTTACTTTTACATCCAAGGGCATAAAAATTACAGCCCCTCTCTGCAATGATTCGACGGAAGCATTTTCACTTCACATCCATAAGCCGGAGGTGCTAAAGATTATTGCACACTTTTCGAGTAATTCGGATTCCATGCTTTGCTTTTACGTATTACGCACGTGCGCTGAATACATTAAAACCAGTCTAAATATGAAGGATGCGATATCAACAGTACCCACAGATGGTGGTAAGTAAAATTATTTTAATTGAAAAT
The DNA here is from genome assembly GCA_949775025.1 of Tricholauxania praeusta. Taxonomy (NCBI): domain Eukaryota; kingdom Metazoa; phylum Arthropoda; class Insecta; order Diptera; family Lauxaniidae; genus Tricholauxania; species Tricholauxania praeusta. Next base: position 5,910,067 of record OX459028.1, on the reverse strand, counting down.
CCATAGTCCTAAAAAAATACAATCAATATTCGAATCAGAATAAAAGTCAAATTTACGACCTCCCATATGGTTAAATATATCTTATTTCATTCATAAATAAACTCGAGAGTATAATGCGTTTGATATTAATATGTGTGTATGTGTCGTTTGTACTGGCATTACATGTTTCAAGAAATGTAAACAGTCGAAATATATACATATATGAATATACAACAACTAATATCAAAATACTTCAGGAGATTCCAATATATTGTTTTCAAAACGTTTATTCGGCGATTGGAAAGTAATACGTGCCATTGACTGAAGGCAATTTTATTAATAACCGTAACATGGCCCAATTTTGCCAGGATGATTTGAATCTAATGAAATGGTGCTTCATTTTATTTTACCTTGGTCAATATCTCGAGAACTAACCATGATAGTGATAAATGGTTAATAGTTTAATGTTAGAGACACCTATCCGATTTTCTTAAAATTTAAGTATGTTGTAGAGTTCAGCATGCTGATCAAGAATATGTTAACTTGAAATGATATAAAATTTATTCAAATTTTTCTTCTCAACTAAGAGGCACTTGCACCACTTTCAAAATTAAGAACTCAAATGTTGGTCGCGAATACGATTTAGAAAATCGCTTACATGCTATACATAGTATATGTATTTAACAACAGCTTCGCTAGCCACAGTAATTCTACATAAAAGGTAGGTTAAATGGGTTGCTTTCAGCCGCGGCTCAAAGTTTACATCCTCCAATATGTTAAACACGTGTCCAACACTGGTGCTAAGGGGGCGTTCAAGTATTACGTAACGCAATTTTTAAAGATCTTTGAAAGTAACGCGCTGTTATTTATTTATATAACTAGCATTACCCTGTGCGCATCGCCTCACCTCAACCGTGGTGTAGATTCGATGTGCGATCTGCGTGAAAATTCTATTTAAAAAAATACTTTTGTATGAGGACCACCCTAAATAAGAGTTTTGTATCCTTAGCTATGCCTCTTAACATAAGAGCTACGTGGTGTAAATCGAGTAACCTGTCTCTGTGAAAATTATATTTAAAAATATTTTTGTGTGAGGGCCACCCTAAACAAAATTTTTACTATCTAATCTGTGTCTATTCACATAAAAGCCATATGGTGTAAATTTCATGAGAATTGATGTAGTGGTCTTCGAGAAAATTATATTTAAAAAATATTTTTGCGTGAGGACCACCCTAAATATGTTTGTAGCCTAAGCCATGCTTCTGAACATTAGAGATACGTAGTGTAAATTCGGCGTGAATCGATTAACTTGTCTTCGTGAAAATGATATTTAAAAATATATTTGTATAAGGGCCACCCTAAGTATGCTCCCTAAATAAAATTTTTACCATCTAATTTATGACCCTTAACATAAAAGCTATAATGTTTCATGAGAATCGATTTACCTGTCTTTGAGAAAAAGCTATTTTTAAAATATTTTTGTATGAGGGCCACCCTAAATAAAAATTTCATCACGATCGGCTGGATAGTTTCCGCGTCCATAAAGGACAGACAGACAGACAAAAAATGAATTTTGTATAATAGATAAATAAAATATTTATTGCTGTAGCTAATCTAGAAATTGTTTCATTATGCACACCTAATTTCAAATCACCCGTTGTTCGACACCTCCTCCCGACCCTGTACCGCATCGTATCGTTTTACAAGACCCTCCAAATTGCGTTACGTAATACTTGAACGCTCTCTAACGCATATGATAGTAAATTGCGGCCTCGAAGTTGGACATATTGGAGTAGGTATACCCGTTAAATTTGACCTTGCCTTTGACCTTGAAACCAATTTTTATTGTAATATTTTTTATTACAGATTCGTATTCTATGATAAGAAATATATAAGTTTTGTATGAAAATTTTTTTGTCTTAAAGCGTTATAACTTTTGCCTAAAACATATTTATTACTACCTTACTTAGTTCTCGAAATATTGGCCTATATATAGCACACTATAGAAAGAATTTTGTAATTTTGATAAACTTGGGTTTCCATTTCATTGTATACAACAGAGACATTACATTTTAGAAATTTTGCATTTGTAACAGTATAGTCTGGTGGAATGATTAGACCCTGTTCCCTCAGTCAAATCACATACAAAATTAACCGACTGGGTCTGATCTTTGCGTAGGATTTTTGATTACAAAGTCTCTGGAATACAACATCTTTGATATAATTTACAAAATTCAATATATAATTACAGGCGTTTATTTCGCTGCTCATGGACCATATCAAATGCGCAAGATAATACTGCAATTTGAATCTATATCGGAACATGCAATCAGTGTTATCAAGTCAATTTGGGATTTTTTCAATGAAATTTCTTTTACGGATGCACAAGACTTGCTGCAACGTGCTGCCCAGGCGGATCGTCAAGTGGCTGGCAAAGCCAATGAGTAAATCAAAAATAATTTTATGACTTATTTAGAAGTAATTAACTTCTTTATCTCTTTATTAGGGAGTCCCTTTCCACAACAGTACATTTAAATCCTAATGAAATACGTCAACTACTTATATATCCACCTGGAAAAGGTGGTATATCGATAAATACTGAAGATTATATGTGCCTGGCAACAGATCAGTATCTAAATGACATCATAATCGATTTTTATTTAAAATGGGTACACAACAATATTATACCAGACACTCAGCGCGAAAGAACATTCATTTTTAGTACATTTTTCTATAAGCGTTTAACAACGCTGACACGGCACACCATTCAGGACAAGGAGATTAAACAAACTGCTGCACAAAAACGACACGCCCGTGTTCAAAATTGGACAAAAAATGTTAACCTTTTTGATAAAGATTTTATTATTATACCCATTAATGAGCAGTCGCATTGGTTTTTGGCCATTATCTGTTTTCCAAAATTAAAAGGTCCTGTAACATTTGATACAAATATTCCAGTAGCGCCTCAGCAAATCAAAAAACAAAGTAAGATAAACAAACATATCTCAGTATTAAAACTTAATTTCTAAACTTATTTTAAACTTTGCAGAAGGTAAAAAAGTTGCGCTTCAAATTGGTAACACCACAATTACCTCACTCTCAAAACGTGAAAGTGCAGCTACCGCTTTAGCTGAAATATGTGGTGTTGGCGATGAAGACAGTGAGCGTGATGAGGCTGAAGGTGATGACAGTGACTTGGCCTCTGAAGACAGTGATTTTGATAATGCCAGTAGTACTACTGTTGCTAGTGGTACCAACAACAATAACAACAACATTACCGCAGCATCATCAAACACTTCATCACAAACACAAGCTATAAAGCAACCGCTCATTTTGATATTCGATTCATTAGCCGGAGCTTCACGAAGCCGTGTTGTAGCCACCTTACGTGATTATCTTACTTGTGAGTACAAGTTGAAAATGCCCGAAAACAACGGACCACATACATTTAATAAGGACAACATGCCGGGACATTGCGTTAAGGTGCCACAGCAAAACAATTTCACTGATTGTGGACTTTATTTGCTGCAGTATGTGGAACATTTCTTTAAGGACCCCATTAGAGACTATAGACTGGCTATTAAACAGTTGAATAATTGGTTTGATACCATCACTGTGACTAAAAAACGAGAAGACATCTCAATTTTATTGCAAAGGTTAATGGATGAAAAAAATGGCCCCAATCAACAACTGATTTTGCCGAAAATTCCATTTCCAACATTAAATGGACAGCTAGTAGAACAAGAGGAGAGTTACAATGAAGAGCATGTTGAATTTGAAGAAGAAGAAATGGAGGAAGAGACAGTTGAAGAGGTTAGTACTAGTGAAAATATTTTGAACAAATTAAATAAATGTAATATGTCATGAGGTTGTAAATAAATAATATAATTTCTTGCAGGAAGACGCAGATGGAACAATAAATACTACAGGTGAACTAGACGTGGAAAATACATCTGATGAACAAAATTGTAAAACGGGTTCCCCAAATGCGGCGCCACCTCCTGCCCCATTGCCACCAACGCAAGGTCGTAAATTTGTTGTAAAACGACGAATGCAAATTAGTGGCAGCAATAACAACGAAAGTTCTAGTGGGCCAACAAACCCTCGCAGCAGCAATCAACTAAAAATAAGAAAAGTTGAGCAGTAACTAAAAGAAACTAACTATATTTAAGCGTTAACCATATGTATAAAAATAGAATAAATAACAGTTAATCTTTTTTTCTAAAAAGATCGGAATCGGATCGATATATTAATGAAAATATAAAAAAAAATAGTTTACAGTTAGAATTTTTGTTTTTAAAAATATGTAAAAATTATTTTTATTTTCGTTTCTATTATAATTATCAACTAACCGAAATTTTTAAAGTTTTGTCTTGCTTCAATATTATTTTTATAATGGCAAATTAACATTTCATGTAAATATATATCTTTTAAACAAAAGTTAGAATTACTCCAATAAAAATAAATTCTTTCTAAAATAAGAAGACTATGTTATTTCCCCAAGATTTTTAGGTATCGTACTGCAAATGAACGACAGTACAAGGGTTTCAAATTGTTTTTCTATATAACATTTTGAATTTCCTTAACTCACTTTTTTTGTCAGCGAAAACAAAATGTGTCGGTAGACATTTCAATTTTCCATGTACGCATGCATTTGTATTGCTTCAGTTAATGGTCAGGAATGGCGCTCCCCCCATCTAGTAAATGTAAAAAAATAACGTACATGTCATGTACATTTTTCTCAAGCACAACGAAAACAAAAGTGTGTTTTATGTATTTTGTTTAATTTCGTATAGTTTTTTGTTGAATTCAATAAAAGCTGTATAGTTATATAAAAAATTCCGCTGAATTTAATTAAAAGTTTGGTTATGTTTGCTTCATAAACCTACATGCTAAGATTTGGCGTTCGTCATGTATGAATATTTTTTATTTCATGTATGCCTTAAACCACATTGAAAAGTGTGGTTAAACTAGCGCTCAGCATGTAAAACCAAAATGGCGGAATGTAACTTCATTGTTGTTGTCGGTTTTGTAATTTGAGGGGTGAATATTAAAGATATTACACTCATCCACAGTTGTGTTCATTATCCATATACCGTGGTGAATGTAGCAAAGTGCACATTGTTAAGGTACTACTACACTGTAGAAAGGCATTTTAAAGCACATTTCTTAAGAATTTTTTTCTCAGCACCTTTACTACATATCGTATTTTAACAAATTATACATTTTCCTGATGAAAAAAATTTTTTTATTTAAATTTTCATAATTTGTTTAATTATATGCCATGACATAGTGAGGAAAAACAAACCTCTACCACGCTCTTTCATTGTAATTATTATTGTTTCCCAATTAAACGTTGTTTTTCTTAAAATAACAAAAGCAATAGCGAAAAATAACCATTCAGTGGAGCTTGATATTTGATGAGAAGGAGCAAAGGAAAAACAACTTCGTGTTATGTTCTTGTAGTCTGAAATCTTTTATTTTGTGATGCATATTTTTATATATATTTTAAAATATTTCCGTCTCATTCTATAGCAATTTAGTTTTCAAAAGGTTTCACTTTTAACACGTGTAAACTGCACACATGATAAAAATTTTATGAAAATATTGCGACTGAATCAACTTGCACCGTTTATTCGATTTTCCTTATTTTTTTTTTTTTTTTCATTATAGACATGTTGTTCATTAGGTTTTAGGTACTGGGATTTGAACTTGGACTTGGGTATAACATACTTTAGTAGTAAATGGACAACTTTTGCACGGCAAAAATACTTTACAGTTTTCACTTGGGAGTACTTTTGGGTAAATGCACTATTTTTGAAGTTTGCAATGTATATATTTTTGCGCAGAAAAAGTGAGGACCTTTTTTTATTGAGTTGCGAAAATGGAAGGTGTAAAAGGGTATTTCAAATATTTTTCTCATATCATTTTCCTAGTATTTTCGGTCAAAAAAAATATTTTTATTGAAATGAAAAAAGTTCTAAAATTTTTCTTTCTTATTACAAAAATTTCAAATTTTTTCAGGTGGTTTTGTGGGCTGGGCATCTGGTAACCCTGGACTTGGGACTATTTTGTATGAGATTTTCATGATGAGAATGCAATATTTTCCAGTAAGTAAGTTAATTTTAGGTAGGACAACGTGTGCCGGTTCAGGATGAGGATGAGTATGGGGCTAGAGATAGGAACAGGGATGGCAGAACAATGTCTTCACTAGTATACGTTTATAAAGATCGTAAAAATCCATTGTTTGATTTGAAAAGCGAACGAAAAAATACTACTGTTACACAAATCTTAAAATACAACTACACATGTATTGAAAATAAACTACGGATGTGGTAGTGCCCAGCTCTGTTATATTGTCACATATTTGGAATCTTGCATTCGATTTGTCGTTGTGGTGTTAGTTTTTTCTACAAGTTATTGGAAGGAGTAAACATTTCGAGCATTTACTTATAGCAATAACAACTATATTTAAAGAGGCGCGACCTGAAGTTCATGCACTGAGAGAAAGTATATATCATTTTAACATTATATACTTAGGCAAGTGCACAACCGACATGACAAGCCAAAGATCACGAAGTAGTTTTTTTAATTCTTACTGTGTAGTGTGTAAGCGAGCCCAGTTCTTGGTGCAACAAAGGCTTACTAAAAATTGTATGTAAATAGCTCTAATCACTTGTTACATTTTTAGTTGTACTTACGGAATTTCACTGAAATTTCATTGTACATTTTTGAACTATTTTCACTGGAATTCACTTGAATTACATCTAAAATTTTTACCTAAGTTAAGCCCAAAATTTTGTATGAAAATCAATAAAAAAAGTATTTTCTTGTAGATACAAAATTGTGTTAACTAGAACTGCCGTTGACGGATTTTTCGTCGTTCGTGGCAATTGTGCTTGAGCTATATGCCGCGTTTTCATGTTATTTTTCTTGATCTTCTACTATCCCATGTCAGAGGAGATCACATGCTATAAAAATAACACATATATTTCTGTTCATTCTCGCATTCTCCAAGCGCATTAGGTTCTGCTCGCATGCTTTTTCTTTCTTACAAAAATTTGATAGTAGAAGATCAAGAAGGATAACATGAAAACGCGGCAATAAGATGCATTACCGCGCAAAAAGCGTAGTCTGTAACTACACCTTAAGCCTTAGGCTTTAAGTTTTTCACATGCACAAGTAAAAAACAAAACACCATAGACTCAGGGATCGTCCATTAATTACGTGAGTGATTCGTAGGAAATTCAGACCCCTCCCTTTCCTTGAAGAGATTTGGGGAGCTCTGACGGAACCTTCCCCTCCCTTCTGTGAGACTTGCCTTGTAATTTTTAAATGTAATCTGCTATAATAATGTATAGTCGCTGCATTCAAAAGTTGACGTGAAATTATTATTGACCCTCCCTCCTCCTTGGTGAGATTTGGGAAGACTATTCCGCACCCCCCTATTTTGGCTCACGTAATTTATTGACGTCCCCTTATTAGTCTATGCTCAAAACTTCCAAGATAAGCAATGCTGTCAAGGCAATTGTTAAAAGGCATTACGATGTCAAATGATTTTCTTTTTCATAAATTTTTTGTCCGTCATATGTCAAAACTAGTTGATCAGTTAGTACAAGTTGACATTTGAAAAATTTCATTATCAGGGATGAGGTTCGTAGCTTGCATTATCCTTTGTAATTATATCATGGTCAGCACAAAAAAAATAACAGACGTCGTGTCAAAAAAGTTGAAAGAAAGAAAGCTCCTAAATTCTCCCATTCTCTGATGATGTGTTAAAAGAAAAGTGTTCTGAGGAAAATTTTTGTCTTGCTGCAAAATTTAATTTATTTATTCATTAAAGCATAGTTGAAAGTAATAAATAAGATAAGCGGTATGATTGCCGTTTAAAATTTACAGACCTACAAATTTGAAATTAACGCAGCTGCTACTCACAAAAGTGGAACCATAAGAAAATATAAGTACTTAGACATCTGTAAAAATGGCTGGGCAAAAATTTCAGTACGATGAAAGTGGCGGAACATTTTACTATTTTCTTTTATCATTCCTAGCGTTGGTACTGGTTCCAACCACACTTTACTATTGGCCACGCAAAAAAAAAGAAGGTGAGTTCAAAATGGCACCGCGGATGTTAAAGAACCACTGCCCAAAACAAAATGTGAGTTTTGGGTTGGGCTAAATTAATATAAAATATTCGGCAACCAAGTGTTGGTCCAAATATGTGTCAGCTGTTAACAAAAGGGCTCGAAATCGTAAAATGCTTGAATAAAAATGGAAATAACACAAGTGTGTTGCATTGTGGCTCTGATGGCAATTTATGGCTTGGATGGGTGGTAAAAAGGAAAATTTAATCAAAATTCTTTTTAAATCAAAACAAATTTCAATGAAGAATCTATAACGATGAAATTGGGGCATTTCAGCTCATCGTATAAATTTAAGATTAATGCTTAAAACTACGTTCAATAAAAAGCTTGGGGAATTTTTTTTTCCACGAACTTTGAGATTTTGTTTCTCGATGTTGTGGGTATACTTTAGTGTATCGTGGCAGATTTAATTACATACTACAATACAATTCTTTCAGATGCAAATTCGCCTAAGTGCATATTTGTGTGAGCTGTATAATTAGTTTTAGTTGCTACTGTGTAAGAAACTTTGAGTACTTTGGCAGTGTAAAAAAAGGACTAGAAGACGCTTTTCCAATCATAAAAGTTTCAAATTGCATGCATAAAACATAGCATACATATAATATAGCATACGGCTAGAGCTTCTAAGCCAACGTGTCTTATATATGTATGTATGTATGTATATGTAGTTTTCTAATAACAGAAATTACAAACAAAACACAAGTAAACAAATGTGTTAATGACACTTGAATCAACATTCCTCTTTCAAAAATAGTGAAAGCATAAACCTCAAATATAGTTTAAGAAAATTCAATAAAATGCCCTTCTTTCATTTGAGAAACTACCCAGATAAAATCCTATCAAAATCGCCCAATTAAGCGTTTATCAAATAGGGATCTGTAGACCCGTAGAAATAATAGTCAATCGACGTTGCACAAGAATTGACGGAGTTTTATCACTATCGAAAGCTACAATATATTGACGGTTACATAAGCAGGCTCACAAACATTATAGAGGCTTTCTAATTACTCCTTGCGCTAAACGACACTTTGCGGATATCCTCGTCAAACCACATACATTTTTTGAGAAAAACTTGATACAACTATAATCGAGTAGTTGGTCGCCAAAGTTTTTGCGAGCGGAGTTATTATAAAGTCTCTAGAATGCAAGTGTCTCTCTGATACTGGAATAAAAACGCACCACTTCACATTTTTTAGTATTAAAAGGACTTGAGATATTTTATCTGGTTAATATGTTGCGTTTTTTGCTTCTGTATAAAACTAAATAGACAGATTACTGTTTTTTTGGATGTTAAGTGACGATATGTATATTGAAATAAAATACAAGTCATTTATCGATTGTGTGGGAAGCCTAGTTGTATTCTTTTCTATTTAACAGTTTACCCCTGGTGGGGGCAATTTATGTTCGACTGGAACAATCTTTTTTCTGCCTTTAAAACCAACATAAGCCCGGTATTTGAACCAGGACAGTTTACCCCTAGTGGGGGCAATTTATGTTCGACTGGAACAATCTTTTTCCTGCCTTTAAAACCAACATAAGCCTGGTATTTGAACCAGGACGGCACATAAGCCAACAGTAACAAGAAATATGTTTTGATGTTAACAAGACCCTTACCGCTGGTAAGGGCAAAGCGCTAATTTGATGGGCCACTAAAAATCAATAATATAAATTTTATATCTTATTGATTCTCTTGAAGATTATTGGCAATTTTACTTTGAGTTATATACAATTATTGCTTATACGAGTATGTTGCTAAATCAGCAATTAAGCTAATCAACAGAAATTAGTAAACCTAAATAACTGACTGCTCACCAGGTGCATGCAAGCAGTAATAATAAATTTAGTTTAAATAATTGTCTGCTTACTACTGTGTCATACAATACACTATAAAACCCAATACTACAAATACAAAAATTAATATAAGTGTTTAACAGTAAAAATAAATGCAATTAATTGAATTATGTTAACTGACTCATCAACAACAAAACTAGGATTCAATTTATTGAATTATGTGGAATCATCGACATACATACATATATTAAAACTTCAATGCTTTCGTAATATACTATGACAATCGGTTCGTTCGAGATCAGGTAAAGTGTCAGCTCACTTTGAGAGAACTTCTAGTTTTTACTGGATAAATTTCGATTAAGTTTTATTTATTTAAGGCACAGCCCTTTTGTGGGGTTTCGCTTAGTACCTATAAACCCAATCTCTGGCTGAAAAAAGTAGCTTCAGAAAAACATCTGACTCTTAGGAAAGAAATCGAAGGCAGCAGCAAAATCAATCATGCCAGAAATTAGCTGAAGAGATATATTGAGCCACTGAACCTCAACAGAAATTGCATCTGAACCGTCACAAGATTTCTAACCAGACGCTGCGGGAATAAAATGTACTTTGTGACAACAGAGCACATCACTATCTGTCCCAGCAAGAGCCAGATTTTATCACCTAGAATATCTCTTCATAGCTTAGGGAGAAGTTTACCAAAAAGATCCAAAAAAAAATAATTTCTTTCATACTAAGCTCAAAGATTGGGAGTGTATTGACTTACAAGGAAATATAACTTGGAACCAGTCAATATGAGTAAATTTCAGATTAATTCAATTTGTTCTGTGGTAAAGAAACTTTCGCGTTTCAATATAATCTCAGATTGAAAGTCAGTTAATTTTACTGTAGAGATTTTTCAATTGAGAATGGAATCACAACTATTTATAATAGTAGAGTTGAACGATTTCCTCAATATAAAAAATAACTATTTTATAAAATTTGAATGTTCCGTTTCATTATCAATTTGGCATTTGCACAAATATAAAATATTCACATGTCGGTTTCAACAAGTACGGCAATTCGGGCAAAATTGATATCTATGTATGTGGTGGCTTTGATGTTATGTTGACAGAGTGACAGTTGGCGCTGAAAACATTAGCCATTCGTTGTTTTAGAAATTAATTTTTTATTTGGAGTTCTAATGTTTACCGCATCGGCGAACTTGCAGCTATGTGAGTGGATCCAATACATGAGCGTTTATTTTTTTTTTTTTGGTGTCGTGTAAAAGAAGTTATTTTGCAATTAGATTCTCTAATTCTAATTATATTTTTAAAATGTGTCCAGAAAATTTCATATATGAAGTTTGACAGGAAATTACACCATAACAAAGATATAATTTACCGCAATTTGTGTATCATTTTGAACGTGTTGTAATAACTAAGGTACAACTTTTTGTTTCGTTTTAAATATAATAGCAACCTCTGACCTAACACATTACTCTTATGACATGAAGAGTAACATTAATACGAGTATATTGCTTATATCTACCTTGTTGCGGCAATGGGAGTTTCACTCAAAGAAAATGTGTATATTTTTCCAAAATTCGAGCAGTAATTAATAAACGTGCTTCTAAAAATTTTGAAAAGCCCACACTATCAATGCAACAAAAATATTAATCATTATGAAAAATATATGAAACTAATTATTAGTTTCCGATTTCCTGGAGATCATAGATATTTTCAATTTGGTGTGAAATTTCAATGAAGTTGTAAATTCTCAACGTTTATTAATTTCTATAAAATTTGTTCAATAATTATCAATTATTTCTGGTAATTTCCCAGTTGGAAATAGTGTGATCGATGAAGTAATATTGTAGCAATCAATCCAAAAAAGTAATGGATTAGTCTTTATTACTTATTTTTAGGAGGTTATAGTTAATTTTTATAAAAAAAAGGTGAACACTCAAAATTAGAAACTCTAACTCGTAACTGGATTGCTCTTATTTCTATCGTCTGGATTACTTAATTTTTATTAACCTGCTAATTTAATTTTCTTATTTTGTTTTTTGTTCCAACAGATCCACACAGAATAAAAGAAGAATGTCAATGCGCCGATTGTTTAAAGAAAAAAGCTATCCTTGCTTCTGCAGAACCTTACCGCACCTTCAAGTCGTTTTTCATTAAAATATCCCTTATTATGGGATGGGCGTTACTTGTTTTTCTCGCATATCGCGTTTCACAATTCGATTACGAAATGGCAAGCTTCGACCCATTCGAAATATTAAAAATAGAACCCACAGCATCTCTGGCCGAGATCAAAAAGGCCTATTACACACTATCTAAAATTCTGCATCCAGATAAGGAAACTGGTGATGAAAAAGCATTTATGATGATTTCAAAGGCCTACCAAGCGCTAACCGATAAAGTTGCTAAGGAAAATTACGAAAAGTATGGTAATCCAGACGGTCCAGGTGTCATGTCATTTGGAATTGCATTACCTTCATGGATTGTCGAGAAAGAAAACTCTGTTTGGGTGCTGGGCTTATATGGTCTTGTTTTCATGATCGCTTTGCCTTCTGTAGTCGGCATGTGGTGGTACCGATCTATACGTTTTTCTGGTGACAAAGTTCTGTTGGACACTTCACAAATGTATTTCTACTTTATCCACAAGACACCACACATGCTGATGAAGCGTGCTTTAATGGTTTTAGCCGCTAGCTTGGAATTCGATAAACGTCACAATTCACAAGTTGTAGAGCGACAGTCAGATAATGAGGAAGTTCCTGCGGTAAATTATTAAAAGCTGTCACCAAACTTTCTATTGACAATTCGTTATTAAAAATAATTTAAAATAATATCATTTACAGCTAATACGCCAGCTACCAAACTTAAATGAAAAATGCAAAGAGCATCCATTGTGCCGCATGTACTCAATTAAGGCACGGGCCATACTGCATGCCCATTTAACACGCATCGCTGTTAATCCAGAAACTCTTGAAAAGGATCGTCAATTTATTGTTAAAAAATGTCCGTACTTGGTTCAAGAAATGGTTTCTTGTGTACATCAGCTTGTAATGCTGGCATACGCCAGAAGAGGTAAATCTATAAAATTCATGCGAATAAATTTGACATTAAAAATATTTTTTTAAAGTGCCGCGTCTACCAAGCATTGAGACCATTGAGAACTGTATGAAAATGTCTCCTATGATAATTCAAGCCTTATGGGATTTCAAATCGCCGCTGTTGCAGCTACCTCATCTAACTGAAGATCATCTTTATTTTATGAATAAAAAACGTCACATCAAGAACTTGCAACAATTCGCACAATTAAAACCAGAGGAAAGCCGTCAACTGCTAAAAAGTTTGTCTGAATTCGAGTATGAGAACGTTATGAAGGTTTTGGGGAAAATGCCGTTGATTGATTTTTCGATTCGCTGTGAAGGTACACACCATTATCAAATAAACATGACAGACTTTTTCTAATTAAATATTCAGCCATTAAAAATCCTAAGAACTTGTAACGGATATGCTTGTCCCAAGTTATATGGGACTATCTTAACAATTTAGTAAAAAAACGGTCATCCGTCGAAAAATTTTTAAGAAAAGATGTTTAGGTCAATCGGAGTGTGGACCTTGAACTGCAGTAAAAATGCTTATTACTGTTTTGTTCAATCAGCTCGTGATGTTTGATGTAAAACCATAATTCTGTAAGATTTCTGTGGTTTCATGGAGAAAACCACTGTGAAACCACAAGTGATTTAAATTTTCTTTATCAAGAGAATTTTTTAGTAGCGACCAAAATAAATGGTGCGTAGTGTCTAGTGTTGTGATGTAAAACAACCTCTTACGTTTTGTTTCCCTCGTCACAAATTTTTTCAAAGGCAACATTGAAACATTTTTATCTTTAAAAGTTTGCGGGTTTCTTTCATTATCTCCATTTCTGTCATAACATCAAACAGCCAATAACCAAATATTAAATACCTTTGTAAAAGCTCCCCATATACATACATAGTTTTAAGGATCTGCCCACTTTTTTAAAATGGTAGTTTATGTCACCAAATATTGTATTGGGTTTTATTACATTTTCTAATACCCTGCGTGCAGGGTTTCCAAGTTAAAAGGAAGCAATTCCCGGGCTTCTCAAAAAAATAAATATTTTTCCCTCAAATGGTAAAAAATTTAAATAAAAATTTTTTTTTTTATGAGAATTTTTGGTAATCGCTACAGTTTGGACTTATGACCTTTATTATTGAATTCATCTGAAAATAAGTGTTATTGTAGCCGATACTCATATTTTTGTTTTAATTTTTTTTTTTAATAGTTATTGATGATGAAAACACTAATGTGGTTACAGCTGGAGCCATTGTTACAGTTACTGTTAGTTTACTGCGAAAAGATATGAAGACCTTGTTTGGCGACACAAAGGCACCCGAAAAACAAGGCATTAAGTGCGTATATATACATATACTTAAGTACTGTAAATTTCAATTATTTCTATCCGCATTTTCTTATTTCGATCCATAGAGATGATGAGGAGCAAGGCAATGGTGACGAAGAGGCTGATGCTCCAGCTGCTGCTCCTATTAAAAAAGCATCAGCTTGGGCTAAACCAAAGAAGGGTAAAGGTGGAAAGGGTGGCAAAAAACCACTGAATCAAAAAAAAAGAGCTCCTGCGCCTCCACCGAAAGCAACAGTTAACGCTACATCGACCACGGATACCCAACAGACCTCCGAGGCAGACTCTGATGCTGATGCCAGTGATATTGATGAGAAGGATTCTGCATCAGTAAGTGGCGAGGAAGAAGAAAAAAATAAAAATAATTCGTCTCTAGATGATGACGATGATGAAGAGTGGGAAAAACTTCAAGCCAAATTAAATAAACGCGAAAAACTGGAGGGTAAATCTCGTATTTCACATGCAGTTCACTGTCCCTACTTCCCAGAGGTGAAGCAAGAATATTGGTGGACATACATATGCGATAGAAAATCACGCACATTGCTTACAGCACCCTTCCATGTGACCAATTTGGTTGAGAGAGAAGAAATTCAACTAAAGTTCACAGCACCCAGATGGCCTGGTGTCTACACATTTACAGTGTGTTTGCGTTCAGGTATGAAATTACCAACCAATTGATAATTTCTCGAAAATCGTTAAAATGTTTTTTGCATAGATTCCTATCTGGGTATGGATCAACAACAAGAGCTTAAATTGGATGTAAAGAAGGCACCAGCCCCACCAACAGATCACCCGCAATGGGATCTGAGCGAATCGGAGCCTGAAAACAACGATCAGCAGGAAAATTTGAGTGACTTCACGACTGACACATCAGATGACGAAGATGATGAGTAAATGTCAGAATTTTTTTCCCTTTATTAACAAAATGTATAACTAACAATTGAAGTTTTTTACATCTACTATTATTTTGTGTGAAAGTGTCTGTAAAGATAAAGATTCATTAAATTAAGAGAATACACAACAACAAATTGTAAGAAAATAATTTACGGTTTAGAAAATGAATGCCTAGTTTTGTAATAAAAAAATAATTTTTATTATATTAAATGATTTTGACTTTAAGTCAAGGATTTTTTAAATTAATTTTTTAATTCAAGTCAAAAGTTCAAAAGTATAAAAAATATTTTGCAAATTGTTGCCGGCAGCATGTTTAGGTATTAATTAGCCGCTGCAATTTTTTCGCTTTCAATTAGGCTCTCGGTTAGTGTTTGTGGTTCCTTTTTTCGATGAGTTCTTAAGTCACTTGACTGATTGACATCCGTTCCATCCTGATATCATGAAAAATATACAAGTATGAAATTATGTTTATAAAAAAAAAAAGAATTGCACTGATTTATAAAATAAAGAATATGTAGCGTACTGTAATAACTACACTATACGAGTTTTTCCTAATATCCTATCTAAAATCTATTGGATCTCGAACTATTTATTCAATTTTATCAAAAAAGTTTTTTTTTTTTTGTTTTAAGTTTCATCTATTTCATAAAAATTTCAACATGCTTGTTTTTGGTCCGAAACAATTTAAATTTGCTAGTCATTATTTTCAGAAAAAAATTTAAGTATACCAGCCTTCGTCTCATTAAACTGAAACGTGTGGTGTATCGATATGTTCTTGAACTTCAGTGGTCGAGCGGATACATCTTCGAATAGTTTAAATCTTTCTTTAAATAAACACAGCATACTTATGAAATTAAATTTTTCCTACCTCAACTAGGTGCAACCTAGATTTCACTTTATAATAGAATAAATTTCACGATTAGATTACCTTGGAAAAACTTTATTAAATCAGTGCAATTAAATTAATTTCAAAATATTTTTTTATTGAAAAAGCATATACAAATGGTTAAGTGAAAATTGGTTAAGTTATTTATGCCTAAAAGTGTGTAATATTTAAGCGTTTAAGTGTGTGCTGTTGGTAATCAGACACCAATCACCTAAAATCGACCTTCACTATTATTATTTATTAGTCTTTATTGTCCACTTTTTTTTCTTGATCTTCGTTTTCTTTCTTAATCTTTGATTTATCTATTGACTCGTCTTCCGTGCTCTGCTCTTCTAATTTATCAACAACCTTTATCTGGTTCGTTTTTTCATCACTGCCAGTTTCTTTGCTAACTACAGCTTCTTTTTCGTCATCATTTGTTGCTGTATCTTGTGAAGTGCCCTTTTCAGTGTCTAAATCGTTCTTGTTTTCGTTTTCATCCTTCTCACTTTTTTCTTTATCATCCACGTCTGTGGTATTATCTAGCTCATCTTCAGATTTTTTTACACTTTCATCTTTAGTAAAAGATACTGTTAAGTTTTCGTCTTGGTCTTCCGTTTCTTTTTCTTCCTCATCATTATTTTCTTCTGATACACCTTTTTCCTCCGATTGCGATTCATCTTCCTCTTTAGTTTTGTCCGCATCTGTTTCTTTTTCTTCCGCACCATTATTTTCTTCTGATACATCCTCCTCCAATTTCAATTCGTTTACCACTTTAGTATTGTCCGCATCTGTTTCTTTTTCTTCCGCATCATTTTCTTCTGAAACATCTTTTTCCTCCGACTTCGATTCGTCTACCTCTTTAGTTTTTTCCACATCTGTTTCTTTTTCTTCCGCACCATTCTTTTTTTCTGATACATCCTGCTCCAACTTCGAGTCGTTTACCTCTTTAGTTTTGTCCGCATCTGTTTGTTTTTCCTCCGAGTTCGAATCATCTACCTCTTTAGTTTTGTCCACATCTGTTTCTTTTTCTTCTGCATCATTATATTCTTTTGCTACATCCTTTTTCTCCGACTTCGATTCGTCTACCTCCTTTGTACTGTCCGCATCTGTTACAGTTTCATTATTTGTCTCCGTATCAATTTCATTTTCATTGACTTTATCTTCATTTGTATGCTTCGAGCCACTTGATTCAATTTCATCATTTTTGTGTAAATTCTTTTCAATGTCATTTTCCCCTTTCAAATCTGCTTCTACGTTCTCTGGATCATCCTTAGTAACTGGCGTCTCTTCTGTTTCCGCATCTGGTTTCTAAGGTTTGTGCGCATGGTATGTGTGCATGTAAAAGTTGTGTATATGATTTTGATTATGATGGGTCAGCATAGGATTTAAATAGTTATCCAAAAGATTTACATGAAAAATAATAATATACTATATTAAAAATGTAATGATTTTAATACTTCATGAACAGTCTTAACTTTGAATTGATTTCTCAAAAAGTTCTCAAAGGAGTAAATTTAATGACCCTATTACAGTCCACAATTCAACTAAGGTGAGTCGATACATACATATAAGAGAATAAATCATGAATTACACACATATCCAAAAAAAAGATTATGTAGGTACATGTTTGCCTAAAAAAATTGTTAAAAAGGCTGTTTTTGAGGTATATATTGAGTTTCACACTTAGTTAGAATAACTTCAAATATGCCTCAATACATATTTTTGCATTTTTAATTACTTCGTTTGACGCTGAAGTACAACCAATAGTTGGTGAAGAAATGATGCCTCCGGCTGCAGTAAAGGTAAAATTCTTATATATAAGTAGTTATATTTGATTTACTAATTTTTTTTGTCTTTTTAATAGAATGCTGCAGCATAAAAAAAAACAAAACAGCGGGGTTAAGCTGCACCAATGCAGCTAATACCACGATAGCCGCTGGACGATCTTTTGATCGTTTAACATTTCGATGTTAATTAAGGATATTCAAAGATTCCAAAGAGGAAAAACTGAATGTGAGGTGAAATTAAATTATAACATAAATTTGAGTTGAGTTGTGAAATGAAATGGGGACACTAAAATTTATCAAAGTGAAATAATTTTATTTTATTGCATCAAAAATACCAGTTTAATAGTTTACGTCACTTTGGTACTCAGCTTTAATAATAATATATTTCAAACCAATATTAAATCAGTGTCCACAAAGTTTTTTTGACCATCTCGTAACATCAAAATATAAAAGCAACATGCAAAGGACTCAGTCAATTATATTTAAAATAAATTAAAAATCGTACTCTCTAAAGCTTTAATAAAAGCGAAATATTTATCAAAACAAACCTCGTCTTGGGTCGTGGTTTCTTTATTGTCCTTCTTTTCAGAATCCTTGACTTTACTTTCTTCAGAATCTTCTGATATTTACGAAGAATTAATTATAAATAGGATACAAAAATCAGGTTGCCATCAATTAATTACCTTCCACTTTTTCTGTTTTATCGTCGACACCTTCGGTTTCAGCATCGCCATCCTTGGCATCAACTACTTTGTCACCATCTTCTTCACTCTTTAAAATTATGGATTGAAATTGTAATAAAGTGAGAATTATGAAATATTTGAATACATCACTGATTGGACGAAGAACACAGCTTAAGCAAACAACTGCAATAATTAAGTAGCAGCAGCAGAGCGGCGCAGAGGTTAGCGATAATAGCAATATTCACTCCAAGGAGCAAAAAAAAATACTTCACGGCGAACATGTGCAAATTAGAAAGACATGTGCTTTTTTGCAGGTGTTCCTTACATTTTGCCTTTGGAATTCTACATCATATGAGCAGTTGTAAATTAGCAGTGTTTATTGCAACAAGACTACTACGAATTTTTGTTATTGTGTTAAATTTCATTCGCGGTTAGTTTTTTTATTAAAAATTTATTATATTTACTTTCTTATTTTTTTTAACATTTTTTTTATACTTTTAAAAAATTATTAAATATTTAAAATAATACGATATCTTGAATAAGTAAATAGTTTTATGTTAAACAAAAAAATTAAAATAAATAATTTAAATAAATTTTGATTTGTCTTTTTGCATAACGTTATAAACGCATAAGTATCTAAAACATTAAAAAAACATTTATTTTAATAAAATGAAATAAAGTCAACAGTATTAGAGAGTGTGTTTGTGAGTTGTGAAGCACTAAGATAATCATAAAATGTTCTTTGTTAATTTAGTCATTCATTCAAACCTCCTCTTTCTTCGCATCGTCAGCAGCTGGTTCACCATCAGCTCCTTTCCCTTCTCCCTCTTTCTTCTCTTCGTTTTCCTTATTTTCACCACCATCTTCTGCATCAGCCTTCTTTTCTTCATTAGCTGCTTCGCCATTCTCTTGCTTCAACTCGATTTGAGCGGAAGATACCGAAGTGGTATCGGCAGGTGCCAACTTTAAGAACTGCTCCAATGTATCAATTTCATTGGCTAAATCGAAAGCATCATAGTCACCACAGTAATCCTCTTCATTAAATATTTGAGGTGGCAGTGGGTGTCTTGGATCTGGATCACTTACAGTACCTCCATTACTGGTAGATTTGGCCTGCATTAATTCCTTTTCGCTTTCCTTTCCTGGTTCAGTGATGTCAATGAGATCGTATTTAAAGTTCTTGCTATCCAGAATCATAAGGACGCGTTGTTGACGTTTCTTTACCTAAAATATATAATAAGTTTTAATGCATTAAAAAAAAAAACTAAATTAGGCTCAACGAAGACAATAAAAGGAAGTGAATGATGTCAATTACCTTTTAGTTTCAATTCCAATGAAATAAAGTTCGGAAACGATTTTTTGAGGAGGAATGAAGGGGTTAAGCAATAATTCAAGTTATATGAATTGGAACTGATTTTTTTTTAAATTCATTCCATTAGGGATTGCAATTCCATTACTAAAGTAATATTAATCATTTGATTAAAATTTAAATTGAATAGATTAATATTTTTGGAGATTGGTATTTTAGCCCTATTATAGTTTGCAAGTCGCCTGAAAAATTAAACGACTCGCATGAATTGAAATTATGGTATGCGAGTCGCCCTGTTGTTTCGCCTCAAACGTCAAAATAGCGCGAATGTCAAAAATTTTCATATTACTGTTGGCGAGTCGCCTAATTTTCGTTCGTCTTTTTTAGTCGTCAATTTCTGTTTTGTAATTCGGCAGCATTGTTTTGAAGGCGAACTTGTACTTTCGCCATAATTCAGAGGCATAGAGCTGAAGAAGTCCAGGACAAGCTCATTGAATTGCTGCAAGACTGTGTTTGGATACGTTTACTTTTAGAACTTTTGATGTAAAAAAGCATTTTCATGTACTACTTAAAACTCGGAGGATCGGCTTCCAATATCTTATTCACTTCTCCACGCCTTATTAGTGTGAACAACGATTTTCTGCTTTGCTTGTAATTAAAAACAAGTCCCGGAATCAAATGAAAGCAAGTAATGATATGTGTTTAGCAATAATATTATCCCCAGGATTCAAAAACAACTATTGATGATTTGACAAATTTTAATTTTTTATAAAAAATGTTATGTACATTATAATAGTACTATTAATATATGTACATATATTAACTTAACTTTAATGAATATTTTTTGTGAATTTAGCGAACTGCAGGTACATATCGCTCGTTTGCTGGAAGACATAACTTAAAAATCTAAATTTGGAGAAAAACAGATTTAAGGTTTTCATGTAAATAAATAAAAGTATGTCTTCTCACAAGGCAAGTTCGTTAGATATCGTTATGATTTATTAACGTAAAATCGAACTTGAAATTAGATATTTCTGCATAATTAACTCGACATTTTTTATGACGGTCTTGTAGCAAATGAGCGATATGTCAATAAATAGTTAAACAACGACTATGATAAAAGTTTTGGGCAAAGTTAATTTTAAGCCAAATGCATTTTATAACTCTTCAATCATGTGATCTTAATAACAAAAAAAATCATAGTGTCCCTGGCAAAAAAAAGGGTAGGAACAATTGATCTAAAAGAATATAGCATTGAGATTATTAGTTCTGTGGCGGAACAACCCTGACAACACATACACATCTAGCGCCCTCTCACGTCAGAATATGATATGAGCATCAGCTGTTCGTAGAAGCTAAGAACAACCAACTTCACAAAACATCGCTCTCTTCCTTTTTGGATTTCCTGCCGCCCAGACGTAATAATTTATAATCTAACATTTAATCTCTTTAATTATAGAAATCTGTCAATGGAATTTGGATATTTATTTTAATAAAATATATGTATAAAGAATACACTATAATTGGTGACCCCGACGTGATCCGGACAGAGATAGCCTCTATAATATCCACAGCACTTTTCACCAATTGCGACACAACATATTTGCATTATTACTACATTGTCGTTAATTGTTAGCTATAAAAGAAAATCCAAATCAAAAGCATAATGCCCGATGACACACAACAAACGGAGGATTCACAGGATGAGCAACAAGCACAGCGGGCGGCAGACAACCTACAGGTTTCTCGTGTAGCGGTCAAAATACCTCCATTTTGGCATGGCAATCCAGCGCTTTGGCTAACGCAAGTTGAATCGCAATTCATTGCAGCCGGCGTGACAAACGATCGCACTAAATATCATACGGTCATCGCGGCTATCGAGAACAATGTACTGGCACAAATCACCGACCTAGTTCTGAATCCACCAACCACGAACCTGTTTGAAACATTCAAAACAGGCATATTAGAGCGATTTTGTGACTCAGAGCAAAAACGCCTACAAAAACTTCTACAAGAGCTGGAACTCGGCGATTTATCTCCATCGCAGCTGTTGCGTGAAATGCGCACACTTGCAAATGGCGAACTGAAAGACAATGTGCTAAAGACAATCTGGCTGAACCGTTTACCATCAGACGTACGCGCCATAATAGCGATCAGTAACGAGTCATTGGAAAACGTAGCTAAAATAGCCGATAAAATAGCTGAGGTTAACCAAGGTCCACGTATCCAGCAAATTAAACAACAAAAACCTACTGAGGCTGATCTATTAACACAAATTAACAATCTAACTAGTCAGATAGCATCATTAGAAACCAAATTAAATTTCCGTGACAGCAAACGCAACCGTTCACGCTCACGTTCTAAGTCCTCACATCGTAAACAAAAAGATAAAGGAAAGCTTTGCTGGTACCACCGTAAATTTGGCGATGAGGCCAAGAAATGCGAGCAGCCCTGCAGTCATTTAAACTAAATAGCCTATCACCACCGACGGTAACTGATAGTCGCACAACCACTCACCGTCGCCTTACTATTAAAGACACCAACTCAGGATTCAATTTTTTAATCGACACGGGGGCCGAAATCAGCGTCATACCACCGACATTGCAACAGCGTCGCAATCCTAACAACAACGTCATCCTTTACGCAGCAAATTCATCTCAGATTAAAACATATGGTGAGAAACATCTAGAATTAAATCTGGGATTGCGTAAACCATACAAATGGATCTTTATAATAGCTGACGTTTCTCAACCTATTCTGGGAGCCGATTTTTTAAGCCATCACAAGTTAATAATTAACGTCAGCCAAAATAAAATTATGGACTCCGAAACAACGATGACGACAAACACTACTTTGAGGCGCACTAACGCAATACCAAAAGGCTTAACAGTGATTAACACCGCTGATCCTTATCAACTCATTCTCAACGAATTCCCTGAAATAACACGTACGCAACCGCATAGGCAAATCCTAAATCATTCAGTGACTCACCACATCATTACTAAGGGACCACCACTTTACTCAAAGCCCAGACGTTTATCACCAGAGATGCTTAAAGTGGCAAAATCCGAATTTAAAATTCTGTTAGATGCTGGTATTTGTCGACCGTCCAGCAGTCCATGGGCCAGCCCTTTACACATGGTAAAAAAATCTAATGGTGAGTGGAGACCATGCGGAGATTTCAGGAGACTGAACAGCATTTCTGAGCCGGACCGGTACCCCATACCCCACATCCACGATTTCACACATACTCTTCATGGATGCACAGTTTTTTCAGTAGTCGATTTGCGTCGTGCCTACCATCAAATCCCGGTAGAGCCATCCGACATCGCAAAAACAGCAATAATAACACCGTTCGGATTATTTGAATTTGCATATATGTGTTTTGGTTTACGTAATGCTGGCCAAACATTTCAAAGGCTGATGGATCGCATCTTAAGAGAATTTAATTTTGCTTGGCCATATCTTGACGATATCCTAATAGCATCAAAAAATGAAGAAGAGCATCGCCAACATCTTCGAGCAGTCTTCGAACAACTCAAAATTAACGGGATCATCATCAACCCTGCAAAATGTGAGCTCGGTAAAAAACAGGTCACATTCTTAGGTTTCAACATTTCGAGTGATGGAATAAGCCCTCCGACGAACAGGGTTACCGCAATCAACAATTATAAGCCACCTGAACGCGTTTGTCAACTCAGACGTTTCCTTGGCGCAATAAATTTTTTTCGCAGATTTTTGCCAAACGCAGCTAAGTCACAACAGCTACTTCAGTCCCTCATTCCCGGTAATAAGAAGAACGACCAGACTGCAATCACTTGGACTGCTGAAACAACTGCAGCGTTTCAACAATGCAAAGACGAGTTGTCATTAGCAACACTGTTGGCGCATCCAAAATCCGGCGCTCAACTTACACTCACAGTCGACGCATCCAGTACAGCGATTGGAGCAGTGTTACAACAAGCTGTCAACAACCAATGGCAACCCTTAGGATTTTATTCGAAACGGCTCAGTGAAACTCAACAACGCTATAGTACTTACGACAGGGAACTATTAGCGGCATATCAAGGCGTTATGCATTTTCGCCATATGCTAGAGGGTCAAAAATTTCATATACTGACCGACCACAAGCCTTTGCAGTATGCGTTCAGCCAAAAGTTCGACAAAGCATCACCCAGACAAATCAGACAGCTGCAATTCTTAAGCGAATTTACCTCTGACATCAAATACATCCCTGGTAAAGAGAACATCATAGCAGACGCGCTGTCAAGAATTGATTTAATTACAACCACAAAAGCCATAGATTTCGAACAACTTGCTACAAAACAACAGGAAGACGACGAGTTGAAAAATTACATGGACGGTAAGTCAGACAACAGCATTAAATCTTTTTGCTTACCCAATTCCAGCTCAAGCATTTATTGCGACATCACAACTGGCAATGCACGACCGTTCTTGACGGAATCTTTCCGCAAAAACGCATTCGATTCACTACACAACCTGAACCATCCAAGCATCCGCAACTCTACAAGACTAGTGACAGAAAAATTTTTTTGGCCTAATATGGTTAAACACTGCCGCGAGTGGGCGCGCACATGCATACAATGTCAAAAAGCTAAAGTACACCGCCATAATAAATCACCAGTTGCAGCATACACCCTTACCAGCAATCGTTTCGAGCACATAAACATCGACATCATAGGACCGCTTCCTACCAGCAAAGGATACCGCTATTGTCTAACGTGCATCGACAGGTTCACACGCTGGATAGAAGCTTACCCTCTCGCCGATATAACAGCCGATACAGTGGCTTTCACGTTCTACACCAATTGGATCTCCAGGTTCGGTATACCATTAAAAATTACTACCGATCAAGGACGCCAATTTGAGTCGAATTTTTTTAACGACTTGAATAAGCTTTTAGGGATCAAACACCTTCGAACCACCGCTTATCACCCCGCAGCGAATGGACTAATCGAACGAAGCCATAGAACACTGAAGACAGCCATTAAATGCTATGAAACCGAGAACTGGGTGGAAGTACTGCCACTGATTTTACTTGGCCTCAGAACATCTTACAAAGAAGACATCAAGTCCACACCAGCTGAATTGGTCTACGGCGAAACACTTCGCATCCCAGGAGAGTTTCTAACAAGCAAACCTTCAGCCGAAAATGTCAACGAAGCTGAATTCATAAAGAACCTCCGCAGCATAATGCAAAAGATTAAACCTGTGCAGACAGACAATCATGGGCGTAGTTCAATTTTCATGGAAACTAATCTAGCTACAACTCCTGTAGTCTTCGTGCGCAACGATACAGTTCGTCGACCCTTACAGCCACCATATGATGGACCATACACAGTGCTTAAACGTTACGATAAATACTACACGCTAGATATCAAAGGAAATAAAATCAATATAAGTATCGACCGTCTTAAAACTGCTTACGTCACACTTGATGATAAGCAATCTACGTCACAGCAGCCGACATCGAGCGCTAAATCTACGTCACAGCAGCCGACATCGAGCGCTAAATCTACGTCACAGCAGCCGACATCGAGCGCTAAATCTACGTCAGAACAGCCGACATCTAGCGCTAGACTACCAGTAACTACACGTTCCGGACGCAAAGTAATATTTACGCCCAAACTCAGGGGGGAGTAATGTGGCGGAACAACCCTGACAACACATACACATCTAGCGCCCTCTCACGTCAGAATATGATATGAGCATCAGCTGTTCGTAGAAGCTAAGAACAACCAACTTCACAAAACATCGCTCTCTTCCTTTTTGGATTTCCTGCCGCCCAGACGTAATAATTTATAATCTAACATTTAATCTCTTTAATTATAGAAATCTGTCAATGGAATTTGGATATTTATTTTAATAAAATATATGTATAAAGAATACACTATAGTTCTAATACTTTTTGTTGCCATCGATTGATTAATGTACAATTATAATTGTTTGTTCAAATTCTAAGAAATAACTTTTAAGATACTATAGTAAACAAAAATATATATATGACATCATGTAGTGACAAATAGTATTAAACAGCAGGTGTGCTGTGATAAAGACTCGTTGACAACTAAAGAAAACAACTGAAAATAATAAAACAACAAAATGAAAGAGAACAAGCAGCGCATATGTGACTCGGTCCAACTCGGTCTAGCTATATAGCCTAAACCAAAATGATGACAGATGATTGAAAATCGAGGCTCTCCCTAATTACTCCACCTTTATTATTACACCACGAGATAAGCCTTAACCAAAATAGACGTGACGAGACGGTAGCAATTGAACGAACGTTTGCACTCGTTTCGTCTGTTTTGACATTTAACCCAAAATGTTACGCTAGCCAACGAACCGAAAAAGCTGTTATGACGAGTAGCAACGTTTTGAAGTTCGGTTCTTACGGAACTCTTACGTCTCGTCAAAATGTTTCGTTCACTTTCGATCAATTACGTAGGTTCATTTTGGCTATCAACATTGGTTTACATAAACTCGAACTTACTCGTTATGTCTCGTTTCGTCTATGTTGGTTTAGGCTTCAAGTTAACTTTAGGCGAGTCAACACAACTACAGTAAACCCCGTTTTAGTACCTCCCCCTTTAAGTGCCATTCCCGTTTAAAAACCATAAATTTGCTGCATCTATCACTTTTCTGAATATATACATACAGATTCCCCCTTTTAAGTACCTCTGGCTTAAGTACCACTCCCGCTTAAATGCCTCTTAAATTTGCGCTTTAATGTGAAAATTCCATATTATTTTCCCCTTTTATGTCCCTTACACCGGATCGAAGAATAGATGCGGACAGACACCGACTTAAAAGTTAAAAGGACCCTTAAAAACGATATCTGCGTAGTTTTTTTTTCGTTTCGAGAAAAACCAATGGAGCGCTTTTGATTCTCCTGAAGGTTCTTTTGGCTAAAAACGTGTTTTTTGCTCGTAACTTTTATTTCTTCACAGAATGGAACCTGAATTTGCTTGAAAAATAAAGATTGCGTTCTTGCAAAAAGTTTAACGTTAAAAAATTTAAAAATTTTTTAATGTTATAGATCATTTTTAGTCCTAAAATTCGATTTTTCAATACAAAAAATGTGATGATGATAGATACACTTAACATTATTAAAAATTTTTTAGAATCTAATAGTTTGGACACTGAAGAGTTTAAGGTTTTGGAGGAAAAATTGTTCAAGAGCAAATTTCAAAATAGTTATCAGATACATTAAACTAAATCAAATTATTTTTAGCTGCGGCCGCCTCTACTCCATTGCGGTTTCTTAAAATGCGATGAATGGTGGAAATAACGCATTTAAATTTGTTTTTGATTTTTCAATGAAATCATTAACTTCTATTTAGTTAGTAAATAAAAAATATGTTTTTTTTAAGAGTGATCTCATAATAAAATGCAATCCATGCACAAACATACATACATTGTATATGAATACAATACCTCATCAGTTTTATGTATCAAATGTATGAAATTTTTAATTTTTGTTCAATAAAATTTGATTTATAAAACCGATTTGAGTAAGTTATATCTACTATTATTAAACGAGCTAAAATTGTATATTTATATATTTATTTATATATGGCTGAACTTTATTTCGAAAACGGCTGCAGCGATTTTGATAAAACTTCGGGATTTCGTTCATATGTGAACAAAATTAAGATTGGACTAGGTTTAAAGTTTTTCAAGTTTCTAACAGGGGCGTGGCACAGCCCTAAATTTTAATTTTTATTTCGTGATAACTCGCAAACCATTCAAGGTATTGTAACGAAATTTGGTAGACGGATGCATATTATAAATATCTTAAATGCTATCAAAAGTGGTCGGAATCGGAACAGTGGGCGTGGCATATTTCAATAATTGAAAACTTTAATTCGATATTACTCGAAAACGGCACCGAAGATTTTCATAAAAATTTTAGAGTTCATACCGCTGAATGAGGTCATTATAACAAGCTATGCCACTATACTGGCAAAACTCGTTGAAGGGCGTGGCACAGCCCACAATATTTATAAACGTTATAATAAGAGAACTAACAACGCAATCGTTATGAAATTTGACATGTCAAATATACTGGCTATTGGGTATCTTGTAACCAAAAGTGGGCGAAACGGCACATGTGGGCGTGGCACCTTCCATACATGCAAAAAATGTTAAGAGTTATATTTAGTGTGCTATGGGCGTAATTTTTTTAAAATTTGGTGTAGAGATGTCGGTTACCATAAGCTTTGAAACTAAATAGATTTCGACGGGATTGCATTTGTAGGCGTGGCACCTCCCATACAAGCAAAAAATGTTTAAGGCTGCATTTAGTGTGCTCTTTGAGTCAAATTTTTTAAATTTGGTGTGGAGGTGTCGGTTACCATAAGCTTTGAAATTAAATGAAAATCGACGAGATTGCATCAGTGGGTGTGGCACCTCCCATATAAGCAAAACACTTTAAATGTTATATTTAGTGTGCTATCGGAGCAATATTCTTTAAATTTGGTGTAGAGGTGTCGGTTACTATAAGCTTTGAAATTATATGAATTTTGATGGGATTTCATTAGTGGGCGTGGCGCCTCCCATACAAAATTATAACGTTGATGCTATATTTAGCAAACTGAAGGAGTGATCCTAATAAAATTTGGTCTCAATATATTCAGCCTCATTCAACGAGTTTTTCAACGTCTTTCAACTGCTTCATTATTTTTCAACCTCTTTCAACTTTTCTCAACGATTTTCTACATTTTTCAAATATTTTCAACGCTTTCAATATTTGATTGAATTTTTCAACCTTATTCAACTTTTTTCGAGTTATTCAACCTCTTTCAACTTTTTTCTACATTTTCCATATATTTTCGAATTTTTCAACCATATTTTTTGGACTTTTTCAACCACATTCAAGTTTTTTCGGCTTTTCAACCTCATTCATCTTTTTCCGAGACTTTCAACTTTTTTCGAGCTTATCAATCTCTTTCAACGTTTTAAACATTTTAATATACTTTCGAGTTTATCAAACTTTTCTCCTGCATCAACCTCTCTCAATGTTTTTCAATATTTTTCATATTTTCTTCTTTTCAACCATATTCAATATTTTTTAAATATTTCCGACATCTCATTCAATTGCATTACATTTTTTCGACTTTTTCAACCTGAAAACGAAAAACCGAACTTTGGTCGGTCTCCTGGTACTATATATTTACATAAGCATTGTTGCTTAAGAAAATAGAGACACTTCCATGAGATTGTCCTTAGTGCATTAAGGTTCTTAAACGGGTTATTTTTAAGTACCTTGAGGTACCTAAGCAGGATATTCTTAAGTACCTTGAGGTACTTATGCGGGATTTTTTTAAGTACCTTTCCCGCTTAATTACCTCAAAAACCTGACATCTTGAGTTGAGGTACTTAACAGGGGTTCACTGTACTACTAATTTAAATTAATAAATTGACACGAGTTGATTAAAATTGTAACACTGATCCGTCGACCGCTACTGTAGGTTAGGCTAGGTAGGAATGGCAGCTAGATTAAAAACCAACTCACTTAGACCAAATGTTAATACATTGTGGTACCACAGGGTAGTTGAATATATCCTCTCATTGAACTAATCAGATTTCATAATAGCTATACTAACCTGTCCAAAGTCGTCCAGGTCATCAGAAAAAAAACGCGAACCAAGTGGCTTACGTCGTTTTCTAGTAAGTGCGGGACAAGAGCAAAGAAAATGTTTAATATTTTTTGGTTGCGGTTCTTTCACCGCCGGTTGGTATTGTCTTAAGGCTTTTAGGTGATGTTCAAATTGTTTTCAATAAAAAATGTTTGATATATA
Organism: Tricholauxania praeusta; assembly: GCA_949775025.1. Classification (NCBI taxonomy): domain Eukaryota; kingdom Metazoa; phylum Arthropoda; class Insecta; order Diptera; family Lauxaniidae; genus Tricholauxania; species Tricholauxania praeusta. The sequence goes on along the minus strand of OX459028.1, from coordinate 5,880,354 downwards.
TAAGCCGTGTTTTATTCGTTTTGGTTAAACCAACATTTCATACAAATGCGTGAACCAGCTCAATTTCTAGTTCAATTGATTGAACTTTTTTTGTCTTTGCTAAAGTTTGAAGGATAGATGACGCTCATTGTATTAGCTATAGACACAATTCTAAAATTATCAAAAATATATGGCAACTTTACTTGAATTTTGAAGAAGCGTGATTAGGTCACGCGAGGCCTTGTGCACCCAGTCAGTGCAAGGCCCAAATATTAAAATAGAAACACATAATAAAAATAAAAACAGTGATGAAATAACGGAAAACGAAAAGAAAACTTTGTTATTAGCCTCTGCGACACTATAAAAACAATTCGAAATCATTTGTTCGAATACATAATTTGAAAAAAAAAAAAAAATATGTCCTGATACGTGAGGCCCCTTACCGCACTAGACCCCGTTCAACCACACGATCATAAAGCCGGCTTTGATTTTAAATCCTATTGATCAGAGGGGCAAAATTATAAAAAGATAAACTTACTTAGGTTTAACCAAAGTGAATAAAACACGGCTATCGTAGAGTACATACTATGTACATTAGGGTGATTCAAATTTTTTTTTTTTTGTTTTTTTTAAGGTGCTGTTGCTTAAAAAGTAAGTTTATGATTTGAAGAAAAAGTACACGAAAATTCAGCTCTGTAACTCAATTTTATAAGGTGGCGCCGGAGCCTGTAAGTTTTACATGTAAATTGTATAGAAAAATTATTTTTTACAAAAAAGGTATCTAAATGAATAGGTGATTAGTGTTGTTGAGCTGAAAAGGGTCGTTTTTAGACGTAATTTTTTACGCTGAATCTGAATCTGGCCTCAGAATTGACCCATCATGTCGGGATCCTGAAATATTTGAGGTTAATTACCTGAAACATGATGTTTTTTGTCTACGTTCGAGGCCATGTATAGGATTCAAAGAAAGTTGATCAGCTTATTTTTAACAAAGCATCATTTAGTACCATCCTTGCCCTTTAAAATGAGCTTTCAAGTGGTGATCAATGATGTTTCCTTGCAATGTTATAGCCATTTTAAAGTGACATGAATTGGATCCCCTACAAAGGGTTGCAACCCAACAATATTAACCAACGGGTTTCAAATTCATGTCACCTTGAAATGGCTGCAACTTTGTAAGGAAGCATCACAGATCATCACTTGAAAGCTCATTTTAAAGGGCAAGGATGGTTCTAAATGATGCTTTTCTTAAAAATAAGCTGATCAACTTTCTTTGAATCCCATACATGGCCTCGAAAGTAGACAAAAAACATCATGTTTTAGGTACTTAGCATCAAATATTTCAGGATCCCGACATGATGGGTCAATTCTGAGGCCAGATTCAGATTCAGCGTAAAAAATTACGTCTAAAAATTACCCTTTTTAGCTCAACAACACTAATCACCTATTCATTTAGATACCTTTTTTGTAAAAAATAATTTTTCCATACAATTAACATGTAAAACTTACAGGCTCCGGCGCCACCTTATAAAATTGAGTTACAGAGCTGAATTTTCGTGTACTTTTTCTTCATATCATAAACTTACTTTTTAAGCAACAGCACCTTAAAAAAAACAAAAAAAAAAAAATTTGAATCACCCTAATGTACATATATCAATATTTTCGGTATCGAATTTTTTGGGTTGGATAATTTTATAGGGTTACCTACTTTTGTGCTGTTGCACTACTTTTCTACTTTTCAGTGAAATGTACTAAGTACTTCTGAACTTCTGTTCGTAAATTTTTTTTTCATATATATTCACTAGAACAGAGCTAATGCGTGTTCAAACTCACCTTTTTAGTAAATGTGAGAGCATGTGAAGGTGATTTTGTTATTAAATGCAAAGTATATCTAATTGTGTTTTCGAAGAACAAAAAGGCATTTATTTAGTAAAAAAAACCCTGATAACCCTATATTTATTATTACTTAATAATCTTCCACTGGTACTTTAAATGAGTACTCTATTGATTCTTTAAATAAGTACTGTACCGATACTTTCTGTTCGATATCATGTCCCTAATTTCAGCACGCAAGCCCATGTGTAAAGATTGATGGTATCAATACCAAGTAATTGATGTCAATGAACCTATGCACTTAGCGCAAGGTTACAAATCTATATAGATTTCGGATCAAGTGGTTGTGTTGTATACAAAAACAACTAAAAACATGATTTTTTTTACACATGTAAAAAATGAAAAGAAATATGAAATGCCAACACAACCCAGACTGTGACTGAGCATGCCAACGATAGCGCACGCTTCCGCAGCAGCCCAGCTGCTTCGTCATCACCAGCGAACAACGAATACCACCGACTCGCACACCCTACGACTATAGATAAATGAAGGATGGTTTTATTTATTTATTGATACGCGAAAAACAAACGTATGAGAGCATTTAATCGAGGAAAAAAATGTAATAAAATGATTCATAAGCGCACATACACATATACTGTAAAAGTAAACGCACACATCCTCACTTTGGAAACAAAAGCCGTGATCAATGTCGCAGTACAGTAGAGATATAAACCAATTTCTTTTTCCTTTTTTTTTTTTAATTCCAATGCAAGATCCGGCAGAGATTAAAACAGAAAATGGTTTCCTTTTGTTCAATAATTCAGATAGCCAACATTTGCAGTCCACTGCCCCTCCCCAACTATTTTGATAAAGCAAAGTTTGTCAAAGGCAAATTAGTTAATTACCTCCTTGTTTCCAGACATTCCACTAACGTAGACTTTTAATCCCATTTTAGGTGATTTTATGTTTTAGTGACCAATTAGATTTTTTTTCGCAAGAACTTATCTTTTTATAGATTTTTCTGGCTTCCTCTTTCCGCTGTCAAAAAAAAAATTTTTTTTTAGTTCCTAGTTTTCCTTGCTAACACGGAAAACAACTTCAATTTTTAAAAAATTAGCACTAACTTCACTTAAAGTTCTGCAATTTAAAATTATTTTTCGCAACGCAGCACTTATGAACGGTATAAAAATGAAAAATAATTGCTTCTTCTTTAAATTATCTTTGTACTCTTTATTTTTACCATTTTAAAAAGACAGGGATGGCAGAGAAAGTGCTGTCAAAGCTTCGCTGAAAAAGCTATTAAAAATTCTTTGAACGATATGCTTGTCAAAATTGAAATATGTATTTTGAGAGAACTTCACCTCACACACATTTTTATTATTTTTCTCATTATCGCATCAAGTTCCAATTATGTTCGTTCGCTTATACAGATAGAACTAAATATCTTGTCAAACTCAAATAATGCAACCGTGAAATTGCCTATAATATGTCAAGAATAAACAAAAAAAAAACATGATTCCGTAAGATCATTGTAGAATTCCGTGCCTTCTTGCAAATTGCGCGATAGGTCAGCAAAACTATGAATGTGTTAGTCATATTGTAAAATGTTTGCTTTGTTGTGATTATGATTTTGACATAAGAAGTGAACGCTGTGCCGATTTGTCAATTTTTGACAATTTGCTTTTACCTCTTATGATTATACCATGAAAAAAACAAGAAATCTGACAACGGCACTTTTAGCTGTGAATGTGCAATATAGAAATGTCGGTACCTAATCTGAGCTCATTTTGACAGCAAATGTAGGCATAAAGATAAAGAAGAAGAACTGTCACTTAGAATACGATAGGTAATTTCAAGATTGCATTATTTGAGTTTGACAGGATAGTTCTTTCATCTATAATTGTACCATGGCTGCCACAATGATTCAATTATATATATGGGACGTTCCATGTCAACAGGAACAGTGATCTGCCCAAAATTGAGCGAAGCGGAAAAACGTTTTTAAGGTATCAAGATTTCATATTCTCAAGAGCTTTCATATGAGAAGGGGTGTTTTTGATTTTTTTTCAACAAAATGACGACCATAAAAAGACACCTACACATCGTCATCTCAGGGTGTAAGTGTCCTATTGCACTTTTTGAAAAAAAATTTTTAACACGCCAACTTAAGAAAATACACTCTTTCGTTTGGTGTTATCGAAACTTAGCTACCTTTTCCCGTTCCAAAGATCTCAGTATGCTTTATGTCCTAACTGCAGCTTTCAAAATAAAATTTCGGAGTGCAAATGTCCTAACGTCTCCTTTTACGTGGAGTTTCAGAATGCAAATGTCCTAACTCATACAAATCCGGATAATTTTAATTACAGAAAAATCAGAGGTAAGTTTAAATAAATTTTTTTTAAATACCGTATAGGTAATTACAGAGACGCAAAATAATAAAAAAAAACATTAATAATCCTTAAATAACAAATCGCAGAGTAAAAAAAAAAATTAAAACGCTGTTTTCTGTTTCATGTTTTTGCTGATAGGACACTTACACTCTGAGGTGACGATATAGATATCTATGTATCTACAAATAGGCAGTTTGCAAACAGTCATAATCATAGCCGCTTAATTTTTTTTTGTAGGAAAGGCTCGGAGAGGGAGTGCAGCGTATACTTTTTTTTTCCATAGTAGGTGCCACGCCCCTAACGGGAAAATACGTTGCCACGGCTCAACTAATGGACCAGACCGATTTTAATAAAATTTGGTTTGGAGATAGATTGAACCATAAGAAATGTAATTAGAGTTCTTAAATGGGGCGTGGTATCACCCTTAATAGGAAAAAAACGCTACCTCGGCTGAACCACTGCATCGAATTTGATAAAATTTGGTAGAGCTAGATTGCATCCTGAATAAAGATATTCTTTTGGGTGGGCGGTGCCACGCCTCTAATAAGAAAAAACGTTTTTCTTAGGGGGTCCCAACTAATAAGGAAAAACATCGATGTTTCTGTACGTTTCATCAACATCGAACATCGCTCAAAAAAATCATCGATGTTTGGAACATCGATGTTTGTCATGCGATGTCGCAGCTTTACTGTGAAGTTTGGTAAAAAAAATGTTGGAATAAATAAAAAGTTTATATCAAAGAGAAAATTATTTTCTTTATTTCAGACATATTTAACTAATATTTGCTTTTCATCGAAATTTATTTTTCAGATATTTCGCTGAGAAAAATAATATATGTATATATATATATATATATTTATGAATTGTATCTTATATTTATTTAGTATTTTTTTGTAGCCTTAAATAACTAATTAATTTGCTGATGCTGAGGTTATGTTTTGCTTTGTTTTTTTTTTTATTTTTAATGTTGTATGTAATATTTCCAAAATTCATGTAGTTTAATTTTCCAACTAATATAATATCTTAGTTATTTTTTATGATTTAAGTTTTTGTGTCTGGTTTTTTTTTTAAATTTTAGTGACGCGACTGCAGACTATTTTAGATTTTTAATTTTTATTTTTAAATAAAATTTATAACGGTTTTGTTAGCTGTAAATATAACAAAGAAAAGACATTCGGTTTTTGTTGTATTTGTGTTGTTTTGTTTTTTGATAGTAGTGAATTTAAAGCGACTAGTGTTGCAGTACGCCATGAGGTCCGATTACGAAAGATCTGTTAAAAATTAACAGAAGTGAAATAAATCAGAAAAAATTTAATAATTTGATGATGAAACTTACAGCTTGGTGCAGCTTCATAACGTCTTTGAATCTGATCATATGTGAATTTTACGAAGGCGTCATATTGTTCAGCGAGTTTAGTTGTCAGCACCGTGTCGTATTTCTCACGAAGCTCATCTTCTCGTTCCTTTAACATACGTTCGCATATTAATTGTACCTGAAATATATAAAATAGCTATATATATGTATCAAATCATTCATATATGTCTATATATAGATATAAATTCAATCCTAAACGAGATTAATCGCTGTTCTATAAAAAAAATACAGGACTCTTCGAGCCTGTTTGGGTCGCTGAATCCAAAAATTTACGTAGAAAACCGTTATTTGGTATTTATAATAATGATACTTACTTCTCAATCTGTCGCAGTAAATTTATGAGTTGTTTGTTGGTTTACACACATTGCACTGTTCGAAGCACATACATAATTCAATAATTTTTTTTCAATCTATGGACAGCAATATTTAGTATGTGGCGCTATTCATGAGAAAATTAATAATTTTTTAAACAAAATCGCCCACCCAAAAGGTTATCAGAAACTTCAAAAATTTGCTTTTATTTTTTATACGCTTCAATTAAACTATTGAACACGTGAAATTCTATAAGAACATTTATTAAAAATCGCACAAGCAATAAAAAAATTTTTCACCTGCGGCGCGTTCTTATTGTTGTATTGCTATTTAATTGTTGATCATATAGTATTACTAATAGAAATGTTTCATATATTCATCTACACATTAGTGAAAACTTATTTAAATTGGTATAAATTGTTTTTCCGAACCACTTTGATGGGAGCATTACAACGTTAGGTTATAGTAAGTATAATGAAAGCCTAAACGAAAATAGACGTGACGAGACATAACGAGTAAATTCGAGTGTATGTAAACCAATGTTGTTAACCAGAATGAACGTACGCAACTGATCGAAAGAGAACGAAACGTCAAACCCAGACAGACGCGGAATCTGGACAGATACTAAGTAAATGCTTAGTAATATCATTCTCTTCGATGACAATGTGCATTGTAATTAAATTTCATCTCCAAATGGGAAGTCATACGATTTTCTGTTTGATTCTTCCACTGTACACCTGCCGGTTGCTACATCTGTGCTTAGTTTGAACCCGTTGGTATCCATTTGGATCCTCTGCAGAATTTTTGGTTACTGTAAGCCCCATAGTACCATGGTACTCAAATAAAGTAAGCTTTTTCATAAATTAGCGCTTACCTGCTTGAAAGTGAATAATGCCTTTTCTGGATTACGAACGATGCTTGGTGGGCTATCTGGACGACGTGGACTGTCTGGTCCCATTTCTGAACCACTTGATTCCGAGTCTTGCATACGTTCGATTGCTGCCGCAGAGAATGGTAACTGCTTGCGTCTGTGAAGTCTTTTAATTTCATCGCGAATGTTTTGTGCCATTTTATCTGTAGAAAGTTTTATAAATTTATTAAAAGTGGAAGACAACAGTCCATAAACTCACCTGGTGACATCTTAGTAAGATTTGCTTCAGCAAATGGACTTGGTTGTGGTTCCTTGGCAAAACGCCCGCTGGGGCTTTGTGGGTTTATTGTACCTGCCATGCCATCGTGACCGACTGCAGTAGCGGCTGTGGAAGTTGTGGCTGATCTCGAAGGTGAAGAGCTACCTGATTGACCGAAGGGGTTACAACGTCGTCGTTTGGTTGGACGCTGATTAAGGGATTCCCAGTCTAAAGTGCGTTTCAGTGTTGCACATGCCATTTTTTATTCTGTCAGTTTATTGGTTTTTATTACTACAAATGGTAGTTTTTTGCTGCAAATTCTGTTTAAAAATAAGTGTTAGTGCGCTTGTCAGCTTTTTATTCAAATCGACAAAGTGACAAAATTTGTCAAGTTTAAAGCATTTAATTAGAAAACCACTCTTAGTTTAAGAAAATCAATTCAGTGCAAGGACTGTGAAATTAAAAAAATTGCATTCTTTCATCATCCACTGAATATTTGATATATGTACGTCTTCTTATTTGAGAAGTACCTGCTATGACCAACTAAAAAAAAACAAAAAAAAAAAAAGAACACCAGCAGTCGACTCAAAGAGAACTACGCACGAACAAATACAAACTACGAAACTAACAGCTGCTGGGGTGGGCATACACACATAAGAACTTTAAGCCAACACATTCATTCACATAACAGTATTAAAAATGTAAATAAAACAACTTATCACAGCAACAACAAAGTAATCATGTTAGACACAATAATGTGTCGTTATTTTTTTTATATAGAAAGAGACAAATGTTTTACTCAAAAGAGTACACCACGACGAATTAAGAACAAAAAAAATAAATACGCAACCATTATTTAGGGCAGTTCACATTATCCTTATTATCAAAGAAATTCTTGCCGAAAAGTTTCCTTGTTTGAAGGCAAGAGTGGTGAAACGAAAAGGCGGTATACAGAATTTTCCGTACCCGCAAATTCTCTTTCGTTCTGTTCGTTAACTTAAACCTAAACCAAAATAGACGAGACGAGATGTAACGAGTAAGTTCGAGTTGATAGCCAAAATGAACCAACGTAATTGATAGAAAGTGAACGAAACATTTTGACGAGACGTGTTGTTCCGTAAGAACCGAACTTCAATACGTTGCTACTCGTCATAACAGCTTTTTCGACTCGTTGGCTAGCGTAACATTTTGGGTTAAATGTCAAAACAGACGAAACGAGTGCAAACGTTCGTTCAATTGCTACCGTCTCGTCACGTCTATTTTGGTTAAGGCTTTAGATTATGCTTTGACTCTACCTTTGTTGTGGTGGATCGACACAGTAACTGCTTTGATATTCACAAGCAGAAAGAAATTCTAGTTTTCGTGTGTAAACGCAAAACAAATTCACAAAAGGGAATCGACAAGAATTTCTTTCATCGAGTTTCCTCGTGTAAACCTTGACTTTGCATTCACATCATCAAACATCAATTGCAGTACAATTTATAAGCGTCCACATCGAAGTAAACAGCATGAAATTAAAAATAAAAAATTTTCACTAGGCTTAACAGTCAGTTCACACAGGTTGTATGGTTGTACAAGCCGGCTGAAAAATCAAAAAATTTTGAAAGCCCTACAACATGTGTGTCAAGCGGCCGCTCCTAGAGTTCACATTATCGTAAATTCAACGCCGGTAGAAAAAACTTTGTCAATCCACTAGTCAATTTATATAAAGTACGATTTTTTTTCAGAGTAATAATCCAATAAGTAATCGTGATGAAATAATATTTCAAATCAATAAAAAATTAAATTAAAAATATGTTATTTCAATTTAATGTATGAACTATCACTTAAAAAAATATTACCCTTTACATATGTATATGGATATATTAAACCTGTTCACAGAGATCTAAATATTTTTGTTCCACCTCTAAGTAAATTTTTATATTTTTCTATAAAATTTGAAGCCCTCGTACGAGATTCACGATGATTAAAAATTTAAAATTTCATACGGATTTGTTTAAACGCCATAAACTCTTTTTTTGTACCTTTTCCACATCTTCGCTTCACGAAAAACGCGAAAAATGTTTAAAAACGTGCTTGAGCATGTGAAACGAAAAACGAAAAAGGTTGAATATTAGGCGCTGCCCGCATTATGTAGCGTAGCTGGGGTGGTCGTCCTTGTACTATTAAATTAAAATTAGCTTTCGATCAAAGCTTCCAAATATAATTAACAATTTAAGGCCATTTTTTTAAATTTAAACTTATTTTGTTGAATAAGAGGATTCATTTATTTTCAGTTGAAAATATCTCATTTTACTAAGGTTGACGTGATGTAATTTTTTTTTTTAGAAACATTAATTTTTTGGTGGAAGGAATGTTTTTTTTTTTAAGGTAGGGAGGCGGCATTTAGTCCTTCGCCTCTTGTGGAAAATGTTCACGCTACGCGACTACCCGGCGCTGCTTTAAAAAAATATTCGAGCTAACAGTCATGACATTAACAGCAAGTCAGCCAACGTCGCCGATCTGATAGGTCAAAAGAGTGAGAAAAGGTGGAGTATTATGTTGTGCACTTCCTTTTTCCCAACTTTGCCAAAAAAAAATAAGCGATTATGTTGTGATATGGCAGCTAATAAGTGGTTTAACCGTTTTGCAATTGCCTATTTATTACACTTATGTTTGCGAATGTGACCAACTTAAAATAGCTCCAAAAAATTTAAATTTTATTTTCTTTTGCATTCTTTTTTTTATAATTATGTACATGAAACTCTGTTCGAACAAAAATTTTGACACACTTACTGCTGTTATCAATCACGAAATGAGAACAAATGATGTTTTTCTATGTTATTTGTGACATTAGAACATGAGCTGAAGTGAATTAAAAATTTACAGCTAACCCTTTATAAGGAATAAGCATAAAATTCTTTGAAGTTTCACTGTTTTTTTCTTCATCGGATTCCAAATTATCATCTTGACACGTCGAGATCAACAGGTAAACCAAAAATCTCTAATGCGTAAGCTACTTCCAAGTCATTCAGTACCATTTTCAAAATATAGATCAGTAACAAACAATAAAAACTGTCATAGATTCACGGGCAAAGGGAATATTTTTACCACCACAAAAAACCTATGCAATAAAAATATGTGAAATCTAAAATTGAAAATATGCACGAATTTATATGAAATATGAAATAAGCTTTAGAAATACTAACTACTTGCTGTTCACGAGTGTCAGATATCACAGATTTATAAAGACTTATCCAGTCGTACCGAAAATCACTCGCTTTCAATCTTCCAAACGTCACAGTGACACAACTAAAATGGCGACTTGTCACTACCATAGCTCAAAAATGTAGACAGGATATCCATACAAATTTTGCCGATAAGAAAAAAACTTACCCTAAAATTCATTCAATAAAAATTTTGAAATAAGATGGTGGAAAAAAAATTCCCGCTACCTTAAAAAGGGTTAATAGAGATTCGTTTGATGTTGTTGCATTTTTCTTAGCTAATAGATGTTGGAAGAGAGATTTTGCGGAATGACTATCATCATGTATCACATATCTTACAGGCTTAAATATTTAAGGCAAAATACTATTCAATGTTACAAAAAAAAAAAACTGAATTTATGCAAGTAGAATGCAATACTTTCCAGTAAAGGGACGTTTAAGTATTACGTAACGCGATTTTTGAAGATTTTTGAACCCCTCTCCCCCTCCCCCCAGTAACGCGCCTTTATTTATTTATATAATAAATATAATATTTAATGCTGTAGCTAATCAAGAAAGCGTTTGATTATACACACCTAATTTCAAATCACCCTCCGATAAAGAAGTTTCACTTCAAAAACAATTTTACGCAACGCGTTTTAACGACACCTTCCTCCCGACCCCATGGAACGCATCGTAACGTTTTACAAGACCCCCCTCCCTCAAATTGCGTTACGTAATACTTGCACGCCCCCTAAGTAAATTAATTTTAGGTACGACAACGTGTGACAGTCCAGGATGAGTACGGCGCTTAAGATAGGGACAGCGAGGGCAGAACGTCTGCGGGTAAGCTAGTTAAGAACAAAGCTCACAACACGAGCAGCAACTAATAACATCTCAAAATACTCAACGTGCGTCAAGAGTTCCTCAATTTAATGCCTTGCTTTAACGGATGAGTTGTATGTAGTTATAAAGGCCTATGTAACTAAACTATGCATGCATTGACTGAAGTAAGCTTATGCAAAGAGCGAAACGGATCATTGTGTACATAAAATACATATTTTGTGACAATTTTGTGATGCAAACTTTGCATTTACCAGTACTTATTCCCAATTTAACACTGCTTGGCTAAAACCACAAAAATATAACACGATTATACATTGGAAAAACAATTCGATTTAATTCATAGTATTTACGAATTGAACTGATATGCGAAATTCGGGAATCATGAAAAATATCGTTTAATTTTAATCTGATAAATAAGCTTAGGAACAGGTTTACTTTAGCTGACATTTTTTTTTTTTAGGGGAAATAGGGGGTTTAAAAATAAAAAAATATAAAAAGTTGGAAACCACTGAATAAAAAATGGAAAATAAGGGTGTCATAAGAAAGATAATTTAATGGGTGCAAAAAATTTTGAAATTTGAACTATAATTTTGGAGATATTACGATTTTTCTGAAATTTCGATGGTTTTTTTTTAAAAAAACCATTAAATTATCCTTCTTATGACACCCATATTTTCCATTCAGGTGATCCCAATTTATAATCATTTTTCCAAAAGCTATATCCGCAACTCCCGATGTCTATATCTCCGAAACTAGAACCGAGCGACTTTTTTTTCTATTTTTAATCCTCTATTACCCCTAAGAAAAAATTGTATTGTAGAATGTCAGCTAAAGTAAACTTAAGCATAAGTTTAGACAGTTGACGCCGACGTACAAATTCCTAGAAAGTTTGTATTTCGCTGACATAAGTCGCATTCACACAACTAAAAACTTCAAGTGCTACGCAGAATCTTAAAACCGGAACTACATCTGACCGACACTTTTTGGTTCCATATTAATTCTTAGAATGCAGAAGCACATAAGAATATATTGATTTAATAATATAATTTTAACAGATTACTAACAGAATGAACGAACTGCACTCTGATTGGTTTTTGACATTTTAACAAAGAAAAACGAAGCTACAACTAAGGAATAAAATTGCGAGACACCCTGTGAATACTTTTTTTAAGTATGGTAACTCATAAGGTAAATATGCTGAACGGAGGCGTAAAGATTGAAGAATTCGGCCATTTAAAAAAAAGTATTAAAAAAATGCAAATGACCACAATATGTTAAGTCTTTTACAATAATCACCATACATATTTCACAACCTTTTACAATAACAATTAAAAAACTTACGTCTTTTTTCAGTTTTTGTAGATTGCAGCTGTTTTGCTGCGATTTCCTATTTTACAAGCAAAGTTGCGATCCAAGATTTCCTTTTTTATCGATGTTTTTATTTTATATTTCAAAGGCCACTATTATGAAGATTTAAAAAAATAAAGTTTTTTACTTTGGTTAATTTTATGTGAAAACTTTATTGAATTGATTGGAAAAATTTCAATTTTGCAGCAATCCGATGGAAGCTGAACGATATGACGACAAAACTACGATGGATTTTGATTTCCGAAGCAAAATGAATGGGCGAACGTTATGGCTATTATGGCTGCGAACTGCTAGTGATTATTTGCCAAAGTAAATTGCGTGAGTGCAACTGAGATGACTGATTGCTTAAAGAAGAATGAACTAAAACGTATTGAAAACAAAATGGTCGGAGTGTTTATTAAGAGGTCTGTTCGATTAATCAATTGTGATGGTATGTGGAACTAAACTTAAATTTTTATCGAAATATTAAAGTCAGTAAATAAGGGTGTTCAAATCGTCAAATTTTTCATCAAATTGATTGTCAAACAATTTGACAGCTCAGCGTACACATGATCAAATTGTTCGTCAAATTTCAGTATTGTTCTGACCACCGAAGAGAAAACATCGTAATGTCGAACAAATTATCATGTTCATGAAAGTAGATATGTTGACGAAATAGGAATTTAATTTTACCTTAAATATTACTTATTGTTATTTTCAAGACCATAGTAATAATCCGACATTTTTAGGTCCATAAAACCTATTAAACAAAGAGATAAAATTTTAGTATAAACTAAAACGTTTCCAATAATCGAAACAATTATAATTAAATTGGTTTCGTCGTAACTCAAGTATAAAATTAATTTTAATTAAAATTTACATCCTTTAATATAATCAATATCGAATCCTCTAGCCACATTTAAAAACAAAACAATAAAAACACCCTTATAATATGCAAAATGAATAAGAGCTGCCTGCCATTTCATTATCAGCACGATGTGCACTCGTTGAAATCTCTTTTCAACTGAGAAATATGTACTAGTAAATTTGAAGAGCGTACACACCATCAAATTGTTGGTCAAATTGTTTGTCAAACAAGCAGAAAAACAAAATTCTTTGTTTTCCATCAAACAATTTGACCAACAATTTGATGAGTGTTCACATCCTCAAATTCTCATCAGACTCCATATATTTTTTTGTTGGTCAAATTGTTTGACAAACAATTTGATGAGTATTTGATCATGTGTACGCCCCTATGTGTACGCCCCTAATCAGTTGTAAGTCAAGGTTTACACGAGGAAAGTTTTTCGGCAAAGTTTCCTTGTTTGTCGGCAAGAGGGGAAAAACGAAAATCCCAGTTCACATTATCACACATGCTGTCCAACATGGTGTGACAACATCAATGTTCGATAATGTGAATGGTAGGATGGACTGCTTGACACACATGTTGGATGCATTTCAAAAATTTTTGATTTTTCTGCTAGCTTGTCGAACTATACAACCTGTGTGAACTGACTGTTAAGCCTAGTGATAGTTATGAGTTCAACGTCCTAACTAACCACTTCGCCACGCTGACTTGTATTTTCGAGTTTTTTTATTATTCCTTTTGTTCACTGTGTCTACAATATTTTGTGACAATAACGCAGGGTGGTAATCTATTTTTCAAAATTTTCTCATAATTAAATGCAAGTTTTTCTTTTTTATATAGGGTCACTCTGTATTTCCGATTTTGGGTAAAAATCAGGTTTTAACTTAATTTTGCGACTATAATTATGGGCCTATATTTTTAAGACATTATTAATAATGTGAAAAATAATGGGAAAAATAAAGAGATGTAGTTTAATAAATACTTATTTATATATATAGTAGATGGAATAATTATTGCTCTGTTCAAAATCGTCGTCGCAGCAGTTACATATCTTGAAAAGCATCAACTGACACAGACGCCAAGTGGAGGGGTTATTGATTATGTTCGTACGAAAATGTGATTGGAACCGTGGTACAGTTATCACTGTAGCAGCAATGGAGAAGAAATTGCACATTCAATATGTTTGTGATTCTCAAACTGCGTTTTCATGTTATCTCTCATGATCTTCTTGTATCCAAAATCACAACATTTTTACCATAATAAGTGCGATGGATATATGTCATTTTAGCTATAAAAGTTCTAGATTTCGGCATGTGTATTTGTAAACAAATCATAATTTATTTTTCAAAATAAAAATTAATGGTGCTAATATCGCTGTCAGTGCTGATTTCAGTGTTTTTGCTGAAAGACTTTGAAAAAAAATTCTCTAAATTTTATTTTGCTGTTTTTTTTTTTTTTTTTGAAAACTGTCTAAGCTTGACTCCACATAAACAGCAACTATAAAAGTGACTGCTAAAGTTATGGCATGAAATTAAATTTTATAACAAAAGTTGAACAATTTGAAGCGGCTAAATGGTACAATTAGGACATCACAATGTGCAGGCACTTACACGCACATACACCGAGGCTGAAATGTTGTTGTCAAATAGGGGCGCACAGATAATCATATTTCTCATCAAATTGTTTGGCAAACAATTTGACCAACAAAACAAAATATATGGAATTTAATGAGAATTTGGAGATGTGAACGCTTATCAAATTGCTTGATGGATAACACAAAACTTTGCTTTTCTGCTTTGCGTTTTCTTGTTTGATAAACAGTTTGTTGGTGTATACGCTCATGGCAAAATATTTTGCGCAGCCGATGTGTAAGATTTTGAGTAAAGTAACGCGGCATTAAGTGGTGTTTTCATGTTATCTTTCTTGATCCCATATCAGGGATATCAAATCAAATTTTTGTTAGAATGTAAAAGCATGCGAGCAGAACCTAAAGCTGCGTCTAATGCACTTGACGAACGCATAGGCATACATTTGCTTTATTTATAGCCTCTGATATCCTGCCTGATATGGGATAGTAGAAGATCAAGAAAGATAACATGAAAACTAGGCATAAAGGTTTGCGATTCTTGTTGTCGCTTCGCGCTGTTCGTTCGTGAATGTTAAAAAACTACTGACAATTATTGATACATCTATTTTAAGTCAGAATCTTGAAAACTGCAGTTATGGAACGAACAGAGCTAACTTTTTGATAAACTTCTTGTTCATTGTTTTATTTTTATTGTGCCCCAAGTTCGCGGAAATTAAAATTTGCAAAAATTCAAATAAAGGAGAATAATATATCAAGCAAAATCATTATTAATGAACAATAATTAATAATCATTCAAATGCGTGAGTAATACTTCATTTAACTCGAGAGATTTTTTGGTGAAAGACTTTAGTAATTGTTTACGGAAGAAGGCGTCAAAAAATGAAATACCAGTGTTAAAAATGCCTTCCTATGAAATTGTGAATTGGAAAACTTAGTATTGTTTAAATTTATGCAAAATTTTTTGCCTAATTCGCAAATAAGCAAAACCAAAAAATATCTGAAATATAACATAAACAATAAATTACTACAATTTCATAAACAACAAATACGCGAGCACCAACCAACAACACAAGTGCAAGTATGTGTGTTTGATCATATTGTTTGTTTGAATATGTGCAAAAGGCGCAGGCACGTGATGAACCCCCACTTAGCACTTCTTCGACCAACGAACAATCTCAACGTTGTACAGAACAACAACAAGAGCACATCATTGAATTTGTACGTTAAACATTTTGTTTTTTAGTTTTCATTTTCTTTATGTAAATTTATTTTTATTTTTGCATTGGCACGCTTTTTTTCAATAGCCGCCAATTTTGCGATACGAAAGAAGAAAAAACGATTGTGTCGTAAAAAACTAATGAAAAAATTAAACCACTGACGGGGACGATACAAAATGATAAATAGGTCTTTTTGGAACGCATATTCAAAAGTTGCTATACCATCATAATACGTTACACAGGGTCAGAATTGGAAGGCTGTAACGCATCGATGCAAGGTTTAACGCATAATCATAATCTGGCCTTATATAACTGCTGTAGTACGTCTGGATTTCGAGATTACTTACTTACTTGGGTGGCCATAACAACCCGTTACCGGGTTACGGCCGACCTCAAAAGCTCTCTCCAGGCGCCTCTGCTTTGCGCACGCCTTCTCCAATCATTCACACCAAGCGTGGATAGGGTTTCCTCGGCTTGGTCTTTCCATCGGAGGCATGGTCTTCCTCTTCGTCGTCGCCCAGCGGCTTCCGCATCAAACACCTTTTTCGCCGGAGCTTCTTCGTCCATACGCACAACATGTCCCAGCCAGCGCAGACGTTGAATAGTGATGCGCTTGACTATGTCAATGTCAGCGTAGAGCTCGTACAGTTCGTGGTTCATTCGAATACGGTAGTCGTCGCCGACGTGAACAGGACCGAAGATTTTGCGAAGAATTTTTCTCTCAAACACCCCAAGCGTGGCTGCATCAGTCTGCGACACAACCCATGCTTCTGCGCCGTAAAGTAGCACGGGTAAGATGAGCGTCTTGTAGAGTGTCAGTTTTGTCGGGCGAGAGAGGTCTCTACTACTCAATTGCTTACTGAGACCATAGTAACACCTATTAGCAAGAGTTAGTCTTCGCTTTATCTCCAGGCTGACATCGTTTTGAGTGTTCACGGCGGTGCCAAGATAGGTGAATTCCTTGACAACTTCGAAAGTATAGTTGTTCGCAGTAACAAAGGATCCAATACGCCGCGTCTCCCTGTTTGTGGACAGCATATACTTTGTTTTGCCCTCGTTCACCGTCAAACCCACTTTCGCTGACTCTTTTTCGATAGCAGAGAACGCAGCAGTAACATCTCGCTTACAACGTCCAATGATATCAATATCATCAGCATACGCAAGGAGCTGGACACTTTTGTAGAAAATAGTGCCATTACGATGTACACTGGCTCTTCGCAACACCCCTTCCATCACAAAGTTGAAGAGGTTGCAGGATAATGGATCGCCCTGTCTGAAACCTCGTTCGGTATCAAATGGTTCGGAGAGGTCCCTTCCTACTCTGACGGAGCTGGCTGTGTTGCTCAACGTCATTCTGCAAAGCCGCACCAGCTTCGCAGGTATACCGAACTCAGACATGATGGCATACAGGCAATCCCGTATCGGGCTATCGAAAGCTGCTTTAAAATCGATAAAGAGATGATGGGTATCGATCTGTTTTTCGTGAGTTTTTTCCAGGATTTGACGTAGTGTGAAGATCTGGTCTATGGTGGACTTACCAGGTCTAAAGCCGCACTGATAAGGCCCAATCAGTGTGTTGGCAAACGGCTTAAGTCTTTCACACAGTACAGTCGACAGGACCTTGTAAGAGATGGCAAGAAGACTGATTCCCCGGTAGTTAGCGCAGATTGTCGGGTCACCTTTCTTCAGTACAGGACAAAGGACACTGAGATTCCAATCGTCGGGCATGCTTTCTACTAGCCATATTTTGCAGATGAGTTGATGCATACACCCTATCAGCTCATCGCCGCCGGTCTTGAACAATTCAGCAGGCAGGCCATCGGCACCAGCCGCTTTGTTGTTCTTAAGTCGTTGGATCACAACTCGTACCGAGTCATGGCTAGGTGGTGGTACGTCCACACCATCGTCGTTGATTGGTGGCATCGGGTTAATTTCTCCAAAGGCGGGATTGGTGGAGTCATCGCCAGCAAGCAGCTTGGAAAAGTGTTCCCTCCATAATCTCAGTGCACCCTGCGTATCCGTAACCAGATTTCCATGTTCATCTTTACAGGTTGATGCTCCGGGCTTGAAACCTTGGGTCAGACGCTTGACTTGTTGGTAAAATTTTCGAGCATCATTCCTGCCCCGTAACACTTCGAGTTTCTCACGCTCGTGCCTTTCCTGCTCTCGTTTCTTGCGTCTGAAAAGGCGCCTCTCATCCTTTCTCTTTTCCCGGTAGTTTTCGTGCACGGCTCGCGTTGCTGCTGACTGCAGGGTTCTTTTGTAGGCGGCGTTTTTCACTGCAGTAGCTTCGCGACACTCCTGGTCATACCATTGATTTCGCGGAAGTGGGCGTCGGAAACCAATGACTTCCTCAGCGGCAGAGCGCATGGAGCGGGATATATGCGCCCAAAGTCCACCGGCATCATCGGGTAGAGAGTCAGGTTGAAGGAGCAGTTCTGAGAGGCGAGCGGAATAGGCTTCGGCCGTCCGATGTGATTGCAGCTTAGCGACGTCCAGCTTTCGTTGCGTACCAGAGCGTACATCCTTTGCATTGCACAGCCGCATGCGTATCTTGGCTGCAACAAGATAATGATCGGAGTCAATATTGACTCCCCGGAACGTACGAACATCTAGCACGCTCGAAGCATGCCTTCCGTCGATCACAACATGATCGATTTGGTTGCGTGTTTTCTGATCAGGGGACAGCCAGGTGGCCTTGTGGATATCGAGGTGTTGAAATCTGGTGCTACTTACTACCATGTTTCGCGCCGCGGCGAAGTCGATCAGCCGTAGACCGTTGTTTGAGGTGGTCTCGTGAAGGCTGAACTGACCGACAGTGGGGCCAAATATACCTTCTCTTCCGACCTTTCCGTTGAAATCCCCGAGTACAATTTTAACGTCATGGGCCGGGCAGCGGTCGTATACTTCCTCGAGTCTCGCATAGAAGGCATCTTTGACAGCATCGTCCTTTTCCTCCGTCGGGGCGTGCGCGCAAATCAAGCTGATGTTGAAAAATCGAGCCTTGACGCGGATCGTAGCCAACCTTTCGCTCACAGGTGTGAACCTGGAGATATGGTGGCGAAGTCTTTTGCTTACTACGAATCCGCATCCCAATTCGCGCCTCTCCGCATGGCAGCTGTAGTAGATATCGCAACTTGCTTGTTTAGAGCAACCTTGTCCTATCCATCTTATTTCCTGGATGGCGGTGATGTCAGCCTTAATTTTTCCGAGGGCATCCGCCAATTCGATAGAGGCACCTTCCCTATTGAGGGTCCGGATATTCCAAGTGCATATCCTTAAATCATAGTCCTTTTTTCGTTTGCAGTGGTCGTCAACGTTGAGGGGTTCATTTTCCGAGGCTTTTTTAGTCTTCATTGGAGTGTTTTTTTTTACGTGGCGGGTACCAAACCCTGCGCACAACCCAGTTTACTTCCAGGGAGGACACGCTGCACACATTCGCTCACTATCTCAGCGGATGCGGAGATAGCTACCCAGATGGAGCCGCGGGGAGGCTGTGTGTCAACTTGCTAATGGTTGGCTCAGAGATCGCTCTGGCAATCCCCAGGTGGAAAGCAATCAGAAACTTTACTCTGATCAACCAAAAGCCAATCCATCCTGGATTTCGAGATATCGTCAAAAATTTCATCGGTAATGATTAGTCTGGTTTCCGATACTTCTCAAAACTCATGTTTCACATGTACAGTGGCTCACAGTGAAAAGGGTCCACCTGTGAACAAAAACTTTGAAGTTCAATAAAATCAAAGAAACTAATTAATTAATGTACCAAATTTTTTTATTAATTACAATAGTACATGTTATTCAAATAATAAATACAAAAAAAAGTTAATTCGTTTGCAGTCTTCACAAAAATAAGCATTAAGCAAAATAAGATAAAAATACATGTGAAAATTATCCACTTTAAAAAATCTTAAATAAAGTATAGAGAAATCTATTTCTAATATTTTGTTGGATATCCTTTCTGACGAATGACTGATTTTATGTAATAGATTCCACTAGCTTTTTGGTGCATTTTGGACTTAGTTTTTCCCATTCCTCCAAAAGGGTCTATTTCAAGTTTTCTTTGTTGGAAATCTAATGATTTCGAATTTCGATTTCTAGTTGTAGCCCTAAATTTTCAGTAATAATCAAATCTGGTGATTGGAAAGGTCGTTTTTATTGCTCTGGGACAATGATACAGCAGTCATTCTCCTACAATTCCAGCAGTATGTTTTGGATCATTGTCTTGATAAAAATGAAAGTTGTCATTTATGCCAAGTTTTTCAGCATTTTGTATGAGATTGGTTTTTAAAATTGATAAATATTGAAATGTTTTCATAATCCCTTCAACAAAGTGCAATTTACCAACACCAGCTACCAAACTTGCACCCCAGACCATCACGTGGCCGCCACCATGCTTAACTGTCGAACGCAAATACTTAGGATCCATTTCTTGATTGAGTTTTCTCCAAATGTTTACTCTGCCATCTGACCCAAAAATGGTATATTTGAACGTCGTATTCACGAACGAGAGATTCGTTTTAATACTCTATTTTTATCATAAAGTTAAGTCAAAAGTCGTGATTTTTACATAAAAAATACTCTTCTTTATCGAAATAAAGTAGTACACATTGTTTTTATCTGGTAAGTAGCTCGTTGTGAATAAAAAAGTGTTTGATGCAAATTCACATCAGTGCGCAGAAAAGTAAAACAAAATTTAATTTGAGTGTGTGCAAAGGAATATTTAATTTTTAGAATATATCAAGAAAAAAACTATTTGAGGAAGAAACCCTACGTAATCTGATTAATCCCGCTGCAAGTGCAAATTCAATATTGCTTTGTGCTTATCCAGCAAGAAAACTTATTTTCTTAAATTTCACAAGCAGTAAAATTTACATTTTGCATTTTTTTTAATGAAACTAAAAACTTTTATGTAACGATATAAAATTCAATCTCGATTTCAAAAATTTTATTTACAGGGGTTAGGCTAAATGCGCAATGATGCAAATATGCATCAAAGGATATTTTGTCCCCTCCACCCTCCACCATGAAAAATTAGTCCAATTGCTAGAACAAAACTTTGTTTTCTAGACGATTCTTATGACATCCAAAGCAGTTTGTTGAGTTTCGTTTTCTTGCGCATTAGAGGGTTAAATAACTTTTTTTTGTATTTATTATTTGAATAACATGTACTATTGTAATTAATAAAAAAAATTGGTACATTAATTAATTTCTTTGATTTTATTGAACTTCAAAGTTTTTGTTCACAGGTGGACCATTTTCACTGTGAGCCACTGTATGTACTTAGTAATTTTGAACTTCCCAGTTCCCAAACCTGTTTCACTGATATATTTTGCAACAATTTTAATATGATTATTATTTATATATAGTTTTTAAGAAAAATTAGAATTTCCTAGGCCAAAGTGTTAGGACGCTAAAGCACCGGTGTTAGACATACTAAAGTGAACTGCGGCAGAAGTCTCCGCGAACCCGGTGTTAGACATATTGTAGGATTTAAACCTTGAGCCTCGGCCAAAAGCCTCCCACCTACCCTACTTAATCCTAACACGCTTCGGATGAACTAGTTTGGCCGGTTACGTATACACATTTAAAAATTTTTACTTTTATATGTATGTAAGTATCCCCGCAGGAAATTATTTTAATAAAGGAGCTTGCAGTTTTGAGTCAAAAATTCTCTGAACGATATAAAACAAAAGGAAATAATTAAAGATCAGATTAGCCCTTAATTTATCTAATTAAATAATATTTATTTGAATAATTTCTGAAAGGGTTTAGTTTTTCATTGGATCACTGAATAAAAGTAGTACAGCTGAACGAGAGTTGGATAAGTAAGAAAACACAACCCCGAAAGTTTTTATGAGTGAAAGGAGAAACCTCTATAAGTTATAGTCATTTTTCTTGTCGTTTAATGAAAAATCGAGAATGAAAGTAATTAAAAATAATTTTCAATGATATGTACACAATAGCGTTTTCTACTGCAATAAGTATTAGATCTCAGTCTTAACCCTGCGTAATATCACGAGTGAAAAGAAAATTAAATTATTTAAAATTGTTTTCCAATTTTCATGAGAATATCCTTCAGAAAACGCAACTGATTTCGCGTGTTTTATAGGTCGCACAAAGACACGTCGAAATTTTTATTTCACTGCCATGGGCAGTTCATTGTAAGTGAAAGAAGCCGTACTTGAGTTTGAGTGAAAAAATGACTAAATGACTTTTTTTTTTTTTATTATAAGTTCTCAGTTGTTAAAAGTATTTCAAAAAGAGAGAAATGGTAAGATTACAATTCAATAAATAAATAAATTTTTAATAAATAACGACTACAATTTAAATTTCCAATTATAAGCAGAAACCCCAGTTGAGATAGATGCGTCTGTTAACTTAAAGAAATTTTAGATTTTAGGAACTAATTATGTGTTCGTAATGTAATGTGACGCAATGTTGTCAATGCAAGGCAATGGAAATGCGTGTAAGCGAATAATCAAAACGTAAAGTTGACATGCTCTGAAAAATTCTATTATAATATAATATAACGAAAATAACGTTCGCGGGAGTTATATCTTTTTTTTGAAATAACACTTGCGCTCGTTATTTGCATTCTAAAGTGGAAATAACAGCCGTGAACTTTATTTCATTTTGATTCTTCTTAAGAAAAAACATATAAAAAAGAATCGCTAGAATCTAGATACGGAGATATAGTCATCGGAAGTTGCGGAAATAGTTTTCCTAAAATTTTATAGAAGTTGGGAACTCCTGAATATATATAAAAAACATTGGTGCTATATGAAAGATAATTCTTCAATCTAAAAAGTTTAAGTAATTATATCGTTTAACTTATAGTATATCCCCAATTTTTTTCAAAATTTTAGTATGTCCAACACCTGTGCCCGCGGTCGTTCTTTCCATCTACTAGAAAGTATGGATCTCCGCTAAAATTTTTTTGATATTTTGATTTCAACTGTTAAAAGGAAATGAACAAAACAACATTTTTTTTGAACGGAAGCTCAAACGGATCTAAAAATTACAATAATTAATTAAGTTGATAGAAGGAAAATAACAAGCAAATGTAATTTTTCAGCAAATGATGTATAAAGTCACTAATGGATACTATACGTCACAACACATTGCGAGCGCATAATCAGACTTTAAGATATTGTCGTCACTAAAACATAGTCTGCGTTTGTAAAATTATTTTTATTTTTTTCTCTTTTTCCTATTTTAGCTTTTTCCCATTCTTAGGATGACCCACTCAAATGTGTGCATGGATTGACGAAGTATTCAACTAATATCATCCAAAAAGTCCATTCGTTTGGGCAATAAACGACATTATCGACAGTACATGATCGCTCGTGCGGAAACAACGAACTGAGAAACGAACGAAACCAACTTCTAGTCACGAAGCTAGCTATTAATCATTTTCCAAATGAGAAGATTTTACACTGCTAATGTTAGACGCTTGAAGTAAGACAGCAAAAAACTGAAACATATTATCCGCTCGCTTTAGTCATTTCCGCGACATGAAGAAATAAGCAAGTAGGCACCGTCACCGCAACGTATAAATATGTGGTGCACTCGCGTCAAATCTGCAAATATTGAAAAAATTTGAAAACAAAAAATATTTGGAACTTGAGCGATCTTTTAAGCATATTATTTTTTATGCATCTAAAATTACGCGTCACTGTTTCGCATCGCTGCAAAACGTCATATGCAATCGGTCGGTAACGCGGATGCGCTAAATGAGTATAGAAAGTTTGCATTAGTTTGAATAAGTTGAGAAGTCATTCAGTGTGGGTTCATTGCATATCTTAAGCTGATTACAATTTTATCGTAATCTTGCTGATTATAATGCAGATTGATTAAATTTGAAAAAAATACTAACGAAATGAAAAAGAAAAAAATTAAATGTATTTCTTAATTGAATATTCTTGCAAATTTGTAAAACGTGTCGGTACTTCTAACCATGCCATTCAATTATATCAAGCTCAACATTAACATCAACATGACCGTGTTACAAGTAAAATTTTACGCTCTTGACCGAGTTTCCGTATTAGGCGGAAGACCTGTAAAGCAACAAGTAAAAAGTTTACAGTTAAACTAAAGCTAAAATAAATTAAAATTTGAAGAAAAAAAGAAGGAAAAGTAAAAAAAAGTTACTATTAAACTGGTAAAAAACCAGCTCCATCTACAAGCGATGGCATTATTTAATAAACTATTCTTTCCAACGGTACCTGTAACACCAACATCAACACCAGCGGTAGCAGGATCAGTAGCATCGTCATCAGCACAAAATGCACCTGCAGCAGCAGTCGGATTGACTGCAAACAATAGCACCTCATCATCAAATTTGTGGACGTCATCCGTGACATCCGACAATAAACGTCAGAGTAACAATCAATCAGTGCATTCAAAAAACTATTTGAGGTAAGTATTTATTACTAACAATAAGTAGAATGAGAAAAAGAGAATAAGAAATATTTTTCGATAAAGACATCTACATACCTATGTATATCGGTAAAACTTAGATATAAATGAAAGCACATGAACTTATGCCACAACTGCAGCAATTTACTCTTGTTTCACTTAATTTATTGTCGTTAATTGATCAATTGCGAGAATTTTGTGCGCTAAAATACTAGCGTTCTTTTCAAACATTTATGAAAATTAACACAATTTTACACATTGGAAGAAAATCCGGTACATATAATAATATGCTTCGCTTCGCTCGTGAGCATTGGCGCGCTCTTAGAATTTTTCCTTTTTTATACATATCTATTTGAATGTTAAATTCTGCCTTTCTTCAACAACTAAAAGTATGTAATGGAACTTAAGCTTTCTTTAACAAATAAAAGTATGCAATTCAATTTTTGTATTCTTATATATGTTTTGTTTTTTTTTTGCCTTTCTCCTTTCATTAAACGCACATTTTCTGACACCGAAAACTATTTTATATGTATGTATATTAGGGCGGATTAAATTTTTAAGTGGTCCGGAAACACTATTTTTCTGAAAGTTCATCAAATTTTAAGCAAAAAATTCCACTACACCATATGGCTACAATGAATTTCGAGCCCGCGAATTTTTATTTGAAGTCTTTAAAACTATTCAAACTGCTTATGCTGCCATCTGGGGACAGTATTCAGAACTTTACAGTTTTATATTTTCTTTCTCAACTCGTAAGCAATAAAATTACGTTTTTTTCATTCAAATCGGTGAATTAGTTTCGGAGTTATTCAAGTTTAAACAAAACTGTTGAACAACTCTTCCCTGCTGCTGTTACGAGCGATCTTTAGTTTTTCATATATATGCGACCTCCCGGTGCTTCTATGAGAAGCCAGAAGAGCTGAAAATCGTATAGCGAAAGATTAGGTACAGAGTGTTTCGCGTGTAACATTACGCGACATAAGTGTAAATGTTTTACTTAATTTTCAATCGTGTAAAAGTTAAGGATTGAGGAAATCGATATTTGAAAAGATTTTGGGCAAATATTGTGGAAAATCGTCATTATCAGGAATACGAGTTGCCAGATTACTCAAGCTGACAACTTCGACTTTAAATGCAGCACTGAAGCGATACTGGAAACCGTCTTTAAAGTGACCAAAAAGAAGTGACAAAAAATCGGATCCCTAATTAAGATCGAGCTCGAAGGTATGAAACATTGTGACCAAATGTAAGAAGAATGCGTGTTCTCCGGGGATTTCCCACAATGAAGATTTGAAATAAGAATTCAGATCATATGTTTTCATTTCATTAACATACCTTTGTTTATGATTTCATATGTACATATGAGCTCAAAGGTGCTTATCTATCATAATCACGCTACAAAGCTCTCATACAAAATTTGACAAGATCGCTAAAGTGCTAAGATCGTAAATCGTAGTTTGCCCATATGTTGATTAAATGATGAAGTCTAACAGTCTCCCCATCTGTTTGTCGAACATACATAAAATCAACATAAAATAAAGCGTTCATCTATTTATCTTTACTAAGCGTACGGTGGCAAGGGCGGTAGTCAGTAAAATTGCGACGATATCTTGGGTTGCTCCAACCAACCGTTCAAGTTGAGTTGCAGTGGTAGAGGAGGTCTGACGAATGTGTGAATGAATGTAAATAAAAACAATCACATGACTCGCTAATCGGGTGTCTCCCGTGATTATTATGTCATGAATTCGAGTCGGCTGGTCGATTGTGTTGCGGCTTGTCTGTTCGCATTCTGCAAGCTGCCCGCTAATGCTATTTGTTCGGTCGCTTGTTAGTATATTCGCGAGCAGGCCTGCTGCCTTATATGAGATTGCGATCAGCAGCCAACGTCGCTTGTTTGTTTGCGTTGTTTACACAACCAAATTAGAGGGCATCACCATCATGACTATATATTCTATTAAGATGTTTGTTCTTTGATTTAAGCAACTTTTCTTAATGAAATAATAACATGTGTTTTGCTGTACGTTGTTTTTGCGACAAAAAAAAATGTTTTTTAAATAAATTGAAACTGCGTACTCGCAATAATTTTTATTTCCAACAAACAAAATGCAACGAACTCATGACTGAAAGGCATAAATTTACCCACATGAAAAATGAGTATAATTACTTTTAATTTTGAAGACCCAGTAGAAAATTTTACTCAACTATTTTTTGACATGACATACTACACTGCTAAAAGCATGATCCAGTCTTTCATTTATTCACTGATTGAGTAATAGCTCGTTCGGCTAGTTTTTGAGGTGTCATTCCAAAGACTGCTGGCTGGCTTACATATCTTCTATGAACCGCACCTTCATGAAATGCATAATAAATAGAGACATGACATGGGGTTTCGAGTACGACATACAAACCAGACAATAGTCTTTTGATTGATTGATTCTTTTAAAAAATTTTTCAAATTCAGAATCAAGTATTGTAATCTCATTTTGGTTGATATATTGTTTTTTTGTGAAAATTTAAAAAAACTTAAAATACATTTAAGTTTCAACAACAAAAATATTTTAAAAATTATTTTTTTATTTTTCATAAGTTTTGAAAAATTACAGCGTAACCATAGACTCATAAATCATAAAATGAACAAAAAAAAACCTAGAAAATCGGAGACATCAAGGTCTTACGCTTTTAATTTACGCTACTAATTATTCAAAAACGAAAAACTGTCCCGATTTCTATGCCGCTTTCTTTATTGCCATAAAAAAGTCATATGCGCATTTCCTACAGGTCAATAAACAGCAGGTTCCGCCTGTTGTTTTTATTTTTTTTTCATTAGTATGACCAATAAACTCGTGACTCTCAAGCATAGCAAAAACTTGTATGACCGTAGTGGTTGGATACTCCGAATGTAGTACGCATATGTAGAGAAGTTAACGAGAAAAATTAACAAAAATCAGAATTGGGCACGTGCAAGCTCTACCTACATGTGTCAATTTGATTATTATGATAAAAGAGTTCAACAAACACCGGCAGGCGTTAAATATATTGATTTATGACTTCTATAATTAAATAAACAAATCATAAAACATGTATGACAAAAATTGCAATCCAGATAATCCCTTAATGATGCGTATATAAATTAAGCTACTGTACGCATAAAAATATACATTTTGCAGTTATTTTGATATTTATTTTTATCATCACTTTGCGTCGGTAACATTCCATTACCATACGATCGCAGTGTGTCGATGAGTCTTATCGTTCCTTAACATTTTTTCTTTTTTCAGGCGGTTATTGCGTTATATACCCTAACTGAAGGCTTTTTAGCAAGTTTAAATGTTTGATTCAAAATTAAGTTTGGTATCTATGAATAAGTGGAAAGAATTAATAGTTTAAATTTAAATCCTCTTTGTTACGGTATCTATGAATAAGTGGAAGGAATTAATTTTTTAAATTTAAACCCTTTTTGTTAAAAATGTAAGAATTTAATCATAGGTATAAAATAACGTGCACCGATAATTGTATGTTAACGACTAGAACTTTCTCGTATTTATAGTTTAAATTGCACGCAACTTTTTATTATTAACGTTTTAATGTTAAATTCAAAAGTAATACGATGAATAAATATAAAAAGTGTTAAGTACCTTCTATTTCTGATAAATTTTTATTTGTTTTTTCTTAAAAATGCTCCAAGGATTTGTTGGAATTTCAGTAAGCTTTGATTTAAAGAAAAAATTATTAATTTCGGACAAGATTTGCGCTCTCCAGCCATTTTTGAACCAGAAAATATTAAAAAAAAATTTGTTGTGTACTTATAAAATAATTAAACACGAAAACTATTTTTCAAAATTCGAGCTCCGACGATTTGTTAACATTTTAGTTGGCTTTTATTAAAAAAAATAATTTAATTTCCGACATGATTTGTACCGTTTAACATTTTTTGAACCCAAAAATGTTTGAAAAAAATTGTTGTTTAGGCCCTTAACTTAAAATAATAAAAACCGAATGTTTGTTGGCAATTAAGTTAACTCTCATTTAAAAAAGAAATTTTTTAATTTTCGACGAAACTTTCAGTTCTTAGCAATTTTTGAAACAAAAAAATATTAAAAAAATTTTTTTTTCGACCTTTCCAAAAAACAGTATTTTGTTTTCCATATTCGGGCTCCGAGGATTTGTTGGAATTTGAGTAAAAAATAACAAAAAAAATTTGGTTTCGGAATTTAACTTAAAACAAAAAAAAAAAAAATAGCAACTTTTATTCAAAATTTGGGCTCCGACGATTTATTGGCATTTTATATAGCTTTAAAAAAAAAAATTGTCAATTTTCGACAAGATTTGCGCTCTCTAGCGATTTTTGTACCAAAAACACGATTTGGGACCACTGTGTGCAGTGTATTAAACTTTTTAACCTATACATCATTTAAACTTTCCATAACTCAACCTTTTGTAAACTATTATACTTAACTTTCAGTTAATTTGATCGAAAGGCTAATTTTTATAAAAGTGCTGGATATACCTATATTTGAATATAAACCTAGAGAGCGGTATTTTTTTTTTTTTTTCGATAGACAATGATAGTCAATGACCTCAGGTATAAATATGTACAGCTAATATTATAAATTGGCTTTTAAAGAATGTTATAAATTGACATTTGAAAAATAGTGTATACCATTCATGTTATTGCCATTCAATTAGAATTTAAACTTTAACTTATAAAAAATGTTATGCGGTCAGTGTCTGGTCTTGGTTCCAATTATGTCAACTGAAAATGTTGACATTTTCTTTAGACTTTATATCGAAATAGTTGAAAATTTATAATGGCACTCATTGACAATTTACAACCCATGTCAGGTGCTACTTTTCGTAATACCATTATCTCACATATGTATAAATCAATTTTATCTTTGCATCTGATAGATGTCACTAAAATAGACTAGATAAGTACGCAACATAAATTTAATCTCTCTTTGAATAAAATATTGACGAAAATTAAATTAATTTACTTTCTACAAATGACAAAAAGTGTCGTCTTATAAATTTATTCGAAACTCTATTGTCAGTTTAACTCTTGTTGCAATAAGCTTGTCTATTGAAACCGTTTAACTCTACTGTTATTCATCATAAATAAATAGTAGGTAACGATATTTTTGTAAGTACCCCATGGTGGATAATTTGTTAATATTTTGAATTATTGCCGGCACTTTGGGGTATTTACTCGTTAGCAACTGTTTATTGATAGTCTTAAAGTTGTTAACTCAACAATTTATGATCAAAATACGCCTTATTCCCAACCTTATCTTTGTTGCTGTTGTTTGTAACTCGTGCGTAACGTCGTGCTTTTTCGTTTGTCACATGTAACATTTTTTAACCCTTTAGGATGGGCACTGAAGAGTATTTATTTTTAGTTTTTATTATTTTTGATGAGATAGCCTTATTGACTTATTGAAGATTGACTTCATAAAATGTAATTAGGTTCGGTATGACAGTATAGTTTTATTTTAAGAGGTTAAGAAATTTACTTTTTATTTTGAAATTTATTGATATTTTGTCATGGTGTTTAAATCAAAAATAAAAAAAGTTGTACCCCTATTTAATCAATCATGGAAATGTCCCTGAGTATTTAAAAAAAAAAAAATTCATCAAAATCTGACTTATAGTACAATCATTTGGTAGTAAAAAACGACGTTACCTGGAAAGTTTTGCGGTAGTTTTGAAAATTAGTATTTTTATAGATTTTGATGTGCTCTTTCTGAATTTCAACTTTGCCACCTCGTATTGTTGCCGCTCGCTCGCGCAGTTTTTGACAATATCTCCTTTCTGACTCATTTTACGATAAAAACATATGTATACAAAATAAAACTAAAGGAAATTTCCTACAATTTATGTAATAATCTTTTTTTTTGTAAAATCAATAGTTTTGGCGTACGAGCGCCGCAAAGTGTACTTCCTTTAAACACGATAATGCCATTAGATATTTGTTTCTTGTTAAAAAAATAAAAAAGGATTGAAAAATTAGTGATTAAAATTATATTATAGAAGAATTATGTTGTATCTGTATAAAATTAATAGCGTGCAAATATTGCTATCCAAAACTTACTACATATTACGTTTTTTTTGGATCTCTGTTTTTACGTTTTTTCTTTTAGTACTGGTTGAGGCTAGCCTCCATAGTTTTTTTTACTTTCTCTTCTCCGAAATATCGTTAATTGAAATTAATTATTCAGGTTTACATAAGTTCCAGTATGACAGGATAACTGGAAAATGTAAATTTATCTCGGAGAAAAGAAAAAAAGATATTAATATAAAGTAGGTTTTGAAGGGAAAAGGGTTAAGCTTTTCAACTGTATAATTAAATATATTCGGAAAAATCTGGTGTCCTTAAAATTAATATGCGAATTACACCAAAATCGACGATTTTGACATATGTAGGTAAAACCCTTCCTTTTTTAAAAAAAACGGAAACCTACACGTCAGCCTTTTGTATTTTCAGTTTTTAGGGGCAATACTGAAGACAATGAAATTCTTGAAGAAAGAATTAAAATTATTTAATAGTTTATTTTTAACAAACAAATTAGCAATTGCTGTTACTAAAAATGCGGCAGTGTGGACATCTGCCTTATATTTTTATGTTATCTATACTATGCCCTTAACACAAAATACACTAGTTTACAAATTTCGGCTTGATCTCGAGATCTGGTTTCTCATAGATTTTTTTCGATGTATTTTGGGGCGTAGATTCCAAAAACGACTTTCAGCTTTCGAAAGATATTTGTATTTCCTTTCTAACGATATGCTTTTTGTTTGAATCGGATAAGATTTGATGGAGTTACAAGCGCTCAAAGTCCAAAAAAACTTACTTTTTTGGTTTTTTTTTGAAAAACACTGAATTTCAATTGCTCTCCATTTAAATGGAAAATTCCTTCTTTTTCATATTTTTAAAATTTTAAATGATAGACTATCCTTTTGCAAATATTTTAAGTATAATTTGGCGAAAATCGGACAAAAAAGTTATTCAAGAAAACAGTAAAACACTTGCAATAAAATTGAACGAAAATACATACGTTTTTTATCTAAAAAGAAAAGAGAATAAAAGTAAAGAACTTCACAAACACACAATCGTATGTATTTTCGTTCAATTTTATTGCAAGTGTTTTACTGTTTTCTCGAATAACTTCTACATTTTTTGTCCGATTTCCGCCAAATTATACTTAAAATATTTGTAAAAGGATAGTCTATCATTTAAAATTTTAAAAATATGAAAAAGAAGGAATTTTTCATTCAAATGGAGCAATTGAAATTTAGTGATTTTTAAAAAAGACCAAAAAAGTCAGTTTTTTTGAACTTTGAGCGCTTGTAACTCCATCAAATATTATCCGTTTCAAACAAAAAGCATATCGTTAGAAAGGAAATACAAATATCTTTCGAAAGCTGAAAGTCGTTTTTGAGTCGAAAAAAAATTCATGGAGATATAGTCAAATAAATGAAAAAAGTGCCGAAAAAGGGGTTTTTTGTGGATATCTCGAAAACGATTCTTAAGAAAAAAAAAATGGTTGCCATTTTTGGAATCTACGCCCCAAAATAAATCGAAAAAAGTGTATGAGAAACCAGATCTTTTTTCTTGTAAACTAGTGATATCAGAGGTAGAGGCGATAAAATAATTTAATATGTATATCTTTTTTTGCAATTTAATATTTATTAAAAGAAAAAACGGCGCTATCTTCACTCAACTCTTAGTTTTTCTGATTCGCAACAATGGGAACTATATTGCATATCAATATCAACGCCGATAAAATCATGTAGCTAAAATATTCACCGGTTCCCTAGCTATCAGAATATCACTAAAAACATATTTTTACTTGTATGTATGTATGGATGATGAATCATCTGTAGGTCATGTGCTAAAAAGGTAATTAACATTTCTTTACATAATTGACAAATCAACTGATATCTACTCTCAAAGTTAAATTTTCTCACATAAAAGGTGCTTTAATGCCACATTTGGGATTTACATAATTGTTTGAAGCGCAAAAGATGTAATGAAAAAACAAGTAATTCTTCATTAATCAAAATTTGTATATCAATTGTCAAATGAGCTGAGCTAAGCGCTTGTGATTAACAATGTTGATGAATTATTTGAACAAGCGAATACTAATTGATTTGGCGATTTGGTTTAGCAATATTATGTCTTTGGAGCTTTATTTGTTAAATGACAGTGAGGCCAACGACGACAACTTGTCTAGTAGGGTAGCCTACGTAAAGTCTTGATAACTATTTGTTTTTAATTAATATAATAAATTGTTCATAGAATGTGAACAATAAAAGAAAATTTATTTGTAATCAAAAAGCTAATTAATGTCTTTCAGCATTAAAATTAAAATTATGTCAATTGTGCTGTTCTTTCACGCAAATGATAAAGCCCCTCGTTCGGAATTCGGTACATGTTTTCGATGATGCTAGAAAAATTTCTACAGCGTGTCGCATTTGTTCGGGTCGGTAAAAGTAGTTAAATTTCTTAGCAAAAACTGTCCCAGCAATATCTTTGTCATCGCTGTCTTTTTAAAAAGTAAAAAATTAAGAGAAGAAAGAAGTTGCGATTCATTCAGAAAAAACTAACATTTTATAGGTTGCATTAAACGCGTAAACTTTTCAATGATTGCTATTGTTTCTAATTTGATTTGAAGTTTTATTTTTTATTTATTTAAATTTCGGCCTGTTATTTACACATAAAACTTAAAAAGCAAGTGTGTATACTAGACGGTTTTTTATAATAAAGAAACCATTTAGCTCGACGGTTATGCATAATCTATAAAAAGTATTGAATCCGGCAATATTTACTTAAGAGCACCATTATAGCGATTTTAAGCCTTTGATTGTGTCGGATGTGCTACGCCTTTCTCAAAATTTGCCCATTTTTATCTAGTGCTTGTCCGAACCATTTTTACTTCATATTTGTGTGCATTACTTTTAAATAACCGTTAGTACATAATTTTAAATGTATTATTTGTATGGGCAAAAGGTGTGACCATAAATCGATTTTGGCCAATTTCAATCCCTCGAGTTGTAATTGAAAACGTAGTCAGAAAACTAAACTTATTGTTAGTTATATTATCTAACTTGGTTTTCCCATATCGTAATTTTCTTTAAAAGACTTTTTAGCTTTTTACACCTGCCTATGCGTTAAAATGGCATGGCAAAATTAATATACCCTATGAAAAGAAAGAAGAAAAAAAGGAAAAGCAAATTAAATTTTCTCAACAAAACAAGAGTCAAATAGTTCTTTATATTCAGCACATGAACTGGTTTTGAACCGGAAAACCGCTTTTTTTTAATAATTAACTGAATCATTAACCGAACCGAAATTTTCGACAAACGATTGATCGGAACCGAAAACCGAACCACTTTTTATACCGGTTCGAGGGTTCATTCTGACCAATTTTCAATGGACAAATTTTCCCCACTTGTTTTATTTTTTTTTGTTAAATATGGAAATTGATGAAATTTTAAAAGAAATAGGGAAGAATGAGACAGAGTTCAAAAATAAATCATTAATAGATAAAATCAAATCGTTTGATAATATAAAGCGGCTTTCAAATAATGTTAATGTTTTGAACTTTTGGAATAACTATCCTGCCAAAGAATTATCTGAATTAGCTCAAGTTATTTATGATGTTTCAGCAACCAGGGTTTCGGTAGATAGGACATTTTCCACCCTAAAACTTATTCTCGGAGACCTGCGGGGAAATATTGACGAGGACTTGTTAGAAGATATTTTTCTCATCAATCTCAACTAATTATTGTAAATCAAATTTTTTCTCAAATACTAATTTTTTACTACGTACTTATAACGTATGACATAAATTATATGTTCATATATATTTCTATATTCCTTTGGATTGTTACTGAATAAAAATAACACAAATTTGCATAGTTTTTTTTTTCATTCCCGAACCGCTGAACCGATCCGAAACCCCGGTTCAAAGAAAACAAAAACCGTTTTGACGAACCAATCCAAAAGTGCAAAAACGGTTTGAACCGATGAACCGAACCGACCAAATTTTTCACTCGGTTCACGTCCCTGTTTATATTAAATGCAAAGCCCTCTGTATGAAAAATCAATATTTAACACCGCCACATTAATCGTTTTAGTCATATAAAAAAAGAACTTTCCTTTGTTGAAATCGGTTGCCTTTTAATTATTTAAGTATGTACTTTAATCGTAGCAAAACGGATTCATAATTACTTGGCATGTACGACGATAACCCGACTGGGGTGTTCGAAATGTGTAGTTTTTAAAAAGCCATTAGGTAACTTCTAACCTTATCAATCAACAAGTTAATAATTTTTATTGATAAAATGTGTATTGCACTTGAATAGTTTGAGGTGTATAAATGTGTGTACGTGACCATGTTGCGCCATCTACTCAGAGTTAAAAAACATTGAATCCTTGATTTCATCACATAATGCCAATATAACTTACCCTAGGGTACGTCACTGTGACTCAAATACTTTGCGTTGGTGTGTGAACTTAGCGAAAGCTCTTGTTTAAATACTTTTCTTATTTGTCTCGTGCGTTCATACATATTTGTTTATTTTGTTAGCGTAGGAAAAGCATGTGACTGACTAAGCGCGAGGGTGAATGATAAGACAGTTATTTCGCCTCATTTTGTATGCCTCCATAGTGAATTGATCATTAGACTCAATGTATCATGATTCATGCAATTGGTCTGAATTGCCGCGCCTTCAATATGAAATTCATTTTTCAAAGTTATATTGAGAATTTGCAATTTGAAAGTAAATACTTTCTTTCTTAGAATTAACTGAAGAAATAAAAATAAAATTTTTATGTCCAAGATATTTTGCGAAAAATTTTTAAAAATAAAAAATAAATTTAAAGTACTTAGTCGGCGTTGACACGAGAAAAGTCTGAGAGACAAATTCTTGTCCATTCTCTTTTGTGATTTTCGTTTCGCGTTTGCAACATATGACAAATTTTTTTAACTCGTCCCTTTCGCTTTTCCCCTCTTGCCAGCAAACAAGGAAACTTTGCGGCAAGACTTTCCTCGTGTAAACGTTGACATAGCATTATTAAACAAAAAATATTAAGTTTTTTATTCTATAACCTATACTTGTTGGAACATTCCGTTTCAAAAAATTTGCATTTATTTAAAAAAAAAACGAAGTGATCGATATACAAAGGTCTGATGGTGGAAATGAAACAGAAAGTACCGCTACAAACCTCAGACATCCGCACTTACATCCGCATTTCTGTCATCGGTCAAATTACAGCTTAACTGTTTAAGGCAAAGATGTATACAAACATCTGTTTCGGGAGCTGATTACAACATCCGTTTTGGGTAAATAATACAAAAATATTTTGCGAAATAAAACGGGTGTTACGAAATTTTTTTACAAGATGCGGCAATCTAATTGCGTACAAACAAAAGAATAAAAAACAAATAGCAAGAGATGAAGAAACAAGTAACTTGAAACCAAAATCACACAAACAAAAAGTAGGATGCAACGATTTCGAACCTATTTGGGAGACCAAAGAATAATTGTCGAGCAATTAAACGAATAGCAAGCAGGGGCGTTTTAAATGCTCTTGGTATACTACAGCACAGTCTTTGACACTGTCTCCCGAAAAAGAACATTCGTTTCACTGCAGCGGAGAAGTATCTCAACAAAGGCCATCAACCTAATACTTTGCGCAAAGAGCTGTTGTCGTCGACATTTGTTCCTAAATCAGACGTCCAGAAGGATTTCTTATTTTGTATTAATCTCTTCTCTGAACAAATTGCAAATATTTGTTAACAAATGCTTAAGGCATTGGTTTGCTTCTTCTATAATCTCTGTACGTTTAGCAAGGCAATTATTGGCAGCTATAGAAGGACATCTAGTAGAGGTTTGCATAGTACATTCGAAACAATTATCATATAAACTTCCGAATGCAATAAACTTCGAGTGATTGAACTTGTAGAAGCACCAAGCACCTCCTGCTTGGTGCTTAGACTTGTTTTGATTTGATATGTGGATTTTGTGCACAAGAGCTCGATGAACTTGCAACATGGCGAGTGTCTAGATTCGAATGCACTTGTGCAGACCTCTAACAGCTAGAGCACCTTCTGCAGTTAAGCATAAGTATGATGGCTAAACACTATCTCAGCCAATCAAGATGCGCAAAATTGGACACTTGAAGACTGCTAGTACGTGTATTAAACTCAATAAAAACTTAGAATTCGGGTAGAAAACTTCCACTAACTATATGTGTTAGAATAAGAACTTATCGAACGATCATCATACAATAATAAAATTATAACATACATTGAGCGTGATCACATACAAAGGTGATGCACAAGAGTCATCACATGCTATTTGAATACCTACACTTGCTTTTACGTGCGGCTAATAAAGCCACTCTAAATCTGTGCTTTACCCTGGCGTATTTCATATAAATTAAAATAACTTAAACAAAAAACAACAATTTAAAGACGTTGTTTACTTGCATGCGCGCAACTGCCAATTGCCGCCGTTTCGTCGTCGCCATAGACACAAAGGCATATGTGTGCCGCAATTTCGACAAAGAAAAAAATGACTTTCATTGCGCTCGATGGACGGACAGCTATCAAGCTGAGTGTCACACGACCAACTGACATAAGTCATGGCACTGTAGCGGCAGCGGTTATCTTTTTGTGCTTTGCCCAATAACTGGACATAAACACATCATGTGAGTAGCTTTTAAATAGCACTTTGTATCGACATCGTCAGTCGTGGTCTTAAATTACCTACTCGTAAACTCAATCGATCATATGGGAATGAGTCGACGAAACATTAAACGATCGACCAGATCGGCAATAATAATTTATACTTCACATACCTCCCTCCAATTCTCGATAAAACAAATATTTTTTTTTTTCACTTTAACCATTTCGCAACATCGATCATAGTGTATAGTTGGACATTTGCAATCATTTGATAGATCGATCCGGTTAAAACTAAAAGTAGTGATGGCTAAATTAAAACAGTTTTCCTGGATACATCCAGCAGTTTAGCGCATTCAGTATTGTGAATTGTTTCGCTCCTTTCTATCTTGAAAAACACCACCGAAATAATGAGATAAAAATTTATTGATGTATCAGATTATTTGGGGGAATAACCGCGTACCTTTGGCAGAGAAAAAAAAATTGATCCTGCATATTCGACTTTAAAATTTGTCATGCTTGCTACATTTGAAAAAGTTAGCGATCGTTAATTGATGTGATTTGCTTCACCTTTTCAATTTAAAATAGCTAAATTATGAAGTGGTTTGTTATTTAAGCAACTTGTTTTTGTTTTATAAGTATACGATTATAATGATTACTAAATTGAAGTTATGCCTAGTTTTTAAAAAGAAAAAACTTAAACAACACAATTTTTTGGTCCTTTTTATCCTTAACCTCCATCTGGACAATGAGCATAATCCAGATCCATCTTATACAAGTTGCTTAGAAAAACTCTCTATATGTCTTTTTAATTTTGCTTTCTTTTTTACTTCCTTAGCCAATTTCCCTTCGATGGGAAGCAAGTTCGCATTTTACTTTACAGAGAATGTGATAGCCGTGGACGTCGACTTCTTTTCGATTCTAATGCATTGCAGAAAGTCTCCCTTAAAGAAACAAACGGTAACTCAATAAAAGCCGAAAAATTTACGAGAACAGATGATAAGATTTCGTCAACAGCATCTAGCAGTCTTAATGGAAACAGCAATAGGGATGTACTCTCGGCCGCCATTGCAAAGCAACAAGAGCACAAACATCAAACTAACAAAGGATATTCCAATGGAGGTTTTATTGAGGTTAATGAGGAATTTGGCTTTAAGGTAATTTATAGTACACATAAACAAAATTATCAATTATCAATTAATGTGTATCTTATTTTTTTAGCACAATCGCCCTAAATCCGCTGACATAACTAGCATTGGTGAAATGGTTTTTGGCGCTCTAGCTATGTCATTTCGCGGAACCGCTCTTAAAGTTCATTGGCTGCAGATGCCGTCTCGCATTCTTTGCTCACAAGTATTCCTATCACCCGTTAGTTGCGCCAACGGTCAGAGCCCACACTCAACTATAACTACAAATAATAGCATGGCAACACCCCGTCATTCTATCACTAGCGAATATGGATCAGTAGATGGTATTTCAATGAACTCATTTTCTATGCCATTTTCAGTTAGTGTAGGTCGGCACATGAGTCTGACACCCAGTAGTGATCATAGTTCGGTAATAACACATCCTCTTGATGTGCCCGATCACCAGTCAACTTACTCCAATAACTCTAGTGATAATATGCGCGTCGGCAGCGGTCCACGATACTCGGCCACATATAGTACTGGCACTGATTCCGGTTATTCGGGCATGAGTCGTCCGAGTGATCAGTGGTCTTCTTCATATCAGTATTCAACACGCAGTAGTCTTGGTTCCGTCACATCCGAACAGTCAGAATCGCTGCGTAAGCTAAGTATGGATTCCTCTGGCTATCCGGCTTCATCGCCCTACTCAGATGAATTTTCCAGCGATGGCAGCTTACAACGTCGAATATCACGCAACTTACGTACATCATTTGAAAATGAGAATTCAGTGAGTGACTTCATTGGTTTTATTAGCGATAACTATACGATGCCCACAGGCACAGGTGGTGGGAGTGAAGGTAGCGTTGCGATTGGACGTCGTGCCAGCTATTGTGCAAATGAATCTCGCAGCAATCCTGAAATTGGGAAGCGGCGTGATGCTGCTGCCTCTATGAAATCACGTCGTGCCAAACTTGGATTAGCGGTTTGCATTTCGATGAGTGAATCATTTGAAGAAGAAATGGAATTATTTTGCAGTGAACATATTGCATTGTTTGAAGCGATGTTAAGTCGACTGCGTGCATGTACAGAGCGAGCATACATTAACCACAAGGATTTTTTGCAGGTCAGTAGAAATATCATTTGAGAATGTTTTCACTTGTTCCTATGTAGATATTCAAATATCTCTTTATATATTGCCATTCATTTTAATTATTCAATTCAGAATTTAACCAAAAATTAAACAGCAAAAGTAAACCCAGTTATTTATGCTGCACAAATTTACTTCATTAAAAATAATTTTATATTTGGTTATAACTCATTGTTGGTTCCTGCTTATTACAGGTAATGTACCATGCCTGGGAAAATACACAACAATGGGTTAACGATTTGTTCACAGCTCCCCGTATAAAATGTCCTGTTTGGCTTAACATTACAACAAGTGGCAGCAAATATTCGAAAAATGTAGCGGAACGTTTTGTCAAGGAGTTGTGCTGGTTACTGTCCTTGGCAGATACCAAAGATACCAACTTGTAAGAAGGAAATTCCTAAAAAATTTTAAGTTTCTTATTACCAATTTTTTGCACAGCTTCATCAGCACGATGTTGACTGCTATATTAACACATCACTTAGGCTGGGTTTCTACAGTATCAGCTTTTAGTAACTCATCTGCATTAGCGCGTTCTGAATTAGCCGCTGCAGCCATTGAACAGCGTGCTAAGTTGTTGGAAGTCTCGCAAAAGCACCCATATAATGCACTCTGGGCTCAAATGGGTGATCTCTATGGTGCCATCGGCATGCCACCAAAATTGACACGCACTGTTATATATGGCACCGAAAAACTCTCCGTTGAACGTCTGCTTAATACACTAACCTATTTTATACGTTGTGGCGAGGTGCGCCGTTCCGCAAAACGTGAGGATTTCAATAAAGATCTTTTAAAATCTATTCTTTGCCAAAATAAGAACGAAACACTTAAGAAGATCTGCACGAACGCTAATTCTAATAAAAATATAATGGGTAGTGGCTTACGCAAGATAAGTGCCAGCACTGGATTAACTCGAATACAAACCTGCAAGCAAAATTTGAATACAATAACAGATAATTGTGATCAAATAAACAGTAGCAGCAGTGGGGAAGAAGAGTTCATTCCAGAGAAAGAGCTAATAACATTAAAGAAAAATGAAATACCAAATGTACTGGCTTTTCGAGATTCACGTTTTGTACAGCAAGAATTGCGTATAGGAAATTATCTCATGGATACCGGTATATTAAGGAGTTCACAACAGAATAACCAAGCAAAGTCAACTTCTGCATCTGCATATAATGGCAAGGAAAAGATACGTCTGACAATAACTACCCCTGATAATGTTGAAATGCCTATGGAAGGCGATGCAAATGCTATCAGCAATACGAATAGCGAAGATGGAGCTGTAGAAGCAATAGAAATTGAATCTGACGTAGGTGTGGTTCAATCTGAAACAGGTTTAAAATCAAGGTAAGTTGGAAAATTCTTTGTTAGACCACTCTCACACTCTGGTAAATTTCGGGCTTAGAATTCATTACGTGGCCAATTTTCTCTTGAGATGGTTCTAGTTTGGCCGCTATTTTGAATATCAGAAAGTACTGTTTGTCCATGATAGGGTATATATCTTTTTCAAGAATAAATGGTCAATAAAAAATTAATTATGGATGGAGTCGAGTATAATAAAAAGTTTCAAACTTATTTATCTTCAAAAAAATAGGTCTCATATTTTAAAATATATTAACAATAAAATTTTACCGATATTTTGATTAATTTAATTTTTTACAGCAAGAATTTCTTTTGGCATATGGTACCATCTTCTGATGTGAAAGAAGGCTTAAGCTGGCACGACTTGGAAAAATTGCAAACGGGTGTTCAAATGATTAATCGCAAAATAAGTCAACGTTCCTCTAGTTTTAGTCAGCAAGAGTCATCAGGCAAAAACAAAGAGCTGACAACATCGCTGAATAAACGAATGTCCCATTTGTCTCTTTCCGATCTTATCACTCAAAATAGTATGGGCAAAAGTGATCGTATGACATGGGGCATTGAACCCATCAAAGAGAATATTAGTCTTGAAGAGCACATACATTTTGATTTTTGTCAAAAACTCATTGAACGTGAGCATGGCATTAGTCGGGAAAATGCCAATGATGTTGTGTTTGTATTAGGCGAAAATGAGCCCTTAGTTAACATTAAAAGAAGTACTGAAGACTTAGCTTCGTCTCTAACAACTGATTTAGGATCAAAAGAAAACAGTATACAAAATCAGTTGTCGTTGTGTCCCTTACATCAACGTACACACGATCCGCAGACCCTAACGAAAAAACATCATTCCGGTGTTAAATTTAACTTTGAGACATATCCACAAATTGCTACCAACTATATGAAGAGTAAAAATCTAGTCATGTCAAATAATTATTTTATAAAAGACAATCAAGACAAAAATCAGGAAATAAATACAGTAGTGGACACATTTCTGTCACCTCGTTCCACAGGAGAGCCTGCTACAGCGTGCTCAAGCAGTAGCGAAGCGCAGACATGCGTTCAATGCGTGATTTGCAACAGTATTTTGAATTCATATCAGACGCCATCAAATGCTACAGAATTGGAATTTGAAACAAATGAAGATCATCATTATGCTTCAAATACTCAATCTAATGAAAAAATAACTGTGGCATCGGGAATTCCAACTGTAAGCTCAGTAGGATCTGTGGACATTTTAAAGTTGTCTACTAACGGTAATGTGCCTTACACGGATAATGCGGTAAAATCCGTTGAGGCAGTGTCTACAGAATCACCTTCAACAACGAAACGTATTAATACCTACAGTGGTAATAATAAAAAGTTGCAATCGCAACGTCGCAGCACCTCATCGGTAGCGGCAAAATGTGCTGCTGTAAACGAAGCCGTACATTTGTTGAAATTGCCTATTCCTGGCATAAAAGAGTTGTCACAAGAAGATGACCCTCCAGACGACATGAAATTAAGAGCTGGTTTTATACCTTCACTATTTTTAAATATAAGCGATCACTATATTGCAGATATGGTATTACAGGTAATTTTACTCTGATTTGAAACTTATAAATTTTTGACTAAAAATTGGGACTTAAATATTTAAAGGGTACTAATGCATCTCCAAAAAAATGGGAAATGAATTTACGCGAAGATCTTGCGCTGGCCGCACACTCAGCTTCATTGATATCATTGCCAGTGGAAAACTTAGCTATTGTTGCTGATATGGAGAAGTGGGATGTTCGTTTAATATCATCGCAGACGCAATGTTTCCCATATGCTGGTGGGCAGAGTGCACCTGTTGGAATGTCACAACTTGTGTCATCAATGCTAGAAACAGTACAGACAATGAACAGTTCTGGAATTTCAGCATATGAGGTGAGTTTTTCTATACCGAGGGCTTAGCTATATATTCATATTTTGACTGGGAATCTTGAAGCATAGCTTTGCTCTGTAAAAATATGTAAGATTTAGGACAAAACCAGAAAACGAAAATTAGTTTTTTTCATATGATCATCATCACGATGATGATTTTTATGTCTTAATTCTAACGCGACAAAGATCTCAAGAGGATTTTTCTTAAATAAGTTCTTGTAATAATTTTTACAACGAGGTCTACTTAATAAAGCATTAATATTTCGTTAAATTTGATTCGATGTTCGTTTTTTAATAAAATTTTATCATTAATTTTGTAAAATTTTATCATTAATTTTGTCTTTTTATAATTTAGTGTTTATCTTTTTTGGAATCAAAATTGCAAGAAATTTATTTGCAATCAGAAACATTGGCAGCCTTTTTACTGGATACAGATTTTTGTCCACTAAGTACAGTGACAACAGCATTAAATCTTTCTGAAAACGATGTGCCGCTGCTACTCTCAGTTGCATCCATACACACGCCTCAAATTAGTAAAAAATGTGGCATTAGTTTTAGATGACAATTTTTCATTTAGAAATAACATATAAAATGTTAAACGGTTTCGGATTTAGAAAGTTTGAAACCGTTATAGCGGCGCATTATCTGCATTCTCGCAAATTATCGGAAGCGCAGATTAGATCATTTAGAAATAAGTTTTTGTATAATCATTGGAACAAGCATTCTCTTTCGCACTTCATATTTACAAATCATTAATTAATTAACATACCCTCAGACTATTTTGTAATACTCTACCGAATTTTCATTTATTGTGATATATAAATTTAAGTTTGTAAGCGGTAAGCAATATTTATTATTCACTTTAATCTGTGGCTTAGAACATGCGTATGCATATTATAATTATGGTAATGTATTTGAAAATGGTTGAACTATTTGCGATATATCTAGTAGTTTATTTTAAAACATAATTTTCCTATTTAGCTTTAATTAATGTTTAATTTAAATTTGTAACTCAAAAAGTCGAAAATCGTTATAGAGAAATTTGTGTTTACCATATATTACAGCTAATTTGTAGCTGACAAGCTTATCGCAATTTATATGTAAATTAACAAAACGTTTTGTAATTCATCGTCTGAGAATTTATCACCGCAGCTTTTTTTGAAAAGGGCTTATCAAAAGGTTCCGATACATGTATCATGTTAAATCATATTCCGATGTATTTATCATTTAGCATCTAATTAAAGAAATTGGAAACAACTAAAACGATTTAAATAAGCACAACTAAAAAAGTGAATCTACATGTATACTGCAAAATAATTCTCAGTATTGATGAAAGAACTTACGAAATTAATTTATACGACAAAAGTATTGTAGACTACTAAATGTAAATAATAAGATCGTAATTTAATATTATAAATGTATTTATACAATTAAAATTAGTAACTAACGACAAACGAAAAAATGTATGTTTAATACAAAAATGAATTTAAAACAGCACTGTATAAATAAATTGAATTAAATATTTAAAAGAATTGTTTTTGAAGAAATACATTAATTTGACCAAAAAACGTCCAAACGGTTATCAGTAGCAGTAGTACGAAACAGAACGTTACAACGAAATGATGCGTTGTTTGCTTATGACTTGTAGTTGCTTGTGTACGTTGTTCAACTCAACAAAACATTACCAAAAAACTGAAAAAAAGAAGCGATCGCACAAGCAAGCAACAACAAAGCGCACATTGACGCCAGCGTCTTTTATTTATACATTCTTGGAATTGACATTTGGTTCATTGCGTTTTTAAATATTGATTATTTTTATGTAATTTTTTGGTTTTTTGTTAAAAAAAAAGAGTAATTGCGCAA
Organism: Tricholauxania praeusta; assembly: GCA_949775025.1. Classification (NCBI taxonomy): domain Eukaryota; kingdom Metazoa; phylum Arthropoda; class Insecta; order Diptera; family Lauxaniidae; genus Tricholauxania; species Tricholauxania praeusta. The sequence goes on along the minus strand of OX459028.1, from coordinate 5,835,773 downwards.
TAATTTAGGAGAAACTTTTTAGACTTATAAAAAAATATATTAAAAAAATAACGTTGTGTCAAATTAAATTATGTTTCATACGACACCCATAATTTGGTTATAAGTCTAGGGGTTTCCTTCTCAATACAAAATGCGAATTAAGAGTGAAAGGAAGCATGAAAACGTACGACTTGCCCCCCTCACACTTGTGCTTGAACTTGTTGAACATTTCATTTGCGGCTGCTGGTTTCCTAAATGATTATCCTTCCTCGTGGTACAATTATAAAGGTAGAATTATCTTGTCATGCTCAAATGAAATCCAACCGTGAAAGTATCTCCGTCGCTGTCAAGTATCAACAAAACGCTCATTTTCAATCCCAAGAACCTTGTTTGAAGGTGTAGCCTGTGTACCGAATTTCATTCAATTATATTTCTTGTATTTTTCGTAATCCTGATTTTCACAGACAAATACACAGATATAAGTATGTACTTTTTTATACCTGTCACACGCCTTTTATGCACAAAGAGTGTAGGGTATAAAAAGTGTCGTACTTCAGTTTTTTACATTTTGTCAACCGATACCCAAACTGACAAAAATGCACACAAATATGTGTTGTGCTTAATACACATGCATCCAACCGTTTGATTTGACGTTGAGTTTGTTCAAAAAAAATTTCGAAGCTTCATCAGTTTTGGAGCTACTTATGTATGTATATAAAAAAATAGTTTTGAGCGCCTTTAAACCAAGTTCGGCAAGAAAGCAGACATTCCCAAGATCGAAATTTAATATTTTTCATAAGAAATTCGATCTTAATAGCATGTGCAAATCGATTTTGCTCCAACTTTCGCATGAGAATTGCATTTTCTCTCACTGCTGACTGGGCAAAAATGAGCGGTGCTGTATTCAATTTTTAGAGCTTTTCACTCATTCGATTTTTTTTTTTTTTAAGGAATAAGCCAACGCTCAGTTGATGCCCCTGTAAATGCAATGCAATGTTTTGGTTTTAAGAAAAGCAGAAAAGTTAAAGGGAAGGGGGATATATGGAGTAGTATCGCTGAACATTCATCTTGAATTAACAGATGTCACGATTGCCGGGGAAGACACGCAGGAAGGCTGTTCCACAACTTAATCGTGCGACCAAAGAAAGAACTATCGCGAAAGTGTGATGTCCTGTTGAACATCGGCGTGACGCAAAAGGGATGAGCCTGATGGGACGCCCGAGTGCTGCGAGAGAAAATCTGGACTGATGGAATCAGTTCACGTACCTCTCTAGAGCACATCCCGTTAAAATACATATAAAAATGGGTTAAGCATCCTACGTTACGCCGGTGGTGAAGGGAATCGATAGAGGCGATGACAGATTCATCGCCTATTAGTTTCATCACACGTCACTGAACAAGGTCTAGCAGCTCCAAAGTGGTTTTTGAAGCCCCGGCCCAAATGTGTGAGTTGTACTCAAGTTTGGGTATAATATAAGTGAAGTAGACAAGTATTCCTTACACCGTTTTGAAGAATCAATACACTTGGCCGCTTCTTTCGACACATCGAACACATGATCTGTCCACCTCAGGTCCGGTTGAACCGATGTGCTCAGAACGTCCCCACGCACCTGAGTCTCACCAGCCGCCATTACTTGGGGATGGAAACTGGATGCATGGGCATAAACCGAATTTGAGTAGAGTTGTATATTATTTTGAGTGTCCTGCATTTGTGCAATTTGTGTCCTGCCATGGGAACAGTGACCTTATATTCCCTTTTTTCCGAAACAGAAAATTGTGCTTAGCACAATCATTTTATAAATTTGCTAAGCTCGGTTCCTTGCGAAGTTATAACATTTTAAGTTTTTTCGATAACACTAGTTTACAAGATTCAAAAAAAAAAAAAAACTCGGTGACCCGGACTCCTTTATGAAATTCGTAGCTAATTTCTTTATTTAGTTAGTATCACTTAAGAAATACAATCAGTAATCACAAGATAATTCTACAACTTAGAAAATGAATTAGTACTCATACTGCTCTAAAGGCAAATTATGGTGAATTTATACTTATTTCTCTGCATTAAGAGAAAGAAGTGTGCTGAAAGTGCTGAAAGATAGATTTTGGCAAACTTTGTTAAATTTGGGTATTGTTTAGCATTAGCTGCCCACCAAGATTAAGGGTCACAATGTCATTTCTCGTCGTTAAATCTTTTTAGAATTATAAAAATACTTCAGATAACAAGACCACAAATAAAATAATAGCCTCAAGTAATCACGCACGTGTTAGCACTGCAATCAATACAATAAGTCAATGAAAGAAACAAGTGTTAACTTCGTTTATCAACGAAAAGACCCTAATTGAACCGAGTCCACCTGATCGTTCGCGCGTCGCCTACACAAGCGTGGTTCGTGCGATGCACCAAACGGCAATGTTCCGCCGGATATTCCGGCTATAAGGTTGGCCGAATATCCGGCATCTGGTATCCGGCTAAACTGCTATCCGTTTCATCTCTAGTTTAGGCATTGTGAAATTTTTGATTTACAGTTTGAGCGTTGACATTTTTGGGGGTTATGCCACCATGGAATTGTCACAATGCCCAAATGAAGCAATATCATTACGCCCAACTAGTTACCCAAAACTTTAAAAAAAAAATTCATAGCTCACAAAAAAGAGGGCATATTGCCCAAATCAAAAAACTTTTGGTAATTATTCGGAAAACGGTATATGTACAGTGGCGAGCAAAACGAGTAAATGATAGTCTTTGCTTCATATCTGATTCTTTAAAAATTTTAGTACATATTTAACTAAATATAAAACATATCATTTCAAAACATTTTTTTTTTAACCAAACAAAATTCGTTCGCCAATCTGCGCTAATGCGGATAGTGCGACGCTATAACGGTTTCAAACGTTCTAAATCCGAAACCGTTTAACATTTTATATGTTAACTAAACAAGTAATTGATACTCATATTTCCTTAGTTTTGCACGTTTCGCGAATAGCATTAAAAGCTGCAATTGCTCAGTATTTGGTTCATTTACGTCTATTTTTTATCACGGTAATAATGCGTTTGGGCATACCTTACACAAGCTTTTCGATAATTTTGGTACGTATTTCTTTTCCATTCAACTTGGATGCGTTTAGGGTTTCAGGTGTTATCTCGTATTCCTCCAATCGTCTTTTGATTATAGCGTGAAAATTTTCAATTGGATTGAGATCAAAACTTTGCGTGGACCAGTTTATGTTTGCAAAGGCAACCATTCCTTAAATAATTTTGGCGGTGAGCTTCAGGCCACCGTCTTGCGGATACACTACTCCATCTTCAGGGTAAACACTTTTGTCTACAAAATCGGGCCTAATGATAAGGGAAATGCAAAAAGATAGGTAACATCAAAAAATTTATAACTTTTCGGTAAAAATTAATTAAAACGTCTCAAAACTTTCCAACCCCACATCGAAACTAAAAAAGCATCAAAAAGTTTTTCAAATTAATTGTAACGGATTACAAAACATTACAAACTACTTTTTTTTAAATATTCAAGAAAAATAAGAGATTTTAAATGTATTTCTTTATTTCTTTCAGTTCTCTTACGCAGAAAATAAAAGAGTACTGGTTTTCATAATTCAATGTGAGTTTTTGGTTTATATAGCTAATATAGTATATAAATGTATGTACAGTTGATATAATTCAGATTTAATCCTTTATATTAAATACAAGTGAGTGATTTCAATAATATGTAGAAAGTAATTGGTCTGTAACTTTAGTTAAGTTAGTTAAGTTTAGATTTTAATTCTTAACTATACAAGATTGTATTTTCTTGAAATTAGAGCTACAGACAAGTTTTTTAATATAATAAAAATTTTACTAAGTAAATAATATGTGTAAAAGAGAACGTTGGACGTTTGTTAATAGATTCATTCAATTTCAATTAGTGCAATTTTGGACTTATTTATGTATTACAAATATTTAAACAGAGTGCGGTAAGCTAATCAGTCAATAGAGCATCAAAGTTTATAATTCTAATTCTTGCTACTGTTTGAATATTTCATAAAATGAATTAAATTTCTTAAAAAAGAATATTAAATTTAAACAGGATTTTTATGCTAGAAGACAATTTACATGATGGAAGTTTCAAATGGAATACAAAAAAGTTATTATGTCTTAATGATTTAGAAGTTATGAAATTGTAACATTTTCTATACAAAAATTATCTATATAAGTAGATAATGGGATGTTTATACTAATAATTATAGATATTTCAATATGTTTGCTGCTTCTTCAATATTTTTTTTTGTCTTTCAATGCGGCATCCATTTTGAATTTCACAGTAGTAGTAGCGACGTATCGTATAATACATAAAATTGGCATGATCTTAATAGAAAACAGCAAGCAAAATTTTTTGAATTGATGTGAAAATTTATGACAAAGTCGGTCAAAACGATAAATGAATAATACTCAAGCTTGAATTTAATTCTCTTTTTTGTTGGAATTATTTACAATATTTTTTTTAGCTTCATGCTCTTTTATATAAATTTCACTCTCAATAAAGGATGTATTCGTACTTGTTGGCGTCACGTTTGCACTGCCACTTGTAGATGTTGCAGCATTTTTATGTTTACTATCAGCCGCAATTAAGTTTGGAACGAAGAGCATATTTTTGGAAGACATTGCCAAGTTGGGTGGATCAATCCAAAAGCGACGCGCTGTTAGCATAAAAGAATCCTTAATAGCTAATATAAATTCGAAGAAATTACTCAGTAACGTGCTGAAAGTTTCATATTCATTCGGAATAATGCCATCAACAGAGCTTTCAAAATAACTGAACATGGGAAACCAAATGCGAGTACGTGTCGAATCACGTGACATGAGTGCCTGAAAGAAGCATAATATTACTGAATTAATAATAAATCAAAAGGTGCATGGTATTAAATTGCTCACCTGATTATTTGCCAAGGTGTGGTAATAGAGAAATAAACGAGACGTTATATAGAAAGCAACAAACACATCGATCGAGTAGTGTTCGTGTGCGGCGAGTATAAAGAAGATGCCGAACATGTTTAGTAGCCAAGTAAGGGTGTGCAAAAAGTATAAATTACGTGGTGTATCTGTAAATAAAAATAAAATTAGAATTGTTTACTGTTAGAATAACAAGAATCTCCTCAAATTGCCGTATTTATAATTTGGACTCACATTCAGTTATAAAAAAATTAAGCAGCGTCAATGCAACTGTATGGCCGCTAAACATATAGTCGCCACACGTGCGTACTCCTTGTATAGACATTCCTAGGCCGCTCCATATTGTATATGCACGAGAGATGCGTAAATTAAGCGCTTCAGCCAATGATAATCTGGTGAAAAACAAAAAAAATTACTTACAATTTAAGTAATGGAAACCTTGTCTTAAGAGACTCACATAGTGTCATCTACAGCATAATCTTTTTGATTGCATTGCAAATGTGTTCCAGGCACACTCAAGGATGTGATCAACATTGTTACACATCGTAATAGAAATACTGTTCCTGCCAGTGCAAAAAAACGACGCAACAGCACCATGCGATATTTATGGAAAATACAAACACAGGTCCAGATGGTGAATAGGAGTGTTCCAGTTATTTCGCACATATGGAATGCCCATGGAATGTGTGGCACATTGTCAAGAAAAATGTCAGGAAGTGGTGGATAGCGTTTCATATCAGGCACGCGTTCGTGAACAATCACCATAACAAACGATGTTATCCAGGTGACCAGAAAAGAGTAACCTTTTTCGGTATTAAAAAATTGATTTGCAATGACTACAAGCTTTTAATGATTAAAGTATAATATTTTAAAGGATACATATTAGGGTGGTCCTTATTTTTCGAATTTTGGGGCACCCCGTCATAAAATAATGAATACGTATTTTTTTAATTTACTTTTATAAAAGCTTTAGAGGTCGCTACCATAAGTCAAACTTTCAGAAAAAAACATTGTATGGACACTATAACTTCAATCCGGCGTATTGACTCTGGTACATTTTATTAGCGTATATCAAAGATAAATAGAATGCAGAAAGCCTCACCCCCACCCTCTCCCTAAAAATAAGTTAGCGATTAAAAAAGTGTTTTTAAGCTATTTAGCACATACAAAATTTTAACATTGGTAGCGACCCCTAAATATTAATTAAGAAAATTGAAAAAAAATACAGAAATAGTTTCTTATGGTAGAAAATCAATTGATGGTGCCTGGTCGAAAATTCAAAAAAAAAAAATCAATATAAGAACCACCCTAATACATATGTAGTTAAAGGAATAAAACGTCATTTAAAAAGTAAATCTTCAAAGAGGTGTATAATTTATTTATTTCTCTAAAAAATAGTATTTTTTTTTTAATATATTTTGAAAGAACTTTCTTTGTAGTGTATTATTTCAGAATATCATTTCTACCCACTATAGCTGCCATTTTACAAACCTTTGATCAATTCATCAGGAACAATTTTTAATTCAAAAGTTTTCGGATTTTGTCGCATATATTTTGAGGCACGATAAAATTTCCGGAAAAAGTCCTAATGCGTTTTTACTGTACCAAGCTGTTACAAAATCATTGGCTAACTAAATATTTATGATTATACGCGTCTTGCTTTTAATAATCCTTTTACTCGCCTCACCCGTTACAGCACTTAAAACTTTCTAAAAAAAAATCAACTTGTAAAATTTTACATAAAATGTTGATCGCTGCGAAAAATGGCTAAAGTTCAATAATCATTTAATTATTAATATTTATTAAGAAAGCCAATAAAACAAACCAAAAATTTCTAAAAAAATTAGCTTCAATATATTCAGTATAGAGGACTAGATAAAACGCTGGCGTAGTTGCATTCCAAGCGGTAAGACCTTCTTTGAAGGCGACAACATAAATTTAACAATTTCGGATACTTTTTAAACAAAATTCAATTCACTTTATTGAGAATAATTTGTTTGGATTTGAACTTGGAAGTTCAACAAGCAAAACTAATTAAGTAATTAATTAAATTAGTTAGAGAGTTTTTAATTTCAAAAATTTAGCTGCCGGAAAAAATAGCTCGCGCTCTCCGTTGTCAAATCATTCCAATCATTTTTTAAAAGTTTTTAATGGAATTCATATGAATTTCCAAAAGGTAATTTTAGAGCCTCTTAAACGTAGTTGCCACTGCCTATTGCTAGAAATACAAAAAGTTTACGCATTACGCATGGCATGACGCCACGCAATAATTTTTTGTGCATTTTCTTCATTTAGAGCTGACAAATTATCATTTATGTGAACAAAATATAGTTAACGTGATGCTAATATTATTATTTTTTGATTATTCGAAATTTACAAGACATACAGATAGTATTTCCTAGCGTAAGTAAATTACATAACGAGAACAAATTTCAACCGTAAAACGCGTGAAAATTTTGAATATCTTGCAAGAAATATACATATGTATATTTGATGTTGCAATTGCAAAAAATATTGCAGCATTGTCAAAGATTTGTGTGGCTATATTATTGTGATTGAACGTTTTTTTGTCGCACATATGGAATGTGTGGCGCATTGTCAAGAAAAATGTCAGGAAGTGGTGGATAGCGTTTCATATCAGGCACGCGTTCGTGAACAATCACCATAACAAACGATGTTATCCAGGTGACCAGAAAAGAGTAACCTTTTTCGGTATTAAAAACCAAAAAACCGGTTTTCAGCCATTTTTTCAAAAAATTTTGAGGTTAAGGTGAAAATGATCAGTACAAAAGTTGTAGATCTTATTATTTCCTACAACTTTTGCATTGAACTTTTTTTGATATGATGCACAGTTTAGCCAGAAATCGTGAAAAACTGTGTTCGACCTCTAAGAATGCATCCCATTCCACCCCGGATAACTGCTGTCAGTTCGATTTTTTTGTTCGCTTTTACAAGAACTTGTTCAACAATATTCCGCTGTCAGATTGCTGTAACGAATTATTTTGTTGTTCAAACCCTATTTCTCCTGGACTATTTGGATGTATTTAGCATATAAAATTCATTCAGCATACCTATGTATGCTATACCCAACCAAGAGCAGTGTGTTTATCTTATGTGAATTTCATTTTTCCAGGTCGTACCGATATATTACCGTACAACAAAATTATGTGATGTTTGCTGATGAGATGTGACGAGAGAGTGTTTATCTTATGTGAATTTCAGATTTCATCGTAGAAAATATCCTTTTGAAGGAAGGATTTACCTTAAAAAAGTAAATTTATCATTGTTTGACAAACAATTTGATTAGTTGTTTGATTATTATATGCCGTTGTACTAACAGATCAGTTTAAAGGCTTGTACAGTGTTCTATATGTACATTAGACCGGGTCGATTTTTATGAAGAAAAATAAAGTCAGCCAGACACCGACTCAAAAGTTAGGACCCTTAAAAACGATATCTGCGTCATTTTTTTTTTTCGTTCTGAGAAAACCCAATGGATCACTTTTGATTCTCCTGAAGGCCGTTTTTGGCTAAATAAGTGTGTTTTTGCTCATAACTTTTTTTTCTTCACAGAATGGATATCACATGCTATAAAAATAGCATATATTTGCCTATCCACTCTCAATTTCTCCAAGCGCATTAGGTTCTGCTCCCATGATTTTTCTTTCTTACAAAAATTTGATAGTAGAAGATCAAGAAATATAACATGAAAACGCAGCTTTATAATTATACCTACTGTTGTTCAAATGTCAAGATGGTAATTTTGATTATCACAAAAATCGTAAAACAAAAAGATGCTTAAGTCACTATAGTTCAAGTTTATTAACAACCAATTTTAAAATAGCTCTCATAATAGGTGCTCACATTAAGCCACATGATACAAATTACCTTCATAAAATATAAACTGGATTCTAACTAAATTATTTGTGTATATATGTACGTTAGGGATTCCCATCCCGGAAAATCTCTAAATTGAATAAAAATTATAGTTACTTGCATAATACAAGCTATATTCATATTCATTTGATTTCAGTACCAAAACAGTTAAAAATTGCGATTTGGAAGGTAGAGCGGTTAAATTTCAGTTTCGTCACTTTCAAGCCATTAACTTTTATTCAAAAAAATTTCAAAATGAAAATTATTCCAAGAGGGTTTAAATTTATGTGCAAATTTTTAATGAGGCTGCATTTTAAAACCTTTGATGAATCCCTTTGATTTGAGCATCTGCCGTATTTTGGCTATTAAATAAAAAAGCTTATGTGAGTGCTGCTGCATTATTTGATAAATCGTGAAGTCCAATTCAAGTGATTTTGAGAAAAACCTTGAAGTCATATGTATAGTTAATTAGGTACTTAATTCTCTTAATAAGAGAACATAATCATTGTGTATGAAGAATGATTTTGGCACAGGTACCTCAAGTGGTGGTACCCAAAATTACTGCAAAATAGGAATTTTAATATGGACTTAATAAGTTTTACTACAAAAATTTCCATAATCTAATGATATATTAGGGAATATATTATTTCATACTTCTTTTTTGGAGTAAACGATTCAAAAATAAACAACGAAGTTGTAAACAAAAAGCTCTATTTTATGTGTATTAATTTTTTTTATAACCAAAGACGACAACAATTTTTTGCATATTATTTTACATTTAATTTAATTTTATTTAATTCCTACATATACATACGTTTGCATTAGGGGTGGCAATCCCGGAGCTTTTTTGAGTTTCGGGATTTTCGGGATCGAAGTTTCCAATCCCGGGATTGATAGTTCTAGTAAATGCATACAAAACTACAAAAAAAACGAGAAGTTTATACTATTGTATACGATATATAATTAAAATTGCCTTATTTCACAGCGTAACAATGAAGAATAAGAACGCAAAGTCTATTATAATCTAATATAAAAAATAATAGCTTAAAAATTGACTTAGAACACTTCGAGTGTTAATATATCTAAATCACATTTACTAAGTTTGACTAGTAGAAGATAGTCACTATTAAAATAAGATGATAGAGGATAATCAAGCATTTATGACCAAACTATCAATTTTATTATTCAATTTTATTTTTACATTTAGAAATTCGTGTACCACACTTTGTACTTGATTAAAACTTTATCACCTTCTTCAAATGTGACAGTGATGGCATTTAGTGGCACCGAATGGCTCGCTTTCAGTAGACGCACCCATAAGTGTGCTTCATTTAAGTTGTCAAAATCTTTAGAAGCTGATTTTAGAAAAAAAGCTTCAGACAAAAGCTTAATTATATCTTAGAACTTAAATTTTGGTAGGTCTAGGTATAGGTCAAAATTTCAATGTCAAATCAAGGTCGGCTGTGGTTTTTTTTTTTTTTTTTGAAGACAAACCTATATTTTGTGTTTCAGATTTGTATTTTATTATAAAAAAAAGATATGTTTTGCTTATGTTGTTTTTCTATTGCATTTTTAGCATTTCCGTTATTGATAAAAATAATTTTAGTCTAAATTTTACATTTTATCATTTTTCTCCTGAACTATCAATTTTCAATACAAATCGCACTTAGTAAAAAATTCTTAAAATTAGTCAAAGTATTAAAAAAGATATTTTTTTTTTTTGTTATGTGAAATTTTTTTTAAGAAAATCTTAAGCAAAAAATTGCTACAATAAAAAAAAAATATTTTTACTCAATTTAAGGTTCAGACACAATTGAAGTGCATTTTTCAGGATGCAATAATAATTCATGCACATCAAATGTATTGTAAACAATTATTTTGCAGATTTTGTACTTAAATATGTCATATAAAAGAATATTTATTATATAATATAAAACTTTTTTCTAATCCCGAAAATCCCGGGATTGCCTCTTTGTAATCCCGGGATTACTTTAGCCTATATTTAGAGCAAATCCCGGGATCCCGGGAACCCTTAGGGTCTTTTCGAGGTAAGAAATGAGGCAAGGTTTATTCAATGAATTTTTACAGCTTAATTCATCTTCCCTCTAACACGACCATTTTCCTTTAGGGAATTTAAAACATTAATAATTATCTCATTTTTGACATTTGATGAACTTAACGAGCTTTGAAACTACTTCCCTCATATACTAGAAATATTGTGTAAGCAAAATTTTAAACTAATTCTGACCGGTTCGTTGGTATAAAACAATGGAACGTTGCTATATTTAGTTTCTTGGTCAAATAAAAAAAAACTAATGCGACGCGCGTTTGAAAATATTTTACTTTAATTTACTTAGCGCAGTGTAAAGTTCAATGATAATAAAAATCTGAGCCAAAATGTAAATAAATTTGTAGGAATCAATAATTGCAACAAGTAAACCATAGCTATATAGCGTTTTTTTTTTTGTTGTTCTATTTTGTAGTAATGAATAAAGTGATAAGAAAAATGTAAACACAGTGACTCACAGATTTGATCAAGTATTTGAAGAAAGCGTCTTTGGTTGTCTTTTGGTTAAAGTAATGATCCAAAAATGTTACAAAAGCAACAAAAAACTGCACATAGGTAAAACTTTGTATCTTAGTAGTGGCGATAGCAGTCCTCAGCCCTTACAACCAAGCCATTCGATTGAAGCTTTTTACAAGGATTAGGTAAAAGGAAGTTGGCAATATTGGCTGTATATGTCAAAAAAAAAAAGAGAACCGACTCCACATAATACATGAAGTTTTTGATAGGAAATACTTATACCCCAAATTTAAGTATCATAATTTAAGTATCGCCGCATTTTACTACAATATATATTATTAAATATATATTGCGGACGCCAATCTGCGCTAATGCGGATAGTGCGCCTCTATGTATGTTAACCTGTATTGGCAAACAATACAATACAAAAAAAAATATATACATTAAGTATATGCTAGCGTGTCCGCTAATCTGCGCTTCCGATAATTTGCGAGAATGCAGATAATGCGCCGCTATAACGGTTTCAAACGTTCTAAATCCGAAACCGTTTAACATTTTATATGTTAAGTATCATAAACATCATGTATTCTAACTATGTGGTATTGCTTCCTTTTTTACATTTTAATTGAGGACAAAATTTGTGTTTTTAGCTTTAATTTAACATAGCATTTTAACGCAGACGGTTTACCTTAAATCAAACCTTTGAGTTACTGTGCATAGAAAAAGGCGTATTAAAGGAAAAAAATCAATTTAAGTAGTTGAAAAATATTTTTTTTGTTTGTTTTTGTTTAATATAGCAAACATTTGTTTGCCTTTCTTGGTCTTGCAATTAAGTGAATGATTCCTTAACCTTGTTACGTTTATTATCAATGTGAACAAAAAAATTTTAATATACATATTAGGCTGTTTATTTTGAAAATTTTTTTTGCTTTTTTTTGATTATGTTTTAGCATTAGGTTTGAAAATAGTTCCTACAAAATTTCAGCTTTCTAGCTCAAACCTGTAATATACTTACATAAATAGTATTTATGTATCAGAAGAAGTTTATTTGTTTCTGTTTTGTTTTATCTTCTATCAAAAAAGGTTTTTTAAAATTTATTTTTAGGTTTTTTTTCGGTCTCATAGGTTTGATCTAGGAAGCTGAAATTTTGAAAGAATTTTTTTAAGTCCAATGGTGAAACATAGACCAGCGGGCACCTCTTGGGATATAAACATATTGTTCACATTTTCAGCTAAACGAAAAATGTGGGCGTGGTACTTCCCATGTAACTAAAATACTAAAAACGCTATATCTTATCACCTAAGGCAAATTTTTTTTACGTTTTATAACTCCATTTTTTTGTCAAATTTAATGAAATCGTTTGAGTTATGAAGCTGAAATTTTGTGAGAAATATTCTCAAATCTACAAAATTTTCAAAATAAACACCCTAATACTTACATACATATGTGTATATTTTTAAATGAAATTGTTTGAGATAAAATTTTAGTATTTTATCGTACAAAGAACTTTGAATTTATTAACGGGGAAAATTAAATTATCAATATGCACGATAATATATTTTTAAGATAAAGCTGTTAGTGGAAGGTAGGGATTATCACCTCATATTATTCAGTGGGTGTGCACAACATTTATTCGATCGATTTTTTTATATGACATTGTAGTGTGGTCCTGCTTTAGAGCAGTTTGTAGCTTATTACAAAAAATTGCTCAAGGTACAAAAACTTTTTTCCATGAAGTATTTTCACATCAATTAATATTATCCCACTGAAAAAAGTTTCGCGTTTAATTCATCTAAAAGTTTCGAACATACTACATAGAAACTTTGTTATTATTTATAGTCTACGTTAATCCTTTGGCTGAAGGATTAAAACAATAACTGATGTTTTACGTATGCTTGAAACTTTTGTGATGTTTGATAAAAATAATATGAAAAAATGCGTTTTATTTTATCTATTTCATCCACATACCTACACCTAACCCCTTTCCAAGCGAATACTGGAATCAAACTTCATTCTTTTTACTATTTTATTTTTTACTTGTATGGTAAAAGTTAGGCCTACATTTGGGAGTCCAATCAAAGACAATTTACAAAGATTCATAATTTCAATAACAAACGTCTTTACTATGTCGTATGTCATCGAATAACAATAATAACATTTTTGACAGGACTTAGTGTTGTCAAATATGAGCGCGTAAGTGGCCTTTAAAAAATTATTCAAAAACAAATATTGGACTTAAGCTAGATATGCCTTTCATATTGTAACATGAAACCTAACCCTTTCTATGGGACAAACAACGCTCACTTGAACAAGTTTAATTTTGCAGTTTACAAAAATTTTTAGACATGTCATTTTAAAAGTTTTGCTGGCTTTATAGATGTCATTGCATCACGTGATTGTATGCATCACCTAATACATGTGTGTTAATTTTAATTAATTTTGCTAAAAATAAATCATTCACACACAGAGCGTATTAAATGATTTAATTTCATGGGAGGCCCCATGCCCACCTGTTCTAACAGGGTTGAATTGAAATTACTCTTTTTAATATCGGTACAGTGTGGACACCATAACCGATTTTTTTTTAAATGAATATATATGTATTGCAAAGGATATTCTAGAAAAAAATATTATCTAAAAATCGGGAACTATTGCACTGATTTGAACAAAACTGTGTCGCTCAAAACATTATTTATAGGGCTATAAAAATGAAATGCACAACTTCAAAATTAGTTCATAAGGCTATATCTTTATAACTAGCAGTTTCGGCGCTCAATATATGAGTATAGCCAACAACATACTCTAATATGTAAGATTTGATTATGGTACCCAATATCTGTATAGTTTCCTAATTCCTTAAATTATGCGACTTCGTTATAACACATAATACTCTACGTTACCCGCTAATCATGGCTGCTTTGAGTAATTGACTAGTCATTTTATCAATGTAATCGTTACGCACTTACCTAAGCTAATTGTAGTTTTAAAGAATTCAGTCGGAATATTTGAGATGTGTCCATCGACTGACATAGGCGGTGTAAAATGCTCACAGTCACAATATCCAGCGGATGTGCCTCCTACAGCGGCACAACCAGTAGCTGCACAACTAGCAGGATAATCACTGGAATTTGTCAATTGGCGACACGCGCATGTATAGCTTGTAGCAGGCACATGTGTTGCATTATGCACGGGTCCATGCATAGGCGATGCATTTGGGTGCAGGGGCCTGCCCGTAACTGCCGTGGTAATTTCAACATTTTGCAATTGTAATGCACGCACTGCTAGCCACAATTTTTTACATTCGCCGAAATTTAAATTATAGTTTAATTTATAACGGAAGTCGCGTATGTCATCCTCATTAAGAGCTAATAAAACCTCTCCATCAACGCCCTCCGACTGAAGGCAATTAACGACCGAAGCAGAGCAACGGCAACCGGTCCCAGATGCCCAGGCGATTACATCAGATGTTTTCCATTGGCATACATCAAGATTTGCAGAGCATTCTGCTGGATTTTTTGCAGTCACTGTCATCACTTCCGGTCAAGTGGCAATACCACGATCCTTCAACTTATGTTGGAATATGTATGTAGCTGTTTTTGCAGATTACAAGCTTCACAAATACTATTACTGACTCAGCGCTGCCACTAGCTAGGTGAAATTTTCTGAAATTTAAGTTCCTTTTTTCACTATTTTTTTAGGTCAGCAGCAGCGTCGATGCTCCATCGCTGCTCACCAACAATCAATGCATAATCGAAGTAAATACAAAACAAAATAAAAAATCACTTATTTGCGTTCGTAGTTCTGTGCTAGCGATGACGAAACGAATCTTGTGTATTAATAAACAAAATGCGATTTCTTTTTACGTTTATATGTACGTCCGTTCCCTTGGTTGTTTTTATAATTACCAAAAACGCTTTCTTGAATTGATTTAAAGCAAATTTTGATGACTTAGCTGTCAAAGTCATATGGTATCTGTCAGTTAATTTAGAAGTAGTAGGTTGCTTCGAAGCCAGTGCTGTTTCTTTCAAAAGTACATTAAAAGTCAAATTAAATCATTCTATTAAAATTGAAATTTTAATAAATTGTGTGGCCCATTGCATATAATTGTGTAGAATGCTGAAGCATTCGTTAGTTAACACGCGTTGAAAAAACGCTCATGTGGCCCGTCCGTCGGCATTAAGCTTTAAAGTTCTAGTACATTGGGTGCGAGTACGAGAAAAAACACAAGGAGATAGCTTGATTTTTTTAAAGATGCGCAATGAAAGTTCCACTGCGTATCTTGAAAAAAATCACGATTTATCATCTTGCTTAATTCACTCACTCGCACCTAATATAGCTGTTTATGTATTGTATTTGTATTTTTGCAATGAAACTTGAAGTGGAAAATACTTTTGTTTTGAAATTAATAGAAAATGTGAAAAAGAAGATAATTAAACAGTAAAATAGACGCATTTTATTGAAATCGAAATGTAAAGGAAAGGGCTTGGAGTGAAGTTGCAGAAATATGCATTTTAATGTACACACACACAATACATACAACAATTTGATTGACAATTCAGTGATGCCACGCGCTGCATTTGCCAATACTTTTCCCCACAATCTACACGCATAGTACAAAATGAGCAATTTTGTTTTCTTATTTTTTTCTTAAGATTAGTAAAAACAATATCTGGATTACATATTTATTGCTTTAAGTATTTAAATAAATGTCATTGAATAACATTTTGTGAATGAATTCAATTTACTTAGGAAATATAAGAAATAAAATTTATGCAATTGTGGGAATATTTCACACGCTTGCAACTATGGCTACATCGCTTCTTAAGTTCAACGAAGTACAACATAGCCACTAAAAAGTCTTCTCTGAGTTTCTTAAGCATTTGACAGGCTTTTCGTTCAAATTTGACAGTAGTTTACGCTAGGCGATGCATGGTTTAGTTGGGCCTTAAGCCTTGACTTAACGTTGTCAACAAACTACGATTAATATCGATAGTTTTCGATTTCCCCAGCACTATTATCGAGCATTGTGAAAAGGGCAGTTCACATTATCACACATGGTGTCCTACATGACTTGACAACATGTGTGGCTGGCAATATGGCTTTGCGTTTACATTGTGGAGCATGCTATCAAATATCTATCTATTGCAGAACAATGTATTAGCGTCCACATCGAAGTAACTGTTCAACCCAAATTGGAGCGCCAGCGTCGTTTTGCTGTCAAAATTCTCTCATGCACATACATTTTATATGAAGCCAACCGAAATAAGCAACGCTCTAACGCCAGCGTATTCGATTTTCCAATTTTGACAGAGCGTTGACAGCTAATTTTTTATTTTCATATCTTGATTTTTGTTTTCTGTCACAAACAGTAAACAAATAAACTCTACATGACATTTAACGCTACGCTCTTATTTAGGTTCAGCGCTCAACTCCAAAGCGCTGCGCTGGCAAAGTCAACGCCCAACGCTCTAATTTAGGTTGAACAGTAAACAGCATGAAATCCTATTTAAAATGAAAGTTTTCACTATGCTTGACAGTCAGTTCGCACAGGTCGTATGGTTGGACAAGCAGCTGAAAAATTAAAAAATTTTGAAAACTGAACAACAAGTATGTCAAGCGGCGGCTTCTAGAGTTCGCATTATCGTACATTGATGTTGTCATGTTAGGCCGCGGTTACACTGGATGCGGAAATTTGTTCGTACGAATTCGTACGTATTCGTAAGAATTTAAAAAATTGAACAAATGCATGTGTGTATATGAATGCGGTTACAGTGGCTACGCATGCTTATTGCGAATTCGTACGAATCTGTACGACTGCT
Organism: Tricholauxania praeusta; assembly: GCA_949775025.1. NCBI lineage: Eukaryota > Metazoa > Arthropoda > Insecta > Diptera > Lauxaniidae > Tricholauxania > Tricholauxania praeusta. The sequence goes on along the minus strand of OX459028.1, from coordinate 5,818,638 downwards.
TTGATGCGAACAAAAAATTTTGTTTTTCATCAGTCAGTCGCACGAAAACAAGGAGAAAAACAGCTGATGGATTGCACTTCAACTCAAAATATGAACGAAGTCGCGTCTAATGTAACCACTCTATACGTACGAAAAAAATCTTACGAATTCGTACGAACAAATTTCCGCATCCAGTGAAACCGCGTCCTTAGGCCGCGGTTACACTGGATGCGGAAATTTGTTCGTACGAATTCTTAATAATTTGTTCGTGCGAATATATTTGAACAGAGTGGTTACATTAGACGCGACTTCGTTCATACTTTCAGTTGAAGTGCAATCCATCAGCTGTTTTTCTCCTTGTTTTCGTGCGACTGTTCTGATGAAAAACAAAATTTTTTGTTCGCATCAAAGCAGTCGTACAGATTCGTACGAATACGCACGAAGCATGCGTAGCCACTGTAACCGCATTCATATACACACATGCATTTGTTCAATTTTTGCAATTCTTACGAATACGTACGAATTCGTACGAACAAAAATCCGCATCCAGTGTAACCGCGGCCTTAGGCAGCATGTGTGATAATGTGAACTGCGCTAAACTGTTGCATCTTATGGGTCGTCCTCAGCAATGGGTTGGTTGGTGGAGTTATCAAAACGGTAAAATCGGTCACGTAGGGTGGTGGAAAGGGCGATCGATAACAGCCTCACTTCCGATTTTCTTGAAATTTTAGTATGTTGTGCAGTCCAGTTTGCTAATCTAGAATATACATATGTTGGGCGCGGAAACGCCTACTTCATAATTTTTATAGCTTGAAAATCCTATAATATATCCAACACCTGCTTCGCAAGCCACTGCAATTCTTCATAAAAGTTAAGGTAAGTGGTTCCTTCGGCCGCAGTGCACTATACTTTGTCTAACACCAGCATTGCGACGGACTGTTTGACATATTTTTATGACTGTATCACAATCAGTGTTTTAATTGTAAAAAAAAAACATAAAATTAGAACACCGCAGGTGCGCTCGATTTTTAATAAAAATTTTTCAACTTCATAATGATAGCATAGGATAAATTCAGCTTTTTTTTTTTATGTTATGAAAAACAGCACTGCATGCCAAAGCATGTTATTTTTGTAGATTTTGCGACCGTTTTTATGGACCGCCCCATTACAAGGAACCCAAAGTCTGACATATCGTTACTTTGTTTATGCATTTGTGTTATTGAAATATATTTGTAAATGGGTGAAAAAGAAAATGTTGCATTTTTGATGATGGTGGTTCAAATGGGTTACCTTTCTTATAATTTATTAAGAAACAAACAAATTAAAAAAACAAAAAAAAGAAAAATTTTAGCGGATTATAAAATTGAAAGTAAGATTAATAAAAAATCCGCTAAAACTAATAAAAGCAGCAATGGAGTTCAAATAAAAAGGTTTCCAAAACGAAAGTATTGGGTACATCCTTCATGTAGCGTAAGAAGCACGGAGGGATACTTTGAGAAAAATTTCGCATTTGTTAAAGAGAATGAGGAACTATTGTTCAAGTCAACTCGTATGACAAAAATTCAGTATAATTTGTTGGTGGATCTAAACAAGCAACATTTGGAAAAGTGGTCGAAGCGAAAAGCAATAGATCCAGAGTGCAGAATTGTCCTAACTCTAATGTAGGTTTCATTGGTGGAAAAATAGTTTTATTCATAAGAACTTTTATCGATTGTTTGATTTTTTCAGGTATTTAACCGAAGGTGCGTCACTAAAATCTTTAGCTACTTCTTTTCATATGGGACTAACAACAGTACGAAAAATAATCGTGGAAGTGTGTGAAGTGTTTTGGAAAGTGTTGAAACCTGTTTACATGCCAGAGCTAAGTAAATGCGATTGGAAAGATATTAGCCAGAAATACGCGGATTATTACAATATGCCACACTGCCTAGGCAGTATAGATGGAAAACATATTCAAGTAAAGCGTCCAGCAAAAGCGAATCAAATATATTTTAACTATAAATGCTTTGATAGTGTCGTAGTACTTGGCATTTGTGACACCAATTGTATTTTTACGGCTGTTGATGTTCTAACGGAAGGCAACGATAATGATGGCATTATACTACGAAACTCTTCAATCGGTAAAAAAATATTTGAAAATAATGAAAACCTCCCAATAGCTGAAAAGCTACCAAACTCAGATAAATTGATGCCATATTACTTTGTCGCAGGTAGTGCATTTCCTCTACGTAAAAATTTAATGCGACCATATCCTGGAGATTCTTTGAGTTGCCCAGAGAATGTTTTTAATTGCACACTTTCGAAAGCGCGCCATACAGCAGACAATACTTTTGGAGTACTATCCGCTCGTTGGAAGGTTTTGACAAAATGCTTTGGCTTTGAGCCTATAAGTACAAAAAAAGTTATTTACGCCTGTGTCATATTACACAACTTTTTAATAGCCACAGGCAATTTGTATAACTGTAATTTTTATTGTCCAGAAAATTATTGTGATACCTATGATGAACACGATCAATGTATAGACGGCATATGGCGCCAAGAAAGTCTCAGTTTGGTTAGTGTACGCAAATGTAGTAGTAACCACAGGTCAAAGGATGCTGTTGCAGTACGTCAAACGTTAACAAACTATCTCTCAAACATTTTGTAATGCAATAAAAATCGTTCAAGTAATTCTTCTCGAAAACAAAAAAACAGACACCAATGTATTTTTTTTAGCTTAGAATAAACACCTGCTTCAAATATTGATTACATATAAAAAATAAGCTTTTGTATGTTGTTTGCCGAGCCCAATATCAATATTATAACGCTTTCCCTCGCCAAAAAATAAAGTCTCTACACCAGTGTAAACCAAATCAGCAGGCAATTGAACAACGCCTGACTCGGAGAAGGCCTGCTAGTACTGCTCAAAACTAAATTTTCATGCAAATAAAAATATGTATATGGAAGGCTATTACGCCTTCCCTCAGCAGACGTGCCATCAGACCTGATATTAGAACGCAAAGGATAAGGACCCAATTTATTTTAAAACATTTCGTTTTTTTTTTGTTTCATATCTTGCAATATTTTATGATTCCGCATTACTTTTTTGTCATCAGCATTGTATATATACGACATCAAAACCTACGACCAGGCTTTCGAACTCTGTAAGTTTTGGGTGCGGGTTCAGGTTCAATGCATTTAAATTTAGTGGGTCTCCGGGTTCAGGTTCTATTTTTTTCCGAAAAAATAAAAAAATTAAAACATGACCGGTCTGAAATGACAATTTAAAAACCAAAAACAACAAATAATAATCTTGCAAAAAAATTCTGTGAAATATGAGGTTTGAAATTTTAAAAACTTCTGTAAAATATGTAATTTGAATTAAAGCGAATCAAATATATTTTAACTATAAATGCTTTGATAGTGTCGTAGTACTTGGCATTTGTGACACCAATTGTATTTTTACGGCTGTTGATGTTCTAACGGAAGGCAACGATAATGATGGCATTATACTACGAAACTCTTCAATCGGTAAAAAAATATTTGAAAATAATGAAAACCTCCCAATAGCTGAAAAGCTACCAAACTCAGATAAATTGATGCCATATTACTTTGTCGCAGGTAGTGCATTTCCTGGTACTAATCTGAGCAACCTGCATAGACTGAACTTGTGTTTTAATAGAATAATAAGGTATGTCTACCACCTGCGACCTAGAGACCATGTTTCTGATTATGTACACCAATTTCTAGGGTGCTCATTCGTAAACCTTATCTCAATGCGATGTCTATATTATTTCTATTGCTGCATAAAATACCAACAACCTGCATATATCATTAATTTATTTTCTTTTCTTAATACGAGAAGGAACTGTCAGTTACGAATTCAGCCATTTTCCTCTGCCTACTTTGAACGCTCTTTTTCCATAAGAGTAGCTAGGCTTTGGAATCATATGCCACCACAGCTAAAAAATTTTTCTTTGAATCCTAGAGTCTTCAAGAAGCTTGCCTTAGTACATTTGGAGCGTTCTGAATAATAATTTTTGCTATTTAGAATTAAAAACTACTTTTTCTTTTTGTCTTATGTTCCTTAAGTGCTCATCGTTCACAATTGTTCCATAAGTGTAATCCCAATGTCTTTCCTATTTCTTTTCTCGAGAAGACTGTGCGTTAGGTTAGGTTTTTTATTTTTATATCGTTTTTATTTAAGTTTGCTAAATTTAGTAATTTATAAAGCGTTGTAAACTCCTATCAATATAAGGCCCTTGCATGGGCATTTAAATAATTGATTAATTGAATTGAATAAATGAAATGAATGAATTTCTAAGCGCAATAAAAATTGAACCTAAACCGAATTTTTGAATGGGTTTGGGTTCACATAATGTAAAATAAACATTGTTCCGGAGCGGGTTCAGGGTACGGGTACGGTTCGAAACCCTGTTTGCGACGTATAAAAATTTAGTCTTTTCCAAGGCCTGATACTTCCTTAGGAAGGTCTAGAAGCGCTGTTAGCTCCTGCGTTTGCCTGCTGGGTGGGTACACATATGCATGTCAATGTGTGCGCCGGACGTAATCGAGTTATGTCGAATCGTATATTGCAGCGTACGGACGAGTATACATGCACGCAGCTTCTGCTTGAGTTTTGCATCAATTGCTCGCTAGAGGCAGAATGTCTTACATTTCTCTACACCTACATTAACACAAAGCCAGTATTTGATGTGCTAAACAAATAACCCTCTCAACATTGTTTTAAATGTGTTATTTGTATGGTCCATTTTCAATCCCAACCTTGCTTGAAGCTGTAGCCTGTTAACCAAACTTCAGTCAACTGGCTTAGTGTTCCCGTAATCGTGATTTTCAAACAGACGGACATGGCTAAATCGACTCAGGTGGTGACGCTGATCAAGAATATACACTTTTCTATTCCTACCACGCCCCATTCTATGCGTTACAAACGCAATGACAAAGTGAGTATATCCTGAGTGTAAGGTATAATAACATAAATAGTAGCAATGTCCGGCAAACTACAAGTGACTTTACATTAAGGAGACCTTGTATTTGTGACCTTACTATCCTGCGAAACGATCATACCCAGTTCCCCAACGTCAATTCATATACAAAAAGTAACGATCCGCTACTTTAATATTTGTTAGATGCACATATAAATTTAATTTTGTGAACAAAACTGTATAGTAGAAAACTATAGAATCTTAGATAAAAAAAACCATGTTTTACTGTCACTGCTTAGCTATATATCTTTTCTTGTCAAGATCAGACTCTTTTATGCTAAGGTATCGCATAATTGAAATTTTTGCCTCGTTTTTCTTTTTAAGTGGAAATTTTTGCAGTTTTCGCATCATACTACGGCAAAACAGCTCATCTTCGCTATCGTCTTTAGTTTCGCGGGGTCGTTTTAAAAAGTCTTGAACTGAATTCATTGTCGCTATCAAAGATTTTTCTAAGCTGGGCTTTGTGTCCTTTGTTGAGTTTTCATTTGATACTATAGGGTCTTCATCAATGAATGTGTAATTTCTGTTTTCCAAAAAACCTTCAGAGTCCGGATCATATTTAAAAATGTCCTTGTCTTCAGTTCCATCATTTTGGGATTCAATTTCTTCGGCACTTTCAGCGTCATTTTGTTCTTCATTTTCTTCGACACTGTCTGCAGCATCATTTCGTACTCCAAATTCTTCGGCTTCGTCCGAAGCATAAGCCTGTACTTCGTCAGTGACTACATTGTCTGGGACTAAGACTTCCGACCTATTGTTTTGGTCTCTAAAAAGAAAATGGAAAAACATCATCTACATAAATGAAAAATATAAAAACTCCGTACCGCTTAAAACGACTTTTACATTTATCCAGAAAGGACAGATACTTCGTATATTTCCAAGGCCGCCTATATCCAATTGGTTTCTTACCCAACCTCGATTCCATTTCATCTCGTTGCTTTGTTTTTTTGTACGTGTCCCTTAAAGTTCTCCATTTTCTTTTGCAGACTTGAACTGGAAATATACTAATGATTAAATAAAATTATGTTTCCGACACATTTGTATTTACCATCTGTATCAAGAATAGCACTTATTTTTCTCCAAAGCTCCTCCTTCAGAGGAGGGTTTCTATAACCCTCACACCCCCAATCGTAAAGTATATTATGCTTTTTAACTTCTTTTATTAATTTTATTTCGAAGTTTATATCTAATATATCCATTATAGTATTTTAAAACAAATTGTTACAACCAACAACTATTATTACTTGCTTGACAATGAACAACGGCTTCTACAGTGTTGCAAAAAAACGGCATAATTAATATTGTAGCGTACAGAAGATACTACATAATAATTATAGATGTCATGCATGATACAATTAAAAAGAAATTTATCAAACTCAAAGTATGCAACCGTGAAAGTACACCATCGCTGTCAAGAATAAGCAAATCATACAAAAAATTTGACAACGCGTGCTTTTATGTTAAAGCCACACGCGCCTTTTACCAAACTCCGGTGTTAATGAAATCATCGTACGTTTCAACGCACGCTGAAAAAAACGCGCGTTAATCATGTGGCCAATTGTCGAAATGTCGGTGCCGTGCCGTAGTGGATTTTGACAGTTAGGTAAAATTTTTAGGTAGCTCTAACCAAAAAATCAACAAACAGCCTTTTGAATGACAAATTTCATGATTTCTCCTGTATACTGTGCATTTATATATTTTTTATACAGGAAGACAGTTTAAATTTTTTATTTTTTCTTTTACTCGCATCTATCAAAATATTCAACTTACAATAAAAGTTGAAAATTGCCCAACTTCATCTGTTGCGTTGACGAATAAGTTGCTTATAGGACGCACTTCATACAAACCAATGGATTTCATCTTATTTGTCAGTTATAAACTTCGACGCAACGGACTTGACGGATTCTATGGATTGAGACCTAAAGATTTCATGCAGTTTTATATTCTTATTTTAAAATTTATTCATGTGAAATTTTAAAATTAATTTTAGCCTAATGCTATTTTATACATTTAATTTACTTAAATAATAGCCCAAGTCATGATCCGGTGCATATGGGGCCGTTCATAAATTACGTAAGACGTTTAGGGGGGGGGGGGGGGGGTCGGCAGATTCTTACTACATCTTACGAGAGGGGGGGAGGGGGTGAATGATCATCTTACGTAAGATTTAAAATGCGTATTCATACATTAAAGTTGTATTAACGCATCGTCATTTGTGACAGTAATGAAATATATTTGAATTTTCGACAGTCACGAAAGATTCAGAAATATCGATTACAATCGATATAAGTAATCGACTCTGAACGGGACAACTTCTCTTCTGTTTATGTAATGAAATATATGTATGTTGTTTACACGCAGGGTCGACTTGTAACACGGTCTCACAAGTTTGCTATTATTCAGGCATTTACACGCAGATACGTCGACTTTGAAATTTTGTTGATGTTGTCCCGGTTCTTTACCACCCCCTTGCACTTGTCGTCTGCAACTAGAAGATTCGCTTTCGATTCCTTCTTCAACAGGAGACCAAAACAGCAATCAGTTTTGTCCTCTATTTCTTCGCTTAGCGTTAAATTACGATTGGTCAAAAGTACATCCACAGTTCAAAATCATACCTTACGATTTTTTTTGTCCTTCGCTTGCAAACGTCTTAGCTGATCGAGTTTGTAATATTTGTGACCAGTACTTTGCCTCGAAAAAAACTACTGTAATGCACAAAAAACTACATGGAAAAGACGGTAGTCGCACTCACATGATTCAACTAGTTTCAATTTTGAAACGTGGAAAGGGGAAAAGCCTTTGCATTTTAAAACAATCGGAGATTTGTCAAGTTGCAGAGTGGCATGACGACGAGGATATTGATGTTAAAGAGTTTGAATGTGAATCAGAAAATTCAACGGACGAATCGGGTGTGCCAATTGTAGGTTCACTATCAGACTGGTTGAAAAGCGCATGAACTAACGATGACTTTTTTTATTCATCTTGAAAAACAAATGTGTAGTTTGTAATTTCGTAATATTTATTTAATATGTAACATATGTATATTAAAACTAAATATACATAGTAATATAGTACATCACATGAAAAATACATTTTTTGACTACTTTCACCTTAATTATGAATCTTACGTAAGATTTCGGAGGGGGGGGGGGGGGGGGGGGGGGGGGGTAGTGAGAATCTTACTAAATCTTACTCGGGGGAGGGGGGGGGGGTCAAAAAGTCATGAAATTGTCTTACGTAATTTATGAACGGCCCCTATGGTCTTGCAAAGGAGCATATGCAAAATATGGCAAAGCTTGCAATGGCAACAACAAAAAATACACATTTGCAAATGCTACAGTCAAACCCTATAGCATTTCTAGCAAATACAATTGTTTACAAATTAGGTTTTTGTCACTCTCTTTTCCCATACGATTTTCTCAGCAAAAATTAATTGTTTATGAATTTTGGTTTATGTCACTCTCTTTTTTCTATACAATTCTCTTACCAACATTTTGCTATGAAACCATCGCTCACAATTCGCTGCAAAGTTTTGCGATTGCATAGTTTTGCAATGTCATTTGCACCGGATCGTGAATTGGAATATTAAAGCCCAATTTCCATGTGATCTTATCTTATCAAATATCAGGGAGGACATCACATGCTATTAAGATAGCAAATATATGCTATTCACTCTCGCATTCTCCAAGCGCATTAGGTTATGTTCGCATACTTTTTCTTTCTTACAAAAATTTGATTTGATATCCCTGATATGGGATAACTTAACTTAAGCCCAATTTCCATGTGATCCCTGATATTTGATAAGATAAGATCATATGGAAATTGGGCTTTAAGCATTTTTGACATTTGAACGCCGTCGCATAAATCTCCATTTACACGACAGCGAACTTGTGCATTGATGAACCACACCGACGTAGAAATACCGAACTACTAGTTCGACGTATCTCGCATTCACACACTAAAAGCTACTCCGAAGTCATACGCCGGCGCTCAAGTTCGATGTATGTGAGTAACGTATATGTCAAAGTGTAAAAAAGTCGGAAATCTTTGGTAAAACTTCCTGCTTAGAAGTTTTTTGGGTCTTAATTAAATAATAAAAAAGAAAAACAAAACTATTTCACAACAGAACAATGTACAAGGAACTGTACAAACAAACTTTGAGCAATGCTCAGGAATCTCGACGAAAAACAGTGCTGGCGGAACAAAAACAGAACCGTGCGCTGTTGCAAGATCAGCAGCGAGACATGGAAAGTGTAATTGCGTCGGCTTCTAGCAAGGCCAAAACAAAAACCAACATAAAATTTAAGCAACGCAATTTCCGCGACATCTTCGGTAGCCGCCATGCTCTTATGATGTCTGAATGGTTGCGTGAATGCCCAGAACAACTTTCCGACTGGTTGTTAGTACCTTGTCCGAAAGGACAACGTTGTATGGTAGTAGCCTGCAATGGACGTACTGAAATGTTCAACAAAGCTGGTCGATGGCAGCTACGATTTCACTCGGGCCTTCCCGGTGATGGTGGTGGGCTTCACACGATTACTATGTTGGACTGTGTGTATGTAAAGGACTTGAACACATTTTATGTGTTAGACGCTTTAGCGTTTGGCAATCAAGATTTATTAGAATGTGAAGCACAATTTCGTTTCTTTTGGTTGCGCTCCAAATTTGAAGAGTTTGAACTTGGTGACTTGATCAGAGGCAAAAATGAAAAACGTTTTGTCCTCTTGGAACAACATGACTTTGAGAATGGTATAAGTGTCTCTGTAGCGTTACAGCGCTTTCCATATTGGGCGGATAATGTTCCTGAACTTGATGGTTTTCTTTTTTATCACAAGGAAGCCAATTATACCTGTGACATAACGCCTTTGGTTGGGTGGCTTTTTCCTTTTATGGTGCCAGAGCTACTGGAGTATAAGGTCAGCGAAGCATATGTAAAACCTTTGAATTTTGTTAACAACCAGCAATATATTGATGAATTCGAAGCAAAGTTGGATCAAAAGAAACATAATCGACAGAAATCAACAAACGCAATTGAATTAATGGATGCAACGCAAATTGAATATAGTGATGATAATACGCTGCTACAGTTGCTACAAGCAGAACGTAATTTGGAACTTGAGGTTGAAGTGAATTTGGAAGAGCAGGAGTTCAACTATTAAATAAAAATGTTGTTCTGCCAGGTTTGCATTTCATTTATCCTGACAGTTTTGCAACTGCGCATTGAATTACTTTTTCTCATCCTTGTAGTATAGAGAAAAGCATTGAAAAAAAAAAAAACAGTGTTTAAGCATAAAATCTTAATACGCTTATAAATTAAAAATAAAAAATCACAAATTACATTTTCATAATGGTTGTACAACGAAGTTGGAAAATTCAAGGCGATGTAGCATCATCAGCGATTTCAGTTGCCACAACATCAGTTGCTAAGTCACTTTCAGTTGGTGGCGGTAATTCATCATCTGAAGACTCAAATGGATCAAATCAAACAACACATTCGATTGCAACCAGCATTACTAGTTCGTCAAACAAGGCACAGGATACGGGAGCAGCCCCATCTGCACAATCAACAATAGCAGCCTCATCTGCACCATCAGCAATAGCAGCAACTATTGCAAGCAATAGTGAAACTATTGTAAGTTCATGTATTAGGTGTAGGGAACTTTTTTCTTTTTTATTAAAAAAAAAAACAAACAAAAATGGTGTGAAATCCGATGGATAGGCTTTCTAGCTTTATCGTGTAGATAGACGACATCTAATCTATTTACCAAACGCGAACACTAACTTTCAGCTCTTTGCGGCTCTGCCAATTAAGCACAACCTTCTTTTTGATGAGCTCCCTCTTTAAATCTTTCTTGTACATTATCCACTACAATGTTGAAAATGCACTTTTTCCTTCTTCATGTTAATGGTACATAAGGATGCCAGAAAAATAAGTTGCAAACTGTTTTTTTTTTTAAATTTAAGTCTGACCGTCTCCCTGCTGCCAACAATACATAAAAAAGAAGATACAAAAAACGAAAATTTTTCCTTACACCTAATAGATTTTTCTTTTGTTAACAATTTATTTTTTAATGAATAAAAACAAAAAGAAATATGTCACCACACCGCAAATGGCTGAAAATATGTTACAACGTTTACAACAAAGACTTTGTCCGCCTATCGTGGGATCAAATGCTACTTCCGAGGCTGTGATGCGTTCCTTGGAGCTATTACGAATTAATGTTCAAAACATATTTGATAAGGAAATCAATGACGTCGTTAAGAAATTCATGGATGTATGTAAAATATTCCTATCGACGGTCCTTACACATATCGTGCTTTACAGGGCGAGCAAGCAATCGATTTTTTGTAAACTGAAATGATTTTAAAATATTTGTTTCATTGTCAGTATTTAATAGACCAAATTTGTTCACTTTGGACTATAATCACTAAGCACAATATATGTACGGAGGGTCCGTCGATATATAGCTTAAAATTTTTAATAAACTTTTAAATATGAATTTTCAGACCTATTTTAAGCCTGCTTTTTGCAACATTAAAGAAAACATGGGTAACAACTCTATTTCAGACGATATGGTAAATTAAAATTATTTAATGATATTGCGTCATGTGGGCTTTATGCTCTATAGTCTAACAACCAAATGTTATACACATAGGGTGTGCTCTAAAATTTAGCTACCAAACTTCGAGAGTAGATATAGGATGCAACAATGTATAAATCATTTAAACAAACATATTCTTATGAGGTTCTGTATGATGTTCCTGCGTCACAGAGTACACTGCATTAATAATAGTAAAATTACTTACTATCGAAAGCTAAGATTCGTTGATTTATCGAAAACTATGAATAGTGCTTCCGAAATCGTTTTCGGAATGGTTTTCGGAACCGCTTAAGATGTACATACTATACTAAAATTCATTCAAAAACCTAACACAAGTTTTCATTCACATTTAAATATTTTTTATTTTTAATTTTAATTATCCAGATTTTTTAACTTCTGGAGCCTACCATGTACGACCATGATGTCTGTACATGTCTGAGTTGTAATTAAATATACCTTTCAAAAGAGCTACATTTTAAATGTGTATATGCATATTTTTGTGGACTCCTTTAAGCTTCAAACTTAAAATATTTTCGTGTAAAAGTTAGAAGTAAATTTTTTGTTTGACAGAAAAATATCTCTAACTTAGAGCTTAAATTTCATACATGAGTCGTTCTTTTACAAACCAAACAGTTTCTGACCGCCACATTTTAAAATCGCTCAAAAATTTTTTACGTATTCTATGAGTTATATTCGTGGACACGTGTGGCGGAAATTAATTTGTTATTGAAGATATCCAGAGATATCGAGCTGTGAAGTTCGAAGGTTTTACGTTTTATGGTCATATTAAAATTGTCATATCTCCGGTAAATTTTAACGGAAAAATAGTTTTTTTACATTATTTTAAAGCTAAAAAGATAAGCTTTTTTATAAATTTTTACTTATGGCATTAAATGAAAAATTAAAATTTTTTATTACAAATCAATTGTTTAAAGTTAGTTAAAAGAGCGATGGCCATTCGATACGAAATTAAAAAAAATATCACTAAATTCCTCGTCACATTTCCTTTAAAAACTTATTTTTTCAGAGTGGTAGGGCTATCTCAGGTTTTGAATAAGAAAATTACAATAAATTTTGAATTCGTTAAGTTAAAAAAAAACTGGAACTAATTATAAGTTACAAAAATGAATAACACCCAAATCATGAGAAAAGGCTTAAATTTGCTATACTGAATAATTAAGTTTTAAGCTATAGAACAAAATAACTCACGTGATAATATATCTTATAATACTTATGATATTAAAACGCTCAAATCATTTTCTTTGCGATGCTTTATCCATTTCGCTAGCTACAAAAAATGACATGTGTGCTGCTTGAGAATTCTAAAAGTCAGTATACTACATTTCGCGTAAAACCAAATGTTATACACACTACTACTACTACTCAGTTGGTGCAACACGTGAGGGCTGCTGATTTACCTGCTGGTATTCCACTGCGTTTAGGATTAAAGCGACCAGCGCCATTGCCAAAAACTTTAAATGCTAACGAACCATCTAAAAAAGTTTCTTCCTTGCCAATACAGCAACAGCAGTTGAGTGCAACAACTACTGCAGCCAATACAACAACCCAGTCGGTGGATACAACTCCCGTACGGAAATTGGCAGTAGCCCAACCAAGGCGTCAAATTTTTTGGAACACTGCAAATATATCGACAAACACAAATTTTGTACTGGACGTTCAAGCAAATCAGGCATTTGGTTTCGGTACCGATGGGAAAGAGCGTCTAGCCAGCAAACATCCTGAATTAATACGCTATCTGCCCGATGGCGATGATCGTGATTGGCTTATATCGCAAAATATCATATCACAACAGAATCGGAATTCTCGGTTTCTCTTTCTCATATATGATGAAGTATTTAAGCTATATCAAAGTAATGAACTATATAAAAAGAAGCCCAACATCAGTTTGTCAATAATGCATACTTTTAAAGTGCCCGAATTTATGATACAGAAAATGAAATTGTTTTTCGTTGATTTAAATATCAAAAGTCGAGGTTTGATAACGAATTCATTTTGCGCAGCCTCAGTACAGAGTAATAGTCATTTAAGAAATGCACTCTTGCAAGGTCAGACTCAGAGCCAAACATTGTCCTCGTCTATATCAACTACAAGTGTGGAGCCAACTACCAGTTGTATCAGTGGAAGTAATGCTGGTGGAACTATTACTACCGGTAATGCAGTTGTTCAAAGTAGTTCGACGTCATCTGAAGGTACAACTTCTACTCTGATTTCTTCAAAATCGAAACCAAGCACGTTAAGCTCTTCACATGCAACATTAACAGCGCTTCTAAATAACTCAACAAATAGTGTCGGCGAGTCTATTATAAGAACAACTAGTGCTACCAGTAGAAGTACGGCCAGTACTTCAATATATTCTAGTGAAAAATTGGCTAAAAAACCAGGAAGTAAGACAAATTGAAAAGGTGCATATTATATTTGATTCCAAATCATATAAATGCAACTATCTGTATGTAATTAATAAAGTAAGCGGCCATTTCAAATATAGCTGGCAAAAAAAAAAGACTTTAATTTAGTTTTTTAAATGTGTTTTCCATTGAAAAAATCAAATGGCAATGAATCACAGAATATTTTTAGGTAGTATTATATACGACTCCAGTTGCAGCCTTTGCTTAGTAAACAGTTAATCTACATCCACACATACATAGTAGGCAATAAACATGTATGTTATGTACATTTTGAAGTGAATCATATGAAGCCAAGTTAAAATTTCAATAATCCAGCTCAGCCTTGCTTAAAAACTTGGACCAGCGTTTGTTGTGATGTTTTTTTTTTTGCTTCTTTTTGCAACTCTTGGTAGAGTTTAACAGCTGCTGCCAATTCTTCTCGAAAAACTTTACCACGGCGATCTTTATCAAGATTTGTTTGAAATGTAATGTTAAGAAAGCAAAAGTGATGATATGTCCGGTTTTAAGCAATTCTTACTAATAGAGTAATAAGAAGTTTGCTCAAATAATAATCTTTGATTTTAATTTGTTTGTTTATGAACAAAAATGTACCATTTGTGTTCTCTCCAAATGACTTACACCGCTTTTGCAGTGAACGTGTTTATTGAGCACTTTCAGCATATGACAAACTTAATTTTATGGGATAGCCAGTTTGGAATTAAAATAATTTCATTTTAAAACTATTCCATTAAAAACTGCTGACTAAAAAATGTCTTAAAAACTTGAATAATTATAATCATTATTCTTCTCATCGTCTAGTTGTTCTGAATTTTCTTTCTCTTCAACTAGAACAATTTGTGGTGGTGGATTGTAAAGTAGTAAGTTCAACATGTCTATTTTCTTAGCCTGTGTTACTGGTTTAGGGGACTTAAATAAACTGCATTGCTTATTTCCAAAAAAGTATCCTACTACTCCTTTGACCTTTTTGTTACCTTTTTTTTGACTCGTTAAATAATTTTTTTTTTGCTTGAAACAGGTTCAAAAGTTGCAGGTACTCGAAAGGAAAATTCTGGTGAAATTATAGCTCATAATATTGAAATTTACTGGTGGCTCATCGAGCTTTTTTGTTTTTCATACGATTTGCATGAGGAGAAATGCTTGACAAGACATTTGTCTCTATATCTCGTGAAAAAAAATGTAACATAAACGGGACCTAGCCTATTGGAAAGATCATAAAATTTTCTATAAAAAAGATACATGCATTTTTTTCGTAAAGCAAGCGCTTGAGCTTGGTCGGGTCAATCCCGGCCATTTGGCAACCCTGATTGCCATGTTCAATTTTAAACATCAAGTAGTTTTTCTTCATTCAAATAACCTGCATTTTTCCGCGCTTCATCATTGGCGCGGCAATTTTTTTCCCCCTAGCCTATCCTATCGCGCCAACGACCTCTTCAATCTCTTCATCCAATTATTGTCGATAAAAAGTTCATGACTAGCGGCTCATATAGGGCTTAGCGGTATGTTGGATTTGTTTATGATGGACGAACGTACGAACAATTGCAGAGTAGTGGAGTACCAGATTGACCAGATTGAATTGACAAAACAACCTCTTTCGATCTATGGTAATAACTCAATATAGCGTAAGTCTTACGTTGAAGCAAAGAGCTTATACTTACTTACTTAGATGGCCATAACAACTCGTTGTCAGGTTACGGCCGACCTCATTAGCTCTCGCCAGGCGCCTCTGTTTTGCGCGCGCCTTCTCCAATCGTTAATGCCAAGCGTGGTTAGGGCTTCCTCAGCTTGGTCTATCCACCGGAGGCATGGTCTCCCTCTTCGTCGTTGACCGGGGACCTTCCCTTCGAATACCTTTTTCGCTGGAGCTTCTTTATCCATACGATGGACATGACCCAGCCAGCGTAGTCGCTGTATTGTTATACGCTTAACTATGTCAATGTCGGCGTAGAGCTCATACAGCTCGTGGTTCATTCGAATGCGATAGTCGTCGCCAACTCGAACACGACCAAAGATTTTGCGGAGAACTTTCCTCTCGAACACCCCAAGAGCGGCTGCGTCTGTTGTCGAAACCACCCATGCCTCAGCGCCATAAAGAAGCACAGGTAGAATGAGCGTCTTGTAGAGTGTTAGCTTTGTCGATCGAGAGAGAGCTCTGCAACGTAATTGCTTACTGAGACCGTAGTAGCACCTATTAGCAACTGTTATTCTCCGCTTAGTCTCCAGACTGACATCGTTATTGCTGGTTACGGCAGTGCCAAGGTAAATGAATTCCTTGACAACTTCTAATTTACAGTTGCCCGCTGTAACATGAGAGTCTAGATCCCGTGCTCTCTTGTTGTTGTTAGTAGACATCATGTATTTCGTCTTGCCCTCGTTTACCGTCAAACCCACTTTGGCTGATTCCTTTTCAATAGCAGTGAAAGCAGCAGTTACATCTCTCTTACTCCGACCGATAATATCAATATCATCAGCGTACGCAAGGAGCTGAACACCTTTGAAGAAAATGGTGCCATTATGATGCACACCGGCTTTTCGTACGATCCCCTCCATAATGAAATTGAAGAGATCGCACGAGAGCGGGTCGCCTTGTCTGAAACCTCGCTCGGTATTTAAAGTTCCGGAGAGGTCATTCCCTACCTTGACGGAGCTACACGTATTGCTCAACGTCATCATGCAGAGCCTTATCAACTTTGCAGGTATACCGAACTCAGACATTGTTGCGTATAGGCAATCCCGCACTGGGCTATCGAACGCAGCTTTATAATCGACGAAGAGATGGTGAGTGTCGATTTGATATTCATGAGCAAAGAGCTTATGCTGTATTAAATAATTAGCGTATATCGAAAGAGGTTGTTTTGTCAAATGCTCACAGATATATGTACATATACTGGGCATGGTGGCACAATTTTTGAAATTTCCCCCAAACAATGCTCAATTTGAAACTAAATGACCTACTTCAATGCAACACAAATCATGTTGGATGTAGAGAACAGAGGTCGTCTAAGTGCATACGCTGCCAATACCACGTGTATCCATTGTAAAATAGCAAAAAAGTTCTGTATTTGCATGAACCTTACTAAGCACTAAAATAAAAGTGCTTCATCATGCTACAAGATGATAAAATTCCTCAGTGATTTCCAAACATTTTTCCCGTGGTACTTCACTCTCTAGCGTATTCTACATTGTTAAGGCAATTCTGAGACCGAATTTGAATTATGTGTTGTTTTTATTGAGGGGCGCCTCAAAAATCTAAAATTATTTTTCAACCTTTCCAGTTCGTCGATAAGAGTTTTTTTTCTTAACTGAGCTCTTAGTGGACCCAAGCAAGACCCTGGTATATATTTAGAAAGTATAATTTATTAGCTTTAAAATAATGTGCTATTTATACATATATTTTTATATTAGGCAATTTATTTTTACCAGAAAACAAAAAAGAAAAAGAATAAAGAATAAAATATATATGGGCAACAATCATATGTTATACACTGAACCGCTGGTCCCAGAAATTCTACATAAGAGTTATTGTAATTGGGTGGCCTACGGCAGCGGCGCAGGGTTCAAAACTCCTAAAAATCCAATACCGTCTTCGCGGCGTCCTTCGGCCGCGGTTCGGTCTATAACGTATCCAACACTGGCTTCGGTGGCAACAGTAATGCCGCATAAAAGTTAGGATGAGTGAGCGATTCATGATTTAAAACACCCAAAAATCTAACACCGACTTCACGGAGGCCTTCGACCGCGGTTCAGTCTATAACATGTAATTGTTGCCCATACATATTTCATTGTTTTCAAAACAAAGAATATTTTTTTTTTGTTTTTGGTATAAAAAATTGATTAATATAAAAAATATATAGTACAAATAGCTCATAATTTTAAAGCTAATGAATTATACTCTCTAAATATATAAGTATCACTATAGGTTAATAAAACATTTTTTGGAAAAAATAACGGTTTCTTTCAAAAAAAATAGGTCAAAATTTTTTAAAAAACCTCATATCTTAAAAACTATCCAACGGATTTAAATTTTTTTTAGACCTCATTAAATTACCTTTCATATGATATCCATATTTTGGAAATCCATTCAGGGGTTCCCAACTTATAGCGTTTTTTATAAAAGCTATATCCGCAACTTCCGATGGCTATATCTCCTAAGCCAGATCCGAGCGATAATTTTTTTTTGCAGATTTATTGTTTATTCATAGCACGCTACTTCTCCTAAAAAAATAAATAAAATCTGAGAGTTGTCCCTAAAGTAAACTTAAGCCCAAAATAAGTTTTTGTTTTTTCCCAATGATTGGTGGAAAACGGTTTTTTCAAAAGTTGACTCAATAAGCCCCTAATTATGTGCGAAATTATATTTCGGGCATATCTACCGATTGTCGGAGTCCGAATCTTAAAATAAAAAATTCGTTTTTTATTATGTTAGGTTATATATTAAACTAGCATTACCCTGTGCGCATCGCTGCACCTCAACCGTGGTGTATGTTCGATGTGCAGTCTGCGTGAAAATTCTATCTAAAAAATACTTTTGTATGAGGACCACCCTTAGTATGCATCCAAATTAAAATTTTTACAACCTAAGCAGTGCCTCTTAATATAAAAACCACGTGGTGTAAATTCCATGAGAATCGATTAAGCGGTCTTCGAGAAAAGGATATTTAAAAATATTTTTGTGTGAGGACCACCCTAAATAAAAGCTTTGTAGCCTAAGCTATGCCTATTAACATAAGAGCTACGTGGTATAAGTTCGGTGTAAATCGACTAACCTGTTCTTCGCGAAAATGATATTTGAAAATATTTTTGTATGAGGGTCACCCTAAGTATGCACCTTAAATACAATTTCAACGACTTTATCTGTGCCTCTTAATATAAAAGCCACGTGGCGTAAGTTCAATGAGAATCGATTTAGCGGTCTTCGAGAAAATGATTTTTAAAAATATTTTTGTTTGAGGGCCACCCTACATATGCACTCTAAATAAAAGTTTTGTAGCCTAAGCTATGCTTCTTAATATGAGAGCTACGTGGTGCAAGTTCGGAGTGAATCGACTAACCTGCCTTCTCGAAAATGATACTTAAAAATATTTTTGTATGAGGGTCACCCTAAGTATGCACCCTAAATAAAATTTTTTTAAGCTTATCTGTGCCTCTTAATATAAAAGCCATGTGGTGTAAGTTCCAAGGGAATCGATTAAGCAGTCTTCGAGAAAAGTTTTTGTCTGAGGGCCACCCGAAATAAAAGTCTTGTATCTTTACCTATTCCTCTTAACATAAGAGCTACGTGGTGTAAGTTCGGTGTGAATCGACTTACCAAACTTTGTGAAAATGATATTTAAAAAAATTGTTGTGTGAGTGCCACCCTAAGTATACACCCTAAATAAAATTTTTACAATCTTATCTGTGTCTCTTCGCATAAAATCCATGTGGTGTAAATTCCATAAGAATCGATTTAGCGGTCTTCGAGAAAATGATATTTGAAAAATATTTTTGGGTGAGGGCCACCCTAAATAAAAGTTTTGTTTGCTATGCTTCTCAACATAAAAAATACGTGGTGTAAAATCGGTGTGAACTGATTAACGTGTCTTCGTGAAAATGATATTTAAAAATATATTTGTATGAGGGCCACCCTAAGTATGCACCCTGAATAAAATTTTTATATTCTTATCTGTGCTCCTTCATATAAAGCCATACTGTGTAAGTTTCATGAGAATCGATTCACCTGTCTTTGAGAAATCGTTATTTTTAAAATATTTGTATATGAGGGCCACTCTAAATAAAAGTTTCATCGTCTTAGCTATGCGTCTTAATATAAGAGACAGGTGGTGTAAATTCCATGTGAACCGATTAAGTGGTCTTTGTAAAATGCTATTTTAAAAATAATTGCGTATGAAGGCCACCCTAAATTAAAGTCCTATAGCCACCACGCCCCTGGTGTCTAATCCCGTTCATATTTTGTGAAGTGCTTAACATAGGCTATGTGCATCCTGACACCGAATTTTAAGACTCTTGCTATCATATGAACCAAGATATAGCGAGTTAAAGGTTTTAATTGCACGTAAAGTGCCACGCCCCTTGCTTTTATCAAAATAAAATATAGCCCATGTTACTCAGGAATAGTGTAGCTTTCTATTAGTAGAAAAACTTTTGGAATCGGATCTGTAGTTCCAGAGATTACCCGGAACATACAAACAAACAAACAAACAAACCTTACCTCTTTATACAATAGTATAGATTATTTGGGCTCCAAGAAATTGTTGGAATTTTTGGTAAGCTTTCAATAAAATAAAACTTAATTTTCGATAAGATTTCCGCTCTCTAGCCATTTTTGAAGCAAAATATATGTATTTAAAAACTTTTTTCTTGGTGCTTTACTTTTGTTTTTTGGTTCAAGAATTGCTAGAGAGCACAAATTTTGTCGGAAATGCACAGTTTTTTTCTTTAAGACAAACAAAACTCCAACAAATCGTTAGAGCCTGAATTCAAAAACAATTATTAAAATTTTTGAAATAGCTTCGAAAAATATATCGCGAGAAATTTTGGAATACTTTCATATAGAAGCAGTCCTAGACTTCGGAAAAGATTTTAAATAAAGTTGTTCCTACCAAGAAAGTATTCACTCTCCATTAATTTCTTGAAAAACTTATGGAAATTTTCCACACACATTCCATAGGCAGCACAGAAGAAAATTTCCATGTTTAGCGAGGCGAAACGTTACCACATTAGTTCAGAAAAAGGATAAAAAACTAAGAACAAAATAGGTTTAATGTTTATTAAAACACAAAATTTGTATGTATGATGATTTTGTACAACAGATTAAGAATCACTCTACTAAATCGATTGCAAACAAAAAAAAAATATATATGCATAGCCTAATTTTAATTGCCTAAATCTTATTCACGGGAGAAATACCATTACTTTTATTAAAGTGGAAAGTAAAAAAAAAGTATAAGCCGTGTTGTTCCCGAAGTGTAATAGTTCAAGTTTATTTTTATTCAAAGCAGAGGCTGACGGGCTGCGGATAGGAAACGGCAATGCTATGTGGTAGGCGCTTTTTGCTGCTGTAGTGCAGACAATAAACACATTTCTCGGACGATGCGATCGTTGCGCGCGGAACACGTTAAAAACACCCGAGATTTGCAATCCACTATATGCGTCTACAAACAGCAGAATTTTATGAGTTTACAGTTTTTTCTAAAATGAAAATGAAAATTTTCGTGTGGATTTTAGATATGCGATGGATGCTGTTTCAATGTATTGTTTAGTTTAGTATGTTTGTATTGGTACGTACGCGTCGAATGGCCATTGATATTTTGGAGCAAAACTTTGTCTATATATCAGTTGGAGAACGATCGCAGAAGTGTACGGTGATATACGCAAATCCTTTTCGTTTACTTAGAGCCTGAATAAACTTAATTAAAAAAACCAACATGAGTGCTCCAGTTGTCGTAAGTAAAAGTGTCACCTTATCCTGTAAATTATGTATTAAGTAAAAATTAAATTTTTTTTTCCTACGTGAACAGGATGAAGATCTTACACCCGAGCAAATTGCTGGTAAGTTACATTTTGGAAACTTTTTATGTTTTTGTTTATCAACAATGACTGTAAAGTTTTATTTAAAGGATATTTTAAAAGGATATGATTTATCAAAGCACAATTTGTATTCTTCATTACAGTGCTCCAAAAAGCTTTCAACAGTTTTGATAACCAAAAAAGTGGCAGCATTTCAACTGAACTGGTTGCCGATATTCTTCGACTGATGGGTCAACCCTTTGATAAGAAAATCTTGGAAGAACTTATCGAAGAAGTTGATGAAGATAGTGAGTTGCTTTGAAGT
Organism: Tricholauxania praeusta; assembly: GCA_949775025.1. NCBI lineage: Eukaryota > Metazoa > Arthropoda > Insecta > Diptera > Lauxaniidae > Tricholauxania > Tricholauxania praeusta. The sequence continues at coordinate 5,796,818 of OX459028.1, read as the reverse complement.
GTTAAAATGGTTCAATTTTATAACTACAACTCTTTTTCTACTTTAAAGAATCCGGTCGTCTCGAATTCGGTGAATTCGTTCAGCTTGCTGCTAAATTCATTGTTGAAGAAGATGCTGAAGCTATGCAAAAAGAACTTAAGGAAGCCTTCCGTTTGTATGACAAGAAAGGAAATGGCTTCATTCCAACCACTTGCCTAAGGGAAATTTTGAAAGAATTGGATGATCAATTAACAGAACGAGAGTTGACCCTCATGATTGAAGAAATCGATTCTGATGGTTCTGGAACCGTTGATTTTGATGGTAAGAAATTAAAAAAAAACAAATTCTTAAATCGAAACGTCAACCGAGTGTTTTTTGCCGTAAACAGTTTTGGTTAAAATTTCAATTGTTGTTGTTAACAAAACTATTCTTTTATGGATGAGTACAAAACCAGTGAGGTTTGAGACAAGTTTACATTCAGCGCCGCGCTCGTTATGAAGCTACAGATAAAATCTGCATTTTTTTCAAAAGCTATTTATTTTTTCTCTGACGCATTTTAAATGGCAGAAACCCGATCTGGCTTCAGAACTTTTTAACTCTCAAAACTAAAAAAATCGATTTTGTAAGATAGGTAAGAGTAAAGGATTCTTTCTCTGGGGAAAAGCTTCTGGAATATCGCAAATAATTTCAAAATTTCATTTGCGTGCAAATAAATTTCTGTTGACAAAATGGCAATTTTAGATACCATTCATTTATTTCATTAATTTTCACTTAAGTAACAAATGAAACAGGGTCTAATATTTTCATAAAGAGTAATTAGAGGCTTGAGGGGCTACAGAAAATCTTCCACAATCAGTTTTTAATCTCATGTGATTAATAAGAACACAAAATAAACTCATTTTTTCCATCTCAATAATGATGGTACTTACGGCGGCTCTAATTTTGGTCAAAGTAATTTTCCAGTTGATTAAGATTGCAAAATTTCTGTATTAGATCTCTAGAGTGAAGATTTGCGCAAAATGAACTTTCTCTACTCCGTAGAGGCTAAGATCGTTAGGTCTCTGTAAAAATTGACAGCTTATGATATTATGAATAACAATGAATAATAAAATAGAAATTTGATTACTATTCGGAAAAAATTCAATCCGTAAATGTTTCTTAAAATCAAAGGAATAGCATGTTATCATGCATATGTAATCACATTTACGATCTGTATAGTGCCTCGGCCTAGCTTTATCTCATTGCCATTCTGTTGTGTTCATTTAGTTTTAATACCGCAATAGTGGAGAATTTTTTTCATGAAAAGTTATACCATCGAAGCATTGTTGGAGACTTACGAGCGAGTAACCGTAAAGCAAATCATTCTCCGCTTGGCAGCCGTAGAGTTTGAACCAAGAGCTATCAACGCAGTATATGGGTACTTTAATCACTGGGCTACTGTGCCCCAAATGCCATCAGTGTTTCTCAATACATGATGCTTATTGTTAAGGGTCAATACCTAGTTAAGATCCCTTAGGTTTGGTTAGAGATTTGGAAGAAATAGAGATGGACTTGAGGTCGATGCAACATAAATTTAATTTTTTAGGTCGCATAAGCTTCAACCATAAACCAGTGTGTCTATGGCATCAATGGTCTTAAATTGTGCTTCAAAAAATGCTAATTCAAGCTTAACTTCACTGATAATTGTAGTTCTAGATATGTTAAAAGCATTTCGGCACTTCACGCCCTCGTACATAGTAGTGCATATTGCGTTGGTAACTCTTTCGCTCGTTGAATAACGACGCCCCCAGAATTTTGTAGCATTTCCAACCTTTTTTTTGGCTTTTATCAATTCAAGCCTCCTCTTATTGGCTATCAATGCAATATATTCGTTTGTAGGCGACAGCTACATTTTCCATTTGCTTCCAAAAGTGACCAAACTCTTTGAAGATTGAGATTAAACGATGACACACTTTCAAATGACCAAAAATATTTTCGAGTAATTCGAGCTTATTGTGTTAAGTAGCTCAAGATTTGCTACGATGATTTTAAAACCCTCTTCATCGAAAGTCATCATGAATGTAACTCTGAGGTTACGGGAAGAAAGTGTAACGATGACAAATAATTTATAGGCACTATCATGGGTTACTGTTGCTCAGAAAAATGCTAAAGGCAAATTTACTAAGAGCCAACTTCCCATAGCCCTCGTACAGGGAGGGTTCTTTCTAATAAAAAACAAAAAAAAAAAAAGGTGTAATGTTTTGCGTTCGTCTTAACATTTGTATTGTGAATAATGCAAAAAATTTACTTAAAGAGGGCATTTTAAGTTAAACGAATATTTCTTGGTTAAAACTGAGCTTATGAATTTCAATGAAATGTAATATCCCTCGGCAGATTATTAAATACAACGAAAATATTATAAGGGTTGAGTCAAATTAAAATGATGCTTTATGCCGATGGCAACGAAAATTTTAATAACTCCTGCTTAGATTTAGCAACTGTCAATCAACTTGAAAAATTATTATGCCAGAAAGATCTGACTCCATTCCCTTTTGTCAAGTCACAGAAATTTTCTCAGTGAAATATTGAGTTAGATATAATCTTTCCACAGAATGAACGTTTTCCAGACAGTATCAGTATTCTGATATCTAAAGGTTTCAATGTATTTAAAATTATCACGCATTATTTTTTTTAAATACAAATCATCCATAATCTGTTTGCTTATATCTATGACACTGATCAACATCTCACATTATAATTTCCTATTAATAGCGAACATCCCACACCATGGAATCTCGTTTTATTGTTATAAATTTTTCATTCTTTTTTTAGTTTTTTTTTTTTGAAATTTTCTTGACTAATCAAAAACAGCAGCATTTTAAGTTTATTTTTGAACTCTATTGCTGTTTGTGAATTCGGCTATTTTATTCATGGAATAAATAAAATCACGATCTTGTTTAAATTATGAAAAAACTCGCATCAACGCTACCAATTCATATGCTCGCAATCAGATCTGAAAATGTTTTCTTTGTGTTTATTTACAGAATTCATGGAGATGATGACCGGAGAATAAGCGTGCTACCATGAAAATGGATCATTACGCTCATTGCTCTCATTGATCACTGATCGTTCTCGCCTCTCTGTGCAACTTTTTGTTTTGTGTATCCACGTATCAACATCCGCCACGATCATCCGCATCCGTTAGAAATTATACTTAAGATTTTTTTATATGTATTTGCAATAAATGTCTTCATCGACGAACATCAACCTCTGCGTTGCAGCCGGTTCCAAAATGAAAATGAAAACATAAATGAAAATAAATTTAAAAACAATTTTATCAATGCGCGCTGTTTTATTTTATTTTCTGCTTCGGTTCTCTCTGATACTCATCTACAACAGCAAACAATTAATTTTATCAGACAGAGCACTAGGTCGTTGATTAGTCAACTTGTGTGCCAATTAAAGTCGGCAGTATTTTTGTAGTTGACTTAAAAAATTTCTAGCTGTTTTAATCAAAATGTGTAGGCAAGTTGTTTACGCTGATTTATTTGTTGACGAAACAACTTATCACGATCGTATTCATAATTAAACAAACGATACGTGGAATTTATGCCATCATTAACTTTATCAGTTTTCAAATGCTAAGCATGTTATTTTCTAGCAATCATCAATTTAATTATTTTTAAAAGTTCATAAATAAATCTTCCTGGATGAGTTCAAACTTTCGCATTGCCATTGTGGGAGTTATAAGCCTCTGGCCAAGGAACGAAAAATGGTCGATGAGAGGTTGTGGGGAAAGAAGGAAAACTATTAATCGAAACTGATACCTATATGACAGCGGGCACGTACCCTTCGAAATTTTTAGATTAGTTGTGGAAACTAAGACATTCTAAAGAGTTTCCAATATGTAAGAGATTTATACATATTTCAAATACACTGGCTCGACACATTTCCTAGGAAGTTTTATACTGCCAAAGAACAGCAAGATGCCTTATGCAAATATTGTGTACTTTTTTTGTAGGTGAATGCATAGAGGCACTCACAAACAGTTCAAATTAATGGTTTCCGAGCAGATTTGCAGGCAAGAAACCTCGAAAGTTAGACTTAATTGTTTCATAGCAAAGTGTATATCTGTCGACATTTGACAAAACAACCTCTTTCGATCTACGGTAATAATTCAATATAGCCTTGCTTTGAAGCACAGATATACATATGTACAATTTACATACGTATATGTATATGTCCACACTGATATTACAGGTAACAGATTTCGTTAATACATAATAATAACGAAACTTAAACTTTGGATCCTCCCTCCTAAGATAATTTTGTGGCTATGACCCTGAATGTCAAAAAATGTTTACGAAATATTTGTCTACAATAGTTGCGTTCCTGTACAATAATGCATAACTATAATTTGCAGGTTTTTACAGGACTACTTAGCCAAAAAAGCGTTCATGTACTCGAACAACCTTTAAATGAGAAGGGAAGTGAGAGAGTAATTTATGTTCTCTCTTTGAAAGAAGTTCTAAACACAATTGGAACGAGATGCGAGCATATGAGGTGCCGACAAACCGAAAATTTGTCAATATATGACAAATTTTAAGTTTTCGTTACTTGTAAAGTATGCTTAAGGCTTAAGCAAATAAATAAATTATTGTAGGAGAGAAAAAATATATCGCAAAAAAAAGCGTGCGGCAAGATTTGATTTGGCTATGATGCTTTGAAGCAGCACAATGTACTGAATAAACCTGAAGTGCCTCACTCGACTAGCCTCAAAATGATGAATAAACTGATAGCAAACAATTTTAAATTAAAATGAATTTTTAATCAGAGGATCTCAGAGAAGTGTGAAACATCTGAAGTACAATTTAAGGCACTTAATATCTGAGGTATTTAAGTCATCTGTCAATGCTTAGAGTTTGGGTAATTTTTTTAACTTTTCGACTTCTTTTCAAAACAACAATAAAAACGAATTGGTACGATTTTGGGACTACCAGTTCCTGTGTTAAAAACTTACAGGATGTATAATATGGTTTTGTTTTTTTAGAAGTTTTTAAAACCAACATTACGTATGAAGACACCTGTTACCTTTAAGTTCCAGATATAATTTTGCTTTAGTGCCCTTCAATAATGTTGCAGAAAAATTGCTTTTGCTTATCAGCACATTGTTTTATTATAGCGGGTGGATAAGTGTTAAGGGAATGTTAATTGATTGATAGTCTCAACTTCACTTTCAGAAGCAAACCTCTTGATACAAATTTGAGTGTTTGGATCGTGAGTTTTATGTAGCAGAGAGGCATAGTGTTGTTGTGACTAAAATTTTTTTGCTGATAACGTTTGCTTATCATACTCGAATTTAAATTAGTGTAGCTGGTCTCCAAAAGCGGTGTCGCTTGCAAGCTTTTAGTTGAAAGTCAGTAATTAACAATTAACATTTGAAATATCAGAGTACTCTAAGGAGAAATCAAGTGCTTAGCTTTGATTTGCTATACCAACCTTGTGACTAAAATTTTGAATCATACGAGAAAAAATAACTTTGTAACTTAGAATACATAATAATAATATTGATAAATAAATAGAAATACAAAATGCCGCATAGGTATGTAAAATATAAATTCGATAATATATACATATAGCAGATTGGAAAAAAGTATCTAAAGCTGCTCCAGAATTTTAAAATTATCTGGAAGATCACACTTTCGAGCTTGTTGTCAACTAAGTATTTCGCGGTAGTATTCATAGAAGTCTTGGATACTCCTCATTTCAGTGTTCTTCAGTGTTAATATTAGGTTTATTGACTGAATTTTCATGGTATGATTAATTGTTTACCGGTAGTCAATAAATTACGTCTAAATAAAAAAAAATTATATCTGTTTTTGATGTTCGCACATCACGCAAAAACTACTTAGTCATTTGGATGAAATTTGTTTAGTTTTATTCTTTAGACGCTTGGTCTCAATCTCCAATAAAAACTATCATGATATTCCTATGAAATATCAACTTATTACAGTTTTAAAATTGCTTAAATAAATTAATTTCGCAAAAAGAAACCAGCATAACAAATCGTTTTTTGATCGAAATCGATTTTTGTTTGTTCCATGGCAATGCAATGAAATATTTATGGAGGAGAAAGAACGGAATATTCAAATTGTACTCTCTCGCTCTCATTCTCTTTAAATTACATTGCAAACAAAACAACAGGGGCTTTGCGAAAAAATAATCAAAAAAGACAGCCGGTCAAAAAAAAAAAAAAAAAGAAATTAGTAATTTTATACATGTAATGTTAAAAATTAATTAAAATACTTGGAGTTCGGAAAAATAAGAAGTAATAATTTATTTCCCTTGGTTTGAAAGATTACTCCAGGGAAAATACCATGGCAGGAATGAATTAAGTCCCCAGAAAATATTTTAGCATAAAAATTTTGAATTAATCAGATTGCTTCAAAGATAACACAATTTTTTTAAGACTTTGATAATTTTTCGCTTAGAAAGTCTGAGGATTTTGCTTTAAAACGATATAGGATCATTTGTTACATTTTTTTAAAGTATTTATATCAGAAAAAAGCAGAGCTGGGCATGACTACATCTTTCGTTCCTCTTCAATTCATGTGTTGTGTTTTAAGATTTGTGCGAAGCAGTATTGCTTTGTTCGCTTTTCAAATCAAACTGAATTGATTTTTACGCTCTCCGCTTTATATCCCAGCGGTAAATATGTTATACACAACATCGATGAATAGCTATACTCATTGTAGGCAGTAATGCTCACAACCCCAGCCACAACTGTAAATGCTTTTTACAAAGGGATGGCCGCTTTGTAGGCAGCTTGCCTACATCTCTATATACAATGTGTAGCAAGGGAAAGGCAGATTGCCTTAAAACATCGCTTACCAAGTGCCTGTATAGTTTACCGAGTTGCCTACATCTCCACATACAAAGTATGCAGCCAACAGGTAAGACCCCTTACATCTCCATATACAAATCAGACAGCAAACAGATAGACTGCCTACAACTCCATATACAATGCAGGCAGCCAACAAACAGACTGCCTACAACTCTATATACAAAGGAGGCAGCCAGCAAGCGGACTGCCTACAGCTCCATATACAAGGCAGGCAGCCAGCAAACAAATAAACAAAATATCACAGTAACAATTTCATTTGTGAAACATACAACACAAAGGGTATAGCTTTTCATATATGAAAATTCAGAGTACTTCATCGATTTGCCGCTGGGATATGTACGTATGTATGTATATGACAAAGGGACGTCTATAAATTACGTGAGGTGTTTTTTTAAAAATTCGGACCTCCCCCCCTCCTCTCGGTGAGATTTGGTGAGTTCTGGTGGGACCCCCCGTCTCCCTTCCGTGAGACTTGCCTTATAATTTCTAGATGTAATCTGCTCCCTGCATTAAAAAGTTGACGTGAGATTTTTGATGACACCCTCCCCTGGTGAGATTTTGTCGGACCCCCTCCCCCCCTATTTTGACTCACGTAATTTATGGACGGCCCCCAAGTTATTTTCATTCTGCTGCAGTCGCGCGCGAGATACATTTTGCGCATCTACGGCCAAAAGTGGCAAAACGCGGCCGCAAACCCAACAAACAACAAAAAATTCAATATCTACTGCGAGTGAACTGTAGCTATTTTTTTTTCAGTGTATCCAATTGGTCATTTTTACCAGTAGAGCGCCATCGCACCCCAGACTCCAACCGTAAATACAAGCGCCACACTGCGGCATTAAAACTCGTAACGGCAACGTCACCAACAGCTGTTGCATTAAGTGAGACTGACACAACGAAACGTCAAACGATGGCTGATGCTGAAAAAGAGGAGGCCAGGAATTTGGTGAGTTTCGCTTATTTCCTAAAAATCTATCATTTAAATTCAATGACAATGTGAAAATTAATCGCTAAACCTCTGTATTTCACTGTAGCAAATCGAATTCGAATGGGTGCTCCGTGAGGAAGTGCATTCGATATTAAAGCAGCTGCGTGGAATATTGATTGTAAGTTGAAATATGTTTTTAAATGGTTAGGTTCTTGTGGCGACAGAATTCTATAAGTGTTGACTTTGAAAAGATTTTCAGGTATAGTTAGCACTAGGGACAAACTGCGCTAAACTTATGCATCCCGTAAACTCAATACGAAATGTAGAAAAATTTTTTTTTCATGATTTGCCATCACATCATGTCACATCATTATCATGTCACACATCGCGTACGTGATTCCATTATTGTATCATGATTGCACACCTCGAAAACCTTGCCGACGATATGTGCTCTCTTTCATCGAGTTCTACATGTCAGTAGTCGACGCTTAGTTTTTCAAGTTTTATAATTTCTTGGCGTTCCGTAAAGTAATACACTTATTTTGTAGAACCGTGTAGTATTCTTATCAGCAGTGCTTTGAGGTACATATATTTGAATATGAGATTGTTGCTACATATTGAAAATTGTGAGCTCAATCGTTTCTGAAATTTGAGGGTAATGGTTTTTTTTAAAACTTATCCTACCTATCCCATAGGATGCACGCTTTCTGAGTTATCACATATTCAATTTAAAATCACAGCAGATTTTGGTCATCGATAGTAATCTAAGCTTTCCTCTATCTCCTAGGCTTTCTATCACTTCCATAAAAATGCTTTACAAAGTACTTATACTTTTCATTGACATAAAAAAAAAATAAAATAACCCAGTAATATTGTTTTTTGGCTAAAATTTCCCTGAGTTTACGTATGTATGCTTTCAGTTAAGACGTTCTGAACTTAACAACAAATGAGGCATATATTTTCCACCTTTAAGCAAATATAATTCAGAATCCTGACTTGCGCAGACAAACCGATAACGAATTCAAACGTATTAAAATCCTTTGAAACTAATTATTCCAATCGCCGAAGGTTAGCATGTGTTCTCAAGTAAAATCTTTGGATTTCGAAATGTAATGTTTCTGAAATCGAAAATTTGGCGTTCGCAAAAAATATATTTTTCGTTTTTGGCACTTTGCTAATACATATAACCAAATTTTTAACTAATTCTTGTCTGTTTAATTTTTTAATTGAATCTCTTTAAGAGCAATTTCTCTGTCACTCTCTCAAATTATTTCACTACTGACTTAACTAAAAATTTAACTACAAAAGTAAACATACACCAATCACTGTGAAAAATGCTTCTACGTTTCGCTGTTTACGCTTCATATGATTTCTTATATCAGGGGTTGAATTTAAGTTATAAAATGCCTTTTTATATGAAATTTGTTAACCATCCATAAAACTCGCTTGTAGATTAAACGTTGCATATTGCCAAAAAAATTTTCCTCGAAAAAATATTTATTTTGCCATTTGATTTCAAACATTTTTGTAGTGCATTAACGAAATAGCCAGCTCGAGCGTATGGGGCGCCGACCACTGATAATATAGTGTAATAGATATCTTTAGAAATATCGATATGGTTATTTTCCTTAAAAATTATGGGCACATATATTTTAATTTAAAGCTTATGCTTCGAGTTACTCAAAAAAAAAAAAATTAAGAAAGGCAGGAAAATGTACATTTTTTCAATATAAGAAAAAACACAAACTTTCAAAAAAAATTCAAATATTTTTATGCTTCAAGGAATGTGCTCATCGTTTTCCAGTACCTTTGTATGAAAATGAGGGTAAGAAGACTGAAAGGTTCATTTTGTCCACCCCACCGGATCAACTAAAAGCGATTGTTACGCTAACAGGAGATAGCATTACACAGGCGGTAAGATTCTTACGTTAAATTCGCAAGGATATTTACCTAAAACACCTACTTTTGTTTTGTATTTCAGGACATCACTTTCAAGTTACTCAAAGCCCCCAATCAAATGCAAAAAACATCCATAACACAAAACTCACCATGGAAACTACAGCAAGTTCAGGATGCTGCAAATCACTTACAACAAGCTATTAATCATATTGACGACGTAGCTGAGTCGTACCATTTCAAGTTTGTTTTCTAAATACTTATTTATTTTAGTCATTGTAATGTAAATTTTTTCTTCAATTGTAGAACATCGGACGAAGTTTTGCATGTAGTTGCAAATATTTTACAAGCTTTGCAACGCGGTCGTACAAGTCTTGTTATTCCAAAAAAGAAACCTATCGATGAATTAATGAAAGGACGTAATATGGTAACCTTTCAATTTAATAAATTTGCTTATGCAGCCATAAAAACTTTTTCTTCAATTTTTAGAAATCTTTAGCGCCCAATTTGTCAGAAGATTTGGCTGTTAGCTTTTATTTACAAAGTCATAAACTAATAATAGCAGTTTACCAACTAACAAATATTCAGGGAACAATGCGTTATGATTCCTGCCAGGCAGAAGTATCTGTTCAATGGCTTAATGAGGTGCTTGTTTTGTTTACAGTTGGCTTAAAACTATGCCAGCAACTTAAAGACAAAGTGAGTACAATTAAGTGAAATTAATCTGGTTACAGCTACAGAATTGCTTAAGGATTTTTAGCTTAAATTTTACACTTGTATAATTTTAATTTTTGTTCAATACTAATTTTTCAACTTTTAGATTTCGGTATTTTCAGTGTATAAGGATTTCACTGTCGGCTCTCGTTCACCGTCGGCGCTTTCATACTGACATCAGTCTTACTTAAATTCATAGTTTATATTTTACGTTTTCTATCGATATGATATATCGAATATTTTTATATATTCTTTTTTATGTACTTGTTAAACTACGTATAGTTTTCAAAAGAAGTAAATTGGCGGAATTTGTATTGTACTTAAAGCACTAAATTCATTTAATAATTAGACCATATTGTTAAAAAAAAAAAAAAAAAAAAAACAACCAAATAATCTTATAACACTCCAAAATGTGTCCTTCAATTTTTTTTAAAAAATGGAAACATCGAATTGAACGTACATACCTTTAAATAGTATATACACATTTACATAACTGCTAGATGTTACACCTATGCTTAACTTTAAAATAAAATTTAATGTTGAAAATAAATTTACTTTATTTTATTAAATGTAAAAAGAAAACACAAATAGTTATTGTAACTTAATATATTGAAAAAATATTGCCTTATTGCATGTGCTTATTTTTTTATTGCAAAAATATGTTGATATTTTACTGCCTTAATGTAACTTTAATATATAATAAACTTTTGACGCAGTTTGAATTATAATTTAGCGTTTCATTGCATTGCATTGGTGTGCTGTGAAAATTAAGGGAACATAATTATATTTACTTAAAAGTTAAAAATCTAGACATAAACCATTAAACAAAAAATAGGTTGGGAAAGAAAGCAGGATGAAAGGCCTCAGCGCTTTGTAATATGATATGAGTTAGAGTTTGGATTGCATTTTCAATATCCTCAAATCCAAGACAGTTACAGGTTTTTAAGTACGCGTAGGTATCCGAGGATTCTTCATAAATTCGAGAACATGTATGTCCCTAGTAAAGATGGATTTTCTGCGGCTCAGCATTTTCGTTGCTAAATAGGTGACATTCGAGGTGGAATATTCAGATGTTATTCTAGATCTTAAGCATTTTCTTAAATCCTAAAGACACGAAGTTCTTAGCTTGAGAAAAATGTATTACTTTTTTTAAAGTTATTGTATCGTCCTGTTCAATTTAGATTCCGTCACACGCTAGCGATGCTGCTGCATTTTTTTGGGCATTATATACATGGGGGGGGGGGTTCGGTGTTATGACATGGTACCGGCTAAAATAGCATGCGCGATCTTATATGGCAAGTTCAACATATTCAAGATGAAGAAATCTTCCCACCGAATTAAATAGGCGTTTATCTTTATCTTGAACATTTCGTTAAGAAAGGTCAGTTTTAAATTAATCAAAAATGTGATATCACTCTCAAAAGCTTTTCATTCACAAAAGCAGTCTGTTCTTGTAAAATAACTAGGAAGGCATTTAACGGAAGCTTTATAAAGTCATAGAGACTTATTTAAGTCTCTCTGCATATCAATTTCTTGTTAGTTGAGTAAAGTGAAGTATTCTCCGAGTTCAAATGCGGAACCGTTCCGTCTTAACAACATCGGTTAGTCAAATCAGTCTGGCGTTACACAGCCACGCAAACGGTTGTCTCTCCTCCGAAAAAGAAAATATATAAAATCATCAAAGTTGCTAACAATTTCTTAAATTAATTTGAGCAGTTATAACAGATACGCATCTAGTAAGTCAAACATTTTTAATTTTTGTTTAAGTTTCATGAAAGAAATTACAATATATAAAAGTGCACTGATGTTAAAGAAGTTTTGTTTTTGTTTGCAAGTTGTGTAGAAAACCCTTCAGCTCTACATCATGAGGCAACTTATGTGTTTTGTGATTACTTAAGATTTGTGAAACCTGTTTAATTAAAATGTATGTTGAAGTTGCGCATGCTCAGATGAATTCTCCGCTGCTTGACTGACTGACTGACTGAGTTACGCGCATATCTTTAGCTGCAGTGACCCTGGCCAAATTAAGCATTTCAAAGCTAAGCTTGTTGTATCTACAACGTTTGGAAAAGAAGTCATCTGCAACATTAAAATTTATGACATATGTTGTGTGTTGTTGAGATACGTCATTCGTTTTACCTTCACTTTAAAAGTTCATCTGGGTCAATTTTGAGGTGTCATAATAATGAGGCAATTAGCTTGGAAGTGTTGACTATAATTGAAGTGTCGTATGACTGGGAAGTTATGTAAAGCATTGTGTATTTTTATTATTGCACTTTTAGTATTTGATTTGCAAAACGATTTACTTTCAACTCAGCTTACCGTCAGCAGAGCAGTACAGAGTGAAGTGTTGAATTCTTGGCCTAAAGTCTGTACAATGCAAATATTCAAAATTTGTCTAAGATTAATATATTAAAAAAATATTATGTCTCGGTAAGTTTTTTACCGAATTATTCATTTGTAGATTTGTTGGATGGATAAAATCTTTTAATAAAATTACTAAATTAATTTTTATTGGTGGAGAAAATTCCATGAATTTCATCTCAAAATTTTTATCTCAAAATTATCTAAAGTCTTTTATTAAAATATTCAATCTGGAGCTCTTACGAGTTCGGATTTTACTTTAATAATTGACAGAGGGCTTTGAGCGAAATATTATTAAAACTTTTATATTAAAGTTTTTTTTAAATTCATACAATTTTGTCAGGTACAAAGTTTGGTACTATAATTTTTTAAAGTCGTGAGCTTTACATCAGTGACCCAAAAAGTCAAAAACTAGACATTTTTAGCAGTTTTCCTATTTTTCAATGTGTAAATATATCGAAATATGTTGAAAAATCTTATAAAAAGTTGAAAGATGTTGAAAAAGTCAAAAATGTCGAAATGTTCAATATTAGAAAAATTTTGAATTAGACGAATAATTTTGAAAAAGTCGAACAATTTTGAAAAATTCGATAAATGCCGAAAAGTCAATGCTGAAATAGTCAAAAAATGTTGATAGGTTGAAATAGTTGAGAAAAACGAAAAACATCAATAGATGTTGAAAAATTAGAGAAAGTCGAAAAGTGTCGAAAAGTATCAACGAAAGAGTAACACTAGCGGGATCGTGTCAGTGAATATTAGCATCGTTTTTACTGCAATAGAAATTTAAAAAAAAAAATTATTAAAATCGGCTCAGTATATTTTGCACCAAAGTGTTACAAACCATTTCCATGTAAGCAATTTTATATAAATACATAGTACAGAATATATTTCGAAAAAGAAAAAAATCTTTGTTAGTTTGATTTGAGTAAGTAGTCATTTGCTTTCTTCATCTATGTACATCGTAGCAAACAAAAGATGACTGCTGACAATGGTGAAGTAGTGCTAGTAACTGGTGGCAGTGGATTCATTGGCCAACATATCATTAAACAGTTGATTGAGCAACAAGAACAGTTGGGCATACGTGAAATACGTTCTGTGGATATTGTGCCGTATCAAAATGTTATAGGTAAACTTAACATTAAAAAAAAAAATCATTTTAAAACTATTTTTTATACGGAATTAATTCCTGATTTCTAGGGCATGCAGAAACCACACACTTGAAAACATACGTTGGCGATATTTGTAAGCCTGAAGCTGTGGACAGGGCATTCGATGGTGTTGACAGTGTTTTTCATTGTGCTGCATATGTTAGTATACAATATCCTCCGAATAACGAAGAACTGGAACGTGTAAATGTCGATGGTATGTGTTTTTTCTTTAAAATTGCAATAGTGTTTTTTTACGGAATCGTTTGATCTTTTAAGGTACACGTGCCGTCGTGGATTTGTGTGTGAAACATAGCATTAAGCGACTAATCTATACGAGTTGTGCCTCAGTGTGCATGGTACCTTTCAAGGGACACAGCACATTTACGATTATAATAAATCAAACTGAATCAAAGGCAACCACACCCATATATGATGCCCACAACTTAGATAGCTTTGAGAAAAGCTTCTTGATTCCGGGCTATTCAGCTTCAAAGCTGCGTGCTGAAATGATTGTGCTTAATTCAAATGAGGCTTCATTGGGCAATCAAAAAGGTTTGTATGCAATGCTGTCCGTTGCCTAATAAATAGCATTTTCTCTTCCAGATCTTCTTTCAACAGTTGCTATAAGGCCAACGTTAACCTATGGCGAGGGCGATACTCATTTTATGCCAAGTGTTCTAGCGTATTTGGAAAAACATGGCTATACATATCCTCGTTTGGCTGGCGCAGGAGGAAAACAACAACTGGTCTATGCAGGTATAACTACAAAAGAGTCGTAAGGCTTTTGGCTTTACATCTAATGCAATGCAATTTTGTTTTCTATTTATAGGCAACGTTGCCTGGGGCCACATATGTGCGTACAAAACGTTGAAATCCAATTCAAAGGCTATTGCCGGTCTACCAGTGTTTATTACCGATGATACGCCTATTCATGATGTGTGCCGTTTTATACAGAAAACTGCTTTATCGGGTGAAAAGTTCAAAGTGAATTTAACTTTTTGGTATCTGCCGCATTTCCTGTTCTTCTTTTTGGCCTTCCTTACCGAAATGCTGCTTAAATTGTTGTATCCATTGACCAAATATAGGCTAAAGTACTCATTGCGCGCAATCGCTTCCTTTACGGCATCGGTTTTGATGTTTAATCGTTTGCGAGCTTCCATTCACATTGACTACACACCGCTGTTTGATAGTGATACCGCCATGCAGCGAAGTGCCCGCTGGTATATGAAATGGTGGGAAGAAAACTTGGCCAAGTCACCATCTAAATCTGCGGCAAAAAAGAAATAAGAGAATTCGCCAGCTATTTGGTCAGTCAAATCTTGACACATGAGATAGTAGGTGTAGATAAATAGACTCATGACTGTTTGGTAGTGTCGCAAATAGTTGTATTTCTAAGCTTTAATATTAACTTTTGGTTATCTTAGGTTGTGCGCCAATGTGTAAAGATTTATGGTATTGATATAATAAATTTTTGTACAAAAACCTGTAATTTGGTAGATTAAACTTTGCATTAAAAAACAATTATTCAAAAGTAAGAGGAAAGAAAGTTTCCATCTATTCGATGTTATTAAACTCCCACCAAATAGTGTGGCAATAGTGGTGCCTCTGATAATGGATAATCTCCTAAGTACTTTTCATCAGTGTCGCCACTACTCCTTGGCAGGTTTCTCATGTTATATTGCTAAGCTCATTTTGGCTGTTGAAAAGAAATCAGTTGTACGCTCGAAGCTGAAAGTACAGGAGGGTAAGTACCAAAAAAGTCCTTCCGAACATTCTCAGAGCTTTCAGTGTTCAAAAAAGAACCACTGCTATGACTGCATGTCTACCCAAGACAGCTAGGTACGTTTATGCCTCCGATTCATCAGCAAAGCACGGCTTAAGAGTCGAGATAAGTGTTTAAAGTCTTCAGATAGCAAAAAGACATTACATACTACGGCAGTCACAGAGCATGTAAACGAGGAAGACTTGGACTAAGAAGAAAAAGCAATTTTGATATGATGTAATATGTATGGCATAGCAACCAACCACCTGAAAACTGTTTAGTGAGCTATTTAAGTAAACTGCTTTACGACTTCTGTGGGTAACCGAAAAATATGTATTATAGAAGGCTACTTTAAGCTGGACCTTAATTAGACAAAAGAGAATAATATCCGTGAAGAATGCGGGAATCTACGGTAAAAACCGGAAGAAGTTAAAGCTTGTTACAAATTGTATAGGATGTAGCTTTAGCATAGTAAATATCCTATGTACTTCTAAAGTTGAGAGAAAAGTGGAAAAAATAAGACGAAATACATTTTTAAAATCCTACTTTGCATTTAAGGAGTTTTCTCCTCAAGTCATAACAAAATAATGAAAGAATTAATAGACCGCTAGCTTAGTAAAAGGTATGTCCGACTATAACGGTCGCAGCGTTACATCAAAATTAGAAAAAAAATTTTTGGAATCAAGTCTGAGTTTCTTGAACATGATTTCTCAGAAATTGTTCCGAAATATTCTTATTTCATCAATTCAAATTATTAACATCAATTCAAAAGAGATTTTCAATAAAGTCTCATGCTCTAAACTTTTTCGGGAACGCTTAAAATTCGAAAATTTATTCAATTTCGGGTATATATATAATTATTAAGAAAATAAAAATGGTTACCAGAACTGCAAAATTTTAATTTTTCGAAATTAAAAAATTTACGAAAATTTCATAGTTTTACTAAAAATAAAATTTTGATTTCATATTAAGAGAACAATTTTGCCACCCGGGGCAGTCGCTACCTTTGCTTCTCCTCGGTATGCTACTGTGTGGCTGAAATTCTTTATTAATTCTTTTACTGCAATAATCAAAAGGAAAATCGTTACCGCGATTTGAACATCTCCAGTTTCAGCCAACTCCCACAAAATATTTTGTTTTAGCCCTTCCTTTGTATCAATGATGAAAAAAAAATTAATCAAAATTAATTTTTAAAATTACCGAGAAAAATTTCAACCTTGTGAGTGGTGTTTTGCTTGGACTATATTTAGACAATGAGCTACCGATCCTATTAAAAAAATGTTGTGCTTCGCTTAATTTTTGCAAAATATTTATACAGAAAAACCAACATAAAAACGTTGCTCCCTAAAAAAAATCAGTCATTGTTTGAAAAAATTACACTGTGTGCAAAAATAAGACTTAAATGCTGAAGGAACATTGACTGATTTCAACTTATGGTAATTTGGGGTCGCTGAACTCGAATCAGCAGAGTTTTTTCAGGCGAAAATTCGACTAAAATGCTCAATAGAGTGGCTAAGAAATGGTAGTGTAAATAGAAACATGTCTTTTCATGAGGACAGGTTTGCGAGTAACTGAGATATTTACTGGAGACATTGACTTCAACAAGATCAACGCTAAAATTATAACCAATTTATAAACTAATAAGATTGAAAAATAAAAACACAAATCTATTTTATTGCTTCCCAATTCCACTGCACACAGTGTTATTATTGAATTAATCGATAGGAAATGATCGAACAATATTTTTGGGCTTAGTCAAGTGTGCTAATGAATGAGTTCAGAGCAGGATATATTCGGTAATTTTTTCAATGCAATACGAACAATAAAAATACTAAACAGATCATAACTAACATCAAATTCAAAGCCTAACATTACATATAGTACCTACCTACGTTTTGTGAAATAAAACAACTGGTTATCCTTTGAACAATGTTCGTATTTATATACCTTTTATTTTTAATTTTATATATATATTTGCTTTAGAGTTTGTTTTTTTGTCTTGTTTTATATATAATTATAATATATATAATTTTTTTTTCACATACACACGGCACGTTGTGAACAATTGTTGTTGTCTTCATATCATTATTCAATTTGATAGCATTACAAATATGGTTAATCCCATCTAAGTTACCAACTGCTGCTCCGCCTCTCGGTTTTTGTTCTTCGTCACCATAAACTTTTTTTTCAACTTGCGGTCAATCTTGATTGGTTTAATCAGTTATTAAAATTAATAATAATAATAATTATATATATATATTTTTTTTTATTTTTATGGTGTTTTCATTTTCAATATTTTTTTTTTGTTTTTCTTTTTAAATATTAAATAAACTGTCTTGGTTTGACTAACTTAATAATTTCTTTTTAAGATTTGTTTTTAGAAGAATCTTTTCGTTACTTTATTTCGTTACTTACATAAAACATTTTCCTTTAGTTTAATATTAAAAAGTATCTGTGTAAGTGTCTTTGTATTTGTTTTTTTTTTCTTACAAATTTTCTATTGTTATCTTCGGTAAATAAGTATTTTTAATTGATTTTTGTTTTTTTTTCTTTTTACAAAATTTTAAATTCTTTCATTATCTTAGTCGATTTGTATTTTCTTTTCCTCAAATAAACAAAAAACAAAGAAATTAAAATATTTTATTTAATGAATGTTTTTACTTCCTTGTATGTTAGTTGTATCTGTAGTTTGCTGTAACTGCTGTAACTATACCTGTTGCTTTAGCAATAATTGCTTATTTACACAATTATATATGGTATTTATTTGTGTTATATGCATGGATGCATATAATTTTTACTAAATCACGAAATCGTTTCAAACACGTTTTCCAGTAAATTTAAGTTTAGTTCAATTGTAGCTGACAGTGAAGGAGAGTTTCAGTTTCAGTGACAATTTCGGCTCAGAAAAAATGCTTGCATGGGGAGTTGAAGTTTCTGAAAATTTCGTTTGGAGTCTGAGAAAAACAAAGAAATCTACATTTGAAGTCAAGTAAAGTTCTAATTAAAGCTCAGTGTAGTATATAAGTTTTCGTTTTTTTTTTGTTATTTTCTTTTTTTAAATGGAATCAGCTAAAATTAACAACATGCGGGTGTTGTCAACCACAATTGTATCTCAATGTTGTCCAAAGTACTCAAGAAACTGCTTACTTATAGCTAAATTTAAGTAAATATATATGTATATCTATATAGATATATATTTATTAAGTGTATATAATTCACTGTAAGCTTCTTATTTGATTCTCTTTTATTTAATAAGATTACGCCTATGTATGTTCTGTCTTGCCCTTTCCTTAAGTGGTAATTGCTTTTAACTGACATTATTATGGCCCAGTCAATTTCACAGGAAACAACTTTAGTCTACCTAAAGAACTCAAAAGTATGAAATTTTCAGCGGCCTTTGCTTCGGAGCATACATACAATGTATATCAAACCTGAAATTGTGTACATTAAAAATATGTTAAAAAGTTACAAAACTTATAGCTAAGGAAAAGCCAACATTTTGATTGTAAAATTTTATACTCGTAGCCGTGAACTAAAATTGGCGTGCCTAGTGCTTCTGGTAAGAAGCTCTTAATATACTACGTAACGCTGTTTTACGACATTTTTGAATTGATTAAGAACGAGGTGGCTATATGAATATCTCAGTTTGGTTTTTGGAATTCAAAAGTTGGTGACTTTTTTTTTTTGAAAAATGTTAAAGTTTTGTAGGTAGGAAGCGGTAAATTTCATCTTGACCCGGGTGCCGTATGTGCATAGTACGCCACTGTTTACTGCGGTTGTATTTGAGCCGAATTGAAAAATGTTTGGGTGCCAGATAATAAAAGTTTATTATCCGTAGCAATTATGGTTTTAGCAATTAAGATTTCTGGCACTGGATAAGAGTGTCTGTTTTCACCATTGCTTTTCTTGGTATTAATGGCTGGTGTCTAAAGGAGTGATAGAGAATAAGTCGATATGTATTATTTGCAATCTACTTTTACCACCAAAATTCTTGACAAGGTATCGGACAATATACTTTTGGTTGTGCAAAATAGAACAAAGATCGTACGTAAATCCAATAGCTCAAAAACGAAAATTCTTTCGACACTGACTGGATACTGTGAACATTAAAGATCAAATCAAAGTAATGACCTTCATATCGTGCATCGTACCGAACACCATGACCAACCAAAGGAGAACTTCAAACTAGATCGATATAAATATGCAGATCAGGAGAAAATGTCATCAGAAAGTTAGTGTACGCTGCTCGAAGAGAACAAGGCATAGTTTGCTACAGTACATTATCGTATATCCAACAAGAGAGCAACCGAAAAGGCCGAACAACAATCTCTTGAAAATATCAACGTAGGCGGAAATAAAAGAGCACATGGACTGACCATGTAGAAATTTAACACGGCGGTTAAATTAAAAGTTCAGTAAGATTTGTTTCATTTTCGAAAAAATTAGTGATCGCATACAGAACTAGGAAGGTATCATTTAGAATCATTTTCTTGGCTTTTTTCGCACAAGTACGAATTTACTTGAAACATGCATTTTTCTGCATCTAAGTTAGTGCTAAGAAATATATTCGTATACAAAAATTTATTTCAAATGTGTTGCGCATATAGAATGTAGTCCCAAACATTTAAGGCTATGAAAATAATGAATCTTTAAGTTATAATTCGATAACTACAATAAATAGGGGAAAACACTAAAAGTTCTTGTCTACAAAAAATTGCCTTTAGATTATTGTACGAAGCATTGTAGGCTTTGACCTCTAGACACGTCAATTTAAACTTGCACTCGAGCGCCGCAGGCTTCAAAATTTCCAATCAAAATATTTAATTTTTCAGACTGGAATTTATCAGTTTTAGAGCTGTTAATTTCAGGAAACTTTTCAGGCCTTGAAAAATTCCTAACCCACTCAAGAGTATATCTTCCAAGCAGCATCTAGTTTTTGCCACTTGATAAAATTATTTCTTGTTCATACGAAACAAAGTACTCGTCAATGAAATCCCTCCAGCAGAATTCTTAAGGCAGCCCATTTCCAAAACGACTTGGGATTCATTTTGTCCATTATCAAATACAATATTTAATAATTTCAATTTGAGGACTTTAATTTTAATATGTACGTTATATTACAACATTTCATTTCATATTCCTTTTTGAATTTTTTTTTGCTGTGTATAAAGTATTAAAAGGGTTTTTTTCTTAAGTTTTTTTTTTTGTTTTGTAAATACTATACATTAACTTTATAACTCTTTTTTTTTGTTTTCAAGATTTGGTTTTTTTCCATTTTTGTTTTTCATTTATTAGTAAAGTGTAAAATATATATAAGATATTGTCAATATAGTGAAAAGTGTTTTGTCAGGAATTCTTCAGCAGACTGTGTGGAGAATTCAATTGCAAAATATTACTAGGGTTTTTTTATCAATTTTTATTTTAAAAATATTTTATAGTTTTTTCTTTCGAAAACACTTTCACAGCAGAAAGTTTCGAGTTTTTTTGTGTTTTTTTTTTGTTTTATTCTTAAACATAAGCGGAAAACAAATGCAGTGTGGCAACGTTGAGGATGCAACAGAAACTAGCGGAGTAAGAGAGAGAGAGAGAGAGAGAGGGGGAAAAAAGGTGGATTCGTTGGCATAGAAATGATGATATGTCTTACGTAAAAATAGTTTTTATATACTGTTGTTGCATCATCCTCAAACTTTTGCCAAAGCTTAAATAAAATTAATTAATTTTTTATTTTTAAATTTAAAATTCGATTTAAGCTACCATTGTCTGAAATTTAAAAATAAAACATTTAATTGAAAAATACATAAGTGAAGATAAGCGCTTTATATTCATGAAATGATTTTGTTTTCTTGAATATTTTTCCTTTAAATTTAATTTTAATTGACTAAAATTGATTTTGTTTGATAGATGCGTCAAAAATATACTGCCAACGGCCTAATGAACCGCAAAGTAGGCAGCGCCATCTACTAGCAAAAAATGATTTGAAGTTGCTCTTTAGTTTTGTTTTTTCGAGTCAAATTTTATTCGAAATTCGATATGCTATCATTTGTATGTACTTTTTTATAAAAGAAGTCTGGTTCTTGCTCAATTTTCGGAAAGGTGTTGATATGTCACTTGCCACGTGTACCAACGCAAATATTAACATTGACATTTGGTAACTGGTACAAAGTTTTGGTAAATATAATCAAATTATTTTCTTAGTATGGGAATTAGGTCTTCCATGGGGCATATTCACCAATTATTTATTTGAAAATATTTGCAAGGATTTTTTTCGTAAAAACTTTCAGTGCATAAGACTTTTCAGAATGAGTTGGCTAAGGGTTAAAGTGTTTGCTTTGAATGAGAAGCGAAAACTGTTCGTATTATTTTGGAAATCATCATAAGATAAACGAAAGTTAATTTTATGGTGGGAATAACAAAATTTTTAAGAGATAATGCCCTACTTCCATCTCAAATTTCGTTATGGTTTATCCCATGGGACTTCATCAAACATTAGCGGAGTGGTAGAAGATGAGTGGCTTTACCTTATATGCATGTATACGGGACATTTTTTTTATAATTTTGTTTATTGGTCCGTAAAATGCATTATAAGTGTGTGTCACTTTTGAAAAACGATATATAGTCGAGCTTTGAGCTTTCGCTCATGCAAAATAATATAAGCAATTGCAATCGAGACGCTTGCCACAACAAAACAATACGAGCAGTTCTGTTAATGGGTAAAAGCTCTTGAAATTTCACTCTCGTTAGAGTAAAAACATAAATTCGATTCGCTCTCTTTGCTCCTCAGTCTTTTGGTATAAAGAAGTACATACAAATATAGAATATAATGGCGGTTTTTTATTTTCAACGCTTATAAATATACAAACTATGTATATATGTATGTATGCTTTAGTGTTGGTATATTATGGATTACTAATTAGTAGTGTTAATAGATTTTGTTGTTGTTGTTGATTTTGGTAAGCTGGTCAAAATATCTAAATATTGTTTGCTTGGTTTGTTGGTAAATTGTTATTGTGTACAGGGTGTTTTTTTGCTTTTAAAGACATTTCAACAAAGATCAACTTTGTTGGCAGTGGTGATTGTATGTATTGGTATATGCTTATGAGTGTTTGTGTGTGTGTTTGTGTGAGGGGACAATGGAGTTTCTATGTTTGTGTGTGCAATACTTTTATATAAAGTTGTAAAAATACTCTTTATTTTAATTATTTTTGTTTGTTTTGTTTTTGTGTTATACTTACTGTTCAACTTTGAAAATATTGTATGTTTTTCAATAATATATTTTTTTTTGTTTTTATATTTCAACGTTTTTAATTGAACATATGATTTTATTACAGTTTTGTTTTTTTTTGTATTTGTTATATTTTGCAGTAAATAGATTATGTATATTGTAATAAGTATTTTTTTTTTAATAATAATAATAATTTAATTATAATAATAATCATAATATTAATAATAATAATAATTATTATAGTAATCGTAATAATAATAATAATAAACAGTTTTGTAGTTTAATAAAACATAAACAATAAGTTATCAACTGTTGTTTTTATATTTATTAAATATTTATTATATTACAATTTCGCTCAGTCCGAGAAACCGGATAGCCTTAGTATGAAAAATTAAATAAATATCGTTTTCATCAGACAGTCGTATGTATGAATTTTAATTTTCAGTTATCATTTGATAGATATATTATATATTTATTTATATATAAATATTATATTAACATTATGCTAGTTTTATTAATATGTATTTATTTGTTGTTTTCTTTTATTGCTTTTAGAACTTTACTTAAAAATTAATTTTATTTTAAATTAATCAAATTGTTTTCTTATATTTTGCAGTTGTTTTTTTTTTTTTATTTTTGTTTACTTATAATTAACATTCATTAATTTATTAATTTATATAACCGTCCAATTGAATGTGGATATTTTCTTATTTCATTATGTATAGGTTTTCAATTTACGTTTTGATCCAAGTACAAAGTTTTTTTTTCCTTGCATTGCAAATATTTCTTCACCTTATTAATTTTTTTATAAATATAATTTATTTAATAGACTTGTGTACTGCAACTAGAAAAAAAGTAAGCATAGTTGATGCAAAAAATATGCTATAAATTTACCTAAATATGCCAGTGAAGGCAAAGGGGTTATAGAATTTTTCAGTTTATATATTATATTGCTTCTAAAAGCAACAAACTATTAAAAATAAAATAAATTATTTTGTTAAATAATTTATGAGAATATCAAAAAGAATACAAACTGTGACAGCTTGCTTTCAAGAAATAATAATAATAAAAATATAACATTCGAACTAAGAAATTTTTCCTATACTAAAAAAGTTAAATCAATTTATAAAAAAAAAAATTATGGCAGTAAATAGCTAATTGCTTACAGATAATCCACAGTAGCTGACTTTCAAAACGTCAGACTAGTTTTTGAATGAATCGTGCTAACGATAAAAAACCAAAATAAAACATTTATAAATTGAAAATTTTTGCTACTAACAACAATAACCTATAACAAAAGAAATAAATTACTGAATGAAAAACCTTTTATGAAAATAATTAGTAAAATGTTTAAAATTAAACAATATAATTTAATTTTTTACAAAAAAAAACAAACGATTAGTTTTAGAGTTCATCGCGCTAACGATAAAAAACTAAACTAAATTGAGCTATAAAAAAAGAAATGATTTGTTTCACAACATCTCTTTTTTACAGCAGTTCTTAGTTGAGTGCCTACAGATAAACTGTTTCAGCGCAACTATACAACGAACGTTTGGTTTTTCAGAGCTGACGTTTATAATGAAATTTAGAACAAAATACTTAATATTTGTTTTGCCGTTAAGAGAATCGGGCTAAAAACAAGAGCAATAAATAATTCAATGAAGAAATTTCTATGCATACTGTAGTTGAGTTTAAAAATATATGAGAAATTTTAAAGATTTTCATAACACCATTCAAAATTAAAATCATTCTGAAAAAAGACTAAATAACACCAACAAAAAACAACTATATTTTCAATTTATTCTAGGCGTACGTAAGTCTGTAAGTAGTGGTATAAATAAATCTTTAACTTTGGCTAAATGTGTTACATTTTTCTTTTGTATAACGCAACACAGCATTGTGCTACATATGCCTCCAAGTCGAAATACATATACCACCACACTTTCATTCTTATATATTAGTAATGTTTTCATATATATATATATTTTTTAATAATTTACTATAAATGAAAATTCACTTCTCTTGCTAAAAACTGTGTGGCCTGGACTTTTTCAGCGTCCTGTTTAAGGTCTTTTTGTCTTTCAGTTTATTTTTGTTTACCCCTATCTAGCTAACTTAAAGATATTAATTAGTTTTAGCTGTTCCTCGTTTAATTTGTTTAAATAGTTGTTGATTCTTCAGTTTATTTGAAATTTTGTATTTGTAAATGTATTGGTTTATGTGTTTTAAGGTTGTATTGAATTTACTTATTAAGTAAATCATTTAATTGTTTATTTCATTTTTCTTTTATTTAGTTTTATTTATATACGAGTAGTACTTATTTATTTTGTATACATATGTATTTGGTGTTTGTTGTGGTTCGCACTGGTTTCATTATTTTGTTTTCTTTTTTCTCTTATAAAGGCAATAATGATTAAATGTGTTGTCTCTGCATATTTGTTCCTGCTGTTTGCATTGTCTGACTGTCTATTGGCTTGTTAATGGTTATGATTTTTCAGTTTTTCACTTCATTTCATTTCTCTGGTCTGCTTTTCAAAGCTACGTGTATTTTATAAATGTCGCAAATTCAATTATCTTCGTACAATTCCTGGCAACTTCTCTATTATTTTATGTATCTTTGTGTCGTGTTGTATCTACAACTTACATAAACATTTTTTTTTTTAAAAAGTAAATTGCCATTTACTTCAGTTTGTTATGCTAGCAGCCTGGATTGGATTGATACAATGAAAGTTTTTCCTGAAAGTGACACACATATTATGTCCTGAAGAAAAGTTGGCTCAATACTGAAGCAAAAGCTCAATCTCTTAAAATAGCTACTTTTTACGAAAATTTACAAGACTTAAACGAAAATGAAGCAGGATTGGTTCATGGACTTGGAAACCTACAATGCAATTGGAAATGCTTACACCTCCAAAACATTACTTTTATTTCTTGCAGAAACGCTGAAAATAGATGGTCTTCGGATAGCGATGTTGCTGCTTGTTAAAATAAAGAATTTGTAAAAAGTTTTTGCATAAAACATTTTTTAAATTACAAAAATGTTAGAAAAATTAAATGATCACCATTTCGGTAACTACCTCTTCCAATTTGTTTTATATTTTGTATGATTGTACGTCTTTACAAGGCAAAGAAATTCATACATTCCATTTTGTTACAAAGATCCTTGTTCTAGAGATATTGCCAGATGTTAACAGATGTGACAAACATTTTTTTTTTATAAAATTGACAAAAAAAAAAACCGGAAAAAGAATTTAAAGAAACAATTTTGATGTACTTGAAAGCAGAAAACATCAAATTTAACAAACAAAAAGTAGTCCACATCAAAATATGATCTTCAAGGACACCAAGGATTCTTTTGAAATATTCTTGCAATCTGGGAAAGTGATTTTTTATTTTTAAATATTATATATAAGTTGCTGTTAATTATTCTGCATAGTGTGGGAATTTCAAGCTGATAAGTATGTCAATGGTTTCGATTTTAAAGATTTTTGTGTTAAAAAACTTTTAATGAAAAAAGTTTTAAGAAATATTTAAAAATAAATCCGATTGAGGTACTAATTTGAAAGTTTCCCACAATGCAGTTAAATAATCAGTTAGTTATTAATAAAAAAAAAATAATCAAGACAATTTCGGAGATAACATGGATAATTTTAAAGAATTTCACTGCTATTCTTGGAGGTTATATTTAGATAGCAGCTATTTTAACTTGCTATTTTTCACTTACAACTATTTCTCTATATTCTCTCTCTGCTTTATTTTGTGTTTCATAAAAAAGTTATGTTTGTCAAAGTTTCTGTATTTCTGGGACAATATATAAATTTGGTGCACATGTGAAGTTTGAATTAACTTGTCCTTGCCCTAGAAAATAGCCATGAGAAATTTAGAGCCAATCGGGAAAAATTTAAAGCTTTGCAGCTACTCAAATGTGATCTATTTGTCTCAATTTGGTTATACTTGTATGAGGAATTTGAACCATCCAAATGCAGTGCTTCTGAAGGTGCATTTTTGTTTTAAGTTAAGTTTAAGTTATTTTTATGACAGAGCCTTACTTTCAAGCAGTTTTACTATATTTTTGTATAAAACAGATAGTTTGTGAGGATTTTAAGAACAATTTATCTGGAACAAGGCTGTTTCATATAGAGGCCCATCCGGAACAACAGATATATAAAGATAAGATGGAAGTCGTCACAGGCATTACAATGGGTGAACATTTATGCCGGAGGAGACCGATATTAACAAACGTAGTTTGGCAAATAAATACGCTTGTAGCCTTTTAATTCGCTTAGTTAATAATTGCTCAAAAAAAATATCGGGGTGGGTCTTCTTAAGTAAACTTGCTCCTGTCCTAATATAAGCTCATACACTGCCACCTCTTTTGTATGGTCTCACTTAAATCCACGATAGAAAGTCCACAAAAGTCAGAAAAATTATTTTAAGGAGAACTTATTATGTTCAGCATACGAGCTGACATGATTTCCCAGAGTTTGTAGTAAAAACGTAAAGCTTTAAGTCCAAGCGTGGCAGAGTTACTTCATTATTAAGGATTTGCAACAACCTATTGTTATTGATATTGCAACGAACAAAAATTCCTTCACTAGCTAAATTTTAGTACATCATGAGCATGATACCACCCCACAAAAAATGAGATGAAAGTCTAAGCTGCTTTATATGAGTAATATCTCTACATGAGATTTGAAGTGTTAAAATTGAATTTGTGGTCAAAATAGAATTAGGACATTCTGTAAGTTGATACACCATACAAAATTATTGCATTCACAGAACTATTTTTTTTTTAAACATGACATTATTGGAGTAAGAAGACAAGAGTCAAAAAATATAAAGTATTTTTTTAAGTATTTATTTTAGATCGTTGTTTTTCTCTCGTATTTCAAAAATCCCATATTCGAGTCTTTTTGAGTGGCTTATTAACTTCTTGAGTGTCTGGCCCCAAGCTCGATTTTGATATATTAAAATTTATGAAAGTAAGCAATTCTCATCGAATAAGTTTTTGTGGAAACGCATTAGAAGTTTTTTTTTTTTAAATCTGGGTTCAAGTTTCTCTTAAATTTTATTTTTGTTATTTTAATCGCACACTTATTTCGTGCTGTGGTACATTTGGTTTCATATCCTCCCAAGTGCTTGTAGTATTTCGTTTGTAATTTATGTAAATGCATTTGTATTCGTTTTTAATGTTTCTGATAAAATTTCTTATCTACCAATGAAAAGGTTGAAGCAAACATTTTATTTTGCTTTGCCCCAATGTCCTTTGGTTTTTCTATTAAAATTGGTGTTTCGAATTATTAAAATTTCATTTAAGACAAATAAACAAAACTGTCAGATAGACGGACAGACAAGCAAACAAACAAACGAACAAGCAGCAGTACACTTGTATGTATGTTCGCATGTGGGTATGTGTATGGTATGTACGAGTTTGTATCAGGATGACCCATTTTAAACGTTAATTGAATAATGTATCATTGTAACAGGTGCATTGAAGTCAAAACCTTTGAAACAAAACATTTCAAGCTTTAAATTCATACACCTTAGTTTTTAGTTGGCAAACATATTGAAATGTTCTTTCAAGTATTTAAAAAAATGTATTACAATTGTTCAGCATTTAATATAAAATTTGAAGTAAATTTTCTGCAGAAATTAAATGAAAAAAAACACAATTTATATAAAAAACGAATATTTCTCGAAAACTTTGTTTTTTTCAAATAAAAAATATATTTTTTGTTAAGAATAATTTTTTCCCATAAAATTATTTTTTTTTTTAGAGCCTAAAACATTATTAATAATTAGTTAACTATTTAAAATTCATGAATATGTTTAAAATAGAGTCACCCTAATATAAGTATCTATAAATATATTTATTTGTATTTGCTGTCGCAATTACTAGGATGCTTTTACTTTTGGCCCATGCGATCCACTGCTTTGCTACTCCTCCACTTTTGTGCCTTACTGCCCATCTCTCACCCCACAAACTGTGTTCAAATAAATAGCAACACACACACACAGTGTGATTTGCGTTTGTGTGCGTATGTGTAGACGTTGTGCAGACAGTAACAGTGTTGTGCAGGCTGGATGATACGTAAAGCAAAACTTAGAAGGCAGCTTTGACGGCGGGTGGTCGCTCTGCTCTGGTTAGAGTGTTTGGTAAACAATTTGGCAAAGTTACAGGAATCAGTGTTATTGGTTGTGTCCAAAAAAGGGAACGGAACGAATGCTGTGGTATGGTATGTTATGTTATGGTACGATGTGTAATGGAGTAATTGTACTTTTTACTAACTATGGGGCATGCAGCAGCAGTAGCAGCAGCAGCAGCTTTAATCAATGATTCCTCCAATGTATGCAAAATAAAATCTGTTTTTTATCTTTCGTCTCTAAATTTGGTATTTATCGCTTTGTATCCGTATAATAATACATTAAAGTAAATGATGCTTTAACAATTTTAGTTTAATTTTCATTTAAGTATATGCATACCATGTACAGGGCGATTTTTAGTATTTGATTGAAAAAATTAATTTTTAGCTGACGAATTATATGAAAACTTTAAAAAATGCATTTATTAATTTTTACACAACTGCCTCTTTACAAATATTTGTTAATTGATATTTACGCTGTGTGGTAAACTTAAACAGACTGGCAAATTTAAGCAGGAGTTTGCAAATATAAATTTATATTATTGTGATATACAGAGAATATTTGTTTTGCATGTTTGAAAAAATTCTTCAAGATTACAAAAATAGTTTATTATTTATGACTGGTAATCAAAAAAATATTTAGAAATTTAAAATAAGCTATGTATGTATATAAGAACTACTGATGAAAACCTATAATGGGAACTCCCAAAAACCAAGTTTGTAAAAAAAAGTTTCAGTCCACATTGATTTTATGTTTCATTTGCCAGCTAAATAGCGGTGGGCAGTTTCAACTTCATTAGCTCAACTTCGCTTTCTTTCAACGTAAACGATGTATGTGTAAGCATGGGTTTGTGAATTTGAATATTTAATATCCCCTAGGAATAATAATTAGTGCCTTTCTTTACTATAAGAAACTATTATTGTTGTTTTTGTGACACAAAAATGACATTATCAGACACATTTTAAGTTATCTCAGACTTAGAAAAAATCGTTTCTCTTTTAAATTTCAACATACCAACATCGGCCATTGAATTAAAGAATTTTTTTTCCTCTTTTATTTTTTGCTCGTTTAGTAAAAGTTTGAATTTCATGTCCTAAAAAACGTTTGATTCCCGACAATTTCCGAAATCTTTGAGATTCTACCAGGCTCACGCTTTGACATGAAATTCTGTGCTATGCTGGCACGGTTACTTGGGAATCCTGAAAATACTTTATATAGGATATTTCCCGGAGGAAGTATCCTATTGAAAAAAACAATTGGTAAAATTTGAAAAAAGAGTCATAGACAGAAATCAGCTAAAGTACATCTTGAAAAAATGATATAACTTCAAAATATTTCTCAAAATTCTAATGTCATAATAGAAATCTAATAGGAGATCCATGTTTAATATCAAAATACCTACTAAATTGCGAAGGTTAAGAGGTATACAATATGCAGAAAAGGTTGTGACTGAAGCACAATGTGCGAATAGAATGACGACTCCAGGAATTTTCTTTAAGAGCGACTTTTAATCGTATCCATACAGCATTGACTAATTAGTAAGTCCCGATTTACACACGTAAAGTTTTCTTGCTTTAAAGTCTACTACGAAGGCAAAATTGGAAAAAGTAAGGGAGTGGATGTAGACTAACGTGGCTAAATATTTTTCGGCAAAACGTGCGTCAAAATCAAAAAGTTTTTCGGAAAAGGTGATGACGTTTTTGTTTTTTTTTTTTGGATTCTCGTTTTCACATTTAGACATATCTCAACAATGAGATTTATTTCAGTATATGAAAAAAAGTCTTCACTTTCACATTCCGTGTGTAAGTTGGGACAAAATGAAGTTCAGAAGTGGAAATATTTTTTCGTGGCAGTTCAACAGAGTTATCAGCAATGTATTTTTAAGTATCGATGAAGACGAAAAATGTAAAGATCATCACATAAATGTGCACAACAGCTTATGTGGGATTTTCAAGACTTCTAAGAAAACTTTTTAAAACTCTTTTTTTTCAATGGTAAGAAAATATCTGTAGTATATTGCAAAATAAAAAAAAAGTTTTTTCGATTTTGTGTAGCATCCGATTATATAGTACATTTTAAAAATTGCATATATGGCTGCCGAACTTTTAAGTTGCCAGACTGTTTCTGCTCTGAAAGCTTTTGCGTTGCTTCAAAATCAACTTAACTATACAAATGTCTTTTAATTTTTATAAATGATCTTTTTTGGTATGGATTTGGTTTTAGTTTCATTGGTTATTTTTTCTTGATTTTTTTTTAATTAAAATTAAATCTATCTTATAGCTTAAAAACTAGCATAAATTTCTCAATTTTCTTTATGTTATTTTAAACAATTGCACATGTTTTGTTGGCCTGCTTTCATATTAATATTGCCACAAAATAATTATCATCATTTAAATTTAATAATACAATATATAATTAATTTAATTCAATAATTGATTATATAATTAATTAATTAATCAATAATAGTTTTTGCTTGTTGATTTAATTGATTTTAAGATTTTGATTTATAATTGTGTTAATTTCTGCATTAACGTATTTTGCTAACTACCAAAAAGATACAGAGTCATACGCTTTCGAAAAAACGGATAAAAAATTGGATAAAAAGCTTATCCGTCAATAGTCCGCTGTAGCTGTAGGCTTAAACAAACTGCTTTCTCTGAAATACATACTAACGAAAACAGCAACTTTTTTACTTTGTTTTAACCTAAGGAAAAAAAAATTAATAAATAAATTTATATGTATATTTAAATGTATGTATTTAATTTTAAAAAATGTTCGCATAAAATGCAACTTTATGCCAATTTTGCTAAAATGTTTTTTTTGCTTGCTTTTCCATTTATTGTTCTTGTTAAATTTGCTTATTTTTGTTTTGTCTTTTATGTTTTTATTTTTAACTTATAAATAAGTTAATATATATATATATATATATTTATGATTACTTTTTCAGTTTAAAATATTTAGTGTCATTCCTTCAAGTTCGAATTTCTTAAGAGTTTTTTTTTTTTTTTTTTTTTGTGAATTTAGTTTTGGTTTCCTTAACATATTCATATTTCATCATGTTTATACATACAAATGTTTTGTTTTTTTTTGAAATTAATTTTTTTTTTTAATTTTTAATGTCTTACAATTTGTTTACTTAATTCAAAATAATATTTTACTATTGTTGTGTATATATAGATATATTTTTTATAATTTTTATGTATGCATTATTCTATATATATATTTTTTTTAAATACCATGTTTTTTGTTTTTTTTTTTAAATTATTAATAATATGCAAATATTAGTTTTCTTGCCACGCTTACGGCCCACTTAGTTTTTTTTTTAAATTTCATTTTTTTTTTGGTTTAAAATTTCTTCTTTCTTTAAAATTTTCCATTTTGCTTTTCTTGAAATAAAAAAAAAATCAGCGACAAAATGTGGCGCGTCCTCTGCTGACATGTTGTTTTTGTTGTAGTTGATGTTGTTGTTGCTGCAAATTATGCATTTTCAAAATGCAATAATCGTGTGAGTTTTGTAGAGTGTGATGTTTTAAGTTTATAAATAATATTTCATTTAATTAATCGAAATGAGTTTCGTGTATTTATGGGGTGGGGTGGTTTTTCCCCCCTGACATTTTTGAGTATTGTTTTTTGCTGCATTAAGCGGGATTTTATGTAAATGTGTGCTGGTTGTTGTATTTGCTGATGTAATTTTTGCTATTGCTGTTGTTGTTGCGGTCGGCGCCACGTTTCTAATGGTATCCATTTGTAAATGCCGCAGGAATTAGTGGTCCCTGAAATGAAAATAAAACATAAAACAATAAACAGCAATAAAATAACAAAAATTAAATAGTTTTAGCTATAATACGATATATATATATGTATCGTAAATATGTAGATATTTAATGTAATTATAAAAATCTTCTATTTGACTAATTAAAGGCGCTAAATTTTGCATTATCGCTAGAACTCAATATTTTTGGTGAAAAACTGAAAAAATGCATTTGCTTTGATGTGAAAAATTGTTCACTTTAAATGACTGATTTTTTTGGTAGCTACTTGCAATGCTTGTAATGTGAAGAGTAATCTGAGCGACATTGTTATCATTACTTTTTGCATTACTCAGAGCTAAATTGTAATGAAATCTTTTTCTAAGACTTTCATTGGTTTTCTCAGCATAACGCTTGAGCTACGAGCATTGCTTAAGGTATCCAGTTACTCCAAATGACTGCCATATGCAAATGTATTGCACTCTTTATTCTAAAATGTAATTCGTGAAGCAAAATACCGCAGATTACTCTTCATATTACAGTTAATAAATTAATTTTTTGGACTATAATATTTCAGTAACTATGTGAAATAATGTCTCCTTTTATAAAAACTTTGAACAAAGCAAAGAAAAATGATTTTTTTTTAATGCCAACAACCATGTGTGGTTCAAAAAAATAATCCTCTTTTATTTTTTAAATTCAAGTTATAAAAGCAACATAAAAATGTTTTTCCCAAGTAGACATGGTCTCACTTTGCACTGTGTTTTATTGGAGGACTTAAATGAAACAAACAGGAACATAATTTTTTTCTTTTAGAAAATATTAGAAATAATGTTGTGATAAGTAAGGATCAATAAAACTTAAAGTCCTATAATTGGCGCTTTAAAAAAAAAATTTTTTTCTTTGAAAATAAATAAATTTGCTGGAAACTTCAATTCAAAAAATTTATTTATATTACACTTAATCGAAATCTGAATCCATATTTCTCTATCACTTCTGGTGTTTGAGAAAAATGGCGTCAAAAATTTTAACAACACCATTTTTGAGCATTTTGGTGCTTTTTTATAGATGACATTAATTGCTTTAGAGCATAGGTGGGTGTAAAAGAAAACATGAGCCAATTTGAGCTCTTTTTCTTAAGAAAAATAAGCACTCTACCGTGTTTTATTGTTGTGGTTTCTATTTATACGCGCTATATTCACATTAAATTTACATTGTTGTGCATAATTCAAAAAGAAAAAAAAAGAGGCGAGCGCACAAGCAAACAACAATGCGCACATTGACGACAGCTTCTCTCGATTCGTATGATCAGTGTATTTTTTATCTCTACACTCATGTTCTTGGAATTGACTTTTGGTTTATTGGTGAATTTTCCTTATGCTATTGAGATGCAATTTCTGGAGCGTTTTTTTCTATTGTTGTAGTTGTGGACTTTGTTGCTTTTGCTGTAAGTAGCTACTGCTTCCAAAATTTCGTCCAAACTATGCTTTAGAGCATTACCATGTACACAAAAATGAAATATTATGTAATTTATTTTCAGTGTATTTTATATATATTTTTTTTGTAATTCGGCTAATTTTCGTGTAAAAA
This sequence comes from Tricholauxania praeusta, assembly GCA_949775025.1. NCBI lineage: Eukaryota > Metazoa > Arthropoda > Insecta > Diptera > Lauxaniidae > Tricholauxania > Tricholauxania praeusta. The sequence continues at coordinate 5,762,439 of OX459028.1, read as the reverse complement.
ATAAATAAATTAAAAAAGTTGGGCGTTCGATGACACGATGTACTGAACCAAAATAAATCTTTGTGTTGAATATTTTCTTTTTTTTATAGCAAAGAAACTTGGGAAATAACGGACATTCTAATGACCCATATATGGCTTCGTACCTTCACAGTTTCAAAGTATAATGAAGCAAATAGTAATTTTCTATATCATTCCTACTAAATTTCTTCAAATAACCACCTCGGTTTGATCAATTTGTTTCAAAATTTGTCATTAAAAGGAGCATTATTCCCGATAATTATGGATTTGTTTTTTAAATTTTAGCTACTTTTCTTATTTTTTTGTTGTTGTTTAAAAGTGTGCCTACCTTTTGCAACTGCTTAAGTATTTCAGTCTTATATATTTGCCATAGCGAAGTTCAACGAATAAATCTGTTGGAAATGAAAAAAAAGAAGCAATATTTGTTTATGAAAAAAAGATTTTAATAAAAAATTGTAAATTCGGATTAGTTGTTTGAAATAAGCAAAGAAAAATCAGAAATTAACATAAAATTATTTATTCCAACAAACATTTCGAAATTATTTGGAAAAAGTGCAAAGTGAATACTCTAGTGAAGTGTTATTTTAGATATAAAGAAAGAAAAAATTAGTCTATCCTTAGATGACTGTAATTAAAGGGTTACACCAAGTCATAAAGTTAATTTTTGTAAAATATAATGTTTCGATAAAGCATATTTATATAAAATTTTGTGTTGTTCATCTGAGCTGAATGGATGAAGTTAAATGCTTTGAAAGCAACAATATGCAGCGTACAGCGTTCAACTTTCGATTCGGTGACCATTGTAGTTGATCAAAACCACTCACATTCTGCAATTTTACCGCCCGCTTATCTGAATCCGAACCTTTTTAACAACCCTAGCATCAGATATGTATATAAATTAGAGACTTAAAAATAAAATACTATTTTGTGTGCAAAACTGATGGCTTTTGGAAATTTCTTACGTTTGACAAATCTTATCATAATAAAGTCTTCGGGACAGTGTGTGGAAGTATTTTTATTTCTTCTACAACTTTTTACTTCACATAATTTTTTTTATTAGAGTCTAATAAATCGAGTAAATGGGCAAAATTATTTTTTCGTAACTTTTGTTGCCGCGTAATTGATCTAGCCAGAGGACATCTTACTCCTTATTTGGAACTTCAATATCAATACATATGCAAAATTAATCTTTTAAAATTATTTACACGCTGAGTGTCTTATCTATACCCTTGGGCAGGGCCGGATTTAAATTTTTGGTGCCCCAGGTTTTTAAAGAAAATGGTGCCCTAGTTTTTCATTTTATATTGATTTTTCATTTGACGTAAAATAGTTACAATTTTTAATGTATACTTTATTGGCCGAAATACTGATTCCTTGACTTTTTAATAGCAAAATCCTTGATAAAATCGTCAAAATCGATTTCACGTAGTTTATTCACGGCAGAGCGCGAATTTCAAATATTTTTTTTAAGCTCAAAAGAGAGTTATATGACAAGGCTGCAAGCAGTGTTGCCACAATTATTTTGAAAAAAAAGCTAGACCACCTTAGAAAAAGGCTAAGAAGGGCTAAATTAAATTTTTCAAGCTAGAGACAAAAGCTAAAATAAAATGAATAATAAAAAGTATAATTTTATATCAGAATTTCAATATCTAGTGCCCCCTCCGCGCTGATGCCCTAAGCTTGTGCCTAGTGTGCCTTACTATAAGTCCAGCACTGCCCTTGGGCCTAAAAAAAATGAAGATATTGAAAAATTTAAAGCTTTTTCCAATAGATTTTCCACAATGGATGAACATTCTTTCAATTGAACTGCAACTAAATTCACTCTGTTGCTGCTGTCAAACCGTTCATATCCTGCACAAATTTGACGAATTGACAGTTTTTTCGATTATTAATGAAAGCTCAAGATAATTCTTATCTAGCGCGTCTCAAAAAAAAAAAAAAAAAAAAAATCGCAGCACTTGGAACTGTAGAAGTTTTTTTGTATTACATATGTGTGCCTGTTTCACATAAGAAAATATCATTTGAAAAGAAAGATTGACCTTAACTTAAATTATGATATAATGGATAACTAATTCACAAAAGTGCTTGTTTTCTTTATAGTTGAAAATTTCTACAGAGGTGAATATTTTGAAACTAACAAATAGAAACGATTAAGTGTGTTCCAACTATTTAGCTTTAAAGAGATCGAAAAACACTATGCCACTCACCGGACTATAATTCAGAGGTGCTCGACTCACTGCTATCGGGAATCCCGATGGCTGAGGGCTTGTTGCCTGAACATATCCCACATTATCAGCTGCATTTGAACTGTACATATCCATGGTCGGCCCAGGCGAATTTGTCGAAGGAAATCCCTGTCGAGTGGTTGTGGTGTGGGGCGATGCAGCAGGCCCAAAACCTTGGGCTGCAGCAGCGGCGGCCTGATAGTTGTTCATAACTAAAAATGTTTGAATACGAATAAAGGAGAATTAAAATAAAACTCAATAAAAAAACCAACTAGGTCATTAAGCCATTGACATGCACACACACACACACACATAAACTCTGTTGACTATGATTAATTGACTTAAGGTTGTGGTAGATGATTCTTCATTAGTTTGATGCAATGTGTGGCTGTGAGTGTGATTGACACACGACTTCGTTCGACTGCTTACCTGATAGTGCCTGTGTAAGTAACGGTGTATTATTGTTTGGCGTCAGCTGCCCATTAGACAAGTCCACTGCAGCAGCAGCAAGTGAAAATAAAAAGAGAGAAGAAAAGAGAAAGCAGAAGTGTTGTAGTTAAAGATTTCGTTACAACTTTATTGAGTTGTTAACTCATCAATTCTAATTAAACTGTATATCCTGATTATATAGTACGCTTATACGAATGAACACAAGTACGATATATAAGTTACAATGAATATAAAGAACAAAAGGATAACTGCGCTAAATATTAAATTAGTTGTGTGTGTTTTTTGATTACGAGTTTATTTGGCTTATGATTTAAAAAACATAAAAAACCGTCGAAAAACTAAATTTGCCTAGAACTATGCTATGCTATTTGTTTTATAAGTTGTACTTAAATGAAATTAAATATTTGTCTAATCGATTTAATGACAAGCTAAATTTCTTTGATACGTTTTATTGTAGTTATAATTTATTCAAAAAAAAAAAAAAAAAAAAAAAAACAGAAATACGTTGTATTTATACCATAGATAACAACAATTTTCGCATTCTGAACCGCTCGCAAAGAGGCTGATTGCGGGAAACCTTTACCTTTGAGTTTTGTGAGCAAAACTCTCTTCTCATTTTGATTGAATTTTTGTCTGAGTTCACGGAAAGAAAAGTCATATGAAAATTACAATCTTTACTGATGCAAAGCACATGGATAGTAATTCCAATAAGAAACATTAAGAAAAAATTGGCTTTTTTTTGAAGAATTCTATAAGAAGCGCTTAAATTCTAAAAAATAGTTGAGCAAGAATTATTAAGTTAAGTTAAATTTATCTGAAAAGTCCAGTTTTACCCTGAATTACATCAACAGAGTTGAAATTGAGTTTGCTGCAATGGTTCTGCCCGCAAAACTGGAATCACCATTGAAGAGTCGCAGAAAAATTATAGGTCCCATTTAAATAATGTTTTCAATTAAAACTAATACGATTGTTTCCTTTGTCTCGTCAAAAATTCAACGCCTACCTACCTACCCTATACTGCTGACTAGTTTAACTACTTAAATGTACCCAAATTGAATTTGACAACTTCTACCTTAATAACCACCTGTGTGGCTTACGCTTGTATGGCAAGAGCCACGCCCAAGTTTGTTGACTCATACTATACCGAACTATTTTTGGCATTTGTGTGAAATCTTGTTGCATTTCCTAAAATAGTTCTCTCAGTATGGAGCTTCAAAGTTTTCGCTAGCATGGAAAGTGCCACGCCCTCCAGACGAAATTCGTTAAATTTTTGTCCAGAGTTGGTTTTCGTAGTATTTTTGAACAACTTGATTACACTGCACGAAATAAATCTATCAATTAAACGTTTTAACTGTTTTATGTGTATGGGCGGTGGGATTGTTCGTTAACTGATTTCGCCCATTTTCAATGCCAACAAGCTTATTTGAAAGTGTAGCATGTGTGCCGAATTCAATTCAATTATCTGGCTTGGTTTTTCGTTCATCGAGATTTCCACAGACAGGCAGACGGACGAACATAGCTAAATTGAATCAGTTGTTGAAGTTGATCAAGAATATATATTTACTCTTTTCTATACCTGCCACTCGCCCTTCTAGGCCATACAAACGGAACGACAAAAGGGAATACACCCTCTGTGCAGGGTAAAAAAATGAACACACCAGAAGTGAAAATTTATCTTAAACTAAAATAAAGTAATAAATCTTATCTAGATAATGAGTCGATTACATTCGAAAAATTATTGAACAAATTTAAAGATCCAAAAACATCGAAGAAAAATTTGAAAGTATTACATGGTATTGTGGAACATCGAAAAATTCTATAACTATCGAAATGCTTAGAAACAAATTCCATTAAAATGGAACAGTCAATTTTTGAACTAGACAAAGTCTAAAAGTATCGAAAAAAACACGACAAGTATCGAAGAATATCGCTAAAGTTTACAAGTGTCATGATATCGAAAAAGTCGAAAAGTATCCACTTGTATCGCAAACACCGAAAAGGCTACCCACATTCGAAATTTCAAATGAAAAAGTGAAAAAATTGAATAATAGCCTAGCTGTTTGAGGGAGGAGGGTTTGGTCTTCGCTTAAACACTTCCCATTAGTTGGACATTTATTTATGCTACAAAAAAGTTATACACTATCTGGCTTTCTCTAAGAAAGGTTTTGAGAATACCGCATGGCTGTAGCTGTAGCGGTTAGTGGAAGAATTTAATTTAATGTTATTATTTTGAAATCATCCGAATATCGTCACTCCGACGACTAACTGGCATAAATTAGTGGCTGATCTATAGGAAGTGAGATATAAGAAAAATACTTTTAACCTTGAATATCATGAAAACTTTTGAGCTTAGGTGATTAGTGTAGAACATTTTCTTTTATGGAAAATTATCCCATCTACAACTATTATTCAGACTGCATAGCTACATCTTAGGAACCTTTAGGTGACCTTGAAAACTTATAAAAATCATGATCCAAGAAGAGTGTTGCCAAAACAAAAATTGATTTGCTTTTCTAGAACGCCTAGCTGAAGTTTCTTCTCTGGAATTCAATTTTAAATGACCGAAAACCGAAGACATCGGTATTTAACTTATGCTTTTGCTCTCATATCCCAATCCCATCTTTAATTCCCGACAAAAACACTTCATGGCTGCTGCTATTTTCTATTTGTGTTGCAGTAAAGTTTAAAATTACCGGAACACATTTGAAAATATCCAAGGAATTTCCGCTGGTCGGCAGCGGATTGAATGTTGGCGCCATTAAAGTTTTGCTCCTGCTGTTGTTTGGTTTTCATACTTTTCTGAGAGCAGACGACTAGAAGAAAATAAGCGCTAAAACTTTGTATGCAATGGCAAAGGTGCACGTGTGTGTGTGTGCGTATGCGTATTTGTATAAGTAAGGACCGAAGGGTAAGTCGGCGCGTTTTTAGCAACTAAACATTTCGACTGACAAAACTTCCGTTGGTGAAACAGGTAAACATTTCTATTTGTCTTCGACAAGAATTGAATTTCGTTTGGTTTTTTTTTGAAGAAAAGAGCGCAAATGTAAAAATAGCGACAGGATCAGATTCAGTATCAGCACCAACAATAAACAAACAAACGCATAAACAGAATATTTCGCGTCATCCATTGTGACCCAAAGGAATAAAAACCCAATGTGCGCGAGTAGTTTCTTCTGTTGGTTTTTACGCGAAAAAGTCCACTGACATAAAATAAACTTTGGAAAGTTTTTTGATTGATTTTCAGTAAAAGTTTTTTCGTTTTTTATTTACTGTTGGCTCAAGTCAGAAATGTTCTCGAAGTTGAATTCATGCTTTGCTGTTGAGATTTGATAAAGAAGATAAATAGCGCGAAAAAAAGTTTCCCAAAAATAACATATATATAAATAAATGCAAACATTAATATGTAGTTATTACACAATGCGACAAAGTTCCAATTTTTAAGAGTTATGATTAAATGTAGTGTTGTGAGATTTCGGGATTTCGCACTGAATTCTAAAAAAAAACCTTATATTTCACTAGGATTTCTAAGCTTATCAATAAATAATTTCTGAGTTTACACTTAAAAAAAAACTTACAACTAAATCAAATATACATGTGTTCTATTGACTTAACTAAAATTGATTTTTAAATATGCACACATACAGCTCTATAATGCTCGTATGTGTGTACCTAAGTATATGGTAAATATTATTTATTAAAATATAATTTTTTACTACTTTACTACACTGACACAATGAGACGAATGCGAATTTACTTTGGCTACTTGTACATATATACGTATTTTATTTTAGCTAAACATTTGCTTATTGTTAGTAGTTCATATCCTGTAGCTTTTTATTGTTTTCGTCATAAATTATATTTTACGATTTTACTTAAAAACAAAACAACATTTTTACTGACTCTCGCTCAGTCTGGAAGACAGTAATAAAAACATACATATTCTAAGCATTTTATGTAATAAAATATGAAAGTTGCAGAAATAAATAAATTGTTGCTGCTGTTGAGAAAATTTATTTTACGGACTTTAATCGGTAGCATGAATTTATGCGAGTAGATTTTCATATCAAAATGTAATTTTGTTTTAAGGCAACAGCAATTTATTTCAGTTTTTTTGATTCCCTATTATAGCAGTTGGGGCCGGTAAAAGAAAATTTTTTTTTTCGAATTTCAAACTATAAAACTTCAAGATAATTTGTGTTATTGCCTAAAAAAGAATTTTTAGGTCAAAAGGTTTCAATTTATCAGAAAGTGCAAATATGTTCAATATTTACACAGAAAACATTACATGCAAATAGTTGGACATGTTAGTAGTGTTTTAAGTTTATTTACTATGGTCACAATATTAATGGTATAAAGAAAAACCCTTTATTGTGCTAATTTTCAAAAACTTATACCTCAGCGAATTTTAAAGTACTTCGGGATTTTTTTTACATTTTTCCTAATTTTAGGGAAAAATACGTTAAATATTTTATGCTCTCATACGCATCCCAGCGCAATTTAAAGTCAGACAAATGTTCTAAGAAATATCCGCTATCTCTCAAAGAGCTAGACATTTATAAAAAATAATTTTTATATAGCTTACATATTATATATGCTAAATGATTTCACTATTTTTTTTTGCTAAGAGTTAACTAATGTTAAAAATATACAAATACACATTGGTATTATTCACTACACATTTTTATGTATGAAAAACTACACCACTTTGAAACTTTATTCATTTCCTTTGACTTAACAAAACATACATTATTTTTTCGATAGGCTCATTTAAAAGTGGCTTACATTATTTCAACTACATCGCTATATTATGACTATAATCTTACTAAAGTATAATTTAATGAAAAATAAAAACACAAAATAACATTTAGATTTTTGTTTTAAATTCTGCTAAATTTGATTATATGGTTCAACAATTTGGTTTTTTCTCTCTTATTAATTTCAAAAAGAGATTAATAAATAACTTAACAATGGATTATAAATTTAAAAACATAATCACACTAAGGACGTTAAAAAATCACAAGTATCTGACCTGGAAGCAGCACAGCTCAGTTGCATGAGGCAGCGACGGCTCTTTAGGTGATGATGCTGATGATGAGGAAGAACAGCTTCCGTTTTACTTAAACCATGGAATTATCGTGTTTGAGTTGTACGAAACATTTTGGCTGTGCTTTGTTTTTATTTTCGATTTTGTTTTTAATTTACGTAGAAACAAAATTACGCAGGTATTAAAAATACAAATGAAACCAAATGAAAAACAATAAAACTGAAAACAAATAAACCGTATTTACGCATACATAGAAAGGAAGACTTCCGGTTTTGTGCTGTGTGTATATGAATTTTATTTATTTATTTATTTATTTAATAATTATTTATATATATATATTTTTCTTTTAAATTTAATGCTGTTTTTTACTCTTGTTTTGTTCGCAATTTCTTATTGGTTGAATTTTTTCATATTATTTTTCTTTAAAATCACAGATTATATAATTAAGTTTATATAGCGTAAATGTAAGCAGTTATAATCATCATATACGAGTATGTATGTATTTGCATATCTGAATGTGTGTGTAGGTAGTCAAATATTTTTTTTTTGTATTTTTTATAACCATTTTTATTTGTTGTTTGTTGTTTTTGCAATTGGCAACGTACATAGTGTGGTTAATGCTTTCTTACAGGGTGACTACGTCAATATTTGCGTTTGGATTTATTTTCAACACTTGAAAGAAAATCATTCGTCGAAACGATGAACATTTGTAAATAAGGTTAGCTTTATAGTGTTAAGATTTATTTTTAAGAGCGAGCATAGACACTGTGGATTATACATCAACTCGAAATAATCGCAAAATCAGTTACACATTATATGGTGCACAGTCGTGTTATAGACGTCAACTTGACGAAATGAATCAAAACAAGAAAGCATGAACTGAATTCAGCGCCGGACTAAGTTAGGGCTAGGGTAGACTAGAGATTATCAAAACTTTTTTGGAAACAGAAACACCATTTGAAATACGATGATTTTTCTAGCAAAACGTATTTTGGAAAAGGAATAAAAGGACGCTATTTTTGGTAACCAATGCGATTGATGAAAAAAGGCCCAGGGCTACAAACTGACAACGGGCCCCATTTCATCAATTTACGAAATTATAGAATTTAAAAGTCGCAAGGGTCAATTATTAAAGCTTTAAAAATCTCAAAATGCTGATGGATAATTTCTGAGGACAGATTCGAATTCTCTGTACTTCGGAAATTGGCCTCATTTTCTTAATAATATTCATTTTGATATACCGAGCTGTGCAATAGCTTATAAAATTTTTAAGCAAATTGGAGCAAACGACAACATTTCAAGTTCAATGAGCAGACCAAGGATGTTATAAGAATTTCAAAATATTTAGACTGGATAGGGACCTTTGCAGATTTTGTGAGGCCTAGATTTTGAAGAATTATTTTTCCAATATCTTTTTATATGAACATGCGAAAAAATGTCTCTTAAAAATTGAGCATAATTAAATTTTTACTCAAGAAAAATGTTATCACTTAGAGATCCATAATTATATCATATATTAAGACAAGTTGCCTACTGTGCAAGAAATTTGTTATCTCTGAAAGCACTATCTTTTTGACTTTTTTGAACAGTTTTACTTACTATTTGCAAAAAACCAGAAATAAATAATTAACGTTATTCAACTAAGCTTATTGCTTAGCACAGTGTGTGATAACACCAAAAAATTACAAGAGCAAAAAACAAAGCAAACCGTGCTAACGCTAGTCACACCAGTTTCAATCATTGCTAAATGGAATCATCAGTGACCCTTAAGCCGATGAGTGAGAATTTCGAAGCCTGATGCGTTTTGGTTTTTGAATAGATTTTTGCGTCTATATTCTTGTAGCTCATTTGATATTACACTTTGCCTTTTTGCTGTAATCACACTGTTCTAAACAGTAAGCTCATTAAAAAAAAAAATTTAAAATAATTTCTACTCAATGTTGACGCTCGCACCCTGTTCACAAGGATATTTCGTAACAAAATTTCAATTTGTTATTGTTGTTGCTTTGAGTGTAAGGTGTTTTGCAAATTTTTGTTTTTTGATAAAAAGTCATGTACGTATGATTTATTAAGTTATTTATGTATCGTAGATATGTAACAGCTTAAAGTATGCGCTTTTATTTGTTGTTATTATTAATTTTTGCTTTTTTTGCATTTTTATCATATTTTTGGCTTTATGCTTTTTGGTTTAAGAATTGCATTTTGGCTCTTATATATTGTATAATAATAATAATATGTATCATAATTAAATTTAATATTTTTTTTTTAATAAACACACTATGCAATAAATCGCATATTTCGCAATAAAGTTACGCACATATATAGTATATACATACGCTTTTGTAAATATATAAAAATCAAGGACAAGCAATTTATCTCTGTATCATTATAGATAGATTTAAATATTTCAATTAGCATTTTAAGCTTAAAAATACTCAATATTTAAATTTTATTGTAGTTAATTGTTTTTGTTTTTTCACACTCTATATAGCAGAATAAATGGATGGACAATTCAATTTATAAAAATTTCAACGAAACATTTTGCATACGAGTAAATATAAATATATTGTATGTTTTGCAATTTTTTTGCATTTATAATAATAATTTATAAATTTTGTTCGCTTTCAAAAATATGTGTTTTATATTTTATTTAAATTTTTATTGTTGCTGTAATATTTTTTAGCATTTGTTTGTGCTTCTTTTTTAAATGTTTTTTTTTTGATTTATTTAGGTATACAAAGCCTTGAATTCATCGTCAACGTGATTGTTTTAGAAAAATTGAGAATAAAAATACAAATAAAAATCGATACTTAAAAAGGACAGAAAGTAATGAAAAGTAAAAAAAAAAATTGAAAAAAAAGAAGAAATTCAGCTAAAAATGCGCTAATAAATTTACGACAAAATGAAGTAAAAAACACTAAAAGCTACTGTGAACTTAGTTTTATGATGCTTTAAAGTGCAGTAAAACTGAATTGCTTTTAGCCTTTACTCGCACAAATTTCTATGAGAAGTGACTGCATATGGTATCAACAAAAAAAAAAAGTAAATGAGACACCTAACTCTTATCTTGCGCGCCGTTTGAGTGCTCTTAAAATGCTTTATTTTTTGATTTTTTGGCAAATTTCTCGAAATTTAAGCGTTGCATTGAAATTTAATTTGAGCAAAATTCTTTTCAAAAGAAAGGGAGTACTTTAGTAATGGAATGGAATTTGTTCGTGCTGCACACAGCTCTTTGAAAGTGGCAATTTCAACGACAAGTACCACACATAATTTAATTGTCTAGGAGATTCAATTATTTTAACTTCATTTTAACTACTAAATTGGTCGTAGAATCGTCTTATATCGTAAAAAGTTTTAATCAGAATGATTGATTAGGTTAAGGTTAGGGTGGCGGCCACATATCTTCACATAGAACATAGGGGTACATTACTTATTAGTAAATTCTGTCCATTTCATCCAGTATGAAGGTGCGTATTGTTACAGCGAATCCTTTGATTTCTTTCAGGTGAACTATTGTTAGTTTCTTCAAGGATAATGAAAATAGTGACACAGAAGGTGGTTCCATAGTTTCATCTTCGTCAGGTTCATAACAATTTCTACACCAGTTATTGGATAGTATATTCAGCCTAAAACCATGATGCTCAAGAAGGCAGTGGCTTATTATAACCCAGTTCAATAAGGTGCATGCACTTCGAGTTAAGGATAACAATTATTATGTATTAATTTTTTGGAAACGGTGTTCAAAAAGTTTTGTAATACTGCTAGTGGTAGATAAATCCTGTCTAGTTTCTGCTATTGAAAGTAATTCTCTAACTTTTCTATGCAATTTATATAAAATTGCGTACATGAAAATGGTTTGTAACGCTTTAGCGGAAAATATTCTGAATCGATTTTTATAATTTCTTTTTTAAAAGAACATGTTTGTGTTAAAGAAGGTTATTGCATAATTTTTTTCCTTTTTTCAAAGTCAAATGTCCTTTTTTTAGGATTAAGTTTATATTAAGAAATAAATTTTATTATGAAAAAAACTTATGACAAATTTTCAGACAACGCTTACTTATCGTGTTATATGCCTAGAGCCAAAAAACCCCATCTATTTCCTTAATATATGGGGCTAGGTAAGATCAAAGTGTTGCATTCTTCGATTTCTTTTGTTGATACAAATAAAAGCATAATTTTCAATTTTTACTGCACTACCTTTGGAACAGAGATATTTAAACAAGTGTTAATTGTTCACTTTATTAAAAAAACTATTTACTTATTGCATTCTCTTGGGTGCAACTATTTGGAGTTGAAAGTGAAAAAAAGCTTGCCAAAATAATATCACAATTTTATTTAAAATGCAGCTAAGATATTCAGCATACGTCGTATGAAAACTGCTTTTTGAAATATCAGTTTCTTGTCCTTTGCGTACTATTTTTTGACAAACTTTTTTTCAAGAAAGTGAAAGTATTAGCTACTAATTATGTCTAAGAAGAAAAAACAAAATTATAAAATCTATTATTATTGCAATGAAACACTTTGTAAATTTCTAGTCTAGAAAACTTCTAGAAAACTTGTATGTGTATCTTTTTTTGAACATTAGTAGCATTTTTTTTTACTATTTTTGAATCATCTAGCTATTGCTATTTGTTACTTTGTTTTGCAAGCTTTAGCATCGGAAACGTTTAACATTTTATAGCTACTGTCATAGTTTTCGATTTTCATTATATACCATATGTAGGACATTTAGATTCTATTTAGTTGCTAATGATACTACACTGAGCTACAACTTTCAATTGTTACACTTTTTAACTGCTAATCTATGTAGATATAAGTTTAATAGGTTTTGGTATATCAGAGGGTATATATATTGAATTCTTTTATTAAGACTAAAATATAAAATCAAACTATAAATCTATCTGTGGAACTGATTCTATTTAGCTGCACTGCAAAATGATTCTAATTTATTTTTGAACATATCAATTGTTTTGCTGAAATTTATTAAAAAATTATTTTCGAAAAACTTTCCGTAACCTCAAAAAATATATTTTTTCAGCTCTAAATCAGTATATTCGCGAAAAGTTTAGAAGAAATCACTGTCATAGATTGAGTGTAAGACGAATAAAAAACACAATAACAATATGATTTACTTCAGATAAGGGGGTTTTGATAAAACAAAAAAATAATTTTTTTGTATTTTTGGTTTCTTAAAGCTTTAACACCCTGATTTGAATTCAAAAAGTTCTAGCATCTTATTTCTTATAATCACTACTTCTTCTATTCAGAGCAACTAGTAAAAGAAAATTTTTATTTTCGGATTCTTCAAATTCGAGTGCTTGGTTCTGAATTCAAATTTACTTTTTAGTAAGTTTTGAAATATTTACGAAAATAGTTCTTCCTTCAATACACTCCGTCTAGAACAATTAGTACGCAGTGAGATATTTAGCTTTTCGACAGTCGAGCTGTTGGCTGTTTCTCTTTTGAATCTACCCATCCTTAAAGCTTTCCAGTTAAAAAATCGCCGTCATTGGAAAAAAGTCGCAGATTTGCCAATAAACAATGATTTATAATAACTCTTAAACCTTAATTGATTTTCTTCAGTTAACTTGATAGTTCTTAACACGAAAAATAGTAGGGGTCTTCACACAAGTTTTTTTTATTTAAAATGTCAAATTGCTTAAAAAAATTATAACAAAACACCCAACTTTCCACTTTTTAGCACTTCTCTACTTTAGAAATACTAACATCGAAATCGAAAAAGTGCGCTCATACGACAATTCAATACTTAAACACATTAACGCATAACGAGACCACGTGTGAAGACCCCTAGTATTTTTTTAGAAAACGGAATTCAGTTTTGTTAATAAAATATTAGTATACCAATACATAAAAGATGTTGAATATTTAAGCAATATATTGCAAAATTATAGTCTGTTCGGCTGTTTCTAGTTGAATGCACTGACATATTGATTTGCCCTCAGGTTAAAGGTGACGTAATGCCTCCCATGGAATCAGAAATATAAAATGATCGAAAACTTGAAGGTCATGTTATAAGGCTTAAAGTACTTTGGACAGTGTCTTAAGCTTTTCTTAAGACCTTATTTGAACTATTACTTTTTAAACATAACTGAATTAAAAAAAGATTATTCGCTTAAATAAGTTCAAATAACAATCAATAATACCAAAACTTGTGGTTTGGCCAGTTCGGCCTAAAAAAACATTTTGAAAAAACAAACCATTGAGTTCAAAACTACTTTAAGTTGCTTAAACTAAACGTTACTACCGCGATCAATCGATTCTTGACTTTTCTGTGAAATTTTTCCCGGGAAGAGAAGCTCCCTTATCCCAAGGACAACCACATCTATAGTGCAAATAAACAGCTTCAGCACCACCCAATTATTTACTAGAAGTTTTTTAACTGCTTTTATCTTAAAGATTTTCTACAACTATATTTCTGTATACATTATATAACTTGTGTTGTTCAAAACGCTCCACTATATGGAGCTCACAGTAACTAGAGCTAATAATATAGATAGATGTGAGTACAATTTATTAAATACATTAAATAACGAGTACAAATACGAGACGAATGTAATGAATCAACTTGAAAACGTTTAGTACGAATGCGGTTACAAGAGTAAAACTTTAAGAAAACGCTAACAATACGAGCTATGCTAATGCCATCAATAGATATACGACCCAACTAACTGGTACGTTCGTAAATACTACACTACCAAGAACGCTATAATTGAGCACTAAAAGTTCCTATACAGTACGATAAGTAACTACGAGTACAGATTATATTCAAATCTAAAGAATGAATACTTTTGGACTTTATGTATATATATGAGTATATGAGGGTACTATAACTAATTGATATACGTTAGTATACGAATATATTTCTGATAGTGAACTAAACAAGGGACTACTGAGCAAAAATCATTTCTTTGCTGTGCTTGAGCTATGGCTTGTCATTAATGACGCTTTAGTTTTTATCTTAATTCGTTTTGAATTCTTTTCGCTAGATGGATTGGATTCTATTAAAAATTGATGTTTCCCAGGAATTGCGATTTGATTGTTGCTGTACGCGACAAAGCCGTTGCTAGGGGCAACGTTAGTGCCTGATGCTGAAATGGTGTAGATGGCTGGTTACCGGCCGCGCTACCGGTACCCGCCCTGCGGCCTGCATTCGTACTACACGTACCAAAACTTCTACCGATTCCACAAATAGTTAATCCTATAAAATTATATACAAGCACAGTGATATATAGTGAACGTGTGTGTGTGTGAAAGCAAACTGAGGGGGTGAGTTGTTGGAATTAAAGTTTACATAACGCCAAAATTTTGCCCATGAAGCCAATAATTTTTATGTTAATTAAAAATCTTTAAGAAAGTTAATTTTCATCAAACTCAAAAAAATTGTACTAATCGTGTGATTGTTCTGTTTTGTGTGAGTCTTTTGATGAATCGCAAAATGTCAATAGAACCATTGTACCCAACAGCGAGTACAAGACGTTAGTGTGCGGCTTTAAGTCTCATTTAGTAATTTTTTTAATGTTGTAACCGTATTCATCTACCTCGAAAATTCTGGCTAAGCTTTTAAATTGATAGAAAAATTATACTCCATTCTCCGAGCCATTCTTAAGGATTAAGAAAAATGCGGCTATTATTAAAATTGTTTATTTTGTAATGACTTGCCCTAAGTTCAACATTCATTTCTGTTTGAGTTCGAGAAAAACGGCGGTGACTCAATTTTTAAACAAAATATGCGATATCCTTGCGGAAGAAGCTAAAATTCCTCATTCTATCATATTGAAAATGCAATTTTTATTATTAATTTGAGTTGTTACAATTAACATAAAAAATAAATTTTTGTTCAATTTAGTGATTGGCATTAAATTTGACTTCGACTTCAAAAAGCTATTATGACGTCATGTAAACTGCAGTATTCCCAAACTGCATAAATAAATATTGCCAAGCAAGGACATGGTTAGGGTTCCATGGTAATATAGTATTTCGTACAATTTCATAGTGTTAAGTGATAGAAAAAAATAAAACCCAAAGTCATCATGTTGATGTGACCAAAAACATTTTGCATTTAATAAGGAAATATCAAATACAACATTTTTCAAGTTTCTCAAATTACGTATATTTGTTGTCTTAAGCCTTACAAAATATGCCTTATGTATAGTTATTGAATAACATTTTTCATTTTTAAGTAAAATATAAATAGTTAAAATATTTTTGGCTTTTTTTTGATTTATTGTAAACTGTAAACATCGACTGCATTGCAAATGCATTTTTGTTATGCAATAACGTGCTTTGTACAAAAACAATATCTTAGAGATTAATTTAAAACTTAAATTGTAAAAAAGTAAAACAGAAAAAAAGAAAACAATTAAAATAAAACATTTTGTTCGGTTTATTCTTAAGGGCGATGTGTTCTGTTCTGTTTGGTTTTTGGTGAAATTCCTTAAAATAGTGATGTATACGCATTTTATTCGAAATTAACTCAATTTATGTGGAAGAAGGGGGCGCCATCAAATAGTCGCCGACGATGAGTCTATTATCCGGAACAACACTCATAACACCTGCTGACGAATAAGCAATAAAGAAAGAAAGAAAGAATGTAAGAAAGAAATAATAAAATAATAACTATAAAATAAATAAAATAATTGAAAAAAATATTTAAGAATATCTAAGGCAGAAAAAGCTCGATGATTTCATTTGAAAATCAGATAGTGCTTGTCAAAATGTTCCAATGCAATACTCAAACTAGAAAAAAAAAACTGAACCAATGAAATCCATTTAGTATAACTGGACTCCGAGGTCCTTACCATTTAAGGACTGCACTGCTCCTCTCTAGTAGAAGATACTCTTTTCTATTTATTCCCTTGTTCAGCTCTTGATATGAATAATATATTTTTTGATTATATTGTGTGACACTCAATTGCTTGAACCCATCCACTATTTTTCCGAACGAAGATAAATTTTTTTTCAGTAAAAGTTTGCATTATGTGAGGTTCTTATATTTTGAAGTTCATACTTCTAAGGAAAATAGTTTCACCACACAGGCATAATGATTAATTTGTCTATATCTAGATATATGAAGAGCTGAGATGCAAAACCAGCCATGTCCATATTTTGTGTTTTTGAGAAAAACAAAAAAACTGTATTCCACTGAAATTTAACTATAGTAAAAAAGCAGATTGATCCATTGTAATAGTTGTCAAAAGTTATATAAATCCAGATTTTACATTACATTTTATGGTCATAAGGAGCTATAAAGACTATAATAAAAAAACGTTTGGACTTGGCGAGTTTTGAAACAAAAATTGTGGACTTGGCGGGTTTCGAAACAAAATATGTGGACTTGGCTGGTTTTGCATCTCAGCTCTTCATATATCTGATTTAAGCTAATATGACACACATTCCGTCGGATTTAATAATATTTTAAGATTTATCATATATTTGGTAATAACTACCAAATAGTATGTTGGTAGAAACAAATATTTTATTGTTGCAAATATTGACATTTTAACAATCACTAATTTGTTTCGTTAAAGCTTCGAGTTCAAAATGAGGTATTGAAAAGTGAGGACCTTTACCTTAGTTCATCAATTTGAATACGTCAGGAAAAATTTGTTCCTCAAAGGAAAAATTAAAGTTTAACATTTTGTTAAAACTGCGAAAAAATTCTCTGCGTTTCAACCTGGTGGTATCGCAGGCTCATGGCATGCCCCTATGTGTGATAACTCCAACTCTTGTATAAATGTTTTGATTTGGACGTTAGTTATCACTTTCCAGTCAAGATAGATAGTTTCAATAAAATCTTTTTTTTGTCAGTTTCCGAAAAACTATAATTTTTAGTGAGAGTTTTTAAAAAAGCTTAACTCCTATATAGGGATCAATAAATATCGAGCTTCTTCTGTACATTTTTTTTTAAATTAAACAAAATGTTAGTCAAGTAAGTTTATATTGCATTAAACACATCACATTTGAGATTCTCGGAAAACTTTAAAGATTAATATCAATTTAGGGCAAAAAAACAATAAATAAGATACATATTGAATTGGATGAGAATGTAAAATGTTTCTAGATTTTTCGCCTTCCTCAGCATATATCAAAATTATATTACTTCATCAGCGTCATTCAAAATTTTTAATATTTTTCACCTTCTTCAACATTTTTTGTTTTCCAACATTTTTCGTGTTTTCTTCTTCAACATTTTTCAATATTCTTCAATTCAGTCATCTTTTTTTATCGTTTTTCGAATATATAAATTTGTTTGACTGCCCAGCAATAATCGTCTCTTTAACATTTTTTACCTCCTTCAACATAAGTATTTCAACATTTTTCGGACTTCTCTATGTTTTTCCACTTTTCAAACGTCATTTAACTTTTTCAACAGCTGTTTTTTTTTTATTTTCTAGAACAAGTTGTTTGAGTACTTAATAATCGTACTATGAAGTGTCTCAAAAACTTCTTTCAGGCAGAAGCAGGGAGGTAGTGGATCTTAAGTCTCATTCGAATCACCTCGAAGTATGTGTACCATATGATACTATACTGTGTAAGCAGTATCCGGAATTGTTAAATAAAAAAACGAAACAATATTGAAACGAAAAATTAATTAAGATTTATTTTGCCTCTTCCAAGTGCTTGCGTGAAAATGGCATCGACCAAACATCGTATTCACCTGATAAGATCCGTCTGACTTTTTCTTGTGCCCGAGGCTAAGATTACCACTTCGAGGAAGTTGTTTTGAGTCGGTGAAAGCCACAAAAACATATTCGCTCAGGGCTATTCCCTAATAAGCCTACATAAAATGTATGGAGGACTGTTGTTACGTTAGACCCGATTTTCATATGGTCACGTCATGGTGTCATAGGGATAGAGCTTGAGGTAATTTACCATCCTGCTTTTATTTGACGCTTATGTTTTTGGAGTATTTTGCATATTTTTAAATATAAAAAAATAATACGATATATGTATGGTAATTACACTATAAACTGAAAATGCGAATATATTTTCTTTTTGAAAACAAATGGCACATTTTTTAATTACAATTTTAGCCCATTTCTTTTACCACAACTAAATGTTTTTTGTCACATCAACACTAATTTTCTTTGCGAAACATGTACATGTTAATAGTTACAACTGATTAAATTATGTTTAGGGACATTTTTTTTTTAACGCAAAAATTTCAAAGTTAAAAAAGCATTTGCTATTTTGGAAATGATGCGTGTGTTATTTGTTAAAGTTATTCATTTCAGTATTTTGAGGACCAAGTATTCATATGTACGAGTACAAATAAAACTTACACAATAAGGATAATAGCTTTACCTGTTGGGTACGGTAGTCCAAAACTAGGATATCCGGAGTAACCACGACCAGCTGCATAAGCAGCATATGCAGCTGCTGGGAAACCTAAAGTTGAGCAGAAAAGAGAAAGAAAACAGCAAAAAGAAGGAGGAAAAATGCACATTAATATTCAGCAAATGAATTGGCAATGGCAACACAATTTAAATAAATAATTCAATTCAATTCGATGCAATAGCAATAGCAATAGTAATCGATAAATCAATAAACGATAAAACATAAATTCACTCACCTTCCGGAAGTGTCCCCAGCCCCCACATGATATTGTCTATACGGAGTATGCAAATGAAAAGAGGAAGAAGAAAAAGAATACAAATAAAAAAATATGTAATCAAATCTAAGAATATGATAAAACGCATCTGATGATTTGCATTTGACTAACAATAAAAGTAGTGTACCGCAAGGATACGACAAATAAGAACCAAATAAAATGTAAATCAAAACAATTGCTGAAAAATGGTAACACTATTAAGTAGTAAGTAGAATGTAGTAAGTAAGTAAAAGTAAAAAAAATTTCTTTATCGGTTTGAACTAACAGCAAATTACGTAAGTAAGTAAAATTAAAGGACGTTTAAATATTTGCTAATGACGAAAAAAAAAACGAAAATTTGTTATATTTGTACCTAATGTTGTAGCGCAAGTGTGTACATTGTGAATTGTGTGTACCTCATACCGCGAACTGAGACTGACGGTAGGTTCCTCCATAAATGACATTTTTTAGAGGTCATAATTTTCTCAGACAAAAACTGGGCAGAATTAGTTCTTTTCGCAAAAGAATACAAAATTCCCAAAAATTAGAGGCGATTGCATTAAAAACGCCACTACACCCTTCGTAAAACAAGCCAAGTTTCTGGACATAATACGATAAACTGATGTGAACAGCAAACGTTAAGGAAAATATAAATCGGGCTAATAATGCTTGTTATGCACTACGCCAGGTATTTGGTTATACTTGCGCGCTGAACCCCTTAGTAACACACTGAATCTACACTGTTACTGTAGTAGCTTTACTGTAAGCGCTTGTTGCAAGATGGAAAAGCTCTTGTTAGTAAGTCGAAAAGAATGGAAAGAGCCCGATCCAACTTGCTGTGTATTGTCACCACAAAAAAATTAAAGCCTCTCTCTATACGTAGCCAAAGGTGCAGCATATACCATTGCACATAGGCGCTGTTTCCAATTGGTGCATACATCAGAGGTACTTGAGCATTCAAAATATGATGCCAAAACATGTTGAACAATAAGCAAAACTTATACACCTCGAGACATCCCAATTTTAATGAAGTGTCCTCGGATGGCATCAAAAATCTGTAAGTGCCTTCGGTTTGAAATTATTTGCTTGTTTGAAATCGTCGGGAAAGAACACAAGACTACAAAAACTTTTTAATCAATCGAAGCAAAAAGTCGAAATTTTACTGAAAGTTGTGGTCATGTGGTCCCCTATAGAAAATGTTGCAAGTGGTCAGATTTATTGAACTCCAAGAATTATATGCTTCATATAGTTTCGGTAGTTGGCATAGCCAACTGTAGACTGACAGCAAGTATTGCAGTAAGACCCTCAGGGTAGCAGAAAACGCGGTCATGCAAATCATCGTGGAAATGTTCGCTATAGCAAGAAATACGGAAATCGAGTAAACGTTGGAGAGAATTGAAGGCATTCGCTACTAACCGTGCATGGACACCCTACATGGCCAAAAGTGCTGAGTACGGGAAATCGCATATCACTTGATGTATAAATTAACAAACTCAAATTGCAAGAATTGCAAAATATCAAAAAAAAAATTCGGTGAAAGCAATTCTTACAACAATTACGCACGTTTCGCTTTTCGATACGCAAACATGGAGTCAAATATGTTGAGATTTTTTATCTTTTGTACAATATAAAAATGACAATTTTCATCATGTTTGTAAAAGAGCCGGAATAATAAGTTTTTTATTTTGACTTGGCCATCTCTGCTCTGAGACAGTTATTAAAACCAGTGCTAAAAAACTTGGTACAGAAAGGTTTGGATATACGAACAAACACTGGCCAAAAACGATGGCGATATTGTTAAAGTAGGCGTGGGACAAAGTAAAAACTTTAAATGCTATGCTGGAAAAAGCTTTCAAGCAAATGGTACTAAGTAAACTTGTGAACGGAAACGTTTGGCAATATACTATAAGTGGACAATGGAGTAAAATGGAGTTTGTTTGTATAATACACTGGCAAAAATCTTTACACTGAATGAATGTAAGAATTTGATCAAATCAAATGATTAAACTTGGAATATATGATGCTTTCGCTATACAAACATCATAAAAGAGAGAATTTTTAAAAATTCAAGACCTTAGGTGGCACGATACTTCCTAAAAAATTATTATCTCAAAATTTCCTTATAAAAAAGATATATTAAATAAAATTAAATCAACGACATTACCAGTACCTCCCATAATATTTCAGTTAATTTTTCTTTCCAAAAGCTCTCCAACGAATTGTACCGAAACTTGTTACATGGTCGTCAGATGATATAAACCAGACCTGAACTAAAAGTAAGTGGCTTTGGATAAGTGATCGGGGCATTTTTTTTGGTGATCATATCAAAAAGTTTTTTTAGGAGAATGTAACGAAACCTTATACAAAATCAACATATCACTATGGATTACTCAAGGAATTCAATTTTCCAAACAATTTTAAGAAAAGTGTAATGCTTTGGAACAGAATATTGAAAGTGCAGGTTTTTGAACTTTACAATAAATTCTGCATATCGCTCACTTACTTCAAGACAGGCATAACTCAAAAAACGTGATTTTTGAGGTAATGATGCAGAAATATCAGCCATTTCATGTTTTATTTTGTGTGAAAAAATCAGAAAAGTATCTTGTCTTGTGAGAAGAGTTTATGTAGACATACTTTCCATCATTTTCATATAAAAAGCAACTTATTGAAAACTTTAAATGCGTTTTTCTCCCATTTTATGTTTTTTGAGTTATGCCAGTCTTGAAGTAAGTGAGCGATATGTTTTCCTTTTCAATCATAGCACTATGAATTTCCCACATTCAAAAAAAATCAAAATGTCAGAGTTCTGGTGCTAGGTATGAGGGTCAATTCCAACGTGAAATACATTTGCGCTAAATTTGATGTTATTTTGTTTACTGCTAAGATTCCACAACTGACTTTGTTAGTATTTAAGAGTATATGGGATATATGTATGTACGAGTATTTAAGTAAGTGTACGATTATGTGTAAGTGTAGTTTAACGACAGCTATTGACTGTTTATGTTTCTATTAAGTTGACTAAATCTAACACTAAATATATAATAAATATTTTTAATATTAATTCGCTTATAAATCTTTTGTATATGACGTTGATTTGGATAAAATTTTAAAAAAGTGACTTATTTTGCTAGTTACACATTATTAAATGTTTCATTTCGTTAGTATTTTTTAAATATGATTATACATATATATATACGATTACTAATAATTCTAATGGTGCATTAATATGTTGATTTTTTCCACTACGACTGTGATTTTTACTTAAAAACTATCGTTGAGCCCGTTGCTATGAAATATTTTTTAAATTTCTTTAAACGAATAAAGTTAAATACCCATATTCATACAGCACGTGACAGTGATTAGTCTAAAAGCCTAAAAGATGCAACATACAATGTTGTTATTAGCAAACATATGTTATGTTGTAAACTTAAAAACTTTTTATTGCATATTTTTTGGCATTTAATGAAAATTTATCACTATGACGCTTCACTAGAATACGAGCAAAAGTTTGAGTGAGAAAAAAAATTGTATATTAAAAAAAAAAACACTAATTTTAAAGCACATTGATAAAAAACATTTATTTTTATAAATAATCTATTAACTATATAAAAGCTAATTTGTGCCAAAACCGCGTCATGAGTTACTGCATATTACCTTTTTGCTTCTAGTAAGCAAAAAATATGCAGTTCAACTCAATTCAGTGGTTTGTTTCTTTTTTTCTATAAACTAATTTGTAGTATAAGACATTTAATAAATTGAAAACAAAAGCAACGAATATAAAATTAAAAGCTTAAAAAAATCACTATTTTTTTTTTCATAAAAACAAAACTAAAATTGAATTAAAAATTAAAATTGTTGTAATGAAACTTTGCTGCTATTGTTAGCTCATCGGCGGCGTTGACGTAGCACGACTATGTTTATTTTATTTGGTTGAACCTTGGCCTGATGACGTCTTCCAACTCACGCAGTTACTTGCCACACGTCATTGAATTTGGAATTTTCGCAAATTGTTGGAAATCATTTCGCTCTCTCTCTCTACTATTTATATATTAAAATTAATTATTACTTTTAACTATAATTAATGTTTAAATGCATAAAAAATTTATATAATTTGAGTTATATGTTGAGCACACATCATGTACATAAGTTGTATGGCAAGAGATCAACTTTTAAGTATAAACAAAAATACTAATTTCACATTTTTAACAAAAAGCTAATAAAAATTTGTTAATTATAATTGTACAGCATTTTTAATCCTATTTAAAAAAAAAAAAGAAAATCATTTTGCTAAGCAATTAATAAAAATGGCTAAGTGTTCAGTATTGTGGCATATAAGTTGTTAATATGTAGGTTTTTTATTCGCACATCTGGACTTGGTAGGAGCCTAGAGACTCAATATTAGTGCATATACATTAGGGTGTTCAATTTGAAATTTTGGGAGATGGATTTTATTTATTTTTTGCCTATATTTAAGAATTGTTATAAGTATAAAAGGCTGCTTCCCGCTCTCAAATATGTGACTAATTTGTAAGGCGGAGCAACGAGCTGAACTCGTTCAAGCAAACTCGAAAATCACGAGCTTTTCATAAAATTTCAGCACCGAATAAAGTTTGTTTAACTCGACTCAACTCTGTTCGTTTAGTTCGATGTGTTCGATCAAATCTCGTTATTTTCCTTCTGTTTGTGTCTGCGTACAAGTTGTTCGACTAAAAGAAGTGAAAAATGCGCTGCACCATTCAGTAGGAAACTCGAACAAACGGGTAGCTCGAAACGTATGAGTCGCAATCGTATGATACGGACAACGAATGAACTAAACATGAGTTGAGTCGAGCGAGTCGAGTTCTTCGAGTTTGACTCGTTGTTTATGTCAAAAGTTCGAATATGTTCAATCAGCTCGTCGCACAGCCTTACTAATTTGCCATCGAATGAATGTTTAATTTTGCTTCAAGTCTGCAGGCGATTTGCTAGCGTTTTTAATGCGACTGTTTTCAGTGCTCTTGTAACTACTTGTATTTTGCCAATTGTTTGCGAATTTTTATTTTTTATAAATGTTTATTTATGTAAAGGTTTTGTGAATTTTGAGTTAACAATTGCAGATTCTTAGCCAAGCACTCACATTTGCACAAAAGCAAATTTATACGATTATTTTACGCAGCAAATGTGCCGCAAATTTGCAACGAGCTTATTTTCTTCGCAGTGCTAATGACTTGATTTATATGCATTCAATTTTAAGCGATATTTTAACCAAAACTTCTGTTTCACAACGAACCATATCAACAAACATTATTGCCTTCAACTTACAGCCTTAGCCATTTATATTTCAACTAACGTTATAAATAAATTAAATCTACTTGAGAATTTTATTTTTTCAACAGTCACTCAGTAAACAACAAAATTTTGGCGAATATTTTTTTTGGATTACTTACAATAGAAATTCGCTACACTGTAAACTTGGCTATGGTTGTTAGCTGCAATCATTTAAATGTTTAAATTTTAGCTTAATTCTAGATTCAATGTTTCAATGATGATTAGTAAATTAAAGTTTAATTGAATACATCCTTAGTACGAGTAATAATTATTACTTTGAAAAATCGCTACAACGCTAGGAATGTTACAAATTTATAGAAATTGCATTTTACTACTTTGAATTTAATTATTTTCAATTTTATGTTTTAATATTTCTTTTTTTGCTGTTAACGTATTACATTATTTGGGATACAATTGGCGTCTAAGTGCCCTAAGGACTGACAGAAAAATGACAGTTCCATGTTGAGTGTTTTCGCTTGAGCACTAAGAACGTTTTTGTGCAATTCAATTGCATTTCACGAAAAGTTAAATTTTTGATCGAATTTTCTGGAGACTTTAAATTTTTTGGCGACTTAAATTTTTTGGAGACTTAAATCTTTTTGGGTTACTTTAGTTTTTTGGAGAATTTAAAAAATAAATAGTTTTACACGCTCTTAACACTCAAGCATGCTACTTGCTCTTGTTTCAAGATAATAAGCTAAAGACTTCGGTCAGTCTATAATTAAAAAAGATTTCGAATGTTCAGTATATCCTTTATGAGTCCTACTGCGCTACACTTACATACATACAAATATTGTTTATAGCACGATTATTTAAACATTTTATGTAAATTATTTGATTCGAATAATTAAAGAAAAACTTCGGAATCATTTAATTATGGTTTCGCTAGTTGTAAATGCTAATCAATAGAATAACTTAAATGTAAGATTTAATTAGAGTTAAGTTCACTCAATCATTTCGAATGAATATTTTACTTAAAAGCCCGTGAACCATCTAAGAATTATACGAGTAAATAGCACATACTGTATGCCTATAACTTCTCAATGACAATAATTGATGTAAACGCTCAGATTTTCATTCGAGTTTGTGTGTGAGGTTACTTGTGCGTGTATTGTGTTAGTGTGCGCGTGTATGTATGTGGTGGTGTGTCTTTCGAAATAAGAGTAAGAGCGATAGGCATGTGAAGTATATGCTCCATACGGGAAATGGTAACTTTGCGTGGTTACATCGATTTATTTTTCTCAGGGAAAACCTTCTTTTAAAAATCTTTCGTTAAAAAGGTGGGAAAGAAAGTATTGCGATAAATGAAGTCAGAAATCGACCAAATTATTCACATAGAAATTAACAGATTTTTCTGAGAATTTTTTTTTTGTTTTCAGGCTTTTAATTTTCTACGAATAGAAAACTTGAAAAATTACACAATCGCCACGAATTCGGAAATGAGCTCAGACAAAACGGTCAAACAACGCACAAGAAAATGTTTAATAAATCGTAAAGATTTTTAATCTTATGCATTTACTGTGGGCGTGGCAGTTGCGTTAACATTGCAGCAGTTGGTGGTCAAAGACCCAAAGTTGTAGTGCCTGGTATTTGATAGAGCGTAGCTGATGGTATATCAAGACCAGATACCGACAGCAAATCACTCAAGGGATATGAAAGCGTTGCTGCCGGTCGCAGCTGATGTGTTGGAGCGCTTGTAGCCGCCATAGTATTTGCAGCTGCTGTTGGCCGAAATTGTGTAGCTGCTGCAGCTGCCAAGAGACGTTTATAGCCCACCATGGCGGCGGCATCATAAAGTGAAGCTGCCTGCTGATTTGAGGCTGCTGCAGCTGCTGCGTATTGCAACAGTGAGGGTGCAGCTGCCATTGTGGCAGATGTGGGCATTGCAGTGCCAGCTCCTAAGGAGAATAAGCTATGTGTGGGTGTAGCAGCAGCGGCAGCAGCAGCAGCAGCTGCTACCGCCGATGCCATGTTATGTTGCTGCTGTTGTTGTTGCTGGTGGTGTTGTTGTTGCATCTGCTGCTGCTGCTGTTGTTGCTGTTGTTGGTGATGGTGGTGGTGGTGTTGTTGTGTAACAGCAGCAGCCGCATTGGCTGCAGCAGCAGCAGCTGCCAAATGTGTTGGCAAGGGATAGGGTGTATAGCGTATGGATGTTGTAGCAGGACCACCGACACCGCTGGCTGCGCCACCAATTACACTGCCAGCGGCGGTGTGTGCGGCATGGTGGTGGTGGTGATGATGATGATGCGGATGGTGATGGCCAGCAGCAGCTGCAGCGGTAGTAGTGGCAAAACTACTACCGATTACGCCGCCACTATTACCGTTACTTCCCCAAACTACCAACTCACCGTATGCGGTTCGGCCGGCTGCACGAGTCTTAGCCAAATTAGCTGGTAACATGACCTCTTTCGGCTGCGCCTTCTTGCATTCGACCTGTAAAGAAATGTGAATTGGTATTAGTTGTTGTTAATGCGCTAAAGAAGTTTAAAACAAAGTTTTATTAAGTAAAAATATTTAAAGAAATTAAATTAAAATGAAAAAAAAACACATCCTTTGCTCTCAGCTTGATTTGTCAACAACGCTCTGTGACATGTCCCCCATATAATAATTCTTCTTCGTCAAAACGAATGGACCAAAATGCAGATAAAAATTTAGTGTGCATTTTTAATTCTGTCTGTTTCGGCAACATGACGTATGAGTAACACATAATTAGCATACAACATAAATCTTCCGTTTGCACGACTTTCTGCATTCATTTCTTAAGTGCGATGCAAATTAGATTTCAAATGCATTTGTTTAAGTTTTAAAAGCGATAAAAAAAATGTAAATTTATAGCTGCTAAAAGTAGAACCTCCCATATAATTAATACATAGTTGTGAAATTCCAAAAATTTTCGGGGAAAAATTAAATTGAATTTACTTTAAATTTGTGCATGGATATACGACATAGAACGATAAAAAAACTATTTAGTTCAAAATTCATAGTTCCGGAGATAATGCCATGCCAAAGCAGATATTTCGGTGTATAGATTTTTGTAAAGTTTTAGCAAGAAGTCATAAAGAGATTTAGAGAAACAATTTTGATGTAGCTACTTCAGACTTCTTTTCCAATATCTCTGTTTTTTAAAACTCTATCTATGTCTGGGTAAATATTTACAAAGTATTACCACACCTTGAAGTGTAAATGGTGTGATTGATTGAGAGAATGTCAGAATTAAAGACAATTTCCCACTGTTATTTATTTAATTTTTTACAATATAAATTCAAGAAACACACAAATTAGCCGCGTTTCTTGAGTTAAATCTGGGTAAATAAATATGAATAAAGTTTTTAAGGTCTCACCACGAAAGTCATTTCGTGAACCAAAATGGTTGCTTATGGTATGACAAATCACACTCTATGGAATAGCGCATTAAAACGTGGCAAAACCAAAAAAGCAAATTCGCTGAGCTGGGTCTGAAGGCCATACGAAACTGTATGGAAGACTGAATCAAGTGCTGGGAACTACTTTGAAGGCGATATAATAAATTTTGACGAATAAATAACTTTATTTCGTTTAATTTTACAATTCTGTATACTTTTTACACAGAATGTGTAAGGAAAATCTTTTGAAAAAAACTCTTTTAACCTTTGACCTACTATATTTTGCATAGGGATATGTTTGTGTAACGTAACTCTTATAAGTTAATTTTTATGCATGTAATGCTGTGTGTCCTAAATGTTTCATCCTTAATTTTTTTATTATTTTGAAGTCGCCTTTCCACCCAAAATAGCGTCTTTTTCATAGTATTGGTTAATGCACCAATAAAATCGGCTGAAAAATACAATATACAATACAAATATTTTCTTATAAGCTCCGAATTTCTTTAACAATTTTTCTTCATTAAAAACATGTAAAGATCATAAGAAAACATTTTCTTACAAACGAACCTCATACTCTTTTGATTTATCTAAGGAATTTTTGCAAGCTCTTGCAAAAAAAAAACTAAAATTAAAAAACAAATTAATAATAGCACCGGACGCACTATTCTATACTCACCATTTTGTTGTTTATCTCGTGGAAATGGATTTCACAAACTTTGTCTACCACATCCTCGCTTTGAAAAGTTACGAAACCGAAACCTGCAAGAAAAAAATAAACGAAAATGAAACTCATTTGAATTAATAAATTAAATGAAGTAGTCCATCGTAACGTGTACGAGCAGTAGCAGCAGCAGCAGTCCAGCAGCCAGTCAGGCAGCGTGGTCTGTAAACTTTCAATTTGTTGCCAGGATACAACAAGGATACCAGCAAAAGCGATGCAGCTGCGGATTGTGGGTTACATGCGGCACAAAATGCAAGATGCCAGTAGCAGCGACAGCAACGGCAGCTGCGGCGCTGATGCCTTAAGTTGTTGTCGAGGTCAAGGAGAGACTTTGTGCCCGACCACAATCTCAGAAGCAGATTATCAATTTGTTATGAATTTTGTGGCTGCGTCGCTGAGAATTCACACAGATTGTACGTTGCAACCAAAAATGGCGGGGGAGCGTAGGCAGCAGATACATGCACTCATACAGTTTTGTGGTGAATGCAGAATCGCTTATTGAAAATTTTAGTAGGTGAATGAATAGGCTTTCAATTGTTGGTCTTGCAAATCTGGTTACTGAGATTAAATATTCTGTTGTAAAAAATTTTGTAAAATAATTCATGGATGCTGTTCATAGTTCAGTAGTTAATGTTACTCGTATCATATCAAGTGTAGAATTGTCTTCAATATTTTGTCACGATGTTTACATGTCACATGAAAAAGTTCTCTTATACAGAGGACTTTAAAATAAAGAAAACTGAAATCATTCATAGCACACTTTTAAGAAAACCATGTCAAAATATACCACATAAAATGCTCTATAAAAATTTTCAATTAAATTGATTTTTTTAATATATATGATACTATCTCCTTTAAAACTTATTTTTTGGAGGATTAGCTCTTCTTCAGATATAATGGGCAAATATTGTTTTCTCGAGCTACTAAAAGTTGAAACATAAGGAAGTTTGCATCAATCTTATGCTGCGCTTAATTCACAATCTTGGTACCATTTTATTAGTCGATAAGTCCAAACTTTATTGATGATTTTTAATCTTTTATAGTGGAGATTTTCCAATGAAAATTTGTAGTACTAAAAAGATGATGGCATTAAAAACAAAAATATTTGTTTGCTCATTTTCCAGGAAGATTATGTATCGAAAAGGAGCTGACTTATTAATGATTTATTAATTTTTTTTTCTGAAAGTTTCACTGAGTTCCTTCCTCCATTAATTATTTTCATAATAAGAAATTTATTTTTAACCTCTTGTTGAACGTCATGTTTTATAAACTTCCTTAGATCGTGCGAGCGCAAAGCGCCAGAAACTTGCTTTTATTAAAATAAAGTACAATAAAGTTTCCGCCAGTTTTTTTCTTTTTGACTGCTACATTAAAAATAAATTGATTTTTCAAGTAACGAACTTCATTCGAACATTTGCATCCCACACACACATACATACGTCAGCCGAATCTGTCTGCTCTTTAAGATTTCCCAACCATCCTTTTGGATTGCTCATCAAAAATAGCTAACGTTCCGTTCATTTCATGCAACTATTTTTTTTTTCATTTCATACAAAAGTTACTAGGCTCATCGCACTGAAAGATTACAACTCCTTTTCGTTCTTTCTCACGTGGCTGCCTCCATTAAGCAATGAGATGGGTCCTGAGTTAAAAATTCAAAAATCTGTTTCCTGCTTTTGCTTGAAATGTAAACATCATTTGGCTTTGAAATTGGACTGAATTTTTTATCTTCATTCGCTAACGTTGTATCAGCAACAGCAGCACACAGGAGTTGTTGGCGAGCAGCAATAACTGTAAATTGAATTGGGACTCGGCGGCGTCTCCTGGCTGCAAAAGTGGCGAAGGTTACAGCCAGCATAAGCACCAGCAGCAGCAGCAGCGGCAACAACTTGAAGTTGTTTGAAGAACTCAAACTGAACTAATTACGACTAAAGTACACACAGACGAACAGACCGACCGACCGAAAAACGGAGCAATGCTAAAAGCAATGAAAGTAGTAATGAGAGCATTTGGGTGCCCTTACCTTACATTCCCCGTACTGCTGCCTAGACCCTTCTATTACTGAAACTTCTTTGGATTTGAACGGGTATCATTAGCGAAATCAATAATTTTCCTTTAATTACGCGCACAAATGGCACACAAAAGAGACAGAATAAAGTGAACAAACAGGACATAATAAAAATAATAATTACTGTCCACTTGAAACAAAGTGCAAAGCGCGGGAGCACAGTAAAATAAAAAAATAATAAAATTAATGTAATAAAAACGAAAGCACAGGATGGCCCACAGAATTGCTGGTAAGCGGTGGAACAGCACAGTGGATTGGAGTGATCAGGAAGTACTTTCTCACTTTATGAAATGCAAGTCGAATAATTTAAGGGGACTTTTATTGAAACTACAAGCCTAACGAGTAGTGCGGGAGAGTTGCACGAGCAGTTGTTTGTCAACATTGCAGTATTTAGAGAGATCGAAAAACTCTACGGTAAATGTTCAAGAGAACTTCCGAAAATCTTTATATCGAAATAATTGATATATCATAAGAAATTTGTCCTAATTTTCTGCTCAACGAGCTACCACTCGAAGTTCCACGTTGTGAAATTTTGACGCATGACTTTAGAGTGCAAATACTTCTTATGTGCCCTTAATCTTCTCATGAAAACTGAGAAAAATCAAAAAAAATCTTTCATTCTGTACGATTATTAGCAAGTGCCTTCGATCCTCTTCAAAATTTCTTTCATTCATGTTTTTAACTAAGTACATTCCTCAATAATGAAAATGTGGCTCTGGAGAAACCATTTTCGAGTTCCCCAGGGAATGTACGCTAGTTTCTCATTTTTTGTGTAGTATCGTGTTTAACTCAAGTTCAGAGCCTTGTTATATAGGTCTATGTTTATATGAATGGTTTTGCTTTGAAACGTAAAACTGCCTTCCGAAATTTCACTGACTTGGCATTCTGTTCCAAATGGTTTTAAAAGCTTGTGCTCGAAGTTCGAAGTATAAGGTATAGTGTAGTTGGCCCACTTGAGTGATTTGATTTAATAATAAATATCATACTGGTCATATACCAGATCAAGTCTAACCTTATTTCTGTGGATGGTGTATATCAGCTGTCATTAAATGAACGTTTCCCCATAGAATTCACTTAATTTACTCTATGGCTTTTCAGTGAAGCATATTTTCTAAAATTATATTATTTCATATTACCGTGGAAAAGATCGCTAGAACTGGAACAACGTGAACCGAACAAATGTTGAAGACACTCGCTTTTGATCGTGTACGTTGGAAGAGTTTTATGGAGACCCTATGATACGTAAGCAAATAAAAGCCATAATAGAGAGAGAGTTGATCATTAGTCAAATGTAGCTTTTCGAAGGTTGCAAAAAAGATATATTACTGGAGCCATGTGTCGTTATCGGCCGAAAGCTCTGATTTGTTTCTATTTCTTGAAAAAACTCTCCAAAAGGACAAAACTTTGTATTGACTATGAAGTTTTACAAAAAAATTTAGACAATAAATTCAATAATTTTTAGTTACACTTCCATATATCGAAAAAAAAACAACTACTTTTTAGAGAATTTCATTACACTGTGCATCACTTCCGCAGGATAAGCGATATCCCAACAAAGAAAACTCAGAAGCGGAAGCAATAGAGAACTCAAACACAAAATACTTTGCATGGCATTCTTGCTGCTGCTGCCGCTGTTGTTAGGTCCGAATCTCACCCTAGAGCACATAAGCATACATCAGCGTTGGCTTAGTACTACAAAAGCGGCTCAAAAAAAAAAAAAAAAAAAAAAAAAAAATGAACCAGCAACACAAAGAGATTAAATAAAAGAAAAACAGCAAAAAAAAAAGAAAAAAAATAAAATAAAAACATTTGCTGTGACAACTTCTTATATAACCTAACACCTTGCATTGCAACTGCCGTCGCTTTTACCACTCATCAAAGCAGATAATCTCAGGGAGAGAAAAAAACAACAAAAAAAAAACACAGGCAAGCAGCATTCCTTACACGCCCGTTGTCCTTGTCATCTCATGGCAAACAAAGAAGGGTCGGTCGATCGTTCGTTTGGACGCTTAGACGGGTAGGGTCTGAAGTACTGTGGAAAAAAACATTTGAATGCGGGTTTATCTTTATTAGCCCCACCAGGTGGTGGTATTTCAAAGCTGAGGACTGTGAGTGGGTGGATAATGCGCGTTAACGCGTATAAGATGAGCGTATTTGCGCATTACTGTTGTTTTTGTTGGAGACGCTTTTGCTACTTTAGTCACCGTCGCCACCGCCACGTTTGGGTAAACAGTTAATGAGTTGGCTTGAAAAATTAAACAAAACCCATCATCACCTGTGCCACTAACTGGACCCATAGTAAACATGCGCAGGATATGCAAATGCAATTAGCAGTTTTTTTGTTTTCTGGCTTAGTTCTTAGCAAAACTTTAAGTTCCAAGTTAGCAACAACATTGCCTGACCTCAGCAGAGAAAATAGGTAACATACTCGTCGAGGATTTTTTGGAAAATGATATTTTTGTCAAGCCTCTAAATACTTGTAAGCATGAAATGGACTTAAAGGATTGAATTGATTTGAAGAAGGTACAAAAGAGCTCAAGGAATGTAGTTGTTATCTTATACTCAAGTGGCTTTAGTGTGGCATATTAGCACGGGTGTGCTTTTCTGGCCCATTTCAGAAACTGAACAGTAAACCTTGAAAAATTTTGATTTTTAAAGCAGCGCTAAAATGGCATTACATGATGTCAACTTCTCTACTGGGTCACTTAAATATATTGGGGTTAGGGCACCATTTCCTACAGTCACCATTTTGTTTATTAAAAGGCAAATAATGACAAAAACAAAATTAAACAAAAGGAGGAACAAGTGCTGCAATAAAATAAATAAACAAATAGTAGGTACTGAATACAACTTGTAAAATTACAACAGCTGTTACACTGAGGGCGGTAGATGCAAAAAAATCCACTCAACGAGTTTGGGCTCTCAGGATTAAGTTTTAATGAATTTTTACATATGTACGTTGGCTCTTAGGAAATAAAAACAAAGAAATCACAAATTTTACATAAGGGCACGAGTTTGATTAAATAAAAATGCTTGCATGTAGTCAGTTACAGCAAAGAACAAATGAAGAGGAAATGTTACAAAATTAGTATAATTTTTGCTAGTTAGTGTTATTTTTATGAATACGGTTATTGCTGGTGTTGTTGTTCTTATAAAAAAAAAAGAATATCTTGCTGTACAGATAAAAAAAGTATTCTGAATTCTGTTCAACTTACCGCATTAATAATTTCGTTGATAATATTAATATGACATTAAAGAAAAAAATGCTGTGGGACAGTATTGAATTTTGTATGATAACTACTATTTGTCAATGCGGCCTTTAATGTTTCTCACAAATATTGATGACTAAATATGCAGAGGCTCTTATGTGCATCGAACTTGATATATCAAAATTTAAAGCTTAGAAAGATAAACTTTCGCATATAGTTTTATAATTTAAAGTTGCGCATACGTCATGTTAGACAATCAAAGGAATGTATACTTAGGATGTTAAGTTCAAAATTTGATAAAAGGTTTTCCTTTATTTTTCGTTAATAGAAGTTGCTCATACGTCATGATAGATTTAAAACTTTGGATTTGTAACGATCCGGTTTAAAGACTATAGTAGTTTGGTAACCGAAGAGTTAAAATCACGAGAGAAAATACCGCCCCATTGAACCATAAGCATGCATTAGAACAAATGTACTTCTTTAAGTAGATACACTGACTCCATTCGCTACGATCCGGATAGAAGGGTGAAATTTTTCAGTAAAGCCCAAATGTAGTCAATTTTAAACAGATTACGCCCTAATTCTTTTAGCATTAGGCTGTGATTTGAACATTTTTGCTCTGACCACAGCATAGCAGCGAGCTTGCTGCCGCTTTTCTGACGTAAATATTGACTGATGTAAATGAAATAATACTTCCAAGGCAGAAGCAGCGGTAGAAATAGGTGCTTCTGTAATACAAAGACGTAACAATCTTTGACTTTTTGTCAAGTTTTATACAATATATCGGATGAAACTGAAAATTGAAGCCATAGGGCTTACAGATGAAAAACTCAATTGAGTTACAAATTCCAAAGGGAAAAGACTTTACTGAACATTGAAAAAATTTTTATATGCGTAAGCAGCCTTTGATGAAACTTTAAAAGTTTTAACACTGTAACAGTAACAGATTAGCACTAAGGATATCTGGATCCTAAGCTACATCGCACACTAGATATTGTGACTTACAAAATTTTAAAACTAAAGTAAAGTTTTCAAAATTCAGTCAGTCGAAGAAAAGCGTCTTGTATAAAATATTTATTAGAACTGTAACATACACATTTCTTCACACGGTGGTTGCAGAGTTTTATTTTCCATATAGCAAATGACCAATTTATGAAAGAATGTGGTAAGCTAAAATAGCGACAGAAATAAACAATAACCAAATAAAATATTCCACTTTGGCATATAAAAGCCATCTTCATGATTTATGAAAACAAACCAAGGCAAAAATAAAAAAAAAAAAACATGAAAAAGCGTACATCCTGTTTTCCACCATATGAAATGTTTATGTTTCCGCCCATCCCTCCGCGCTCTATAAACTTAACTGCCTTTTTACTTTTTGCCCAGCACCACGTCTTGTTAAATATGGATCGATATCGCGCAATTACAGCGGAATGTTAAGAAAAAGTGGGCCGTTATGTTACCTTTATTGATATTAGGGTGTATCTAAATGAAAAAAATTAACAAATATCATTGTGTTGCTGCAATGAGTATCAAAAGTTTAATATGATACTCAGATTTTAATTAATTTTTAATTTATTTTAAGCGCAAAGCCAACTGTTGTGCCTAAACTGATTATTTTTAAATTATTTTAAAATAACAATATTGTTTTGCACCCTTGCGAAAAAGCCAATTGAAGACAATAACTTCACTTCCCACTCCTTCGGGCTTTTTGGCTATCATGCAATGTTCAATGTAAAAGTGAACGCAGGACCTAATACCCTTTGATTAACGACGGCCATTTTATTGACTCAAGTCGATTGGCGAATTGGCAAAAAAAAAAAAATGGAAAGAACGACAAAGCTTTCAAGTGGACGCAGCACGACGACGTTGGGTGGGCGATGGTGTAGCTATTCGTATCTTGCTGAGAATTATTGGTAATTTGATATGGTTTGTTGTAGCCACATGGAACACCTGTCTATCTACGCAATATTTATCATTGTAGTAATTTGCGAAATGGTACCATGTAATAATTCATGACTTTACCTCCTACGTTTGTTATTATTATTGCTAGGACACTTTAATGCCTGGCACTTTACTTTCTTGGTATTACAATAAAAACCAATTACGATTCCTGCTGCTCACTCTCATGTTGATACGAGTAGATATGTAGGTTAAGGAAATTTCATATGTCAATAGAATTTGTAATAAACAGAATGTGGTGTGACAGTGGAAGAAAATTAAGGAGCATTCATTTAAAGTAGAAAAATAAAAGCTTGAATTCTAGGAAGATAGAAAGTAATTTTGAAATATAAGTACATAGGCAATTGTCATATTGAGTGACTTCGAAAAAAAAAAAAATGTTGACAAAAATCAGCCTATAGCTATAGAAATCTTATATATATTTCGCACAATTGGCTGATCTGTTGTCATAGACAAAACAGCATAAGTACTACACATATAACTTATGCATATGGGTCTTGTAATCACAGATTAACTTATGCTGGTTTGTGACCACAAGCATAAGCAATTTATTTTGAATTCAATCTATAAAGGATTTTAGAAAAACTTTCTAGTTCACCCAAAGCACAAATAAGTTTAAAAACCATCTTTGACATACAACTTGTAGAGACTTTTGCAAAGAAAATATTTTTCAAAGTATTAAATGGAAAATTTCTATGGTTTGAGAAAACAGTGTTGACGCACTATCGAAGGTTAGCTCTGATTGACTGTAGCTACCTACATTGCATCAAAGATTTTGAGTACAGGATCGGTTATGATATTATCAAAAATTTTCATGTCGCCACTTTCTTAGTCTACACTTTTTAGAATAATTAAGATATTTTATCATATCTGAATATTAAAGTTAAGTGAACTGTATTAGAAAATTGGATTGCTTCAAGATTTGTGAATTCGTTTGAGCAGTAAATAAAGCAGTTTCAAAACAATTGAAAGTATGTTTTTTGATTGCAATAGTTATCGAACTTGTAGGAAATAAAAGACGTTATTTTAAAAGTAGTAATATACATAGGGTTATTTTTAGCCTGACCAACTATTAGAGATCTTTTACAGCATTAATAGTAGAAGATCGTATGAAAATTTTCCGATGGAATTTTTCTTTGTTTGAGGCTCTAATCCTGCATGTTGCTACATGTAAAAGCCTTCAGCACTTATTCGTCAATCTGAAACTCCCGTGTCATATTTTAATAGCTGCCCACTAGCACAGTTTAAAAAATGTGCTTGTAAAAAAGATGCCAAGCTTACAAGGCAGAATTCTCTTACTTTTTTCCAATAATTGTGTCGTACAAAGTTTGGTAACATTTTCATCAATAAATCGTATTAAGTTTTTTCTTTGTATACAAACAGCCACGTCCATTTGTTGAATTTAATTACAAAGAAAGTTCATCCTAGTTAATATTTTGTTAGTAATTAATTATATGCTCGGATCAAAACTGCAGCTATTTACAAGAAAAATATGGTGCAAACTGTGGCTTTGTATTAAGGACTTGTAACTAAGTTGAGGGGCCTAAATGTTGAGGTAGCAATCCATGAAATGTCTGTTTCTCTAAAATTTCCACTAATTGATATGTAAAAGCTTTCGATTGAAATTCACTAAATTTTAAATTTTAACGAAACAATAAAGTTTCTGTATTAAATCAAAGCTTTAAATTCAATTGCTATCGAAAAATAATAAATCTCAAAACTAAAAAAAAATCCAAATAAATAAATTAATTTATAAAATTCAATTATGGCAATATTTTATCTCAATTTAAATGAATATAATATGTGTATTTACGAGTATTTTGAATTTTGTTACAATGCCCGCATGTAGCGCCAAAAGCATTGTGACAAAAAGAGAAGTAGAGCGCAGAGAGAGAGGGGGGAAGGGGAGGCAATGGTGGTGAATACATTATGAAATGTTCACAATTTAGCATAAAAATTTACGCAATTTTAAATTCAATTGAATTTTTAGTACGCTTTAAAAATATGAAACAACCAACAGCTTTTTGAATATTTAGCCATAGCCATAGCCCATATCAACGTGGTATATATAAAAGAAGACTCATACAAATGCGCGGATTCGAACACACACACACACGTACCTACATATATTAAGATAAACTGCATAATAAAAAGCCCCTTCTTTGTGTTGGTTTCTTGGTTTTTTTTTTTTCAGGAGTTCGCAAAATTTTTTCATCTTTTTTTTTTGTTGCTGTTTTGAGCTCGACATGTTTCTTGATTTGCCAAAAACTTGGTTTTTCCCGTATTTCCTTTATGTCGTTTGTTGTATGTGGTGGCACACAAGAAGAAAAATGTATTTAATTTTGTTTTTGTTGTTTTTGTATATTTCTCTTTTCATTTTTGTTTCTTTCAGTCAATTTTATTTTTATTTTTATTTCTTCTTTATTTTTATATTTACTTGTTTGGTCTTCTTCTGTGGTTATAGTCTCATATATCATCTACCGCTGCGTTATATTTTACCAGCTGTCATAGCCTCGCCACAATTTCAGACGCCACCCACCCTCAAAGCAAAGAAAAAACAAAAAAAAAGAAGAATTTGCCAGCCAGTTTCTTTTTTTGAATCCATGTCTGTATTTGCCTTTCAACTCCTGTGGTACCCCCATACCCAGCCTACTAAGCTTTTCTCCGATTTTTTTTTTCACTTTTAATAATTTAAGTTGTTTTTGGGCATTTGTGTCGTCGTCGTCGACAAAGATGAAAGACATAAAGTTGCTACTTCAGCTGAATAACGATATTTGGGCAGCTGACCTTCCCCACCGACTGTTTGTGATTGAGAGTAAGGTTGTATCAAAACAAAAAAAAAAAAAAAATATTAGGTTTGTGAAATTTTTCGTGAATTATCTAAAGATGGTGTGTAGGAAAGTGATTAAAATCACTAAAATCTCTACTTTGTTTCTGCTGTCATTTCGTTTGCAAAGCACAAAAAAGGTGTGCTGGTTATAGAAGAGAACCGCTTAAGTATTTGTCTGTCTGTCTCCGTCCGAGAAATCAATTTGATGACATAAATCGAAATCTATCTTAGAAACGATTAAGTTCTTCAACAATATAATACCGCAAACAATTTGTAAAATGTGATTTGTAGCAGCAATGACTACAATAACTCACGATATTTTCGGAAAGGCTCAAAATCGGGGGCGTGGCACATTTTTTTCTTAAAAATAAATACAAATTAAAAATTTCAACTCATACATACAATTTCAACAACAAACTTTTTAACTTTTTAAAACAACTGGTTTATTTATTGTTCAAAACAATTCACAAGTCCGGACACAAGTCAATTTTCAAACAAAATTAGTCTTACTTTCTATTGTGAAATGATGAAATTCATTAAGGAGCTTAAAATAGAGTCATATGAAAATTATTAAAAATATGATAGACGATACTGTTCTCAAAGTCTCCGATGTAATGTGACCTAAGCCAGTGTTATCCAGCATCTTTGAAATCATCATTCATGTCGGAAACGTGTGATTAGATCATTTATTCTGCATTAATTGAGCTCATTGATGGATCAGAACTAGAACTTGATTAGACATGAGCAGCAGTGTTCGGAAATGGATTCAAATAAAGCACTTTCTATGGGTAAGTTTCCATTTATCTTTCAGACAGTAATCTAAGCCATGGAGTTATGTACCAGTGAAGCCTGAAGCAGAATATGAGAAAAACACACATTGTAAAATATCGGACAGATGTCTAAGCTCATGCTTATGGATTGTGTAAAACTGCTTTCCAAACAAACAGAAATTTTTTTGAATAGTAGATGATGCCACGCCTCTAACAGGAAATAAGTTTCTAACGCTAAACAAATTAACCAATTTTGATGAAATTTAGTATGGAGATAGATTGATTCCTGAGTATATATATTTGTTTTTTAGTGCACAAATTGACTAATTTTAAAGAAATTCGGTACATAGAAAGATTTAAGTCTCAGTAAAAATATTTAGATATAATAGGCGGTTTTAAGCCCTTACCCAGAAAATAATAGAACACCTAAAAAACTAGCCACTTTTATGTGAAACACGAAAGCCAAAAAACGAAAGCCGTGAAATAGAGCACAAAATCAAGTCAGCAAACAAACAATAGCAACTTCAGTCGATGGAAATTTTCTCAAGAGTGATGCACAGGCGGTAAGCAAAACATATGCCTGTGACAAGAAAAAAAAAAGTAAGGAAAAACCTCTACTACCTCATGTCCATTCAACTTCAAAAGCAGAGGCTCTTACTGTGGTAGGTACAGTTTACACGCACATAACGCTCTCATGCGTTTCAGTGCAAGCAATTTTTTTTTTGCAACACCCTAACAACAAAGTCCAAACGTGATTTGTTTGTCTTCATAGCCGCTGTGCCGCACTTCTTTAAAATAAGAAACGTGATTTTTACACTTTAAGCTGTGAGTTGAGTGGGATTTTTGACTGACCCATCAAGTTGGGTCAGTTGAGCTTTTTTTCGTCATTTTTTAATGATGGCTCTAAATTTGGTTGGCCGCGGGACTTTCTTAAGTATTTCTTTTTCGCTTTCGTTGAAGAGGAAGTTTTTGCAAATGCGTTCTTAAGTTGTTTTTCATTTTCTTCATTTTTCGTTTTTTACTCCTCGCCAATTGACACAATAAATACTAAATGATGTAAATCGCTTGAATGTCTTTCCCAGTTTCTTCATAGGTTACTTGGAAGCTGTTGGACATTTTGTCGCACGCAAAAGTCCTCAA
This sequence comes from Tricholauxania praeusta, assembly GCA_949775025.1. Classification (NCBI taxonomy): domain Eukaryota; kingdom Metazoa; phylum Arthropoda; class Insecta; order Diptera; family Lauxaniidae; genus Tricholauxania; species Tricholauxania praeusta. The sequence goes on along the minus strand of OX459028.1, from coordinate 5,721,719 downwards.
TGAACACACTTTGTAAACAAGTTGAGTCTGTTTTGGTCTGACTGTCTGTCGTTTGGCGCCATAAGTAGTTTATGCTGGCGATTTTTTTCCATATTTTATTTATTTTGTCAGTGTGACTAGACAAATTTCACCCTAACAAAGTGTGCAATGAAGCAGCACCATTTTCCACATTACGGATTTGTTATTATTTGAGAAATTGCACAATTCAGGAGAACACGTTACTCTATCTGTTGTCTTACTTGTAATTTGAAAAATTTTCAATTTCGTATGCAGCAGTATATCCTTGTAATAATTTGTTGAAAGGTCCTTTCAAGTGGATGATAGCTTGCACTTTAAGCGCTTTGTTCGAATTAAGTTAAAAAATCATTTTAAGCATTTTGAAAGATTCTACTGCTTTTCTTCTATTTTCATCCACAACTGCACAAACTAACAATTTCATCTTAAAATTATGCTTTTCCCGTATCCATATGCATCTTTAAAGGGTTAAATCTTTTTCATTTGTTCACCTCATTATTTTGTAATCGATTTCGTAAGGAAAATGTGTTTCCTTCCTTTGTGAGGTTGTGATTTTTGTGTCTCTTTTTCCCTAGTAAATTCACATTTTATTGCATCAAGTGACGTGCGAGCAACTAATGTTATCACTTAGAGAATTGACCTTTTGCAAGGAAAATAAAGTGTTTCCTGCTGGTAATGACAATCGTGACCGGATATCATCGTTTGAGAGATAGACAGACAGAGAGAGAGAGAGAGCGAAAAAAATATGATGAATTTTAGGAATTCATTTTGTTCAAAATAGATTTTGATAAGAAACAGTTGGTAGAAGATGAAACGTTTTATAGCAAAAATTCCATTTCATTGACGAAATTGAGTTTTCTTAACTTTTCAATTCAAAAAGCATTAAACCAATAGCAATGGCATAGGATATGCTGACAGTTTTTGGTTATTTAAAAACTTAGTTGTATAGAGTTTTTGTCAAATCTACTATGAAAAATGGCACACAACTTTAAGCGATATATACAAGCAAGACTTTTTGAATTGAGTTCTGAGTTTTCCAAGGCTGGAACAAATAAAATCAGTTTTATTGAAAAATATCTATTTGTCTTTTCGTAATGTACGGTTTTAACACAAAATTTTTAGATTTTTGCAAAATAATTTATTCATCATCAAAAACTATTCGATGGGTATGTCAAAAGCTTTACCAAAAAAAAAAGAAGCCCCCCGACTGCGGACAAAATCTTCCACACTAGGATATTGTATGTTGTTTTAAAATTGGAGTTTTGTTTAGTTTTTTTGATGAATATATAGTTTGATAAAGACATTAAAAACAAATGCGTCAAAATTTTAAAAAATTGGTTATGTACTGTACCTAGATTTAAATTTATCACATCATTTTCATTGCTTCTTTAACTCTTCGCGAGAAATCTACATTTAACTGCTTAATAGGGACACATATGATAAAGTCACTCTCGGCTTGTTTTTTTCCTACTTGGTTTCTTTTAGATGTTCCAATAATTAAAAAAATAAATAAAAACTTCGCCAAGGACCGGTTACAAATACATGAACCGTGAAAAATGGGGAGAAGTGTTCAGTTTACTAAAAAATCGTTACCTTGTGTACTAATTGTTAAAAAAATCTTATTCTTGATAATATGGACCTTAAAAATAACCTACTGCCTACCTACTCAAATTTTCTTAGGGTCAGGCTACGCCCATATGCCGCTTCTAAGGTACAGATATAGCAAAAATACATACTCGTATGGACGAATTTGCCACAGCTGTTCCGGGGATTAATGATCCAGATAATGTAATATCAAAGCGAAATGTGTACGTTTTTGTGTACAATTTAAATCTTAATATTTTAAGGCGATATCTGATTGCAAAATAACAAACCCAGTTAATTCAAACCATTGAAATAAAAGATAAAAATTTGAGGTCATACTAGAAAGACGAACTCAGACTCAAGCGCGTAGTATTAATATAAACTGCAAGCACTAACTGTTTTCCATGTTTATATCATGCCTTACGCAGTATCTCCTCCAGCATGAGGTTAAAGATCGCATATGACAGCGTATCACATTGCCGAAATCCTGTGGAAATTCCGCAGAGCACTGATGAACTGCTACTATACCGCATACTATTTTATTTGGATTGTTTCAGGATTTGCAGGAAGCAAAATATTTGTTCCGAGCCGATTAATGAAGCGTAGAATGGCTTCAGCCATACATACCGTACTTTGGATATACAGATCACATATGTTACGTTTAATATTTAATCCTTGCAGAACATAAAACACTTTCATTACATATAAAGAAAATGCAGCTCATGCACTGCAGGGTTAAGCGAAATATTTCCTTTAATATTCGCCAATTTCCATCAAGTCCAATTGCTGGTAAAAAAAAATCATTAGCTCGAGCCAATAATTTAATAAATTTTAAATTCGATTTGTAACATTTGCGCAAGTTATGGGTTTTCTTTTTCTGCAACTTTTTATTGCGATATTTAACTTGGCGTGGTAAGTCACTGACATTCCATGCCATGCATATCGACTCTTTATATCTCGAATTGTGTCATAACCAGCATTTGGCATTGACAGTGTTATTAAAAATGGCAAAAACGAGCTAGCGTTTTTTTACCTCATTTTTCTAACGTTCGGTCATTCGTTTTACGTCAGCGATAGCAACGCTGACATTTTCTTCTTTATATCAAATTTTATTCTTTTAGTGCTATCACGTGGTACAAAAGCGTGTGTGCATTTTGTGTTTTTTTTTCGTTTTTTTTTGGTTTCACTTTGAGTGTCATTTCTTGCGCACACTTTGACACTCTTTTGAGCTGTCAACAAAATTGACATGTCATAACGAATGAAGTTGAAGGTAGCGTCACCTGTACACACGAGAACAACGGCTAAAACATTTTCAGATTCAATTAGAGTCGCTGCAAGATGTCGTCACTGGATGCTAAAAACAGTGGGTGTGCATAGGGGCGATTTACAAGAAAAACTTGTTAAACACTTTATGTTCAAAAGTGGGGGCGTTTAAAAGAGCAAACGAAACGACTGAACGATGTGTCAGAACTAATTAGTTGATGTATCAAGCAAACATGGCGTTGGCATGTTGAACGCTGAATGACGATGACAACAACGAACAGTAGCAGGCCGTAGCTCAAATGTAAATGTGCAACACAATAAATGAGAGTAGGGATCCAATACACACACCCACACCCACACCCACATGCACACATACTAAAATACACCAAATATTGTGAAACTGACTGATGTTGAGAAGAACAAAAAAAAAAAAACGTTGCAGCTTTATAGGCGCCAACCAACGGTTGGCTACAGCAAATGAATGAAGTAGCTGGCAAGTGTCATGTGAGCAAAAATAAGACACTGAGTAAACAATTAAAATTGACGAAAAATACGACAACAAAAATGACAATAAAAACAACAACAACTACTGAACACACATGTACGAGTAGTAGTTGTAGCGGACATGTTCAGTAACGCCAATGCTACAACATAACAAACATTGGTCCATTGACACACATACACACAAAACATGATACCTAGCTGGAAAATCAGTTAAAGTGACAAAGCTCATTGTCTTGCATTTTGAAATAAGTTGAGCAAAAGATTTATTAAAAAAAAAATATTCTGGCAAAATTACGACAAAAAAAAAAAACATAAAAAATCGCACATAAATTTTTTACAAATATTTAGATTTTAGTACAATAGTACACATTTTAGAGTGGGTTTTCAGGTTTTTTTGGATAATTTTTCCAATTTAGTTACGGATTAAATTTTCTTGAGAACATTTCCGAAAAAAAAGTCTCTCTAAAAGAATTACCGAATTGTGGTTTTTATCCAAGAAAATACTTTTTTTGGGGCATTACTCACAGTTCTGTTTGGGATATTGGATGATTTTTCCAAAGAAAAATGTCTCAAAATTTAGCAAAAAAAAATCATCAAAAGCAGTGATCCATAATGTCTGTACATAGGCAACTTTGTCCACAAAGCTCATTATTAAAATCAAAACAAAAGGAAAATCAAATTTTTTTCCTACTGGGCAATTGAGAATATAATCAAGCTCAAATTTAAGCAGTACACGGCCTGACACGGCTTTAAATGTTTTGCTCCAATTCTGGCAGGAGCATAAACTACGATGATGACGATGAACGACTACGACGATGAGAATGCTGGTGACAATTCAATAAATTGGACACAAGAGAAAACTGGAACATGATGGTACATGAACAGCAAAGGCTACGATAAACGACATCCTTGCAACAATAAAAATAACAGAGAGAAAAACAAAAACGAATAAAAAAACTCAAAAAATTTTCAAATCACCAAAAATTGAGGGGCAACAACATGTCCGAGTGTACCTATTGTACAGTAGCAGCTTTTCGACAAATGAATGGCTTTTGGTCACGTTGTTGCTGTTGTTGTCACATTTATTGCTGTTATTATTGTTGTTGCTGCTGCTGCTGCTGCTAAATATAATATAACGATTATATAATGAAAGCGCGCACACGGAAATGGCAGCGCTACTATGCTTATCTACCGTCAGTTCGCCCGCTCGCTTACCGGATGCGTTCAAAAAAATGTGCGTTAAGCGGAAACAACATCGACGCACTGACATAAAAAAAAGGAACGAAACGAAACGTTGTGCGTTTGTTGTACAAAATGCTGTTTACATGCTACCTGCATTATTCGGCATATCCTGTACAAGCCAACAGCAATAATAACAACAACAACGACGGCCTCGAAATCGAGGTTACGCAATGCAAAAATTCCATTTAATTTTTAAATTTAAATTCAGCGAAATATGAAAATTTGTGATTCGAAAGTAATTCTGCGTTCATAGTGAGCAGAGCAAGTCTTTTAGGAAGAGGACACGCTATCAACGGACTCATAACTTCATAACTGATATGACGTGATTTGGGCATTAGATTTTTTGTAGCTTAAGAGATTCGCAAATTAATTTGGATATTAAAAAAATTTATTGATGACGATTTGTCCGTAGAATATAACGCATGACATGCGACAACACTTTCACAGTAGATTTTTTGAATTAGTCTTTTTTTTTAGTTATAGGTACTAATTTATGAAAATTGTCCATGAACCAAAGTTCAGAAATGACACAGAAATAGTATGAGTATATTAAAATTTTGGCCCATTTTTTATATGAAATAAAGTGCTAATTTCGGTGTTAGCGGAATCTACCATAAATTTGTACAAGAATGTTGCAAAATATTTAAATAAAATCAATTATTGAAAATAATACACACGAAAATGAAAAATTACGGAGTTCAAATCAATCTTTAAGTTTCCCTTCACACCATAAATCTCAGTTTTAACTATTCTCGTATAACACTAACCTTCGCATATTTTTGTTTAATGGAATCTATGAAGCAAAAGTATCAATTCTGTGTTTAATTAAGTAACATTCCAAACATTTTTTTTAAAAAATCAAAATTTTCGGGACACGACCTTTTCCTATTTAGATCAAATTTTGCATGAGTATACTTTAGAATAAAAATTAAAATAAATTTGCATTTTTCTCCAATATCACAAAATATCGATGGATTTTTTTTTCATTGAAACGACTATGTTAGTACGTACTGGAAACATGTAGATGAAAGGAAATAAAGTTTTACTGCTCGTTTCAACGGAAAAAATGCAAAAGCTATTTTCAAAAATTGTTTTCTGAAATTTTTACACAAGAAAGTTAATTAATCAATAATTAACATACAAAGAAATAAAGGAAATAAAAAAGAATGTATTTTGAGACAAAAACATAATGGAATTTATTGGCAATACTTGATATCTTTGCAAATTTGTTTTGGCCTAAGTCTATATAGATCTGACTTTTTTATATAGCGTTGAAATAGTTGTTCGGGGATGTTTGATAAGTTTTAATGAATTTTGGAAATAAAAGCCTCAGTTTTTGAGCCTCGATATCTCGTTAACTAATGCTTATTAAATAAAACTGCCATATCATTTTCTAAGTCCTTTACTAGGGTTTGCTCATGCAAAATTTGAGTCAAATCGGCTCAATGAATGTCTCTTAATAATTTTTATTGCGTTCCCTAAATGACGTAGTTTCCTAGGAATACTTGCTGAAGCAAGGCTACCAAGTGACCGGGATTGACCCGGCTTGGCGCAGAATTTCATGTCAAAGCCGGGTAGCTGGTAGAATTTCAAAAATTTCTGTCCAGGAATTGAAGGATTTTTGTGACATGTACTTAACATTTCTGTCTAATGAGCCAAAAAAATATATAATAAAAAGGTCAAAAAATTTAAATTTTTACCATTTGAGGAAACATTGTTTCGGAACGACCCTGTGTTGAAGTAAGGTTTACTTTAGAGTCAATGAGCAAAAACTTTCTCCAGCCACTTTGAGTAGTCACATCTTGTAAACTAATCGCTAATTAGATGGCAGGTCTCTCAGAAACTTCAACGTTATTCCAATTCTTCTGTGTACTATATCTTCTTAAGTATCAAAGTAGGGAAAATTACTATAAGCTACTCGTATCTTCTTTAAACATTAATTCAGAAGTAGTCATCAAAATAATGAAATATTTCAAAAGTACAACTTTAAAGATGATATTTGTTAAATGAAATTTTCAAAATAATGTAACACAAAGTCTACAGATTAGAACAAATGAGTAAGACTCAAATTATCGTTTCAAGAACGCTGTCGAAAAGAATTTTCTTAGACTGAAACCAAGACAACAAGATGGTGCAAGAACCATTAAGTTACAGTAAAACGATTCGTTGGAAAACAACTTAAATTATGTTTTTTGAATTGATTTATACTCGTATTGATTAATTGTAAATTTTCAAAAATATTGGTTTTTACTTAAGACTGTAAGAGCACACAAATAAAATTTCAACTGTGAGTAACAACACGAATTTTATGTATGGATTTAAGGTGTTAAGTCTTGAACTCTTTCACATAACTGATAAAAGAAAAAAATAGTTTTATGAGTTGATATGGCTTTTGTAGGAGTCAAAACGATCTGAAAGTACAAAAATTTCGGGCTTTCGAGATATTTGAGGTAAAGTTACATCGAAAGACATTTTTTTTTTGAAATCATCAATATGGTGTAAAAGAACTACTCCTCAAAACACACTGAATTATATTGAAACCTTTTTTCTGAAGTATCAAATTTAAATTTATTATTCATGCCTCCAAAATGTGTAATTAATTTTAATATAAATATAAACTATCTTCTTTAAATATTAATTGAGACTTAAGGGCCAACTAAACCATGCACGCTTTGACTGCAGTCAACTTATGCAAGTGTGCGAATACACACAAATCGTATATCAAAACTACAACGTACTTAACAAAAAGTTTCGTTCAATTTCCACAAATGTCATTTGCTTAAGGAAAGAGCGAAACTGAACGCACTTTCTGTACGGAATCAGCTGTTTATGCATTGTATACATAAGAAAAAATTTTTGCAATGGAACTTGAACTGGAAAATACTTTTGTTTTGAAATTAATAGAAAATGTGAAAAAGAAGATAATTAAACAGTAAAATAGACGCATTTTATTGAAATCGATGTAAAGGAAAGGGCTTGGAGTAAAGTTGCAGAAATATGCATTTTAATGTACACACACACAATACATACAACAATTTGATTGACAATTCAGTGATGGCACGCGCTGCATTTGCCAATACTTTTCCCCACAATATACACGCATAGTACAAAATGAGCAATTTTGTTTTCTTATTTTTTTCTTAAAATTAGTAAAAACAATGTCTGGATTACATATTTATTGCTTTAAGTATCTAAATTAATGTCATTGAATAACATTTTGCGAATGAATTCAATTTATTTAGGAAATATAAGAAATAAAATTTATGCAATTGTGGGAATATTTCACACGCTTGCCAACTATGGCTACATCGCTTCTTAAGTTCAACGAAGTACAACATAGCCACTAAAAAGTCTTCTCTGAGTTTCTTAAGCATCTGACAGGCTTTTCGTTCAAATTTGACAGTAGGTTACGCTAGGCGATGCATGGTTTAGTTGGGCCTTTAGTTATTTAAATAATGAAATATTTCGAAACAATAATAGTTTTTAAATGAAATTTTCCAAAATGATGTAACCATGAATACAAAGTCAACGGATTGGAACAAATGCGTAAAACTCAAAGTATCGTTTTAAGAACGCTTTCGAAAAGAATTAAACAAAACTGAAACCAGTGTTGTTGCACGAATTTTGTATTGGAGTTCTTGATGTCAAATTTTGATTTCATTCACATATCCAATAACAGAAAAAAGTTGTTTTATTAGTTGAAGTTTGCTTTTGTAGGAGCCAGAACGGCCTGAAACGGTTTTTCGAGATATTTGAGGTAAAGTTATATCGAAATATATTTTTTTTATGAAAACCATTAGTTGGGTCCAAAAGAACTACACTTTTTCTTCAAAACCCACATTGAATTATATCGATATCTTTTTTTTTCTCCGAAATATCGTAAATTTAAATTTATTATACAGGCCTCCACACAAATCTACATAAGTTTTAATGAGGCAGAATAACTGAAAAATGTGTAATAAATTTTAGTTTACGATACTTAAAAAAAAGTATAATTATAATTTAAAGTACGTTTTGAAGAAGAAGAGCATAAAACCAAATAGCCTGTCGATGTAACATAACCACAAATATTTCAGAAAAGACGTGATTTTCGCACTTTTGGGTTATATATTGAAACCCGGAACCATCAGTGAAGTTCTGAACTCGAATTCAAATTTTGCGCGTCAAAAAGTATATTCGGGTATCAGCACCAGATCAAATTCTGTTGACTTGTGTAATCAGTCGGAAGAACAATTAAACCTGAATTTCTATTTAAAAGCGGAAGAGCTTGCCCTAAAACTTAAAATCTGATGGTGACAACGTATCACAATTTGAAATAAAAAAAATAGCATGTCGCAAAGCAAAAGGTTTTGCAGCTATAAAAGTCAAGAAAATGTTGTCGGACAGACGTCGCGAGTGCGTTAAGCTATAAAACGCACTTCTAACAAGTGGTCGTCATAGCCCAGAATAAGTTTGGTGGTGATACAGCTCTATATTACACAGAACGTTCTGGGCTCAAATCTGTCATCGTATTTACATAAATGAACTGATGAGTTCATTATGATTCAGATGAACATTAGTAAATATGAATATAATTGTACATAAGACTGTTTGTTATTTCCAAATAATTTTTCCAAGCACCTTGCGTTCTTTTTTCTGATGTTTTTGTTAAAAAAAAAATACTTTAACTTTAACAATTATTTCCATTAATTTTTCCATTTCCCAACAATTAAGCAATAAGTTGTTTCTTTCGTTAGTCCAATACCACAGGGTTTTCTCGAGGTTAAACGAAAATTATTCAAAGTGTTTTCAAAGGACATGTATTAACGCCAATTCATTGTTTTTTTGTTTTTTTTTTTTTTTATGGAAAAGGCAGCTGTTTGAAAATCACTGATAAATCCCAATTTTTAAACTGTTGCTTTAGTTATTTCACACTGCATATTTTTTAAACTTCACAGCTTAAAATCAGAGCATCAAAAATCCGGAAAAGTATTTCCTCTAATAACTGCTCATAATCAAAATATTGTGCTGCCTGGACTGCAATCACGTTCAACACTGTTGCTGTTGTTGTTGTTGCAAACTCATTATTTGCATTTTTTTTTTGCCACGCTCCAGCAGTTGTTTGTGCCTCCAAGGTTGCAACGTGGTGCAAGTACACAAACATGTTAATCTTTAAATTCTCAGGGCTTAATAAAACCATAATCTGCTGCAGGGGCGTTGTTAGTGGCACTACTGCGCGCGTTACTTTGTGACAATTCCGCATGCAGCACCATGTCGCCTGCAGGTGTAGTCATGCATTTGATTTCGAATTATTTACGTGCGCCATGCCTGTGTGCGCTGAGCCTAGCATCCTTTTGCATGCTCGCCAGCATCCTTCAGTACCTGGTCAAAAGTCACGTTTACAGCGCGGCTGGTTGCATCAGCATGCCGCCGCCAATGCTGCCATCGGACACGGTTTCAATACAAATTTCATTCATTAGCTAAATTAACTGCAATTGTTAGGTGGACTACGGCGGTGTATAAATAAATTTGTTATAAATTTTTAACTCACCTCTGTGTCGGTTGGTCTGTTTGTCGAACATGAGCATTGCGTCCTCGATCTGTGAAGAGCAGAAAAAAAAGAGGAAAATTAAATGAAATTTCTGGATTAGCGTAGCTGTCAATTTAAATTGAAATTAAAATCTAAATCACAACGTAGAAAAAGTTTTTATGGCTTATAAAATTATCAGCGGAAAAGCTTCCAAAAAAGAAATATTTATGAAAATATTCACGCTACCGATGGCTTCATTAAAACTTCATCAACGGATTTACGCACACAGCGGCAACGAACACACACACACACCCACATGTGTTCAACTTCAAATAAATACAAATTAAGTGACGTAGCACTGTGGGTTCGGATTATAAAATGTTATCTTAAAAATAAAATAAACCTTTAGGAAAACACATAAGCATAACTGTTTTATAGTGGGAATGGGGCTTATCGGCAACTTTAAGCCATATAAACTATTTTTAAAAATAAAAAGTTATCAAACTGAAAGTAAAAAACCATAATATGAAAAATGTCAAAAATCGAATTTCGGGACTAAATATTATCTATAACAGAAAAAAAATTTGAAAGTTTTTAACGTCAAGATTTTTGCAAGAATGCAATCTCTATTTTTCGAGCAAATTCGGGAATTATTTCTATGAAGGAATAAAAGTTACGAGCAAAAAATTACGTTTTTATTAGCCAAAAAGGACCTTCAGGAGAATCAAAAGGTTTTGCTCGGAAAGAAAAATAAATAACGCAGATATAGTTTTTAAGGGTCCTTCTAACTTTTGAGTCAGTGTCTGGATGAATCTAAATTTCGACCCGGTCTAATGTACAATATTTGAGCGATAAGCAATAAACGGATGACGCCATACTTTATGTTTTAATCGAAATATGTTTTATACGAAAATCCTCCATGGGAAATACTTAATTCTCAAATGAAAACTGGATTAAGGTCAAAGGTTTTCTCCCTAATTAAAGCTGAGGTAAATACCAGCTGATATCACTACTCAAATGCTTAAAAGAAAAAGAAAATGAAATGTAAAATATGCTTGGTACAGTGTAGTAAAGATAACCTCCATCTAAATTGTTTACAGCAAAAAAGGAGTAAAAATAATGTCAAGGTCCTGGTTGATGATGTCTGACAGAATCGAACAGTAAAGTCTGCTAGATGAGATGTACAGCTCATTTTGCAATTTCAATTGAAAGACAAGTTTCTGTCATTGAATGTTCACATCTCTCGTTTCATTACAAAAAGATTAACGATCTATTGTCACCTCCTTGGAAGCTTCTGAGCTTACTTTGAGGAACGTTTAACAATTCTTTGAAATTTTTTTCTCGAAGTATAGCATAAATTCTTTTGCCAAATCCTAACCTAATGGGACATTGAATCAACTCAATTTTTCGGGGTTGCTCTTTGTGACGTATGCGCTCTTACGGTTTACACATTTTCGAAGTCTTTTGACAGTATTCGAATTTTCGAATAACTGTATAAAACCTATGAGAGAGACAACTATATTTTCGATGTGTACTAATTTCAAAAATTCATTTCTCGGAGTGACTTACTTCCAATCTTCTTCGTTAAATAGCATATATTTTTGAATAAAATTTTATGTCAGAGGCTGTTTCCAGGGTTAAGCTTCCAAAATCTTAAGAATTTAGTTATTTTTGCCCATAATTTCTTGTAGTTTTTTTCGATGCTAAATATGATAGTGAGTAATGGCTTATTCATCGAATATGTCGTTTTTGGCCCTTTTTATTAATATTTTTTATTTATGAAAAACCCACAACAAAACTGCAAATTATTATTTTTCTCAACGACAACCACTGTATCCAACAGCGAGAAAAAAACTACGATATATATAGTATATGAAGAGACATTTTCATTTGCCTCATTTGAAGTCGATTGAGCGCGTACTACGTTGCACGACTGAGTTGTTGGTAAATCCGTCCAAATTCTTTCTCTGCTGAGCGAACAACCAAGCAAAACTTTTCCCATTACAGTTAATAACTGGTAATGGTGAACGTCTAGTGTGACAGCGACTGCGACAGCACTTGTTAGTAGTAGTAAAGTTGCAATTGTTGTTGATGTGGGTGTTAGGGTATGTAAGCGGATAAGTTTCCGTTGCGTTCATCTATTAATTATCGACATTTTTGAGGTTTTGTTTTCTCCTCCAACTTTTTTTTTCTTTCCTAATTATATTAAATTTGGACTTGAAGATATCAATATTCGTTTGGACTCGAAATTGAATTTTTAATTGACAAACGAAACTGCATTTAGAAAAATATAGAACATTGAAAGCCAATTGCCGATTGCAATGATTGTTATTGCTTGTTGAGCTAAGTTGAACACAGGAAAAGTGGAAATAAAGAGCGACATTTGAAAGATGGCACCTATTTTACTGTTTTGCGTATACCATCGGTACAATGGCAATACCATCGATTAGTTAATTTTCAGCTTGAGCTCCATACAACAAACCCCTACCGTCGAGTGCTGGCATAAATGTTGCAAAGTCAGTTTGCTACCCTCTCGTTACATTTTGTTATGTCAACAACAACGACAAAAAACAAACAAACAAGCAAGCAAGGAAAATCGCTTCTCAACCAACTCTTCAGTTATGCTGAGGCAGCGTTTATCTCATGAATAGTCATCGTTTTCGAAATAGCATTTCAGCAGAATTATTGTCAGCGGTATCAGCAACTAAGCACACACATGTATGCGCACTCACATTCTACTGTGTGTCGCACCAAATGAACGTCGTATTGTTGACATAAATATACACTACATCGCCTGCCTGCCACCTAAGGAGTCCCTTGTTGGCAAAACATCAACACAAGGGTTAAAGCACAATATATCACTGGGTAGGTGACTCCATAGCTGTCCTGCTGCAGTGCTGAATCGGAGTTGGTTGGTAATACATCAAGAATTGAATAAACATCATCATAAAATCTCAAACCTAATGACTTTTTCAAAGTCACCATCACCAATGCCATCAGTGCTACCGCTGGCGCGTCAATACAACAGCGCTTCGATGCGACACTCTCCGACAGACTACCAATGGCAATGGGTTAACAGTGAAATGAAATTGCTGGAATTTAACGGGGCGACATCGTTGTCGTCGTCGTCGTCGTCATCGTCGTCACCCATCATCGTCAACGCGTGAACTGTCACTGACAGCGATGTAAATTCATTTGTCAATATGCGAACGCCAAAATTATGATGATGACGATGGTGATAGTGATGGCGATGGCGATGTCGATGCTCATGTTGTGCTGCTCATGTTGTTGACGAAGAAGACGCAGGAGACGAAGACAATGATGGCGTTGACACTGATGTTTGTGGCGTTGGTAATGTTATTGTTCATAGTGTTGATAATGGTGTTGATGCCGTTATTGTTGCTTTCCATCATCGTCATCAATTTTCATCGTATGCCAATTTTTATTATCAATGCTTTTATGAACGCTGATATCGCAACTTTTTCTTTTTTCTTTTTTTGCCAAAACAGCGAGTGCATTCGCTAAATGGCTTTTACGCACATGTGGCACTGTTGTAGGTGATTTTAGTTGGATTTTCCTTTAAAATTTAAAAGATACTTTGATTTTGGAAAATCAGTGATTGATAAATATCACAACAAGAATAATGTACATAGCTAACTTGTTTGCTTTGTTAGGATTGAAAGAGAAAAAATATGTTAGTACCAGCTTCTTTCATATAAGTTGCTGTAAGCGCAAGCCAGAATTCTGTGTGTTTTACAAGCAAAAGTAACAAGCTCAAGTAAGTATGAAGGTTTTACACTTCGACTTGAATACTATACTTCCCGGAACAGCTTAAAATTTTTAAAATCAATTGGAGTCAATAAACGCTTTCTGAATCACGCAAGCTTGGAGTAATATCATTGTATACATTGAAACATTTTCTATAAGAGATTGGGGTTCAGTCACAGTTGTTTTTTTACAACCGGAGTTAAGGCATTATCATTTGTTTGGGGCTACTCATTAACTACGTACCCGAATTGGCAGGATAGACGCTTTGCACCGGTTCATCGAAATTTTGTTTTACTGAAGTTTACACCGGTGAAAGACACATAAATTTGTGGTGTTCGCAGAAGTACCTTACTTGTACTTTCTTATATGTTTTAAGCCTACATAGCGCGAAAAACAAAATTTAATTCTCTCCACAAATTAACGCCGAATCGACCTAAGTTCAATATTTCTTAACCCTTAAATGCATGGTGTTGTAGAACTGCAACATACCATTCAAACCTCCTCTTCGGTCTTCGGTATGTAATCAATTCGTGCTGTTGTAAAGTTTTCACGCTTAGGGACATGTATTCTATAGATTGGCGACACCTTTTTTTTTTGGTACGAAGATAAAATATGAGTTATGCTTTGACAGAGAGAAAATTCGAGGAAGTTTGTTGGATTTCAGAATTTTTTTGTTGATGTGTAAAAAGTGATTTTCTAAGCTAAGTACATACATAATATAATTTTTCTATGTTTAAGCTCTTCTTTTATTCAATACAGTTACTAGTTTTGAGAAATTGACTTAGGTCCTTTATATTAATATCTACTAAAACGCATGGTGTAGCATATCTGTAACAGGTTGTTTTTTAAATAAAAAGATATTATATATTAAAAATTTTTTTTTTTACTTTATTCTGCATCAACATGATCATGTCTACCAAATACCATATACTTTTTCCATTAAAAAAAAAAATTGAAAAAAATCAAGCATTTAAGGGTTAAGTCGAACTAAGATGAGTTTCAGAAAACATTGCAAAATATCGTGAAGAAAAACTAGCAAGGTTGATAATTTTGGCCTGGCCTTCGATTATATGAAATGAACGCGGTGTATTTGGAATTTAAAAGTGCACGTTAAAAATATACTCGTAAATTATACACAAACCAAACGTACCCATATTAAATTCAGCAATAGTAAATCAGTAATAGTAAATAGCTTTGGGTACAGCATTTTG
This sequence comes from Tricholauxania praeusta, assembly GCA_949775025.1. Lineage (NCBI taxonomy): Eukaryota > Metazoa > Arthropoda > Insecta > Diptera > Lauxaniidae > Tricholauxania > Tricholauxania praeusta. The sequence continues at coordinate 5,706,623 of OX459028.1, read as the reverse complement.
AAGTTTTTGATTACATGGAAGGTTCTATGCCTCTTTGTTCAAATCAACCCAATTTTTGCCAAGAACTTCTTCAAACGAGTTCGTTATTTGTGTAGAATTTATTTGCAATACTTTAAATAAATTCCTCAGAGTGACGTTTTCAGGTTTTGACTTGTATGGAAGGTGCCACGCCCTTTTGTAAAAACAGGGGCGTACCATAACCAATTGTCGCCTTGGCCAAATAACAATTATTCCCGGTCATAAGCACACAAAAAAATTGAAATTTTAATAATTTATCCGGCCCCCAAGCTTTTGCGGCCCATGGAAAGAACGAATCTAACTGATGCTTTTATTAAAAATTAGCTTAACAAATTTCTCCTATACATGTAATTAAAAATAGACAAAAAACCTAATTTTTTTGGTACTTAACCTCAAATATTTCAGAGCTCAGATATGATGGGTTGATTTTGAGACCAAATTCGGATTCAGCGCAAAAAATTATTTCGGAAAACGAGCTTTAAAAAATATATAACCTGACTTTACCTCAGTTAAGCTTGAATTTTGGGCTTTTTGCGAGGATTTTTTAATTTTTCTATTACTCTGGTCTTTTGATAAAAAATGCTGGAACATCGGGACTAGTCAGAATCACTTCGTCTGTTTTCGGACTATAATGCTAAAGAATATTAGTCCAAGAAAAAAAAAATTTTTTCTTCGAGATTACCTCACTTAAGCCCAAATTTGCGCTGTTTTTTTGCTATTTTTAGGGAGTTTTTTGATGCTACCAAGATATTAGCCTTTGTATAGCAAAACAACTATCACCATCGTGTTCAGCAGGCCCAAAAATATAAGAATCAACGCTAACAGCCCGATTCAAGAAAAAAAAAAAAATGTTTAGTCATATTTATCGGCCGTTTTATGATAAATTATCCATTTTTTCTGTAATTTTCGCGAAAAACGTTCTGAAAATGGAACAAATACCATATAAAAAGAAAAATAAATTATTGGATCTTGTTCAGCAAGTCCAAAGCATATAGTAAGTGCTTTATTGGAAAATTTTGTATAGTATATACGGTTGGTTGGTCTAACGAAACTTTTTTCAAAAACGGCCGACCTGGGAGTACTAAGGGTTAATATATATTTCTTCTAAATATCAGAAAATGATCACAAGACGTAATGGACTCAAAAAAAAGAAAAGGGCCAAATATGACCAAATGAATATACCCAGTGTGTACTATATAAAAAGGTGGCATTCAAGCAGAGAATCTTCGACAGCTATGACAGCAGCAAGTCTAATGGCTAAGCTTTAAATTTTAGACCAATTAATAAAAATTAACTCAAACATTTCTGTTCGAATACTGCTTTATTGTTGGCAAAATAAAAAAGATGCCAAGCAAGAGTTTAGCAGAAGGTACCTACGCGATGAGCATTGTGCAATCTGCTGCAAATTGGCTATCAGATTACTAACACATTTTGCTTGCAAAGCATAAAATCTTGAAAGCAAATTCGCAGCACATTTGCAACGGCAAAACTTCGCCAAATATTCAATTTTGTTTTGCATTACATACAGTTCTAAGCGTAGTATTAGCTTTGATTTTATTATTTCTTTAATGAAAGGCTGCATTCGGTCCAAAAACTTTACATTAAAAATTTAAATTCAAAGTGCAGTGAAAACTGGAAATGCGAAACCTGTTCAATTTGTATGTTTAGTTCTTCGTAGAATCTCGCATAAAACAATTTCTTTTATTTTTTTTTTAAGAAACTAAGTCTCTATAAAATATGCAAAAAATGGCATTGAATGTGCTTTTTTCTTTTTACGGACGTTAGTTAGAGCTCATTGAAATTTACCATTAATAAGTAAGACTGCTTAAGTTGCACTCTTGTTATTAACGCTGCTGTCGATCAATATGTACGCTTGTAGCTTCCCTTTATTAGCTAAGAACTTTTCTGCGTCATTTCCAGTACCATGAAAGGCAGAGCAAAGCAAAGCCAGTGTGCCATACATGCCTTATTGCCTCATTGTTCTCCACGTACATCTACTGTCACTGGCAATTTAAATCGAATCCTTTTAATTATTCAACAAACTGCACGTTGCAAAGCTGTCGTGCATGTGCCACATGCCATTTTACATTCTTCATGTGTGTGTTCCGTGCGCACATGTGTGTGTGTGTGTGTGTGCCGGCGCCTAGCGGAGATGTTCGTTCATTAAATTTCAAAAGCATTTTAGTAAAATTAAATTGATTTATTATGAATAAAAGAAGATGAAGACGTAGCAGCAGCAGGAGCAGCATTTCATAAAATCTCAGTCAGGCCTTACTTTGAGATGCTTTGCTGTTGCTGTTGCTGTTACTTAAAATGCCATTGTGTGCATCCTTAAAATGTTTTGTTGCCTTTGCCGATGTGACGCATTTGCGTGCCCTCCAACGTTCCTTCAGTCTCATTGCTTCCTTCATTCAATTTATTTAAAGCAATCATTTGTTCGCTCAGTCATTCAGTCAGTCATTCAGTTATTCCGTCGTTTGCGTTCGGTTATTGAATTTGAATTCGAATTTATTGGAAATGCATGTAATTTTGTATGAAAGGGCCAAGCATTTGGGAAATGCCTTGGGCGAGCACACAGAAATTGTTATCAAAGCAATGATTGCTGTCGCTTTATCTGGCATCCTTTGCTCTTCAGCTGCTGCGCGCACCTACTACTACTGCCGCATACAATTGATTCTCATACTTTTTCTCTTTCGTTTGTATAAAAGCTGCTGCTTCTAAATCCTTTCATATTTGTATAAACTTAAAAAGACCCAGTCGGAAATGGAAATAGAAAACAAACTGTTTGCGCCGTTCGCAGGTTCGACCTAGGTAGCTGAAATTTTGGAAGCATTTTCTTCAAGCCCAATTCTATAAAATCGGATTATAGGACCGCAAATTAAAAAAAACCCCTTCAGGTGTATTTTGTTCTCATTTTCAGTCACAAAAAAAATCTAGGTTTGGTTTGATAACAGTGGTTGGCATATCCCACATAGCTCAAATACCTAAAACGTCATATCTAGGCACATAAGGCATGCAATGTTCAAGAATTATAAGATTCCAAAGGAAAACGAAATAAAGCAACACGAACGCAACATTTAGATCTGCTGGAAAACTTTTAGCTTAGTAAAAATTTTACTAACATCAAATAAAACAACTGCGCTGAAATAACAAAACAAAAGGTAAAAAAATAACTAAATATGCACCCGCACGCAGTTATAGAAAACGGCGAGTAGAGTGAGAGTAACATTTAGCTTACGTATAAAATTTGCGAGCAGCGAGTGCTTGTTTATGTAAAGCTAGAAACTTGTGAACAAGATACTTGACCAGATCAGCATGGCCAAATCAAAAACTCAGTAGATAACACGATTGCACGAGAATATGCGTGTGTTTTGTATAAGCGAGCAACGGCTGATATAAAACAAAGTTCTTGTAGACAGGAAGTCACTTAAATTTGAAGTTTTATTTTGTGCACCTTAGCAACTAGAGCACTGCAACGGTACGCATTTTCACATAACCGAAAACATTCGTGCGCTGCATGCACACACTACGTCAGTTCATCACGGAAAACGAAGAGCAAAACATAATCGTACCGGTCTCTTTGCGGTACGAACAGATACGAAACAAAAACTGCCACAGTACACTGATTTATTCGTTTTCGTAAGCAGCGGGTAAAACGGAATAAAAGTAGTCGGTCACTTTTTACCTGCACCGAATATACGAATAATGTTCGGTATGAATAGAATAAAAGAAAATAAGCTTTTAGCACGATCAATCATTGAGGTGAAAAATAGAAAATACATTTATTTATGCTTTTTTAAATTTATTGTTCAACTTTTAATTTAATAACAAGGTAACAAAAGGAAAAAACAAAAAAAAGAAGAAATAATAGTTCATAGGTATGTTATTTTCCATATTAATTCTTTTCATTATTAAAATGTATGAACATTATTTGCTCAACTGCAAAGGGGAATAACTAAAGACAATTACGGTATTTTCAACATTTTCGGTGCAGTTGCTATGTCTCCGATTGCTTTATCAAGTTCTCGGTCACCGAATACGAACAAACCGGTCTTAATGACGAACGAATATCGGGAAGCAGTGATGTCAAGCAAAGCGACTACGATACCATAATCGGTCTGATAAGCTTTGCTTCTCTGAAGTTTTCGTTTTGTTGTTTACATTCTTCGTTCACAAAGTATTCGTACAGCATGTACAGCGGTACAATTAACAAACAGAATATATTCATGCAGGGCTCTATTAGCAACGTGTCTACAGTTTGCAAGTCTCAGAGTGAAGTTTATTATTTTTGTTAAGATTTGAAAATTTAAGAAATTAAGTAAGGTATTCTTCTAAATACTCAAAAAATGAGTTTCGATTTTTCCAAAGTTCAGAATTCAATCTCAGGAGAAGTGAAGACGTAATTTGAGAGCTAAATTTAGTAAGGATACAAATGAGGATGAACAGGATTGCTTGTTAGGGATGTAACAAGTCACAGTCATTTAAGTCCATTCCTACTGGGTACAAAGCGGTAACAACTTAAAATCTCTGCAATAAAAAAAAACACATGCATACATATACAAAACTAGGCAACTACATAACATTTACATGGACACGTACAGCAACAACAACATGAACAACAGCAATAACGAATTCGAGTACGAAAACGAAAACGAAAAGGAGAAAGACAACACACAATGATGTTTCACACTTAAACACGTAAGCAAAATTGTGGGAATAATACAAACTTTCTATATGCAGCTCCCACATTTTGCGATCCCACACACACAAAAGTTTCCTCTGGCGTTTGCATTTGATTTTACCAGGAACCAGAACCAGAACCATCAACATTAAAGAAACTGTGCTGCAGTTGTATCGTGTACGGTGCAAAAGGCATTGAGTCGAGTTAAATGAATTGGGAAACAAATTCTGCAACAATTTGTGGCGGACGTGTGAATGGATGCGATGTGGCAGATCTTGGCGCCGTTGTTGCCTGCCCGCCTGCCTGCCGTTGTCGGTGCTACTCGTAGTGTGTTCGTTGGTGCCGTTGAAGTCATTATCGAGCACATCGAAAGCGGTATGCAAATTACTTTTCAACGGGTCGTGCACACCTAATACGAGAACAAGAGCAACAACGCCATTCATGAATACAATTACTGTGAGGATTCGCTTGCTCGCTCGTTGTGTCTGACACCTTACGCCCTCTCACACGCCCATACCTTCGGACATGGTTTTTGAAATTCATTGGAAAATCTCGACGAAAGTATTATGCTTACGGCTCAGATAAGCGCGCATGCAATGAGCTGCTGTTGGATTGAAGCTGATCTCATATGCCCTATGCAAACATGTGTGCGAATATGAAAATGACCGCGTCATATTTTTGCAGTTGCAGGTTGGAAAAATTATTTAATTTTTTCGATGAAAGCTCACCAAAGGCTATGCTGCTAGTTTTTGGATATTGAAGCATTGCGATTTAATAGTTACTAGAAAAATTAAACTCGATGAAAAGTTTCATATTTGAAGTTTTGATTGAAAACAAAACTATTACCATTTAAATGTGTCCTACTAATGGACTGTTTTATTTAAGTCATCCTGATGCTTCCAATCTACTTAAATACCTTAAAAACAAACTCATAAATATTCCCCACAGGTTACTTAAGCACTGATATACGGCGCCACAGTTTTACTACTTGTTTTCTTCGGCGTGAAAGAGGTCAAGGCAGCGCTATCACTTTTCCGATGATTCATTGCCCCTACCATTGCTTTGCCCGACTGACTGACTGACACGTGTGTTCAAACCAACATTATTTCGAATAGCCCAGTTTTTCATCATACATCCATTCAGCCAGCAGTAGCAGTAGGGACTACTCAGCATAGTCAACATTTTGAGGAGCAGTAAAGGAATGAAATCATAAAAACTGCTACAAAAACGATTCCACTCTTCCATTTGTAAAAAAAAGGGGAAATGCCGCATATATAAATGGGCAGCCAGTTATCATTCTTTCAAAATGGCAAAAGGGACAACAGAAGCACTCAAGCGTACAAGCCTTGCCTTCTCATTGCTAGTGATTTATTTGACGCATTTTTTGTGCCGGGTGATGATTGCATCTTAATCTGGCATAATGAGCAGTGCTATTATTTTTCTTTTTCTACTTGCCACCACTGTCTTTTCTCTGTTTTCGTTTTTTTCATTTTTACATTCATTATTTTACCCTTGGTAAGTTTTGAATGAAATGGGTTTTGTTGGCCTGTTTTATACTTTAAGCTGTGACGGTTTATCAATGTTGCCAACGAAATGAAACCAAACCAAATTTCAGCAATGAGAGGGTAGTAGTTTTCCTTAGCAATCGAAATAAGTTAGCATCATTTATTTCTATTGTTTCATAACTTGCCTCAATTTTTCTTGCCTTCATTCTGTGTATATAAAGTGTACGCACGGTAACGTGAACTAATAAAAATGAAGGGGCTGTTCATGTTTGCTATTGTTGAAAATAATAAATGAAATTTAGTGAACTAAATACGAAATGATTGCAAAAATAATTAAGATTAGAAAAAAAAAGTTCTTTAATTGAGAATTATTTGAGTTAAAACATTGAGTCAATAGTAATAGGTCAATAACTAACAAATATATACATATATGTATAGTATATGAATGAAGATCCAAGAAATATTTTATTTTAATGGATAGAACATTTTGAGAATATGAACGAAAGGAATAAAGTGTTCACGTAAGTCAATATTTTCGCTCACATGATTACGTGCTCATGTTATCGAGCGTTTACTGTTTATGTGATTTTTCTATCTTATAGGGTTGAATTTGAGAAACTGTATGCAATGAAAATGGTTACGTTTTTAAGCTACATCGAGTTTAATGTTAGTCTTCGAATCCTAAGGGCCTACTGTTGTTGCATGCCCTACGCAAGGGTTTTTTTTTGTTCTCAATTGACAATATTAAAGGCGCATTATATTTGCTCAATGTAGAACAAACCGATTGCTTAATTTTGTTTCAGGATTCACGTTAAAAATTCTAAATTTTTATTTATCTCCAAGTAAAGTCGTATCTGATATTAAAATATTTCTGAGTTCCACTCTTAAGGAGCGTAACCATGTTCTAAAGCTCGGCAGATAGAAAAATGAAAGTACCAACTCTATACCTACAAAAACAGCATGTTTCCTACAAATAAATACATTGAGTTGATATATTTTTTAAAATATTTAATAGCTATTAAAAAGCTTTGGTAGGTATTACTATGCCATAAATATAAAGTTAAAGTGCTGTTTATTGAGCCAAACACATAATATCTACGTGGGCCGATCGAATAGAATTATTTTTGGGTTGAATTTGGTAATTTTGTTTTTTTTTAAATAATTTAACTTCATATTACAATGAATATTAAACAATTCTCAACTTAATTAAGTTGAAAGTTCTGCAGAAGTTGGAAGAAAACTTTGTTCACAATCGTTTGTGAAATTGCTCCGACAAACCGTGCTAACATATCATTGGTAAATTTGAAGAATTTGGTTTAGTTCAAGATCAGAGAAGCAGAATTTATTATTGTAGGGGTCGTTCAAGTGAAAATATTGCAGCTGTTAGCACAAGTGTTGCTGAAGAGCCAAGGGCCTCAAATCAACTTAGAAACTTTAATATTTGTAGAGTTAATTGGAAGATATTAATGTGCAGAATATGTGGTTTCAATAGATTTTTTGAAAGAAAAGACATGATTGGCCACTAAGATCATGCGATTTAACACCATTGAATTTCTTCTTTTGGGATTTTTTGAGGAGTAAAGTTTATAGGGACAATCCTCAAACTAGAAGACAAAATCATAGAGCAATTATCACCAACTGAACCATCATTATACGAAAAAAGTATACAAAATAAGAGGGGATCACTTAAGCGACATTCGAAACCAATGCACTATAATTTCCATTAAAAATAAATAAAGAACTTACACATTTATGTTTTTCACTGAAAATGTAAAAGGATAATTCAAATTTAAGCACCCTTTATTTTGAGTAAATTAAATGTATAATTTGGTAACTATAACCAAATCTTCAAAACAAAACTAATAAATACTTTTTTTTGGGCAAATCAACCAGTTTACAATGCATCTCCATCTTTTTTGATAGAAAGAATTAAATCTTGGGTACAAAAACCTAAAATTTAGCCACAACTAAAGCAAGAGAGTTATATTTCGGTTGTGAAGTTTGATAAAAAATCATGAAACATTTTTAAAAAATAATTCTTAGAAATATGCTGTTAATTTTTTTCGAAAATTTCCCTCATATTTTCTGATATAATACTAATTTTCTATGCTGCACACATTCAGACATTTTAAGCTTAAAAGTGGGCAGTCCAAAAACATTTGTGGAAAAAATGAAAATCAGAAACTTAAACGCTTGTGACTAAAAACCATTTGATATTAAAGTGCAGCATAAATTCATATAAAATTAATAAATATGAAACTAAAGTTGTGAATATGCAAAGCGCACGACGGTGCAGCGCCTCAGTCTGTTTAATATTTTAATTTTATTTTAATGTCCACACAGCAATGAGCGATATTTTAACCAGTTAAATATTTTTCCCTTTGGCTGAATCCCTGCAGCGGTGCATCTTCCACTTCAGCGCCACGCGATTCTCGTTCGCACCAAACACACCCAACAACACGCTTGGGTGTTAAGCACCATAAATTATTTAATAACAAGCAAGCATTTACACACACACACACACACACACACACACACAAATGCATTGACTTGCATTAGTGTGTTCGTGTATGTGTGGCTGAATATTGAACTGCACAATAAAAAAAAACCGAGCAGGCGGAAATGCACACAAGCCAACGAACGTCATTCACATTGAGGTGGCCACTTATTGGCGCTTTGCACCCGCCACCGTCGTAGCTTCACTTCGCTGCCACTTGATCCGTCGGTGGTCCAATCTATTTGTGTACTCGAAATCGAGCCTAGCGGTGTATTCTTAAAAACTTAAATAAAATTAAAAACTGCAGACCGTCGCACTTTTTTGTGCAGCGCCAGCAGCAACAGCAACAGCAACAGCATCACTTTTTTGTATAATTAATTTTTCTTGTTCAGTGGTTTTGTACAATGGCAACCAGAGATCTGGTAGTGGTGCTGCTGTCGTTGCTATTGAGTTTTGCAAACAAACCAACTAACCAAGCAGAGCCCACTGTCAGTGTTAGCCCAGCAAACACCTGCAACGCGAGTGAACCTTTTGTTTTACATTGAGCTTTGTCCACGAAGAGAAAAAGAAACAACTAATATATGGGTATGAAATAAGGATGTGGGCGAAGCTACTCAAGAAAAGAATACTGTAAATCGTCCACAAAAATACGAATTTTTATTTACTTAGAATCACTCCACAACGTTGAGAAAATTTCTTTTAAAGTAAATGATTAAATGGATTATTTTCCAAAAAAAGTACTGTGAAAGAGATATAAGATTTCATGCGTCATTTCATAAAGAGAAGGTAAATCAAAAGGAAGTTGAAAAACTCAACAAAAAAAGAGCTCATTTCAATATCTTTCAACGATATACGATTCTTTTTGAATACGTTATCCATGATAGCGACTGATGTAAAAGTTCTTGATTTCTTGTACAAATTCATCACGATTAGGGGCTACTGAACAAAAATTGTTCAAAATTCCAAAACGGTAAGAGATAATTGCATAAAGTCTTCAGGGAGATGATTATCGATATATTGAAATCAAGGATCATCGAAGTAAATTCTGATCCAAAAATAAAAAACCTCTTGAGAAAAAGATCACTTTGAAATTTCTTGACTTTTAGTAGCGACCATGGTACTTAGAGGATTGTAAGAATTATCTGCAACCGTTTTGAGCTAATGGAGAATTTCTGTTTAATTGCCCCAAATCGAGCGCTGTGAAGAGATCAAAAGGTACCTTAACATTCGTAGCCATAGTTCGAGCAAATTTTGTGTGCAAAAAGTATTGTATATCGTTAGAAAGCTATTTAAGTAAATAAAATATTTGAGTAAAGTGCTACACTGTACCACGGCTATCGGCCAATTTCACGAATGGTCATTTTCACGAATGACCATATTCACAAATGACCATTTTCACGAATGGTCATTTTCACGAATAACCATTTTCACGAACGACTATGTTTACGAAAATTATTTATCAGTTGTTGGTTTATTTTTATATTGTAAAGCATTAAATATTGTATGAAATCATCCGAAAATAGTCCAAAATTTTATCTTGCTCTTTTGTAAGTGTAGTAACTAGTCACTAGAGTTCTTATTCTGTCTTGGAGCATTAGCCATTTTTTCTTCGGAGCTGCCTTCACGTTCCTCCCTAAATTAAACTCTTGTATTTAGATTTTCGTATCGTGAAAATGGTTATTCGTGAAATCAATTTCGTGAAAATGGCCATTCGTGAAAATGACCATTCGTGAAAACGGTCATTCGTGAAAATGGTCATTCGTGAAAATGACCATTCTTGAAATCGCTTTCGTGAAAATGACATGGAATCCTGTACCACAAATCACCGAAAACAGAATCTATATTTTGAAATGTTTTTTGTGCAAGAATTGGTTTAATTTTAAAACCGCGAAAAATTGTCCTTAAAACAAGTTCCTATAATTGGCAATCTCTAAAAAAATTTTCAGCTTTGGGTATTTTGAAATTTCGTAACAAAAAGACCGAAGAAAACTTAGAAAAAAATATATTTTTGAAGGATTCTTCTTATATACGTTTAAAAATGGCGTTGTCAAAGGTAGCCCCATCAATAAAAATAAAAAAAGATTATCATTTTTCGTTTCCATAAAACATAAGCCCCTGACTTCGAGGCTATAATTCCCCTAGTTCCGCCTTTACCTGGTATTAGGTATATGGGACAAATATATAAAAAAGTTCTCATGTAGAACGGATTTCCTTTTGATTAGAAAAATGTCAGCCAAGGAAATTCTTGAAGTTTCGGAAAATTAAAAAAAAGAAAATTCTAAAATAGTCAATAAGGGTCAAAATGTAATATTAATGTCAGCGTTACTTTTCCAACAATTAACTCTAGCAATAAATACTTCAGTTAAGATGTTCTCACATCAAAAAAAAAAAAAAAAACCGATCGAATAACTGCTCAGAACCTGACTCCTCATTTTTTGTGACGCAATGCCATGATAGCTTTTATACTTTTCCTGAAATTTCTCGCTGTGTAGGCACAATATTTTGTTAACAACTTGGTTGCTGCTTTGGTTCGTTTGGTTTTGCTAGTTGGCTGCTGCTGCCAGCTCAAACAAACCTTCAGCCTACACTTGCAGCAAGCATTCCAAAGGAAAGACAGCAAAACGACCACATTAGTGGCAGTTTCGAACTGTTCAACATCGACTCTGACACATCGTCAACATGGAGGAGAGGGGATGTAAATGTCGGACCCAAAAAAAAAAAAAAAAAGATTGAAGCGAGTTAAAAAAAGAACAAATAAAAAAACCGAACATTTAATAAAAACCAAACAAAGGCTTTTCATATTCAACCAAACGACTACGTTGTTGAACTGCTTGCTGCTCCTGGCTCTTGCAGTTTCGACACTACGGCTCACTCGTCGTTGTATGCGCAGGTGGCAACTTGGCATAATATTTTGTTAATTCTGCCTTGTCACCCTTGCTTTACACACAAAACGTTGATTCTTTTCCTCGGCTGCAACGTTTTTGTTTGAAGAGTTTTCCTGTCAAATATATGAGCATAATACTACGTACTCGTAGGACGAAAGTAAACATAAAAGCTGAGTGAAATGATGTTTCTTTAGTTTAAAAATATATGTGGGTAATTATTTTACAACGAAACTCCTTCACATTTTGAAAATCGCCACATTGACTTAAAATACACGGTATCACGAGTAACATTTGTACTAAAATGTGCTCAGCTACTACGGTCATTTGCATTTTTAGCTATTTGCACATAGCTTTAAATAGCCTTACATTTCAATTTGAAAAAAAGTTTTAAGCGAAACATAAGTTATATTTTATATTACGTATTTATGAGTTTGTCACCAACACAAATTGAATCGCTAGTGAAGATACCAGCTGGCTGGCTGTCTTCAAGGTATTGTCAATTCCAAATCAAATTATAATACAAAAACTGAGCAGAAACAACATGAGACTTCAAATATTCAAATATCAAACAATGAAGAAAACTCTTTTGAAATTTCATTGTGTAAACATTCCAACAATACAAAACAATAAAAACCAGGCATATCGGCGTAAAGAAACCCACATAGCGTAAATGTCACCTAAATAAAGAAAAAAAGCAAACAAAGTGAGGAATTGTGTTACTTTGCATTAATCAAAAGACTCCGCCTTTTTCAAGTTCAAAATTTATTTTAAGCACTCAAACCAAATCATTTCCATTGGATATTGAAATTATTGAGACATCGCCTGACAAGACCAGTATGAGCCCCGCACAGACGCCACCACATACGCGCATGATATAAGCGTGATGTATCACTAACGCGCATCACTACCAGCAGTGCAGTGATAACCACAGATTTGTGCTCGCTAACAAAAATTGCCGGCAGATAGAAGGGACAGACATATGCGTGTAGGAAGTTTCCATATAACTGTGGGCGTAAGTTGGGGCTGTTGGAGGTTGTTGCTCCATATTCAATGCGATTTTAAATTTAGGTTGAGGATTACGCGCCGTCGAATGAACTTCGCAGAGAAAAAAACAACAATACTGCGTGTTGAGAGTAAAGCGAAGAAGGAAAAAAATTACATTAGAATTGCAAATTGAGGACTAAAGCGAAATAAATACCCTACCCCATGCCCTGTCGCCACGCAAGTAAATCCACAAATTTTTATGACAATAACTTAAGAGCACCTCGTGCAGTGATAAGAATAGCAAAACAAAGCCATGCCAGAAAAAAAAAACGAAAAAAGCGCTAAAGAAAAGAAGACAAAATGAAAATAAAAAGAAAGCAGCAGGAACAATAGCAACAATAAAAAATAAAGAGAAGCGCAATTGAATTGAATTGCTTTTCCCCAACCCCACCTCAGCTACTAGTGTTTCATACGCGGAAGCGGTCGTGCACTGACAAAAATTAGAAGCTTTAAAGAAGTGTTTTATTTATTTATTTTAATAAAAATTTCATCATTCAAGGCGCGAGTAGGCCTGGACTTGCCTTAGACTTCAGAAAATCTCATAGAAAATAGTCCAATGACGGTAATCTCATACACCAGGAAACGACTAATGCAACAATTAAATTGTTTCTCTGGCTGTATGACATGTGAGCCACATCCATATTTTGCAATTTAGGCACAAAAAACAGGATAATCATGTCACGTTGTCACGCATTTTCGACGAAGAATGGTCCGATGATCCTCCAGGTTGAAATCCGAAACAAACAGTGACACCTTGTGGATGCATTCACTCGTGTATTTTCTGAGCCCATCTATACTTTTTCTATGAAATTGCTTACATGGAAATGGTTTGTAACGCTTTGGCGCACAATATACTGAAGCGATTTTAATAATTTCTTTTTTAAAACAACACATTTGTGCTAAAGAAGGTTATTGCGCATATATTTTTTTAAATTTTGATATTCTTTACGAAAGAAATTTCTTTCAGTGCAAATGACATACAACAGAAGTTACCTACACATACACTTCCACCACAGCCTTCCTGCAGGCGGTTGTTCCTCTTGTTGTTTTTACAATGTTGCCTCGCACCTTGTGATGCCGCGCCGCATGTGCAATTGTTAAGTAATATTCATTTTATAACGGTATGCAGCTGCTGCTGCTGCTGTTGTTGTTGTCGTTGTTATTGTTATGTGGTATGTTTAATCTTACATGGTCCCAGAAACAACAATAACAGCACCGGAAGCGGAAGTGAGCGTTCAAGTCGCCGCGGAATTGTGTATGCAGTTGTAAACCAATATCCAGCGGAAGGCCATGGCTGCTGAGATGCTGCTGCTGCCGCTGCCGCTGAAACTAAAGTTGGAGCAGAAGCACAAGCGAAGCAGAAACAGGAACAGCGCATCCAAATGAAACATTGAATAATTTAACAAGATCCTCTACAGATTGGGGAAAACTTTTTTACAAAAAATTTTCCGTTGATTTTCATTGTTTTTTTTTTTTGTTTTTTAAAATTCTTCTTCTCCGTTTCCTACCGCTGGCTGCCTGTGCAATTTTCATGAAATTATAATTCGCCAAGTAAATGTGAAAAAGTCCAATACAAAAACAATACGGCAAAACAACGAAGAAAAAAGCATAAGTACATGAACTTATTGCAAAACTTAGCGCCGGCCGCGCCACCCGAATGAACCCAAAGTTCAAAATTTGTTATTAAAAATATTTTAATTAACGAAAAGCAATGAAGAAGTTCAGCTACACAGCTTCAGTTTTCTTGTCTTTGCTGTCGCCTGCCTGCAAAACTGTTTGCTCTAAAAAGTATGCTACATTTTCTAGCTCGTAGCAGACTTGGAGAGTATTTAAGTGTGTTTAGTTACGTAAGTATGTGCGGGAATGTTTTAGAAAATAGTTTTGCACACAAACTCAATTCTGGCAAAATGAAAGATTTGCACAAAATGATGAAAAGGATTTCTTGCTACTAACTTGGTGTCAGTCGGTTGGTCGGTCGGGTCGGCAGCTCTAACGCTTTTTCGATTCATAAGTAATTTTGAGCAAAAAATAAACTTAAAATATCGTTTGTCTTGCTAAGAAAGCAACAGCAGCAGCAGCAGCGTCAGCATCAAAGTCCAAAGGATTAAAAGTTTTTATTGAACGTGCCGAACACATGAGGTCCTTTTTCACACATACACAAGCACACACAAACACCCATTTGCACACAAAAGAAACAGACCATCCGTATAGCACATAAAATATCAAGTGCTAAATCCTTCACCTCCAAAAGTAATAAAAGAGAATCTATGGTTGCTGCTTAAATCCAAAATGAATACGAATTAAATTTAGTGAAAGGCAAAGGAATTAAAAACACACACACAAACACATACACACACATATACTAGAACATTCATGGTGATACCAAAAAATATTTCGGTCCATTTTGAACTGCTTTTAAATTTAAGTGGCCCTACCATAGTAAAGAAAACTCTCATCGGAGACGTCGATGAATGAGTTTGCACCCACACATACACACACAGAACTCACACAGTGTGCACATTCCAACAAATTGATTTTTATCTAATTCAGATGAGGATTACACAACTGAATCCCTTTTTAATTAAAAAAAAAACCCTCACAAAAAATGAAGAAAAAACAAAAAAAGAAAAGTCCAAGATGACCGATGTTTGAGTTGAGTTTTGGTTTGTTTTGTTTTCGTTTGTTTGGTTAATTTCTTACTTGTATTTAGTGAAAGAAAATGAAAATGTAGCCCAGTAAACAATTTTACTTGCAGATGAATCATAGTTTAAATGTCGTAACGATAATTGAAAGTTTGAAATTTCCTTAGGATTCTTTTGGAAAATGTGTCAAAAATAAATACCCCACATTCATTTGTTGAATTAAGACGTGAAGAGATGATGAATTTCCTCAAATCAGCTGTTTGAATTTCATCGTTTAGCAGTATGCAAGAGAACAGTCTTATTTAAAAAGCAAAGCAATAACTAAAGCATTAACACATTGCATGTGAGCAAAGATGAGATGAGAGGATATGATTTTTTCTATATGTTAGAGCATATTACGCAATGAAGCTTTCTCTGGGCAGAAGTGTTATTGTCACTTACAAAAGTTCTCGCAGTGCGTGTAAGCAGATTGTATTTCTGGTGCGATTTCTTGCAAAGAAGAAGAAGGCAATAAAAACATAAAAACAAAATATAAATGAATTATCAGCGGCTGAGAAACCTATGACAATGTGGTTTGAGCAAAGTTAAAATTTTTTAACAGATTTGTAATTAGTAAATAAAGTTTTGTTGTTGTACTTTATAAGGCAAGCATGTTATTACACATGAAAGCACAAAGAAAGCTTTCTTTTAACGTGATAATATATGGATTAAAGCTCTGTAGAATAACGGTGAGTGAGCATGGTAAGCTAAGGCAGAGATACATGTTCGCAGCATAGAGAAATTACTAAAGGTAAAGTCATTCGAAATGTATTGACATTTATTATCAATTATGTTTTATTTGACTTCGTTTTTGCTGCGAGCTTTAATATAAAGAAAATAAACATAATAAGAGGAGAGAGTTGGATTTTTAGATTAAGCTTTTTGTTGAGGTTTATGATGATTTATAATATGAAAATTTCGTTTCGCATTTTAATTTTATTGTACTCTAACATAGGAAATATTTTTGTCCAAAGATTTTATCAATTGCTACGCTTACAATGACTACCCACTGGGCATTAAAATAATCCACAGCTCTTGTGAATTTTCGAAAGCATTTAATAAACATTTATAGGGCTCTTAACTTATACCAGAGTATTTATTCGCCTCTTAAAAAAATAAAATTAAATCTTACGATCAAAATTATTTATAAAGCATTTCAAAACTCCCAATTAAGATGTTTACAAATACAAAAAATACTCAAAATTTTAAAAGTATTTATCAAAGTTTTAACAACGTCTTGTGAGAGGTTCTTAAATCGTCTGTAAAAGTTTCTTTTTTAAGTAGAGCTAAGGTATTAATAAGGTCTTAAGAAGGATTCGGAAGGTCTTCATAAAACGCTTATAAATATTTTTGTATTCAAACATTTTAATATTTATCAAGATCTTTAAAAAATGTTTGATAAAAGCTTTTTAATAAATAAAATTTATTTTTTACTTTAAGAGCCATACATTTTATTGAGCTCTTCAATTTCTGAGTTTTTAAGTTCTATATAAGTGCCAATATAAGCTTCAACTCTTACGCGAACTCTTTCCAAGAGCTCTATAAAACTTTTTTTGGTTTCATGCATTTATAGAACTCTTCGCAAGAGCTTTATAAAACTTTATTTGGTTTCATTTATTTATAGAACTCTTCACAAGAGCTCCATAAAACTTTTTATCGAAAAGTAGGGTTACCAAACGTCCGCAATTTAATAAAAAAATTTAAATGACCAGTACTCTTATAAAAATAGTAAATAGCTTATAACTTAAACATTTTCTTAAAAATTAAAGTTTTGGAATTTGATAAATTCTTGATTCAAGTCTCCAAAAGTAGTACCGTTTTTTTGACTTGTTTACTCCGTTTTCACATTTTCGCAAAGTTAAATATTAAGGGTATTCCTCTAAACGCGAAATCTCGAAAAGAGCGAAAACTCGAAAGTTTTCGAGCTTGCTTTCGGGAACACCCCTATCAATACAAACTCGTAAATGATTGAGCAATGGCAATTTGACAGTTTGATCAGTGTTACCGCTGCCATGAAAAAAAATGAATCACAGCAAAACGAAAAATTATGTAGAATTAAGTTAATAAATAACAAAACACAAATAGGTAAACAAACAAAAATTCTGAGAATTGCGCTTTTCATATATTTAAAAATCATTCTGTTAAGTTTATGTGTAAATTTCTAAATAAACTTCAAACTGGCAGCAAATTATTTCGACAAACGGCAGCACTGATTCATTTTCCAACTTTTCGAGGCCACTTGCTCAACTAATTAGCCTCGAAAGTTGCGCAAACTTTTCTTCATACAAATTATTTTCGAGGTTCGAAAATGTGCTCAGTTTTCGCAGTTTACGCAGTTTTCGCGGCTTTTTCGCGTTTTCAGGAATACCCTCATTATTTCATTCAACAATGCTAGTACATCATAAAAATGGCCGCCTACCCGTACACTGGTTGTCCAATGGCAAGATCTGATCAATTAAAGACGCCGAGAAACAAGTTTTACTCAAGAATTCGGAAAGTAAGCCACAAACAGAAAAATATATTGAGGCCACTGTTGTAGAGGAGCAGATCAAAACACATCGGTTTCATGCTCGAAAAATCTCCATGTGACAAGTGACCCAACTTTGATTAAAACTTACAATAAATACTTTAATTTTGAACAGAAATAATTTAGTTTTCGGAAGCTATGAAAGGAGGGTCAAATCTTGTGATACGAAGACTTGATATGAAATCGATTTCATCTTCTCTTGAACATTGGCCTTAATATATTTTTCTGTTGCAGCTTACTTTCCGAGATATTAAGCAAAACTCGTTTCTCGCCCTCTTTAATTATTCAGATCTTGGCATTGGACAATAAAAAAATATGAGGCACAAATTACCAAAACTAAATTGAGAAAACAAAAATAAACGCAAGATGGCACAAAATATGTTTATTCGAATTTGGGTTATAATTCGTATTTCTATAAAGAAAATAGCTCATAAAACATCTCTTTCTTAATTTGCCACTTGTTCATATGGTAACCCTAACAATGGACACAAAATTATTTTAAATAAACAATTTTAGCAAATTAAAACTGTCAAGTTTTACTAAGCCCTTAATATAATACTTAGGTTTAAAGTACCTCTTATGAAGCTTTAGAGATAATCCTTAAGTTTTATATGCCACTTATCGAGGAATTTTAAAAACTTGGCGTCGTCGGCCATCTTTTTTAATATACATGCCGACGAAATAGCAACAACAACAAAAAAATAAATGCGTTTCTTTTTTTTTTTGCCTAAATAATGATTTTTTGTGCAGTAAATCATTTTATTTCGATTTGCTTTTACCTAAAAAATCACTTAAACGTATTTTGAGACATAAATATTAAAGAAAAACCTAAAAATTAATTTTAGCCCAAATATTTTATTTTTTTGCTCGCACGTAAATTTTGGTCAATAATTGTGCCGAAAATCATAATTATTCGTTGCATCATTTTCATATTGCCATTTTATAATTCCATTTGCTATTCTCTTTTTATCTATTTAACTTTGTAATACTGCAAAAAGTATGTATACCAAAAACAAAATCTTTATTAAAACTTCGTCAAAATAAAATAAACCTAATTAAAATTCCGTTCGAAAAAAAATTGTGTATAAATATTTCCAAGAGCACAAAATATTTATAGACCTCTAGGTGTATTAATTCATTAAACTCTTGAATAGGTTTTGAAAACGTCATAGCTAACTCTTACATAAACCTCTTGAAGGTCCCCATAGAAGGTGCCCTTTTGGTCTTAAGTAGCATTTATTCTGTGTTTTAAAACCTCTTTAGCGAATATTTCCAAGAGTTCTGCTCTTAAAGAATGGTTATATAGAACTCTTGAAGAGCCTAATAAATGCAAAAATGCCTAGTGGGTAGGCGTGATGTAATGTGAGAGTGATCTTCGCAATTAGGTGTTACTGAGTGAATTTTTTGCTCGTTAGTTAGTGTGGCTGACATATTGCTTTAAGAAAAAACTTCTCTTCACAAGATGTTCATAATTTATAGATCATCCCGTACACATATTATTGCGCTTTTCAGGGCTCTGCTCTAAGCAAAGCAATCGCGAATTCTCACTGGGTATTTTTCAGACATTAAGCGAGAGCAAACAAACTGGACTATCACATCGTTGGCGCAATATCATCATTGATTGTACACAAGAAAGAATCTAATCAACATTCGCGATTAAAATTTTAATTGAATTACAAGTAGTCGTCGTGCAGAAGAAAGTAGTGGCATAGCAATGGCAACATTTGCATGCACAGCACAATCATGCTGGGGCTGTTCTTTCCGTGCTGCTACAACAGTAGTCCCTTCCATTTCGCAACATTGTTTTCCGATACCGATTTTGTCCACTCAGCAATCAGCTGTAAGCACACCGAAAACAGTCACTTTCAATTCAATGCCATTGAAAGATTTGCGGTTTCTCTGTACATGGGAGATACACAGCGACTGATGTTGATGTTGCTGCTGATAAGGGGTGACGTAGGAAGCACAAATGCAGTCGGCAAGCAAGACAAATTGCTTTTCCGTGTTACAATAGTTTTCTGCTTGAATTAAGGTAGGGTCCCAATCAGCCGCACATATGCATATTGTGCATGTGTGTGTGTGTAAGTATAGTATGTTGAACCGAAACCCGCTTGGAAATCCAATTTGTAAGAAATTCTTTCTCCAGCAACTACAAACGACAAGGTTTTTTCCAACAAGTATACATCCGAATATCATTAAGGCTGCACTTGATAGATTTATTTTGCTTTCTAAATGCTTAAGTTGCTGCCTTAAAAGCAGAAACTTGCACAATTTAAAATGTTGCTTCCCTTTTGATTTTGCAGCCAGCCAATGTAACAAAGTGTCATCTCACTAATATGACTGTGACTATGTCTAAACACCCCATTACCTAATAAAGCACCATCCATACCACCCACTTTTAGTGTTTCCTTCAACTTCTACTGCTCCATCTATCTGCATACATCAAAGTTTCCTCTTCATTAAAATTTCATTGGTTATTAAATCTCTTGTAACTTTTCCCATTAAATGGAATCCTGTGTGAATTTTCACATATGCCAATGCGAAAATGTCGGTGTGTGCACACACACACACACACACGCGCATGCACACGTTTGCCTATCAATGCTGCTGCTGTTGTTGTTGTTTTTGCATTGCTACATTATTTGCCTTAGATTATGGCGTCGTTCAGCGTAAAAAACTTTGCCGATCAAACGCCACTTAATCTGCGTGCGCTTTAATTTTTTTTTTCTTTTTTTCGAAACCAAATTTATTGGGGTTGTCATGTAACGTGACGCATTTTACATCTCGCAATGTCATAAAAATCATAATACAGTGAATTTATTGAAAATCAATGATGAATCTTAGGAAGACTCGAGTAAATACGAGATATGAGTGCACACAAACCCATGTATGTGAAAGAAGTTTACTTTAAATCTTTTATTGGAAAACTCTGGCTAAGATTTATAAAATTTTTAAAGATTTCAAATTTATGGCGATGGATTTATAGCTCTTCTAAAGGTGTTAAATTAGCACTTTATTCATATTTTAATTTTCATATATTTCAATGAAGCTCTTCTTTAAGCAAATCGCTTTTGTGGCTCACTACCTCCGGACAATTTCTTCGGAATAAACTCTCGCTTGGCAACAGAATATCATCGAAACCATCGTCTTGGCAATTGAAAAGTGACTTTTATGCAATTAAAATTTTTGCCGGGAAGCAAAGATTTGTTCATTGCTATTATTAGTCTAGTGAATTAAAAGAGAAGTAGAAGTGAGAAGTTTCAAAAACTGCATTTACAAAATAATAAAAATGTTGTACTGTAACTCAAATGTATTCGAAATCAAGGCATGCTGACTGTTTGACAGCTAAATATATAGAAAAAGTACAAATTAAACATAAAAAGTTTCACGAAGGAAACGAAGTTGTGTTTCATCAACTATGTTTCAAACGTTATAAGGAATTTGTTTGCCAATCTTAACTGGACAACTAAAATTTGCGCTTAAAGTTGAAAAGTTTACAAAAGGGTGTGTCAAAACTATGTATCAAAATTTGAATTTTTAGAGTTTCCCATTAAATTGTTCAAATATTTTATTATTTTTTTCGGCAATAGTTTCAAAAGAAAAATAGGTTATTTCCTTTGAATATTATCTCCTTCAGAGATCCTTAAAATTTTGAGTACTAACTTAAAAATAAAGTACTTCTTTTCTGGATTTGATTCTCTCAGTTTTAGAAACCATAGTGGAATTAGTATTCTTGTATAGGGTTTCAGAAAAGGTAACCGCTTTACCATTGTGGCTCTACTGCCAGCATGTAAAGAAGTAAATTTATTTCTGGCAAGGGCTTGCATGGTGTTTCTTTTTGAAAAATGATTTTTTGTTCAAATTCACTTTGATAAATTTTTATACTTAGGTACACAAATAAAGAATGAAATCCAACTCCTAAAAAAAATTCCGACATCATATATTTGTTAGCTATTTTCCCTTAAGGGCAGGGTAACGCATTAGATTTCTTTTTTTTTTATTCGATATTCTGAATGAAAAACTTAGAATATTGTGTGAAAATTTTAGGCAATTCGGAGCAAAACTAACGAAGATACAGCAGCTTAAGCAACCGTGCTTATGAACGTTTTATTCTAAATTTTTTAGTGTTTAAGATTTTGAAGCGTTTTTCCCACAACTCCCCTCATAATTTAAGAATGACTGAATCGATTCTTTTGAAATTTCGAACACTATTTTTGTACATAATTTACAAGGTGACGCTGGAGAGTTTTTTTTCAAATTTTTCAATATTTATTATTTAATAATAACAAATTATCCGATTTTTTTTTTGCAAAAATCGCCTTTTCACTTCGAAAAGAAATTAAAAGAATTTAATTTCGACCCTCCCAGCGTTATTTGGGGAAAGCGATTATCTAACGCCAACATTTTTTTTCGATTTCTGATGATACAGCACCGAGTTATGAGGGGCACCGCAATTCTACTTTTTTCTGAGACGCTTCCAAGTAATTGCTGCCATTGCGTATTTTTACAAAATTTTACAAAATATTCTTCAAATGTTATACTTTAATGTACCATTGATTTTAATAAATAGATTTTAGCTGTGTTCTCGAAAAAAATTCACAAAAATATGCCTTTTTTTACGAATTAACGCTACCTTCTCCTTAAACGTTGTTTTAATGCCACTCCTTCAAAAAATCGAAATTGTTTTAATCTCTTGCTTTCTATTTCTGAGATATGTAACTCTCGTTTGCGAAGTTCCTGAGACAAGTTAAAATTATTTAACAGTATATGTCAAAAAATGTACTTACTGCAAATTTTTACAGATATACGGATTCTTTCATATAAGAGTTAATGTGTTGTATGTGCACGATTGGCAAAGATTTTTCAAAAACTTGGAATGCTACTGAAGCAGATTTGAAATCTAAGTACATTCGAAAATGCATCTGAAATGATTTGTGTTATTGTGAATCGAACACTAATTACCTTTTTTACAAAAAAGCTCAAAAGGTAATACATATAATGCTTTGGGTACTGTTTCTTTTTAAGGCATAATTTTTCTTGCCTTTTTTGTAGACATAAAAGATTAAGGCTGGAATTATATGGCTCATTATTAAGGCTGCAACTTCTAAAAAAAATTTTTTTCTATAGATTCTTATGCGAGTACATTCCATCCTCACAGATGTGGACATTTCAAAGTGATTCCCACACAATAAAATTATTGCAATTTAACAAATTCAACTTTGAGAAATTCCGACACAGGACAAGAAGTGGCATATATTACGATGCCAACTTTTGAAGTACATATACATCAATTTGCTATTCGAATGGCAGAACTTTGTATGTTAATTTAAAGATTTGTATTTCATGCTTAACATTATTGCCCTTGTGCTTACGGCTCGGAATTTTGCAGATTAAGTAGTTAAAATTCATTCAAGCAGTAAAACACTTGCAGCATTTACGGTTGGTTGTAGCAAACAAAACAACTACGGAGTAAATTCAGGTCTATGTGCACTTTCTTCTTAGAATTTGATTAACCACAGCCAGCTCGAATTGAAACTTTGATTACTTAAAGTTTTAACCAAAATTCATGTCACAATCCGTAAACATTCTTCAGCAAATGAGCACAAAATCCCCAAAAGGTTACAGCAGCAGCAGCAGCAGCATTGGCCGAAGATGCAGTTGCTGGTTGCAAATTTTAGTTTGTATTGCGTGCTGACTGCGTAATGTCAACCAACGATAGGACAGGCAGTAGAACCTGACCTAACCTGGGCGTTTGATTTGCAACAAGATGTCAGCACATTTGCCCTCATATGTGTGCAACTAATGGTATGCGGTGGTAGCTGGCTGTGCGCCTTGAAAAAGTTTTTGTTTCGGAAATAAATTAACTGGCTCAGTGAATATCGATTTTTTGCATCAACGCAGGAAATGGAACACATGCGAAGCGATGAGCTGCTGTTGAAGCAAAAATATGAAACCTGCTGACTGCATGCAATTTTTGCATTGTAGCTGAAGTTTTTAATGATGCCAATTATTTTGGCGAAAGTCTTCAAACTTTCTCCCAGGTAGACATTGAAATTTTCTTAAATTCATAATTTCGAACAAAAAGTTTTATTCATTCTTCACATCACGCAAGCAGCAGTAGGTTAACAGTGGGTTACACACGAAGCCGGAAATAAGTCATTGTGGTGAAAGCAGCAGCAGCAGCAGCATCTTTCTTCCTTTTTTGTTGTGCAAGAAAACGATTGTGAATGCGAATCATTAATCCTTGGAACTGACATGACCACATTTTATTAAATATCCTTTGACATAGTTGGCTTTCAGGATATCCGTTTGCTTAATCATTTCGGTTGCTATCGTCATCAAAGTGGCAGCTATTTGTTACAATCCCAATAATAGCATTTGACATCCACAGCATGCTTGGGAAACCCAATCCATTCGAGTAAAATGAAAACGAAGCGTCTTTCATCAGCACAAAAGAATCCAGATTGACCGCAAATCGAGTTGCGTTGCGTCGTGCTGAAACTGAACGGCAGCATGGATGCTATGAATGGAATGAATGTTGAAAATGAATTGAAATTGTGAGTCCTATGCCACTCATTGCAAGAAGACAGAAATAAATCGCTGCAATTCAATAAAAACCAAAAGCAGAGCAAAAATGCCGAAAATGTATAAATAAAACTTTATTTTGCTTTTGTCCATTCCACCAAAAAAAAAAAAAAAAACGGGCTGACACAACGAATTAACGGCATTGTGTTGGCGGTTGCGTTGCCGCTGCGAAAAGGCTAAAAAGTCCTGATATTTTCGTTTTGTTGCTGTTGGAATTCTTGAAATATTCCATTTAAGTTGGCGGACAATGCATTTGGGAACTATTTGTGACGCGAAAAAACTTATCTGCAGCAGAAAATAATCACATGGCACACACACATAAACATGATATGAATGTGTCCCATTGTAAGTCGCACACACACACTCATATACACCCCCAAACATATCGTTAACATCAAAATAGACCAAACGAGAAAAAGCCATAACAAATACAACTTTAGGACGTCATAATGGCACGAAGTCTTCGTTTTGCTTTCGGTACAATTGCACGTTTGGGAACGCTTTTGCACTCTGCTGCTGAAACAACGGAAATGAAATGATAAACAAACCTCAACAGTGCGATAACAACGATTCCATTAGACCATGATTAATGGGCGCTTCCCGCTTTCAATTTGATAACGTTTCGGTCGGTCCAAAGTAGTATGTGGCTCGTCTGGCTTAGAAGAAAATCATCTGCAATCTTATGACTTGGTTACAAGTGAATTTTGTTGCTTTGTATTTCCGAATCAACATCTTTAAATAAATAACAGATTCATGCGAGTATTCTAGCATTAAAGCAAAATTATTGCTCATTTGATGAAAACCGAAAAAATACTTTAATATATCAATAAGAAATGTATACCCTACTCCCGCGATAGAAAACACTTATCGAATTAATTGGTCAAATTTTAACCATTACATATGGTTCAGCTTAAAAATTTTTTATTTAATGTAGTTTTTATCAAATTCCAAATTCTTAGTCAAGTTCTGTAAATTAGTTTGATAAAAGCTTGAAAACATGTGCAGAATATAAAGTTTGATGGTCCATTTGACCGAGATTTTGAGTTGTAATCACATTAATTTAAAATTATAGATAAATTGACTGTGGTTTGTAGTGCTTCACCGAGAACCGATAAATGTCGTTATCGTTCGCGGTCCCGATAACGAGACGATTTAAAAAAATATTTCTCGTGTGGCCGAGGGCGAGCTTGAGAATCGTCTGACCGAAATCTCTTTCTCGGAAATAATCGTACTATACGTAAAAAAAAAACAACGATACGTGCGACAAACACAAAAATATTACCAAACACGAGATATTGGCCAGAGCTTCCATAGTAAAAAACACATAAAATGCAACTTCTTGGCACCTATGACAGCAGGCGTTTTGAAATAGGTGCTAGGATTTATATTGTATGTCAAGTAAATCTGGATGGGCTTAGGCAACGAGACTTGAAACCTGTATACCACAAAAGCATAGCATACGTGACTCGATTGGCTAACAATGACTCTCATTATGCCGCAATATAACTCGGTTTTCATCGAAACACCTCAGGCGCCAACTCTCATATTACCCAATTATTATTCAGTATTTATGTTCAGTGCATTATGTTCAGAATACTAGAGGGCATACGTGGTTCAATCAGCACAAAGTTTTTGTCGCTAGCTGCTGGTCTTTTAGGCTTATTGAAATTGGTTCGCCGCCTAGCTACTTTTATAGGGTTAGCAAAATAGTATAAAGTATTATCAGCTATTAGTACTGTTGATGTCCTATAACTCCTTTAGGTGCATATAGCCTGAACAAAGTTTATATAGCTATTTCGATTCCCTGTTTTATGCAAATGTATATATTTCATAGGTATTTAGGACAATTTTTGTTGATGAAATTTAATTCCAATCTTTTTGTACTGCATATTGTATTTGTTACGTTGTGAATTCCAAGAAAAAAAAAACCTTAACCCTTAGCCATGGGGTTGTGAACGACCCCACAGATATATTAAAATCATTTTTTGAGCTAAAAAATACTCAAGTTTAGCATGATGTAGCACAAACATTTTTTGATAAATATCCCTAATAACACAGGACCACAAAAAAAACGGTCTTGCAGTTGGAAGATGAGTTAGTATACGGTATGCATATTGGCGTCCTAAACACGAATCCAAGGTCAGAATTTTTCCATCATCCTCAGATTTTGACATAACCTCAAAATTACACTTTGAAATACGTTAAAAAGAAAGTCCCTAAAAAAAAACGGAATCAAAATCCAGAAGGTAGACCTTACTTATATTACGTCTTTAGGTGTGCCAAAATAATATTTACAATAAAAATGAGTTTTAGCTGCTCACTTTTCCCCCAGCACCTCCATTTAACCGCAAAGGGTTAAAACTCATTTCTTATAAAAATTTAAAATTAATGTATGTAATGTAACCGTATGATACCTCATCTTCCAACTACAAGAATTTTTTATTTTTTTTTTGTGGTCCTGTGTAATCATTGAATTTCATAAAGTAGAGTCATTTCAACATTTGTTCGCAGTTAAGAAGCCTGGAATTAAAATTCGTCTTTTTATAATTTTTTTTCAACGTTGGGTCGAAAAAGAACCCAATGTGCCGGATTGTTATAAAATTGAAGAGGTGCCGCTAAGGGTTAATAAATTGATTAGTCCCCATATATAAAATTTTTGCGTAAAGAAAATTGTAGTCTGCTGTTACCTTCACCGATTATTTGTGGCTTTTTTGCCCGCAGTGTGCCAAATATTATGGCATTTAGCTGAAAAGCTGGCACACTATCACACAATTGTATCAAATGTCAAAAATTAAAACAATCCCAAAATATAATGTACAAAAGATTTTTGATAGCAAAACACATACAAAAAATATCATATATTTCAGCCAAAATGCTTTTTAATTTGAAATTTTTTAATCGAACTTTACAGTCAATTGCAGTAACCAATGTTCTTGTGAAATTTCACAAATCGGTTAATGCTTTATAAACAAACATGACAAAGACAACAAATGAAACAATTTAACCTGGTAATTGGTGACATATGTTTCGGCTATTACCACATATATACACATATTCATATGTATATACATAGCCTCATAACCTCATAGCCTTAGAGCGGCCGTCCACATATAATTCATGGAATGGTCGGGGGTTCGAATCACATTACAAATTAACCAAAACTGGTCTGATGAGGCTATGTATATACATATGAATATGTGTATATATGTGGTAATAGCCGAAACATATGTCACCAATTACCAGGTTAAATTGTTTCATTTGTTGTCTTTGTCATGTTTGTTTATAAAGCATTAACCGATTTGTGAAATTTCACAAGAACATTGGTTACTGCAATTGACTGTAAAGTTCGATTAAAAAATTTCAAATTAATTAATAACATTCAGTCGACTAAAACAAATTAAAACTTCCAAAATGCTTTTTACTTTCGAATAGAATCTGATACTTTTTGCGAGGTTCTATAAACTTTATAATGTAACAAAAGTAATCAAAAAACTTTACTCACAAAATCAAACAAATTTTAATATTTTCTTTGCAGTTTTCTGGGTCAAATCAGTCTAAGAAGCCATTACTTCAACTATAGTACACTTTAAATAATTCATTTGTTTTACATCTTGAACTGAAACAAAACCGATTTCATACCGACAACAACAAAATACCATTCGAGCAGACTCATCATCTGCTTTATTCACCTGTCTAGTGGGGCTAAGCTAAAATAAAAACAAATTTTGTTGTACTTGGAATTTGGTAGCATAAGCTGGGCCAAAAAAAAAAAAAAAAATATTTGTAATACTCTTATGTATGGTGGCAGCAATAGTGCCTTACTTTGTTTTTGTGAATTTTTTTTTTTTGATTTCGTTGAAACTTCCGCGCGTAGCACTGACATCTTCCGTCTTGTGCAAATAAGCATTGCTTTTATACACTTGGCTGGCTGGCTGGCTGGCTGCTGCCTTGCTTATCCAGCGGCATCAACGACATGTGCTCCTTCGCCAATCACAGTTTTCATCCCTACGAAATCTCTGTCTAACTAGGAGTACTGGTCGCTTTGGTTGCAACACCACCACCACCACCACCGCTACCCTCGATTCCACTCTGAAGGATAAACTTTGCAGAATTATTCAATATAAAAATGCTATATTATTTTCTACTTGTGCGACTTCTGCTACTTCCGTTTCCAGTTCGTTTCTTTTATTATATTTGAATTTGAATCTGTGTCTTTTTTGTCTTGTTGTCCTTCCGTCAGTCGGAGTGTGTGCGCCACTATTATAACTACAACTAGTGTGACCTGGTAGGGAATGATATCATAATGAAAACCTCAAACTGGCAGCGCCAGAAGCATTAAATTTGTTTCTGTTACAGATAATATTCAATCCCAAAATTCGATTTTTCCATATAAAAAATGTGAAAAAATCGAATTTTGGGACTAAAAAATTTAAAATTTTTTAACGCCAAATTTTTTTTCAAGAACGTAATCTTTATTTTTCAATAAAATTCGGGTATCTATTCTGTGAAGGAATAAAAGTTACGAGCAAAAAACACGTTTTTTTTAGCCAAAAAGGACCTTTAAATCAAAAGTGCTCCATTGGTTTTTTGGATATCATTCTTATGGTTCTTACTAACTTTTGAGTCAGTGTCTGGATGAATCTAAGTTTCAACCCGGTCTGATGTATATGTGTATCATTCCTAGAGAGTTTTCCAACGGAATCTTTCTGCAACGTTTTGAAAAGACAAAAAAACTATCCATATAAGAAATGGGCGTGATGAAACGTGTCAAATTTGGCCTCACTTCGAAGAAAACACAAGTTATTATGTGCACAGAGTTTTCCAATGTAATATATAAGTAAATTTTGATGCTAAGAAAATAATGTTTAAATGGATGTGGCACCTGCCATAGAGAAAAAACTCAAAATATTAATTTCAAATTTTCCCAAAATGCCTGAAGCTTGACATGAGGAATAAAATCTTTTTATTACTTAAAATAAGATAATCTCAGATAAGAAAACATGGTACCTCCATAGAAATAATAACTTTAACCGTTTATGCCACGCTTAGTCCATAAACTTACAAAGTGATTACAAAACCAAGTGGTTCGTGCTATTTTTAGTTTTCTGCTCAAAGTTCCAAATAACCTCTATCGAAAGATAGTGTTCCTTAAAACCTGAAGTTTAACACTTTCTTTTTCAAGTCTCAGTTCCCAATTTTCCCCACCGGGTAACATCGCCTGTTACTATGTATAAGCTGGTATAGGATTTGGTTTGTTTTCTTTGTCTCAATATCTTCTTTTTATTTTCGTGGGATATTTTGTTTCTTGCTGCCACTGCTTATTTTTTATTCTGTTCTCCACTTGCTTTTTTTAGTAATTCCATCAAAGACTTCATGATGGAAAACAATAAACTTCGTGGGATATCATGGAGTGGCTTCCCTGTCGTCGCGTCTGTCACTTTGCAGTTATTATGAGAGTACTCGCACTCGTTTGTTTCGTTAGATTTTCGCTGGTATTGGGTTGCGCTTCCAATTCGCAGCGAAACGAAACGAACCGAGGACAACAGATGGCGAAAACTTGCGATGAAAATCTTTTTTAATAAACATTTTGGTCGATGGCTGACAGACAGTCGACCGTGCAAATCGTCAGTCAAAACAAAGCATGCGATAGGACACGACGACGACAGGAGTTGGGAAGAACAAAGAAAAATCGAGCAAAACAAAGCAAAAATTTTTCATTCTTTTGCATTGCGTTTTATTCCTCAATTTTGCAATAATGAGCAAAGTTATGAGAATAAATTCAAGCAGAAATTATCAATTTCGTCTTTAGTTATGTCAATAGATGGCGCGTACCGTGAACTGGAACAGAACAAAATTGTACGCTGGATGCGCTGAAGAATGAATTTTCTTCGTTTTTTTTTATCAAAGGAAATATGGCAGTGGGAGGAAAATAAACAAAAGGTTGAAAAAATCAATTTGAAATAGCTGGATTTAAAGCGTTTTTAAAAATTGCAGCTACAAATCTTACTGGAGAAGAAAGACGTAATAATTTGCAGCTCCTACCAGAATCAAATATTCCGTGTTTTTTGTTAAATTGTAAACATTTTTTTACTAAAAATGACATGTATTTCACATTGAATTATAGAATCACCTACACATTCTATCGAATTATTTACAGTAAATATTCCGTATGTTTGAAATTGTAAAAGTTTTGTTTACGAAAAAATAAAAGGTTCTCTCTTCTGGTCCTAGAAAACCCTACCAAAATAACATATATTTCACATTGAATTACAGAATCACCGTCACATTCCATCGAACTATTTACTAAATTTACTAAAAAATAAAGGATCAAGCGGTTGCGCTTGGGTAGGCCAGCGCTCGCCCTCCCCCCCCCTAAGTACAATACTGAATGAAACAAATCGTTTTGTGTGTATTTTCCAACGATCTTCGTTAAGCGCAAATACTCTTTACGGCGTTCGACAGTAACTTCCTTAAGTTGTTGAATGAATTATCATCAATGGATCATAAGTCAATAAAAATATCGATATTGTTCGGTTGAGTTGAACCACTAGTGTCCATCAACGGCTAAAGTTATGACGACAGGTTGGAAAAAAAGCAACTTTTTTCCGGGAGAAATAAATCTTCTGCCGGAAATAAGTTAACCTAACTATCTATGCTTTTTTTTTGCAATTTGATCTCCAACGAGAAAAAATAATAATAATTGATTTGATTTTCGTTCTTAATTTGATATAATGTTCAATTCTATAGATAAACAAAGTTTTCGGAAATAATCAATATTCTTTTTTCTCCCTTTTTAATCTAATCCAACCATGTTTCTCCACACAAGTAGTCCGAAGAGTTTGAGAGAATCTCAGTACAGCGTAACAAATCAAGAAACTCAGTGTCTCGAGCACAATACTTCCACAATATTTCCCTTCGGCTCGACTTTTCAAAGATGCTGCGAGATTATTTAAAGTGGGAAGTGCACGAAGAGTAAATTCTGTCATCAAGACAAATAACCTACGAAAGGAAGCAACCCCAGAAAAAGGTAGTAATTTAGATTGTAGTTACGAATTTGATGCTATTTTCCTGAAATGAATTGGCAATCAGAAGATATGCAACATTGTCAAATATGTTCTATAGAATACTTTCTGTTCTCAAGATTTCGTTAGTCTTCAAAGAACAGAGCATAGATTTCGGATAAAGCTAATAGTTCCATACTAAAGTTGATTATTTTAAGCAACAACCAATGTGCTCTTAATGTTAATAATTAAACATTTTATAAATAAATACAATAAACATTGCAGTTTCTCTGACCCACTTATGTCGAAAAGCAATATAGACAACAATTAATCTGAAACGAGAAACCAAAATTAATTAATAGCTGTGGCCTTCTTGCTCTTCTCCGCCACCAAGAGTAGGTTTTAATAAAATAAAATATCCACTGGATTAAAGTGCTCTCTATCAAAAAATTTCGCTGACACAATTCCGAACGTTGTGACGTCAATTTCGCAAACATTGTTTTTCAATTAACAGCATTACACCTTAAATTGTGATTGAGTGCGACAGCGTGGCGTATTGGCCAAGTTTGCTCATCGAATGGAAAAATACATATGCAGAACTCGCATATTCGTACGCTAATTAACAATAAAATATGCGCAAAAAAAGCGGAGCAAAAATCCAGTAAAAGTGCTTAAAACAAAAAACAAAAAAATATAATTAAAATTTCTGATTGTATAAAGTCAACCAACCATTAAATGAGATAAAATTACAAAAAAAAAAAAAGGATGAGGGCAGAGCGGGGTATCGGCGCTGTCGACGTGATGCTTTATGCTGCGCAAAACGAGTGGCGGCAGCTGTTGGCCAATGTTTTTAACTGTTCATTATCAGCCTAACGTGGTCATAGGCCGCCGTCAAAACGACCAATGCATTTTTGCAACCACTGTGGATTTCTGGGTTTTTGTCATTAATTGTCAATAATATGACATTTACTGGCAGTTAACCGCCTGCCATGCCTCTACGCCTCTATTGTCCGATCGCCTGGTTGTTGCTTTCATGGTCCAATATTGAAAATGCAACTCCCGAATGCCGAGTCCTGTGACTGGTCGCCACAAAGTCTCCATCACTGAGCTGATTATGTAATTATTTTGTTTTTAATTTTTTTTTGTATACTACCCGCTCTTTTTTTTGGCTTAAATTATAAACTGCTGGTGCAGCAGTCAGTCAGTGCAGTCGCCGCTTTGTTAGTCTGCTTGTCAACGTTTTGCCGCAAAGTTTAATTCTATTAGCAATCATTAAAAACATCCCCAACCACAATGGCCGCAGTTCAGATGCTGGAGCAGCGGCGGCAGTGGCAGTGGCAACAAAATCATTTTCATTAAACTCCATATTCATTAATTTGCTATAATCTGCAGTCACGACAGCAAAAAACAGAAAACAAA
Organism: Tricholauxania praeusta; assembly: GCA_949775025.1. Lineage (NCBI taxonomy): Eukaryota > Metazoa > Arthropoda > Insecta > Diptera > Lauxaniidae > Tricholauxania > Tricholauxania praeusta. The sequence continues at coordinate 5,673,780 of OX459028.1, read as the reverse complement.
AGGATCATTATCCGCCTACACTCTCACTATCCTCGTTGGCAAAATGGGTGATATTTTTTTTTGTCTGTAAAAACAGCCCGGTTATATTATTTACATAACGATATGATCTACTTTTTTTGATATATTTATGACTTTATGCAACAGAGAACATAATTTTAATTTTTGGAATTATTTTTCAAAACTTTTAGATGATTCTGACTTAATTTTTTATACATATATTTGGCATTTTGGAGCGCTGTGTTAGATTTGTGTTAAAGCGACATTTTCCACTTACGCTATATGCTTACACTTACCGTGTAACTAACAATAGCGAATGAAAAATTTAATAATCTACTGAGTAATGAGTTCGACAATCAAACCATGATCATGTATTTTTTCGGGAACGCTTAAAGTTTTTTAAATCTACACCTTGAAAAAAATATTTCTCCCAAAAAACAAAGAAAAAATATTATCTTGAGAAAGAATATTTTAATATCACGCTGACAAGTCCTTTTATTAAGGAATCACTCAGAATTGGTCAAAGAAAGAGGATCAAATGCAATTCCTTCTGAACCAATCGTTTAAGGAAAAAGTAGTATAGGTTCTTCTTATACCCTAAAAACTTCTCTTTGAAGCTGTTACCGTTTTCAAATAAAGTGTCTTGCAAATTTTTAGTAATATTGTGGAGATGAAAAAAACTTTCTTTTTTTAAAAATTTTCACAATCTAAAAATTTGATGATCTGTGAATGGTCTGTGCGAAATTTGTTCGATACACTCTAACCGAAGAGCAAAACTTACTAAGTTGTCATAACAACAAAAAAATAATTATTAAACAAAAAAACATTTTAGAGCGCTCACAATGTATAGCAAAAATTGTAAGCATTTACAAAAAATACTAAAAATACCACAGATCGTGAATACCGCTATTGTTTCCCATATCTGTAAATACAAATTACCACTAGTCGATAAATTTTAGCATGTGCTTAAGCATGTATTTTGAATGTTGCATTCGATTTCAATGTGGGTGAGAGAATCGTTAGGAAAAAGAGAGTGACAAAAACCCAAAATTTCTAAACAATAAATATTTGCTATTTTGGTGAGAGAATCGTTTGGGAAAAGAGAGAGTGACAAAAACCAAAATGTGTAATAAATAAATTTTTGAGCTCACAGTTGTATGATTTGACAGATGGTAATTTTATCACGCTACAATTTCACTATGAACTGTGAATTGCATAAATGTTTTTCATAGCTTCACAGTTTTTTTTGGAACTTTTTAACAAATAGTTATTTGGTTGTTGGGAGACTTTTTTCAAACTTTTGGTAGCGACGCCGACATGTTTCACTTTTATTCCTTTTTTAAAGTGTAGGTCTTGAAATTTTAAGCATTTCCGAAAAATTCAGAAACATGAGGTTTTTCGAAGATCTCCAGCTGCAGGCAGCATAACTGATCTGGTTGAGTGAGAGTTTTATATAACGTATTATCACATTTTAGGTGTACTAGCGTTGCGCTGTTTCATTTAATTAAATTTAGTGAGTAAGCTATATTAAATTATGCACCAATTTGCTATGTAACTCAATAAAAAATATTTAGCATTCGCATGTAGATAATAAAATCGGAGTAATAAAAATCAGTACAGTTAAAATATTAATTTTCTTTTTCACAGTGACATTTTTCGCCTTTATAGCGAGACAACTGACTTTCGACCCATGCAATAAGCAAATATTATCATTAAATTTGCCATAGAAAGCAGCAGCATCAAACTAACAAATTATCATCAATAAAATTACGAGCATCATCTGAATCATAAACTTTATCCAAGCGAAGCAGCCGGCATCATTTGGTCGTTTGGTCAACATGTAGTTTTTCTTTGTAGTACGGTCTCATGCCAATCTTAAAGTTAAATTCGTAAAAATGTAAATGGTGCGATGATTGCATCCCTAGGGATGGTTGCATACACCAACTACAATGCAATTAGGGATGTCAGCAACGATTCCATTGCGGAGAATGTGCTGCTATTAACTGAAATAACCGGGTGTTGGAAAAATTACCAAAAAAAGTATACGTAATGAAAAAGTAATCGCAACGAAAAAGTAAAATGATGAAAAATATCAAAAATTGGAATACATATGGAGCCGGAATTAATACATCTAGTAGATTGCAATGAAATTTGGTGTAGTGATTGTGGGTGTTGTAAGTAACTTTGCGGAAAAGTAGGTGTGGCATTTCCATACAAAAAATATTAAAAAAGTGCTATATCTTGAGATTTAAGAACGAATTTCAATGCAATTAAGTATGGATATATCTCCAAGAAATAAAACGTTGAGGGCTTGGACATGTTATTTCCCAAATAAGCCTTTAAAATTAAAAAATAAGAAACTAAGTTTTTGGTGATTTTCTTCAAAGAATAAAGCACTTTCGATGAATCCTTCTATGGGTCGAAAATTCTTAAGGGAAAAACATCAAAAAATACCAAATACCCGTCAGAAGTGCAAGAACCAATTTACCAAATAATTGAATTTTCTTCAACATCATTCGAAAAAAAAGCCAATAAATGCCAAAGGACACTTTACGACACAACGCCGCTGACGATGACGGTGAGTTGCAACTTCCGACAGTGAGATTACGACAAGCATTAAACGCCTTTCATGACACGCCGTAGCATACTATGCCATGTCGTTCCGTGCGCTGCATCGCGCCGTTTTCATTGCGGCATTAGCAGCGCCATCTACATTTTGCTATAAACGTAATGGTAAACGTGACTTAATGTATGCAGCGACAGCAGCAGCTCGGAAATAATTCCAAAATGTCCATGTCCATCCATGTTGGTGTTTGTTTGGTCCGACTGAGTGTGTAGTCCGCCACAAAGTGCTCATAAAAATTCTTCTACAAAGTGTCCATTTTGTTTTACATTGCATTTTTAGCAGTTGCAACAACAACAGCAGCAACAACAACACCAAGCACAACTAGTAAGGATTGTGCAGATTTAGAGTTTGTGCTGATAGCTGACAGCGTTACGGAAATACATGCATATTCATGGTAGCACTAGTAGCATAAGAAGAAGAAGAAGAAGAACTACAAGTTGGAGATCAAAAATTCAAAAATGCCATTTTAAGTTGCATCTCCGCCTCCCATCCATTTAACATTCGTACGTACGTTTGCGTGTGTGTGTGTGTGTGTGTACATGTAGTAGCTGTTGATGACAACTTTTAATGTGTGCGCAGATTTGGACAAAAGCGGAAGTCCAACGCAATGGCTGCTTGCAAATACGGAATACGGAAGGCGGAATGAAAAGTTTTTTTTTTTTATTTTGTTGCAACGCAATGCTAAACAAAGTCAAAACTATGGTCTTTGTTTGTTCTGAGCGGAACCAAAATATGCGCAAAATGTTATTTGTGGAGCTTATGGAAGGAAAGCAACGATGTGTGAGCAGCATGAGAAGTATCCAATTATAAATGTGAAAAAATCTAAAAAAAGATAAATTGCCAAATCAGCATAAAACTATCTAATATATGCTAAAAGCTTAACGGTAAGACAAGGACTTTAAGTCCTGGCTATGCCATGAAATGATATACGAAAAGACATTTTTCCTGAAATTTTCACAAGCTTGGCTTTCCAAAATTTTATTAACAATATCGAAAACTGTCAGGACACGATCTTCTCCGATTTGGCACAAATTAAGTAAGTATAAGACCTAGAAAACAAAATTACGGTTTTATCTTATGCTCCTTAGTTCTATAAAACTGAAATTGCTCCAGATGAAGTATTTTTTAAGAATTCGTTAAAATCTACAACAATTTTAATTATATTTAAGGAATAGAAAGATCCAATTTTTACAGATTTGAGAAAAAACAAGAAAAAAATTACAATATACCAATATGCCAATATACTTTAATATCCTTTTTATCTCAAAATGCGTTATTTTTGATATCTATTTATTTTACATAGCAATTGGTGAAAAATTAACGATTTTGTGTTAAAATTTCGACCGCCTACTGTTTTTAAATAATTTTTGAAAATATCCTAGGTTGGTATCTTACTTTTTTTTGGAGCAGAAATTACTTCTCGCTTGAACTTTTAAACTGAAGTTTTATTAACTTGACGCAAAACAAAGATCAACAGCAAGTCCATTCCAAATTTATATATTTTTTTTGTCCTTGTGATAGCAATGATGTGCCATTTTGATTTCAATATAAATTATCTACGTTTTATTTATTTGTTTTTATTAAATTTGGGTAGGAACTTTAGTTAGACCAGACATGCCATATTTTGTTGCAGTAAATCGCCTAACAGTTTTATTTCTTATAATAAAAATTTTATCTTCTTTTTTTATAAACATTTTTTTTGTAAATTATTATTATAAAAAAAACGACCCCACGTACTCAAATGTGAATTTTAAATGTACATCCACATCCACTACTAGTTTTAACTACAGGATGTAGAAAATAGTTTATTATTAAATATTATTATGAAATTGTATATATCTTAATTGAATTGTTTTAGATAATAATAATAATATATTGTGCAAATAATAATAATAATAAATAAATAAATAAAAATAAATAAAATAAGTAAAATAAAAAAAAAACCTCCGTAGTCCTACAGCTGCATTTCTGCATTTGCCGGCGAGCATTTATCAAGAAAATAATCTTAACATTTTGATGCGGTATTTTTTATAAGTTTCAACTTTAGTAGATCGTGATGGCACCATATCGTTCTTGACATACAGAGCCGATCTGTTCACTTCATTCCTTTAGATTGAAAGTTTTAGAAGTTGGAAATACTTAACGAGATACTTTTAACTTAGCAGCATCCATTGCTATGTCTTGTTTGGCTAACTATGACTGTTTGACCTAGAATGGAAGAAAATACTCTTGACACCTATATAAACTAGACATCAGCACAGTTCACTATTTCGACGCCTTCAATAGGTAGATTTTCTCAGTGTACACTTAATTATCTTTAATTTTTAGAGTCGTTTTTCAAGTGCCATTTTTGCTATTTTTACTGAGGAAAAACTGTCCAAAAAAATAAAAAGGAAAAAATTACTTTGCGTGTGTAGAAGCGACAAAAATTTTATTTTTAAGGTAAATTACGAACCAAAAACTTTAAGTCCTGAATTGGAACTGTTAATTAACCAATAACTTTGATAAAGAAGAAAGAAAAAAAAAAAATACCACAAAAATTAAAAGAAAAATAGCTCCAAAAAATTATAAGCAACATCAAGGCAACGCATATTTTGGCACACAGAAGCGAAGTTCTTGTTAATGGACGACCTTTTTGACTGGCGGTACCAGTCATACATCAGTAGGTGGCGGCATACAAAAAACAGCACCAGCAGCAGCAATAAAACAAATTAAAAAGGACTCTTGTGTTACTAAAACCAAAATCCCAAAAGAACACCAATTCAAATTACAACAACAGCAACAGCAACAACAACAGCAACGAATATAACAAAAACAACAATAAAATGACAGCCGAATTGGTAACTTTAAATATTGGGTTGGAGTCAGAGGATTAAATAGAGTTGGTACACATACTACTTCCCTACACTATACCATTGGGCGAATATAATTCCATTCTACTATAAATAACAGCTATTATATAACAACATACAAAAACAACAATAATAACAGTAGCAGTAGCAACAACAACAACAACAACAATAATAATAACAACTACAACAATAACAATACTTTTTACGTTTCCAATTTAGTAATTTTGTGTTGCGTTGAATACAAATTGAATTTTGGTATCAGAGGGTACAGTGGGTCGATCGGACGGTAGGTCGTTCAAAGTGCCTGGCTGCTCTCTCTTTCAATGCTCGCGCGCGCGTGTGTGTGTGTGTGTGTGCGTCGGTGTGTTACTGTGTTACTATTTGTGTTCCTGTATAAAAGTTTTCTCTGTATGTTTCAAAATGTTTGAATTTCCTATTTTGTAATGTTAGAATTTCTATTGCAAAAACAACAACAACAGCAAATAGCAATTTCTGATTTTGTTGTCCTTGTTGTTGTTGTTGCCATTGTTGTATTGTTGTCGTTATTATTGTGTTACACAGTCATAGAACATAATTCGAGAACAATAACAGTCAACAAACACCACAACAACAATATCAGCAGCATTTGTTGTTGATGTTGTTGTTTTTTTTTTGGGCCACCCAAAAGTGCCACCCACAAAATTCACTAAAAAATAAATTTATGGTACTGCGAAACATCGTCGTAGTCGTCGACATCGACCAACTTGGGCAGTAACTTTTTTATACCTCAGCGTTCTTTCCTAATATTGAATTTCCGAACAACCAAATTAGAATACACTGGAGTGAAGAGAAAGAAATAAAAATAAAAAAATAGAAATAGAAAGAATCGAGAACAAAATTACGGAAAAAACGTACGAATATTGAATAAACGAAATAAAAACGACGTAACTAAAGGAATGATCAAACTGGAGCAGTAAAATTACTATAAAGCTGGAAGTTGGGGGTGTTGCAAAAAAAAAAAAAAAAATCTTTTTCTCATTCATTGAATTTTTCCGTTCTTCCTTTGATACACAATTAAACTTTATTGTAATCGTTGTTGTGCACTAACAAAACGTGGCAGTAAAGAATGTAGATATTGCTATTAATCGGAATTGAAAAAATCACGAATTTTCCACGTCAAATTCGGAGATTCGAAAATATTGCGATATCTGTCTTTTCAGAAGAAGACGCGAATTCTGGAAGAAATGTTGAGCTATATGCCTTTGTTTACAGCAGAAGAAGGACCATGGCATCGCTAATTCAAAACTCATGAGATAGTGGTCGAGTATCCATTGAAGAATCAGATTCAATTGAAATATTAAACTCCGTGCGAACCGTCCCACCATTCTTAAAACAAATTCTGGAGACATTGGCTGAGGAAAATAATTTACTTAGACAAGATTGACATCGTCATTTTGAAACAAATCAGTTCAGCCTATTAAGTTGATTTTTTTTAGGATTAGGATTAAGAGGCTTTCATTATTACAGTAGAAGCAGAAAACAGGCAGCTTATAAGAGCTTATAAAGTTAATGTCATGTAATTCATCATATTCTTGAGAGAATCATCTAAGCTTCATCGTTATCACTGAGTGCTCGAGCTCAAAGTTCCATCTAACGCATATTCTCATTCAGTTTTTGAAGTTCAGAAAGTTCGAGAGCTGATTTTTGACTTGGGCTTGCCGACAAGTCTTCATTTGCAATGATGTTTTTGAAAAATCTTTTCAAACATCGTTAGCATTAACTTAGTAAGCTCTGAATCCTTGATTAACTGAGTAATATCGGTTATTGAAAATCCGAAGGCAAAATTCTTCGTTTTTCGTAAATCCTACTTTGGACAATCTCTATGTTCAAGCTTTTCTCACTTTGATCACACGGTGACTAGTCATAAAATTTATTATTTTATTAGAGCTTGAAATTTTTCCAATCACCCTAACCTTAACTTACTTACAAGTAAATCCATATTGTATTTTAGAAACACAAAAGAGTCACTGGCTGGTTGACTGGCTGACTGGTAAAAGCCAAAAAAGTGTGTGGTAGCATGGAGTTCAGAGTTCAGCATTAAAATGAAAACAGAAAACTTCAGTACCAGCAGTAACGGAAGCACTAGGACCAGCATCAGTTGGAACACATTGAGCAACACTCGTAAAAGTACTGATTTCAGCACCTTCAACTTCAGACTACTCAACCATCATCTATTGAGCGATCTACCGTCGACCTTGCGTCTGTTCTGTTCGAATATTATGTTCTCCATTGGTATGAGTGCGCGCGTCCGACTTCTACTGTTCGCTTGTGTCCTTCTGTCCGTCTTGCTGCTGCTATTCATTCATTCGGCTATTAACTTTGCCATTCCATTCAGGAACAATTCGTGAACATTGCAGAGAGTCTTCGTGTGACAACAATAAACATTTTATTACCTTTACATGGTGGAGGACAAGTCGTTTGCAGCGCATGGCGGATGTATGAAATATTCTGGGGAACAGTGTTTCTTAAATAATGAGTTGCGGACAGCAGTGTCTTGCAGAGGAAACGTTAAATATAATGAGTCAAAGGATGTTATTTTAGAATGTTATATTTATTATAATTAAATAGTTTGAGTTGCCAAAGGCAGACTTGCCACAATGTCAGATATTGAAAGGAAAGGGGTAATGGTTACCAAAATCAGTTTCTATTGCTTAGGATTCGCTTTTCGATGCCTTACAACTTTTATTAAATTTTTCACTCGCTATACCATTGTCTTAGAATTTTTCGACCTTCTCGACGTTTATCTATCCTTTTGAACTTTTATTCATTTTCTCGATTATAAAAGATATTTCAAAATTATCCAATGCTTCTCAACTTTTCGATATTATTCAACTTTTTGTAGACTTTTCTTTACTTTTCGACACCCATAGAATTTTTCGATCGTTTTCAATATTTCTTGGTTTTTATCAACATTTTCATTTCTAGTCAAAACTTTTCGATTTTATAAACTTTTCAGATATTATTCGATACTAAGACTTTTCTTGAATTTCTCGATGTTTTTCACTTTTTTTTTTGATGTCGACTATCTTGACAATATTAATTTATTTTGGAATTTATTTCATAATTGACTAATATCGATATATTTTGATTCTATTTCATAAATTGATATTTTTGTATTACATTTCTTTGGTATTACAGACATTTTGGTAATGCACTACTGTACGTAACATGTAGTGGAGTTCACGATTTATTCCGAGAACTATTGTTCCTTAATAATTAATTAGCTAAAGAACAAGTTTTAAATAGCTAAAATTGCCGTAGAACCAATATTTTAGGAGATATGTGCGTGACCTTGAATATCCGAGAGCGATAAGTATTCCCTACACGTTAATTATGAAGCCAAACTAAAGGTTCATGCAAAAATTCAACTTGCCCAAAATAATTCCTCAGACAACTCCGAAATGTCCTTGGCAATTAAGTGAAAGTTGTATATGAACAACGAGGCAAGTTTCCACACACCTTCCGATACTCCTTGAATTATTTCTTACACTCGTTAGCTCAGCTTATCGATAAAGCTGAAGATCTTTTCTAAATTTCAATTACTATCTGAAAATAGTTTAGGAAATGCTGCTTCCGAACAACCACCCCAAGTACTACACCCGCATACTGAACGCGGTAGCCTCAGAAATTTCGTGTACTAAAAGAAAACACAAATACGCACGAGTAGTGGATGTCGTATGGAATAAAGGATAAGAACGAAAAATAAAAAAAATTATATGCCAGCCGCTTTTCGAATAAAGTTTTTGGCCTAAAGTTACGACTCGTTGGGTCCGCAGTTGCGGTGAGACGGCGACGCGTTCATATAAAGTCATCCATACTCATATAAAGCTATAGTCACACACACACACACACACATATATAGAAACATATACAGCTGGCATGAAGTTATATTCGCATAAATCGCAGCAGAGCTTTGCGCATTCTTTTGCGCTGTTATTTTATATGAAAAAGCTGTTCGGAGTGGCAGTAAAAGGGAGCTGCGATGTGGCTGGAATTGGTTTAATTTTGTCGCTTAACTATTTGGTTGGTATGCAAGCAATGCGCGCATTTTGATGTTCAGAAAAAGCAAAAAAAAAAAAACAGAAAAAAATAACATCTGCATATGTTCCAATTCCAGTTTATTTTTCTATTATTGTGTTTCTTTCATTGTCCTTGGACATCCTTAATAGAAATTTTATGAATCTACTGTTGCATAGAGATTCTATGTCTTAATTGTAATAAAATTTTTATTAAGTTTTTGAATTCTGTTCTTTAAATTCTAAATAAATTCTAACAAAAAAAATGTTGGTTTCACTGCTGGTTGCAAAACTTTACAAACTTCTAAATTTCAATTAAAATTGTTTGCTTACATGAAGTTAGTAAAGTGTGCAAACATATCCATGCTTGAGCATGTATACAAGGTGAGTTTTAAGCGTTATACTGTTAAATATCTAGATAAATAGGAATCGGCATCTACGTACAACAAATGATAACTTCCATTTAAAATTTCAAGGTTTATTTTGACATCGACGAATGACCACTTTGAAATTTTTTACATTAGAACACTAAATATTTTGCAGTCTCATGTTGAAAAATTCACCCTGTACAATTTTATAATCCATTGCAATAAATAGACAATTAATTAACCCACCCTTTACTCGTTTGCTCAACTAAAACATGCAATTTAATTTAAAAACCACAAATACAATTACGACTACATGAAAATTATGTGATTAAAAATTACCAGTAAGCGATGTTGGTGTATGCGTTTTATAACGGTAACTGTGTCCAATAACAACAACAACGGCAACACAAATAAACAACATAACAATGTATTGTAAAAAAAGGATATACGACACGCATAATAATTCAAATGTACGCACGCATTCACTCTTTTTCACTCAATAGGAGTCTGCGTGACGATATCATAAACTAATTTAAATTGTGCTGGCACTACGTAGTAGTGCTACGTGTGCTCAGTCCTGCGTTAAGCGTTTAATTGAGGGTGAACCTACGTAACTATTCGCTCACCCGAATATGCCATGCACAAAAATCGTAGGAAGGTCAAATATTTGTCCTCATTCTTCTTAATTGTTAAGCATAAACGTATTGAACAAATTGAATTTTATTGTGCGAGCACTCAATAACATTTAGAAAAGCGGAAAAAATTAAAAATAATATTCGGCACTTTGTGAGATAACAACAAGAAAATTACATAAAACGAAAAAAAACTAAACTGCTAAAGCTTCATCTATTGCTAAATGGAATCATCAGTGACCTTTGAGCCGATTTTTGGTGTTATCACATACTGTACTGAAGCTCAATTAAAAAACCAATTACAAAATATTTTCTGTTCCGATATACCACAAAAAAAAATATCTGTCAGCGAGCTCATCGAATTATTATACGATTTGCGCTAGCTATTTATTTCGTTTTGACTCGCCAAGAAAGCTTGCAAGAGAAGTGCAAAATGAAGTGAGTTACAAAAACACAGACGTACAACAGGAAAAGTAATTTTGGCTTTGCCTTAATTCACTTTTTGCTTCGGTACTCAACTACTTAGTCCTTGCAAAAATGAAATCATATCAGGCGTAGGAATTCTCACTCATGTACTCAAAGGTCGCTGATGATTCCGTTCAGCAATGGATGAAACTAGTATGGTTAGCTTTTTTGTTGTATAGCTTGTGTTTTATATAATTTTGCTGGTGTTATCACACACTATACTGGATACTAAACTTAATTAAATAATTTTGATATTCGGCACTGTCCGACAAGAATTTTATTTTAAGTTTTGCACCATAATGAGCATCGTCTTCAAATGCAGCCAATATGCTGTTAAGCTTCCAGGATCATTTAGTTTCTAAGTTTTTAGTTAAGAATTCTCGTTTTCTTAAAGTACTTTCACACATGATTCAAAGTGACAAAAGGTTTAATATAAAATAAAACCAAGTAATTTCAAATAATAATGAAACTTTAAGTATATTTTGAAGTTCAAGTTATGATTGAAGTAATGTTGAACAATTTTACTTTCAATACTTTTCAAATTAAAAACGATTTTAAAGTTGTTTGCTATTATCAAGTTGAAAATTAGCGGCCTTAAATCAAAAATAAAATTTTTAAATTTGCAAAAGTAAATTTTTCCTTGAGTGTACAAAATACTGTAATTAGCAAGTGGTGATTTTTACGGCCAAGACGCTAAGTTTTCTTTACTCCCGCGCCAAAGTTCTTGTAATATATTGCGAGTCGCTGCAATTAAATGCTTGAGCTCATTTCCTCATATCACTTAACTTTTTGTTTCACTCAAATTCTTAAAATCTTATTTGCAAGTTATTTCATATGCATTGTAGCCCATTCCTGAACCCAACGCTGAATTAAAATGCAAAATTGCGTGAACAAAGTAACATTTGATTTGTTGGAATGAACAGAATCTAATTGTATTGCAGATTTATTCGTTTGGAAATTTTGCCACTGTCAATCCGGACGGTATTTTGTGCTAAACAAAAAAAATTCTTAAAAAAAGGAAACATTTTTATAAACTTCATTTTGTGGCTGCCTAAAAGTATGTGATGTAATAATTGTTATTTTTGTTAAGTGCGATTTTCATTCCATTCAGCGCCGCCCACACTGCCGTCGTTGACAAAACTGCACACAACGATCAGATCCCAAAGTGCAGTCATGCGTGTAAAAGTGAAAAGAACGAACCCAACACCGCCCTGTCAACCTCATTCGTCTCTGTCGTCCTACGACAAAGCAGAGATTAATCGGATAAAACTCACAGCAGTTCCGGTTCCGGTACACTTACAGGCAAGAGTTTAAATGATGCATTGACGGACAAGCAAACGAGCAACGAGTCGAGCGGCGAGCGAAAAAAAAACATGGGATATTCAGTCAGCTTTAGTGCGATGTGAATAGATAAGCGATGAAGACAACGACGACGACGACGACGCTGACGACGATGAATCGAGAACGACTGACAACTGACTATTGAATGGGTGGGTGGGGAGTGGACGAATGACTAAGCAGACAAATGGACAGTTGAAAGGCGCTGCTATCAACGTGCGCCCATTGTTTGCATCGAATCGCAGCAAATTCATTCGTTCGCTCATTCGTTTGTTCGCTAAATGTTCACTCAAGTGTGATTGAACCGATAGCACACAAAAAACAAATTTAAACGCAACGCTACAAATGTGAATTGATTTCTGAGCTGCTGGCAGCTTCCGCAGCTGTAGCCATACCGCAGCAATGAATACTCTGCTTACCATATGATGGAACTATCGCCGCGCGAACAGAAGCGAACCCAAGTGCGCACTTACCTGCAAGTAGAGGGAAAAGAGAAGAAAAAGGAAAACTACATTTTAATACAATTCAAGCGAAATGCCGTAGCAATTTTATTTTATATTTCATTTTTCGTTTTTTGTTGCATAAAAATAATAAAAGAAGAAGAAAGTAAGCACATGGAAATTATTTAGAGGTGCTCACAATCTGATATGTCAGCACATACACGTACACATAAATGCAGGGAATCCTTGCTAAAACATACAAATAAATTGCTTGTATATGTGAGTATTTGAGCAGAAAAGCTTCAGCACCAGTGGTACTTCAGCGCACCCCATGTGGCACCATTGCGACAACGTCTTCGTTGTTGCCGTCCCGTCCCGTCCCGTTCCGTTCGTTCGTTGCACTGCACAGTGTGAGGGATGCAAAAAGGTTTCCTTTAATTTCAGAGAAACCAAGTGCTGGTTACTGCTGAGAAGTTGAATTTAAATTTTTGTTTTTTTTTTAAATATTTACCTTTCAGTGGATGAAAAAAGTACAGTGGAGCAAAAGTATTTACTTAAAAGAATTTTTTGTTAATTTTACTTAAAACAAAACTTTACAGGAAAATCGTCCATGACAGATACAGACAAATCAGAGTCAAAAAAGTTCGGCCTAAGAATCAAAAAAAAATTCACTCAAAAAAAAAAAAAAAAAAAAAAAAATTGGAAATGGAAATAATTTGATCAAAATTTTCATTCTTTCTGTGGACAAATGCGTTAGAAAACAAACTGCAAAAAGTTTTAGATATCACCCAAAAAATTATTGGTTAAAACCGCTGCATATATGCGCGAGTTGCCAAAACGCAATGGCAGGTGCCCGGGCGCAACGTTTGTGGTTTGGAAAAATGGTCTTTATAATAAGATGTGCACGGTACGCCACTGCATTCAAGATATATTTTTTAAACTGTCTATGTAACTCCTCAAAGCATTTGCAAAAAATGTATCGTTTTGATATATTAACAATTCGCCCCACTGTTCACATGAAAGAAATTTCCTTACAAAGTCAATATTAAAATGGAAAAGTAAATAAAAACAGCAACAAAAAAAAATTGCATTTTAAAGACAGCTGTTAAATTGAAAAGCAACAACACAATGAAAATTTAAATTTTAACCACTGTGCGTTGGGTTTCATAACCAACACAACAGCAGCAGCAGTAACAGCAACAACAACAACAACGGCAACACACTTGGTACACAAAAGTGAATCTTTATGTTTATGCTTTGACTGCACAACAAAAACAACAACAACAACAAGAACATGACGACGGCACACAAAAAATAAACTCAAATAAAACACAATAAAATACATAAAGTTAAAAAAAACAAAAACAAAAAAGAAAAAAATGGAAAATTAAAAAAAAAGAAATGACAAAGAAAGAATTTAACATAAAGATTTCAACGCTTCAACATCTTCTTAGAATGCAAAGCACCGCAAAACGTCGCGCCGCGCCGCTATAACGCTGTTGGCGCGCGAGAGCACTCTGCGCGTTTTTTTTTTTAAAGTGAAAGCGGAAACGGAAGCGGCAAGCCAAGGCGCGATTGGTTGTACGCAAAATATTTGAAGGGAGAGCAGTCAGCAGCTGACTTTGTTGTTACGCAAATCCTTAAGCCTCAATTGACGATTTATTCGCCCATTCCACATGCAGAGACGCAGCCAAACAGACGCACACACACACACACACACTCGTTTACCAAATCGTCCTTGCAAAGGTTCTTTCTTCGCTCGTACGTCCTGTAACTTGGCAATGTTATGTTTCTTTGGAATTATTTTTATTTTTATTTTAATGTTGTATTTCTATTTCGTTTCAAAGGAAGTGGCGGCAGGATATTTTCAGTGTTCCTTTTTCTTTTTTTTGCGCTCCTTGCACCAAAAAAAAATGAATAATAAAAAATATGAAAACGGCGCACAAAATGCGCGCTTTCTTTTCGTCTGAATAATGGAGCACAAAATGGTGGAAAGTGGATTTAAATAATTTAAAAACGCGATTGCAATTGTTCTGCTGCTTCCACATCATCTTTTGCTTCTGCTGCTTCTGCTGCTTCTAAGGATGCTATCGTACCGCTAACAAAGACGACGACCACCTCAGCATTTCATAGCGCGCCATGTTATCGTTTATCATTTATTTATGGCATCAACGCTTAAGGGCACCTAGTTGGGGGCAGTATGTGGGTGGTTCATGTAGCACGGAATACGTCATCATGATTGCACTGTACTACATGCTGTGCTTGAATGCAAGACGCGATTGAAAAAGTTTTAAATTTTATAGCAGTATCGCGAAAATTCAAAGAATATGATGATAATATTGATGCTGTTGAGTTTTAAGGTAATGAAGTGCAGTTGTAAAGTACCGAATTGATGGGTGCTGGTGCAATTTGTGAGCACTAGCATCGAATGCTTGCGCAAGTTTATGCCTTCATTACACGATTATCTCTAAAAATTGACATAAAATTTTTATTATTTTCGCAAGTTTACCCCCAAAAATCGATGCAGAAACTACTACATCCTGATTTGGATAGTCTATGCAAAGAAATTTAATATTTTTTTTTAAATGTTGCCATAAATTCTAATCAAATAACTTCTTCCGATGATTACAACAAACTGTCTGAGAAGATTGTCTTTTTTCAACCGATCGGCTTTCGTGAGGTAATTCTTGGTTAGATTTTGGTCCGATGTCACTACTAAATTTACATTTTTACTAAGTCCAAACAAAAGAAAAATTTACCACCGGGGGGGGGGGGTGAAAGGCTAAAAAAGTAACATCAAAAGTTTTAGAAAAACGTACGAAACGAAAGCGAAATCAACGCGCATTTAATACCAACGACGCGTACGTACGTAGCGCAGCAAATGCCATTAAGTGCATCGCATCCATATTGCATGTGTGCGCGCTCAACGCAAATCGCGTATCGCATATCGATTTGGGTGCATCCTTAAAATGTTTTATTGTCGCTCATTCTTCGGCATTTATCGCATCAATATATTCATGAATCGCATGAGCGAGGGCGGCGGAGTAGCCCGTATCAGCGACGGCTCAACGTCATATTTGTTCTCGTCGATGGTACGTGAAGCGAATTCAATACGCGCGTGAAATGTTTTAAGCGTTGAGCTGCAGCGCTTTTTTTTCTTCTTCCTTAAACCAAGGCGCGCGCGATATTTTTGATGATGATGATGAGTATGATGATTTTGATGGATGGTTGGTAACTTGCATGATGCTGTACATTTGTGTGTGTATGTGTGTGACGTGCTCAGCCACAGTGCGATTGATTCATTCGGCGTTTGTTTGTTCTTCAATTTGTTTCCGTTTCCCGTTGCATTTTGTTGCAAAATGGATTTTTAATCGACGCATTCATCCAGCCCGGCAACAGCAGTCAATGGTATTGCTGGCAGTGCTGTATGGTGACTGATGCGTTGCAAGTTGATAGCTTCATTACTTTTTAAGTTTGAAATTGTTGTAAGCTTTTAGTTGTTGTTGTTGTTTTGATGTCGCCATGATGTTCGCGTCATTTGTATAAATTTTTCGTACATCATTTGTACCAAATTTCAACATAATTGATGTCATCCATCAATTATTTTTTTCTGCTCTAATGCTGTTTGTAGTTTTATTATTGGACTGCAAAAAGAATTTGGAAATTTTTCGCAATAAATTGAGCAAAACATTTTAGGGAGCTTTCCAAAAAGTTTAATTTTTAATTTTAAGAAAATTAAAGGAGAGTGGTCACTAACAACGATTGCATTCTCTCATCAGCAACACTTACGTTTGTATTAGGCCCTTGAAATACTTTTTACAATGTATGAAACAAATAAAAAAAGGATTATCAGGGACTAGTTCATAGCAAATTTATATAAATATGACTTAAATACCCGTAGCTCTTTTTCAAAAGCCACAAAATGCTCTCATCAGCGACCCATAAATAAAATAGGATTATTAGGGACTCGTTCATAAGGAACTTATAAAAATATGACTTCACCTATCTTTGCCCGCAAATAAATGAGACTGTATGTTTGGTTAAAGAAGTGGTAAGCGAAACTACCGGTAGGGCAAAGATGGTTTAAGTACAAAGTTAAGTTACAAAATGCTCTCATCAGCGACCCATAAGTTGACATTAAATCTTAAAATGCTAAAAGCAGTAAATAGTACAGGGTTTAAGTGAAACAGCCTCGTATTTGAGGATGGCTTCAAAGTACAACTTCAATAATGAAAAAATTTTGAAAAGAAGATTTCTGCCTCCCTACTAAAGAAGGCTGCTGAAGAGGATATATGGAAAGTTTTAGTTAATATATTTTCATTTAATTTGTTAAATTCACTTATAATATTTCTACAAATTAATTTTCCAACAATATCGACCTGTTTTCCTTTTTTCCTATTTCATAATTTGTCAATTTCATTAGATTAATTGCATCAGCCAGAATGATGTTCAATTTTGTTCGAATGTCAAAAGATTTCAATTTTCATATTTTTTGGCTGGAATTTCAGTTGCAACTGTCTGTTGTAACTTTGACAGGTACCAGGTGCCTGCCGTTAAGAGCCAGCAGACAACAGCCAGCAGCTAGTGGCCAGGTAGCAAGCAGCATTGCCAACTGCAGATACAAAACATAGTGTCAATTGCAAATGTGTTGTAGCCCAACGCATGTCTGCTGTCAAATATTGCTGTCATACGGAACAGAGTTGGCCAGCGGCTGGTGGTGCAGAGGCGAAAATGTCTGATATGTAGCAGTATTAAAGTACAATCAGTGCCAGAGAGGAAAATAGTTGGCAATGCGCTACGCTGCGCGTCCATCACTTGAATGTCAAATCATATTTATTATTGTATCCTGGTATCGCATCGCATCGCATCGCATCGGATTCATTTCATGAAATTGCTTTAGAGTAAAAGAGATTCTGTGATCTCTGTTGTTGCTCAAAGGCAGCCCCATCAGGGATTTCAATTCGGTTGCAGAGTTTGATGTGAAATTGAGATTTCACATCTGCCATGCGAATTTGAGTTTGTCATATTGAGTTTTTTACTCTATGCTGTATATCCATCCGCACAAATAAATTTAGTATCTGTAGTGCAAATCCCTAACGATTCCCAAATTCAAGCCAGTGCCTGAGCTACATCAAACACAAGCAGTTGCAATGTCATGTGATATTCTGTTGCTTTGATGCTTTTTTATGGTAATATCAGTCAAACCATCCAACGGAGCCAGATATGTATTGAAAAATGTATTTTATACATTGAGAGAAATTTTGCTAAAGATTTTTACAATCACAAATTGAATCAGTCAAGAGTTGTGTATGAGAATATTTCAGGGTTTAATTATTTAATTAAATTACAGTAATGTAAATGCGAAATACTGTCTTAAGACAAAAAGTAAAGCCTCGACAAAGAAAGGAGAAAACGATATAAAAATATATAGAAAAATCGCTTGAAATATTCTTTGCTTAGGGACCATCACGTCTTCGGGAGCTTATATTTCTTAAGGTAAGCGTTGTTCCATTTTACTTCTTAGGTTAGATTTTTCTTGAAAAAACCCCTCAAAAAAAGTTTTTTTCTTCAACTTTTTCCTTTGGGTGTAAAAAAAAACTGATGCAAAAAATATCAAAACCGTCTCATAACATGCACATGTGATTATTAAAGCTTTTGGGAAATCTTTTCGAAGTAAAAATGTCCCAAAAGTAAAAAAAAAATATAAAAAAAGTAGTTTTATTTCATTCCGAAAAGTTTTGGATACCATGCACTGTGAGTTGAGGAACAATTTTCAAGCAATTTTTCTTAAAATCTCAAATGAATTTTGGGGAAAAACACTTTGATATAACACTTTCAGGAAAATTACATACTCGTATTTTAAGCCAACAGTCTCTCATCAGCAACCCTCTAGTTTTACTCAAAAAATTTCAGTAATCAGCTGCAAAAAATGGATGACTTAAAACGAAGTCATCCGTAGCTCAAAAGATAATTTGAACTTTGAAATTTCATAAAAAGTGAATCAATCAACATAAAAGGACAATGAAATACAAGCATATTGCAAAAAGACAAACGTTAGTAAATGAATTTGACTGAGCATTTAGCATAACACTACTAAATAGACTCATCAGAAGCCATTCTTCTCATTTATCAATGATGTATACAATTTTGAGCGGCATTTTCACTAAAGAATAAAGTCAGAAATGTATCATATATTTTCTTGCTGATCAGTACTATTAGTGCAAAGTAGACAAAAACGGCAAAACGCAATAAGCATAAAAGAAACACAAATAGGCAACTCTGTGCTTATACTAGTTTCAACCGCTGCATCACGTTATAATCAGTAAGCAGCGATGTAAGCATCGTATATGTTGCTGGTGAATACAAAACTCCTGATTATTCTCTTATAATCTTGGAATTCACCAATTATTCCATTTGGCAATGCTTATCTCGTTTAATAGTTTCTCATTAAATCAGTTGGTAGTTATATCATTATTCGTTGAAAAGCGTTAATATTTCGCAGGAATGCTTAAACGCTGTGAGATGATTGCGTGCATTCTATTTCTATATGCAAATGCTTTTATGTATTATATTACAGCGCTGCTAAATTACTTTTTATCTGACAAGGAGCTTAGATTTAATTCATCATAGTGGAATCTGTATAATCGAAGTATATTCGTGGCAATAAGTCTGCATGGAAGCCTACGCAGCTTGCTTTGAATGCAGTTGCAGATTACTTAAGTGTAAAATATTCAGTAACCGGTGTGTTCAGGATCGTGAATTCAATTTAATTTTAATAAATAATGATACGTAAGTATTTCTATGAGAGGCCTGAAAACCAATCAACCGAATGTTGTATTTTTAAATTTGATTTGGTAATGAAGTGTTGGAAAACTTTCGGGCAGACTTTTTCAGCAGTGTTGTTGAGCTCGCTTACTTATGACAACGAACTGCTTTACCGTCTTTTGATGATGAATCATTATGGTTAAAAGTATTTTATCGTCTTTGTGTTAGACATGTCTGTTGATTTGAGGGTAACATTTTCATATGCAGCATTATCCAAAGTTAGGAACCGATATTTTTTTAGAGCAATTTTTTATAGAATTTATTTTACAAAAAACTTATTTTTTTCAGTGTGCGCTTCAAAGAAATTTACAACTATTGGCGCATGAAAATAAAATTGCATGAACATTAGAAATCAATAGGTTTGCCTTTGATTGCGTAGGTAGCTTTTTTGTTTGCATATCTTGCTGTCGCCATAAAAAGGTTTGATCTCGATAAAGCTGCATAAAAGATTCTAAATAAAAAAGCAGCATACTAGAGCACTTTGAAGTCGAAGTTCAAAAGCGCTGCAGCAAACTCTTTAAGTCTGCCCTATGATTTTCTAATAAATAAAAACATTTCACTTATGCAAGCTGTTCGCACATTAACAGCAGGGATTACAACGTTTTTTTTTTCAGTTCCTGCCCATTTTGCGCTATTTTTGTATGACATTGGAACTCAATGACTTTGCCAAACAACCAACCTCCTTTTCCTAGGAAGCAAATTCATTTATGGCGCGCATAAACGAAACAAAAGACGCCGCCTCAACGAACACTAAATTGACGAGTTTGAAAGGCTTTAAGCCAAAGGAGTTGAGTTCTTTTTATATTTTATTTTCTATTGCATATTTAATGGCGCAAGTGGGCTGTGCTACACGGTATTAATGGAAAATTAATGACGTTTTAAATGAAGACATGTCATCATTAGCAAAAACAAAGAAACAAAAAAAAAAAAATATCACACTCCAAAAACCACAAAAAAGGGGGAAAATGTGTGGAAAATTAGGGAGATGTATTGAAAACCTAAAGCTGCCGTTTTTTGAATCAGGTTTTGGTTTGGCAAATTATATATGAAATTAAAAAAAGCGTGACTGCAGTTTAATGCATTAAATTTAAACTTTTTATTTCATGCAGCTCCACAGTTTCTGTCATGCGTCAAACCTTTTCTACCCTTAAACTAAGGAGGGGGTGCGCCTGCAAGTCATGTTGACAAAACCACTTCAAACTAATGAGAATCTGTCTTGTCTTGTTGCTGTTGTTGTTGTTGTTGTTGCAATACGTGCTCATACATGTCATCTCAGTAAGAACAACAGCAGCCACATATCGCATAGAACGCATGGCCTAAGTGGCAACATGGCATTGCAGCGCTTCATCCGTCCTGCTAGCGGTTTTTCTCTTTTTTTTTTTTCTACTTCAATCTCTACTCAGCGCTAATGAATGCATTTTTTGTTGTTGGTGTTGTTGTTATTTTTTTTTTGCTATTTTATTATAGAACTTATGTAAGTTGCTGACATTGTTGTTGCTGTTGTTTGTCACTGATGTTTTAAATTAGTCAGCACAAAACAAATGCAAATGAAAGCGCGCGTCAAGCGCGTTGCTGAGCTTTATTTTTGTGTTTGGAATTTTAACGCGACTCAGAAGAAGTTGTCCACTGCACAGTGGGGTGTTTCGCAAGAAAAGTTTATGGGAAAGGGTGCAATTAATTTTTTTCTATTCGAGTTTTTTAAACTAAACATTTTTGAGCAACTGCGGATTTGCAAAGAAAAATTTTGATAATTTTTTTGGTTCTTACTTTTTTTCCGAGATGTCGACGTGATGAGTGCAAAACAAAAAAAAGTTGGCCGACAACAAACAGATTGAGGTAGAACGTTTTATTACTAATATCCTTTATTATACTCTTGCAAAATATATATTATTTTTATATTTATTATAGCTCTCCACAAAATAAACATTTTTTTCGTAACTTGATTTGGTACAAATTGTTTCAAATTTTCACAAATTATTTTTTAAAAATTGTCAAACTCGTACTGATAGCATGACAAATGTATTTTGCACAACTTTCATTGACAATAATTAACAAAATCTGTACTTTTGCATTCAGTTTTGTGTTTGTTGCACGTGCATGCATTTAACACTTTGATCAATCTTAATGTTGGTGCTGAAACAGCTCCATTTGTTTAACCCAACAAACTTTCTATTCATCATTCGATGGTAGTGGTAAAATCCAAACCCAACTTTTGATAAAAGTTGGCAAAGCGCACACATATACAGACGCATGCACACACAACACACACACACACACACGCATGCATACAGGGAAATTTGATTCAGTTTTTCATTGAGTAATTAATGGAAAGATCAACATTAACATTATTATCATTGACAACGTCATCAACATCAACATCGACGTTGTTAACCTCAGCAGCATTTTTTGCCTTTGTTACAAAGGACTCTTTTTGGTCCTTTTTGTTTTTTTGCTTTGTTTTCTTCTTTTCATGCAACACTGATACGACGGTTAGCAAAAGCTCTGGGTGGGGGTGGCACAAACAAAAGCATAGCACCAAGGGAATGTTTACAGCTGCATAAAATGCTGACTTTGCTAAAGCGCGAACAAGGAGCTGCAGAAGAAAGTTGACGATGATTCGCAAATGAGTTTTTATTAATAGATATCGATTGTTGGCGTCCTCGTTCTCGTTTACGTTCACGTTCACGTTCACGTTAACGTTCCTTGTAAGTTTGTAAAATTTTGTACAAATATTCATTCGTTAAAAGTCTTAGCGCAGTGAATAATAACAAAAGCAACATGAGAAGCAGCAATGATTTCTAACACAATTGACTGTGAGCGCCCCAGCCAGCCAGCCAGCCAGCCAGCGGTTCTCGGTAGCCATCAGAAGAAAGTCAAGAGGACGACGCTTCGTTTGCCTCTGGAGTATTTTTGTGTTTTCCTGCTTTTTGCTGCTGTTTGCTTGTTTCATTTTATTTACGATTAATTTAGCTGTGGCTCATAAATCAAATAAAATATAAGTTTTCCCCGATTGTAACAAAAGCAATTTATTTGTGCCAGCAACGTGCGGCAGCAGCGGTCCTAGGGTGCCGAAATGAAATGTATACGATTTCCTGCAGTTCCTTAACAATATGCCCCTACCTTGTGAGTGGCAACTTCTTTTTCGTTTGTGCCCCAACATATGTTGACCCATAAGAAAAAAGTTAATTGAATTCCTGTTTGGGGAGGTTACGAAAATCTTCGACCTCATCACTTTTTGCTGTTTGTTGTTTGGGTAGCACCAAATGGCGCTGTAGGCGCGTCTATTCAGTCATGAAAAACACGGAAGTTTAAGCAATCAGTAGCTAAAGATTTGCAAATCATTGCCCAAAATTATTTTAAATTTATTTATGAGGAAGCAGTGGGTGAATGTGGGCTGTTTTGTTTATCGGTGTTGTTGTTATTATGGAAATACTTCATTTTTATGTAAGAAAATAAAAGCAAATTTATATGAACACATTAGGCACACATTTTCTTTAAAAATTTGATGGAATATTGTTTTGTTAGTGAAAATGCTGTTTATTGTAAGAGAATTATATGAAAAAGTGCTAATATTTGACTGTAAAAAGTCAACTTTATCGTTGTGCAGGGTTTTTAAAATTTCTAAACAGCTCAATGAAATACCGAAAGCTAGGCGCGTGAAAAAATAAATTGAGTTAGGAAAGTATTTAAGAAAATATCGTCTAAAAATTTCATAAATCTATTTTTTGAATAAATGGCTTTTAAACGCGTTCAATCATTGGTTTTTATTGCAACCAAAAACACAATTTTAATGCTAGAAAATAACTGCTTTGCTTATTACTCACATTAATTCACACATCTGGGTTAAACTGTTTACAAACTTCAATATACATTATTTTCACATAGTAAACAAAGTCAATTCCACAATATATAAGCTTTAACTTAATTTTTTAATTTTCTTAAAATAATAAATATCATAAAAGTTTTTGCAGCCGCTTTCTTACAAAAATAATGAAAACCACTTAAAATAACAAGATTTTTCTTGAAAAAAAGCCAACTTTTACAAATGTAGGTTCGTTAAATTTAAAATTTTTTTTTCGTTGTGCCTTCTTCTTTTTAATTTTCGAGTTTCTTAATGTAAATGTAGCTCTTTCCAATGAAAAGCAACTCGTTTCAACGAACTAAATATCAGCTAAGATATTTGACATTTACCATTTGTTAAGAAAATTATGACTTTTCATTTCGGGACATTAAGTCCAAATGAAATAAAAATTTATGTTGTTACAAAAATACAATGTGTGTATTTCGGGTATAGAACAGAATCAAAATAAATGGCACGAAACTGAGACAATATGCGTAAAAAAAGACAGCGGAGGGTAGGTAGGAAAACAAAAGAGTGTGAACAAAATGTAAAATGAAATTAGTTTCATCAAAACTTTGAATATACAACACTCAGGTGATTTATAAATCGCACACAGTCAGTTAAAATGATTGGCAAAATGTAGAAAAATAATGAAAAATCATTTTGAACGAAAAACTTTGTAATGACTTGTGAACTGTTTTGAAAAGTAAATAAAACGTTTATTTTAATCCATTTAAAATGTTGTTTTATAGCAACATTCATAATGCAGCAATTGAAATCGTATCAAATAAATGTGCGTTAAGCTAATACATACGATCACGATCTTGGTGCAAAGGGTTACTTACAACATAGACATTCATAGTCTTAATATTATGACGTCAAACCCTTCGAAGAAAAAAGTTTCATTCCAGAGGTATAGCTCAATAGACAGCAAAAATATAAATTTTGAGTATTTAAATTTGAGTTGCTTATAAAAAATTAGAGTTTTTTTGCAATATTGGATATATTAGTCAGCTCCTTGTTGCACCAAAAATTCCAAGTAGCACTTAACCATATAGCAATACTTTCTTCTTTGAGAAAAACATTATCTGCTTATAATGCTCTTACCTATTTAAGTGACAATAAAGAAATTAATAATCTACCAAGACGATTAAGATTTTTTAAATTCGAGCTTCCATAGCAATTTTTAACAATCATTACAAATCTTTTAAGTAAAAAGGAAATAAAAATACTCATACTACATAAAACACTGGCACATTCTTCCTTAGAAACCATCATCTATATTCTAAACTAATTTATCAGAGACTTTCATAATATTTCCTCGAAACTATCATGGCGAACGTGACGTTATCATTGAGTTTGGTCACGAATTCAAATTTTTGATATTGAAATCATTACGCCCCTTTCAAATATACACTTAATTTAACAGCTTAATAATTTACAGTAAAATACAAAAACAAAAACTGACTGACTGAACATCTCGCCAATAGCCGAAAAATTCAAGTGAATCAACAGCAATTGCTCTCAATATTTTAAATAAAATTTTGATTATTATGGCCAACAATTGTTATCGTTATGTTCCAAGTCTAATGATGCGTTGGGTGATTCCACTTGCAAATTTTTGATGGTATTGTTGCTGCTGCTGGATGTTTTTGTTGTTGCTATCATTATAACAATGACACTCTTCAGACAAACTCCTCCTTTGAGGAACAATTTAATCACAACCGCCGAACGACAGAATTTCAATGATTGCGATTTGGCGCTGACGCTAATCGTAATCGTTTGTTCTGGTAGTTTCTACATTTTGTTGTTGTTGCTGTTGTTGCTGTTAAGTAGTTTGAACATTGTTGTTGTTCTGCTTCACAATGGCAGATAGCCATGTTGCTGCTTCGTCGAAGTTGAAAAAAAAAAATTATGATGAAACTTAATATGAACGACGAGAAAAATACGTTTCCGGATGATGGCAAACGACTCAGAACAGCGTCGCGGACCAAAACTAAAATTGGTAAACAAATAAACAAACAAGCGATACTGGCTGTTGCCAGAATATTTGGCTTATGAATTGGAAAAAAAACCAAAAACAACAGCAACAACAACTACTACTACAACTCAGCAACAAATGGCATCTACAAAAACTGTTATGTGTCCATCCAAGCGTCAAAATCAGCAGCAACTGGCATAGAGAGGACATCGAAGATGACGATGATGATGATGTTGGTTGCTCGGTGGTAAAGGCAAAGCACAGTTAGATAGTTAGACAGACACAGACCAACCAAAGAAAGGACCGATAGATAGAAAAGACATTACAACAACAGCAGCAACAACAACAACAACATTAAATAAACTGCGAGTACACTTAACGAGTCTATAATTTTATCATTACCCAACAACTAAGGCAGTCAAAGAGTGCGAAAAATCGAAAAGGACGTAAAAGCAAGACAGTGATATTAAAAATGAGACAGCAGTAGCAGCAAACAACGAGTGTATTGTCGCATTATGTCCAATTACTGTCACAATTATGGCAGAGAATTTACGTAGGAATTGTCAGTGATGCTGACAAAGATGAGAAACTGAAGAGATGAGAACTTTGTGGTAGTAACTCAGTAAGAAAGTGTTAGTTTTGGCTTTGATATTAGTACAGCCCCATAGGAAAAATCCATGGGATATGGGTCCGAACGATTTTGTCTGCAATAATAGCTCGCAGACATCGATGCCAATGCAAATGTAATGTATCATAAGACTTAACACCCTACTGTATTGTGTATTGAAAGAAAAATCTCATGACTTCAGCCATTAAGTCCCAAATTTGACATTCATTCTTGAGGAAATTACTTTGAGCATTACTTACATTTTTCCCAAACTTTGAGCTATTTATCTTCATTGCTAAAAATGACAGTTTCTTCACAATAATACTTTGGGATGGGCTTTCAGCCTGCAAAATCTCATAAAAACCTTCATAGAAATGTGGCTAAAAAATAGGGTCCTTTTCCAAAAACAAAAGGAAAGAAGTTCATGAAACCTCTAAAGGTATAACTAATGCTTCGTATTTGAGTGCGGTTGTGACAAGTTATTTATGTACAGCTTAGTTAGATTTTTAGCAAGATTAATTTCTATGGGAACATTTGTAGAGTTTCCAATTTTTTTTCTTTTATTGTAATGCTTGATGGGGTATATTTAACTATCGCTATCTGCAATTTCGGGATTTCAGTGAGGTTCTTGATAGTCCTGTGTAAATTAAGGGAGTTTCTCGGAAGTATAATTTTCGACATTTGTAGGGTTTTCATTATTTACAGGGTTTTTTTAATAAGAGGTTTTCCCAGTCTTATATATGTTTTGTGCGAAAAGTGGGAACAGTGCATAGGAGACTGCATTTGACTGTCACTAAAAGTGCTAATTAGTGGTGTACGTGGAACGTGGGCGTGGCACACATAAAAAATTTAATAATATTAAATTTTCAAGTAAGTATTTAAGACATATGCACTGAATCTTGGTGAAACTAGCATTAATTGGACAAAGAGCGGGCGAAATCGTACAAGTAGGCGTGGCAAAGGTTATAAAGATTAAAAGCTAAACTAAACATATCTACCAAAACCGCCAAAGTGAATGCAACGAAACTTGTAGATGGAATATAACGGCAGCATAATTTACGACAGCAGTTGTTGTTGGCTTCCCATTTTTTGTTCAGAATACTTTTTTGTCATTAGGTATCTTTTAACCATTACATTTCAAATATGCCAGGACTGTGGATTACTTCAAGCGAAGTTATGTCAGTATGCTAGAAAATACAAAGCTTTTAATTTTCTGAGCGGATCTCCTGGAAATGTTACATTTCATCTTTTTACAGCAACAAATTTGATCAATGACGACGACTCTGACTTTAATATACCCATTTTCATGGAATTTGATATTCTGATTTTAAATTTCACTTGAATTTTCGATTACGTTTACCATAAAGCTCTCAATTCCTACTGGGCTTTTTTATATTGAATGCATTGTATTAGTTTTCATTCCATCGTTTCAATGACAGTCGATTTGTTCCATCAACTAAGTCGAGTTGAGCTAACTTGGTGTCGGGGGACAACGGCAGGTAGTGAACACAATAAACAACAACAGCAATTCTGCCTCTATATTACTAGGCTGCAACTTGTGCACACGCACCCACTTCTGAATGAGGTTGAGTACAGTGAGGCTGCTGACTGCAGGTCACAAGTGCGAAGAAAATCAACTAAACGTGATTTCAGGGGGGGCTGCATGTTGCATGATTTAACACAGCAATGGAAGGCAGCATTAAAATGCCGCATACATTTAATACACCATGCAAGCAAGCAGCATTTGCTCGTCAAGGCCTTTGCTTCCTCCCTGGTGACAAACGCAGCTGCTGGTGTTGCTGTTGCTGCTGCTTAACACTTTATAGCATCACACAACATTAAGTCATTAACTTTATGCAGGTAATGATTGAGTTCAAGTCTCGTGTTAATAAGCGACGAACGATAGACAGACAAATCAGATACATCAGCTGTGCTGCGCGTCGTCCATACAATGGGGATGGATATTAATGATGTTGGCGAGGACGACAACGATTGGATCGGGTGACACTAACTAAGTTGTTGGTAGTTTTGTTGTATGCTCTTAATTAGTGCAGGAGTTGCAAATAATACGAATCTTGGAATTTAATAAAAAAACAAACTTGAAGTAGGCTGCAAACAATGCAAAATGTAATGCGCAATCTATTTCTGCTATAGCGCAAAGGGAAATTACATTTAATATTCAGCTTTTGTAGTGTTTTAGAAATGAGAGCATTGTGTGATTAATTTTCAATTACAACTGAGATATGTTATTTAAAACTCAGTTGACTATTTTAATCAGTGCAAAGATTTTCCAAAAGTCATTACTTTCCTAGATAACGACTAAAGGATCACGTTCGATTAAAAAAATCACACACAAATAAGAAATGACATACGAATGTAAGGTTGCATTTGATCAAAAATTCAAATGCGATAAGAAACTAAAAAGTCGTATGAGTTTAGGAATACGAATTAAAACAGCGCATCAGACTATAAGGTGATATAAGACTAAAAATACCAAAACCTCAAAAGAGCGAATGTCTTAAAAGTCTTCTTTTACGACTAGAATGTTGCGTAAAGCTCAAAAGTCGTGTGCTACTAAAGAGTCGTTTAGTACAGAAGCAAAGCAAAACTTAAAATCAGCGACTAAAAAGTTAAAATTGATCAAAAAATAGTTTTTGAACAAAAACAGTTGTTGGTTGAAACTTTTCACACACATGTAACTTTTTGATCGTACTCAATATTGAGTTATATATAAGCTTTTAGTGGTATGCAATATTCTTATCGCATAAAGGACACTTTATTTGATTTTAATTTTTCAATTCATGTTGTAGAAGTTGAGATTTGGTGGGTAGATACTTGAGGTCCATGAGCTTTGGAGCAAAAAAAAAAATTGGTCGCCTCGAGACAAAAACATCATGTTTTAAGATCAGACTGTAAATGCCGGAGATATGACGAAAAATTTAATAAGAGAATCGCTACGTTCGGTAAAAAAATTAAAAACATTTTTTAAAATAGTTTTAATGGAATAATCGAAATACTTCTATTAGCAAGGTTTAATGATTTTTTGCAAGCTTTAATTATCTGACATTAAAAAGGTACATTAAGATGGTAGGAACTGAGATCTGGTGGATAAGTACTAGAACGGGGTCCTTGATGTCAGAGACTCTTAAAGTAAAAAATTGTTCTACTCGAGACAAAAAATATTGATATATCATATAGTATTTTAAAATCGGACTGTAAATGCCGATGATATGAACAAAAATGTAAATGCGCGACCTCTATTTAAGGAAAAAAAAATTTTTTTTTTCGAAATTGTCTTACAAAAATGCTTCAGATATGGTGGTATACGGTGAACTTTTTTTTTTTGCCTGTTAGGTTATAAGATCTAATGGACATACTTAGTTAGATTGATTCTGAAGAATACGCTGCTCAGGGAAGGAAGTACGGAGAGATGCTACGAATATACCCAGTCGTCTATTTCCGAATCGCCACTTTATTCAACAGCTTAACCCAGAAGCGTTATATGTGACGCCGTAAGTCAAGTGCGGACATTATTTATGCTTAGATAAGATTTTGGCCTATCTTGAGAGTATAATTTGCATCTAAGCTCGTCCGTAATGACAGATTTATTTTTTTGTTCCCTAGGCATTATAGTAAATTTCTGTTTACATTGGTTATCGAAGTTGTTTGTGCCCATTTGACATTCTAATCGTTTGACAAAATTACTTGAGCAAAAAGTGAAACCGCTCCAAAAGAAGATGCTCCCTAAAAAAAACATGTAGCAAATTCGTAAGTTTTCTAAAGCAAAGTTGGTTTATTGTCATCGCATCAGATTTTGCTGCTTCTTTTGTTTCACCACTCTTCTTCTTCCATTTCTTCATATTTTTCTCCCACTCTCCTGTTTCTCTTCTTATACTTCTTTATGGAATTCCTTCGGTAACTTCCCGTTGCAACTTTCACTAAAGTTCTACTTGCAAAATTCCCCAGGTTAATGATTTTTGTTTTTTTTCTTTATCAACCACAGTGTTCCCCAAAGCCATTTTATATGCCAAATAAATCATAAACTCAATGAGTCTGTGATCAATCAATTAAGCGTAACAAATACAAGCAACCACTCCCGCTGGACTATTAGTACGAACAAAAGGCATCACACACACACACACACACAGGGTCAGCAACGTTATTGATGTTGCAAGCACGCACGTTACCGTTTTCAGTAACAGCAACAGCAACAGCAACAACAACGAGATAACAAAAGACCAAATTCTGCAACCACTGCTTTTGCATGCATTACATGCCATTTTTGAATAGATTTCTCGAAACATGGGATGGAATGGATGATGGGTGAATTTATGAATTCGTGCATTATGCAACCAAGCAGCAGCGCCACCACCAAGTGCTGCATAAATAAGTGGCACAACTAGGAATACTCCCAGCACTGCTGGTACTTTAATCTTTATGGATTTTATTGCAGGCACTGGTCTCGGTTGCGTCATCATCCCTGCCAGCTACGTCTTGGAATCGGACTTTAACTGCGGTAGCATTCAACTTGTAATAAATTTCATAGCTGAAACCTTTATTGTATTGATAACAAATTGAATGATACGAGCGAGTATCGATAGAAGCCAAAGTCGTAGTCGTTGTAGCTCTGTAGCAGAAGCTGTGAGTGTTGCACTTTGCATACAAATTTTGTGCTTGACTCCAGGACGGACTAGCGAGTTACCCAGTGTACACATTTGGCCAAAGGCAGTTGCAACGTTTGTGGCAATGCCTTTGTATAGCAAACTCATAGAGTTTGTTCCGGTCGACAGACGTGCGGTACGAGGGGAGCGAGCGAGCGCAAAGGTAACGCGTAATGTGGTTGCACCATCAGCAAAGTTCGACCCCCAGCAGTGGATTTGTCATGACTCCTTGTCGTTATTCATTGCAGTTTATAGTCGTTGTTGAAAGCATAAAAGTATCGTAGAGAAACATGACTAGGGGTCGAAGCCATTGAGGCTATTTGGCATAATGGACTCATCGTTGTATACTGGCAATGCATACTGGAAATAAAAGAGTAATTTTTTAAGAAACGACAATCTGTGTGCGCTAAAGGTGCACTGAAAAGTTGTTGATAACATTAAGGAAAAATGCTCACTGATGTAGGAGCAAATCATCCGAAAAGTTGATTACAATGTCCATCATGAAGCATTAAAGGGTTTTTGGTATTAAAACACATACTTTGTTTGCTTTTTTAAAACACCTTAATCGGTACACCTTGCTTTAGGTTTTCTAACACATAATATATCATATATGTCGTCTGTGGCTAGCGTTAGCTTGGACAAAAGCGCCACATTTCTTACTTTAATTTCAGTTTTTTTTTTCTTTGGTCTTTCGACGTTGACAAGTAATGACAGTCGACTACCTACGCCATCGCCATTGTCGTCGTCGTCATCATCATCGACAACGTGCACCCTGGTTGCAATCTTCACATGAGATGAGATGCGCATTCTATTAAAAAAGTTTCCATTTCATGCTCTGAAAAGCCAGCTTATACAGGTGATTTTTCTTCGTATCGTACGTTAGTAGTTGCCAGCACCGGATGCATTTTTATAATGCCATATGTTGCTGTTGGCCAACTACAAAGGAACAGTTGCCGGATCAGACGAAGAAGGGCGGCGAAATGTGCACTTTTTCATTATTGCTCTGTAAAGGACCAGCAGAACGTTGCTCATATCGATTGTAGTCCATTGTTTGGGAGTTAAATTTGATGCCATTAGCAAAATGAATTGTTGGAAATATAAATACGGTACTTTAAGTAGTTTTAATGAAATCACGAAATAGAAATAAAATACTTTGAACATCAAGTAGTGAGTGGTGCACTTGCGAATACGAATTGTTTCAGCTTAAAATTAAAGAGAACTGAATTGCTAAGTTTACTTTGCTGCAGCTTTTCTGTAAAAAATGTTTTCTATTCTTTTGAAAATTTTCTGACTGATTTAGTCGTAAAATGGGGCGTGGCAGGTAGGAAAATTATATGTATTCTTGATCAACGTCACCACCAGGTACGATTTGGCCATGTTCGTCGAATGAAGTTCGATGCAAAAATGAGCGATATTGGTTCATCGACACGCCTACTGCCCATACACATCAAATATTCAAAACGCTAAATTAAGAGTTATTTCTCACAAATGCTAAGTATAACTCGGACCATATTTCGAAAAGACGTCATGGCACCTCCTACAAAAACAAAAAATTGAAATCGCTATGAGGGAATGAAATTTGTTGCACAGACTATGCCTTCAAGTAAGGTTTTTAGGACT
Source organism: Tricholauxania praeusta (assembly GCA_949775025.1). Classification (NCBI taxonomy): domain Eukaryota; kingdom Metazoa; phylum Arthropoda; class Insecta; order Diptera; family Lauxaniidae; genus Tricholauxania; species Tricholauxania praeusta. The sequence goes on along the minus strand of OX459028.1, from coordinate 5,641,472 downwards.
AAAAATGAGCGAAATTAGTTCATAAAAATGCATGAAATGCATGAAAATTATTTCTTATAATGCAATCATGTTTCTCATAAATATTAAGAACATATTGTACCATATTTTGAACAGAGGGCGTGGCACCTCCTACAAAGGTAAAAACTTCAAAACGATATGCTGAGAGAATTATTTAAGGTAATGGAACCAAACTTCAAACAAGCAGTTGGTATGATTCAGTAAAGTTCTGAACAAGAACTTCTCCTCCCCTCCTCCTATAGAAATAAGAATTTTATAACGTTATACTGAAAGAGTTAGTTAATGTAGTGAAATCAAATTTCGCTGAAATGCATTAGACAAAAAATTGGTGAATTTCGAATTGAGGGCGTGGCACCACCCACATAATCAAAAGTTTTAAAACGATAAACAATGTGAGAACGTTTACTTAAACTAGTGAACACGTAAAATGGTGGAAGAAATATCCTTGTCATAAAAGCTTGAGATTTAGCGCAGTTTTGCTGATAATACGTTGTAGGTTATCTACTTTTGAGCAAGATCAAAGATAACACCGATACTAATTGCTACTATTCCTAAGTTTTTTTCTTTCAATTTCTGAACAGATTTACTTTGTGTGCATTTGATAGACTGCAGAAGCATTTTACTTTAATTATGGGTCTTTGTGCTCCGTTTTGGCAAACCAGACAGCTTCTCCCTTGCCTGTGTGTTCGTCATGTCCCCCTGAAAATTATATTGGCTATTTTTCTATTTTTGCAAAAACTTTTAGGTAACTAGTATAAAAACAGTTGTGGATAATTTTGCGATTTTAAAGGCAACCTAACTCTCCGATAGTACATAAGTCTGTGTTTTAAATTTTCCTCTATGCGTTCTCTCGTATATACCAAAAAAATACTTCTAGGTATTGCCATCCTCTTGTTTTGACCCGAGCACACACTTTTCGAAATGGTACCTCTGAAGGAAGCCAATACCTAAAAAGGAGACCAAATGCGCTAAAATAATTGAACGAAAATGTATGAAGGACACGATCAAGCGCTGATGTTGTTATATTGCAAGCGTTGGGGTCTACTTTGAAGGTGAGAAAAAAAATTTTGATGAATAAATAAAAAAAAAAAACTTTTATGTTTGTCTATTAACCCAGCAGTTTATGCACTTTAATTAATAAATAAACATCGGAAAACTTTGTCTGTACATGAGTACGTTAGGGTATCGCAGATTAAAATTAATTCAATCAAATGAAATAATTCTGAATTAAAGTTAAATATTTTCAAAGAAAGTTAAGTGCCACAACCCTATTGAATTGTTTTATGAAATCAAAAGTAACTTTTCACTATTATATCGATATCTTCTAGACAATTCAACCAAAAATGGGGCTGCTGTTTCTTATCAAAAGTGGTTTATGCTACGCAATAATTTTTGTTGCTTTTTTTTTTTTGTATTTCCTAAGCTTTTGTCAGCATTTTCAAAGTTTGTTTTCGTTAGAAGATCAGCAAGAGAAAAAAGAACAGCAACAAGAAGAAAAAAAGCAACTTTACTGGACTTATTGCCGGCTGACTGAAGTAACGTAAATTTTACCACAAATGGCAGAACAACGCAACTTTTGAACCAAAATCCCAATTCGCCTGCTTCGCATTAAAACTCCAGCTGGCTGGACCCAGTAACTTAGTGTGGAAAATGTAAAACTTTGTGTCTTCAAACTGTAAAAAGACGCCAAGCCAAACCATGCCACCGTGCACTATATATGACGCACTGTGCCGCACGCACCCGCATCTGCCCTAACCTAACAGCTGAAGTGAGTGTTGTCGCACAAAAAAAAGGCCAAAAGTGTAATTTTCCTTAAAAAGTTTTCTTTATTTCATTTCATTCTTTTTTTTTTTTTGATTCACTCCGCTTTTGTTTTTCGTTATTTTGTACTTTTTGGACTTATTTTCTCCACTTTTTACCAAGTTGCTCTTTACTTGCTTTTGTAGTTGTTGCTTTATTTGTTGTTACTTTGTTTAGAATTCTTGTTTCTTTGTTTCTTAATTCGTCCGTTTTTTAAGTGACGCTTTTGTGTTGATTTCTTAGTTTTTTTCTCCCTTTTACTTGCAGCCCTGCTGCGTTACAATGGTGAAAGTTTCAACTGAAAATCACTGAATGCTACGTTGCTGCTGCTGCTGCGCGTCTTTGCTATTAAAAAGTTTAAAGTTGCGCGACATCAACTTTAAACTTCATTGCAATTTACAAAATTTTGAATTGTTAAAATTTTCAATTTTGGTTGCCCTTTTAATGGGAGGCTAAACGCAGTTTTCAAAACTGTGAAAGTAGAGCACCAAATACCTTAGGTGCTTAAGGGCTTAACCGCCGGTGGTGTTTGAAGCTCTGTAGGTAACTTGGTTAAAAGAGACGGTAACCAAAATTAAAGTATGCTTAAGTATTTTCTGAAAGACAGTGAAATGAAAGCAGCGATCACTTTTGGAAGTGGCCGAATTACCAAAAAGATTTAAATTCAGATTTTCGAATCATTATTCGACTAACTATAGAAAAATCTCCAAAAAAATGTTTTTTAAAGTTTAATAAAAAAAAATTTTCAAAAATTAAAAATTGAATATTCCCAAAAAATCTTCACTTAAAGGACATTAAATTGTATATAATTTTCTAATAAGTAAAATTCTCGCAATTTTTCATTGGACTACTCTTTTATTTAATTTATTTAATAATTTTGTTTTTTTGGTGACTTTCATATTTAGACTTATGTGCAATTTTTAATAAGAAAACATGGTTTGGGAATTAATAAGATAACTTCACAAAATGCTCAGCATTAGATTTCGAAAATATGCAAGATTTTATTCAATTTTTCTTAGGAAAGTAGTCCTTGAAAACATGATGTGCCTTTCACAGATAAATTTATGGGTAATTTCATATTTATTTTATATAAAGTCTAGTTTTCGCAATATTTTTGTTTTTTTGAGAAATTTTTATTTGAATTTTTTGTGCCAAATCACTATTTTTCATACACCCAAATAATCATTGAAGATTTCGAATTATTTTACAGATTAATGTTTCTCTTAGTTTGAATGAAATTCTATTGGATGCAGGATAAATCACTCAAAGAATAGTCCCAAAAAAGCGCAAACTTCAATAAAAAATTTACTAGTCTATGTGGAGCCGTGACATAATCCCCACGGACATAATCCCCATTTTTGAAATGGGGATTATGTCCGTAAATTTTCGGACATAATCCCCATTTTTGCTGTGGGGGTTATGTCCGCAAAATTTTCGGACATAATCCCCATAAAAAAGCGGACATAATCCCCAAAGCCATGGGGGTCCCCATAACAATAATTTTGTCTACAGTAATTCCACATAAAAGTCAAGGTAAGTGGGAGGCCTTCGGCCGCAGCTCAGGATTTAAAACTCCCAAAAATCCAACACCGGCTTCGCGGCGGCCTTCGGCCGCGGATCAGTCTATAAAAAATCCAACACCTAGTTTGCTAGCCACAGTAATTCCACATAAAAGTCAAGGTAAGTGCGCGGCCTTCGGCCGCAACTCAGGATTTAAAACTCCAAAAATCCAACACCGGCTTCGCGGCGGCCTTTTGTGATCCCACTTACCTTAACTTTTATGTGGAATAACTGTGGCTAGCAAACTAGGTGTTGGATATTTTATAGACTGATCCGCAGCCGAAGGCCGCCGCGAAGCCGGTGTTGAATTTTTGGGAGTTTTAAATCCTGAGCTGCGGCCGAAGGCCGCTTACTTACCTTGACTTTTATGTGGAATTACTGTGGCTAGCAAACTAGGTGTTGGATCTTTTATAGACTGATCCGCGGCTGAAGGCCGCCGCGAAGCCGATGTTGGATTTTTGGGAGTTTAAAATCCTGAGCTGCGGCCGAAGGCCGCCCACTTACCTTGACTTTTATGTGGAATTACTGTAGCTAGCGAAGCCGGTGTTGAACATGCGGACATAATTCCAATGGTGGCTTCTGAGGACTTACATCCTCCAAAATATGCAACTCCGGCTATGTCCATTCTTAGAAGTTGTTATAAGCCCAACACGAAGTGGGGATTATGACCGAAAAAAAAAACGGACATAGCCCCCATAATTTAATATATTTTTTCGGACATAATCCCCATGGGGATTATGGCCGAAAATTTTGCGGACATAACCCCCACAGCAAAAATGGGGATTATGTCCGTGGGGATTATGTCAAGGCTCCGTCTATGTAGGTAGGATTATAGTCCATCAAAATTTAATTCAGTCCTAGGAATAGTGTGCATTTTGGGAGGCACCTTGACTTCAAATAAATGATTTTTTGAGACTTTAAGTGGGAAAAGATTTCGCGTAGCTTCCCAGTTTAACCTTAGTTTTTAACTTTAAATTGCCACGTCTCATAAGATAGAGTTGTCGTGTTAGTAAAATTTGATTTAAATCTTAGTGAAGCCTGAAAATGGTGCAAAATGTTGGATCATTCTTCACTTAAATTGTGTCTTAAATTCTAAATAACTTTTTTAAGTTTCTTCTTACATTGCGTTACATTAAATTCTTATTTTTAGTTATGCAGCACTACACGATTTTTTTCAACACTATAAATAACAACAACGTATTTTTGTTGTTAACTCTGTGATGCATAGTAGCAGCAGCAAACAATGTCCTCGATGTCATGTGATCCGAGATGACACTTGAAAGACACATTTGCACTTTGAGCAGCCTCAGGGTACGCAAAAATGACATTGTAAGGCGTCAGACACACGCATACTACCAAATCACATACACGCATGTATATCTGTATGTATGTACACAAACGCATACACCCAAGGCAAAGGCAAAAACTCTATTCTTCGCCTCGCTCCTTTTGGCAGGACTCTTCAAAAATTCAAACTTAAATCAAAGAAACATAAAAACAATGGACAGCCATTAAACAAAGGAACCAAATGTAAACAAAGGAGAGTAATGTTGCTGTTCGTGTTGTTGTCGTTTTGCAGGATGTGTAGCTAAATAGGACAAAACATTTGCTCAACAATAAATAAACACAAAAGTATATAGTTTAATGTTTGTGTGTGTGTGTGTATTTACATTGCACGGTGCATTTGGGTGGTTTACTTTTAGGTGTTATCTTTTATAAAATGTTTGCGTCATAAAAAAGACACATACATACATAAGCTGTTTTTTTAAAATTTAATTTTATTTTATAAAGTATAATATTAGCTCTGTGAAGCCAACTTAACTCAACTACCCAATTATTAAAATGAATTTAATTTTGAATCAGTGGCCTTGAATTTTTGATGAATATTTTTGAGTTTATTACATATTTTTATAAAAAAAATTTGTTAAGTTTCTATAATTTCTTTTAAGCTTATGAAAATCAATTTAACTTTTTAATAAAATGCTAGTTTTCAATAAAATGAAAGATTATTAAAGCATAAGATTCTAAGGAACATTTTCACACAGTATTGAGAAAATCGGTTCAGTAGTTTTAGGGGAGACATCTAGTAAATGAAAACGATTTGTTTGACTAAGAACCACCCTCAAATACGGTTAAATTTGTTTTTGTTTGTCAATATTAGCAGTTCAGAGATTTTTTTTTATTTTATTAACTTAATATAGCAGCAAAAACCAATTTACGGTGCGTATGAGTAACTTTAATTAAAAATGTTTTTAAAAGATTTAAATTTTGTATTAATCAACCTAAAAAACTAAGGAACCTTAAGTTGAAGTATTCATAAAAATCTCTTCAGCAGTTTCTGAAGTAACATTAAAAATAAGCAATTTGTATTCCATAAAATTAAAAAATTTGAAACCTTTTAAATATTTGATACCACCTTAATATTAACTTAAATTTATTCATCAGTGTGTGTTTGTTTTTTTAGTGTATGTGCATCAGTATGTGTAATAAAAACAAAATGTTTGTTAAGCAGGACACCAACAGCCATCACCTATCTTCAACTTCTCGCACCCCTCCCAACATGCACAGTGCAAAAATTTGCATGTTTACTCAGTGACGCTTTTGTCCTTCCCATGGGCAAAGAAGAAGGCGGTTGGGGGCAGTCTCGTATAGTAAAAAGTATAGAAAAAATCTTAAAAGACAAAATTTAAAAAAAAAAAAACAAAATGCAACTGGACGACGTAAGAACGAACGGATACAGAAATCCATTATTCTTTTGTACTCCATTTAATGTGCGGTCCGCTATTGTTCTTTCATTCTGACCATTGCGCCAAATATTTGAAATGAAATGAAACCAAGGGAGAGAGCAAAAAAAAAAGAACCCCACTTTATAAAAGTTATATTGTATGTGACTGTTCAGCTGTGAGTTGCAAATAAAAATTAAAAAAATCTCAGCATTAAGCACATGTGACGTTTAATGTGTCAACAAATTTATGCCAACTAAATTTTAGTGTTTTTTGTATTAGGTTTCATTAAAGTCGCTATTAATTGAATTCAAGGAGAAGAATCAATAAATGTCGAGAGTTGAGCTTTATGAGCTGATAGCACTTACTTACTGAGTTATGTGTATGGTCATAGCTTACAAAAGAGTTGAAAAAGTATACAGACATTAATATTTATAATTTTTACCCAATAAGTATGTGTCCAAAGTGTACTCAACCGAATGTAACACATCCAAGGAGTTACAAACACACGGTACGCACTCTAATTGCTTTTAATAAAAATATTAAAATATGTCCTCATCTTTTCCTTGTCAATTTTAAAACGAAAATTCAATTAATTTCAACCAATATGCTCGTACATACATACACGAAAGTGCCTACGTATTTTTCAAAGAGAAACCGAATATAAATGGAAACCAGGGAAAAACATTTAATCAGCGCTAACTATCAGCAAAGCAAAGTCCTTTTTTTGTACCTATCGAGACACATGTGTGTGACGACAAATAGAAAAAATGAAAATTACACTCTTACTGAGACAGTAAGTTTCATACACACACACGCATACATACACTTACACACAAATACTACATTGTACAATTTGTTTGTCCCAGCAATCAATGTGCAATACCTATGGGGGATGAATGAAATAAATTCAATTTAACCGTTTGGACAACTTAACGTATGCGCATTGGTTTTGTCTCTTGTTTTTTTGTGTTTTTTTCTTCATATTTTCTTCTTTTATGCTGCTTCTTCTTTTGATAAAAAAGCAATAAGCCCGCTGAACCGTAAACGATTTGCTTGTCTAACTATCGACAATTTAAGCTTCGTCCTACTTCTGTACGCGCGGCATCCTTGTTGCAGTATCTTCTCTTACACTGCTGTGATGCAAAAGGATTTCCGTCAAGTGTATGGCTGTAGGCAATGTACAGTATGTCCGTCCGTCTGTCAGTTTTGTTGTCACAAAGTTATCGTTTGCTCATTGCAACAAATTTGTGACGTCGCTGAAGTATTTGTTGTGTCTCGTTTAGTGGAGAGTGTAAGTGCCGATAGTAAGCAGGTAACAAGAAGTCAATGGCTATTGAAAATTACAACCAGATCTATTTTACAATAAATACTCATCACATGCTTACATGTATGTTGAAAGCGTCTTTTCCATATTGAGCGCTTAAAACATAACAAAAATAATTGAGCCCAAAGTAACATATAAACTATTTAGCTGCACATGTCGTATGTGCAACATTAAATTTGCATGCAGAATCTGATTTTATTGCTACAGAATTCAAGCGTTAAACTTTTGAAAAGGTGAAAATTGACATCGCAATGCAGTTTCCTGCTGAAGCTGCAGGGCAGTTAAAAAAAATAATAAAAAAAACCAGCACATTAATCAAATCAACTGGACATTTGCAATCGTCCAGCTGAGCCAGGTAAATTTTCTGCTAAGTGTAGGTGGTTTGCCTGCCTGCCTCCATCATTTGTCATTGGTCACCGTGGCTCACAGCAACGTGCGATTATAATGAAGCGATTTGAATTAATTCCGACTTGAATTCATGCTGCGGCTGCAGTGAACATAAAAGAGCAATTAAACAACCACAGACTGGGTGGGTGCCGTACAGAAACAGTTCAAGTATCTCATTATTGCTTTTGATTCGTGATTTTGTGTGCTGCCACTAAACACGACCCTAATGACGAATTTACTGCGAATAAAAAGAGCGCACCATTAAGCACTGTATTCCGAATTAGAAGCGAAAGCGAAAAATAAAAAGCGCTTCCAAAGAAAAAACATAAAACATGGGGAGAACCGCATTGGAAAATTTATCATTTCGCCCGCAATTTACTTTTATAATCCCGCACATTCAAGTTGATTGCTTGCGCCATGAATCTTGCCAGTGCAGCGTCGTTGCACGTGTGTATACTGCTGCCTTATCGTAGGGGATGTTGATGGTTCATTTTCGTTTGACCCAATGAGAAAGGACGCTACGAATATAATGTATGGACATTTACTGTTTTATTTATTATTTCTTTTTTGCATTTTATTATATTTTGTGCCATTGGAACTAAAAGAACTTTGCTTATCAGTTGGTTGCAGCAAAAATTTGGCATTAAATTTGTTAAAAGAAAACTATGAGTATACTGCAGTAAATTGTTGTTGAAATTGGGGAAAATAAAGGGGGACAAAAAATTTTTAAAGATGTAAAGTCTATTGAATGAATTTTACATTAAATAAATTAAATTGGCACAAAACGCTTAGAGGACTTTATGACGTACCCCAACTGCAAATTTAGCAGAAATAAGCTTATAAAATGAATGTAGTCCGAATCAAAATTTTGCTGGTTTATTTATTTTTTGTTTTATTAACTGAATAAATCATATTTTGGTTATTGCTTCTAACTTGCATTTCCATTCGAAATGCTGGCCAGGTCTTTTGTTATTTCACATTAAATTCAAGAAGGCATTGCTATGATACTCATACGACATGACGAATAAAAGTTGTTTATTTTAAGCTACGATATCTCAACTCGGATATTATTTAAAAATCAAAGCTTGGCATTTTCTGCCAACTTTATGAAGCACTTTTATAAAATGGAAGTTTGAGCAATGGCCGCAAAATTAAAAAAATATTTTTTAAGTCTTTGTTAAAATAATTTTGATTAGTACGAGTAACATAAAAATCACACCAAGTCCTTTAATTTCTTACTAGGCAGCTATTGAATGACGCTTTTGCTGGAGCAGCAACTACTGATTGCTATGTTGCATCATGAGTTTGCACTATCGATACTGATGTTGCATGAATGAACCGTTGATATCCATCCGCTTCCTGTCATCATCAGCAGCGACAGCGCAACTCAGCATTACTCAACAACTCAGAATTTCTATAGAGAAAGAGCAGCTTGAATGGAATTCTTTGGTAAGAGTTAATAAAATGAGACGAGAGTATAAAAAAAAATAAATAACCGAATCACAGAAGCAGCAGTAGCAGCGAATGAGGAATAAATGAATGCTGATGCTGATCATGTTGAAAAGGAGCAACGATAAAAGCCATAGCGATAGCGACAACTTAAAACCAGAGCAACTACAGTAAAATTCAGTTTTCACGCGGCAGTAAAACGCTGCAACTACGCTGCTTGAAAACAAAAAAAAAGTAAAAAAAATTAAAAAAGAAGAAAGTGCGAAAAAAAATCCTTTAGAATGAATGGTCGTGTGATTTTTTGCACTTCAAGTGTCGACCAAAGCCGATTTGATGCACTCGGTCGCACTTGCAATTCGTTTAAATTCGCACATCATGCAGAATCTCTTGAACGCTGCTGTCGTTTTTCACATTTCATTTTTTTAATTTTTTTTTTTTTTGTGAATTTTAAAATTGGCGAACAGCGCTGAGTTTGGGTAAAAAAGCTTCCCCTTATATCATTTTTTGCTTTTTCGCCACAGCATAATATTTTGACTCTTCCTACAGAAAACTGTCAAGATTAAATCGCTAGGATTTGTACTATATATGCGAGCATGTGTGCGAGTGTGTGATTTGCGTGTGTGTGCGCATAGAGATATGAATTCAAGCGTAGAATTCAATATGCAGCACTTGACGACTTGACGACGAAGACGACGACAACGACAACGTTAACATTTCAGTACAATTTAGAATGCTCTGCTTCATAAGCTGATGCTGCAAAAACCACAAGAGAAGCAAATGAATGAAAGAATGCAGAAACCAAGTGTCGAACAAGCAGTCGTTAGAACTAGAGTTTGTTGCTGCCACGTAGAAGGGGCCAAAAAGGGAGTGGCGCACACATTTATAAATGCAACAAAAAATTTTCATATCATGTCACAGACACGAAAAACACAAGTAGTCAATTGCAGGTTTAAATGTCCCAGTAAGTAAATTGAAAATATTTGAACGCAGCAGAGATTTTATTGGAACAAAGTAAAATTATTTTGTTTCTTTATTAAATGTTACTCATACGACATGTTGGATAAAGGTTGTGAAGTTCAATATTTTTACACGGATTCTATTCGTAGCCTTAATAGCTGCAAAATGTTATTACTTTTGAGGTGGGTCACACCAGTATGTATTTTTAAAGAATGTCTACCAAAGCCATAAAGTTATTTTCTCACATAAACTATAGTTATCAGCATGCAGACTTGGATAATGGATCATATTTTATTCCTTATTCTTAATTCAAATTCAATAAATGATTTCGGATAAAAATATCTTGGTAATGCTGTTGTATTTAATGTAACTCATACGGCAGGATAACCAAAAGGATCTAAGTATTAACTTCGATATCTCAGTTCGAATGTTCTTTAGCGCCCAAAGTCTGACAGATTTTTCCTTATATAAAAGTACCACCCTATAATATGTAAGTTTAAGCAATGGCTGCTAGGGTAGCGTTTATATTTAAAAGCAAAAGCTTAATTCGTGAACTAAGAAGTTATAATAATCACTTTCTGATACGACCGCCTTCTATGCTAAGCTCTATTTAAATAATCACTTAGAATGATATGGTGAAATTTTCCCACTAATCGATGGCTTAAACTTTAGTCTTAATACCAATAAACTTTCGACTTCAACACATTGATGTCATCGTTAACTGGGTTAGTACTTAAAATGCACATATGATTATTTGTGAGTGATAAAGCGAGTAAATTGGGTTGTGGGTTGCGCCAGTTTGTGTGTGCGCCAGTTTTTGGTGTAAATCTTCTACTTAAGTTCTGATTGTGGTTGCCTTGCATTTCACTTGCATGAGTATCTGTGTGTCTCTTTCCAATATTGATTGCAATTGTGTAAAAGTGTTTTTAAGGTAAGTAAATATCAATGATTCATAAGTTCATTCTTTCATTTCTTTTCTTTTCTTTCCATTCCATTCGTTTCGTTCGCTCCTTTCTTCGTTCGTTTGTTTGATTTTTGTGTGCTTCCTTTATGAGTTTCCTGCAGTTTTAACTTGATATTTCACAATAATACCAATTAATTTCATACTTTATTGGAGAAAATGCTACTCCGTGAATGCATGCATACAAATCTGTGCATATTTTGTTTGTTTGCTTGTCTGCTCGTACGTCGTATGTTGGGAAATCTCTGGTTTTGTTGATTAAACTGGTGGTCAATTATTATTAGAAATGCACATAAATATTTGAACAACTGGTGCTGGGTGAATTTAGTATTTGTGTTATCTCTTTTTAAAATTCATACCAAACATTTGCAAATTATTTGTCACGCGCTTCATTGAATTCAATGCATTTTTAATTTTATTTGAAAGAATCAATCTTATTGCTTAAGCTTTTATTACTGGCTTTTAAGTTTTTTAAAATATTTAAATCCAAACATGGAATTGACAATAGGACATTGAAGTATTTTGGCTTTAAGTGACTTAGCTTAAAGCTATTCAACTGTAATTTTCAAATGGTTCAATTAAAGTTACAAAGACAAAAATTTTGTACAAATTTATTAAAAATTGATGAAAATATTAAGTAAGCTATGAAATATGTAAGTGCTAGGCTTAAGTTTTTTTTTTTTTTTAAAAAATTTTTTAGTATTTCAAGCAGCAGCCGTTGATAAGAAATTGTTATTTGCTTAGAGCTTGCTAATAGTAGAAAAATTCATGTGTACTTATCATCTAGCTAGCATCGAAAATGAGTAACCATAATTTGAAATTTTGAAAAGCACTTCATTAAATAACTTAATGTTACTCATACGACTATAAAATTGTAAAGAAGCTATTTAATTTAATACAAACTTAGAAACAAAACCAGTAAATAATCAATTGTTTGGGAGCGATTTAAGGCTGTTAAGAACTATTTTCAAATTAGAAAACTTGTATCATATCTTGAGTTAAAACCTAATTTTTGAAAAAAAAAAAATCTGAATGATTTTAAGTGAAGCAAGCAAATCTTGTTCCAAGCAGCGATTTTTAGATTGGAAACATTTCCTTAGAGCACAAAAAGTGTAAAAAGTTACATACTCTTAATATCTTAAGCTGTATCATAGTTGAGGTCTCAACATATGAAGTTTGAAATAAAAAACTATAACTATTATACGACTTCGTTTTATTATAAAGATAAATATTATTTAAAAAAACAAACAACACCCTAAGGTAGTTCACTAAAATACCAATTTTTGAGCTATAAATTCTGAATTAAAAAATTTTGATCACCACGTCGTATGTGTAGCTATTAATTTAATATTCGCATAAAGAAACTTAAAATTTCATATTCAAAATAGTCAGGAACTGATAAACGCCAGATTCCGCTTCAGAGACAAAGAGCAATTTAAAAAAAATTACATAAAATTTTTCAGGCAAAGATATTAATCCCATAAAATTCATTTGGCTTTACTCATTGCATGCAGAAGTCCAAAAATAGTTTTTTTACTGCATTTTTTAGTTATATGTTAATCATACGACAAGGTTAACAAAACAACATAGTGAAAAGTTTGATAGCTAAACTCGGATAATCTTTATGGTCCATATAGGTTAGACATTTTTTTAGCCTTAAGATGTGCAACAAAATTAGGTGAGCGTGAATAATGGCCACAAAAACCATACCATGATTTTTAGGAATCAAAAGCGAGAGCTATTGTTATTAGCCACTTTATAGAATACTTTTGAAAATTGTGAGCGCTGAATATGAATTCGAAGTGACGTCGGATTTAAATTATTAGTGTGTAAGAAGAAAAGAGGATTATCGACTCTTACTACCTTGGTGTTACTTTTATATTCCGTTTAAAAATTATTAATAAAAAACAACGTCATTTGAGAAACATAGAAAACATTTTTTACTGCATCCCAAAATAAGTCGAATTCTCCTAAAACCATTTCGATCAGCGTATTGATTTTATTTCAAACAAAATTGCGTATTTAGTCAGCATCACTTGATTTGTATGCAATGCTTCAGCGGCATAGAACATGGTCCAGCATTTTTACATCGGCCACTTTGAATTGAATCTTTTCAGCCAACAGCAACATTGGCAGCAAAATCACTAAAATGTATGTCGATGTAGATTTAGTTATGTTGCTGTGGTCAGTACAAAATTCGACACACACGCCTACTTCAATCTCCCCATTTCGCCAATTGGTTCCTTCTGGCCTCCTCATTTTGCTCGTGCCAGCTAACGTTGTGCTGTGTTGCGGTTTTTTTAGCCAAAGCGAGTTAATCTCGCACAACGCTCGTTTAGTTTAGAATTTCTGTGTAACCGCAGTTGGCAAAAAATTGCAGTTGTTGGCTTTTTTTTTGTTCGAACCCCTTTTTATCGAATTTTTAAGCGCAGATGCTGCTTGTTATTTTCATTGTTGTTCTTGCTGTTATTGTTGTTGCTGTTGTTGAATTTATTTATTTTTCAATGAAATGAATAATGGTTTCGATTGTTTTTCCATATACAAACAGCTAGGGTAGTCATTAAAAAAACAAACAAAATAAAAAAAAGATTACGGAGAAAACGGAAAGCGCACAAAAACAAACAAGAAAATCGGTTGCACATCACTGTTGACCAGCAAAAAAAAAAAAAAAGCAACAGTAGATAAATGGGCTGCAAAAAGCGCCAAAAACGCCTCAATAAAAAAAAACAATCGCACGAAAAGAGTTTTGCTTTCAATTGTTATTTCATGGGGAGTAATCGCCAGAAACTTGATATCTCTTCGGAAAAGCTGCTAAGAACTATTTGTTTATCTATTTCAAAATTAAAATTGAAATGCATTCAAAAAAATTCGAAAAATTCTATTGAGAATTATGAATACGATTTTAAAAGGATGTTCTTGATATCTTTACATTTTCATAAATTTGAGAGATTAATTAAGATATTCTCTTCTTGCAGTTGATACCCATAACGACATTCTGGGATGAGTTGAGGCATTACGTACATATTAATTATAATACCAAAAGGTTTGTATGATTTCATTAAGTAAGTATATTAAGGAATAAAATTACAAAAGAACATTTGTAAAATTCTTGCTCCTGATTAATAAAAACAAATATATTTTAATGTTTTTATAATGGCCATAGAAAGTCGAAAAATTGGTAGAAATTTAAATCACCGTATTGTGTTATATTCGAGATAATCGCGTACCTCATATGCCCAAAATCATATTCAAATGCTTTAAGGTATAAAATTATCTACCAAATAAAACCAAAATATATGTGGGTAATTTGAAATCAGAGTATTTACCCAGAACTAGTAGAAAATTGTCTTTTACTTGATCTTACATCCATTTTCATTAAGCGGACATAAGTAGTTTTTTCTTGTTGCTATAGAAGCCTTAGGCATTTTTTTCAATAGAAATTACTGACAAAAATCAAACATTTAAGGAAAATTTTTTGGAAAAATTCTGTTTTTATTTTTGACTAGTGTTTCCCGCGGCTTTGCACGCGCACGTTCCGTTGTTTTTTTATTTCAAATAAAATTACTTCCATAACATCTTATTTTATGTTGTCTCTTCAAAAGTAAGAAAAAAAGCAATTGAAACAGAGCTTGTTTTTTGAACTTCGAAGCCAAATACATACGGTACAAGTGAGTAAAAAAAACAAAAGCAACACTGAACTCAAGAAGCAGCATTAGCATCAGCAAAAAAAATTATTCGACAATTTTTGTATGAGGTTTTGCAAAAACTTAATCCAAAAAAAAAAAAATAGGACATTTAATTTTAAAAAATAGGTATGCCATAACCTTTTTCAGCACATATATGTTGTCCAGAAAAGAAATTATTAAAATCGGCTTAGTATATTTTGCGCCAAAGCGTTACAAGCCATTTTCATTTAAACAATTTTATAGAAATAATATAGTCCAAAAACATTTTTTTTTTAATTTGGAGTCATTTTTATTTGAGTAAAATATTACACACACCATTTTGTTTATTTTATCGTATCACTGTGAATGGGCAGTAAAATCACACGGCTCTTAAACGCAGACACAAACACCAACAGTGACGTACAAAGACAAATACAGAATACTGAGCAGATACAGAAATTGGTAAAAAAAAAAATAACACCAGCAGCAGTCGTAATAGCAAATAAATACATAAATAGCCACAACCAACTGGACTACAGTTGAGTTGAGCTCATGATTCTGCAAGTCCATGGTCTACAATCCAAACACCCCATAGACCTCATCCTGTTTGCTGTGTAGGAAAATGTGATACTGTGGAGCAGCGGCTAACTAGAGTGGTTGTGTTTTCAGTCAGAGGCTGCATTGGGCCCAGTGCAACACCGAGGCAGCAGTACAGCGCTTTACCTTGCAACGTGCCACCCACCCAGCCCATCACTCCCAATGTGTTTATAGTTTTTGTGTATTCATTGCGGTTGCGATGTTTTACGTGGTTTTTAGCCGAGATTCCGACCAAGCGACCGAACGACCCGTTTTGTTGCGACTTCACTGTTGTTTCCTTTTTTTCTTCTTTTCATTGGTCTGCTATTTTTTAAAAATTCATATTCCACAAAATTGTTTCAAGAGCGGTCGAATGTTTATCTTTTGGTTATTGTTGTTATTGCTGTAGATAAACTTTAACCCTTTGAAGCAAATGTTGTAAAAATTAAGGGCAAACACTTTTTCGGATTTTTTTTTTTTGTTTTTTTAAGGCGCTTAGAGCATACAAATGCCACTATATTTTTGAACTTTAAAAAACTTTTTTGAATAAAATTTATATATCAAGTTCAACTGAAAGGGTTAAGCAACAAAATGCGACAATGAAATGTGTCATTTAAAAAAAAGAAAAAATTTCGTATTTTCAGAGCAAGTGCGATAATAAATACAAATACAAACAACAGCAGCAACAAAAACACTAAAATAAACTAAAAATAACAACAACATTTGAAAAGTGCCTGCTTGCATTGGCCACTGGTTAAAGTGACTTCCAAAAAAAGGATAAAAACAAACAAAAATAAATAAAAATTACATTTTCGTATGCGGAAACGGACAACATACGGATCAGCAGATCTTTGGAGATTTGCTGTGGGATTTGTGGCCAAACAACGAAGGCACAATTCCCTGCGGTACCCGATTAAAGTATGAATGTAACAACTACTACACAGGCAACTTGGTCTCTATAGCGGACTGGACTATACTGAAAGTCATCTTCCCTTTACAGCACCAAACTACAACTGAACTGAACTGCGTTGGTGGTGGGAGCGCAAGACAACGTACACTCAGGGGGCATCATTGCGATTAAGTGCAGATTGTAAGGATTTAGTTATGGTCAGTATGGAAGGTAAACAGCTTTTTCTCTGGAATCTACTCAGTAGCACTTAAATACAAAATAATAAAAATAAAATAACGTAAGGTGCACATTTCAGTAACAGCAAAAGAGTTTGGAGTATAAGAAACTTCAGAAAAAAAAACAAAATCTTCTTAAGTTGAGGTTATTAGCTTAAAAAAAATAAAATTTAACCCACTTTGGGGAACAAAAAGCCTAAGCTTGATGCTAGAGCTTAGGGTGAATGGATAGGTGAAAGGGTATGAAGCACACAAACTGCATTTGCTTAAAATAGTAACTTCGAAAAGCGTCACTTAAGTTTTAATTCTAAAAGATTTTCTTTAGAAGTTTTCAGAAGACTTAGAAAAAGGGATTAAGAAAAAAGGATTAAGAATTCATCAACATTTTATAAAAAAAAATTCTACTCAAGCTTAAAGATTCCTTCAAATGTAGCATTACAGGTGTAACACATTTTCGTTAAATTTCTTTATCTGTCAAATTAAAAGCTTATTATAGGCAACATTTCAAGTTAAGAATGCTCCGAAAAGTGCTTCATTTCTCAAACCTTGCATTTGAAAAATTTTGTTCTTTTTCAAATGCGAAATAGACGTGAAAAGTCGAAAGGAAACGGCTTCGAAAAATATCATAAGTATGACCAAATCTGTTAAGAGTTTTTTTCATTAATTTTCAAGAGCAGATATATCCGAGTTTAAGCATAATAAAATTTTCTGATTTATGTCAGTTTGTACTAAAAGACGTATGAGCAACCTTTAATTAAAATTTTAAGAAAATAAAACTTATATTTTACGCTTTACACCAGCACCGATATTACGTGCAGCCTCGATGCCTGCACAATTTTTGTTAATTTTTAAATTCTCAAAAATAATATGCTAGCTTTACAAGTGGCCGCTTAAAAATATGCAACACTTTTAGTCAAAAAAGGCAAACAAAAGTACAGCTACTTACTTTCTAACTCAAAATATTTCAAAAATGCTAAAAAATCAACAAAAAAACATTTTGTGACTAAGAACACAATTTGAATTTGACTACCAAAACTTATAAATACTGCTGCTCATTCGTGCTAAACTGAATTAAAGGTTCATCATATGTCACAAGCTCAACAAAACAAGCATCACTCATACGCCTGACTTGCAACTTTATTTTTGAAGTCTGACAAAAACTTTAGTTTATTTATTTGTTGCACAAACTGGGCAAGTAACGGATTGTTTTGCAAAACCACACTGATTCACATAAATTTTGCCCAAAGTTTTTTTCTATTTTTCAATTTCCGCTGTGATTTCAGTTACATAGCGTTATGTCATTGTCAGCAGGCGTTATCTTTACTGGCCATCACTGAGTTAGCGAGCCAGTGGCGGCAGCAGCCCAACCACTGATATCAATTGCAAGCACGGCGAAAGGTTTGAGGGGACACAAATAAAACGAAGCAGCAGTAGCAGCATCATTGTGACGAAAAAAAAAAAAAAAAAAAAAATACCAGCGCACAAAAAACGCGTAATAAAAACCCAACCTTCTAAATTGCAATAAAAATGGCAATTGTTATTATTATTGTTGTTGTTGTTGTTGTTACACTTGCTTATTTTGTTGTTGATGTTGTTGGTGTTGCTTACGTACTTCAATCTGTGCGCTAGCAGCTGCCAACAGCAGCAGCAAGCAGTACAAGAGCAATGAAAACGAACGCAACACAAACGAAATAAATTATGATGCATACGCCGTTGCTGCTGCTGTTGCTCCCCATAACCCTTGCAACATTTTCAGCGCAGCAGCTCATTCATTTAAATGTCATTTTAAACTTAAATGAAATTTTATGGTTTTTTTTTCAGTTATTGTTGTTGTTGCTTTTTTCTTTTTGTACGTTGATAGCAACACTGACTCCAATTGCCACTGAATTCGACTGCTAAGACCAAAGTTGCTGCTGTGTTGGTACTCACTAACCAACTTAGCTTGGTACAACTCAACGATGACGACAACGACGAGTGATGGCAATGGCAAGTGGCAGCATATGGCAAGCAGGCAACAGGACGTAAATCATATTAATTTTGTATCATGCAACGTGTGGTGTGTCTTTGTGTGTTTGTGTGTGTCTTTATGTGTGAGTGCGTGCGGGTACATAGCAAAAAAATGCAATCAAAATGAGGCATATTTCTTCTGAAATATATTTATCATTTTTGTGGTTAGTGGGGCAAGTGCATGCGCTACGGTATGAACATTTGACTGTCTAAAAAATTTTGGAAATATCGCTAAATGTATCGATAGAAAGAAGAATTCATTATCGTTCCAATAAGGCTAAGCTTATTCTAATTCAATCAGATATGTAACTTTTTTAGTGGTCTAAAAAATTATTTGTGAAAAATCCCAACCAATCCTTTTTTTGGAGCCTTTTTTTAGTTATAACAATAAATAATTTTATAATTTTTTTAGCCAAAACATTTGTAAAAACTACATCTTTATTTATTTAGCAAATTTGTGTATGCATTCTGGAGAAAAAGATGTTACGGGCAAAAAAAACAAGTTTTTTGTTTACCAAGAAAGAGAATCAAAACCGTTCCATGAATTTTTCTCTGATCAAAAAAAAAAGTTCTGCAAAAATCCTCTTCAAGAGTCTGTCTTACTTTTTAGACCCTTTCGGGCTTAATATTTTTATTCTTATGGAGGAATTGCATAACTTCTGCATAGGTCACTTAAATTATACAATAAATACACTTGGCGCTCAATTTGATATATTTAAAAATTGTGAAATAATAAGATTATTAAATATTTTATAGTTCACTTTATAAAGCAATTACTTTTTATTAGCAAGCCCTTCAATTTATCAAAATAAAAAAAGTCCTGTAATCATGTCACGTTTACTCTATAACTCTACCAGGAAATTCTCCATAGTACATTTGATTGCAATCGTAAAACTATTTATTAGAGCTCGCGTGGCAAAAATGTATAAAACAATATTAACTGTATGGAAATCCTACAAATGTTAAAAATTAAGTTCTTGAAAAACACCTTAAGCAGCAGGAAATCTACGTTCAATCCTATTTATGGTCAATTTTAGTTGAAATCTGCATTTTAAAATGTTCTACTAGGCATTAGTAGAAAAAATAAAAAATGAAACACTACAAATGTTTCTTTGTAGAACTACTCTAAAATGTAAGAAATTAGAACCTTAAAAAATAAGAAAACTATAAATCACTGCGCTTAACAAAACTCATGGTATGGAGAAGAATCTATTCGTGTAAGCTTAAGTTCAGCTATAGGTTAAGCTAAGTTATTGTGTCCAAGCTGGACAAAAGTAATTTTTGACTTCTTACACTTAATCGAATTTTTTCTAAAATTTCAGTGATTTTGAATTGATTTTTTTGAATGATACTCGTAACACTTCCATTGATTTTGCTTATATTTTTCAGTTCATTTGATTTAAATTTGTGATTGTTGAAAGGAATACATCTAAATGTTATTGAGAAAAGTCAGCCCAAAAGTTTCTGAAGAAAAGTTGCACAAGGAAGTGCTATGTAGAAAGGTATATGTATCTTTTTGAACGCAAACTTATTGGTTGAATTTTCCTTTGAATTTAATGTCACTATTCACGAATATAATATACGAATATGAATACCTTTTTAGTATTTATTTAGATAATTTTAAATGATTTTTCATATTTCAACAAATTTAAACTTTTTTGTAGACCGTTGTTTCTTGTGATTTTTTTTTTCAAAATTCTGTTTAAATTATTTTGCTTATACTATGTTTGCTAACAGACACATAATTGTTGAAAATTCTCTCAGTGTATACTATAAATGTACTTTAGCAAAGCGAGTGTGTGTTTGTGTATGTCTTGCTTTATTTGTATTTGCAATGTCAGAGGTTTTGCGTTTAAGTTTGGGTTACAAATGGAGCTCCGCCATCGTTGAGATTTGTTCCAATTAGACACAACCAGCAGCAGCAGCAGCAGGGTCGAGTAACAGCAGCAACTACAACAACAACATCTACAACAAACAATGAAAGCAGCTGCTGCTCTTACTGCTGCCAGTACCTGTTTTTAATTGCCACAATTAAAACGCTCGGGGGTTGTTGTTATTGTTGTTGTTGGAAGAAGGGTTAAAGTAACAGCAGTCATTTTTCTCTGCTTCTGCTGTTGTTGTTGTTGCTGCTATTTGCCTGCTATCAAAGAATACATTTTGAAAATCAGACTATAATGCGCTTGTAGTCGCAGTAGTTAAGGCGCTTATCAGCACAACAAACAACAACAAGCAACAAAAAACAATAACAAGTACAATTAAAATAATAAAGTTTAACCGATTAGGCACACAAAAATGACCGCAAGGCACTTGTGCTGACACCATTTTGGAAAAAACATCGAATTTCCCAACGCTCGACATCCTTAAGGTTTTTTTTTTTTGCTTTTGCTGCCTTTTTAGGTTGAGTTTTATGCGTTCGCTTGAAACCAAAAGTCGTAAAATTTAAATTGAAGTCAATTTTATAGGGACTCTGCATACTCGACGTGGAAGTTAATTTGAAAATTAAGTGAAAGTTAACTTAAGGGGGCAACAACACATGCTAACACTGAGTTGAGTTGAAAAAGGCGGCGTGGTGTTAAAAAATAAATAAAAAAAAAATAAACAGAAATCGTTTTTTTTTTCTCAAAGTTGTACGATTTACAATTGAGATCATAATTAAAAGACATTCAAACATTTATGAAAAAAGCTAGGCCTTAATGAAAAAGAAAATTTGATTTTTAAAAATGTTCTTAAAATAAAACGAAATTCTTCCAGAAAAAGTAATTCCTTAGGAGTATTGTCTAAGCCTTAAGTGGAAATTTCACCTTGATTTCACTGAAATTTTTAGGCAAGTTTTTATAACAACTTTTGAAGTTGCTATTTAAAACAATTGAGTAAATATTTGCTTACAAAATGTTGTACAACTATAAGCCGCCAGTTACATCGAAGCGGAAAAACCACGGCTTTAAGCGTTAAAAAAAAATTTCTTGCAGCTCCGTTCACTTCAAGGTACTGCAGCAACAACTCGAAAAGTATTAGTTTTATTTAAAAATCGAAATAGCACGATGAATCTAAAATATTTCTTTTTCAGTTTAACAGAGCGTGTGTGTAACTTTAAGTTCCGTATAATAATTAAATGTTATTCATACGTCTCGACACAAATTACTGATTTATTTCTACTGATAAAATTTTCTTTTACCTTGAATTCCTTTAAAAAATGTTGTTCGCTGCTTTTAATTCAGCTTCTACTGCTACAAACAATTTTGCAAATTTTGAAAATTGGCATAGAACTTTGCTGCTGCACACCTTACGATAAAAGTATTAGCATAGACGCAATGAATTTGCTGCATGCAAAAGCCGCGCTATTATCTGGTTTGTTAATAACTCACATACACTCACATAAACACAAATACATACACCTATTTTCGCTCTCACACACATTTTATTGCAAATGTTATTTCGGGATTTGCATAAACATTTTAATTCCATTTGATACGCGAGCACGAGTCAAGCGTCGAGCGTTGTTCAACGTTTGTCATCGTACGTACACCATGAAAGCACTGTTGTTTGTGAGTATGTGTGAATAGGTATGTATCTCGGAATTATGAGTATATACATATTTTAGAGTGTTCCTTATTATATATTTGTTCAAGTTTTGGTTTTATTATTCTTGAAGCACTGACAATATCTGCATTAAAAATCATTCTCAATCCGTCGATGCATATTGGCAGTTTGCTTTTTAGTACTGGACTCAACTTCAGTGACTCAAAATAAAAAATTGATTTTTTTGCGAAGACTATTTTTGTACCATGCAGATTATCACTAATTTGAAATCACAATTTTTCGCTTACTAGAAACAGTTTTATGGATTATATTCCGCTGAATCCAAGTCTAGAGCCTTCTTTTACTCAACAACTGAAATACGTGAGAGTATGGTTTGAATTTCAAAATAATTAAAAATATGGTGCACTTTAATATTTATGAGTGCTGGCACGTTTGTGTATTCACGTTACTTGCAAAGAAACTGCGTGGCACAAACATTGCCTTCCAACTTCAGGCTTAGCGCCTACACATCATGATATTGATATTTTTATATACAATATATGCACTTAGTTAATGGATGCGTAGCCTGAGTAAAACATATTTTGCATAAACATTTTCTTCACTATTGTAAACAGCAAAACTCAAACCAAACCAATTATGGAGGTAACTTTCAGCCAAAATATCATCAATGAGTAATGTAGGTAGCAGATGTGATGGTAGTACATAGATCAGTTAACTAGTTACACATAAAAATATGGTTCTCATCACTGTAAAACAATACTAAAAGAAGCTTGTCTGAATCTTTGAGTTTCACAAGTTAGGCTTATAACATTTTCATACACAGCTTAGCTTAGCAATCAAAGCAGCAGCGCTTAGGCTTTAGACTGTCGGTAGGCTTGAGTGAGCTAACAATGAATGGGCTATCACGTCTGGTTTAATGATATAAAGAGTTTTAAGTAGAAATTTCTGTTGTTAAATAAACAAGACTTTGAATTGCTGTAAGGAAGCCCTCTGCATCCATTTATATGTATTGCGAGTGTGGCAGCAATAAGAGCTTGAGGACTCAGTACGATCGCCAATCATGTGCATTTTTAAATTTGAATTTTTTATTTACCAAGTCCCAGATTAAAGTTTTGCACATTACAAATCGATGATCATTTAATAATGATCGCCTTAAACTATATTTCCGTATTATGGAGTTATGATTTTTCACAGTTTATGAGTAATTCAGGGCGTATGAGTAATGCTTAATTTTTTGTAATCAAATACAACTCCGATACAAAATTCTAAATGAGTAGTAATCGATATTACTTACATGTATAAAGTTGTAATAATTTTACTACTTTCATTGTATTCAGCAAGAATATACATGTTTGAATGCTGGCTGACTAAAGTAATTGCAATAAAATAAAAAAAAGTCTCGATTCTCATGTGACAAACACAGTTGAACCGTCTGAATGCAAGCTGGTAATATTTTTTGCAATATAGTTCTCAGTTAGATTACTTGTGTGTGTGAAGTGTAAGTAGAAGTCATAACAAATTAATTTTAATAATTAAATGTTACACATACGTCTCGTAAGCAAATTATGCATATTTCAGTAACGATATTATTTAAGACTCAGCTGTCACAATATTTTTTGTACATTTCTATGAGATCTGTTTAATAATGGCCACAGTAATTTTTTTTATAAGATTATATCCGGACACATAGCAAATATTGTGGTTTTTTTATTATTTTTAATTTATATTTAATTTAGGTAACTTCAAACGAATTTCGAAAGAAAGATACATATCAAAACTCTTTGCAAATTTTTTCGCTGTTTAGCAAATTGTTTTGTAAGCTGATCAGACGTTCTTCAAACACACCCATTGAAACTCTATATTTTCATAATATAAATGTTGTTTTGTTTTTGTTTAATTTTAATTCTTTCGAAAATTTTTAACTTAAAAATTCATGACAGCAGAAAATCAACTCGCAAGGGGTATTTAACCAAGTTATTCGCATACTTCGAAGTGTCATGATTACGACCGTCAAATCCATTGACTGTAGGTATATTTTGTTGTAGCAGAAAACAGCAAGCAGAAAAAAATCTGAAAAATATCAAGCACCAGCAGAAGATTCTTAAGTGGCAAACCGAGAGTAAATGAATACTTTGATATCTCACAGCAGCGCAATTACAACAACGAGTTTACATAGAGAAAAACAGTGGACCCAAATTACGAAAAAATTGTTTAACTTATAAAAGGTTATATTTCAAAACTTAAATGAAATCGAAAGGTTTTGTAGATGATTTTGCTTAGCATGGCGTATGAGTAATATTAAACTAACAAAATGTGAGTTTCGCACTTTAAAATTTTCGTCCTCTTCTGACTTTGAGAAAGCCAATTAGATGCAATTTTTCTTTACAGTTCTTTAGTAGATTTCCTCATTTGAGAAAGTGGCCCTTTCAAGTGACTACATATTTTAAGCAATTTGTTAAAATTATTTTATTTTTTCTTTAAAATACGTTGTGTTTGTGGGCACAAAGTTTACGTTAAATAAATTTTTTTTGAAGTAAAGAAAATTCCCTTAGAACATTCTTAATAATTGAAAATGTTCTATTTCATTTCCCAAATCTGCTGAAAACAGCTAAATCACAGCAAATAATTATTACCGTGCAAACGTCTCCTGTAAGTCTGCCAGCACACATCTGCTCAAGTGAAACTTGAAACTGAATCAACCCGTCGCTGCCATATTGCCCCCTGGGGCAGCCAAGCTGCCGCAGCACACCGAACCGCGTCTTGCTGACGAGTCATCATCGCACACGAATTAATTACAAGGAAACACGCGAGCATCTAGCAAAACTAATTTCATTAAAAAACAATTTTTATGATTTAATTATTTCGTGTGAGTGCAGCAGCGGTGGAGTTGGTAAGGCGACGAAGGTCGATGGAGAAAGCTGAAGAAAAAAAAAACACCAACAGCAAAGATGTTGCTGTTTACAAAAGATTGAAGCTAAGGATGCCATCACGCGTCTGGCTGGCTATAGAGACCAAGATTTGCGGTAGTTGCGGTTGGTAAGAACAAAAAAAAAAAAAAAAAAAATGAGGCACTGAACATCAAGCACCGCACATTGAAGCACCTGCTGATGCATAAATAACTCATATATGGTATATCACATTTTTTTTTAGAATATTTTTTTTTTAAATTTACGAATGTGCATAAATCACTCAAGAACGCAATGTTTCAAAATTGTGGAACGATGAGTGGTTTCATGGGTCAAAGGTAACAGCTGATATTGTTTCACTTCATTTAAGGCAGTTGCTGCACAGTTTTTTATTAAATACTTAGAAGGCGAGGTAGGAAATTAAAAATGTAAAAAATTTAAAATTAAGTTATCAAAACTTTACACCAAACTAAACTATAAAGGGTTACCTCACGCAGTATTATCGCTATGGAAAGATCTAAGGCTGAAATAAAAAGATTTTAGCTATTATCTGGGATAATAATTGAAACTGAAAAAAAAAAGATTTGAAAACTGTCATCAAAACAGGTTAGTAGATATTGCTCGAAAAAAACTTTTATGAAATATCAAAAGTTGAAAACTCTTTTTTTAATATCTTGCATCCCGTTTTCTTCAAAAAACTTTGAAATAATTTTTTAAGCCAATCTCTGTCAGGATATTAAACCGAAAATGGCTAAAGATTATAATATAGTTTGTCATTAAATATATTGCATAGGAACACGTTGTTTCCATACAGCAACTTTTACAAGTTTATTCCTTAATTTAATTCATACGTTTTTTTACACGCCATTTTCCTAAAACTGAAGAGTTTTTTAATATTAGCATAACAAGCATAATTAATGTGCCACTTCTGAAAATTCACTGTGGAACTTGAAAAGTGATAGTAGGAAATGTTAGCTTATGTTATGTGCTGTAAATTTCTCTTTTTCATTTACTATATCGTGACGTATGAACAACATTTAATAAACATTTTGTATGTTGTTCAATTTTTCTATGTTAAGTTTCTATTTTCTTCAGATTTTGATGAATCAAAGTCGATGCAATTTTTAAATATATTTCGTTAACATTTTAATATATTTGATCCTCTGCCACAAAAGTGTAAAATTTTACATGTGGCTACTGGGAACGAGATATATATTTGAAGCAAATTGTAACATGTCAAAAATTTTAAGAACTTGAAATTTTCAAAGAGTTGAAATTTAAAATTTGAATATTTTAAACTTGAACTTGAAATTTCTAAAGAGTTTTAATTGTTCTTTTTTTCAAGACTTTGCATGCATTAACATCTGCATATGAAGATTTTAAATTTTATTTTTTGTAAATCTTTATTATTGCAAGTCGTGAAATCGATATCATTTACTATATATGAAACATTTTTGATTGATTTTTAATATTCTGTTGTTCTGTTGTAATAGTTATTACAGACCGCCCATATTATTCTTAAATTATATCTATACTGACGAGTAAGCGTTCCTGTTAATCAAACTGACCGCTAAACAAATTCTAACCGTAGATGTTTTGTTAAACGAAACTCATTTAATATTTTTTAATGATTTTATGAGACGTTGTGTATAAAAAGAGTAAAGTAAAATTATACTACTTTGAATGCATTTCAATAAAGCATAACCAATATTTGGGCTTAAAAATAACTTTGTTGGTAAAAATTGATATTCGGGCTCCAAGCTCAAAAATTAGGAATATAAAAAAAACTCACGAGATCTTAGAAATTTAAGAAAACTTTAGATTTAAGTATTCCAAATAGCTATTTATGGCACCTTTATGGTAATTTTGGTTATCGGCAAGAGTATATACTTTTGAAATTCAGATTCTAATTAGTTAAAGTTCTAGGTCTTGAACGCCATGTATACAATACTTGTTTAATGTGTTTTCAGCAAAACAATTACTATTTGAAGTAAAATGTTACTCATACGTCGTGATGTACGGATTTTGGTTAATTGTTGAAAGCTTTATAACTTTGTTGTAAATAAAAGGATTTCAACAACTAAAGCATTGTTTTAGAGATAAAACATCAATGGTTTTAAAAAATCAAATGACTTCTTAAAGTAAATCCTTCATCATATTCTCATTTGAGTCATAATAATCGTACAACATTTTCATTTATTAACACTATCAGAGCAAAACAATATACACTTTAACTGACTGCTTAGCCTTTTATTGATAATTTATGAAATTTTTTTAGAGTAATCATCAAAAACAAAAGAAGAAAAAAACAATAATATGAATAAAATAAAAAAATTCCGCTTTTTTTTTTCAATTCAAAAACTTTTAAAAATTATTGCTTAAACAACAACTATTCTGCTTCTTCCCTGCTGAAAGTTCATGCTGGTTCGTTGTCGCTGTCATAGCTGTTGTTGTATTTCACCTGTCTTGTAATGAAATTTCTTTTTCATACGTTTGCAGTTTATGCTGTTTGCTTCTGGCTCTTGGTTGTTGGTTTACTGTAGTTAAACTGACCAAAATGACCTCAAAGCACTGGCAGCAGCACCTCAATGTGGAAAATTTACATCTAAGGGAGGTTTGTATATATCTGCTAACTTAGAAGTTTTTGTTAAGTAGAGTTTACCTACATGAGGAGCATACAATGGGGCAAAAGTAAGAGAAATAGTTTTCATATCCTTTTATAGCAGAATAATTGATGTTGGTAAATGTTGATTCTAAATGAGTCTTTCTCATTAAAAATAAAGTGTTTAAGAAAATTGGCTGCTTTGACAATTAAATCTTTCTACGCAATATGAGGCTATTGATTTTGACGTATAGGCAAATATCAATATACGGTTTGAAAAAGTGTGCCAAACGATATAAAGTTCAGTGGCATTGAAGCTAAAACATAAGCATTCAAATTCACAAAAAGTTAAGTCCTAAGAACAATACGTATGAGTAACGTTCAATTAAAGAGTAGAATTTCGTTGAGTTTAACAATCAATTTTTTTAAAATTATGTATGTAAAATGAAATCGATACAATATTGTGCACTATTTCTTTAAAATTTTTCATCACCAGATAGTGTGCTATTTAGTTATTTAATTTTTTCAATGGCCGCTTAAGATTACCTAGATATTTAAAGTGAATTTTAACATAGCCTTTTTACAAAATTTTGTTAATTTATTTTTCTTAAAAATGTAATTGTGTTTCGGCTGAGCTCAAACGTAATTTTGTTTGCTTGTTTGAAATTAATTTCATCTTTTCTAAAATTTCTACCCCAGTGCGCTGTGTGCAATTGCCATGCTGATGCGATGCTAATGCAAGCTGACACAGCGTTGGCAGTAACACAAAACCTTGGTAACGACTATGACAAAGTTAGGAGCATCATCAGCGTGTATGCATTTTTAGTTGGCCTTTGCTGCTGCTATTGCTACCACAAGGTACAAAACGCTTTGTTGGCAATTTTCTTAATTCATTTCTTAATTGAATTTAGAACTGGAAATATTTTACATTTATAGTTGGGGTTGAAACATCGATATTACTGCACGATAAAACTTTCGCTTGTGGTGAACTTTCTTTGAAATTTTATATGCAAACGAGGTTTCAAGGATTAATTTTTCCCTAAATACTAACAGTCAATCCGCAATGTGTTAAAATTAAGTCCAGACTAGACATATTAGTTATGCTTCAATGAACGTTGCTTTAACGTACTTTTGCTGCTCATGGAAACTACACAGGCTATGACAGAAAAAGAAAAACATATTTTTCTTATCCTTGGCCTTTTTTGCCAAAATGAATTTCGACGATATTCCTTTTTTTCGAAAAACCGCTGCGACGGCATATGCATACTCGCATGTATGTATGTGGATAGGACTTTTTCCATTTTACTTTCATGTTTGTGTGCGCCTTGCGGCCGCAAGCAAATAAGCTAAGAAAATCCGAGGAATACAAAAGAAATGCAAATAACAACAAATAATCAGACAGTTTTCTAATATGACACAAAATACTTGCACACAATTGCATGGACATGCACACAAACAACTACCCAGCAGAGAATGTGAGCAAAAGTGACAAAAGTATTATTCGACATAAATTTGATGAGTGTTTTTCTTACTTAGTTAAATGTGAAAGTTGCAATCAAATTAATTGCGAAAACATCTTTGGGAATTTTTGATGCAAAAATGTGGTATTAATTACCCCAAACTACAAGGGTTTTCAATGAAAAATTCCAAAATATAAGGAAATATGATATAACCTGTATTAGCTAAGCTCTATTCTTATTATTATTTAAAAAAAAAGAATTTTTTGCGAAAATAATACCTAAATATGACATCAATTTTCAGTAAATTTTAGTTGAATTGACTTTGGTCATATGTTTTTGTTGAAAAATTGCCTAAAATTCCAGATGTTTGGTAATTTTTCATATCCATTTGTTTTTATGTTTTTTGGACAAATTTATCCATGAGAAAAATTTAAGCTATCGAGAAATTTCTGAATAAACAAACTTCAAAAGTATTCAAATACAAACACGAAATTTCCTTTTAAACTGCACCACGTGCTGAGCTCCTTGTTCTTTTGATGAGTCACATGTAGTTTAGGTTCCCACAGGGCATGTAAGCTCTTTACATAGACATATGCATTTACGAATAGACACATATGATATGTCTTGAAAATTAGTTTCTTGTACGTCAAGGAAGAAATAAGCACAGACGAGAATAAAAGGACCCCCGTTGCAAGAATCGCCTTATCTCAGCAGGAGGTCTAACCACAAATTCTCCTTGAGTGAAATAGTATACTACCACAGCACAACAGTGCAACGTAACAACATTCGAAATAGCAAGGACAAAAACAACAACAACAACAACCAACAAAACAAATCTACAATGTCCAAGTTGTAGCTAAGAGTTTTGTCAATGGTTGAATTTTAAATATGAACGACGTCATGAATAAGAAGTTCAGTTCATGACGTTCAATGTAATGCGAGCATTAAGAGATTCGTTTAAATGGGCGAAGAACATCCGTAGACTTCAGTTTATTATGCATACAGACGACAGTTTAGTGTTGAATTGGACAAGAAAATGAAAACGAAAGGGGATTTTTTCAAATTTCAAGCCAAGAAGATAATATGGGGGTTCGAAGTATTAGGTGTATATGTAGTTGATACTTAGCGCAAAACTTTTTGTTTGCAATTTTATCTCTAGCTAAAATAATTTTATATTTTCGTGACGAAATTGCAACGAAAGTGACGATCAATAATTAGTTTCATTACTCACTTTAATTTTAATAGTTGTTAATTTAACGTGTGACCAATATGCAAAGAACGCAAAAAAAATTACCGAACCGTCACTTTTGTAGCAACATGGTGCCAAAAAGTTTAATACTTCTTCTTCTGCAACAATATTTCATCAATTTTTGTTTTCTTCGAGCTGTGTGTATTACTGTTTTTTGTGACGAAATTGCAACGAAAGTGATGCTTACGTTATGATATGCAATAAAGACAAAACGTAGAAAACTTGCCTGGCTTTGACAATGATTTGCCTTAGCATCGTATCACCACAGTAAGGTCACAAAAAGACAAAACTTCATTTTTACTGGCATATTTTTTTAAGTGCCAAAAATGATGCAGCAAATAAAAAAGAAATTTGAAAAATTAGTAAGGCACATTTTAAAGTTGACAGCTACAGAATTTCGATTACTAACACAAGCGTTGCCCGATGCACGTTGCACTCAAAAAAAAAAAAAAAAAAACACACACACACACACAAAG
The DNA here is from genome assembly GCA_949775025.1 of Tricholauxania praeusta. Lineage (NCBI taxonomy): Eukaryota > Metazoa > Arthropoda > Insecta > Diptera > Lauxaniidae > Tricholauxania > Tricholauxania praeusta. The sequence goes on along the minus strand of OX459028.1, from coordinate 5,610,684 downwards.
AAGTTTGTATATGTACATGAAAAAAAAAGAAAAAACAAACATCGACAGCTTTGACAGCTAACGTTGAGACATGAAACACTTGAATTGGCTGTGACAATTGTCCTTTTGTAAGGACACTGACAGTGTAACTGCCTTTGCTGATGTTCAGTTCTTATTGTGGTTGTTGTTGTTAGTGCTGGTGTTATTATTGCCATAGACGTTAAGGCCAAATTGCTTTTTTTGCCAATAAGTATTTACAACAACAATCAGTTACATACCAACATGAAATGCAACATAAAAAGTGAAATTCAGTATGGAGAGGCGGTAAACAGCGGCCAAAATACGACCAAAAAATAATGTTGCCAAGGCGTTTTTTTCTTCTTGTTGGTAGCTGCGCAAGCAAGAGTGAAGTTTGTCCGAAAAGTGAATTGAATTCGATTGGACCATTGCAGGACCACAGCAGCAGAAATGGGACTAAGCCACACTGAAGGACCGCACTGAGAAAAATAAATGTTGTCATTTAGCAAAGACTTTTGAGTTATTTTTATTGTGACCTTCTCTCTTTTTTTTCTTGTTGTGGTCGCCAGAAGCAACATTTTTCATTAGCAATGACCGAGCTTAAAGTTTAGTACGGCGATGTGTGTGTGTGCATGTGTCTGTGCTTTTGTGGGTGTGAATTTAGACGATACTTAAAATCCTTGACGGTAAAATTGAATTTCGTTTGTTGTCACTTGGAAATTAACGCACAAAAGTCACAAACAGCTACTAAATATAACTCAAAAGGGTGTTCTGAAAAAAAAAAAACAATTTACAAAATTTTGTTGAAAGAAAATATTGCAATTTTTTTTTTTAAATTTTGCGAATTACTTTTTATAACATCATTTGTACGGTGGAGGCGAAATCGCTGAAAGCAGTGTGACTTAAAAAAAATTCCATATAAGCTTGGAACTTATGTGAGATGTGCAAACTTTGGATTATTAAATGAAAGAAAATCTTTTTCATTAGGAAAAAAAAAAACACAAAAATTATTATCACAAAACATAAAAAATATTATGTTAAAATACAAAAACTTCGCCTTAACAAACAATTGCAAAAAAAAATTAAAATATTGCCCAAGACAAATGGAAAAAACGGCGAGAAAAAGTCGAATGTTAAAGGGATATCACATCTTTGAGCAATTTTGAAGTAAGGCCCTTTAATCGAAGATTTTCTCAAGGCAAATTTTGTAATCTAATCTAATAATTATCGCTTAATTATTTTAAATATCAAAACATCTTATGTATATGTCATGTTTTTCATTTAAAGTAAGGTCTAATATAAATCTATTTTTTCGCAATTTTTCACTAACTCGTTTGGTCGACAATACTCCTACTTTTGATTAGTTTTCCTTAGAAAGCAGCAGGAGTATGTGTAACATTTATATTAATCATTAATAAATTATATGTTAATCATACAACCTGTAAACCAAAATTAATTTTTATCACCTGACGAAAATATTTTAAACATTTTAGAGCTGAACCTACAACATGTGAGAAATGTGTATTTTGGGCGATTTTCTTCAAAAGAAAATGAGCTAAAAATTAAAAAAGGGAAGTGCCAGTATAAAAATTTAATACTATTTTGATTGGATTTTTATTATATTTTTCTATATGTTTTTCTTAACCCGCATATTTTGTAGGTATGTGTATGACGTATGTGTGACATTTTTACAAAGCTTTGTTATATTATGCTACTTATACGACATGTTAGCCAAGTAAGATTTTAATAAAAAATGAATTTATTTCTCTATTTTTTGATATTGAGCAAACAAATTTTTGAGAAAATTTTACACAGAAAATTGGGGGTTTAGTACTTGGCCAAATAGGGTTAACAATTCCAATTAAGGTTATTTTGCAAGAATGTTTACTTTCGTTGAGATTAATGAGCTTGTTATCTTAGTTTCGATGTAGTCTTACACCCAGTCTTCTAATTTATATAAATTGATCTTAATATAAAATACTCGTAATAAGACGATTTTTCAAAAAGGTTTTTAGAGATGTAAGCTTCCACTATTAATTAAGTTTAAATAATGTTTTCAAACATTACTGTACGCAATACGTATCGCATGAAAAGCATTTAATTTGAAATTAAATAAATGTTACTCATACGACATATAAGCAAAATAAAAATCTTTAGAGCAAATGTTTCCAACTTTATTTTTGCTGAGTAATGAAGTACAAAAACTTGTGCGAAAATTTGTCACAGATACTTAAAAAAAATTCTAAGTTAAATAATAAAAAAATTGTTTTTGTGTGTGAGTCTTACGTTTTATTAAAAATAATATACATCTCAGCTGCGATGTAGATTACCAAACAAATTTTAAATGAAATTAGCATGGATCAGGTTGCTCTACAAAATATTCAAATTTAACAATTGGCCGCACTTAAGTATTAAAGTAACTTTAACATTTTATCTAATGGTTTGCACCATCGGCAGTTTTCTTATTCTAACAAATGTAAAATTTATGCATGTATTCGAAGTAAGGCCAAAATTACGTTTTTCATATTTTACTATTCAAAATAACTGCAATGTTTATGCATCTGTGTAGTTAAAACGTGGCGTGTAAGTATAAGGCTAGAACCAGAGTGAGGGCTTTAAACGAAGATTAGCGAGCAGCGAATATTTATGATAAAACAGTGCATGAGTATTTACATATATGCAAATACTTTAGCGATAAAGCGAGATTGAACTGTTTTTTAAGCGTCGATGACAGAGTTTTTTCGTTTCTCGTGCATAAAAACAATTGATAGGAGGTAAAGAACGAAACAACAAATACAAAATGAAAGCAGAACCAAAGCAGCGATTATTGTCTCTCTTTCATCACCGTTTCGTAAAAAACTTAGCAAAAGGAAAACAAATAATGAAAGAAATTTGTGCGCATGTGAACAAAGGATCACATAAACGCAAAGAAAAATTAAAGCAGAGGCATAGCAGCGGTAGAAGTAAGCAAAGAATGCGAAAAAAAAGAGAAAAAGATCGCTTCCACTCTGAACAGTACTAGCATCCTATAGCATTGACTAGCTTTGCTTCTCGCCAATTTTCGCTTATAGCGCGCAGTCTGTTTATGGCCTAATACATTTTAATCTTTAATTAAAAAAATATGTTGCTCATACGACATGGAATATCAAGTAAAAATGTTTATGTTTAATATTTAAGTCATAAACATTACAATTTTTGAATTATTATAAGAAAATAACTGGTATAATAGCTCAGCTGCGTTGTACTTTATTGATTATACCTTCCAAGGCTAAATAGCTAAGAGCTCCATAAATTATTTAAATATGATAAACAGCTACAGAAGTTACAGAAGAGGCTTCAGTACAGCTACTCACAGATCTTAACGCAATGTGTTAGCAACTTTTTGGGCAAGTTCTCTTACATAGTTTTCGTAACTAAGCTATTTTTCTTCCTACTTCAATGAACATCAATGGCATACAATAAAATGAAAACGTTTTTTTTTTTTTCAACACCTCAATGTACAGCTACCAACACCATTAAATGCTGTGCAAGCAAAGTACTAATAATTGATTATTGGGCTGGTCGCTTATAGTCACGCTAACATTGCGTCGGTGTTTATTAACAAGGCCTAAATAATTCATAAATGAAATTTAACGCAACTTCTACACTACAAATGTCTACTGAGTAAGCTGTACAGGATGCACGCAATTGACAGTTACTTGGTAGTCCTCCCACCACTGTGTGTCAAACCAAGTAACCAACCAACTTCGTCCACTATACGACAACATCACAACTAATGACATTTTCTATCGCCGCAATCAATCTCGTGTCGCTGCACAAAAGATTCTAATCAATTCTCACATTTTGGACCATCAGAAGTCATTAATACGTCAAATTTGGCAGGTAGTTGGTGCAGAGGAGAAACTCCAGGACACGCATACGCCGCATTCAAACGACCAAGTCACTCAGTCAGTTAGTTTCTTCTTGAGCTGCCATGCTGGGGAATCGCTTGTCCATAAAGAAGAAAAAAAAGATATTTTCCATTATTTTCCTAATCTGTAATGGGATTAAGTTCAATGAAGCGAGAAACAAAGTCAGCACATTAAATGACTGAGAATGTGATGGGTTGGGAAGGCAACAAATGCTGGCGTTGTGGAGGTGTAAGTGTGTGTGTGTGTGTCTGTGTGTGTGCAATCAATGGACTTATCAACAAAAAAGTCATTTTCGAAGTTCAAAGTTTGTTGAGTGTCTAAAATTGTCATTCAAAGTAATTTCATTAAATGCGAACGCAGTGGAAGAACAATTCTCGTCCGTCCGTCGTAGCAGTGAGCAGTGTCGGCTCGGCTGGCTGATATAATGATGACTTAATGCGTCATTTCACGCAATGCCAAAGAAATTGAAGCGAAAAAATTTTTTTTCACAAACTAATTAAAAAAAATTAGCTACAAAAAATACAAAATAATAAAATTACTTAAATGAAGTTGGCAACAACAACAAAAAAAGCACTTACTTAAACTTTCAATTATTCGAAGGCGTTTCGCAGTGAAAGTAAAAGTTTTTAACGAAATAAGAAAATAAAAAAAAAGTCAACAACAAAATAATGTATTTTTTTTTTTTTTGTAAATTGAAGTGACGGACAGCTTTCTAAGTGATTTTTTCGGTATTCTTGAACATTTTGTTTTTTATTCTTTTGTGCTTCACATTTCTGAATTCGGCCTTGTTCGAAATCAAATACTAAAAATGTTCGAAAATGATCTGGTGGAAAAGCGAAAGGGGAAAGTTATTTTTTTTCCGGTTCGAAAATCATAGGAAAGATATATACAAAATATTGCATAAGGCTTCAGATTTGATCTTAATTCTGAGTCTGAATATTTGAATTTGAAGTTCCCAACTAAAGGCATATATTTATCATAAGCATTGAAGTCTAAATCCCAGTTCTGTAAAACTTTTTTTGTAACGCCTTCTTTTCAGGATTTTTTTTTCGAAAGTATTTTAATGGTGTGGTATATTACTTTTTGCAGAAGGCGAAGTATTAATCTCAATAAGAGTTAATTTCAACACAAAATTACATTAATATTTATCAAAATTTCACGTGTCTTTTGCTATGCTTTAAAAGACGATATTTGAAAAAATTTTAGTGACAAACTGATTATTCTTTCGAAGAAAACTGAAGTTAGAGGAATGAATCTGCTGATTCCGAGAAAAAATCTACAAAAAGTATCGATCTTATGATGATCATAGCTCATTTTGTAGCGATCGTAGATCACAATGGGTGAAATTCACCAATAGAGAAAAACAAATTCAAATTTTCGTGCCTTAAAGTTTTATAGTTGAGGTAGAGAAACTAAAGAGTGGAAAGGAAGAGTTCGAGGGTATAACTTAAATGGCAGTAAATATTTTGAGACGAAAACCTGAGCTCCCTATAATTTTTTTCAAGTTTTATATCATTGTTATTATTTAAACTATCATTCGTTCAGAATATATATTATAAACAGGGTTGCCAAGTTGAAAACACGCAATTCCCTGATTTCAAAAAAAAAAAGTTTGTCCTTCGAATGGTATAAAATCAATTTTTTTTTTGGAAACTTGATGACCTTCTTTCTTAATTTTTTTTTAAGTCCACATCACAAGAATCGTTCAGTTCCTAACTTTTTCATAAATTTTTATGAATTCCTGCCAAACTCCCAGCTTTGAAATTTAATTCCGGGCTTGACCGTTTCGATACCGACCACTTGGCAGCCCTGATTACATAGCCTCATCCGAAATTTTATGTAGCAACGCTTGTCAATCTATTTTAAATGTTCATGCTATAACAGTGAAGTTAATAATTTATTCAGACAAAATGTTACGTTTCCCACTTTATTGACACGCTATGCATGTAAAGTTACAGTCGGTCGATGTGGAAGCAACGGTTGCCGGCTTTGAAAACACACAGCAATAATTTTAGCCATTTACTTTTTGACAGTGAATAGACAGGGTTTTTAGTCTGAATCAATACTATGTACCGAAATCATTTGATATAACGAAAAACAAGAAATGATATAGATTTTGTTGGTCATTTTTCGCTAGTAAAATTTAACGCCCTTAAAAGAATTTAAAGATGCAGTTTACGGGCAATTTTTAAAGCTACCAAATAAATAGTGAAAGTTTTACACCCCCTGGGAAAATAAAAAATTTTCTGCAATTAGAATTAACTATTTCGTACGTGTCAAGTTTGAAAAAATTGTCCGGCAGAAGACCATGTGTTTTTATTTTAGGAAACAATTTTTGTTTAATATGCAAAGTTAAATAACATGAAAATAGTTGCTTACATTTCTAAGGCAATATCAACTATAGATAACATTTTAAATTAAATTTTTTACATTGAAAATCTCCAAAAATTGTGTTCGTTTCAAGTACAGTAAACATTCATATGGACTCTTTTGAGTAATTCTCAATTATATTTTTACTAATAGAACTTCACAACAATTGTTTCGGTAATGCGAGTTAATTCAAATGAAAACAAAAACCCTTAAAACTTTTTATTACCCCATATTAAGTTACTACCATATAGTGCATAGTTCGGCTAAAGGCAACAAAATAAAAAAAAAAGTTAAGAAAACAAATTTGAAAAACAAAATCAAATCAACAAATCAAATGAAGAAAACCCATTAGAGAGAAGAAGAGGAGCTCCTCATGGCAGCAGCACAACTCACCAGCTGCTGCTGCTGCTGCTACTCGCTATTCGCTGGCAGAGTCTAACAAGAGTTATAAAAATAAATCATTTACTATTTCGGCCATATGCGCGCGCGAAGAAGGTTGGGCTGGTTGGGATGTATCCATTTTTAATTTTGGACCGCCAATGCAGAGCACAATTGCGCCGCGCTTAGATAAACGACTGTGTATTCTGGTTGCCGCTGTTATTGATCAAACATTTTTTTGTACCCGAAATAAATGAAAGCGCACTGCACGAAATCCAGAAGCATTTTCCATTTTTATCTTTCTCTTTTTTTTTGTTGTTTTTGTTTTCGAATGTTCGTGCTACGGGTAATTCAATATAGCGGATAAAGAAGAACGAACATTTGCTTGAGACTGTCATTGGAATAGCGTATTTGCTTTCTGTTGATTCATTGTAGTTTCTGTAATATAAGTTATTGCCGCGCTGCTATCAAAAATAATGCCGGTAAATAATGGCAGGTAGTAGGTAGCAGCAACACAAAACCAGCTAAAATTGTCAAGAAGTCAATCAAAATCATCAAAATCACAACATCATGTAGCAGTGAATGTAGAGAAATTATTGGTACTACTATGGCAATAAAAAAGAAAAAAGAAAAAACTAAAAACTTCAAATAACAAATGAAAATGCAAAAATGAAAAACTCAAAAGAATTGCAAATTGTTTTGGCCCAAAAAAAAAAAATTGCTGAAAATAACAACTAAATTTATTGCATCCGGTTGCTGCAGATAATTAATGTTGCATACTTTTCAGCTTCAACGCTGACATATCAGATTGTGACTATCACTTTTATATTGTATATATTTGAATTATTATGATATTTCGCACTTACCGGACCAAATTGTTCGAAATAGCTTTTGACATCTTCCAGCGTGGTAGGCGCCGAAAGTCCCCCGACAAATATTTTCTTCGTTCTCGTCACCATCTGAAATGAAACAAAAAGAAATCAACAATATTTGAATATATTGAGTGATATAGTGCATAAATGCTTAAGCTTTTCAGCAGCAAAGTTAAGCTTTTTATGCTGGAAAAGCCGTCGAGTTCATTAGTGTAATATTCTTATCAACGGGACACCGAACATTATTTGCTTTTCCACAGTGATTATAGGATTAATAAGTAACAACAACAACGATAGCAAAATTTAATAACTATTGCTAAAATGATTTACTTTAACAAACAAACATTCAGATTTTTTTTTTATTGACAGGTGCTACGCCCACTTTTGAAATCTCATCCACTTTTGATCAAAGTAAAGTCTATGAAAACTATAATCATCATACAAACAAACGCTTGAAACAAATTATAAATTTATGTTTAAGATGTTAATGGGAACTGCCACGCCTATCTCCAAACTTTTGTACTATTTATTCAGTGATGCCTAATAGAAGAATCGCCTAATAAAGTCAGTCAAACTTCTAAAAATTTGCATATCACACAAAATAGTTATCTGTAAAAGATATCGGACTTTTTTCATAAAAAGACTCCTACAAATATATAATATTTTTTAAAATATACATATGTTTGGGTGATTTTACATTTTTGTTTTGGGGCATTATTTTCTTCTGAAGAAGCACCCAAAATTTGATATTACTTTTTCAGAAAACTGTTTTGTGTAATAAAAGAAATGAATCGGCTAAAAAATAACTTGACAATTAGAAAAGAAATTCATAAGAATAATGGCACAGCATTTTGACATTACATTGATAGACTCATTTTCTTTCTTTCTACCGAAAAAAAAAATAAATTTTTATTTTCTTGTTGAAGGTAAACATTTTTTAATTAGCATTTTGAGCCACTGTTCAATTGAAAGAAAAAGTCTTTCGACCTGTAAACATTTTCCAGGAAGCAGCGACCAAACAAAATCTGATGCCATGTGGGTGAAATTTCCATTAATTTAATTTGATTTAATTTTTTTTAATTAAGTGATTCAATTTGGTTATGTTATAATATGATGAAACGATTAATTTAGAAGATTCTGCAATTTGAATAAAAATGTTCATTCCGGGTCAATATCAGACTCACACTGAGAATTTTACTCAAGAAATGTATGGAAACAGGAATTGATCCTACCGCGGTATGAATTTTTGAGCTTGCGGGGTCCTATAAATGTCACTTGTTGCAGTCATAATAGACCACTGCCTCATCGCCAGACGTGTAAGTTCGGTCTTAAGAACCTCTCTAGAAGTTGTAGCGGTGTAGTGGAGAAGAAAAAAAATCAATATTTTCTTTACTCCTGCCCTGAACTTTTGCATTTACTTAATGACCTTTGACATGTTAGGAGGTGTACAGCGGCAACTTAGAATTCTTACGAAAGCTGGATGTTTCAATGAGAGAGTATAGTTATATACCCCGTGGTATCATAATGTATCAATATTTGGTCTAAGTGAGTATGTTTTGAAACTGACTGCTACTCCCACCAAACTTCACCTAAAATTGTGTAACCCTATTATCTCTGAGTAAGATGTGGAAAAAATAGTTTTATATTAATTTTCAAGAGGACGAGAAAATTCTGTTTTGAGTTTCTCATCACATTTTTAAAAAGTTCTCGATGGTTATGGAACAAATTTGCTTTTGCATGAGCTTCCAAAGCCGATATCCATTTAAATTTCTTAATCAATTTAGAGGCGCATAGTTTAAATTAGTCTTTATCGAAGTTTGAGTCGATAATGAAGTAAGGCATATGAACATAATTTTGTATATAAAAAAACCTGCGTAAGTTTGCATGTCTCTTTAAATGGACAGCAGTGTTCCTTACTTTATCGGAACCCAGCGAAATTCACATGTGGATAAGTGAATTTTTCCCTGGGGAACATGCAGGCTCGGCTGAATTGTCATTACTTGACACAGCAGCAACTTCAGAATGACTTTAGTCTGCACGCACACAAAAGTAGGGCCAAATACTTGTTCCATATATTTGTGTATTTTAGTGCAAACAACAGACTATAAAGTTGCGATAACAAGGACATGAGGTTCGTTGTGGGCATGTGTGTGTGTGTGTGTGCGCATCCTTAAGCCACTATGTTGCAGGAAGCTGCTTCCGCTACTGCTGCTATAGCTGTCACGTGAATATTTTTCACTAGGGCTGGGTTGATTTCCGCAGCTGGCTTATGCCAAATTCAATGTTCGAATAAAAATGGCGTTTTCTCAGTTATCTCACTCTATTTTTCTACACTTCAGATCACACACACACACGTGAAACACACTGTGTTGTTGGTCTTATTTTGGCACAACACAGACGAATTTCATTCGATTCCTTGCTCATTAGCGCAGCAGCAGGGGAGCAAAACAGCGCTAGTAATAACAAGAACAAGCGACAAAACGTGTTTTGCGAGCGTTTTTCAACGATTTGTCCCCCGGGAGGTCCCACATACAATAAAAAAATACCACTAGACAGTGCAACGTACAGCGAAAAATAATGTTATGAAATTGAAAACAATGTCGAAAGACAAAAATTTTATTTTTTATATGAAATTGAAATTTTTATAAATTGGGCTGTTTGCATGAAAATTGGCAGCCATAAATAGAGTCTAATTTTTGTTTACCATCGTTTTGCGTAGAGCAACATTTTATTGAAAATACAATGCAGAGTTGCATCGGGCACTGTGTCTGAAGGTCTGAAAACTATGTTAATGCCTTTTCAATAGATGAAATGTTACTCATACGGCGTGTAGATCAGATTGCTTATGTTGTTTTGATTCATCTTATAGTATTCGATTTCACTTAAGTGTTTGAAATCTGAATAATTTTGTACCTAATTAACTGTGATATAAGAGCACATGAGTTTAGTAAATGGCCTAACTGTGATATAAGAGCTCATGAGTTTAGTAAATGGCCTTTCAATGGCCTTTATAGTTTATTTTTTATTAAAAGCAAAAACAACTGATTTTGATAATCCACGAAACTCTTAAAACTTTTATAATAACCTTAAACTTTTGAACTAATTCGCTATTCTATAGTAACTTCAAAATGTAGCTCAAAAATATAAATAGATTCATATGAAATTTAGAAGTTGCATCAAATGATGGTATTATTTTGCATTAATTAGAAACCACTCATACTCTACGGTAACTGAAATGCTTGATGTTACTTAAGTTATTTTTACATAAAACTGTGTTCTATAAGAGTGCTCAAGTATTTGCAAATTATTTTCACGCCTGAAAAAAACGTACTGAGTACAATGTAAAGGCATAAAATAACTTTTAATACAATTTCTTGGTAAGTATATGGCATTGATTTTGACATACGAATGAATTTGAAAAGTACTGATTTCTAATTAATTCTTAAAAGCCATTCTGTGTGTTGGAAGTTTTCAAACTTGTCTACTTCGTTAGTGCCCACTACAGAAACCTTTTTATAATTAGTGCTTTTTAAGTGAACGATTACGTGATATGAATACAAAATTCTATCGAATGCAATATTATGATTTTGCACTAATTAAATGTCACTCATACGCCATGATAACCAAATTCCTTGCGTGTCTTCTGTTATATTTATTTTTTTCGTCTGATGCTATCTAAAAGCTACTACTTAATTTTATCTATTATACTGTAAGCTATTAGAAAAATCTGGTTTGATAATTGGTCACAGACTGCTTACAGCTATTTTTAAATAAATAAAAAATTTTGAATGTTGTGTGAATGTTCACGAAAATGATTTGAGATAAAATGCAGGTTTTTTTTTTGCTTTATGTATTAAATTTTTGAAATTTAGAAAAAGATTGACGTTCTTGGAAATCAGAATATTGCGTTGGAAGTGCAAAGCTTGGCGTAAACAAAAGCAGCAATGAATGAAACAATATACTCTTACTATGTGCAAATTGATGGCGAAATTTCTTTCCAAAGTTGCACCGCATACAGTTCTAAGACTTCTGAGGATTGAGTTGACGTTGCTCATACGCCATGATTAGCTAAATTTTTTCTTAAACTTTTTTAGTTGAGTTTTCGAAGCTTCGACATTACTTAAGACTTTTATGCCCAAATACTTAAATATAAGACGTCATGCTCCATGGGAATACAAAAGTTTGCTTAGTGGCCACTCACTATTAACAATTTATTTTTAAGCTAAAAAAATCTTTTCCATGTACTACGATTGCACAAAATAACGTTCTGCAATCGCACGGTTTATCCCATTAAGATAGTCGTTTCTATTTTTTGTTGTTGTTACTGTTGTTGTCGAAGCAGCATTGGTATTTTGTAGTAACAGCAATATTACGGCGTACATGCACGCGCTCGAGCTGGCGGTGCTCTGCAACCCGCCGCCACAACAACCTGCCGACGATATTTCCTTCACTTCTTATTTTTGTCATTAAATATTTTGCTGTTGTTGTTGCTGGTGTTTTTGTTGTTTTGTATATTGAGCGGGTTGTTTGCCTTCAACATGAAATCACTTCAGCAGCCTTCAAGATGGCCAACCGAGGGCCACCCACTGCTTATAAGTATCAAGTAGGTACGCATCCTTTTGAGTAGCGTGTAGGAAACGTTTCAGTCGAACGAACGTCAGTGCACGTCTTAGTTTTAGTGTGTGCGTGTATGTGTCTGTGTCTGTGTAAGTGTGTGCTTTGCTTTTTATGGTATTTAAGCACATTTCGCAGTTAAAATGTTTAGCAACAAATTAATCCTAAAATATTTCAGTGCCGTTTAGATAGTCATCGTATTTGTTTTTAAACTCCTTTTTTTTAGAGTGTATTATTTTGTAAATTATATGTTAACATGCTCAATTTCGGCACATGGTAGGAAAGTCAACATTATAAATTTTGGTTGGGAAACTCTTTTCAGATTAAAATTGCAGTGAATTTTCGTATTTTAATAAAAAAAAAGGTGTTTATGGAGTTTCGTTTTGTCGTAATTCGTGAGATATTAAAAACTGCAAGAGATCTATGTTTCGATTTAAGACTTTTGATGCTTAAGAAGTTATTTTTAAACTAGAATATCAAAATACTGTATTAAAGAGAAAGGTTTCTTAATTGATTTAAATAATCTAAGAGTATTATGGTCTGCTTTCTTTATAAAAATAAATTCTACAGCAATTATTAAATATACTTTCTTATGAGTAGCTTAATTTTTCTTATTTTTCATGGCATATTGACTTTTTTTGATAATCTTCTCTGTTATAACTTCATTCAAGGATTATGCAATACTCGGGTCGAGTAATGAATTTGTCGTTATGTTACTAATACGACCACAATGAAATTAGGTAATTCATCTGTGAACCATTTCAAGTTTAAAGATATGGGTGGGTCACGATAGAGGAAGCATAAGTGAATAGAAATAAAAAAAGCATTGCAAGGAAACTAAAAGGAATCGTAGAAGTAGAAGTTACTTCTTCATAATATTTAATGTTTTTTAGGAAGTTTCAGAAATATCGGAAGAGAAAGAGAATAAAGTGAAGTTATTCCCTAGACATCGCTACCCAACCACCTTCTGCTGCATCTTGCGAAAGCCATACAACTGCAGAGATAGAGGTCTATAGTATCGTCATCCTCCAGGTACGATTGACAAGTTGGAGCCCATATTAGAGCAGTGCTGCCCACATGTATTATTTCCCGTGGTTAATCCTACCAGTAGTCGTAAGTTCTATCTTCCCGGGTGAAAAAGAAACTTCGCTTCTTTTCTAGGGAGTCCTTTCAATTGTAATGTTGCAGGGACACCATAGCGTCTGCGAACCCAAATAAGACTCAACCCATTGTGACATCCTACACAATTGAGTTTTGCCATACATTCGGTATCTTGCTGTCACTACAAGTCCCTAGAGATTTTGTTGATGATCCAGCAAGCCATATTCAAATTGACATGACAAAGATCTCCACAGGGAAAATCTTTGCCATCTCTCCTTTAAAGATCATACTTTGCAAAAATACTGAAACTCTAATCGCTTTTAAGACATTGATTTGGTATTTCGATATTTTTCCTACTAAAGTCAGTGCTTTATTACTATAGAATAAAACTGCGCAATATTTAACTTATTTAGTGTGTAAAATGATTCAAACATGTGTTAAAATTTCACCCACATTACTAGCAAAGACTACAATGCGTGTTCTCATTCATTGTAAAATTTAATTCAAGGTTACACATTGGGTTTAAAGTTTACATTTGAACACCAAAAATGTTCTATAGAACATTTACTATTAGCAACAAAGATAAGAAAAGATAATGACCCCAAGTACTCCTCCAAGATGAATTGATTCTGTGCGGAGAGTTTCGACATTTTGGATTGGCCAGCCCTAAAACCCGACTAAAATCCAATAGAGATCCAGTGGAACGAAGTCAAAGTTGAAATCGCATAGAAAAATTATAGAAACATGAACGATTTTTTTTCTGCCGCACAGAAAGCTTACAAAACTAAATGCCAAAAAATCGTGGAAAACATTGGTTGCAGGTGTGAAACTGTCAGAGGCTACAGCACAAAATATTAATAAGTTTAGTGTGCGCACATACCAAGAAATTAGCAAATGCTATTTAAACACGAATTTTTTTCTATTTATCAGATTGTGCCATTTATGTGTCCAGATTATTTCAGCGTTTTTTTTTTAAATTTTGATCATTTGGTTCTTTTTATTAATGAATTATAGCTGAAATTGTTATTATTAATTAATATGGAGAACAAACCTTTGCAAAAAAAAAACAACCATTTGTTGTTTGTTTATAATATATGTATACGATAATGCACCATAAGAAAGAACATGTAAGAAAAAATGTGCCATTAATATGTCCAGGGCTTTATAAAGATCTCTCTCAAGCTCTCACAACTTGTTTTGCGAAATTTTTTCTATTGCAATGCTTTAAGAAATTTATTATTTTTGGATCATTTCGAAAATTTGATTTTGAAAAAATTCATTTATCGTTTATGGTTTATTTCTCAAGTACAGAGAGATGTGTAATCTGGTTAAATCAGTACGGATTGCTCTCGCACTATCATTGGGCTTAAATGTATGTTTTTGCATCACACCCCACACTAGATAGAACATTCCACTGTTCAACTGTACAACTCCTTCTCAAATTCAAGAAAATTATTCCTTCTCTTCCCAATCTCTCTTACTAATCGCCGTTTCTTAAGGTTAACGTTGTGTATTGCTTTTATAGTGCACCCACACATACATACGTGGTACATCCGTTGAGCATTGGCTCACTTACAGAGGACCTAATTACATCTGTTTGCATTAAAATAAATCAACTTTAATTTATCATATGCAAGTAATGTTACATATTATTGGAGATGTCGAGAAGTAAGATTTCAAATGAAAATAATACGATCTGTTGTTCTAAATGATTAGCTAAACAATATACTGTAATTATTCGATCACTTTAAATAAATTTATTTGTTTTTTAGTTTAAAATTCTTTTTATAACTTGCAAAGGTTAGCGAAGTGCCATACAAATTTTCAATAAGTTCACTGATTACTGCATTTTATTTTTTAAATTTTTATTTAAGATTTCGTAGGAATTTCTTATGAAATACCCAATTTATAATGTCATTGTTTGAATTCTTTTCGTTTATGGCAAATTTGATTGCGATTGAATGTCCTCCAACAATTGCGAAAATGAACAAAAGTTAATTAAGAAATGTTAATCAGCCATTAAATCAGTGCTACTCCTTACTTTTTCTTTACATACAAACACTTCTGGCCTAATAGATTGGATCATGGAAAAATTCTAGGAGCGTTTGCTTTCTTTTTTTACTTCATTTTTTTTTTGACAATTTTGCCAGCAAGAGAGAAAGGAAAAAAGCACAAAGTTTTCTGCCTTGTGATGGGTGCGGCAGAGAAAAAAAAAACTATAAATGCGTGTGATAGAACGAACATGGCACAGGGTTTTAAGTCAACAATATCACAGGACATTGATTGGATTTTTCAATAAATTGATTTTCTACTTAATTCAGTTTTTCATCTTCATTTCGCTTGCTCTCTGTCTACGACCTGCTTGACACAACTTTCATTTATTATGCTGGAAGTCCTTAGCGCGCGTTCGTTTGATTTTATTTCATTTGACCGTTTGATAGTGGCGCAAAGTGGAACAGTTGAATGAAACAAATTTTGTTTTTATTTCTTCGGGTTTTTCATTCTTCGAGATAGCGAAAAATTGCTGTAGATTTTATTTGACTTGTCCCATTGTTCCGTCGAGCAATTACTCACGCTGACAATGAGTGTTGCTGCTTTGCGACGTCAGCTTCAAATGTCAAATGCAATGAAAAAAAATGAGAAGAAATTTAGAAAAATTTTAGCTCGGAAATTAAGCAGATAACAAACGACTGCATCATCTGTCTTACTGGCTTGTGATTCAAGGACACCCAATTCACACACACACACACAGCAAGTGCAACGACGCACAACGACGCATTGCATTGGGGTGTAAGTAATGGCGCTGCCATTGTAGTTGACGCTGCCAAGCTAAAAACGAAAATGTTGGTCCAAATCACTTTTAAACAACATTGCAATTTTAATAACAAGAAGTAATTTACAAGCCATCGCAATGCAAAAGCCATCTTTGCAGCAGCAGCAGCGGCAGCTCAACTTTAGCAAACTCAGCATCAGCAAAAATTGTCCTATGTGGAGTGCTGCTGCTTCTGCTGTTAGTGCAACATTGCAGATTGCTGCTACTTGCCGGTTTTTTTTTTTTTTTGCCGAGTGCTGCCGCTCTCGCTACAGCTCCTGCTTAAGTGTTTTAATTTTACGACGTTGTATGAGCATAAAGTTTATTGCTGGCACAGCGTAGCACAATCATCCACCCATACACTTAGAGCTGCTCGCAGACACAGCGTGTAGATACAGCAACACTTGCACTCTGGCATTCAAAGCAGCAGCAGCCGCCGTTGGTGATTTCGTCACGAGTTTGCTCGTTCTAAAATTACAGGGATTTTGTAAATTTGGCATTCCAGCTGTTACAATGGTGCTTGCTTGTTTTGCTTCCCACTACTATTTGGTTTAATGCTTGTGAGCCATGGTCCATGACATCCAAAAAAATGTTGCTCCCATTCGTCGTCGTCGTCGTCGTCGTCGTCGCTTGGCATCTTATCGTTGTTATCTCATCTATTGAGCAACATTGCTATCTCGTAAATTTAACATTAGTCCGGGCATAGTAATTTCATTTTGAAGAACTTTTTGCATTTCTAAGTGTTAAATTACAAATTTTGTGGAAGGAGTGCTTAGTCCTTTTTGGGCTGAGGCGTAAAATTAATAAGTAAAACTAGAATGTTTCCGTCTTAAAAATTAACTTTTTTTTTAATGCAAATTGTAACAACAAAAAAATAGTCCTTTTTTCAATAAATTTTCGGAAGGACCTTTTTTTAGATGTTAAATTTCTAAATATGAACTCTTTAAAAGAAAAACAGATGCAGCTTTTCAAATTTAATACCAAACGCTGCCGCTTATACCAACAGCAGCAACATCTCACGTGTAAAGTCATGAAATTGGGGGATTAATTACTTGGACCGTGACCAAAGTGAGTATGCACTGATTCAACGTTCTAATCCCTTGTTATTATGACGTACATTACTTGACAACTAGGTACGTAGGTGGTTAGAGTGAAGGAACGTGGTTCTCGACACAAAGCGTGAGTGACAAATAAAGGACGAAGTTGTTGCTTAGATGAGAGCGGAAGTGGCAACATGATAGAGGAATGCAGGCAACTCTAAAGGGGATAAATAAATTTTGGGTTCTCAAAGAAACCCTTATGAATAGCATACGTTTTCTAGAAACGCAAAAAGAAAAAAAAGTTAAAATCCACTTTTATTAGTGTCTAAGTATATGGCACGCATTAGTTTGGCTTTCTTCTCAGAAGGACATAAATTCTTATTTGCACAAAAGGAAAATGTGATAGTTTGCCATAATTTGTACAACAACATTTGGGTTGATACTGGATATTGCATTATTGGAAGCTCAAAGTGTTGTAAAAAATTGCCGAAAAAATGTTCTTAAAATGAAAATTTGACATTGGTTCGTTGAGTCTACTTGATGTTGATTTTGATGAATGGCTGGATATGGAAATGAAAATAGAGACCACGAGCATGTTTACATTTCAAAAGCATTGAATCGTACGAATATGTGCTATGAAATTATCCCTTGTCAAAAGAAACGTTTTTTTTCCTCATTTTACATTAATTCTTGTAGACTTTTGTTGGAATAGCTAAGGTGTTACAAAAAAAAAAAATGTATTGAATATGAATGACGAAAATTCCAAATCAATTTTAAAATGTGTTATGCTTATGCTTATGCTTATGCTTATGCTTATGCTTATGCTTATGCTTATGCTTATGCTTATGCTTATGCTTATGCTTATGCTTATGCTTATGCTTATGCTTATGCTTATGCTTATGCTTATGCTTATGCTTATGCTTATGCTTATGCTTATGCTTATGCTTATGCTTATGCTTATGCTTATGCTTATGCTTATGCTTATGCTTATGCTTATGCTTATGCTTATGCTTATGCTTATGCTTATGCTTATGCTTATGCTTATGCTTATGCTTATGCTTATGCTTATGCTTATGCTTATGCTTATGCTTATGCTTATGCTTATGCTTATGCTTATGCTTATGCTTATGCTTATGCTTATGCTTATGCTTATGCTTATGCTTATGCTTATGCTTATGCTTATGCTTATGCTTATGCTTATGCTTATGCTTATGCTTATGCTTATGCTTATGCTTATGCTTATGCTTATGCTTATGCTTATGCTTATGCTTATGCTTATGCTTATGCTTATGCTTATGCTTATGCTTATGCTTATGCTTATGCTTATGCTTATGCTTATGCTTATGCTTATGCTTATGCTTATGCTTATGCTTATGCTTATGCTTATGCTTATGCTTATGCTTATGCTTATGCTTATGCTTATGCTTATGCTTATGCTTATGCTTATGCTTATGCTTATGCTTATGCTTATGCTTATGCTTATGCTTATGCTTATGCTTATGCTTATGCTTATGCTTATGCTTATGCTTATGCTTATGCTTATGCTTATGCTTATGCTTATGCTTATGCTTATGCTTATGCTTATGCTTATGCTTATGCTTATGCTTATGCTTATGCTTATGCTTATGCTTATGCTTATGCTTATGCTTATGCTTATGCTTATGCTTATGCTTATGCTTATGCTTATGCTTATGCTTATGCTTATGCTTATGCTTATGCTTATGCTTATGCTTATGCTTATGCTTATGCTTATGCTTATGCTTATGCTTATGCTTATGCTTATGCTTATGCTTATGCTTATGCTTATGCTTATGCTTATGCTTATGCTTATGCTTATGCTTATGCTTGTGCTTGTGTTTGTGATAGTGCTAAGGCATCGCTTTTTCTTTCTATGGCCAATGTTAACGTCATTGCTAATGCAAATCCTATACTATTTCTTATTCTGATTCTAAGATCAATATGCTGATTCCAATTTTTCAAAACACCCCAAATTGACAAAGCGCTGCAAAACAACTTGTCTCACATAAATCATCAAGCATTTGGCAGCACAACAAAGAATTACGAAATTTCTTAAAAGGGGGTAGGGCGGCTGCATATCGTTGTGTGTGCTACACATACACAAGCAAATAAAAACGTATGAAAATACGGTGTTGAGTTTTAGCAATGGAATTCGGGTCACATCTCAGCTCGATTTCCAAGTGGCCAATTCGTTACTCAAATAACTCGGCTCGTTATTGAATTGAATTGTATGCAAATACGAGAAACGACAACTCTTGTGCTGCGTCTCAAATGTAACCTGAAGCTGAAATTGAAGCGGAAACTTCTTGTGCGTCGTGTGTAAACATAGCCAACATAACAGGGTGGGGCAAACAAAAAAAAAATCTTCAGTTTCATTTTTTGTGTCCAGTTTTGTTTTGAAAATGGATTTTCTTTCATCGCTCGCATTGGTTGTTAAGGGACCCTTTTTTTACAAATGGTCATATGAGGATTTTTTATGTAATTGCAGCTGCTACTGCGAACGAAAATACAGGCGTTACACCTGCCCTTATCCTAAAAAAGTGAGAAGAAAAAAAAAACATTTTTGCACCTTTTTTATAAATTTGTAAAAATTCACTTAAGCGCCCTTTATTTCATCAGAGAGAGTGCCTTCGTTTGGTGTTGTTATTGTTTTCTTGTCTTCGTTGTTGTGTTTGTTCTGCCATTTAAGCCATTTGTTTACTTTTGTTGTTGTTGTTGTTTCTGTTGTTGTTTTGGCACATGCAAAGATTTGTCACCGTGAATAAGTTGTGCGATTTGTAATAATTTCAACAAACAAATGTCGTTTCTAATGCGTAACAAGGATGTTGGCCGTTTATGACACCCACATGCTAATGCACACACACACACACACACAGTCAGACTCACGCACTTTTATTTACACACATGCACACGCAAAGTTATTTTTCAAAAAAAAAAAATAAAAAACTTTTTAAATTTTTGGGAGCATTTTCACTCACATAAGTAAGCTGGAGTAGTCTCAAATTGAATAGCTGAAGAAAGATTTCAAAGCCCAAGATTCCTAAACGAACAAAACTTTTGCCAGTAAAATTATGCTCGAATTTCCTCACTTCTTGAGTCGAAATGTTAATTTTCGTGCTTTAGGTCGTTTTAATTATTGGGCTGAAACTTCTGGTTGTTAAGTCTTAAGATTTCAGTCTTTTGAGAGTACTGAATCTGGGACAATTTGTCCAAAACTTTTTATTTTAATGTGACTTATAAGTCGTATAAGACTTTTCAGTCGAATGCAACTCTTTGGCCATTGTGATGTCAAAAATTACATTTTAGTTTTGTACGACTTCATTTTATTGCGATTTTGTAATCATTTGGTATTTGTAGTGCTATCAACTTTTTATTCCTTTTAGTAATTTTTCAATCTCAGTTCAGTTTCAGTTCAATGCGTTATTTCAGCACTATCCGAATTTTCAGTTATTTATGACATTAAAGTCTTTCAACAATTTTTTAATCATATTGTAAGCGACTTTGAAACCTTGTGGAACTATATAGTGAGGCCTTTCAGTCAAATTCTTTTTGAAAAATTTTAGAACCATGAGACTTTTTAGTCTCAAGCGATAATTTAATTTAATGCGACCATTAAGCGACTTCCTATGCAACTCTTAAGTTCTTATACGACTTAGCGATTTTTGAACCTGATGTTTTCAGACGTAGTAGACTTTTTAGTCGCATGAGATTTTTCATTCTTTGGCGATTTTTTAGTTCCTTAAGTCGTATGTGACTTTTAGTTCTATTCAACTTTTAGGCCTATGCAACTTTCAAGTTCATATCCAACTTATCAATCTAATTTGAATTTGGAGTCTTATGCAACTTTTTAGTCTGTAATGAGAATTTTAGTTTAAGTTTTTGAGTTTTTTGCAACATTTAAATTGTATCCGACTTTTTGGTCATTCATGATTCTAAAGTCTTTTAACAATTTTTTTAATTATGTACGAATACATCGTCGTTACTGACCTTTTAGTCTTGTGGAACTTTTAAATTGTGACAAGTTCTACGAGACTTTAATGTCGAATAATATTTCTCAGTTTCATGCTTCTTTTTATGTAATTTCACTATTATAACACTTTTAGTCTCGTGTGATTATTCATTTTGAACTCTTTAAGCAAATTTTTAGTCCTATGCAACTTTCTAGTTCTTAAGCAACTCAGACATCGTAGAATGTTAAGTCGCATGAGATTTTTCATTCTTACCTGATTTTTGAGTTTTTCAAAATTGAAAGTCGAAATCGGCTTTTTAATCCGATGCGGCTTTTGAGGTCTTTGGATCTAATATGATTTTTGAGCCATTTGTGCCTTTTAAGTCTCATGCGAACTATAGATTTAAAGGGACTGTTTTTTTTGATATACATAATATTTTTTGCTACTCTTAAGTTGTATCCAACTATTCGGTCGCTTAGAGTTTTTTCGTCTCATAGGACTACTTAGTCTTATATTGAATTACTAGTTTCTTTCCGGTTTATTTTAAGAAAAACTGACGCGAATGAATATAAAAGAGTATAGGGATTTTTTTACGAGCTTTTAATAGCCTTAATCGAAATTTCCAGTTGGGTATATGAAAAGATCTACACAAACGCATGTGTATGTGAAAAAGCTTACGTAAGGTAACATAGTATATGCTTGTTAGCGAAAAACGCACATTAGTACATATGAAAAATAATATCATATTTGCGTATTTTTCAACCTAAAAAAACTTGCTCTACATACAACGACTCGCCCCCATCCAACAGCGAAAAAAACTTCCCCATTCAAAACAAAAAAAAAAAAAACGAAAAACGTATTAATTCAATTCAGGAATTATTTAATAGGATTTTACTGGCTGGCTGAAATTATTTATGCAAAAAGTGTAAAAATTAGATGAACAAAATCTCCATCATCTGTTGCCTAAAAGTTGCGTCATAAATCCTTTTTTCGTCGAAAGTGTAGCTGAATCTGTGTAGCAATAGCGAGCGCCACTTTGTAATTGTAATTATTATGAGATAATGGAATGAAGACCCGCCACAACCCGTCCTCCCCGCTACAGAACATCATCATCAGCAGCAGCGTGCTTGCTTGTTTTTACAAAAATTTCCTTGTTGTTTTAGTATGTCCTTGTATCCACACAACCCATTCCACGACGCCGCGCTTTGTTGATTAGATGTCGTTGATTTTTGTGCGCAAAAATGAAATGATGGCGTAAAGCAAAATTTAAAATTCACTCATTAAATATTAAATGGAATTGTGAGACATTTCATCCTGGTGGCCGCCCTGCCTCTTGTTGTTTCCCATGCCATTGTTGTATACTATACCTTTAAGCAGCAGCAGCAGCAGAGGCTGGCTGAAGAAACAACGACAATGACAACCTGTATAAAAGGGTTGTTCAGTGCTGTGCCTGTGCCTTCTGTAGACGCACACCATTTTCGTAGCAGTTCTTGAGGGTGCGGTAGCAGGGCAGACTGAGTGCCGGCGCCGGAGTTTGGAAATGATGATGGCGTGTAATACAATTTTTGACAGATTTAAAATTATGCGTTTGGTGATGAATAATTCACGACAAAGTGTTAAATTGATTTTCCCCTTCAAGGGCTTTGATCAAAAAAAAAAAAAAATTTCGTAGGAAAAGCAAAAATTATTAAGGAAAGTGCCTCGTCGTCGTCGTCTTTGGTTAAAACGCTTTTATTAAGTTGAATTCTTTTCTGTTTTTTTTGTTCTCTGGTTTGATAAATTGCACCTTATAAATTTATATTTATAACATTATGTCATATTTGTTTGCCTTCTCTTGTCGGAGTCATAATTCTTCATTTAATTTTTAAGAGGTTTAAGTCAAAACAAACATTTTCCATTTAGACATTACGAGTCAAATTTTACAGCATAAGATGGTTTTTGCTATGAAGATTTTTGCCTTGCTGAAGTTGGAATGTGTTTGCATGCGAAAAATGGGCATTTTCTTTCGTTGAATTACTGTCGTAAAAGTTATTTATTTTTGTATTTTTTTTAAGTTAAACTATTGCCCTTCAAAATTGCTGCAGCCGAAAGTTTTTTAACAAAAATCCAGTAGAGGTGTCCTTAAAGGATTTGATATCTTAATCTGTTTCTGAATTTTTTTCAGCATATGAAAGTTACAAATTTTCTTTACCTTAAAACGCTGATGGCTATCATTGATCAAGAAGGATAAGCTTATTACTTTTTCAACTTCCGAATTGAAACCCGTTGCAATGTACTGTAGTGAGGCGCTTAAAAATAATGATTTGCCATTTCCCCAGTTGGTATGCGACATATTTGAAATGTGAAACCTTTTTATATACAACATGTAACATTGGGCTTTAAGTTAGCGTTATAGCGCCAAAATATTCCTTTTGAACAAAATGTAACACAATAGTATCGCAATAACTTACTTAACCCGCGGCACCACTTCAATTTTATAATAATCCTGCACATTGTGGTCTTTCACGATCCCACGTTGAAACAAAATTTATAAAAAACCCAATTTTCAATTCCAGGCTTCACAACTTTAGAAATTCAATGATTATTAAGGATATATTTTTAAAAATATTTGTGCTACATGTTCGAAAAATGATTTAAAATTTCCGTGGGTTCGTTCACGACCTAATAGTGCCGCTAAGGGTTAAATTTGCAAAAGGTTATGTGTTTAAGACAATAAGGGACATATTTTCACATGTAGAGCCTTTAATATGTTCAGAAAAGTAGTATTATATCGGGTGTTTTCTTTAAGAGTGTTGCACTTTCCAGTAGGCATTGAACGTCAAAATATTTCACCAAATCTGGAAACATTGAAGTCATTTATGTTTTTTATGGCAATAAAATTTTCCATTTCATTGTGGAGAGGCTAAACTCACAAAAATGCTTGCAAATTGTGCAATGTTCTTTCAAAAATAGTTCTCATGTTCAAGCTTAAAAACCGTTTCGGTCGACGTAATTCAAATTATTGAGCAAACCATGAGTAGACTTCAGTTCTCATATGCGCTTTTTGATAATAATCATACACCTAGACAACAAAAAATGAGTGCGAAAGAGAATAACGTAACCGTTGATTGTAATTATGTTCTCTTACAGCTATAGCTAGTGAAACATAGTCCAGTTAAAATCTTAGCAGAACAACTATTCAATGCCCAAGGAAAGAATAGGATGCAAACAAACAAAATATTTAACAAAAAAAATTGGGAGATTTCAAGATTGCATGAGATAATTCCATGGTTTTGTATTAATCAGCATTGGCCAGCATTAAAAGAGATGTGCTAAGTATCAGAAATTATTTCGTGACTCAAACCGTTTCACAAAAGAGTATAAGTTCTTATAATTATATAAGACAAATATCAAAGAACTGAGATTGGCATGTTATTTGCGCAAACAGAAACAAGCCTACAAACACAATAAACAATACAAACATCGCAAGTTAAAAAGTTTGTCTGATTGCGTTTTGTTTTTGTTTTTTCCATGGTGTAATTTTAAAAGGTGAATTGATTACGGAGAGTTATGCGTTCTGAAATTGAAGCCATTTTGGGAGTTAATCGAATTCTCGATGTAATTGGCGTTTTTGACTTTTTCTTTTAAGTCTTTTCGACGATATTGACAACTTCAAAACTTTGTAAGTTTTCTATATCTAGAGTTCTGATTAGTTCTACCTTTCAGTTGGTTAATTTTCTTAAATGTTTTTAAATGAAATGTATATGTTTTAAACATGTTGTTACACGTTGATGTTTTATTTTTAGTTCCCCATAAAGGCAAATAATAAAAGTTCTTAAGCATAAGACCATTAGGAACATTTTTATTACACTTTGTTGCAATATCGAATAAGCACCGTTGGTCACAGTCTGGCATCTCGTAAATTTCAAAGTTGGAATGGGAAATTTAAAAAAAAAAATATTTGGCAAAAAATCAGAATGACGCTTGTTTTTTATGACTTTTTGCTACACCTCTATATGTTGTCATACCATATGCACACACACACTAATAAACAACACATATACATACGTACGCATTTTCACACACTCGCAGCAACAACATGAAGGCTCTCAATTTATTTATGCATAACAATAATGAATATTATACAACAAGACCGAAAATGTAATTCTGTGTAATTAATTATTAATTTATGCGCATATATTTGAAGCTCTGAAATGCTTCCTCTTGCTGCTTTTGTTGTTGTTGTTAATAAATGTTGTTGTTGTTGTTGTTGTTGCTGCTGCTGTTACTGCTTTTGTAGTTGTTACCCCTTATATGCATGTAACACGTTAAGTTTTGTGCTTGTTACAGCACAATTGCACGATCAAAGGCTGCCTCCAACGACTTCCCTACTGGGTATACAAGGCAGGAAGGATGCTGCTCACTGTTGTTGTTGTTGTAGTTGTTCTAATGTTATGTTGAATTGTCATTAAAATTGTCGTCCATGAGTTTGACATAAAATATAGGCAATGCTGGAGAATATGAGCGGGAGGCGGGAATTGTCCGTGGGCGGCAAACATTTTATGATGCTACCAAATGACAACTATGTATGTATGTATGCATGTGTGTTAATGTTTGTGTGCGTAAGTGTTCCTATTACTGTTTGCCACTTTTGGTATTATGTTGTTGTTGTAGCTGTTGCTATAAACTGCTTACGTAAGAACAACATGAGTAGCACAGATTATAGACATTTGAGCCACGTACTCGCATTTGTTGGGTTAACAGGAATAACTAATGAAATGCAATCAACAAAAATATGTCAAGTTATTACAATCAATAGGGTTTTGGAAATCATCGACTTATGTAACGACGTACGTACATATAGCAACATTAACTGCACGACACCTGCATCAACCTGATTCGGCTAGAAAATGTCGTATTGTCAATAAAATTGGCTTGATGTTGCATTAAAATGTTACCGCAGCTGTTTGGTGTTGGCTCTTTGATTACTTCGCTGAATGCGTAGATTATTGCGTTAACGTAACAGTAGCTTAACAGATGTCCTCTGCATATACTACGTAACTGACATTATTCAGGAGTTTTTAAGCTATATAACATTTATAAGGTAAATCATTTTGAGTTCTGTTTTTTAATAGTTTTCAGAAATAAGAAAAAAAAACAATTTTTTGGCAAATCAGTTGCGAATTCGAATGATGGAAGTGACAGACAGTATATTGTAAGATAATAAGTCTGTGATTAATTTATTTCGTTTTGTGCCAATAGCAGATCCCGATGAAGCAAATCGAACCGCAAGCAAAAAGCTCTCAGAGCTCGTTTTCAACAAATACCAGTAATTTTTCAACAAAAAATCGTAATGTGGTTGATGATAACACTACTCAACAAAATTAACTTTTTTTTTTGTTGCCCTGGATGTCTCTGCGGATTTCTATAGTTTCAAGCTCACAGTTTACGATTATATTCATGAAAGTGCTGGATTGGCTTTAGTTTTTATGATATTGAGGTATTTATCTCTCATATATAAACATCTCGTGTCACAGTGTTTGTTACCGAACTCCTCCGAAACGGCTTAACTGATTTTTCTGAAATTTTGTGTGTATATTTGGTAGGTTTGAGAATAGCTTGCAGGCTGTAAAAATTTTAATAAGAGTGCATATTAAGGGTGGCCCTCATAAAAAATTATTATTAAAATAGCATTTTCAGAAAGACTACTACATCGTTTCCAATGGAATTTACACCACGTGTTGTTTATATTATAAAAGACACGTGCTGTAAGTTCCATATATATCGATTAACCTGTCTTCGTAAAAATGCTATTTTAAAAATATTTTTGTATGAGGGCTACCCTAAATATGCACACTTAATAAAAGTTTTATAGACTCAACTATGTCTCTATATATAAAAGACACGGGGTGTAAATTCCATTTGAATCGATGAAGTGGTCTTTGTGAAAATGCGATCTTAAAAATATTTTGGTATGAGGACCACCCTAAATATGTTCCCTAAATAAAAGTTTTATAGCCTACGAGCTATTCTCAGACCTACCAAATATACACACAAAGTTTCATAAAAATCAGTCAAGGCGTTTCGGAGGAGTTCGGTAACAAACACTGTGACACGAGATTTTTATATATGAGAGATAAATACCTCAATATCATTAAAACTAGAGCCAATCCAGCACTTTCATGAATATATTCGTAAATTGTGAGCTTGAAACTATAGAAATCCGCAGAGACATCCAGGGCAACAAAACCACTGTTGACTAGTGTAATTGTTTTATATAAATGATAAAAATTAAAATTAATTTCCTAGACAATATCTGATTTGTTCTGACTCGGAAAGTGTCTTAAGGATATACTAAGTTCTCATTATAAATTATTATGAATAGAGCTGTTGAGCCTATAAAGTTGCATAGCTTTATAGAAATCAAGATGAAAGTTGGCAACGGGAGCTTACTTGCATATACTATAAACCGGGTCGATTTATATGAAGCAAAATAAAGTCAATCAAACACCGACTCAAAAGTTAGAAGGGCACTTAAAAACGATAACTGCGTCATTTTTTTTTTCGTTCCAAGAAAAACCAATAATTCTGATTCTGATTCTCCTGAAGATTCTTTTTGGATAAAAAAAAACGTGATTTTTGCTCTTAATTTTTATTTTTTCACCTGAATTTGGGGGCGTTCAAGTATTACGTAACGCAATTAGGGGGAGGGGGGCTCTTGCAAAACGTTACGATGCGTTACGGGGGAGGGGGGTTCGAACAACGCGTTACATAACATTGTTTTTGAAGTGAAACTACTTTAGCGGGTGGTTATTTGAAATTAGGTGTGTATAATGAAACTCTACACTTTCTTAATGTGTATGTTTATTGAATAGCTACAGCCAAAACATTTTATTAAAATGATAAAAGTTGACGGGACCTAGATAAGCTACAGAAATAAATGATACATCAACGAGCAGAATGTCCTTAAACTATCATCTTCGAGATTGGTTAACGAAAACCTGAGATATAAGCGTGGAAAGATTTCCTATTTTTATCATTTATTGCTGTAGCTGTTCTAGATCCCATCAACTTTTATCATTTTAATAAAATATTTTCGTCTCATTTTTCGCCATTTTAACATATTTTAAACTTAAGTAAATGTTTATTTCATTATGTGTGATTTTTTATTTAATAACAATATGAACAAGTTAAGGTGTTATCTTCAGCCAGGCCGAAACTCACATACCCTACGCTGCACTGAAAGAACATATATTTCAATAAATGTTAAAAAGACGTTGAAGAGGTTGCATGATTCGAAAAAAATGTGAAGTGTTTAAAAGGTTAACAGAGGTTGAAAAATGTCGAAAAAGCCGTTAATATACAGTGGCTTACAGCTTATTTCATGCAGTGCCAGTTTTTAAGTTTGTACCGCTGTAATTTCCAAACTAAGTAGAATATTGAAAAAAACTGAACGCCATATTTTGTAATGTTATCTTAAGTCAAATTTTTATCCTTTATTTTTTTTTTAAACATTTTTTTGTGTAACTTATGAACTAAAATATAAGAAAAGTGCTAAATTCTATGTCACAGCTTATTTCATGCACCTTCAATATATTAAATTTATGCGTACTAATATTGAATTAAATTACCATCTAGTACTTGGTGTGGTACCCCTTCGCTTTTAGCAGAGAATTAAGACGACTTGGCATGGATTCCACAAGCTTTTGGGTTGTCTCTTGTGTTATTTTGTTCCATTCTTCCAAAAGTGCCCTTTTCAGCCCATCTTTGTTGAAAATTTGATGTTTCCGGATGTTTATTTCCAACATTGCCCACAAATTCTCAATAACATTCATGTCCGGAATTTGAGCGGGTGGCGTCATCAAATGCGGACAGTTCCATATCAGCCAAGACTGCACGATTGTCGATTTGTGCTTAGGATCATTATCCTGATAGAATTGGAAATCTTGGCGTATTCCGAGTTTTTCTGCGCTTTGGAGCAAGTTTTTTTTTAAAATGCTTAGGTACATCGTTTTGTCCATGTTTCCCTCAATGAACTCCAAATTTCCTACTCCTGCTGCAGACATACAGGCCCACACCATAACGCTTCCTCCACCATGCTTCACAGTAGGCGTCAAGTTTTCTTTGTTCAGCTCTGTGTTCGCTTTCCGCCACATGTAGGTCATGCCGTCAGAGCCGAAAATGTTAAACTTCGACTCGTCCGCAAATATAACAGAATTCCAGAAGTCCGAATTCTTTTGTGCGTGCTCTTTAGCGAAGGCAACTCGACATAGCTGGTTTTTTTTGTTGATAAATGGTTTTTTCCTAGCGACTCGACCATTAAAGTCGTGGTTTCGGAGCACTCGGCGGACAATTTCTGCACTACAGGTTTTGCCCAGTCCTTGATCTAGTTCTGTGACCAACTTCGGAGCCGATAACTTCGGGTTATCCTTTATTTTTCGAACAATATATCGTTCGTCAGCCGCATTGAAAATTTTATTGGGCGCGTTTCTACCTTTATTCTGCACCCGGTTTCATGCACTTAACGTTCAATGATACTTTGTACAGTCGCTGGACTCAAGTTCACTATATTAGCAATTTTTCGTTGCGATTCACCGTTTTTAAAATTGTGTATGACCACTTCTCTTTGCTCAATTGTAGTACGGCGACCCATTTTCGCTGAATGATCGACTACACCCTGACATATGCAAGATCACACTAAAATTTTCCTTCAACTGATTGCGTACATCACAAAAAGTACATACAAGGAAAAATTACCGTTACTCGGCGCAATATATGTTGGCACGAAAGCGAAATGAAGCGTCTGCATGAAATAAGCTGTGACTTAAAATTACGCACTATTCTTACATTTTAGTTCATAAGTTACACAAAAAAATTATTAAAAAAAAAATAAAGGGTAAAAATTTAACTTAGAAGAATATTTCAAAATATGGCGTTTAGTTTTTTTCAATATTCTACTTAGTTTGGAAATTACAACTGTACAAACTCAAAAACTGGCACTGCATGAAATAAGCTGTGAGCCACTGTATGCAAAATGTTAAAAAATGTTGAGAGAGGTTGAAAAAACTCCAAGTCGATCAAAAAGTCGAACAAATAAAGGACAAAGAAATTTCATCACAATGTCTTGCAGGGTTTACGAGATATGGTGGTATAAAGGTTAAAATTAAGGGCTGTGCCACGGGAATCTTTGGAAATTTGAAACCTAGCTTAATCCTAATTTAGTCAACATGTACACCAAATCACCAAGTTTCATCAAAATCGCTGCATTTTTTTTAAAATGGGATTGTGCAAATATACATAGAGTATGGGCGGTTGGCGTGTCCATAAACCGATTTCATCCATTTTTAATAGTAAGATGCCTGCAAGACGCTGATCAAGAATATATGTACTTTTCCATAACTCCCACGCCCCCTTCTATATGTTACAAACGAAATGACAAAATAAATATACCCTCGGTGTAGGGTATAATAAAGAAAATAAACATCGCATGTATTTCCGGTACTTTTCGCAACATAATTGTGACTTTTATAGTAGGTAAATATGGTCACTTGGGTGTTACGTAACGTTTAAGAGGGAGGGGGGTAAAGGAAAACGTTACGGTGCGTTACATGGGGGGAGGGGGGGGTCAAAAATCTTCAAAAATTGCGTTACGTAATACTTGAACGCCCCCTTTGCCTGAAAAATAAAGATTGCACTCTTGCAAAAAATTTAAAATTGGTTTTCTGTTATGAATAATATTTAGTGCCAAAATTCGATTTTTCCATATAAAAAAAGGTGAAAGAATCGAATTTTGGGACTGAATATTATCTATAATAGAAAAAAAAGAAATAAACGGCGGGTTGCACTCCGGGAGTGCCGACAGAAGTGAAAACAAATCGTTTAATGGCAAGTTAGTGTGTTAGTTGGTATGTGTGCGTTTTCTTTTTATATGGCAATGCAATGGAAGACAAAAACGGAATATGTATTCAAATTTTACTCTCGCTCTCATTCTCAATTTGTCAACGCAACAACGCGGACTTTGAAAGAAACAAACATGAAAGCATAACAATCGTTGAATGAGAATGGAATGTGTCAGTTAGTGTGTCTGCTTTGCTTTTTGTCTTCCACTTGGAATATTTATTTAAAAGAAACAATAGAACATTACAATTTTACTATCGCATTCATGACGGGGAATCCCGATGACGGGCGGTGTCGCGAGTTTATACTTTTTTCCTCAGCCGCACAACGTGCCATTAGAAGTTTTCACTTCAAAAATTAAAACATTTAACTTAAAATTTTTTGTAAAAATACAATCTATGCTTCTCAAGTAAATTTGGGTATCCATTCTGTGAAGGAATAAAAGTTACCAGCAAAAAACACGATTTTTTTAGCCAAAAAGGATCTTCAGAGAATTGGTTTTTCTCGGAATGAAAAAAAAAAAATATGATGCAGATATCGTTTTTCAGGGTCCTTCTTTCTTTTGAGACGGTGTTTGGATGAACCTAAATTTCGACCCGGTCTAATATACTATTTCCACAATTAACTTTTAAACTAGTTTTTTAGTTGGTTGCTTACCATTTGTAAAGTGTGCAAAAATGTACATCCTTACAGACCACAAAGCCTAAGTCATACTCCCCACAATAATCGTTGTTGTTTGTCATTATTTGAAACCAATTTTATTGAAAATCTATTGCCTGCATTATACTTAAATGTCCGATATAATTCCGAAAGATTTTTGATAGTCCAGGAAATTTTACGTAAACTTGAGCAAAACTAGCTGAGGCATTTTAATTCAACTTCCTCTTACACCCAAAATAACAAAATTTATAAAATCTTCCTTTCTTCATTTGGTATTTCTAACTTCTTTTAAAAATATGTTCATATCTTATAGTAACTTTTTTAGTATGCACCTAAAAATGAACTACCTTTTAAAACTTAACATGCCTTAGAAATCGAAACTTTCTACTGCATGACCAAATGATTGTAACAAACCCATCAGACATTTTCAAATAATTATTATTATATTATAAATGTAGTCATTATTTTTTCGATTAAGTTCGCAATATCTATGATCCTTCGAAGGATTATAAGAACGTTGCAGAAATTGCCTAACAAATTGCGCAGTAATCAATTGACTGAAATGAAGGCCATAAAGTTGTGCTAATGAGGCAAAGTGCTGAAGTGGCTACGGTAAGAGTAACATAACTCATTAGGACAAAACGTAGTAAGGACCTTGTCATATACAAAATAACGCTTGAGCAATTTTGACAAATTATCAGAAATTAACAATGACACACACACTTGCATGATATGTTGGTATAAGTTAGAAATTTGTAGATTAATTTGAAGATTTGACATACATAGTTGAGGAACTTTATCTAAGAAATACAATTTATAGTTTCGTTAAAAATTAAAAACCTATCACTCGCTCTACGAGGGGCTTAGGCATTTAACTACCTTTGCTGTCTTCATTGTCATCGCTTAAGCTACGGCTGCCAAAATTAGAACTACAGCAAGGATGATTAGGAGTAAATCAAATGTTTCGTCATTAGCGTCCATTTGCCATTGCCACTTCTTTTTTTGCTTCATTTTCTTTTTTGATTCTTTTGAATGGATGAAAGAAATCCGTGTGTAGTGGTTCAAGCAATCCGTGTCGGTTGAATGAATGTTCGGTTATGTAGCGCTTTTGGTAACATCGACAGTGGTGCTGTTGTTGGTGAGGGTAGCGGCGTGCTATTTTTGCTAAATTAGAACATTCATTAATCAACATCAAAACCACTTTTCGACCCACGAAATGTTAGTGAAACACGCACACAGCACGCAGCGCGCGCACACACACACACGTACAAACGTTGTAGAACAGACAAAAACCATCTAACCCAATGATGTTGTAGCTGGCAACCAACAACAACAACTATCGTCGTTGGCGGCACACGCCAACAATTCATTGTAGCGCAACTTGGACTCATCAACGCAATGGCAATCGGATTCGGCACAATTTTCTGTTTCGACCTAAAAATAATCGAAAAGTTGTAGAAGAAGAAGAAGAACAAAAGAAAAGAAACGAAAAAAAAAAGTTCAGCACATGAATCCATAACACACACAAAGGCAGCACGCAATAACCACTAACAAATCGTTAAGTAGTGACCCATTTCGTTGGCCATATGGGAAGAAGATGGAACATATGTTTGTACGAATACGAATGTGGCTTTTGTGCATTATAATGGAATGCATATGAAAATGAGAAATTTTTAGGCAAAAAAACTGCGAACAGCCAAAAATGACGCTGTAGATTACAACCCAGTTGGAAAGTACTTACGTGTGGAGGAAGTTTTTGGTTTTTTTTTTGTGAAAAGTGGACTCTGAAAGTTAAATATCATGTGACTACTATTCGATTGCTATGGAGAGGTTAACCATTTTGAGAAATACACTTAATAGTGTTTAAATTTTAAACTTTTATGCTTTTATATTTTCAACTTCTATCGAATTTTTCAACATGCAGTATATGGAATGACTTAATACTTAAGGTCGTTCGCTATAACGAAACTTTTCGTTATATCGAAAGGTTTTTAGAATTTTCATTAAAATTTTAATGGAAAAAAGAGTTTGTCTTTAACACCTGTAGATGTTTTTATTTCAAATTTAATTCAATTCAGCCTATAATCAAAGAGGTTCCAGAAAAAAATTCGGCTTGTAAGAAAAACTAACATTAAAGAGCATATCATTTGAAAGGACGTAAGAAGTGCTTTTATGAAATGTAAGTACAAATTTATGTTATTATTTAGAAAAGCTAGGGTTTTTTTTTAAAAAAAAAAGTTGGTCAGAAACTCAGAAAATTATTATGTCTCGAAAACTTTACGTACCACGAATCATTAAATTACCTTTCATATGACATTCATATTTTCATTCAGAGATTCCCAACTCATATCGGTTTTTTTTTAGAAAAGTTATCTTTTATTTTTTTTTTGTGATTTTTATTTATCTCCCTGACTTCCGACGGCCATATCTCAACTTTTGAGAAAATTTTTACTAAACAAGACCCCTATTTGCTCAAACAACAAAAAATGGAGAGGGGCTCTTAAAGTATACCTTTGTCCAACTTTGTTACCAGTCAACTCTTTCAAATAGGTATGACAGACGTTTTCGGCAGAGTAAATGTTGTCATACCATGTTTTTCTGAAAGAGCATATTCAAAAAATTCTCTAATTGATATCAATTTTCGCGATTATAATCATAATAAGAGACAATTACAGTCGCAAAATTAAGTTAAAACCTGTTTTTTAACCAAAATCCAAGATACAGAGTGACCCCGTAAAAATAAAGAAAAACTTGCATTAAATTATGAGAAAATTTTAAAAAATAGATGACCCTGCGTTATTGACACAAAATATTATGGAGACAGTGAACAAAAGGAATAATAAAAAAACTCGAAAATACGAGGCAACGTGGCGAAGTGGTTGGGACTGTGAACTCATAGCTCTAAGTGCGTGAGTTCAATATTCGTAAATGAAAATGTTTTTTTTTTTATTGATATCAATGAAAATAAATGTTACTTTAGAAACGGGTTGTAAATATTTAAAAGCACGTTGTCCTGCTTTTAAATTCAAAACGTGCTTATAGAAAAATAGCATATTTTCTGACGAGAATCGAACCCACGTACTGTGAGCTTTGCGTTCCCAGTCCTAACCATTTCGACACGTCGCCTTGTATTTTCGAGGTTTTTATTATTCTTTTTGTTAACTGTGTCTTTAATATTTTGTGCCATTAACGCAGGATATTTTCTAAAATTTTCTCATAATATAATGCAAGTTTTTTTTATGGGGTCACTCTGTATCTTCGATTTTGGGTAACAACCAGGTTTTAACTTAATTTTGCGACTATAATTATTGGCTTAATATTTTAATGATAATTTAATTAAAAATACTTCCGGCTAGAAAAACTTTGTCAATTTTCACTAGAACTCTTTAAATCCGTTATTGTGAATGGGCTCATATCCTGTAGAAAAATATCCCGGTAACTAGATCTTGATATCCTCTTAATATGTGATTTTGAGTTTGTAAGAAAACTCACTCTTTTCACGTGACAATTGCCTTATGTAAATAGACTTTGCTGGTTCCCAAGTGTGACTGTATGGAAGTTTGAATGTACATCAAAAAAATAATCACACTGCTTGTGAGTATGTGGTTGTAGAGCCTTTAGTTGTGGTTTGACTAACAATTTTTTCGAAGAATCTCTTTTTTTATCCATATCCCAGAGTTTTAACTGAGCAAAGTGATAAAAAATTATGGTGTTAGTAACAAAGACAAACAATACATTTCATTTTAAATAAAAATCTTCTAAGAAATTGAATGGAAATGATTCTGAATAAAAAGAGATATTGCAACGAAAAATAAATTTTACTAAAGCCAAAACAAAGAAAGCTGTACCAAATATCGAAATTATTATTCACAAAAATCTACTGCATAAAGAATTCAATCGGGTTTTATTGAAATAAAAAATGTTCCAGAATGAGGTTCACTTCTTTAAAGAAGTAAAATTTTTATCAGTACTAAGTATGACATTTTTGGGATATATTGAACCAGCAAACAGCAAATAGTCTAAGTATCGTATCACCTTAAGTTTTTTAATATTATTTCCTTAAGTTTTTAATTGTATTTCCTAAAAAAAAATGTATTTTAATGTGAACGATTTTCTGAGAGAGTGTATAATCACTAACACTTTTATGCCATTTTTTATAGGAAGTCGAGCCTCAGTAAATTAGAAAAAAATTTAATTTTTGATTTGTCGGCTACTTGTGCTCTTTGTTTTTTTTTTTTTTGGAACCAAAGAAGTCTCAAAAAGGAAAGTCTTCTGACTTAGTATGAAAAAAGGATCGCATTTAGAGCGATTATTGAAGCTATCCTTAGCAGTTCAAGGCAAGGAGATGATGATTATTTCATTTGCTTTTGATATAAATACTCGTCTCGTATAGTTTTGCGAAAAAATATTTTTTTGGTGATGTCTCAGACCCAAATAATTACAGACATTTAAGTCCTACAATACTTAATCTCTTTTACCTGCAACCAAAGACAAATGCTCCCCATAAAAGTTTCACTTTTAAGAAATATCAATAAATTGAATTAAAATTTAAATTTTTGAACTTGTTACATTTTTCTGCTTCCCCTGCAGTACGCTACCCTCGCTGCACTCAAAGTGAAATCAATCGCTTTTCAAGTAGTTGAAAGACAACAAAAAAATCCTGCTATACCATAAATATTTTGTTTCTTATTGGGAAGATTTTGAAAACCTCTTAACTAAGCCACTTTCGCTTATTTAGTTTTTCCCATACCTACACCCCCACCACGCGCACATAAATCGTATCGCAACGAGCGGGCAAACCTTACTAAATGTACAAAATCGAACCCAAAACGAAAGGATGAATAGGAAAGGATAGAATAGGATTTTTGCCATTGAAAAGGAAGCAGTTAAATGAAATATCAGCATGGCAGAAGAGACTGTTTTGAGGGGCGGGTTGAAATTGTGGCGCAAACATTTAATAGAGAAACGAAAAGCATCAGCAGATATGCACGCAATACCGCTATTTCGCATTAGCCGCAGATATATAACGCTGGGCGGGCGGGCAGACTGTCGATGGGATCGTTTGTTGGTCGTTTGGTCGACCTCCATGACTGCTATGACAAATCTATGCTACACTGAAAATGACAGTAAGGAAGCAACGCGAAATGAGGCAAATCATTAAGAAAAACAACTCTCTTGCAAGCAGGCGGTAAGCTAGCGATATGCCAGGAAACAGAAGATGAAGAAAAACGAGCTAAGCGTTGGGCGGGCACGCAGTCCTTGAGCAAGGACAGCGTCAACGTACGAAAAATGTCGACAAAATCAACGAAACCAAATACGCGTGTGAATATGACTATGATGATCATGATGATGATGATGGTGATGGCAACGTTGTGTATGATAATAACGACGGTGTTGATGATGAAACTCCAAGAAAACGCAAAGTTATTATCGTTCTCGTCTACGTACGACGACAGCGATTCAGCTTTTATTTGTTTGCTATTGGAAATTGATTTGAATTCGCATTAAATGTTCGTTTTGCCTTGACAGTCAAGGAGCTACCATCCGCCAGCACTACTTTTGACAACAATCCACCCGCACAACGCATTCACCAACTCACTCCCTCACTCACTCACACATCGTAATGTGCCACTCAGTTACACATCCTGTGCTTATCCTTCAACATGAATGGAGTGACGCTGACGCTAACGCTGAATTATGCACGCTTTGCCACAATAGAACACAGAAAACGCGAGTAGTCGTCGGATTTTAAAAGCGTAGCAAACGCGTGGAAAACTAACAAACAACGCGTACTCGCGTAATGCCGTCGGATTTTTTTCATATGAAAACTTCATCATTATCCAACAGCCCAACCATCTACCAACGAGGCATTTCAGATGCGGACTACCCGGAAACTTTGTGTAAGCTCGAGTATTTTGCATTGCTAAGCAGAAATTATAAATCAGGACGGTTGCGATGATTTTTCAACTTTGCTGCGCGCTATTGCCGGCACAAATGCGAGCAAGAATTGCAAATTTCAAGCATTCTTTGCTGTTTTATTACCTACGGTGGGTTGTGATGTATTAAGTTTTTGGAAAAAAATATTCTTTTCGAAGAATTATACTGGCACTTGTGAAAAGTAACTCTCAGACAAACTGGCTTACAAAGTCGATATACAGGTCTAAGCAAATCTTAAGTAGAAAAACCGCCCAAATGCAGTCCAATGGTCCATAAAATCAATCAATGAAAACACATATGGAAACTTTAGATTACATGCGACGACAGATAATCGCACGAGAATGCGTGAAAATCAGTGAAATAGCGAGCCAGACGTGAACATTTTTGGAAAATATTCGACCACGCGAAAATGTCACAAATTGGGATGAAATGCACGAAAGTGAGCGACGACGCGTGATTCGCATGGAAATTCGCGTGAAAAAGTACGATACCGCGATTTTTTGTTCACGCGTGAAACGCAAGACTTTTTAAGAAAAAAGGATATTGTGTGGTATAAAAATTGAAGATAGGAAGGAATAGTAGCCCGTTAAAATCAATTTACTTAGACTGAAAGTTGGCCTGTTGAAATGTCACACGACAGATATCTAGTATGCTTCGCAGAACCCTCCGATACCCTTAAAAAATTGCAAGAATTGAGCTCAACACAAACATAACTTAGCTCATAAAAATGAAATTTGTCGAACGCTTGAAATCTTATTTCGGAAAGATATTGCTCAATATTTTTTCTTCCTCAATATTCTCTCTGTCAAAATAAAAAATGATCTCTTCGCACGCCTACGGCAATGGCCAACTTAGCCCAAACCAACTTTGCTATATTATAGGTTATCTGCTCAATCCAACGCAAGCAGCATGCCAAACACTTAAAGGGATCCTAAAAGTGATCTGCTGCATATTAAGCTTTTCAGTTTTACAGTTAACATCCATGTTCTCAAATGCTGGGCTAACTCGTTCAAAAATTGTAGAGTTCGAAACAACACTCTCTAGAATAATAATTGAGTGCCAGTTCGAAAACTCAATCTCAAAATTTTGGTTTATTCTAAATAATTTTGACACACTGTAACTTAGTGCCCTTTACCCTACGCCTTACGACTGTAGCACACTCTCCGCTAAATTATGCAGACAAGCAGCAGCAACAAATCGCAAAGTCGTGATGTAGCCCAATTGAGAAACTGCACATACGACGGAACAGCATCGCATGCAGTAAGCAACGTTAGGCATCAAAAACAAAAAAAAAGTACAACAACAACGAAATTCAAATGAAAAAATCATAATTTAATATTTTCTGGTATTTTTGCCAACTTTTTCACGAATGACAATCAGAGTGAAAACAGAAAAATACCGGCAACATTTTAATTTTGGTAATGGAAATGTGCGTGTGTCTGTGACACAGAAAAAAAAAATTAAAACAAAAAAAGAAAACACCCGCAACCACCAGCACACACACAGATTCATCATCATAAATGGCGCCACTGCCTATAGGAATATTTACAGTTGATGGTCACAAAAATTCCAAAGAATCCATAGATTAAGAAAAATATTAAATAAAAAAAAATAGGAATTTCAGATTTTAAATTTTCTAGCTGGGCATGAAAACAAAGGAGCTCAAATTGCT
Source organism: Tricholauxania praeusta (assembly GCA_949775025.1). Taxonomy (NCBI): domain Eukaryota; kingdom Metazoa; phylum Arthropoda; class Insecta; order Diptera; family Lauxaniidae; genus Tricholauxania; species Tricholauxania praeusta. The sequence continues at coordinate 5,571,476 of OX459028.1, read as the reverse complement.
TGAACAACAACAACGCAAGCGACAATAATAGCGGAAGTGAATCCTACAGGACGTTAACAATAGCAACAACAAAGATAAAGACGTTGGAGTGTCATAAATCTTCATTCTTGTTCTTCTTCTTTGTGTTACTCAAGTGCAACGCTAATGTGAGCAAATTTGTCATGACTGGTTGTTGTGCGATGCGATGCGGTGCGATGTGATGCGATATGATGCGGTGCGGTGCGGTGCAATGTTTTGTTTCAAATTGCAGCAACGCATAAACAGTGACAACAAACTTGACAGTAGACAAAATTGAGAAAGATTTCTTCTTGTTTTCATAAGACTGCTATTTTGATTTATTAAATTTTATAAAAATAAACAAATCGAATTAAAATTTCTCAGATAATAAACGTAATAGAAATCATAGAGCCGCCCTTAGACCTTTCTTCATTTAAATTCCTTAAGCTAAACAAATAATTGCGTTGCTACACAGTACTTAATTGCAATTTTTAATTTTAAAACTTTTATTTGCATACGTGACAAGCAGTACACAGCATAAAGTAAAGTAAGTCCATGCAAGGAAAGGAAAAATACAAACTGAATCAGTCATCATTCCGACTGTTACTACACTTTCAGTTTTGAATAAGCCATGGAAAAAGTCCCTTAGATAAAATTGACTTATGTCTGTGGATACTAACTGCGACGAGCGAGGTTCTGTTTTAAGGACTTACGACGGCTAAAATAATTTGGGTCTTGAACTATACGCTGTCTACGAAATGTTGAATCATGTTACATTCAATATAACTGAATGTCGGAAGCTTAAAGTGAAATAACTTTGCATTGCAGTCAAAGTAATTTCTCTAGATTTGAGCTTTCTGCAGTACACATATGTAAGTTCGAGTAGATCATTAGTCCTAAGTATTTTCTCCGAAATCGTTATGGTCATTAAACTTAAGTTTTGGCACTCTAACACGCTACAGATGTGGCTAAAGTTTAAAAATGTGTCAAGATTTCTACTAAAGTTTGATTTCTTAATCGTTTGGTTTTTGAAAATTAAAAAAAAAACAATTGAAATTTGCAAAAGTGAATGAAATATTTACTTACAGCGACACATCAATTCCTGCCATTTACTTTTTAAAGATTATTTTATGTAAATGTTACCCGCAGCTACACCTGAGGTGGTCTATTCGTAAGCTTCTTGAATTTCGGCCGGAATCTCACGAATGGCAGCTGTAATGTTGTCTTCTAGGGCTGCAATTGTGGCTGCCTTGTCCCTGTACTTTACGTTACCCCACAAAAAAAAAGTCTATTGGGGTCAAATCGCTTAATCTTGGTGGCCAATGGACTGCTCCAAAACGTGAGATTAACTGCTCACCAAACTCGCCTCTCAATAGGTCCATGGTATCACGTGCCGTGTGGCCCTTTGAGCCAAAAATGAGCTTCGTCGCTGAAGAAATGAAATGAAAGATTTCAATGATTTGCAAGCGCTCTTGTTTGTTAATCTATTCACGATAAAATGGCAAACCTTATTGAGCATTTTTGGTGTTAACTCACGTTACGAATCACGCGTGAGGTGTCAAATAATTTAACCAATAGCAAAAAGAAATCACCCGTTACTACTCTAATTTTTTTTGGAATTCAGTGGAATAATACCGAGGCTCCTGCTTTGAACGAGACTTGCAAATGGCTTTATAAAGAAAAATTTGAATACTAAATAAGAATAAAAATTATGGGCCATATTGTAACGAAATTACATATGGTTCTGGAGAGTTGTTTTATAACAACAAGCAAATGAAATAACTCAAAAGGAATTCCGTCATCTGTCGGATGTTTCCCCGTCCGAAAAATTTTCATGACTCTCAAAATTAAAAAATATTGCGTTTCAAGTGTAAGTAAGCGCCCTTAAACCGTCTTCAATGAGGTAGGGTATGGCAAACCCCACGTTAGTACAAACAGTGACAACTTTCTCCTTACACGAATATCTGCCTCCATGCTCTCAGCAGCTGAAGGTAAAACGTTCTACAATTGGCACGGCGTAACACATTGAAAGAGAAACACACAGGCTGGGGTGTGTCACACCCAACCTTATTGACCACGTTACTAGAAAAATATAGGTGAAAGTTCCGAAGAAACGATTGAGGAACTATTAAGTAAGCCATTTAGAAGATGATTTGAGAATTTGCGTGACAAAAGAAAATAAACAAAATATACCAGCGCTGAGGTGGTCAGCCGATTGCACTGATTAGTGGAACAAAGCGTTACACCATGATTAACAGTTAGTACATGCGTGTCGTGCCACAATCAGTGATAATTGGTAGTGTAGCAATGACCTCCAAGCTGGTGGCCACTGGAAACGGCTCTCCAGGAAGTTAAGTCTTGACTGTAGGGCTGGCTAGCATAGCTAGGCTAGGGGTTTGGTTAGCTCCTCAAATGCCTGAGGTATCTTCCTGAAGGTATTTCAGGCAGAAATGCCCCCAATCCAAGGTGGAACAGCATATGCTAAGGGATGAATGGCTAGTGGGTTATCTTGTCGATAATATGCGGACTCGGATAGTCTGGCAAACTTCCGTTTTAACCTAGCCTTATCCACACATGCAGGCTCTGTGAGGATGGACCTTCCTTTTTCCTTGCGAGGGCTGGATCAAAGTGTTATGCGACCCGTGCTGAGGATCGTTCAGGTTGGGAGCCCTGTTTTCATAAAAATTAACCCAATCGCTAACGGAGCATACCGGATACCTGGCGCCCTCCGGTATTAAGTAGCCTTACCCACGCACCTGGACCTCTGTGTGGGTGGACATATTCGTCCTGTACTCGTGGGACCAAATATGGAAAATATATTGAAAAATAAACAAAACAAACAAACAAACAAATGTAAAAACAAAGACTTCTGAGTCAGAGACTCAAAATGATAGAAATCGCGATATCGCATGCACCTCAGGTGGGACTGGCGCTGGCCTTCGGGTGGCTGGACCTGTCTTGAAGGTGGGAGGGAAGGTAAGGGCGTTGGACTTCACGTCCAACCCTACCAACCCTTCAAAAAAAGGGGGGGCTTTAATGCCCATTTCTGGACCAACCAGTTCGGCATCGACCACCGCCTCACGGCATGGTCAGTTAAAGTTGGCTGGGGAATCCAGACATGAGGGGGGATCTTCGCTGTCAAATCGAGGACAAACCAGTTCGGCATCGGCCACAGCCTCACGGCTAAGCCAGTTAAAGTCGGCTGGGGAGTCCAAGAAGGAACAGAATCCTTTAGGGGAGGGTTTTAAGGGTCTTAGACCCTCTAAAATGAAAATCGCGGACAAGCAGGCGGCGAATAGAATTCGTCGTCGTATGGAAGCTGCTGATCCCAGCTCTCTGTCCAAGGAGGACAAGGACTCCCTTCGATGGGCGAAGAGAGTCCTTGAACAAAAAGGCCATGAACAGGCTGTTTTAGAAAAACTACCTAAAAGGCAGAGATCCCAGGAAGAGATGTTGGAGTCTAAACGTCAAAAGACTACTGGTAAATCTCTGTCTTTTAGTGACGTTGTAAAAGGTTGTAAGGGGAGAGTTTTGGCTGTGCTTGACAGGGCGGCGGAGGACGGGGCAATTCCTCGGGATAAATGGAAGTGGGTAGACGCTGCCTTGGCAAATACCCTCTTCCAGATATTAGAGGAGTTTCCTGGTCCTGTGCCATCATGTGAGGAGGCAGGCTGGCATCAGGGCCTTTTTAAACTCATCTCCTGTGATGATGAACGGTCTGCCAAATTGTACAAGGTAGCTGTGAGTAGGCTAGGTGAGGTGTATCCAGGCGCGAAACTGGAGGCTGTGGAGAAGGATGAAATTCCTACCAGGCCCCGGGCTCGCGTTTGGCTACCGAGCACACCGTCGGGTGAGGACGCAGTTCTGCGGATGCTCCGACTATGCAATCCCAATCTTCCAACTCAAAACTGGAAGATTGGGAAGCTAGAAGCACCAGTCGGACCATCCATGCAGGCCATGGTCCTGTTAAACAAGGAATCCGTGGAGTTACTGGCGGCAACTAAGGGGGTCGTCAAGTATGGATTCAACAAGGTGACGCTCAAGGTTTACCGTAAGGACGAAGAGCTGGCCTCCAAAGGTGCTATCTCTCCCTCCCCGGAGACCATCGCCACTGCACCACCAGTGCCAGTGGAGATGGAGGTTGGGGATGAAGAGGTAGAGCCAGAGGGGGACAACTGCACTCCAAGCGGTCAACATGAGGCGTCCCTTGAAGAAGCCGAATCCACGGACTCCGATAGGTCGTTGGAGGTAGGGGGCCTCCTGGAAGAAGCTCTTCTTTTAGAAGAGGATGATGAAGACGAGGCGGACATAACAGTCTTAGAGAGGAGAGGTGATTTGGAATCCGATGAGGGTCCTCCAAATTAATCTCCACCACTCAAAAGCGGCGTCCGCCGGCTTACTGATCCGCTTAAGTAAAAGCGGAGATGATGTAGTCCTCATACAGGAACCCTGGGTTCATGCCGGGAGAGTCTGTGGTCTGAGGACGCCTGGCTATAAGCTACTGGTGGCAAATGTGGAAGGTAACCCCAGAGCGTGCATTTTGGCAAAGACTAATCTTAACTTGTTTTTGCATTCTAATTACAGTGACCTAGATACAGTCGTTGCTAGCCTGGAGATAAAAGCTGGAGGCTTTTGGTTAGCATCGTGTTACATGGCTCACGACATGGCGAGTGGTTTACCACCGACATATTTAAAGGCGGCTGTAGAGCAGGCCCGCTTAAACAAAACCGGGCTAATCATAGGCAGTGACGTAAATGCGCATCACACTGTCTGGGGTAGCACAGATGATAATGATCGAGGTGAGTCACTTCTAGAATACATTTTAAACACTAACTTACTTATCTGCAACAAAGGCTGTGAGCCAACCTTTATAGTAAGGAACAGGGAAGAAGTCTTGGATATAACATTGGTCTCGGACTTTGTTTTTGATTGTATCGTTGACTGGAGAGTCTCAAGCGAGCACTCTTTTTCAGATCATCGTTATATAGAATTTGTTCTCACTGTTAACCCCCCAGAGCCGATTATTCACCGAAATGTAAAAAGGACAAACTGGGGAATATATAACAGGAAAATAGCAGAGTATCTGCCTATCTTAACCCCCGTAGAGCCGTCAACTATCCACGACATAGACAGGCTGGTTCAAAACTTAACGGGAGGGTTAAATAAATCCCTGGAGATTTCTTGTCCTGTAAGTAAACCTCGAGGAAAGAAGAAACCCCCATGGTGGTCAAATGAAATTCAGGTTCTTCGACGAAGAAGTAGGAATTTATTTAACAAAGCCAAAAAATCAGGTTTGGATAATGACTGGAATGATTATAAATCTATTCTCAAAATTTACAAGAGTTCGTTAAGAAAAGCTAAACGTAACTCGTGGAGGAACTTCTGTGGAAACATTGAAGAGATTTCAGAAGCATCTAGGCTAAGGAAGATTTTATCTACCTCGCCCACTACTCTAGGTCTTTTAAAAAAGCCTGACGGCTCCTGGACAACATCTAGCGAAGAGACCTTAGACCTCTTACTAGATACTCACTTCCCTGGTAACTCATTGCATGAACCAGAGGAATTGAATGTTCAACCTCAGATGTCCTCAATTATTCTCGGGGACATTGTTTGGGAAACCAAAATTCGATGGGCGATAAATAGCTTCAAACCCTATAAATCACCAGGACCTGATGGTGTGACACCAATTGAGCTGCAACAATCTGCTCGCTTAATTATACCTTGGTTGACAGCTATTTTCAAGGGCTGTCTTAACCTTTCCTATATTCCTCTAGCCTGGAGGATGACTAAAGTCATTTTCATTCCAAAGGCTGGGAAGAGCTCTTACATAAATCCAAGGGATTTTAGACCAATAAGTCTTTCCTCTTTTCTTTTAAAAACTTTGGAAAGACTCATAGAAATCTATGTTCGCAGCAGTATCAAACCTGAACTGCTGTCTACTTCTCAACATGCTTACACGAAAGGCAGATCTATAGAAACCGCACTTCACACACTAGTGAGCAGCATTGAAAAATCCTTTGCATGTAAGGAATTCGCCCTGGCGGCGTTCCTGGATATTGAAGGAGCTTTTAACAACGTTGACCCAGGTATTATTATTAATGAACTGCAGAAACTGGGTATCAACAGTTCCATAGTTGAGCTGATTAAAAAGCTACTGACAAACAGAGCCATTACCTCAAATCTTGGCATTTCCGAAGCTAATAGGTTTGTCCGCAGAGGAACGCCGCAGGGTGGAGTGCTATCTCCTCTACTGTGGAATCTGGCAATAAATAAGATGCTCATGTCACTGAAAAGGCTGGGCTGTAAAGCTATTGCCTATGCCGACGATGTAGCATTAATTGCATGTGGTAAATTCCCAAACACACTGTGTGAAATTCTTCAGAATGCTTTAAACAGACTCGTCTCATGGGCAGATGAGGCTGATTTAGGCGTAAATCCGAACAAAACTGAACTAGTACTCTTTACTAGGAGTCACAAACTTCCAATTATAGTACCACCTTCGCTAAAGGGCGTTAGACTTGTCTTAAAAAGTAGTGCAAGGTATCTTGGTCTGATATTGGATAGGAAATTAAGTTGGAAAATAAATGTTGTTGAGAGAGTTAGGAAAGCAACTGTAGCACTATACTCTTGTAAAAAAGCTGTGGGAAGAAGATGGGGGCTATCACCTCGTATTATTCATTGGCTCTACACAGCGGTTATTCGACCGATTCTGTTATATGGCATTGTGTTGTGGTGGCCTGTCTTAGACAAGGTCACCTATTACAGACAATTGCAGAAGGTTCAAAGAGCTGCTTCCATGTGCATCAGTGGTGCACTGAGGACCACACCGACTGATGCCTTGGAGGTCCTCTTTCATCTCGTTCCCCTTGACCTGTTTGGTAAACGAATGGCAGCATGTACCGCCATTAGACTCAGGGAAACTGCTTGCTGGTCCGAGGGAAGTACTGGACACTCAACTATCCTTAATAGCTTGAATTCCGTACCCTCTAAATTGGACTACACTATTCCAGTAATCTCATTCAAGAGAGATTACGTAACCCATATCCCATCTAGGGATGACTGGAAGGGAGGAATCCCGGGGAGAAGGAACCATATTAATTTCTACACGGATGGCTCCAAGTTAAATAACCAAGTGGGTTATGGTATTTACTCTAAGGAACTGAAGATAAGTATTGCTGCGAGGTTACCAGACCATTGTAGTGTTTTTCAGGCAGAGGTTATAGCAATAGAAGAAGTAGCATCCTGGCTGAGAATAAATGTGGTATCCAAGAAGGGTATTAATATTTATTCAGACAGTCAAGCTGCTATTAAATCCTTAGAATCAGTCTTCCTAAACTCACTAGTGGCCCAACAATGCCGCTCGTCTCTAAATGAGATGGCTCAGCATTTTAACATTCACCTCATCTGGGTGCCTGGGCATAGGAACATTGATGACAATTGCAAAGCTGATGAACTTGCTAGGCAGGGGACTACTGCACAAATTCCTCAAGACAAGGAAGGTGTTGGCATGCCACTTGCTACCTGCAAGTTACTGCTTAAAGAAGACATGATAAAAAAGGCTAACATAAGATGGACCCAAGGGTTAACTTGCAATATAACAAGGCAAATCTGGCCGGAATGGAACGCTAAGCGATCTCTAGAACTGATATCCCGCACTAGACACAGTGTCTCGTCAGTTGTTGCAGTAATAACTGGCCACTGGCTTATCGGCAGACATGCGGAGAGATTAGGTATTCGGTCTTTTGACTACTGTAGAAGTTGTGGGGATGTGGAGGAGGAGGAAAACATTAAACATTTTCTTTGTTCCTGCCCTGCACTTGCTAGAAAACGCCACAAAACACTTGGCTCGTTTTTGTTTGATGACCTGGAGGACCTTAGATATGTTAGCATAGGTCAGTTATTTAGTTTCATAACGAAATCTGGATGGTTCAATGAGAGGGTATAGTCAAGTACCCTGTGGTATCACAATGAACCAAACTTGGTCTAAGTGAGTCGGTTTTTGTAACTGACTGCCACTCCTACCTAACCTAACCTAACCTACCAGCGCTGACTGTTTTCAGTCCGTTTGCAGGGAACATGCAAATTATACTGCAAAAAGTGCGAATATTCTCAGAAGTTTAATTAAATGTAATATAAGTAAATCCTCACATAAAAATATTCTTATAAAATTATTAGTTTTGTTAATCGAATAATTTATTTCTTTTATGGTATTTATTTTAATTATTTTAGTATAAAATCATATAAGTTCATAATATAAAACGTCAAAATAAATAGCAAAAAAAAAAACTTAAATAGCCATATTAGACGAGCTATAATTAAAACTTATGAGGTATTTTACACCCAATGTAATTAGCCATGTTACATTTCCAAGCCTCATCGACGACGGTTTGTAGCTTCATTTATTCATCTTTCATTCAAAATACTTGGACAAAAAATCTGCTAAAATTGTACTTAATAAATTTTTTAATAATAGAAATAAATAAGCTACCGCATGTTAAAGTTAAATCCGACATAGTCCAAGCCATTATGTAAACTTAGGGGCCGTTCATAAATTACGTAAGACGTTTAGGGGGGGGGGGGGGGGGTCGGCGGATTCTTACTACATCTTACGAGAGGGGGGGGAGGGGGTGAATGATCATCTTACGTAAGATTTAAAATGCGTATTCATACATTATAGTTGTATTAACGCATCGTCATTTGTGACAGTAATGAAATATATTTGAATTTTCGACAGTCACGAAAGATTCAGAAATATCGATTACAATCGATTTAAGTAATCGACTCTGAACGGGACAACTTCTCTTCTGTTTATGTAATGAAATATATGTATGTTGTTTACACGCAGGGTGGACTTGTAACACCGTCTCACAAGTTTGCTATTATTCAGGCATTTACACGCAGATACGTCGACGTTGAAATTTTGTTGATGTTGTCCCGGTTCTTTACCACCCCCTTGCACTTGTCGTCTTCAACTAGAAGATTCGCTTTCGATTCCTTCTTCAACAGGAGACCAAAACAGCAATCAGTTTTGTCCTCTATTTCTTCGCTTAGCGTTAAATTACGATTGGTCAAAAGTACATCCACAGTTCAAAATCATGCCTTACGATTTTTTTGTCCTTCGCTTGCAAACGTCTTAGCTGATCGAGTTTGTAATATTTGTGACCAGTACTTTGCCTCGAAAAAAGCTACTGTAATGCACAAAAAACTACGTAGAAAAGACGGTAGTCGCACTCACATGATTCAACTAGTTTCAGTTTTGAAACGTGGAAAGGGGAAAAGCCTTTGCATTTTAAAACAATCGGAGATTTGTCAAGTTGCAGAGTGGCATGACAACGAGGATATTGATGTTAAAGAGTTTGAATGTGAATCAGAAAATTCAACAGACGAATCGGGTGTGCCAATTGTAGGTTCACTATCAGACTGGTTGAAAAGCGCATGGACTAACGATGACTTACGATGACTTTTTTTATTCATCTTGAAAAACAAATGTGTAGTTTGTAATTTCGTAATATTTATTTAATATGTAACATATGTATATTAAAACTAAATATACATAGTAATATAGTACATCACATGAAAAATACATTTTTTGACTAGGTTCACCTTAATTATGAATCTTACGTAAGATTTCGGAGGGGGGAGGGGGGGGGGGTAGTGAGAATCTTACTAAATCTTACTCGGGGGAGGGGGGGGGGGGTCAAAAAGTCATGAAATTGTCTTACGTAATTTATGAACGGCCCCTTAGCTTGTAAATTGATTTGAAAAATGAATAAGGCAATCCTTTTTTAACATCGAAAGGTGTGTTTTCTTTTCTTTCGTTCATTTCAAAATAACATAACATCATTAACGCATCTAGACCACTATTATCTCTCATATGGAATCTACCAATTTAACTTTAAAGTTAAAAAATTGTAGTAGTACAAATAGTTGATATATGGCGTTCACATGTTTTGAAAAAATTGATGAGTTTTAAAATTATTTGGTTAAAAGACTGAAAAAGAGAAGCATTTTTCTACCCATTTTTAATCCAGCCGACTAATGTAATTTATCAGAAATATTATATGCATAGTACTTCGGCGAAAAAATAACCAAGTTATTGCAAGTTAGTGCCTCTCCAATTTACTTCAATCCCTTTGATTTGAATAAGAAACTTTCAGCAACTCTATGTGTACACTCTGTGCTGGAGCAATGTTTTGAAACTTGTCTGCATAAACTGATGGCTTAAAAATTTTATTAACTTTAAAATATTACTTTTTTGTTAGTTTCTCAACAAAAAAGTTCATTATTTTTTTAAGCAGGGAACCAAAGAATTTTAATTTCCGAAACAAAAATCTATTTCGATGCACCATAAGAAAAGAAATTTAAATAAAGTTATGCAAATTTTGCTAACAAAAATTAAGTAAATATAGATTTTCATTGCTTTGCAATGCCTTCGCAACTTCAGCAATCAAGAAAAAAACAACTCCAAACGCTTAATATCTTCTGGAGCTAAGCGTAAAGTTTTACTTGTAGACTCGACAATATTTGTGTTGTGTCTTGTTTATTCACACCGCGCGCGACACAGCGACATTCCATGAATAGACGTTAAATACGCCAACGCTGAACCGCTACAACTTCTTGTGGTTGCTCGCAACATTTTGTTTTTGCCATTTAATGGCAGAGCAACATTTTTGAAGACATTCCCAACTACCGCCGGTGCTGGTTCCAAATTTATGTCGTTGTTGAAAACCACATTAAATTTTTGTAGGCGAACGTTGCTGCAGCATTCAGCAGGATCAACAAGGAAGCGCAAATTCGTAATTATTGTAGTTCATAAAGTTACGGTCGGAAATGTGCAACCAAGGAGATGAACGACGACGGACTCATCGTAAAGTTAAAATTGAAGTAGATTCCAAACAAAATGACTTGAATAACTTTGTATGTGAGTGGACGTACTCGCACATAACTTCAATGATTTAATAGCACGAAGGCGGTTTTCATAAATCTTACTCAATTGCTATCATATTTTATACAACTGAATGTGTAAAACATAAATTTAGTAAGAAATTTTGAAAGATATTATAAGTAGTTTTTTGTTTAGTTTTAAAACAGAGGGTGGCATATGTCTTAGACATTCCTGTTTCTGTTTAAAGTTATCTTCGTTCATAGCCGTCAATATCGCCTCAATTTAAATATCTGTTCCATTCCTTATGTATTTGAATGCAAAATACCTAAAAACTTAAGCTGAATTTTTGCTATAGTTTGTTTGGTCTTAAAAGAGGATATTCACTTGAAATTTGTGTCATTCGACGTAGTTTTCTTTGTTACACAAAAGCAACATTGGACAGTAGGCCAACAAGAAGCGACAACTACTAAGCCACTTCATAACTTAATTCGCACCCACACAAATTTCCCGCAGGCCTGAAGAAGCAGAAGCTAAATAAAAGATCCACAGTAGCAGCAGCAGTAGCAATAAAAACAACCACAAGGCAGGACAGTTTTTTTGCTCCTTTTCTTACTCCCACGGCACGTAATTATTATTTTTACAATTTAGTTGGACGCTTCAGTCATACCGTCTTCTTCTAAGTAAAGCCTCGTGTGAAAAGGTGCTTCGAGAAATTAAATCAAAAGCTTCAACTGTAGCACGAGATGTTGAAATAATATCCCTATTATTGATAATACTCGAAAATTTCTGGAAAAATCGCACATCAACGAATACTATTGCAATAATCGAAAATAGTTAGAAATTATCGAAAATCACGGAAAAATATTTAAAAAACAGAAAAAACTCTAATAATCGCAAACTATCGAAAAAGTCAAAGAATGACAAAGCTTTCGAAATACATTGACAAAAGTCAAAATATATCAAAAAACATCGGGGAAGATGCTAGAAAAAATTTAAATCCAAAAAAAAGATTATTTTCGATCTTAAAATATAAAAATCCAAAATTACGATTTTTGTTTTTGGATCTGAAAGAATAGATATCCAAAATAACGATTATTTTTGATCGCAAAAAATAAAAATCCAAAATAACGATTATTTGTGACAGAAAAAAAATTAAAATCCAAAATTACTATGATTTTTGATTAAGAAAATAAAAAATCGATAGTAACTTTTATTTTGATTTTTAAAATAAAAATCACAAAATTAAAAATCATTAAAATATTAAATTAAAATTTTCATCTAGATGAAACCATTCAAAATCCATCAAAAAATTATGTCTCATCAAAATGAAAAATCTCTCAAAAAACGAATAAAAATTCCAATCGTTTAATTTTAAGACTTTATACGTACACCCTAATGTAAAAAGTGCCAAGATACGCATGAAGTTGCCGAAGAAGTGAAAAGAAAAGAAAAAAGAAATCTAACAAAACGCTTCTTCACGGCTACTTGTGGAAGATGCTATACCAAAGTTTGTAAAAGTTCTTCAGAGCAGCAGCAGCTGCCTAACTGCCTGAGGCGCAATTTGCGTTTTGGGGCTTCTAACGAATGACGCAAATTCCGCTGCGCAAACCGCGTACCCGTCGACGTTGAGTATGGGCGCTAAAAAAGCGCTTTGTTGTATACTCTGTGAATTTACTTTTAGCCAAAGCAACTTGCAACTTGACTTTAAATTAAATACTCGAGCACAATTTAATAGAAAACTACGAACGTTCCCCAATTAGTTGAACGAAAATGATGAACGTAGTCCATCACTCTGACGATGGACGGCAGACGACGGACTAAGGAATTTCAAGTGAGTACATTCAACTCCCACAACAGCAACAACAGCAACAGAAACATCAAAATTCAGGATATATACTGGAGTGGACAGAAGACTCATCTATCACGTCAAATGCTGGGCTGCTGATGCTTTTTGCTGTTGCTGGCGTTTTCAGTGTCAGTGCCAAAAAAAACAACAACAACATAACGAACGCTAACGGCATTTGCTGCTTCTTTTACTTTTGTTTTTTGCCGTTGACTTTGTCGCCATTGCGGAAACCGAATACACTCATCTTTATGGTGACGGTGATGGTGCTGGTGTTGGTGTTGGTGATACACATAAAACGCCATAACGCTGCTTGCAACGATTTCTTGCAGTTGTGGTCACATTTTGTTGTTGTTGCTGTTGTTGTTGCTCTTGGTGGCACCGTGCAGGATACTAACGATGGAACTCATTTTGTTTTTAAATCATGGCGGTGCAACTCGTTTGCGAAGAACCGCAAAAATTTTAGAGTTATTGTGCGGTTGTGGTTTCGCTTTGAGATATCACGTTATTTAGAAGAAGTACTCGCACGATTACTATAAGATTTATTGAGATTGTTTTCAAGAGAGAAAAAAAAAGAAACTTTAAAAATATTCCTTTATTTTAGGAATTTTCAGCGCTGGTTTTAGTGATTGTGCTTACAAATTTAGCAGCGCAAAATTTATAATGAAACTAGAAACTATTCAGGTATAATTGCATGGTTTTATTTTCTATGGTAGCTTCGATTAAGAAATTTTCTCTTTTGAAATTTGACATTCATTTCAATAAAATATTTAGCCAAAGCACTTAGTATTTTCCTGAAAATGGGTACTGTTTACCATTGTGCTTAATATATTTTTGCTCTATTCTGAATTATATTAATTCCATTTTGAGTATGGGTGATATTGATTCAAAAATCAGAGTTCGCCACTCAAGAGCCTTTTTCATTGAGCAGCTGTAGCGAGTACACGGATTTTAAGTATTCACAGGAAATATAAAACAGCATATAACCGCAATCAAAAGTGAAAAAATGACTGATGTTATTACCTCTTACATTAACTTTAGCCAAGAGGCCATTTAAGTTGAAAGTCTGCACTTTTTTTTTAACGAAAACGGAGACTTACGAAGAAAATGAATAATTGTTAATGTGAGGAAATATAACATGGACATACAGACGCAGGACCAGTGTGGACATTCAAATAATTCTTAGACCTTAAAAAATATCAAGGTGACACATAGTACAAGTTTCATGCCTTAACGGTTTTCTACATCTATGTATTTTTAAAACTTGTGATTTTCAAAAAATCGTATTTTCGAAAATAAGCCCGGAAAAACTTTTTCCAAAAACATGTATCGAATATTTTTTGACGAATTATCGAAAAAAAATTGTTTTTGAGAAATCTAAATTTTCAATGTAAAATCGAGGTAGAATGACCCATATGTACTGTGACCTCATGAAATTTTTTTGATTTTGTGAATTCATAGTGACTTCGAAGATGAAACGAAATCATTGAATTTATTGGGAGCTTAACAAATCTTAAGTAGACTCACGATGACTCCAATGAAATCAATGGTATTAAGATGATACAAATGAATTCATGATTAATACATTGATTTGAAGGTAAATTCAATGAATACAGAATGACTTCAATGAACATAGTTTAGATTTAAAAACGAAGTCGACGAATTTTGGCTTAATTCATTGAACTCAAGGTATTCGGGCTGCAAGGTTACGAGAGGCCTCAATATATTCAACGTTAATTCAAAGAATTCAGCTAGAACTAAATGAATTCGATGTGAATTTAATGAATTCAGTTTAACTTCAATGGGTTCAATGGGAAACTCGAAAAATTTCAAATTAAGTCACTGAATTCGGAGTAAATTCAATGAATTTAAGGTGCTACAATGAAGTCGGAGAGACCACAATGAGTTCAACGTAAATTCAATTAACTAAACGTGAATTCATTTGAATTCAGCAAAAATGTTATGAATTCAGCATGAATGTAAGGAAACTTCATTGGTTTCGGTGAGCTCTATAAATCCTGCATATTCTGAATATTTTATTCGGTATTCTAAAAACTTCAAACCCGGAATAATTTCTGTGTGCTTGGCAGCCATAAAAATTAAGTAAGAGTTCGGCATGCACGCAAATTGGAGATTTCGAAAGTAAATTTATAGGAAATAACAGAAAAGCATAAAATAAACATAGTCAATAGGCGACGTATATTCAAGCTATCAAAATATAATCTGTCACGGGCGCTTTCATTTGAAATGTCACACTCGTTACATGAAAATTTGAGAAAAATTTTTGCGCCTATTTAGCTTGAACAGAATATTAAAAGCAACTCAAAAATTATTACTAATTTTTTAGTGGATATAATGGTAAATCACCCTAACATTATTTACCCAATGAAAAATTGTAAAAATCTATCAAGTTTTCAAAGGTCTCATAATTTGACAATTAAAATGGAAAATTTCTAATTAAAATTAAAAAAAAAATTAAGATTCCAGAACACCCACGACGAGTGCGACTGTATCTTCAAAAGGAATCTCAGAATTTACGTTCAACAATTCGTCATGCGAGACACTGCGGGCGCATTGTGTAAGCGTGACAGGCACCTTTGTCACTAAGAAAACAATTTCAGGTCTCAGTCTATTAAAACACATGACCGATGATGAATTAATCTCACCTGCACGCGGGTCGCTCGGGTTGGACGGGCAACACCACTGCTGCTGCTGCTGCTGCTTCTTCTACTGCATACTGTGCTTATCCGGCTCAGACACTCAAACATTTGATGTTTCACATATGTGACGTGTATGGGTGAAGCATGTGGAGATGGGGGGGGGGGGGAAGAACAGTGGTATAGATGTAATAAAATAAATCGGGCGGTAGTAAAGGAAGAAACTGTTAGTCTATGACAGAGACATGAGAAGTGAGGGCTGACGTTTAAACGTCAAATGCAGATGCAGTCTTCGTGCATTTCTCACGATATCGTTGTGTGTATGTGTGTGTGTGTGTGCGTGTGGTCTCAGCTCCAGCACAATTGTTATATTGCTGGTACAAACACACACACATACAATCAAACACTGTTGGTTGTTTTTGTTGTATATCGTATACAGTACTTGGTACCTTTTACATGTAATTAATGCATTCAACGATGACTCCATTTGTTGCAGGTTCACAACACCACACCCCCTTTCCGTTTGTGTACCGCCCGCCTGTAAGCTTAACGTGTAATTTATGAGAAACTTTTGTTTTGTGCAATTTGTCGTTTGGCACAGACGTTGGAGTCCGATGGCACGAGGATTGGCAAAAGTGGGAGAAAGTGCTGCTGGTAAGAGTATTTAGTGTTGGTGTACAATGGAGTGAAATGTTTGCAATGGCATATTGGTGAAAGTTTTAAGGTGTTACAAAAATGAAAAAATTGTTAATACAACTATTTCTAAGGCATCAAATCGTCAAAAAAAGTGACCCAAAAGATGATACACATTTTATGGAGGATTTATTTTCATTACAATTTTCGTGCAGTTACCGTTAATCTTGAACAAACTAAGAAAATCCGCCACAATAGTCTTCTTAAAAAATTTCACTGATTTTGAGCAAATATTCAACAATGTTTTTCCGAAAGTCCATTATCACTAGAAAAATATCTATGTAAATGGGCTATCAGAATTGAGAAATGAGACTTTTGGGAATTATTTCCGCAATGTTTCATATAATTTTGTTTGTGTGATTTTCTTTAGAAAAAATTTCTTTTTAAGAAAACTTTTGATTCTGATATTTGGGTGTTTTTTTTTTAAGAAACCTACGCAAAATAATTTTCTTTACATGTAATATCAGAATTCGGAAAATAATTTTTTTTTCGTTCTACAGAGCTTTTTTTGAGCGATTTCTTTGAAACAAAATTTCCCAAGTTCTTAGACGATTCATTAAAAGTTTCCCCGCGAATTTTTTACTATGATTTTTGTAAGCGAGATATTAGAATTTGGGAATTATTCACGAAAAATATTGATCAATGTTTGGTATATTTTTTGTCCGAATTTTTTAAGAAAGTATTTCTGAAAATGTTTTAGAAATTTTATTATCTGATCCTGTAGAATTTGTTCTGAGTGCACCGTTTCGGTTAATGCATTTACAGCAAATATTTTTGGGCGATTATTCTTTGCAAAAGTCAACCACAATTTAAAATTAAATAATCTACAAAAGGATGGTCGGATTTGTCAAATTATTGCAGATAATTTACTAAGAAAACTGGTGAATTCATTAACTTTTAAGCTTCATTTCAAAAAGAGGCCTCAACTTCATTTAGTCCATTTAACTTTTCGCACCACCCATATTGTAAAATCTATGTTAAACTACTTGTACTATGGGCATCAAGTATCCATGCAACACAAGTATGAGAGATTGAGCAACAAACGGCGTTGCCGTTGATTTCAACAGTCAAGTTGTTAAAAAAGTTTTGTAATTTTTCGTTTTTATTGCTTTATGAGGTGACTAATGAGTGAATGTCATACATGAATAGTGAAGAAATGGTCTTCTGTCCGTCTGTCTGCACGATGCTATGTTGTGCTTACTTGTAGTATGTGTGTGATATGCTATGCCGTAATGTTGTGCTGCACTTGCTCCATTTGTGCCACGCACGACTGATTTAATCCTATCGTGTTGAAGTATGGCATGAGTACTGGCAATGGGGTTTTCTGGGGCAATACCATGATGTGGTACGCTTTTTATTTGATTAATGGAACAATTTAATGAGTGTGAAAGGTGCACAGCAGTTTGTTAATTAAATATCTTGTCAATGCGCCTTGAGCAGAGGAGAAAACGTCGTCGCGTTGGTTGTGTACGCAAATGTAACTACGACGACGCGCCGTAAGTAAACGGTGAGCTAAAGTACAAAATTCTTAGTTATCGCTATTTAGATTCCTTTGTACGAAAGGTGCAATAAAACATTAGGAGAAACATGAAAAGGAAACGTTTGCGATTCCGACACCTTTAAGAATTCACTGTTGACTTTAAAAGTTTTTGGTAGATTGTGGCATTTATGACATTAATAAAAGTGGTGCTTAGTAAAAGTTGTTAAATAAAAATAAGTGTCTTCAAGAAGTATTTATGAGGCTCTGTTTTTAATCTTCAATGTTACCTCCAACTCACAAATTAAGGTGCAATCTTTGGCGAGACCAAGAACTAAATGCCTCAAACTTAGGGAAAAAATAAATGATTTTATGTTTGATAAATGCTTATGAATTAACACCAAGACCTTAAATGCTTAAATTGAAGAGAAAAACATTTATTTTGAATTTAAAAAAGAATTCACTTTGATTTAAAGTGATTTCTTATTTGATTTAAAGTGACAAGGTGTTTAATGTAAGACAAAAAAAGTAATTTCAAATAGTTCGCTACTTCAAAATGCATTCTGAAGTATTTAACGATTGAAGTAATGGTAATAAATGTTATTTTCAATCATTTTTAAATTCAAAATGAATTTAAAGTTGTTTTTGTTAAAAATAAATAACAAAATGTTGTGTTTACTATTTTCAGTTTCAAAATTTCAAGTTTTCAGTGAAAATATCAAACAAGGCACAATCTTTCAAAAGAAGTTTTATGTAAAAAAGCTGAGAGTTCAGACTTCAGACTACCAATAATTTATATCGCTATTACGAAACCAATTATCAGAAGTGATGCGATCCAGGAAATATTTTGCCAGAATTGAAAATTCAGATTTAGTCATATTCGTATAGAAGTCAATATCGTTACTATTTATAAAAAACTTTTTACATGCAAATGGTTTGTAACGCTTTGACGCAAAATGTAATGAACCAATTTTAATTATTTATTTTTTAAAACGACATATTTATGCTAAAGAAGGTTACTGCATACTTATTTTATTTATTTTTTAAAGTTAAATATCCTTTTCTTAGGATTAGGTTTTAACAAAATCTCACACAAAAATTGACGTTTGATTTTTCGGTGCAATCTTGAATTTGTCTTTTTGTTCTCATTTATACCGTTTGTATTTAGCTTCAAAGTTCAAAGATCAAACTCTCTATCAGTTGTTTTTTTTTTACTTTTGAAGAGAGAAGTTGGAATGCGATGTTTAGAGAGTAATTTCATTATGAAAAAAACAAAGGGATGTGCTCGTGCGAAGCCGCAGGTACCACTAGTGCAATAAAACAACCCCTAATTTAATTAAAAAGAAAAACAACTTGAAAAACTATGGGATTTCGAAGATCGGAAAAAAAAAGCAAATTAATTTTAAGTACATGGACTTTAAGGCTTCCCAAAGTCACGCACTCTTGAATGCAAGTTTTGAACTAAAACCGAGTGCATTTTGTGTGGCAGTATTTCTATTGTCATCATAATTTCATCTGAATTGTCGATTTTGACACTGATCGATATCTTTCGCTACCGTGAAAATTTTGCTCTAACAAGATAGGATCCTCTTCTGTTACAAACAGAAGGATAAAATAAATTTCATAATACTTACCAATTGATTTGTGCTTATTAGCAATAAGATTAAAGCAATTTTAATAAACTTTCCCATTTTTACTAAACTTTTTTTTTTCATTAGAAATTGCGTTGCTTAAAAGAATTAATAAGTCAATTTATCACAAAGAACCCAGTAAAAGCATCATAACAAACACAAATGCTGAAGTAGCTGCATTTGTAAAAGCGAAAAAAAAAATGAAACGAAATTTGATGAATACAGCAAATCTATTTAATCCACCACTCTAAAACAAAACGTTTCAATAAGTGAAAAGTGCTCGAGTACGAATGCAATCAGTCAGCGTTCTTTGTAAGCTGCCAATTCAAGCAACGTAAAACGAACGCTCTTGCAGCAGCTTAAATGTAGCAACTGAATATTAATTTCACAAGTGCACGATATGAAACAAGTGAGTGAATATTTCAACATAATTCCATAATATTTGTTTCAAATCTAAAATTTTGGATGGTTACCAACTTCATTTAATATATTTTGGTTTAAGACAAATTTTTTCAGCTAAAATTGAATTATGGGACTTAAGCACAAGATACTACAATTAGGGATAGTCGATTGTTCAAAAGCAAAAACTTCAGCAAACAAATAATTCAACAAAAAGGGCGGTTCGAGGTCAACGCGTGCATGCCATTCCCAAAATGAATACGTTGACAGCGGATACCTTACAGCTATCAGAAGAAGAATGAAGTGGAAAGTTATGATAGAACGCGTTGCTATGATGGCTATAAAACCATACTAATGGCTGAATGCATGTTACAGCACTTGCTATAGATATGGAAGTCTTTGGTGCCTACGGATCCTTGGCATCCTTTAGTTTTATTCTTAATAACTCTACACTGGGTAAACAATATCGCACAATACAGCAGTGACACCTTGTGGTGGCGCACTTTTGTTTTCTTTACGCGTGGTGATAGCAAAGTAAACTGCTGAAGACGCCTAAGAAAACACAATAAAATCACTCAATAAAGTTCATGTAGTCAATCCCCCAAGAGATGCCTCTAACACACATACAGCATGCACTGAAAGAAAATCATTGCTTTTATCTAAATGAAGGTGTACTAAATTTGAATAGATTAAGGGATCAATTCAAAATCACACCATGCTGGAGTTCTAACAGCGTTTCAAGGAGCTTTAGTCAGTCTTAGAATAGATATGTTTCACAAGTGTGACATTTCAGCTCAAATCCAAGATATTTGTACTTGCACATAAATTAAAAATGGAAAACTTGTAGCCAATTAAATTAAAAATTAAAGAAAAGTTTCAATTTTATAAAAAAAAAAAAAAATAGTTAGAAAGCAATTTATTTGGAGAAAACTTGTCGGAATAATATGAATTGAAGATAACATTCAATTATGAACTGCTGAATTTGAGTATAAATTTTCGTAAAAAAAATAACCACATCAATTATTTTACTCTCTTAGATGGATCATTCTCTTTAAAGAGACATTTTTTCTGGAAAAAATTTTGTGATGTACAAATTTTAAATGGAAAATATATTGAATACGAAATATGTAGATGCCCAATTATGAAATATTTACTTTGAATTTTATATTTCCAGAAAATCCATTCTTCGTATTCTCTTCTCTATTTTTATTTTAAGAGAATGTTTTAAAAAAAGTTTTCTTAAGGAGTCTTATATTAATTTTAAAGCTCTGATAATGGGTGCTAAGCTTTCACAATAACAATGTATTGGGATAATTTAATCGTCCTCAATTTCTTTTTCTTGTAAAGATTTGTATATTAATGCGTTCTAAAGTGACATCCTCTTAATAAGTAAGGTTTAGATCTTCCATGTAAGGAATCGATAGAAGAAGATCAAAACAAATGTTTGAACAAGATCAGTAGCATCGCCGACATAACATCTTTTCTCTCCAGCTTTTTGAACTTTTTTAAATTTACATTGCATCATCAATTAATAAAAACAAATATCTAAAATAAATGTCTGTCATGATGTAGGACACCTCAACTCAAACCCGCTTGGTAGTGGAGGTCAAACAATAAATATTTCCTGCCAAAAAGACGTGTAAGGATCAAAAAAGAACTTGAGCAAAATTTTTACTGCATCAGTTGTGAAAGAGTAAAAATAAATTTCAAATGTCTCCAGGGGTGTTCACAACCCCACGAAAAATTTGTTTGTTTTTTAAGAAAAGATTTTTTGCTTTCTAAAGGGTGTCCACCACTACCGAAGTTAGTTCATATTGGTGCATCAAAAAGCAGCTTCAGCCAAACGTGAAACAACTTGATCGAAAACGAATTTCTGAACTCACCCGAAAAAATTGATCTTTCATTACTCCTCTCCCTTCTAATCAGGTGTTTGAGGTCAAAACATTCTTATAAACATTTATTGATATAAATTTTCAAATTCGACCTAGGAACCAAAGGCACCACATTGAAAAAATGAAAACTTTTCACTGTGTACCCAAGACCTTTTCCGCCACTTAGCTTTTATATGGTACTGCCAGTCAGCCTTTCAAAGTGTTGCGTTGCCTTTCTTACCAATTTGTGGCTTTGTTTTGTTTTAATTTCGGTGCTACGTAAAAGTTTTCCATTCTTTTGCAGTTTCTACGTTACCACGAGCAGCATTAGTCGGTACAGAGTGTTGGAGTGAGTGTCAAGTATTAGATGAAGCATTAAGAGAGAAAAAGAGAGAGAGGAAACAATTGAATGACTCAAGTTGTGAACCTTTTGGCCATTGCGATACTCGACTTATTTCATTTTGGCTAGCAACTTCCTGTAAGTGTGCGTACGAGCATTAGTATGTGTGTGTGTGTGTGTGTATGCATGCTATGTTGGTATTTTGCTCTTTTCAAACAGCGAGAATCCTCTTTGCCAAGAAACTGAAATTGACTGACTTTTTCTACTTCCCAAGATGTTACAATATTGAGTTAATTGTTTGAAATAAGTGCCGATGGTGCCGATGTTGAACTGATGGAACTTTTCTTTGCTGCTGCTGATGCTGCTTCACCTTCGTCTCATCTTCTTAGCGCTGCCTGAGATGTGAAAAAAAAACTTTTTTTTTTTTTTGGCTAAGTGTGTTGTTTTTCTCTTTGGTATTTTTGTTTTCCTTAAAGTTGTGCTTTCTTTTTGTGTGGTACTGGGATAGGGTTGTGCCAGCAGCACCGTTTCAATCTAATAATGTTAAGATAAAAACTGTTGGTGCTGTTGGTTGGTTAAAATGTTTGAACTTTTGCTTGTTAGCAGTGCTTTTTGGGGTTGTCGGTTATCAGACTAAAACCATTCGAAAGTATTAGGAAACAAAAGGTGTGTTGTTGTTGCGCCACCAGTTGTGAAATCTGACCTCTACGGCACAGCACCATGTTGCGCGGTTACACCAATTAATACAAAAAATTCACAACGAGATATAATGAAATAATTTGTTGTTATAATCTTTAGAGAAATTTGTTACAAAATTGAGCTTTGAGGCGAATTTAAAAGGAGGGGGGGCCTGATTATGGCTTCTCGAGAAAAATGATAATGGATATTCATTAATTGTTGTTTTCTTGACCAATTTGTGTTAAAATCACTGCAAAAAAATACAAAACTTTTACGTAGCACTGAAATCGAAGCAAAAAAATCCACAAATTGGTAAGAAAGGCAACGCCATACCCTGAAAGGCTGACTGGCAGTACCCAATAGAAGGTAAGTGGTGCGAAATTTTTATTGCATGCAATTTTAAAGCTGCTTAAGATTTAAAGTCGACTCATATAAAATATTTTTCACGCATAATATAGGAAAAGTTGTATGTTACAAAAAAAAATCGCATAATCAGATATGAATAAAATGTCACAAAAACTAGCAAGTGCAACCAAAAAGTAGCATGCAAAATTCTTGTAGCGTAAGTTCAAAAAGTCGCATAAGACTAAAAAGTCCTACAATACGAAAAAAGCGATCAAGGTTATCATAAAAATAGTCACATACGTCATGTTGGTAAAAAGTCGCAGAAGACTTAAAAATCTCATGCGATTAAAAAGTAGGAAACACATTTGAAAGTTTTATACATTTTAATGTAAAAAGTTAAATTGAACTTATCATAGCCATGATATTTCCTGACGAAAACAAAATTTTTATGCATTACGAGTGAAGATGTTTTTGTGTCTAACAGCAAAAAACCATCTCATCCCAAAATCGCCTAATCAAGTACCACACTGGCAAATATGTGTGCTCAAAGCTTAATTGCAAATAAAGCAAGTCAATACCATAAGACCTACTGCATATGCTCGACTAAAGAGAAAAACACTTCGCCACATTTGGCCATAATAGACTGGTGTTATTAGAGCACTTCAGCATCAGCATCAGCGTCAGAATCTGAAATACAACAACAGAAGTTGCTCGCAAAACTTGAAAAATACGAGAGTACAAAAGGAACAGATTAAAACATCAATGCAACATCAATGAAGATGCCTTTGATTTTAACTCCTTCAGTGTACATATGTATGCACTTGTGTCCCGAAGGAATTTCAGCAGAAAACATACATACGTACTCCGTTTACAAGTAGAGTGTCTGTCATACCAAGGATTTCAATCGCATTTCGTTGTCGTTTAAAGGCGTCTGAGGAATTTTGTAGTTGTGTTGGCATTAAAAAGAATGAAATGTTAAGGAATATTACATTGTAAATGGAGAAAAAATTAAAAAAATCCAGAGGAATGAAACGGAACGCAATTGAAGGCACTCGAGTGCAAATGCTGATGCTTCAATACACTGACACACACGCATGCACACACTCATATGCATGCACGCATAGTGTAAAGCAGAGTTTTTGTCTGGCAAACGACAGCTGTAGCTGCAGATATGCCGAGAATTTAGTTAAATAAAGCAAAACACACGCATACGAGATATAACAAATACAGACAAACAAAACAAATACAGATGATGCCTATCGTTAGGCGATGCGTACGCTAAGAATACCTATTCCAAGGATAGGAAAAAGACCCAATATTTCATTTAGTGCTGGGGATTCACAGCTGATTTTCTTCAAGTGTAGCGATGCGACGTCAGTTGCTTGTTATTGTCGATTTATTAAAATTTTAATAACCTCAACAAGATGATGCAATACAGCAACAACAACTTCAAACACAAAAATAAAAAATCATCTCCAGATAAAGTAGAAGCTGAGGGATTTTATTTTAAATATTTGGTACGTCTTAATTCAAATTCACAAGCAGTGGAAGAGTTTGAAGAATTTGCTTTAAGTAGAAAACAAAAATGTTATAAGAAAATATTGAATTTTAATTTTAAAAGTGAATAGAAAAAGAATTAATAAAAATTATAAAAAAATTTAAAACAAATCAAAACAAAATTAATTTTGAGTTATTCACATATAATTTTTTCGAGATTATGCTTAAGAGTTTCAACAAAATGTTTCAATTTTCATAAAAACTTTTGAGGTGTAGTTGATTTGTTGAGATTACTTTTAATTAAAAATTCGTTCCCGTTTTAAAGCAATTTTTTTAGTAAACACAAATTGTATCAATAATCTTTTTTATTTCAGATTACAGTTTTCATTTAACATTTTTACAAAAAATTTCTTCAAGAAATATTTATTTATTATCTTTACAACATTTTCCTGAGGAGTTATGTTGTCTTATTTTTAGTTGATTTTCTTATTGATTCCTTCTCATTTACTTAATGCTGTTCGTGGTTTTTTCAGATTTTATTTAACTCAGCACTATTTTGAAACTTTCAGTTATGTTATGAAAGTCACTATTTCCAGAAAGCTTAATTGCAAAACACTTTCTTAAGACCACCAAAGTTCTCTTTTCTACGTCAAATTTTTATTAATTCTCTGTTCCTTTTTTACTATCCCATGTGCATGATATATTTAAAGTAAGAGTACCATCAGTTATCTTAGGCCTGGAATAAGTTATGCTGTTACAAATTTATACCTTTTATTTAAAGAACTCCTTTTAAGGCCCACCTTAAGAGTAGTGTGGCTTTTATTTAAGAATAAAAACTATTTTCCCCACTGGCTTTTTAATCTTTTGCGCTAAAAGTTTCCTAAATGACTCCTTAGTAGTTTTGTGCAAGCTCATAATATTTGAGCGACTATTGAATCAAATGTGATTTTAAGGGTATACAAATGTCATATGCAACTGTATTGTCATATGCGAATATATAATGTTATGCGATAAAAATGTCAAATGCAACTTTATTCTTACATGCAAATTTTTAGATTTATTCGATACACATTTTGTATTAAATTTTTTTCACATGTTACTTATTAGTCTCATGCGTTAAAAATGTCACAAGCAACTTTATTGTTACATACGAATTTTTAATTTTATGCGATATAAATTTTGTATAAAATTTTATCTCACGCTACTAATTGTTCACATGCGATAAAAATGCTACATGCAACTTTATTGTTGCATGCGATTTTTGAAAAAAAAAAATGTGTGTATGACTTTTTAGTGGTTGCTTGCAGTTTTTTACTATACATTTTTAGTATACATTTTTAGTAGTTTGTGACTTTTAAGTCTTATGAGATTTTTTCCTAAACGTTAGTAATAGCATCCATATTTCGGATCAGTAGAATTCAAATATGTAACTGTCATTTAAAAAAAATAAAAATACGAGTTTGCTTCAAACAAGTAGGTATGTTAAAAATATATTTCTTTAGACCAAATATATCTCAAACCATGCACGCGGGTTATTTCATGTTACGAAATTGGTTGCTGATTAAATATGTTGGTTTTCAAAGGATATAAGGGGACACATATTTCCCCGATTTGATTAAAAAAAATTTTTTACGAAGTTATGGCCATTTTAAGTTATGCCCATTTTAGGTTGAAAATTGTTTCAAAAAAGCGGCATTTCCATCCAAATCAAAATAATTAACTTTTGTCTTTTGATTCTTATAGAACATCTTATTTTTTGTTAGAATCTCAAAAAAAATTAAAATCGTTGAAAATTGGCCGAGTTATAGCGCATTTTATGAGAAAAAACAGAGCTCATTTTCTGAAAAACTCCACCTTTTTTTTCGCTTAAAATTTATTAGAAGAATTTCAAAACCAATGATATGAATGAAATTGTGTTTATTCTGGACAAATATACCAAGAGATTGCAAGACGATGACTTTAGCTTCATCATTGAGAAGCTATTCTAAGTCTATTATATGCAGCAAAAAAAGCGCAGCCATTCAATAATGCGCATATTCAGAAATCTAAAAAGAACAAACAGATTCAAGCTGAAGCCTACTCAAGAAACAAATGGCAAGGTGATTGGATTTAACAGCAAGGATTACTGTGATGAATCGGGTGGTCGTTGAATAACTGCCAATGACAATTACATTTTCGGAAACAGAAACAAAATACATGGAGGTTTTGCAGCTGAAAATGTTATACGAAGAAATTATGTAAGCGCAGCAGGGTTCAAGGACACTTAATTCAGACAACAGAAGCTGTATCAACTTAGCATACAATCAAATGTATCACGCGAATTGATTCACATCATATTTATCAACATTTCCTTATTGATCTTCTGTAGGAAGAATTCATAATCACCAGCATATAAATTCTCAAGTAATGGTTGCAATTATTCTCACAAAAGCTTTTACAAGTTATCAATTCATTGAATTCACAAAGAGTTTGGGTTTGAGTACGGAATAAGCACTTATTTCACTAAATACATATATTCTGTGCTTTGTGTTCAATGTTATTTACAAACACTTAATATATAAAGTTTAATCAAATAGGCTTACTATAAAAAATTAAGTAGCCAATTACGCCTACACCACATATTTTAGTAGAATTCATAAAAAAAAAATCATCGAATACTTGACATTTTAATAAAAAAAAAACGATTTTCTTTGCCAACTTCCCTACCAAATGTTTACAATGAAAATCTGTTTATGACGTTGTTGTTATTGTAGAAACCTTACAGCAACATGACAAAAAAATCTTACAATTACTGTGAAAGTTAAAAAAAAAAAAAATAAATAAATAGCAACAAAAACAACTAGCAATTCGAACAGAATAAGTCATTTTCTCACAGCAGCCTGCCAATCCCATTCAATCCTTCGCCATCGTTGCTGTCGCCGCTGCTGCCGCCGATTGAATATAAAAAGGATGTCAATACGGATTCCTCAGCTATCAACGCTGTCAATTGTTGGCTGTAGAAATGCGAATATCATAAAAACAACAACAACAACAACAGCTCCTGTGACGCCGAGACAACTCAGTCCCACTCACAACACTTGGGACACGGTGTTGAATTACCAAAATGCCTGCGTTAAAAAGTTCGCATTCGCAATCGCAATCGTTGTTGCTCCCGGAGGGGAGACGACGAAAACAGTAAGAACGAGGTTAATCCTCCACATTCCAATTAGGATTGCGCTTGCGATTGATTTCGCTTATGCGAACTATGCTGTATTGCCCTCACCCCACACCGCACTCGCTGACAATCCAACATACTTTTGGGTGGGCGGTTGGCGCTTGGTGGTTGGGAAACGCTGTTATTTTATAAAATTGCAAACAATCATCATTGAAAATATCGTAGAAAGCAGCAGGAAGTGAAAATAAAAAACTGCCACTGAAGAAGCAAAACAAAATAAACAAATTGAGCTAATAGAGTTGTTAGCGTTCCAATGTTTACTCCTTAATTCCTCCCGTTCTTGTGCTTCTGTTCCATTTCGGATTTCTCGAATTTCTTTCGCTTGATTGACTGACGCCAGTTTTAAAGCACAAGAGGAAGCAGCTGAAGAATCAAAAAAAAAGAAAAAGTTGCACATTCAAAGGATTAACGCGTGTCTTTTGTGCTATTTTTTTGGCCCATACGGCGTGTGTCCTACACATAAAAGGAGGCAGCAGCATACTTCAGGGTTTTCCTTGGAGCCACCGTAAGTTATGAAACCTTGTAACATTTTGCAATGCCAACCAACCAACGCCTCTGCACAGTCAGTCAGTCAGCCATTGATTTTGAATTTTTGGAGCGCAATTTTCTTTTTCGCTCAATGATTTTACAATCATTGAACTGGCACAGTTTATTGATTTGATGTATCGCACTGTGGAGCAAAGGGTTTCCGAAAATTGGCCTTCACAAAATTCACATTAATTCGATTTTTCCTTTTGATATCTGGGAGTTTGTGTGTACGTTGCTGGGAAGGAAATGTACCTTCGTTTGGTTTCTGGCATTATGCAGTACGAAATAGTTAACATATTAAACCTTTTACATCAAAGTAAAAAATGAAATTATGTGAGTTGACAGTTAAGGCAATTTTGTTTTTTATCAAATAAGAAACCCGAAATAAAATTTCATAAAAATATGCACAGTAAAAAAAAAAAAAAATACACTACAACAAAAACACAAAGAAAAATTAAAAAGGTTTTGACACTTAATTCTGGTGCGTGTTTATTAAAAGTTTACATAGTAAACATTTTTTTACAGTGTATGAAGCTTCCATATTTTTGGATTGTAAAGAATCAAAAAACATCTTTCAGTCTATCTGATCTTATTGTATCACTCCTTAGCAAAATTTGAAGAGAAATATTTTCTAACAGAGCTTAAGCTATTTCACTCCATTTAACATTTTTTGCCCGAAATCCATGACAATCCTTAGACGCATTTGGTTCTTTTTCTATTTTTGAGGACGATGCATTGTAATCCTAGCGACTACTGTAAATTGCAGCAGCAGCAAACCGAGCTGATCGAACATGTTCGAATTTTTACCATACACAACGAGTAAGACTCGAAAAACTCGATTCGTTTGACTCAACTCATAATCGGTTCGTTCGTATCACACGATTGCAACACACGAGTTTCGAGTAACTCATTTTTATCTACTCGTTTGAGCATGAGGTTTGCTGACGATTTCAGAGCGATTCGGGTGTGGATTTGTGTTCTGCTTGTATTATGTGTGTATACAGTAGAGTAACTAGTAGTGGTCTGCATGAGTGCACTCGAAACGACCATCAAGCTGCTCGCCACGTTGCGAGTCCATCGAGCTCTTGTGCACGAAACCCACAAATCAAATCAAAACAAATCGGAATACCAAGCAGGAGAGGTGTGTTCAAGCACTCGATGTTTATTGCATTCGGAACTTTATATGATGTTCGTTTCGAGTACTTTCGTGCAGACCTCTAGTACCTAGAGGGAGACCGAGATGGCAGCCGCCCTAGAAGCAATTGCTTGGGGGTGTAAAAATGGCCCTCGTAATACGTAATTAAAATTTTGTAACTGTTGTGGTTTTTTTTGGATGTGTAGGTGATTTTGTAATTTAATGTGAAGTATGTTATTTTGCTAGGGTTTTCGAGATGTCCAAGTGGCGACCTTTTTTTGAATTTTGATAAATGAAAGGACGAAAATTTTAATGGAGAGAACAATAGATGTTTGAGTGGTAAGGCTTATGACAGCCACGCAAAGACTGCTATCCTGAAAAGGTTGCCATCAAAAATGCTTTAACTTTTAGGGCATCATTACCAGCATCTCGTAAACGCCTGTTATTTTTGGAGAGCCTTAGTAATTTTTATGAAGAATATACAAGTGGGTTATTTTATCACCTGAGCACCCGTTTTAAAAGAACTTTAGTGAAATTTCTCAAATTTCCAATATGTTAAAATGTTCAACGAAAATATTCCTCGTAAATTTTATTTAGGAATGTTTAAGACAAGTTCCATAGCAAATTTAGGTTAACACATCTTTTTTCATTTGACCGCAATGGTCGTGGTCTTAGATTAGCGGATGTGAGGTATCGTGAAAAATATTAAAATTCACATTTATTTTGGGCCAATTTTTTCATTAAACGCAATTTTTCGCAAGTGTTTTTAAAAACTTTTCCGCTGACAACAAAGTGCAGCAAAAATGCATGCGATGGAAATCTGTGAAAGTGCTGAACAAACCTATGAAAGAGCAAACTTTTTTATACCATAACTTTATCTTTTTAGGTTTTGAAAGTATTCATAAAGGTAATTTTTAATATACGGCTTATTAGAACTTTTTTTAGAACTGTGCACAGCTCTGAAAGATCATAATTTGAAATAAATCAGGACAAAAACAGTACTCTGGTTTAAGTGAAGAGAATCATGTATTTCTTCAAAAGGTAGGCATTGCAAAATAAGAGGAAATGAATGAACAGATAGAGGTTTAATAGATTTTAAAATTGGAAATATTATTTTCAACTGAGCTTTTTTTTTTCAACTAAGCAGACATGAGGTTGACACCAAAATATAGCTAATCTCCAAACAAAATAATCAGATTTTAAGTGGATTTTCCAAAATGTAATGGTTGGGCACATAGTGAATTGAAATATGTATGTGCAACACCGCCTTGTATATCAAAAAAAAGTTTAAAAAACCGTCGTTTTGGAGAAAGACCCCAACTGATATGGAATTTTCAGAAGGATTATTTTGACCTCGGAAATAATAATACTTACATATCAAAACGTCCCTCAGGATTTCACCTAATCTGTAGTTCAAACTAAGTCTAGCTTTGATGATCAGAAAACCTATTATATATTGGCACTGTATACTAAAATGGACTATGTTTGAAATAGATTAAAATTTTAAAAACAAAATTATAATCTTAAAAAATTATTTAGTTTTGAACTTCATTTTTGATATAAGTACACTATTTGCCTTATGCGATCAAAGAAAAGTTCCAACCTCTAAAAGCAGCAATATTACGAAAATAAATATAAAATCAAACGCTAAGGATTCCAACGCTGTAGAAATTGTTTGTTTGCAATGTAAGTTTTAAAGCCAACTAACAAAAATTGGATAAATTGATTAAGCTGAGAAGTGCTCACTACACTAAGCTATTGGATAAGACATGTACCAACACCACCACCATCGCCATAAGCTTAGCCAGACACTCAACGTTTTCATAAACAAACGCGTGCTCCGCAACTGTGGAGTTGTTCTTCCCAGCAACCAAATACATTTAAGCCATGAACATCGACATTCAAGTGGCAATAAAAAGCAACAAATAATGTAAGGCAATTCGTCTATAAAAGACAAACCTGCCAACGTCACCAACAGTAGCAGTAGCAGTGGCTAAGTTTGCTGGCCTTGCAAAAAAAGCTTGGACAAGAATCGTAGTTTCCAGCTAACGAGACAAAGCCAACCCTTAGCAAAATGCAAAATGAAAAAAAAAACAGAGTTTGTCCGTTCGTTCATTCTCTCCGTTCGATGGTTCGTTTCTTTTCAATTTAACCATCGCTGTAATCCTATCGTGCCTTCACTTTAATGCTATCAAATTTATTGTAAACTATTTATTGAAGTAAATCTACAGGACTTGTGGTGAGTTACGACCCATCCTCATACTGCTGCTGCTATTGGCGGCAGTTGCCTGGTTTTAGTCGCTTGGACGCTTAGTTGTAGTGTGTCCCAGTTACTGCCTTTGTCCAATTCAAGTAAAACACCGATCTAAGGCTATTACATTTAGGACACTTATTTAGTAGTGAACTAAAATGTACAAAATAGACAAAATAATAGACAATGCCAGCAGCAGCAGCAAATAAAAAATAAAACAACAAATACAACAATAAAATAAAATAGAAAAATAACAGGACAGAATAGAATAGAGCACAATTTTTGGTTAAACAAAAATATCACATTGGATACATGGAAAAACTACGAACGTACGAAGTGTAGCAATTTTAGGCATCAAGTAAATGAACGATTTTGAAAATGTTTATTTATTATATTCAAAGCAAATTTATTGTACCTGTGCTAAATTCAAGGTTTATTTTTGAAACAGAAAATGTAATTTCAACAAAATAAGATAATTTTGCTGAATGAATTCGCAAACTATAAATATTTGTTAAGCTTTCAAGTGTTAAAGGCAAAATTCAACATATTTGTTATATTCCCAATGTGACTTATAGATGATTTATTGAAAAACAAAGTATTATTGTTAGGAAAATGGTACGTTATTTTAGAACTTCACAAAAGTAAATGAAACAAATCAATCGGAATCGAACAAAACAGCAAGTTTAGCTTACGAAGCCACTGGAACACTCTAACTCAACAGCACAATTGCAAAAAATATGTACATCATATTTCATTACACAAACTCGTTATGAGTGAAAGAGAGAGACAACTACTCGAACCAACAGAACTATTTTCGAAAGAGCCAAGACGGGAGTGTGACATAATATGCACTAAAATGCAGCTATCGTTAGAGTGAGACATCTATATGAACTAGCTATATGATAAGAGCACCACTCCTGCTAAAACGAAATTTCGGTAAATATCAAGCTTGCACGAGAATTTTCAAGAGTTTTGTAGAATACAGCCTCTATTGATATAAAAGCAAATATTTTTATACAAGTAAGCAAGAAGTCACTATTTTGTTGCGTCTTAGGGTAAACTCTAAGAATGAGAATATGCGAAAAATATTTCTTTTAATTTCACAGCAGTTCTTCTCTCCGTGTAGTTGTGACAGTCGGAAGTGCGAATAGAAAATCATCTAGAGATTGCTAAAACAGTAAAAAGTGTTATGTTTAGCAAAAAACACGTACAGCTACAGACAGACACAAGTGGACATAGCAATGCACAGAGACACTCAAAACTATAGGCCAGTCACTCTAAAGGTGATTTTGGACAAACACAAATCGTTCGTTGTACCAACATAGCCAGGCAACTCAACTCAATTGTGCTGAAGATGACCAGCAAAGTCAAGTAATAACAACAACAGCCACCTCCACTTATGTATGGCAGCAGCAGCAGCAGCAGTAGCAGCAGCATAGACATGTCCATCGTCTGTTAGTTTAGAGAAAAGAACTAGCAAAAAGCTATAGCCTCCATCCACCAGCAAGGCAACATCAGCAACATGATTTCATTCGAAGCACACGATTTTCTAGCAAAGTCAATCAATAAATAAACATCGAAAGAAGCAGCCGCCGCAACAGCAGTAGCAGTTTCTTTACTTGGATAAATGTAGCAGGTGACCAAAAGCGGCTAAAGGAAGCAACGAAGGCAAAAGGACACCAAAAGCAGCAGCAGCAGCAAAAAAAAACAAAAATTAAAATTCCAAGCGGAAAAATTGTGTCTCATTCGATTCAACGAACGAACGAAGAACGAACGAATGAACAAACGAAAATGTAATGCAGTGAAGTGATTGCAAATGCCATTAGCCCAGTTGGTTAAGTCGCTTTAGGAACAACAACGAAATTGTCTGTGAGCTCTGCTGCTGCTGCTGCTTTTACTTCCTTTTTTGTCTGCACATTTTAAGTTATTGTTGTTGTTGTTGTGATTCAAAGCTTTATTAAGTTTAATTTCTTAGATTCTACTCCTGTCGAAATGATTGAAATTGAAAAGTAAATTTTCTGAGAATTCGATAGCAACTTAATAACTCTGGTGCTTGAACTCGATTTTGGGGGAAAACAGGAAAGACGAACGCAGCTTAACGAAAGTCGTATAAAGATAAAATATTTTATATTGATGAAATGACAAGAAAAAATTGGCAACCCTGAACATTCCCTAACCCATTTTGTACTATTGATGCGTTAACGAGTCATGAAAATGGCTAAAGCTTAAAATGATTTTTCACAATGATATACCTCTTTATAATCGGAAACTTAATTTTTTTTATATATAGTATGTATATAATAAGAAATTTATTTCAATAGAAATTTAATTTTAAATGGTTTGAAAGAGGCTACTTTGTTGAAATCGCCAACTGAAATCGGCCGAGAAATTGGAGTGGAACCCTCAGGGTAGCAGGGTGACTGTCCTAGATTAACGTGAAACTGATCGATTGAACAAGAAATACGTCAATCGGGAAAATGTTGAAGACAATTACAGACTACTGGTTGGGAACTGTGGAAGAGTTTTGTTTAGGTCATATGTACCGTGTGGAGATCAAGGATACACGAGAGTTAAATGACTATGATTGTTCAAAAAAATCAATGGCCACTTCCCTGAAGAAGCGTTTCATATCACAACTTAGAAAATTTATGTAAGTGCAAATGGTATTGTACTTTGGACACCGATCCATCACAACGTTTATTCGTGAATTCATGATTCGGCCAGTCTCACAAAAGGCAATAGGGCACATTAGAGTGACCAAAAAAAATCGAGTTTTCAAATTTGATGTTGCTTATATGAAAAGTAGTTAGTGTTACGTAAATAAATAAGGCACTGAAAATTTTATGAAAAAAATATTGAGATTTAGAGGTCGCTAATGTCCGACGTATGAATTGATTTCATTCATTTTATTTGCGAGTGATTATAAACTCTTCCGCATGAGATACGGGCTGTTGGCATAAATTCTTGTATTTTCTTGGTCTCTACTACCAAGATGAAATAAATTTGTAACCGGTTGGTTAATATTGTTTGGTCTTAGGGGATCAAACGCATATCACTTTCAAATGGTTGTAACTTTGCGAGGAAACATCATAGATGACCATTTAAAAACTTGTTTTAAAGGGAAAAAAGGGTACTAAATGATGGTTTTATTAAAATTAAGTTGAAAAAATCTTTTTGAATCCCATACATGTCCTCAAAAGTAGTCGAAAAACTTCATTTTTTAGGTAATAAACCTCAAGTATTTCAGAATTCTGATGATTCAGAATACTTCCGAAAACCATCTTTAAAAAATGTATTACCCGAATTTATCTCATTGAAGCTTGAGTTGAGCTTGAGTTTTAGCCTGTTTTCGAGGATTTTTCATTTTTTTATTACTTTGGTCTTCTGATAAAAAATACTGGAACATCGGGACTGGTCAAAATTTCTTCGTCTGATTTTGGACTATTGTACAATGCTAAAGAACATTAGACTAAGAAAAAAAATGTATTCCTCAAGTTTACCTCACTTAAACCCAAATTGACGCAGTTAGTTCGCTTTTTTCTGGGAGTTTTTTGATGCTACCAAGATACTCAGCCACTGCATAACAAAATAACAATCACCATCGTGTTCAGCAGACCTGATAATATATATCGCTCACTTACTTCAAGACTGACATAACTCAAAAAACGTGATTTTTGAGTAAATGATGCAGAAATATTTGCCATTTCATTTTTTATTTTGTGTGGAAAAATCAGAAAATTATCTTATAACCTTGTCCTATGAGAAGAGCTTATGTAGACATACTTTTCATTATTTTCATATAAAAAGCAGCGTATTGAAAACTTTAAATGCGTTTCTCTCCCACTTTATGTTTTTTGAGTTATTCCAGTCTTGAAATAAGTGAGCGATATATATATATACTTCTTTTCAACGCAACTCAACTCAATCGTATGAAAGCGATGGTAAATGACAAGTTAAATATTATAACAATATTGGGGTATACATATATATTTCTATGTATATTTTTCCTAAAAATGCAGCTCATACCTCTTTACTTAAATTTTACATACTTTGGTGTATCATAAACATAATTACGTTTCAGTCCCTTAGTATTATACCTTAGATGCATGTTATAAATGTTTTATAATTCAAATGCCCTACCTGTATTTATAACAAAATTAAAAAATAAAACAAGGAATTCATAACTTCAAATTTTTCAAATTGATTTCCATTTAACTCTGCTGACATTTCAATAAGCTCTCGATTCTATCTAGTATGATGAAACTTGCAGAATATGGTACTGATTTGCGAATAAATTTACAATCTGCAATTCTACTCAAGTAGAAACTAAACGTCGGCATATTTTCCACTCAATTGAAGCTGCCGTCTTAATGATTTATACAAAAAATTCAACAAAAAATCTCCGTACAAAATGTGTTAAGAGACTTTACTCAAGCACTATCATGAAAGTGAACAAAACCATCTGTATACATACCAACTTTATTTGAGAAATCAAAACTAAATACCATTTAAAACAAAAAATTAATAGAAACAATTCAATTTCTTAGAAGTTATCATCAAATTTTATAAATATCTTGACCTTTTAACTTAGACACATTGAAAGGAGCCTGTCAAATGTGTAACTCATTGAAATATATAAGAAACAAAAATGCTCTTATTGGCATTAAACCACCTTCAAGTGCTCTCTACGTTTAAAAAAAAAAAAAAAAATGTATAAGGATATGGAGTAAGTATTTTGTGCAGGATACCTGAAACTTAGCTTATACTTTGTATGTAACAATTTTCAGTCCAGTGGTTTACTAAGAATTTATTACAGCTGAGGACACTTTTGGCATTTTTAGCATGTTTATTCACACTCTTGTAACAACACTAACACACAAGGATACCAAAATAAATAAACATCTTTAGTATAAGAAAAATAAGTAAGCAAAAGCACATACGTGTAATGAGTATCCTTCATTTAATTAACAACAAGTGAACAATTTTAAAGGAACGTGTGTATTTTTCAGAAGTTGCTGTGCATAGTTGGGCGGTTCAAAAGAATTGAGTCCTTAAAAAGTAAGTTTCATTTGCAGAATATTAATAGATGGCTCAAGTATAGTTTCTTCAAATTTGGTATTTAGAAATATAAGGAAATTTTAATTAAGAAAGTGAACAAAAAAAAAAACAGCTGTATTGAATTGGGAATCACTGAACTAAAATCCAAATGGATGCAACATGTAAGCCAATAAAATAGCACGTGATTTTTAGAAATGAAACCCAACTTTCTACACGCCACAAATAATTTTTTTCGATCAGATTAGTTGAGTCCAGGTTTGTGTACTGAGTTCTTTAGAACATTTTTCTAATTTACCATCCCACATGCTTAGGAATTTAATTCGGTAAATAGGACCTTCTACAGACAATAACGAAATCAAGTAAATTAGTCATTTTATTTTAAAATTATTATTGCCTATTTTTAGGATCTATCCATTTTTTGCTGAACTTGAAATTTTTATAATAAAGTTGGTTATTTTTTATAAATAAAGCTGTGATTTTTTTAAAAAAAATAATATTTTATAGTACAGATAAATACAGGGCGAAGTTTTAAATTCTTTTGCATTAACGTATTGAGAATCACAGCGCCGTTGAAGCAAAGTAGCAATCAGCTTTAACACTAATGAGATACATGTTTGTGGTATCGAAAATGTAGTTAACAATGTGCCATAATAGGATTATATATCATCCCCGGGGTAAGTCCAAGGATAGAAATTAAAGCATTAAAAAAACGTAATTTTGATTGAAAACTTAGCAGGAAACTCAATGTGCAAGAGAGATTTAGGCAGGCATATGTATTCTTTTGCAATATTCTTTTATGAAAGCATAAAACAACAATAAGATCAATTGTGACAGACAGAATTTCGGTATGGTGGAATGGTATGGAAGGATGGTTGAAAATGGGACATTTCTTAGAGCTCAAAGTTTTTTATGGGGACCCATCCATGTACTATAAGTGAAATGGCAACTTTTTGTTTCTTAATGGTCAGTTGACTTCTATTTATTGAACGGCATTTTTTTCAATTTCAGGCTCAAGTATTTAATCAAGCTATACCGGACGGGTCTTACCGGATCGGATAAAGTTTCCGTTTGATTTAAATAACTTTTAAACATGTTTGGCAAATGTGCCTACTAATAGGTTTGTGGAAAAATAAACGTTTTCTTTTTTTTTAACATGAAACCCTTGTCTTTCCGTTATTTTTGGAGATTTTCACATTAGGGTAGAATATTTGAACACACAAGTTCAGTGAATTTTCCCCACACTATTTCCGACAAGACAATTTTAAATTTCATCAATAATAGTCTCAAGGCTTCATTTGATGCTATAACTTTTTCACCTGAAGATATTGAAAAATATTTAGAGAAAAGTAAGGAGGATTGTGGACCGGACAATAATCCAAGCACAGTGTAAGTAATTTTTTATTCGATAAATTAATCAGCGAAGAGTATTTTTCTAAACTGCTCGAATCAAATCCCTAATAAGTTCAACTTTCAAAATGAGCTGTAGAAAAATTGATTCATTCAGAGTACTAAAACTTTTTGAGCAAATTATTTAGGATCAAATGTGATATGCGGTAAAGTCTTAGCAACGCGTCTGCAGGGTTTTAGGTATCCAACGTTTTATCGCAACTTGTGATTTATAAGAAATTGAAAATTTACATTTGAAAGCAAAGCTTTCTTCGTAATGTGGGGCTCAAGGTTTGGGCTGCTCTTATTCAGAGGGCTTTTAAGTTTGCATTCTGAATAGCGGAAATGAAGTTTTTATGTCGGAAAATAAATTCTTTAATACTCGTTAAGATTTTGGGGTGGCTTAATATATTTTTTGCGAGATTTTATTCCAGATATTTTATTCGAATATAAAAGAAAATTTCGTACTAAAATTAAGTAATTGAATAATAAGTTCAATGAATATCGCATTTTTGTCCACATTCACATAATAACTAATCGGAAATTTATTTTGTCTGTCTTTATTTGATATATTTAGATCTGGTCATTTGTATAGCAACCTTTTATATATATTTATTTGTATATGTAAGCCCCGAAAAAGACGGATTAATGAAAGAAAAAATTAAAAACAATATAAAAAACTATGAAATATATGTTAGTTTTTTTAGCTTTTTCCATTATTTGTTGATTCAAGCTGAACAGCTAAGTATGCTAATAATTGTAGTAGCTAAACTGTATTTTAAAATCATTATAGCATAAATCTCTCATGAAATAAATGTGAGTCAATGTTTTCGTAACTTTCCAGTACAGTAGAAAATGAATAAGTCTTTTCCTACTCGAAATTACAGCTTACGGCAAATTTACGAAACAAAATATGAAATTTAATTAAATACTTCTCAAAAAAAATATTTCTTCAAGATGTATTAGATAATGCTCTCAAGTTTTGGAAACAAATATAATAAAGCACACGTACTTAAAAATTTATTATCCAAGCACGTGAACTAGTTCTTAAAAATGTTTTATTGAATATAAGGGCAGGCACCTCCTAGAAACCTTACACAAATAAATCAAAAGAAATTGATTACAAAATTTGAAGATGATATCTCAATGCTAGAGCGACCTCAAAAAATACAAAATATTTGTATGGTATAAATATGGGAATATATATGGGATGAAAAAATTAGTAAGCCTTCATATATGATAACTCAGCTAAAAAATCATTATGAAGATCATCTCGACGAATATAGAGATAAAGCAAAATACGACTTTTTAAGGTTTTAAATTTTAAAAATCTGCACAATTATAAAACTTTCATTTCTGAAACTGGTGCTGCTTAGAGTATTTTGTTTGGAGAATTTATTGGGACCGAATTGGGCAAAAAAGATAAATTTCAATAAAAATGTTACCCTAAACTTAAATTTAATTTTTTTAATGCTTTTTTAAGTCGTTCGCTTTCTACGCCATATTCTTTTTTGAAATGAAAAATATATTGGGAAGGATTTTTTTTTTTTGAAAACGTGAAACGAATATTCAAATGGAAGACTACAATTTCATAATCTTGTTAGTAAAATATGCTAATTAGTACATATGCTAATTTCGAATTAGCATATGTACACATATGGTTAGCTCAGTATCGTGAAGAAAGAGGAAAATCGAATTTAGTGCTTAGTATATAAAAGTCATTCTGATGCACCATGACAAATTACTAAATTCGAAAAAAAAAACAAAAATTTCTTATGAGGTCATAAAATAGTTTATGAAAACACTAAAAGTGAAGGCCAAAGATGAGTGCGATGAAGGTCAGTCTTCAACTATATCAGTAATACGCACATTTTGAATTAAGAAATGAAATTTTTGCTGGTCCCTCATACGTAAGAACAAAAGATTGAAGTAGTTAGAGAGTTAAAAACCAATTTATTTGCAAGAGAAGCTATGGGGAGGTCGATAAAAGAGGTCGAAAAAAAGTTTTCTGCGCAATAAATCAGAAATTAAGTAAGAATCAAAAAAAGAGCTCAGTACGAAGTTATAGCGCGGAAGAAAATACATCGATTTCTCATTCAAAAGAACTCCGTACGAGATCATTAAATTTTCTGTGAAAACTGAATTTTTTAAGAAAAAATATTTAAGTGAGTGAAAAATTAACGCTTCGATATATTTACTAAAAAATTACATTTTTCGCCATATTAACGAGATTTTGAAGCGACGTGAGATGATTTAAGTTTTATAAAAAGGAGGCTAAATTCTATTCTGCAGTTCTTAACAGGTCATATCTCGGAATATAACAATCAACTAGATGACAGACATTTGAAACTGTCATCAGGTCAATCTGGTGGAGTAGAAGAAATACCATATAACTAAATTGCAGCTTTTATGACCAACCACAAGAAAATTTTACGAGCTCCCTTCCTCTCTGGCATTTGTCCCATACTTAAATTGACAAAATAGCCCAAAGAAAATACACGTCTACCTCTTAAGGAATTATAAATCAATTTAGTAAAGAATTTTCAGAATTTCAGATTTAACGCATTTTGTGCAAAAACAAATTCATAAAGCTCATAATGAAGTTCTTAGAATAAAATAAGGCCAACATTTGAATTTCGTCGTACTTTCGTGAACTTCATCGACTGCCACCAGAAAAACAATAACGCATTAAGGCAACGTCGCACGGGACATACAAATTATAAAGGCATTACATTGCGACGATAATGCAAAACATTTGCGTCATAATCACCGGACGTGTCTTGGGACCGCGCGTACATACAAAAACAAAAACAACGGAAAAAAAAAAAACCTCGCATTGCGGCGAATGGTAAATTTGGCAGTTAATGGGACTGGGAATGTTGGTTTTGCTCAAAAAAAGCAAAACTTTGATAGAAATAATCCAGACATTGACAGTGAGTTAGCACCCAAATTTATTTATTGCATGATGTTTTGGTAAAAAAAAAAAAAAAAGTTTCTGTTTTGACCAACTTTAATTTTGGTTTTTTTTTTTGTGTTTTGTTTTTTGTGTTTTATTTTTTTTTTTTGCTTTTACTTACAACTAGTTTTTTCGTAGGAATGGTGGCGGGTGCTGGAACTGGCGGACTTATCGCTTTAATCGCCTGCGTTGGCGGCTGAAAAATCTCCGCTGGCTGCTTAACGTAGAACAGATTTACTCCAAAGTGTGAAATTTTGTTAGATTTTTAAAAACCGTCGGAGAGAAAGAAAATTTTAACTCAAACACTGAAGTCGCAGCGGAACACGGCGACTTTGTGTGAACGTTTGAGTGACGTTTAGTTCGGTTTTGGCGACGGCAAAAACGCAATCGACGCAATTCACGCAAAATGACAAGAAAATTACGCGGTTTTTTCAAATTTTATTAAAACCAAATTTAATAA
This sequence comes from Tricholauxania praeusta, assembly GCA_949775025.1. Lineage (NCBI taxonomy): Eukaryota > Metazoa > Arthropoda > Insecta > Diptera > Lauxaniidae > Tricholauxania > Tricholauxania praeusta. Next base: position 5,530,175 of record OX459028.1, on the reverse strand, counting down.
TTTTTTTTTTTTTTTTAAATTACTGTTATCTTAGATTTTTATTCGACTTTTTCGAAAAAAATTTATTTTTTTTTAAATTTTATATTTGAAAACAAGCTACAAAAGTCCGCGTCGCTCGATTACCGGAAATTACAGAACCGCGCGTATTTTGTTAAATTTTTTTTTGGCTTGAAATTAGTTGTTGTTATTATTATTGTTGTTGTTGTTGCTGTAGTTAAGACCGTTTAAAAACCGTTTGCAAAAATGCTGACTGCTACAAATGAATTTTTCACAACATTGAGAGAAGCTCTTGAAATTTTCTTTAAATTTTTGTTGTTGTTGTTGTTGTAACTTTGAAGCTCTTTGAGACTGATTGCAATTGAACGCGTTTAGAATGCTTTGGTTGTTGTTGCTTTTTTTTGAATTTGAATTGATTTAATTAATTTTTTTAATAATTTTTTTTTATAATTTGGTTTTTTTTAACTAGGCTACGCTACGGAACGCTGGGGAACGCAACGACTGTTGGACTCGCTTGTCTGATAACGACTGAAGGGCCAACAATGCCAGCTAAACGTGAGCAAATTGAGCGTTTAGACGAGAAAGAGAGATGGCGAGAGAACGACGGTGTATTGCAAATGAGCGTTGAACAATTCCGGTACCCCTACTGTTTTTGGGGTTGCCGTGCAGAAATCAATTTCCTTGCGCTTTAAATGCAAAATTCCGTTCATAAACCGGAACAGAATCGGCAAAATTATAACGGTTTCCGTTTGATGCGTTTCGCGCGCAAACTTCGACAGTGGCGAGTGGTAGCAGATGGATGTCGTTTTAGCGGACGGCACTTTTACAGTGTTGGGATGCTACAAAGCCTGGCTTAATTTTCTTTTTATTTCGTTTGAATGTAACGTAGTTTTTTTTATTGAAAGCGGCGCTTTTTGTTCGGCGTTATTAATCGATCGATCGTTGCGGACTCGTGGAATGCTTACTAACGAATGCGAATGCTACCTAAAACATAAAATCGTTGTCCGGGGTCGCCGACTTGAGGGACACGTACGTGGCTGCTGCTGAAGTAAATGCAGGAGAAAAACGTCTTTCAAAAGGGTTTAAGAGAGATAATGAGAGAGAGCGTCGACAGAAGACAGTAAATAGTATTACCATCGGCAGGAAAAAGTTATGTCAATATTAAGGAACTTTTTTTACTTTGTTCACATCGTTCATGGTAAGGTAAAATTTCACATGAAATTTGATTTCTTTGGTGCTAGATTTCTGAAATTTGAATTTTTGGTTACTCTGGAGCTATTAATACTTATAGAAAAGAAGCAGTGCGTAATCAACCTTAAATGAGTTGGAAACTACACCAGTGATTATTGGTACAATTATTCTAAAGGAAAAAATGTTCAAAAAATTTAAAAGAAAAAACCGGGAGAAAATTTTGCTACTTAAATGGAATGAAATAAATTGAAAACATTTGTTTAATAAAATTCTTTGCTATAAAAAAATTAAGAAAATGCGATGTCCTCCTCGATACAGGATTAAATAGTTTGGTAAGACTATAAAATCAGTGAAGATAAAAAAGTCGGAAAAGACCGAAAGGTTGACTCGTACACAATTTAACATTCCTTTATGGTAGAACAGCCGTATGAATCTGAAAAATTTAACAAGGCCGAAACTTGATATACCTACTTTTTAAAAGTCGTCACTAAAAGAGTGAAGATTCTATTATGACTGAAGTTTTAAATGACTAAAAGTCGTACCAAGTTGAAAATTTGCTGAAGGACTAAAAATTTCCACATAAGTTCATATTTGCGATAGACCAAAAAGTCACATAAGACCAATAATTTTGGGCACAAACTAGATTACATCAGATTTCATTAAACTGTAAGCCATTGCGATGTACAAATGAAGTTCACTTTTTAATAAAAGTGGTGCCAATACATTTTTTATAGTTTTGCTTCATGGAAAAAACGTTTATATAGTCAACCTTTATTTAAAATTTTTTCTAGACCTGATACTTTTTAAAACGGTTGTTGCATGTGTAATTTATTGATTGTACAATTTAGTAAGTAAGCACAAGTAATCTACAATTCTTTTGCTGAGGCGTCCAGCTCTAACGACACCAGGAATATCTTTGAAATTAATTAGTGACTAGATGTACACCTCTGATTCTGATATAATTCGAAAATTTTTTTGCATTCATGTGATTCATTCATGTGGTTTTCAAATAAATTCATCAAAACCAATAGAACAGCTGCTCAGCTGTTCATTTCGCCACGATGGTAAAGCACAATCAAAACGAAATGGCAAGAGAGAGCGCTACATTTAATGAGAGAACACTGAACTACGGAAATTCCTTTAAAGTGCGGGTGGCTGCATTACAACATACACACACACACACCCAACTAGTCTTCAACGGTATACCTTTATTATTGTAAATTGTGTATACCGTTATCCTCTTTCCAATAACGTCGCACTCAGTTTCCAGGAGGCTTAAAGGAAGCAGCGCCCCCCTTTTACCACCTTTAGTATGGGGGTGGCACGCGCACATAAATTTGGACTCGTTCTGCGCAACTGCGTGCCAACAAAACTCAGGAAGTAGCAAAATTTTAACAACGGTCGTCTCTTGGCTTTGGGGCAAGCGACACGGCACAAACATCAGCAAATGCTGTTTTTCGGCTAAGCCCGCTCGCTCCTTCCTTCCATCGCATCGTTCGTGCGTTCGCTTATTTTGCAATTTTGTTGCTACTTTTATCGTTGTTGCTGTTGTAACTGTGTTATCAATCGACAATTGCAATGATGACGGCAAGCAGCCCCAGGCACCCGCACATTGCAGTTGAACTATCGTAACATCTTCACCGACCCCTGAAAATCTCGTTTGTGCGGATTCCAATTGTTTTCGCAAATTGTGCGTCAATTGCGTATTGCAATTTTCATAACTTGACAGAATTGGCCCGCAGGTGCTACAACCATTCGTTGTCGTTGGTATATTAAGCCTCCAGGTCACTTTCGATTGCATGTCAAAAGTACCAAAATAAAAGACGCAAATGAAAAAAATTTAAACCAAAATCAAAAAAAAAAAAATAACAAACGCAAGCGCAGTTGTTTTTGATTTTGGTAGGAAAACACGAATTTCCCAACAATAAATTTGCGAAAATTTTCAATTCAACGAAACTGTCAACTTGACATTGTACGGCGCACTATGTGCGTCAGCACCCGCAGACTCCGCAACCCGGCCCCCTCCGACTAACACACTTTGCAATACACCCCCCGATCCATACAATTCCAAGCAACTGCACCCCACAACCTATACTATGTATGCCACCAAGTAGCCAACCCAGTCCCCCAATTCGTTTTGTTGTTCCGCTCACTGAGTGATTTACAGGTTTTAAATTCCAACACTCACAAACAAATCACAGTTTTACCGCTACAATAAAAATCCCAAGGAACTCAAGCGCCGAGAGTTCTTTTGTTGTTGCCGATGTTACAATTTACAAAAAACATGTTGTCGAAATTGAAATTTCCCTTGAAAGGGAATTTACTCCAGCAGTGCTCGCTCTCTCAGTCTCTTTCGTGTTAGTGTGCTCACTTGTACATGCGCCACGTGGCGTATACCCCCCAAACAAACGGAGCACTACAGCTGAGCATTGACAATGCGTCGGTTTGTTGGCTGCCATGGCATCTTTATCAGTCCATGCTGGATGCCTGCTGCTGGAAGTGATACTCGACACTCGCCGCTTCGAACAAAGCGTTGTTTGTTTTTGTTGTTGCTGTTCTTAGCGGCTACAAAGTAACTTTTGCTTGTATGTGTGTGTGTGTGTGTATGTATGTATTGATGAACGTTGGCGTGGAGGCACTTTCACACTATTGAGATTCATTAGCCGTAGTCGAAAGGATGCACTGCGTTTGATTTTGCTGCTCAACTGGACCTTAGATTTTAGAACTGGTGATTATAGACTGCGCTTGGTTTTGGTGTTGTTGTTGTTTATTTTGCAAACGCTTATGTTGATAATGCGGTATGGTTATGATTTCGCTGTTACTTTCAGTGTTTAGAGGATAAGCAGGAATGTGAAAAACACGTCAAATTAGACTTTACTCAAGGTACCTTTAGCGTGCAGTATTGAGATTTCCATTGGAAATCTATGCTCCCTAAAGGAAAATATTTAATTATGGTGATTGTCTCAAAAAAAAAGTCTTAAATTAACATGACTGCTTGAAGTATGCTTACAAGAGGCACAAACTTGCTAGCTACCGTGTTATATACCGGCTTTTTCATAAAGTTTTGTCTCGGAATCACACATTCTAAATTTTGGAAAGACAGTTAACAGCAAAAGCGCCTTTGATTTGCATTACCAAACTACTCCATTTACTTATTTTGTGGTGTTCACACCAAGACTTGAGAAAAAACCCTCTTGCTTTTTAAAGTAGTTATGATTCGTAGGCAGTGGCATTACTAACAGCTTGTACCCTCCCACCCCCAATTTCTGAAACCGCCATTATATTTTGAACCCATTTAGTCGCTTAAAAGATGTCTTGTACTTATAAAAAAGTTACATACTTAAAGAGTTATGGTGAAAATAATATCCAAGAACTAGGTTTTCTAACTTTGGCGGTCCGCTGTCAATGTCAACTGGTCCGAAACAACGTTTTTCAAGTTGGCCGAACACAAAACTCGATCAATTCGACTGAATCGTTTTTAAAAATGCGCGCCATTTTGCAAAATACGAGATATCGAAATAATCAGAAGTACTTCTCTTGCTATTCACATAAGCAATCCAGTATCACTTTCTTTATCAAAACTTAAAAACTGCGTGTCCGGCTAGATGCCGCTAAAAAAAAGAGCCTCTTGGGGAAAAAGTTGAACAGCCGCCATTACGAGTACCGCAGTTTCGAAAAATTCATTTTATAATGTTCAAGTGATATACAATTAAAAAATGTTTGCAAACAGTTAATAAATCTGACAAAACCCGCACTTTCTTTTAACTTTCCATTAGATTTTTTGCCTCAACTGATATTTACAAAAGATTTTTTGACGTATTTTTAATTCTTGGACCATTTTCTGAATGTGGGCGTAAGCGGAATAAGTTTTATATCTTTTGTTCTGGAAACTCGGTTCTAACCGGGTACTGGAGGTTGTTTAAATAAAAATCCATCGCGACATCGATCTCTTTAGCAATTCTGGTACTTTGTTTTTTTTTTTTTTTGTTACATATAAGTCTACATAATTCAAATAGTTTTGAAATGTATCAGAGAAGACAAAAATTTATTTTCATAAACAGGTACCGAAGAAATCGAAAATTGTCTAAGTTATATAAAAAAAATCGATGAAATTCAAAATAGAATCGAAAAAATAAAATATTCAATACATTGTAAATCGATATGTTCCGAAGTGTTGTGTATGAAAGCTGATAAAAAATTAAAAAAGTCGAAAATTGTTCTACTCAATCAAAATTATTCATTTGAATAAAGCGATTTCATTATGTCAAAATTTGAATTATTTTAGATACTTATGAATTGAAAACAAAAACATAAATTTCATTAAAATCTATTGTTTTTTTTCACAGATATTAATAAAAGAATAATTGAAGACAAGAGTGGATGAAAAACGATTGATAAAATATTGAAATTTTAGATAAAATATCTTAAAAGTTTTTAAGCTATGGAGAGATACACCTTTTTGGCATGTTTCTGCAATTCGGAAAAAAATTCACGGATTGAATGTTTTCTAAATTACTTATGAACATTACGTCTACAATCATGGCACAACGTGCTAACAACGGATTAACACTTTGTGACGCCCGGGGCTTAATACTAGAAAGAGCTCCTTATAATATACCATAAGAAATTTAATATAACAAATTATTATTTTTTAGCTAAAAATAGCAAAAAATTAAATTACATTGTTCATTCATTGATTGATTCATTCATAAAAAATTCATGTTATTCTCAAAATGAGGACTCCAGTGTGTCACCTAAAAAAAATAACATGAAGGTCCTTCTGTTGTCATCTTGGCCCTTCGAGCTTAGGGTCCAAGCCCTAACACTACCAAAAGCTCTAGCAAATACTTTAATTCAGCTTTGGTCTGGGGACCATCTTGAGTTCGAGGCCCGGCGCTATAGCTCTCTCTAGTTCTATCTTAATCCAGCGCTGCTTTCGTCGTCTCATGTCAGAAATGAACTGAATTTTGAAATTTCGATATTTCTGTTAAAGTCTTTTTAGAAACAATGACATTTCATTCGAGAAGTAGATTTAATTACTTAGATGCTATGAGCCGCATGTCGTGGTGTCGTTGCTAAAATCAGTCAATATACCAAAGATGATGCCACATCGATAACTCATGGTTCAAATTAAAGAAGTTTTTTCAGGCTTAAAATTAAAATTTCCACAAAGATCGAAATTAGTTTGAGCTTTTACAAAGTCTTATTTGTTTCAAGTTAAGTCTTACTGCAGAATGATAATGCTTTGTTGATTAATAGTGCTATCTGCTCGCGTTGCGCAATGTAAAATTTCTCAAAATATACTAAGTGGTATATGAACTTTAACTTTTAAGTGCACCATATAAAGAACGAAAACAAAGTTGTAGGCGTGTCAGCTTATGTCATTGTAATGTCCTTTCGATTCGCATGACTACTACAAAGTGCACAACATAAAAACACTTTAATGGTAACATCGAAATGCTGTTCCGTTTTGTTGATGCCGAAAAGTTGACCCAAAAAGCCATTTTTCTAAGTATTTACAGAATACAGGAAAAGCCTGTGCGATAGTCACCAATAACACCGTCAATTAAACGAAACGCCTTCTACTGAAACAACAGAGTGCCAGTGTGGTTTTTTGGTAACACTGATAACCCCAATGCACTTAACAAAAAAACCGAGGTTGCTTAGATAAATTTGTACATGGAACTAAACCTAAACAAAACAAAATAAAATCTTCAAAGTTCTCCTCGCAGAAAAGCTCCAAGGCATCACAAACAGAAAATCAGAAAAATATCTATTCTCAGTAACTATAAAACATAATAAAAACGTATTAACTGCAATAAAAATTTTGCACATTTCGATAGAGCGAGAAATCTTTCATTTAACAGTCTGTTTTTGCGCAATAAAAAAAAAAAAAAAAACGCCAATAAAGACCTTAATTTTTTATGTGTACTCGTACACTGTGCACACTCGCAACGAGTTTTTTGTTTTTCTTTTTTTGTTTTTTTTTTTTGCACACAGAAATCGCACACATTATTCTCCTATCGGCGTTGCTGCCGTTACTGCCGTTGCTACCAGCAGTAACAGTAGGTAGCACCATTAGGGGATCCACCACTCGCTGCTGTTCACAACAGTTTACCCGTTATTATTTATGTTCCGTTATCGGTTTACCATAACTTTGGCTTTAATACAACAATCACTACTCACCTTTTTTACGATGGTGCAAATATGCGGGGAGGGGGAGAGGGGGCTTTCATATTTTTCTCGTGTTTCTGATAAAAATTGCCAAGGGATGTTTGGATGCTTCAATGTTGTTGGGTCTTGCATTGTGCGAGCACGAGTGCAAAATATGGCAAAAATACATAAAGCACAAGGAAGCAATAACAACATAAAGAAACAACAACAACAAAATCTGCTTGAAACATTTAAGCGAACAGCGAACAGAGGAAAGTAGGAGCAAGGGGTCTTGGGTATTGAACGCTCGATATGTGTAAAATATGAACTGGTGATTGTGTTAGCGATCCTGACATTCATTTGGGTTACAACACAACAAATTCGCCGCACATACTTTATCCATTAAACCAAATTTCTCGCTATGTTACAACGAAAATCAAATGGGTGACCCTAATTAAGGGTTGGGATGGAGTCGTGGAAAGCAAGGAAACAACACTTTAGCGGTCATTTAGCGAACGTTGTTGAAAGTTTGACTTTTTGTTCTTTCTTTGTTAAGCCGCGCACGTGGAAAGTGTTTCAAATTGACCCACTGATAAAAGAAATAAAACTACATTAGCTACAGCCAAAATGGTCGGCGGCTCTTAACAGCTGTTAGTTTTATAAAATGTTGAGCTTAACTTTTTGATAAATTGTTAAATTTTATTAAAGATAATTCAAAAGCATTTGATATATGGTATTCCACCACAAATTGCTTTTGTTGAAGCTAATATTATTATATTATTATATAGTTGTCCATCAGGGAACAAATATAGTTCAAACTTGGAAAATAGCAGTGCTAAGTCACTTATCCCAATTTTCAATTAGTTATAGACCATAGAATATAGAATGTTATTACCAAACTATTCCAGTAAGCAATTGAGCAAGGTCTATTCCATAGAAGAACTACAGGTGAACTTCGATTATCCGTGATGGTCATTTCATATTCATTTAATGTTGTTTGTCTAATACGTTTAGTTTTTGTTCTTTCTCTTAGAAGATGGTCGTTAATAAGGTAAACTTTCTCCTTAATTGTAAAACTTTTTCTTTTTCTTGACGGCATTGTGTAGAAAATATGTGCAGCGAGAGTTAGTAGGCATGCAAAAAAGGGATTCCCCGAAATATATCGTCATTCTCTTTCTCCATTTTAATGTGCATGTCGTATGAAAAACGAACAAAAACATAGAGAATGAAGCAGTTAGACTTTTCTCATCACGGATAATAGAGTCAATCATGGTTAATAGAAGCAAAATAAGCAACGTTAAAGTTTTTAAAACTTTCCGGATTATAGATGTTCCCGGATAATAGAATTACGGATAATCAAAGTTCAACTGTATATACTAAGGCTGCTACAAATGGCATCAATACATTTGTCCCCACTGCTACCATAAGCGTACCTTCAGGCGCCCTGGGCGCATAGTTTTGAGGGATATTTAAATTATGTTTTTAGAATATGTTAACTACCAAATTTTATTGAACTTTATGGAACTGTTTTTTGTGTTTTTTTTTTAGTAAATTGAAGTTTTTAGATAGAGGGCGGCAATTACATATATGTACACTGCGGGCACCAAATGTTCACGGTACGGCACTAACTCCCCGATTTTATGAGGCTTTCGCATTCTCATGTAAATATGAGTTTATTTCATGATAACAGAACATCTGCTGTAAGCGCCTTAACTGGATACCGTCTTTTTTTCTTAATTTTTGCCCTTACGAGTCAATTAGTTAATGTAAACTCGTAAAGTCTTAAATAAGAAGCGAGGGAACGTTTTTTCTGTTTCTCTCCGCCAAATCAATAGTCTTATTTTCCTTTTTTTTCTAACACTTTAATGCAAATACCGTACTAATGGCCCGTTCCCAATTCGTGAATTTGATTTATTTTTATTAAAATCAATAGATATTGAAAACTACTAGATAAATTACAGTTAAAAACCTTGCCACGTAGCTTACTATTGGGGTATTTTTCCGCCTTAGAGATAATTCGCTACAGGTATCAAATTCTGAACGAAGGTAAGCCTGATTTGATATACATTTCGTGTGTTATTACCGATAGTTTTGGTTGCATTCATTTCGAAAAAATTATTGTTAACTAGAAATGGTTGATTTTGCATTATTTCCACACACAATATGTCTATATATATATGTATATATGTATATTAGGGTGATTCAAATTTTTTTTTGTTTTTTTTAAGGTGCTGTTGCTTTAAAAGTAAGTTTATGATATGACGAAAAAGTTCACGAAATTTCAGCTCTGTAACTCAATTTTATAAGGTGGCGCCGGAGCCTGTTAGTTTTACATGTAAATTGTATGGAAAAATTATTTTTTGCAAAAAAGATATCTAAATAAATAAGTGATTAGTGTTGTTGAGCTGAAAAGGGTCATTTTTCGACGTAATTTCTTACGCTGAATCCAAATCTGGCCTCAGAATTGACCCATCATGTCGGAATCCTGAAAGATTTGAGGTTAATTACCTGAAACATGATATTTTTTGTTTACTTTCAAGGTCATGTATAGGATTCAAAGAAAGTTGATCAGCTTATTTTTAACAAAAGCATCATTTAGTACCATCCTTGCCCTTTAAAATGAGTTTTCATGTGGTGATCTATGATGTTTCCTTGCAAAGTTACAGCCATTTCAAATATGCCTTAAAACTAAATAATGGCGGTTAATAAAGGCAAACGCAATTTTATTTTCGATTTGAATTTAATAATAAAAAATGTTTCTATTGGTTTTTTTTCAGAGTTTTCCAATTGCATCGTACTAACGCTTTACACAAACCAATATTTCTTAACTATATAAGCAACACGAAAAAAATATCTCTCATTCACAATTGCCAAGTTGAAAAGAAGCCGAGCGAACAATAATAATTTTTGCCTGAAAAAACTGTTGAGCTTCCATCAGGACTCCGGGGCTGATATGAAATTTGGACTTGGCCGGATCAATCTCGTCCTCTTGTCAATTCTTTACTTATTATTTCATTTGTTAAGATGAAATTCTAAGAAATTCCACAAATACGATATATGCAAGTTCTGAGTTTTCATAGATTTGACTGGTCAAAATTCTTAAAAAGTGAATTCTCGACAGCAGTTTTATTTTAGTAAATACCGACTCATGAATTTGATTTATTTTTTTAATAAAACTAAGTATCGATCTACATTGCTCGTTAATGGGCTATTTTTTCTCTTTAGAGATAATTCGTTACAGTTGAAAATATATGAACGAACGCTTGCGCGATTCGATATAGTTTTTGAGTGTCGGTATAGATAGCTTTGTTAGCATTCATTTCGAAAAAATTACTGTTAACTAGAAATTGTTGAATTGGCATTATTTCCACACTCTGTGCTTCTATATATAGTATGTGTATCGTCAAGATTAGTTAGTTAGTCGTGCGCTGTGAAGGTTGTGAAGTTTAAATTTTTGATTTATCTCTGGATCATTTCATTTAGTTGTAATTTTAGTTTATATTAAAATATTTAAATTTTGCATGATGTGGTCTTGTAAATTGATATTATTTAAAGCATTAATTATTCCGTTTTTAATTCAAATGGCATCATTGCAGGTGAGTTCAATTGCAAGGTTTTTGAAAACGCTTAAAATTGACAACATACATACATACATACGTGCAAATGTATTACCAATAAATTAAAAAAAAAATTAATAAGTTCCCAATAAAAATTCTGTTTAGTAATTTTTTGTTAAAGATTATTAATTTGTAAGTAATTGCGAATAAATATAGCGCAACTTAAATCGTATTTCATCTTAAAGGATGTCGCGAAGCTGATGCAAGAACAATTTTGATAAAAAAAACTAAGTTTTTAATTTAAAACTTTAAATTATTTAATGATTTAAAAAGCACACAGTATAAGCGGCAATTAAATACGTGAGGTGTTTTTTCACAATTCAGACCTCCCCTCCCCTTGGTGAGATTTAATGAGTTTTGACGGGACCCCCCTCTCTTCCGTGAAACTTTCCTTATAATTTTAGTCTCTGCATTAAAACGTTGACTTGAGAATTTTATTGATCCCACCTCCCACTTGGTGAGGTTTTGCCGGATCCCCTCCCCCCTATTCTCATTCACGTAATTTATGGACGTCCCCTTAGGTTTTGTATCGGATAAATGGCCTTCTTGGCTTTGCTGCCAATTACTTACTCTTTTGAAGTAATTTTCCATGAGCGCTTTATAAACATGTGGTTTATTGATAATAATATCGAAATAGCGAAAAATGTTGATATATCAAAATGAAGGTTAAGCATCGCAAAAACGCTGAAAACATTGGATGAGATGAAAATATCGAAAAATTTATAAAATATATCGAATGTTACATACGAAAAATGTTGCAAACGTGGAAAAATGTGAAAAGTTTTTAAAATAAAACAAAATTCGAAAAGTCCTATAACTAATTTTGGAAAAATCACAATGTGAAGATAAAACTAAATAATATTGAATAACGTGGAAGTCTCAATTTATTATAAAAAAAATAAAAAAAAAAATGAATAAATTCAAATAAAATCGGAAAAAAAGAAAAATACAAAAAAAAAAATTTTAATAAGAAAAATATTGAAGACATCAAAAAACTTTCAAGATATCAAAAGTATCAAACAATTTTTAAAAGTCGAAGAAGTCTATGTAGGATAAAAAAACTGAAATATTCAATAATCTTAAACAATTTTGAATAATTCGAAAGTATCAAAATATGTGGAAAATTTCGGAACAACGAAAAACGCGAATCATTTTGATTAAGTCTACAAATGTTGAAAAATACGAAAAATGTTCAAAAGTTCACATAATTTCAGAAAACCAATACTAGTTTACGCTATAACACTAGCATGAGTTATTATGAAACAAAAAGGTACATGACGAACCTGCCTCTCTAACCAACTCGCCTTTCCTTCTTTTTATAGCGCTTGCCAGAGTTTCCAGATGACAATGAACACTTACATCGAGTGGTGTCTGGTATATTGAAACCGAGAAGGGTTGGAACTCCTGGCCATGCTGATGTGCGTAATTTCATATCGAGGTATTAATAATTATACATTATTTCATACTATAAGAAACTTATATTTTAACTAGCGAAACCCGGCGGGCGTTGCTACGCCTCAACAAATAAAATATAAAGTGTTTTTATTTTAGTTGGATTAAATAAGTAAAAATTATTTTTGTTGATATTTATCTTATTGCGAGTGGATAAACAACGTTGTACGTTTTTCCTAGAATCAGCACCTTTGAATGAGTTTAATTTGGTAATAGTCCTTGCCTTCTATATATGTACCGAGTCTCATAGTCATAGTCTTTTCTTATTTTGGAGGCATGGCACTACCCATTTTTTCATTGAATCTTACTTTCTTTCTTTATGGCTCATTTTTTCCAAACCAAACTATGTTAAGAAATTTTTAGAAACAATAAGAAACATGTGTACCAAATCTTATCCATCTGCGTCAAATAGTTGTTGATACATAAGAAAGTTGATTTTTTCGCTTATGGAAGCGTGGTACCGCCCAATTTTGCATTGACTCTAACTTCTTTCTCTACCCTTTCTATATGTACCAAGTTTCATTTATCTGCATCAAATAGTTGATAAGATATGATGAATCTTATTTTCTTTTAGATAAGGGGGCGTGGCATCAACCATTCTATTCTAAGCTGTGCCTGTTTATATAAAAGCTACGTGGTGTGAATTCCATGAGAACCGATTAAGCGATCTTCGAGAAATTATGTTTAAAAAATATATTTGTATGAAGGCCACCCAAAATATGATCCCTAAATAAAAGTATTGAAGCTTTATCTACGCCTCTTAATATAAAAGTTACTTGGTGTGAATTCGGTATGAATCGATTAACCTGTCTTCATGAAAAAGATATTTAAAAATATTTTTGTATGAGAACCACCCAAAGTGTGAACCCTAAGTAAAATTTGTACTATCTAATCTGTGCCACTTCATATAAAAGCCTTGTGGTGTTAAGACCATGAGAATCGATTAAAAGGTCTTTGAGAAAATGATATTTAATAAAATGTTTTTGTGTGAGGGCCACCCTAAATTACAGTTTTGTTACTTCTTAACATAAGAGATACGTGGCGTAAATTCGGTGTGAATCGTCTAACCTATCTTCGTGAAAATTATTTTTAAAAATATTTTTGTATGAGGGTCACCCTAATTATGCTCCCTAAATAAAAGTTTTACAACCTTATCTGTGCCTCTAAATATAAAAGCCATGTGGAGTAAATTCCATGAGAATCGATTTAGCGGTCTTCGAGAAAATGATATTTATAAATATTTTTGAATCAGGACCACCCTAAGTATGAACCGTAAATAAAATTTTTACTATCTTATCTGTGCTTTTTAATATAAAAGTCATGTGGTGTAAATTACATAAGAATCGATTTAGCGGTCTTCGAGAAAATGATATTTAAAAAATTATTTTGTGTGAGGACCACTCTAAATAAAAGTTTTGCAGCCTAAGCTATGCTTCTTAACAAAAGAAATACGTGGTGTAAATTCAGCGTGAATCGATTAACCTGTCTTCGTGAAAATGATGTTTAACAATATATTTGTATGAGGGTCACCCTAAGTATGCACTCCAAATAAAATTTTTACAATCTTATTTGTGCCCCTTAATATAAAAACCATACTGTGTAAGTTTCATGAGAATCGATTAACCTGTCTTTGAGAAATCGCTATTTTTAAAATATTTGTGTATGAGGGCCACCCTAAATAAAAGTTTCATCGTCTTAGCCATGCGTCTTAATATAAGAGACATGTGGTGTAAATTCCGTGTGAATCGATTAAGTGGTCTTTGTAAAAATGCTATTTTAAAAATATTTGCGTATGAGGGCCACCCTAAAATAAAGTTTTATAGCCACCACGCCCCTAGTGTCTAATCCCGTTCATATTTTGTGAAGTGCTTAACATAGGCTATGTGCATCCCGACACCGAATTTCAAGACTTTTGCTATCATATGAACCAAGATATAGCGAGTTAAAGATTTTAATTGCATGTAAAGTGCCACGCCCCTTGCTTTCATCAAAATAAAATATAGCCCACGTTACTCAGGAATAGTGTAGCTTTCTATTAGTAGAAGAATTTTTGGAATAGGTTCTGTAGTTCCAGAGATTACCCTGAACATACAAACAAACAAACCTTACCTCTTTATATAATAGTATAGATATAGATATACATAGATAACATATTTTATTTTATTTACAATATGTTTTAAGGGAATTGACTGCACTTGGATTCAATGTAGAAATTGATGAGTTTAATGACAAAGTACCAATTTTTGGTAATTTGAAATTCTCCAACATTATAGGCACCATTAATCCGAATGCATATAAGTTTCTTACATTGGCTTGCCACTATGATTCAAAATATTTTCCGAATGACCCCGGATTTGCTGCAGCTGTCGACTCTGCTGTTCCTGGTGCCATCATACTGAATGTTGCAAAAACATTGTCTAGCTATCTCCTAAGTCCAGAATTTAAGAATCGGAAAGATATCGGCTTAAAGGTTTGTGCTTCAATTTTTTGTAAAATCTGAACTTTATTGATTATATTATTGCCTTAGGTGATATTTTTTGATGGTGAAGAGGCTATTGCAAACTGGACAGATACTGACTCCTTGTATGGATCCAGGCATTTGGCGAAGAAATTATCAGAAACAAAAACTTTCATACTCAGTGGTTTTCAAGACCCAATAAGAGAAATAGATAGATTAGTTAGTTGACAAAAGGCTGAAATTTTTAATTCATATTTTTAAGGCTAAAAAGAAAACCAAAAAGTTTAAAAATTCGGCCTTTGAAAACAAGTGCTAAATTGAATTATCCTGAAACGTTTTTATTGCTTTTCAGGAGGTGCTGGTACTACTTGATCTTATTGGTGCGCAAAATCCGGCATTCTTCAGTTCCTTTTCAAACACAAATAAATTGCATCGAAACCTGAATGAAATTGAAAATCAATTTAGGAAGGAATCAAAACTGGAGGGCCAGAGCTTAATGTTCATAGATAAACCATCGAAAAGACCAGTTGTGGATGATTATATCCCATTTTTGGCAGAGAGTAAACAAACCAAAAATTATCATGTGAATAATACAACATTAACATTTTTTAACTTTACAACAGATGTTCCTGTACTGCATTTAATATCTTCTCCTTATCCGCCACAATGGCACACACCAAATGATGATGCTGCTCACTTGGACTGGCCATCTATACGCAATTTCAATAAAGTGTTCCGACAATTTGTGCTTGAGTATTTAACTTATTATAGAAGAGCAAAAAATTTGTAATGATATATTATTTATATTATTGAATTTATAAATTAAAAAAGAATTTTATTGCATGTTATTTTTCTATCAATTGCTGCTTTTTCCGCAGCATTCCCATTTTACTGACTACTTTACAGCTTCTCTTGTGCCGTTCACAGTTTTGATATAGCAAGCTGAAATTTTTTGAGGATTATTTTTGGTTCAATGTTTAAACATTGAAAAACAAAAATTAGAAAAAAAGATATTGTGTAAGAAATTGAATTGAATTGAATTGAATTCTTTATTGAGACTTTAAACATTGATTACAGTATAAGTATTTTAACATTTTCTTTTTTTTGTGTTATACATTAGCGGCTGTGAATGTATGGCCTGCTTTTGCTTTTACTTTTACTATTGAATGCTACATAGCTGTTAATTTCTGTTTTTAAAGGCTAATTAGCTCTTGCTCATGGAACTTATATCCTTTCTTTTTTAACGTTAGTTAACATATAGACTTACACACTAAAATTTTACTTAACATAAGGGAGCTAACGACAGTGAATATGAAGGAATTTTTTTTTTTTTTTTTTTTGTTTGTTTTAACTTTCTTTTTTTTTTAACACATATTCATTGACGTTGTCCCTCACGAATGCCTTTATATACTTATGTACATACATATATAGTTATTAATTTAAAATCAAATTACTACTTCGTGGCGTGTAATAATAATAATACAATATTAAATTTTTCTAATTTTGATCCCGCTCCTCAGATCTATTATATTCAAATGACTATTGAGCAGTGGGTACAAAATCTACCAGTATGCAATAAGCAGTGCTCTGCCCTCCAATACTGAAATTTCGAAATTGAACTATCTCAATTATTATAAATACACAAAGAGAAAAAATTACATTAATTACCCACGGTTATGCCCGGGAGTGGCTTTTAGGTAATAGTTGACAATAGACCCATCGGTGGCCGAATCTAAATCTTCAAAGAGTACTCCCACTGGAGAGTGGTATGTTGTGTTGTTCCAATCATGAGTCAGCTGAGATGTATAAATTCCTTTGATATATTCATTATCAGAGGTATTCATATTAGTGATGAATTTTTTCATCGCCAATAATGCGTAATTAATGATTGGAATGATCTTTGCCTCTCTATACACAAACTCATTTGAGTATCTTTTAGTCGGTGATTCAAAATTTTTGTCGATACATAGTCTGATGATTTTCCTCTCAAATCGCCCCATCTCTAAAGCCACAGCAGGAGAAAAAGAAAACCAAGACGGATAAGCATAAAGAAGCACAGGTCTTATAATGGTCTTATAAAGCAGTAGTTTAGTTTTCTTTTGCATTTCCTTGTTACGCAGTAACATCATTACCATATTGGTGATTCTTCGAGCTTTTCCTATATTGCCTCGAGCATGTTGGTTGAATTTAAATAAGGTGTTAAAGTTTACACCTAGGTACTTAATTTTGTCCCTGAATGGTATCGGAATCCCGTCAATTCTCAAGCTGAGATTCCGGCTTTCTTTTACTACTCCTTCTTTACCCTTTCCACTAGCATTTCTGAAACATATAAAATTTGATTTTTCGTAGTTTATTTCAATGCCCCATTTTTTATAAAAAGTATCGATTTCATTAACGTGGTTCTGCACTTTTCTTAGTGCATTAAGAGGATAGTAATCACTTGCGTACACCAAGGTGTCATCTGCAAATAAAATTCCTGTGGAGGAAGGATCACTACCTCTTGTTTTCAAGTGAGGAAAATCATATAAAAAAATATTAAATAGTCTAGGCCCCAAAACTGATCCTTGAGCTACACCACTATTAGAGTCGCTGATGTCTGTAGTACTTGTTCGGTTTTGAACAAGGAATTTTCTCTCCGCCAAAAAACTGTCTAATATATAAAATAGAAAAGGTGGGAAATCAAGCTGATGAATTTTAAAAAGGAGCCCCTCCCTCCAGACACTGTCAAAAGCCCTTTTAACGTCAAGCGAGCACACAATCGTACATTTTTGCTCTCTTAGACTGATCGTTACGTCATTGTGGACCTTTAGCAGTGCATGGACTGTAGAGTGCTTCTTCTTAAAACCAAACTGTAGTTCTGGAATGTACTCTATTGGTAAAATATTAGGTGCGTCCATTTTAGACAATAGCACTCTTTCTAAAATTTTTCCCACATTTGACAGTAGCGATATGGGTCTAAAATTATTAATATTCAGGTCATTAGATTTTTTCTCTATGGGTAGGATTCTAGCTATTTTCCAACTCTTTGGAAAGTAACCATTATTAATACAGTTGTTGTATATTATTGTTAAAAATTGAACTGCAACGTCAGAGATTTTTTTTAAAATAAAGTTGGAAATTCCATCTGGGCCACTTGACCTTTTTGGCTTAAGCGTGTGGATTATGCCTCTAATTTCCTCCTGGGAAGTGAATATATCAGGGGCTTGGGGTGTTAAAGCATTGTTTTCATGTTCAAATAAGAATATACTTGGAGGCTTAATTGATCGTAAAGAAAAGAGTGAGCATTGAACCTCTCTCACTAGATCTATATTATGATTTGGAGTGTTACCACTAAATATTTCTTTATAGTGAGTTGCAAAAGCATCAGCTACTTCTTGCTCACCAGTGACAGAGATATCATTCACCCTAATTTCGTTGTAATAAGAAGCTCTTTTCTTTTTTCCAATTATTTTGAAGACCTCTCTGAATGCTCGAGGACCAGGTGTTATATTTGCCAATCTTTCGCCAAATTGCTTGTTCAGCCAAATTCTCACTCTATCTTGAATAATTTTTTTTAATAAAGAGATTATAGAAGACAGCTCTTTATAAGCACTGCTAATTCTATTATAATTATTATGGTAAATGTGTTTCAGTCTTCTTTGCAAATTTTGTTTCTCTCTAAAGAGTTTTTCGATATCTTTAGGAAGGTTTTTATATTTCTTAAAAGAAGTAGCAATCACGCCGGTATGTCTGTATATGATTTCTTTTATTACAGAATTAAATGACTCAATAGCTTGATCAATTTCATTATTACTGAGATTACTTGTATGAGTAGGAAGGCACTGGGAAAGATTGAAATCAAGATCTTCCCTAAAGAGAGGCCAATTAGTGTTTTTAAAAGAATTAACTGTGTTAGGTTGTATTAGTTGCAGTTCCATATTTTCAAATTTTATGTTGAGGAACACAGGACAGTGATCTGAAAAAGTTGGAAGAGTCCTCACTCTGTAATTAACATCAATAAGGTTTATAAAATGCGAAGACACTAAAAAGTGATCCAAAAAGGACGATGACCTAGGGAAGGTTGGTGAAGCAGCTGTAACATTCATCAACGACGGTAGGTGGTTTCGTTGCCAATTATCAACGGATCTTCCATTTAAATTAAGGCAAGAATCACCCCATGTCGGGCTGCGTGCATTCAGATCACCACCAATAACAGCACCATCAAAAGCCAATGCCAGGGAATCAATTTTAATTAGTTCTTCTAATAACATTTCAGTGCTACAGTTTGAAGGAAAATAAACTGATCCACATAAAATGCTTTTGTTTACCCCACTAACTTTAACATTTAATGAAATAAAAACTCCTGGAAGCTTAGCGTTTGGCAATTGGACTATGTTGCAATTGATGCCGTTTCTGATCGCTATTGCCACTCCCTGCTGTCCATCACTTCTTAAAATTAAAAATTTATCAAAAAAAACTTTGTGTCTTGTACTAAGATGTGTTTCTTGTAGAAATGCAATGGATATATTGTTGGTATGCAAAATTTTCTGGAGTTCTATTCTCCTGCTGTGTTCAATTAGTGATGATACATTAAAAGTTAGAAAATTTAGTAGCATTCTACATTATTTGACATAACTTGGCTTAGGAGCTCAAGATAATGTATCCTTTTCTCTTGCAGTGAATCGCAATTACTTATATCGCTTAAAAAAGATTCGATTTTCCCTAGGAGCCTCTGGACATCCATCCCAAACAAAGTGTTTGATAACTCAAAGAACTGGTTAAGAATGTTATTTTTCTTTTCACTATTCTGCAGGTCCATGGGAAGGACATCCCGCCGACTAAAGTGACTGGCATAGGTAGCAGTAAGAGGAAGCGGCTTTTTTGCGGGAATGAACGTTGGTATACTCCTTACAGCTCTCTCTTCTCTTGCCTTTTTAAATAATTCTTTTTTATATTGGCTGTATTCTTTGTACTTAACACAGCCACGATAGTTGGCGGGATGGTCCCCCCCACAGTTTACACAAATTGGTTTCGATCCAGATTCTTTCGTCATCGCGCACTCCCCGGGTAAATGCTCCTTGTCGCACTTAACGCATTTGTATGCGCTGGCACAGTTTTTTGCAATGTGCCCGAATTTTTGGCACCTCTTGCATTGTAGAGGTCCTTGAATTTTTTTAGGCTTTTCCCAATTAACTTGAGTATTAAAGAGGTATTTGATTTTGTAAATATCACTAGTGGCTTTTCCTGGCAATATTTTGACTACAAACAGATTGTACCTAAACCCCTCTTTTATAGATCTAGGAGTGTTGAGAGTGTCGACTCTATCCACCACATCAGGTACTAAACCATTAATCTCTTGCAGGATTTCTCCTTCCTCATAGCCCGAACTAAGCCCTCTCAATATTACATTTATAGCTTGTTCCTCCTTGGGAGTGAAAGAGAAGGCCTCAACCCCAGGTACTTCCCTAAGCTTATTCAGCACCGCCCTATGGGCCTCCCTGTCAACTATAAAAATTTTGCACCTATCACCATTATTTTTAATTTTGAACTCAACATTTTTTTCTCTTAATGTTTTTATCAAATCTCTAACATCGAGATTATTTGCAACTATTGGAGGACAGTACTTACTTTTTTTTGCACTTTTAGCAAGAATTTCCTTGCCGTTGCCATCTCTAGTCGTCGGATAGTTGCTTCCAGGAGCGTCATTGACATCTCTGTTACCTTTTGGGTTTTCTTGAGTCTTATTTGCGTTATTTTTTCGCAGTTGCTGTTGCTTTTGTAGAGGTTTGAAGGAGGCTCCATCCAACAGTGAAAAGCGATTGGAGTTGTTCACCTCTTCATTGTTCTTTTTGCTGCCGCTGCTACTGATAGAAGAGACTCTTTGTCTCTTTGTTGGAATCTTCCAATTTGCTAGATTCATATTGGAACTTGAGGGATCCAAAAGATGTTGATGTGCTGCATTGGTCTCGATAGGACATTCCAAATCAGGTTCCATTTCATCATTATTCATGATGAAATTGACACCTCCTCGCGCTACCACCATATAACAATCTGCCTTAGATTCAAATTTATGGTTAAATAACAACTGAATTAAGTTTAATATTTGCTTAATATCAGTATTTAAGATTTTTTTTTTTTTTTGCTTTAAATAAATTATTTGAATTTTTTTTTTTTTTTTTTTTCAGTTTGACACAGAAAAAAAAGCCGCCGTCTCGATCAGATAGTAGATCAAGAATCTGTAAGAAATTGATTTATTTCTAATCAATTTTTTAATAAAACGATTATTTTGAATGGGCTGAAAGTTAAAAGTTGAAAGGAGTCTTAACATTTTGGAAGTCGAATAATGTTGAAAAAGTCACAAAAAGAGAATTTGTTGAAAAGTTCAAAAATGAGTTGGAAAAATTGAATACGAGTCAAAGTTGAAAAGGTTTTTGAAAAGCCGAATCATGTTGAAAATATGTAGTTGAAGTTGAAAGTGTAACGCATTACATTTTGTAACATTAACGTAACATTTCTGACAATTCACTTCAGCATCGGCTATCTCTCATACGCGCTCTTATGGACGGACATTCACAAATTAAACATTTTTCTAGATCATTCCATTTGATTTATTAAAAACAAAAAAATGGGGGATTTACTCGCACATTAATAGCGCATTGGTATGTCGATCAAAGTGCTGTTTTTATCCTCATCGAATGTTATTTTTTGCAATTCCTTTGTTTCCCCCTCCCCCCGTTCTTTCGTCAGCACTATTGCCAATGCTGTTGTTCCTGGTTATGACAAGCAAGGGTTATAAATTACATTGTTGAGCTAATTTGTTGTGAAGCTTCTGGTGTTTGTGTCTCTGGCAAAATCGTGTGTGGCGAGTGTGGAGCAGAAATTCAGCGCGCCGTCAAGTTCAGTTTTTGTGTGTAGTGCGCTTTGCTTTCTGGCTGACTGAGTAACCTTTTACGATATTCTGTTTCCTGTTTTTGTATCGGGTCTTTTTTTTCGTCTTGCTATAGCTTGTAGTAATTTCTGCATCGATTTTCTATCCCCCTAATTACATAAGATACATATTCTTTTTGGTTTCTTTGTTGTCCTTTATTTACAGGTTCAGTGTTTTCTGCTGTTTTTCTTGCTGTTTTTTTTTTCTTTCTTTCGTTTCCAACTTCTTTCCATAAACATAGTAAATATAAAGCCATTGTTCCTATTCTTATCCCTAGTGACGTCTTCTTTTGACAGTTACTTTTATGCTACTGAAGGATATTAATGACGTGTTTGTATCGAAGGATTCAAGGTTTCGCTAAAATCAACTGCTGTTGCTGTATAAAGTCGTAAAATGAAAATGTGCGAATGCAAAAAAAAAAAAACAAAAATATTTGTCCCCGCTTTAAGTGCGACCCCAGCTCGCACGGTTGGTATTGGTAACGCACATTTATAATCAATGCGGTAACATCACAATCATTTCGTCTTCAGTTCAATTCACTTCAAGCGGCTCTAATCAACGCCGCAAGTCAACTTCGCATTTAATAAAACCGGATATGAAGTTTGTCTCCACAGCCACCGCCATTGCCAGCGAGTGGGGCTCCCTAGAGCCCGCATTTGCTGCTGGTGCTGGTGTCGGTTGGTTCCTAAAGTGATACATATTCAATTTGGTAGTACAACGTGTCACAAAAATATGACAGTAACAACAAAACCCAGAAATATTTATTGTATACGCGAATGAATGCAATCACTTTGGGTGGTCCCTTGAGAGTTTTGGAAGGTGGGCGCCGCAATTAGGCGTGTGTGGTAAGTCGCACTGTTGAAGCCTTTTTAATTGCCTATCATGATTTGCTTCTGGATTTGTATTGTTGTCAGTAATATTTTGTGCTAATTTTTTATAAAGTGGCGATTTTTTTTTGGATAGAAAAAAATGTCAGTGAAATATGCTGTTCGAGCTTAATTTACATGACTTTAAGTGCTTAAGGAGTAGTTTGACGAAAAAAATATGTTTTAATGACTTACGGCTCGCGCAATATCATAGAGACGAATATTGCATTTCCCGAAAGAAAATTACCTGGTCAGATATCTTGGTAACATTAGAAGATTTGAATACCAAAAATCGACCTTCTAAGCAAGACACACTTCAAAAGTGTTCGAAATTTTGAATTCTAGAGAATTTTGTATAGACAATGCTCAAAGTTTCTAAGGCATCATTTATTATCAAAATGATTCATATACATATAATAAGAATTGATAAAAGTTATTCAGATATTTATCAAGCTTTTTGTTCGAAATCTTGTCATTTATAGAAAGAACTAAAATTTTGGGGTGCCATTGCCTAAACTTTCAATTCTTCATAAATTATTTAAAAACTACTAACGAAACCAAGTCCCAAAAGTTTCGTCAAAAGCCTAAAAGAGTACACTATTGAAGATGTGCACCCACAAATATTCCGATATTCTATAATGCCTATAAGTCTAGTAGAATTTTTTTCATGAAATCTGATAAATATTTTATTGAAGTTTTGTTAAGCAGTTTTTCGATTAGTGAATGTCTTAACTAAGTAGCTATAATAAAAGAAAATCTGTTGAAGAGCGAATCACATAAAGAGTACCGCTCACGTTACACTAGCATACATTTTAGAATTTAATTATTTCAGCATAGTTCGACTCTTACTACACTTGGCAACTTTTTCGAATTCTTCAATATTTTTCGACATTATCAACATTTTCGCGATTTTCAGAGTTTTTGAGGTTTTTCCCACATTCTTTGACTTTTTCAACATTAATACTCGTTCAAACTCTCTGTTTTTATATATTTTGAATTTTTCCCACACATCAAATTTTTCGACTTATTCGATATTTTTCGATTTACAAGTTGGGGCAAGAGTAATGCCAAAATGTGATAGTGCCTTAATTTTTTCAAATGGCGTCAAATGTCATTGTGTTTTGACATTTATGTCGTAGACAGATAGAGAACTAGTTGACAATGAGCAATGGAAGAATTTGAGGCTCCTGCCAGTTCTGACTGCATCAGACTTATTCTTTTGGAGCTTTTTTGATATCTCGCGTTTACCACAATGAGCCACAAATTTTGAAAGTTTTAAAAGCCAACATTGAAGTAGAAATTACCAATTTAGAGCTACTGGGTGTTTTTTTTAGTGGTTTGTTTTTCGAATAGAGATAAAACTGTCATTTTATGGTCAAATCTGGCAACTCTAATGTCATTTATGTTCAGTTTGGTTTGCCATTTCATCATGAACAGGTTGACAAAAGAACAACGCTTGCAAATCGTGCAAATTTATTTCGAAAATAATGGTTCAGTTCGCGAAGTTTACCGCAAGCTCCATCCATTTTATGGTCGACATAATCGTCCATCAGAGCAATTAATTCGGTTAACCATGGGTCGTTTTCGCACTACGTTTACTCTATGTGATAATACGCATCCGCAGAGACGTCGAACAGTGCGCACCGAAGAAACAATTGCCGCTGTAGAGCAAAATGTTGAAGAGGACCCGAATGAATCGATTCGCCACCGTGCACAGCAATTGGAGCTTTGTCCATCAACTTTATGGAAGATTTTGCGCAAAGATCTTGGCTTGCGACCTTACAAGATCCAGCCTGTGCAAGAATTAAAGCCGCGAGACCATGCAATGCGTCGCTGATTTTCATCGCAAAATTTTGTTCAGTGATGAGGCTCATTTTTGGTTGAATGGCTACGTCAACAAGCAAAATTGCCGCATTTGGAGTGAAGAGAATCCACATGAGACCCTTGAGACGCCATTACATCCACAAAAACTGACTGTTTGGTGTGCTCTATGGGCTGGTGGAGTCATTGGGC
This sequence comes from Tricholauxania praeusta, assembly GCA_949775025.1. NCBI lineage: Eukaryota > Metazoa > Arthropoda > Insecta > Diptera > Lauxaniidae > Tricholauxania > Tricholauxania praeusta. The sequence goes on along the minus strand of OX459028.1, from coordinate 5,505,521 downwards.
CATACTTCTTCCGAAATAATGCTGGAGAGTCAGTTACCGTTAATGGAGACCGGTATAGAGCCATGATAACCGACTATTTTGTTCCCGAATTGGATGGCATGAATGTGGATGAGTTGTGGTTCCAACAAGACGGCGCTACATGCCACACAGCGCACGTCACAATCAATTTATTGAAGGAAACATTCGATGAGCGCATAATTTCGCGGAATGGACCTGTCAATTGGCCACCAAGATCGTGTGATTTGACACCATTGGATTATTTTCTTTGGGGATATGTGAAGTCGCTCGTCTACGCCAACAAACCAGAAACGTTAGGGGACTTGGAAGCCAACATTCGTGGCGTTATTGCCGACATACGGCCCCATATGCTCGAAAAAGTGGTTCAAAATTGGACCTGTAGAATTGGCTTTATTCGAGCCAGCCGCGGCGGCCACATGCCCGAAATCATATTTAAACATTAATGGCATAAAATTATCCTTCCAATAAAGCCAAATTGATGGACATTAAAACGATTTTCTTGTGTTTTATTTCAATTCGAAGCTCTATACCTCTAAAAAAAACACCCTGTAGATGTCTTGCGAGCAACAATTGAAAATGCCGTAAAACGAGCACAATTTTACATAATATTAAGAGGTCGTCATTTTCAAATGATTTTTCGAGTCACCTGAATGATAGTTTTTCTTACTTACTTCATTTTTTGCCCAAGGCTATTTGTGTCATTTAAAGCATATATGGGCAACATTTTGGAAGTAGGAGCTACTTACAACAAAAGCAACAAAAACAACTTAATAAAACTCCACCATAGATTCGATCTCGCTGGCAAAAAAAAAAATTCTGCAAAAAACCAAAAGCCAATTGCTAGAATCAAGGAAGAACAACATGAGTGTAGAAATAAAAGTACACTGATAAAACGAAACGAGAGAAGCTGTCCCCAATACTCGCATTGTTGTTATTTTTCTTAAGAAAAATTACATGTTTGTTGAGAAGAGCAAAAATTTTCCTATTTTGTCCAACGCTGATTTATTGAACTAAGTAAAAATACAAGGGAATATAAGACTCAAGCTGAAAAATAGGATTTACGAATAGGGCCTTTTTTTAATTTTTTGAAGAGCAATTATATCAAAACTTAATACACAAACCGCTTTTTAAATAGAAATTCCTTAAACCGAAATGGCAAAATTTGTATTTTGAATTTAAAATGTGCACCAGGAAAGTGCACCTACACTTTGTGCGAGTACTTCCTCATGGTTGGCCACCGAAAAAAATGTGTGTATGATGACATTAAAAAGTTCAAACTGCAATTCAGTTAAAATTACATAATACTCGTACAATAGTGGCAGCGCAAACATGGAGTGGCATTTTGCAGGAGTCACTTTAATGGCGTACGAAATAGCGACTGGTGTTGGGTGACACTCCAGACCGAGTGTCAGAAAGAATGAAATAAAAATTAATTTATTTCAATCCTGAACGAACTTTGAAATACCGAGCTATTTTTCCGCTACAGCGAGTGCACGAAGAGCGAGCGGTGGCAGCGGCGCAACTGATGGTGACAAAGTGTCAGCCAGCGTTCATAGAGATAAGAAGGACCACAGGAAATAACTGTGACTGTAGCTGTGTTTTTTGCGTTTTGTTCGTTCTGGGGAGTATGCGGCGCGGAGTGGTGTGAAGTGCGCTGCTCCAAATGGAAACAAAGAAAAGTTAAGTTTTCTGCTGATTTAGTGTTACGGAAGTTTTAAATTGAAACTAAAAACTTTTCTTTTTTTTTTTGCGAATTTTGAGTTGCGCGCAGTTTTGACTTCGCAAGTGTCGTCGTTCCCCAACTCTACTTCACTGCTATGCGATGCCAAAAGATGGTTGATTTTTGTCTTTTGTTTTTTGTTTTTTTTTCTTCCATTCGACGCAAAAGGCATCACATCATGAGTGGACTTTTGAAACTGATGAAAGATAAAAATAAATCACAAACTCAATACCAAACGATTTGCTGTAAAACTTTTGATCGAAAACAATTCCACCGTGCAAATCACGTGGCAACTATGCGCAACTTGGATCATTGTCTATCCAAATGTTGTGTGAAGCTCAAAAATCGCTTTTGATTACTTTTCGAAGCACTGTGGTGTAGGAGTGACACAAAATGGGTTTATTTTGCTTAAACCCCAAGCCGAATACAACAAAGTGCTCATGAGATTGAAGAGGAGCGTCAAATGGTGTGATTAACTATCCCGATTCCACATGTTTTAAGGATGCTCTTCTTACTTAAGAATATCTTTATCAGTTGCTATGGTTAGCACATTTTTTAGTTTGAATGGCTTCATAAATTTTTCATTAAAACCAGAGGAATGGATGAAAGTTTTACGAAAAAACTTACTTAGTTTAAAGCTATGGCTTATGCTCCGAAAATTAAGTCATAAGTATCATAAAAGCGGGTCTAGAGCTTAAACTGTGTAAAATTGAGACGTATCGACAAGTGCTGAGTCCTTCATAGAAACTTGAGGATGGTGATTTCTTAAAAATGGTCCAATTTAAGATATTTATTTTGGTTCTAGAGTAATAGCTTAGTATTTAAAGTTAATTCAGGAACAACTTTTACAGATTACTTCTTTAATAGCAGCGATTGAACCCAGAACATTAGACATCTAAATAAATAAACTGATAGTTGTTTTCGATGTTTGCGCATCACGCATAAGCTACTGGATCAAATTGGCTTAATTTTATTTTTTATCTAATTTTTTCTCAACATGAAACGCTATTCTTATTAAATATCAAGTTTTTTTTTATTAAAAAATGAATTGCGCAAAAACAAGCAAGCATGCAAGCATAACTTATCGTTTAATGGCAAGTTAATGTGTTTATGTGTGTGCGTTTTGTTTTTGTTTTGTTTTGTGGTACTGCAATGGTATATTTATGAAAGAGAAGCAACGTAATATTTAATTTATACTCTCACGCTCTCATTCTTAATTTTCTTAATTCATGTTGCAAGCAACAAAAGCTCGTATTTAGAAGAATACATATGCTTTAAGGAATCCTTTTTTGAATGAGAAAATGAGAAAAAAAATCTTTCTAATGCTGCAAATATTTGGTCAAAAAAGTCAATAAATTTCTTGCTCTAATCTACACCATCGGATATGTTGACAGTACTAAAGGTATAAGCCAGTAAATTGGAACAATATATGCTCCATTATACCAAAAGAGAAGTATTACGTCGAACATTAAGAGGTAAAAATTAGACATACTATATTTATATACTACATCAAATATTCGCCTTTTTTTTGTTGGCAACACTAAGAGTTGCATTGACATCAACTTAAAAGAAATCCAAAGTTAAAAGCAATAAATCTAACTGAATCTGCTAATGTAATCCAGGTACAGTGGGCATATTTAATAAAAGTTTGAAGCAGTCAGCACAAAATAATCAATGTTTCTGTTCTGTCATCTTAACGCACATCTCCTACCTACCATCCAGCCCCATCCACCTGACTGATGGGTTGTAGAAAAGGTGGCAACATTTTTCATATTTCATACATTGCTGGCATGATTCAGATGCTTCGTTCGATACAACACACAAGGAGGAGGGGGAGGGGGGCACCGCCGACAGGAAAAGGTGTGCGCGTGTTAATGTGCTTTCTTGCAAAGCATTTAAGTTGGCATTTAAGTTTGAAAGTGAAAGCGAAACCGAAAGCTGATGAATTGTTCTTGTTGTTGTTGCTTAAAAGCGTGAAATGCCAACAAAGCCACGCATGAAAATGGATGAGGCAGAACTTGAGCGGGTTTCTGCCGGCAAATGTGGTAATAATTGACGAACGTGGCAAACAGATTGCGCAACAATAAAACAATTTGCAGCGAGAATATGAGCAAAGTTTTCACCGCAAATAGGAGTGGGAATCGAACCCAAAACATTCAAACTTGACATTCACATACGTCTGTTATGTAATGCCTGCCTTTGCTGCCGACGCTGTTTGCGTGATTAATTTTCATTTTCATCTCGAGCTTAGCTGCTTTTGCTTTTGTTGTTGTTGCTGAATGCTGCTGATGTTTTTCTTCTGACGGCACTACAGCTACCGCTGCTATTTAAGTTTAATGAGCTATTTTTATAAGCGTTATAAATGGCTATGATAACCACTTAGCGAAACAACAACTAAAAACAATTTGCATATTAAACTTCAACCAAACAAACTATGCGAGAGTTTGAACGTTTGGCACATTTTCCCCATACTGCCGCCACCACCGCCGCCGACAAACCAGCAAATCTTTGCCAACAGCGAAAAATCCTTGCGGCACTACCAGTTTAATTTGATTAAATTTTAAAATCCACGTAAAAGTTGCACCATTCACTTGCTGCAGCAGGAGTGCTTGCAGTACGGGGTCATAGGTAGACACCCACCACCGCATAGATCGAGTTATGTTACCGCTAAATGTGGGAGCACGGCAGCGTTAGATGCGGCTTATCTCAAGGATAGTTTTCGAGTTTTGTCTCGTTACCGTAATATTTTTTTGTTTTGTTGAATTTTTATTTTTTTGTTTTTTATTTTAAAGTTTGCATTTTTTAGCAGTTGTGTTTTTTGTCGATAGTGCAAGAGCTAGAGTTGCCAGGTGTTGTCGTCTGCATTGTTATTGTATTCTTAAATCAACCCTTTAAGGCACAAAGTAAACGCGAGTGTTTGTTGTTTTTTCAGCTATAGCAACGTGATTTTCAGGTAAAGTTTTTCTTAAAGTTAAAGTATTCAACACAACTTTTCTGCTGTGTACCCTCCAACTTTGTTAAAAATTTATGTTTTTCCTTCATTGTTTAATTAAATTAATTTTAATTAGATGTTTAAAAGCGCGTTATTCATTGCAATATTTAATATCCTGTTAATATCCTGAGTTTTGAACAAAACTTTGTATCTATTGTATGGTTGTATTTGAAACGTTGCTGCTGCTGCTGCTGCATGGCCATGGCCACGTAATGAGTTTCAAATTACACTGTCGCTTTTAGTCCTTTTGGAAAATTTTCACTTTCTGCTTCAAAGTCAGTCGCATTTTTGTTTGGCAGTTTCAGTTTTTACCCTTATTAGACATTAATTACTGCTCTGGCGTTGTGATAATTTTTGTTACCATGAGGAAGATATTTTTACCTGATACAATTTTATATTTAGATAAAAGATTGATGACGATGTTTTAATGTTGCAGCTTTATATTGAAGCACAGTTTTCCGGGTAGCACACTCTATTGTATTGTAAAAATTCAGTGTGCTTAGTGGTTGTGAACATAAGCTGTCAGTTATTGACCATTAATGCAGTGATTTTATCAAAAAGACTTTATCTGGCTTAGCTAGAAACTGATATTTAGTACATTCATTTTGGCTGTGCGTCAATAAAAAAACCTCATATTCTTGAACTCTTCTGTTGCACGGATAATTTTTTTAATAAATAAAAACGAAACATTTAAAAAAAAAATTCTCCCTCATCGGCTCAAAGGTCACTGAGGATTCTATTTACCAATGGATGAAGCTGGCTTTGGCCGTTTTACGCTATGTGTTTTTTTTATTCGGTGATGTTACTCAACGAACTGGACATTAAGCTCAATAAGATTTTAGTTTAACTGTTTTATGCTATGCTAGTTCGTTCCTATTTTTGACTTATCACTTTCACATATCATTGATACTTTCGACGTATTGATGATATGTGTCTTTTTCTGCATTCGATAGGTTTCCCTACCGCCTATCCTGTTCGTATGGCTTATTCATTTCCAGAGTCTTTTCATAAACTTAGTTAGGAAAGAGTATGATATGGTACTCAAATAAAGTTCGTAATTCGGGATACCAAATTCCCAAAATGCGACTCTGCAGAAATTAACAAAGTTTTGTATATATCTCGGACCTTGATTGAACATTTGTTTTATTTATATTCGAAGTTTGGTCTGTGTTGACTTCCATATTTTGCGGAGTTGTACAACGTTGTTTCTACGTTTTTTGCGGTACGACTTTTAGTAGTATAGTAAGAATGCTACCAAAATAGCAGAACGATGTATTGGTGCATATGTTCTGTTTTGGGAAACGTTTTTGTTGAAATTTCCACCGGTTTTGCATTGTTAATAAGTAGTCCAACAGTAGCTGCCTGGTCACTGAGTAGTGTTAGTTTGCTTTACATGACGAACAATATAAATGATATCATATCAGTATCACCGACATAGCCCAGTTCTAATGTATCACATGAATGCCAGTAAGAGAACTGTTTAACACATCGTTCAGCAGAATTTGAAATAAAAAGGGATCATCGAAAACACTGCTGGATCTGTGCATTGGTATCAATTAACAGTCAGAGTTTGTTGCTGTACACGATGAGGCACTCAAAGCAGTCGTAGTGCGCTTTAATGTACTTAATAAGTTTGGTAAGATCATTTCATATTTCCAGTACGTTGGACATTCCAAGTTGACTCAGACTCACTGATTTAGGAACTTCGATGGAATTCAAAATGGCTTCGCAATATGGAAGAAGTAGTTATTCCATTAATGTAGGTAGGATTATCTCTTAATGCCGCCGTTGAAATGTTTCGTAACCCAGAGCTTAAGTTATTGCATGTATTATCTGTAATCTGTAAAAGGAAAGGAGGTGGGCTGGAAATAGGCAACATGACAAAATAAAAGCATAATTTCATAATTTCATTTTGAAAATTGTTTTTAATAGACTTTTTACTTGATTTAAAGCTTCTAGGTAAATAGCTAATAAGGCTAATAGCTGTAGTAGCTTAAATCTATTATTATTTTTGCTTTCACAAGTGTTTGTTGGTGGTGCTAGGGAATTTTGAGTTGTGGCATTTTTTGTTACATTTTTTTTTTTTCATTGACATCAGGATTCAGCGTGCTGGTGAAGTTTTCATACCGTCTGGCTTATGGCGCATTTTGCCGGTCTTACTTTTGATTTGGCGTGTAAAGTTGGTAAATTTTCTCAGTTTTTTTCTTAAAAATAATAAATAAAACTTCTAGATCCATTAGGAGCAGATTGTACATCAGTACACATCAAAAACCAAAGATCGCACAGAGATTTGCAAAACATTTAGAATCGGTGTGTAAGTAAAATACATTCGAATCCCATTTCTAAGTATAAATAAATATTTTTTATAAATCGAACATTGACAACTTAAAAACAACAAACGTTTTTCCGCAAAGCAGCAGCACAATTTGCTATAGAAAACTGCTGTTTACATAGAAATTATTTTCCCTTTTGAAAATTGCGCACTATTTTTCTGCTGTTTGATTTTATTTGCAGTACTTGGTATCTATTAAATTTGAATAAAAACATTGAAAGTAAAAAAAAATTGACTGTAAAATGCATAAACTACAGCACGTTTGCCATAGTGGGTGCGTCTCTTAGTCTCGACTTACAGCTCAAATTCCACTTTTTGTATGAAGAGCAAAAAAAAAGGTGCGAAAATACTCTCGGGTATAATTCAGACGTCCAATAAAAATGTATTTTAAGATTTATTACAAATGAAAAAAAAACGCACAAAAACAACAGCAACAACAAAAATATCTCCCAAAAAAAAACCGGCTAAGAACAAATCGAACATGCTGCATCATGGTGCTCATACCGATGTTTCAAGAACGATATGTCTTTGTTTTTATTACTTTTGTTCATGTTGTTGTTGCTGCTGTTATTGCTATCTTTGCCATTTTGCTGGAGTGCTTACAAGACTTTTTCCTCTTCTTCAGCTTCGTTTTTTTGTTGTTTTTGCCTTAGTATTTATTATTTATTCACTTGTTATTGCACTAAAAAAGACCGTGTGTATTCTCTGGAAATGCGTGCAAGTGCGCATAGATATTTCAGTTGAATGTTAGAAAAAGCCAATTTAATACCTCCTCTATTTATTTCATAAATCTAAATAAGTATTAGGATAAATAAAATTTCTTATCTCTGCCTGATTCACCCTATTTTTGCATTTTTCAACAGAAGTCGTTACTTTTGACACGAAGTATCCTTTTTATGGAAGTGACTGATTTTTAGCATAATGTGCAGCTATAGTTTGTGCAAATTTTTCAAAATGTTATTTCTAAATTATTTGGTTGATTGGTTAAAATAATACCCGTTCTTCATGATCTCACAGGAAATGTCCATGGAGGTAACATCGAACACACTGTTCGGTTGGAATCTCTTAACTATAGATTTTCGTAAAGTCATTTATAACACCTCGAAAAATTGGCTTATTAAATAGTTTTAAAATGGTTAAACACCTTTGATGAAACAATGAAGTGTTATGTAATATTGTTTAGTATGTATTCCCTGACGTGGTCTTAAGTGAACATGAAACTTTCTACAGAAGTATCGTAAAAATAATATACTGCTTTTTAAAGACTTTCCTATATAAAAATTCTTCACCGGAAAGTTCAGCCCCGATTCCCTTTTGTCAAACCGAATTTATTGAGTAAAGATTTGAGTGGAAGATTAGGGTTGCCGGCTTTATCCCGGAAAAACCACCAAAAAATTGTAATTTTTCGAAATAGTTGAATTGTACTTAAAATGCGCCAAGTGTACTAAAGACTTCTCGAATGTACTGACGATGATTTTTCACGACGCAAATGTACTGAGAAAAGTACCACTGATTGAAACATTTGAAAATTCCTAAAATTCAAATTTAAATAATCCAGCAGAGCTTTGAATTCATCACCTTGAAATTGGAGTCAATCAATCAATAATCTTATAGAAGATAATTATGTCTATGTTCGCCTATTTTTTAGCTTTCTCAAGAACTCTAATAACTTCGCTTATAACTTGCGCAAAAACTTCAGTGCGTAAGATCTCCAATTGATTTACTGAGAATGAAAAGGAGTATTGAATTGTCACCCCAAGTTTTCTTGTTAATGCAGTGTAGCCAAGTGTTAAAAAAAAATTTCTTGTATATAAATATTGTTAAGAAAACCTATAATTTTTTTGTTAATTAGAATTAAGCAGATTTTGCACCAAAAAAAATTCAAGTCAGCATATCATTCGAAATCTTCTTAATCTTAATAAGCCATATTATTTATTACTGTATCAAGCAATTGCTAAGCTAAATAATATTATAAGAAATAAAACCGAATTTAAGAACTTTTTTTTTTTTAGAACAACGAAGTTAAGCTGATTTTTTCAACATTTTCAAATGGAAGATAATAAACATTCAAGAAAATATTTTCCCCATTTACGGCAAGCGGCTGTCCATTCATTGCGTTTGTCGCATTAGAACACCAAATATTGCGCCGAAAATTTAAATGGCACCCAATTATTAAACTTTTGTATGTTAGCATATCCTTAAGAATACCATATTTTATGGCCTTCATTATTTCTGCTTACTATGCTCATCTGCATTTTATGCGCTAAAGTATTTGCTCCTACTACCAATTCGAAGAGGACCATCTTTTCACAACTTTCCAATTTTTTTCGTTTTCTCTTTTCGTTCTGTTGAAAATGCTACGTAGTCCGTTTTGTTGCGTTACTCCTCGGGTTGAACCATTTTCATTTTTTTATTACTTTTCTTGTTCATTCTTTTACCATGATATGGTAAGTTTTTTTCAACTGCTAACACATAAATACACGCATACTCACACAGGCATACAATATACACGCACTTACAGTTACACCGTCATCATAATTTTTTAGCATTTTTGTTGTTATGTTGTAGTTGTTGTAGAATTTTTTTTTTTTTTTTCATTTAACTGAGCCGCTTTAGCGGTTGCGACTAAACAGTATGTCGAGAACTTGAAAAAAATGCCTAATGCTTAGGAATTTCATACGGGTGTAAAGTACTATTCCAAAACAGTAGCTTTCACCGATAAAAGATTCATTCAATATAGAACCTTACAAAAAAGGATTGAAGGTTTTCCTAAGGCAACTTCTTCCAAAAAGAGTTTTTATAATATAAGTATGTTATTTATCATTTATAATGTAATGTAATTTTAAGAAAATGTTACTAAGAAATAGATTTCAGACGTTGTACTAAAAATGCCTCAAAGTAAACATATATGTCGCCTTAATACCTTATACTCATAGCTATGGGAAAATGTATACTAAAATTATGAACATACATAACAATGTGTTGTATATCGTATGAAAGGTTTTGCCCGGTAATTTAGCTTTTTGCAATGAATTAACAACGTTTATAGCATATCAAAGGCCCCGCAAGTCAAAATATGTTCCAATACTACCTAGTGCCCATAACTTTTGCGCAAATTTATTTAATAAATATCTCATTAATATGAAGATAAGATTTAGAATTAAATGACACTTGGATCAGCTTGAAGAATTTCTAAGGATAAATGCTATGGAAACGGAGCACTCTCTGAAAGTTTCGAACATAAAGTTAGCTCAATATTTTTCTAAGCTGAATGCCGCAATTATACTTATCCTTAATTTTGATGATTTTACTATAAATAAATATAAAATCAATAGGAATAAGTTGGATAAGGAGGTAATTTTAAGTAAAAACACAAGAATGTGAGCCTGTCTGATTGGTGGTGTCATATATTGTTTTTTGAATGATTTCTTCTAAAACAAATATCAACTGATCAAAATATTAAAATCTGATTTAAAAGGAAATTTAATTTTATTCTCAGTGACACAACAACTTCTTAGGTTAATTAAAAATTTCAAAAATTAACCCTTATCAAAGTGAAGTGTTTAACCCTAATTTATCTAAAATGTTGTTAATCGAATGTGGTTATTTACGTCAACTTTCTTAACCATTTAATAAGGGTTACAAGCTTTAGCTTCATAGCGCAAAACACAAACTTCCAAAAATTTCCCTATTTAATTTTAAAAATTTTAAGTTCATTGGGAATTTCCGTAATTAGTCGGAGCTTCTATTTAATATTCGACGTGGATACACCATTAAAAATAACTTCTTATTACCAAACAGTTGATGTATTGACAACTTTGGATGGCATCACACCGAGTTTGCCAAGGAACCTTAATATTTGGGAGCTATTTTGAATATCAAGCTACCATAGAATTGGAACTTGGATAAAAAAGCTAGAAATTCTTTGTGCGCTTTCTTCACGTCTAATATAATCTTTAGAAAAGATTGGATGTAAAAGCGTAAATAGTACATTGAATGTACATTGAGGTCTTCAGACCAATTGCATGGTAAAAGACTGTCAACTTGATAAGCTTCGTAAAATAAAGAGACGGGCTTGTTTTGGCTAATCGGATTTGGTGCGATTGACACCACAGTTGAGCCTAGAAATAATAAATCATCTTCTTTCCATTGATCTACATAAGTAATATATCGTTCAAGTGATTTTTAGGTTAAAAGAATATAACGAGCTTATAAGCACTGATGATCATGAGTCTATTTCGGAGAATATGCAGCGAGAACTTCGCCTCATGGCGAGTGGTTACCGAGTATCAATACTTGACTTCGACTCTGTCAACATTATCAGTTTTCAACAAGAGAATAGTGAAACTCTGGCGCCGTCCTGAAAAGAAAGGAGCTAACCAACTTCATGGATGGAACCAAGATGGAACTTATCACAGGAGCGGGTGTCTACTCGTATCTGGAAATATCTTTCAGACTAACCAATTATTGTAGCGTTTTTCAAGTTGAAATCTATGCTATAGAGCAAACAAGATGATACAGAATAGATAACTTACTCACAAATGTATGTAGATCACATTCAATCCGAAAACATACTGCGGTATGGTGGATGTACGGTCATAAGTCTTTCTGGTAATGAGAAGGCTAGCAAATGTGCCAAAATAGGATCAGAAGAATCAGAGAATTAACAAGTAGGATAACGCAGATAGAACAACACTAACAACTAGAGGACACAATTAAGAAACAAACGAACAAATGACGGAACTTCACCGCTATATGCAGAACGTGCCGAAACATGTGACCTGAAAATAACTTAGAAAGGACACAAACTCTCTTAAGGTTCAGCAGAGTAGAGACGATAAAACATCTATTATGCAAATATCGAGGACTAATGAGAAAACGAACTTGAAGAAATAGCCGAGCTGGATAGTTAAAGCGTCCTCAACTTCAGCATCGGATGAATTTCCCTTGTGTCTATATCAAGTCCTAAAAATTTTATATATTTTTTTTACATAATGAACATTTGTGTTTTTTGGGAATTTACTGATTTCGGCTTGCGATTTCTCACAGTGCACTCAACATATTTTTATTGACAAATTAGATTCACTTATTTTGATATATTCGCCACACTGTGCAGCAGTGCAAGGCATAGAAACGGTTGCGGTTGGTTTTTTTTTCGTTTGGTTGTGTTGGTTTTTTTTACTCGTAATTTCCATAAGCAGCCGTTTTGTCAAGGATTTATGTTTTAAACGCCTTTTTAATATGGGATCCTTAGTCACTTGGCGGCAGCGCAAAAATAATAATAACATAAGTAGGTAGGTTGGTTTGTTGGTTGGTTCGTAACGGCGGAACCGGAAATCGTCTTCGCAGCGATAACAACAACTGCTATCGCCATCACCAACACCATCACCAACACCAACACCAACACCACCAAACACGAGCAGCAACACCAAACGTTGTCAGCTTGTTGTGCGCGTCATTCCTGTGGTTTCCGAATGTTGTACCGTCATCTTTTACTTTTACCGTTACACAGAAAGACACACACGCACACACACATACATTTGCATTTCGCACTTCCTTGGCTGCGGTAGAAGCCAAACTGTTGTCATCATCACTTTGTTACCCATTTGCAGCACAGAAAGAAGAAGATTTTCATTTCATTTCGCCGTTTAATTTTTTTTTGCTTTTTCTGCTTTTTTTAATGTTTCATCTTCTTCTTCTTCTTTATTTTGTTGCATTTTCATTTTTATTTTTATATTTTAATTTAAGCACTCATTCACTCATACACTCGCACTTATTAAGTAGCAACTAAGTTTTGTGTTAGACTACGCGTTTACGCTTACGTTCTACGGTTATTACAAGTACATTTGAAGCTACTTACTTTAGGATGTGCTCGCCTAGGAAACGCTACCTTTGGATCGATCTGCAAGTAAAAGAGAGAAACAAAAACAACAACTGTTACTAAAGAATTTGCGATGATTGCAAAATTTCTGAAAAAAAAAAAAAAACAATTCGTCAGCAATAAAAGCTGGAAGATTAAATAAATTTAAATTTATTAAATTTACGAGGGTGGATCGATGAGTCCGTGTCATTTACAAATAGTGGCGCTCAAGTGGGAGTACTTAATTTTCTTTTTGACATTTGACCTGATAACTTCGTTAGTTATAATAACTAAGTAAATAAATACTTAAGTTCCAATTACATCTGAAAGTTTGGTGATCGTTTTTTTTTATAAAATTGAATTCCGCATTCGTATAAATCACTATATTTTTCAATGGAAATTGTCTGGGAAACTGACCTACAAAGGTTTTACGAATTCTCATTACCTACACAAACTACGTATGATCCACAGCTGAATTTCTTCGAGATCGCATCGATCCTTAGATCTAAAATCAAGAAACGGTTAACAAAATCTGCTATGCAAGGTGCAAGGGAACTATAACTTGCATTACCTGGAAAATCACCCCTTTTCTCAAAAATAAAATTACGAAAGAATTCATTAAAAAGGTTGTTTAAAATAAAGTCATATATTGGGCATTATTTTTAGAAAACAATTTATATAAAAAACTTATATTTTTTTTGTTGGAATTCTTAAGAATTTTCTATTGTGAAAATTTGGTCACACCTTTGGACAACTTTGCCTAAAATATTCGCAAAAAATTAAAAATTCCTTAAAGATTTTCATGCGAAGAATATCAAACTATCGAGGTATAGACAAATCGTTCAGAGCATTTCCACTCAAAAGAAACAAACATGTGACAAATTTCAAAAAGGACAAATCAGCACAGAGAAATCTCTTGTCAAAAGGAAATGAGAATTTGATGACTTAACGCCCTTGATATGAAAATAGATTTACTTAGCCTATTGTATCTCATTATGCCATTTTTCTTAGAAAATACTATATGTTAGCAAAAAACCATATAACATATAATCGTTCAATATTTTCGGTAGAGTGCGTTACGATCGATAAATTAAAATATTCAAATCGAACTCGAATCGAATTATTGCAGAACACCATTGGGGCCACAGCAGCAAAAGTGCAGGGCAGCAAAATCTGATTATAGAGATCAATAGGGGTGTGAAAAAGACAGATAAAAAGCCTGCTGCAAAAGTAGCATTCAAGCCACATTCGAATTATTCGAACTATTCGATTACTAGAAATATTCGAATCACTCGAATAATTCGAACTATATCATTCGATCTTTACGAATCATTTGTACTATTCGAGCTATCCATATAATTCGAAAGTTTGAAGAGTTCCGTTCGAGTTCAAATCAAATGTTATTTTTGATTTGAATACAATTCGCACTAACTTTTCCTGTACCTGATTTTTCAAGTACACGGTTAGAAATCTTGGAATAAATTTTAATACAAGCGAAAGATTAAACAAAGATTTTTAATACAATTTTGATTAAATTTAATACTTTTGAATATATTACAAAATTTTGTAATACATTTTGTATTAAATTCTAATACAGTTCAAACATTAAAACGATATTTTATACCATTTGATGCTATCGCAAGTATTACATTTAGCCAACGTAAATATAATACTACGTTGGCTGATGTCGTTAAAATGTTCATACAACAACCCTTGTATTGAAAGGGAACCTGGTTCGAATCCCAGTAAGTTTTAATAAAAACGAGTATTAAATTTTAATACAAATTTATATTAAAAATTAACTTTAATATCTAGACAGTAATGAGTTTTAATACAATTCTGGTGTAGTCATACATGTAAGCCCAAAAGTATTAAAATTTATTCCAAAATTTCTAACCGTGTAGTTTTTGAAAATACCGTTCTGGACTTAGGGCGAGTTCTGCCAACTTAACTATATGATTTCCGTTCTTACTATACTTTTCGAGCCACTTTTTTACTAGCTTGGGACAAAACTTTCCATTCACTTCGGTTGATTTTCGGTTTTAAAAAGGCGATTTTCCCTGCAGAAAATTTAATCTCTAAAGATTCAATATAAAAACATTCTCACTTTGAAGTGCCTCAGCATTTAAAAACACTATTTCCTCAAATAGTCTTTTTTAAGCTTTGCATTTATTTTAATGTTAAACTGTTTTAAGTATTTTTAATGCCTAAAGGGTATAAATACCAATATTATAGCACCAATCATGAATAAACCGCTAAAGCTGATAGACGACAGATTAAAAAAAAACTGCAAGCTCCTCATTTTTTAAGTAGGACAAACCAAAAAAGAACTAAATTATTAATTTAGGATACCTTAATGCAGCGTTGCCGTCTTTAGTTTCCCCGCATGCTGAACCGACAACAGTCAGTTGTTCGCAATGAAGTGAAAGTAATCTATTTTTATGAGCAATACAGGACAAAATACGGGTACAACAACAGCCATAATAACACTAGTAGTGGTAACAGCAGGAGAGAAACAACAATAAAAAAATCTGTAGAGGAATAACGCGCCAAATGATCAGAAAGCAGGGACGGCAATAAGCATCGTCATTAAAAATAATTAAAAATCATAAAATTTCAATTATTTTTGATGCGCGAAATCATGGCGTTGCATAAGTCGCGCTTTGCTGGATAAAAATCATCATGGGCGTGGGTAGTAAATTCACCATTACACCGGATTTTATTACTCAGCGTGCACAATTAGAAAAAGCCAAGGAAAAAAAGAGGAAATTAGGAAATCGTGTGGAATGGAGTAGCATTGATTTAAAAGAGAAATACGGAGCAGCACCAACAAATCAGCGACAAAATCTTTAATGGCAGTAAACAAGAATTCAATAATGAAATCAAATACAACGAAATTCGGAGAACGGTTTGGCTCTAAATTGCAATGACCAGTACCGCCCTCTACATTACACTGCAGCACAGCAAAAGTACTCTCATACTGCGGCACGGAAATCGATTTCCAGATTAAAATTAAAACTAATCAGAGTTGAGTGGACAAAACGGTAGTGAAAGAAAGCAAACCCACCAATATACAACCAGCACGTTGTTGGTTGCTGGACAGCGCTCAACTGATGCACAAACAGCTGTGAGGCAACACAAAAATACACAAAAATAAAAAAAATCAAATGAACGGAAACTTCAAAAAATTGAAATACGAGTAAAGGCTAACGCGGCACAGTGCGACGTCGCTTGTCAAAAACTTAACTCAAAACTCGCATAAAATGATTAAAAATCACAAAAAAAAATATTGGAGTTCAATTGAAATGAAAAATTGCCCAAAAACGATAAAGAAATTTTAGTAAAAATTATGAAAGATTTATGCAAAAATTATGAAAAATTCTTAAAAATATCAATCGTTTAAGCGTGCAATTTTTGGATTGGCTAAGAACTGGTTAAACGATAACTCAATCCCATCTTGACTTAAAAGATCTGTCATCTGATAAGCGGTTAGCTCGCGACATATAACCGCTTAAAAGAGAAGGATACATTAGTTCTTCATTGATAATATATAGCTAAAAAGTTGCATGAGAGAAAATTAGCAACTTAAATATCATATGCGACTGAAAATAGCATAAACTAATGTATTACTTTGCGACAAAAAATAACTTACGACTAAAAACTACTAGCGACAAAAAGTTGCATGAAACTAAAAAGTCGTTCTATCAGTTTGAAAATTCATCTGGGACTGCAAAATACGTTGAGACTTCAAATTTTCAACACAAATTTCGTATGTGACTACAAAGTTGTTTGGAACAGTTGGGTTGAATAATACTAGCAAGTCACTTGAGCCTTAAAAGTCGCATGAAAAGAGACTAAAAATGCTCTTGCGATTTCAAAAGTTGAATGCAACCAAAATGCCACAAAATTGTTAGAAGTTATTTTAAAAGTCGCATTGAACTGCCAATTCGTTTGTGATCATTAAGTTGCATAGTTCTAAAAAATCTATTGCGACTAAAAAATTGTATGTGACTCAAAAATTGCATGTGGTTGACAAGTTAAATGTCGTTTTATTACTTAAAAGTCGCATGCAACTCACAAGTCATATGCGACTTTCTTAAGATTGAAAAATACTAAACGACTAATATGTCGAGCGGTATTTAAAAATCTAACAGGTGACATACGACTTAAAATAAAAAAGTTTATTACGACTTAAAACTTAGCATACGACTTAAAAGTTGCTTAAATATAAAGCTTTCTGTGACTAGAAAATAATTGGTGATAAAAGTTCTACAAAAGTTGTTTGCGACTATCTGACTTAAAGAGGCCAACGATTTATTTTAGGTTGAAGAGAACATTGATTAATGTTTCAACGCTATAAGGGTAAAAATAAAGCGAATCTAGCTACAATTTATCGTAAGCGCAAATAAGTGTCATGATAGATCAGCAATGCCTTAAGGCATGGTATTTTGTCTTGTACTTCTCTTTACATACTATACGAAGGAATATTATTCCGAATTTTTCAAGGGGCGTTTAATACCTTAGAACAGTGGTGGGCACGTGGTGCCCATATCCGCCCTCATTGCCCGCACCGTTATTCGGCACACAAGCAAGCGAAAACAATTCGCAGAGTTTCAACGCGTTGACTTGAATTCAAATGAAAACAAAAACAAAACACAAAGGCATAAGCGAAGGCGCCACATTGTGTCTTGACGAATGTAGCAATTGTTTTTGTTTGTAGTGCAATTTGGGTTTTTTTTTTGTGTTGTCGGAGAATTTGGAAATGACAGCAACAAAACTTTAAAATGTTGTTTGATGTTGCTTGATGTTGTTGTTTAGCCTTTTTGTTAGATTTCCATGCCCACCACCGCGTTAGAAGTCGCTTCCGAATAAAATTTGATTCGTAAATAAAATGTCGCTTTTAACTAAAAACTTTCATCCAACTAACGACGAATTCAGAAAAATACCGCCCTTTTTTTCTTAGTTCTCAAAAAAAAGTTTTTGTTTTAAATTTTAAAACTTCCGACTAAGATTTTTCCGTAGTTCACTCACTGTGCCAGCAAAAATAAATCGCCTCCTCTAATTTTGTTGGTGTCGCTACACCGAAAAGAGGTAATGCGTTAAATGAATGATTGAAAGGGGATGAGTAAATGAAACTCCGAAAAATATGAGAGCGACGGAAATTGGACATCAGCCTGAAAAACCTCGCAAATGGTAGAAAAAAAATAAGCCGTTTGTTCGTTCATCTGCAGTTGGTTCGCATCGTAATTAAGTTAATGCATCTTGGCGTACATTTCTGAGCAGCAGCGCCAGCAAAACTCCAGCAGCAGCAGCAGCAACAACAAGAACAGCGCAAACAAGAGCATATTCGACCACGACGTTGCTAAAGTAAATGCGGTCTCTAACAGTTATTGCAGCAAATAAGTATTTTTTTAATGATTTTCCTTTTTTCTTTTAATTTTATTATAAAAAATTATAATTTTGCAGTAAAACTTTTCAAAGCCAATGCGAAAATTTAAAGCAAAACCCAAAAAAAAATCTGATTAGCAAAGAGTTTTTCATTCAAGGCCGGACTGCATTTGGATGGGGAAAAATTAAAATTGTTAAAATAATCCATTTTAACTTTGTCAATGTTTAGCATTGATAATGTTGCAAGTGGCGAGACACAAGCGCTGCTATTTTCAACATCAACAAATTTGGCGAAAAACACAAAAAAAAAAACAAACAAATTGCATTAACTTAAGCAAAAAGTGGATATTACAAAAAAAAAGATATTTGAAAAAAAAAGCTGCTCAAAGGAATTCCGCAAAAGGACCCATTGGACGCATCAGTCATGTTGCATGTTACACAAAAGTTGTTGTTGTTATATTAGTTGGATGGTAATATTTACCTGTAGTGTCACGGTAATTAAATGATTATCACAGTGGTATAGGTAACACGACACATTGCTTTGTTATCACTCAAATGAGTCGACCCTAGTCGACAGAGGCAAAGCAAATTGCATTTAAAGTAAAATCCCGAATCATCAGCTGCTGACGCCCATATATTATATTAAATAGAGCCACTAGTGTCCCAAATTAACTGCATAACCTTGTGAAAAAGCTAAGTTTCCTTCTAGTCAATTTATGCTTAAATACTTAGAGAGTGCCCCAGAGGGTTAACGTAACATTAGCAAATAAGATACCATATCATATAACATCTATTCTTAACAAAAACATTTTAAGCCTGCTTTCACCCGCTATTACGTAAAAAGACCTTCGTCGGGAGTATTTTAACCTGTAGAGATTACCATGCATATGAAATGGTTTTCAGTGTCAGAAAATAAGTGTGTAATGAAAGAAGAATGATCAAAGAACAAAAATATAAGAAAAAACAAAAATTCCATTGCATACTTTTAGTTATAAAAAAGGTGAAATTATTAAAAGGATGTAACTTTTGCATAAGGTCAAGATGGTCAATAATAAAAATGGACTGTAGTTTGGAAGAAAAGGTAGTTCAAAATATAATGTTGAAGAAGCACTGGAATAAAAATTACAAACTAAAATCAAATCTATCTCATTTTGTGTCTGTTTCTTATACAAAAGAAGATCGTTCGAGGAGAAGACTTTTTGCGAGGAAGGAGCCCACGAGCGAAGCAAAGTCAGGCGAGGCTGGTGGCTGATGAGCGAAACATGCAGGGGCTGAGCCCCTTAGTAATAATATATAATGTCTTGCCGAGAAATATGTGGCATTAACGTCAAGAATATATTTGCATTTGACTATATTTACAGCCAAGCTTTCAAAGAAAGTTTTCAAAATACTTTATGATCCTTTAAACTGATTGAACATCTTGAATAATCAGATTAATTCCATGTTGAAAATTTAAGTTCGAAGTGATATCTTTTAAATGAAATGCAATTCACTGAGGACAAATATATGATATTCATTCAATTGCCAAAGAAACCTATATCGTTTCAGAAAATATTCAGATACACACTTAGGTTCCTCAGTGTTTGAGAGAAAATAATTGTAGTGAAAATTTCTTTTAAATGAGGTGTATTGGAAAAACACTTAATATGTTTTATAAAACATATCCATTTTCAAGCCTCTCCCGTTTGAGAATTGCTCGATAACAATATTTATAGCTTTAAGGGAAGGGTTCTTAATAAGTTAAAATTCTTAAGAAGATTCAGAAAAAAAACGGTATTCCACAAGAATATAATGGTACAGCACCGACGTGCGAGGTAAACCTGGAGCTGGATTAACCTAAATGCGAACACAGTGTCGCTCGGATCCATTCAACTCAAGAAAAATCAGTCAATATTCTTCAGAGCATTTAAATTTTATGATTTCGTTTTAGAAAAGTTGAGTTCAAAAAATTGATATAGATTATTTTAAAACACAAATAAAAAGTTTAGGGATCGTTCTAAGAATATTGAGAATAAGATTCTAGACAAAATAGCGCACTTAAACATTAACATTAAAATAACATTAACTCGAATGGAAAAACTAGTGCTCGCAGCGAAATTATAAAAACAGATTTTTTGTTATATGACACAGTAAATTTTCCCGAATCTATAGAGATTTCTTAAAAATTTAAACTTCTAGAAATCTTTCGTCGACCATCTATGGCTCAGTAGTTTTTGAATTTACTTGCAATCATAGTTTGCAATAAACTTTTTAAAAATTATTTTTAAGTGAGGCCAGACTTTAAACTAATATGTTAGAAGTTCAAAGTTAAAGTTCTTCTAAGATTATTTTTTAGCTTTTTTAAATTATGTATTAAAAAGAAAAAAATAAATAAGTTATTCTTTTGACATTTATCTTTGACTTTTACTTTAAAATGTCACAGTTAATTTATTTCATAAAAAAAAAATAAAATTCGGAAATGCGTCCATGAGCTCAATTATGTTTTAATAAAAACTAATGAGTAGATACGCCATCGGAATCTGGCATATGGTAATTTTGAATAATTTTGACATTTTGAAGCAAGTTCTTCACATGTTTCCATACAAAGTGCAGTTGACACACAGAATATTGAAAACAGACAAGTTGTGTCGTTTGGCTCACGCAAATATCGTCATTCGAATGGTTGAAAACGAGCCAAAACCTTGAGAGCAAATTCCATTATCTCACGAGGCTCATTTCACACACTTGTCGCTTTTGGAGTACCGATAATCCTGACATAACTTACGAAGCGCTATAGCACGATGAGAAAGTGACTGAGTGCTATCAGTGGATGTTGGCACACTTTGTGTATCCACAAATGCGTGAAAAAGCTCTGAAAGACTTCTGATTCCAACAAGACGTCGTAACATTCCACACTGCGCGCTCAGCATTGGACTTTTTGATTCGAAAGTTTCCATCTGCCAGATTGGGATGGCACACCTGCTATTTACTTGCAAACCCAAGCCACATCAAAACAAAACATCTTAGGAAAAGCGGTTCAAATTCAAACTGCACTTTTTGTAAAACGAAGAAAAGTCATCACTTAAATATTTAAAAAAAAAATACACAAAATTACGTAGTACAAGTCATGACGTCGTTTAATTTTGGGAGCAGTCCTTTTTTTTTAATTTTAACACTTAACGTCAATACAGCAAATGAGACCATCTTATTTCAAGTGCAAAGTCATGGAATTCGTTCTTGAAGTCATTACAAAATGAACTTATTTTATTATCAAGAGTATGCCTGAATTGCCCATTGTGCGTACGTTAAACACAAAGTAACTTTTAATTAAATTCGATCTTTGCTGCTGCCATAAACTCCGCACTCCAGAGCCACGCTTCTGACGATGTTCGAACACAAAGTTGATTTTTGTGACGAAAAACAAAATTTTACAAATTTTCAATGAAGAAAAAGTTTTTTTTTTAAATTTTTTGTTTTTTTTTTTCATCAACTGCCCCCGTTCATTCGTTGGTTGTTTTCTTTTATATTCTTTGTTCAAAAAATTTCAACAAAACAAAAAAAAATTACCTTTTTACCATCTAGTTCGTGTGTACCTTGAGCTAAAACCTTATCTACACTAGCTGGATCACTGAATGTTATGAACCCGAAGCCCCTGTAATGAAAAGAAGTGGAAAAAGAGTTTAATAAAATTTTCAATGGGTGTGATAGATACTGTAGTGAGGGCGTGGAGGTAAGCAAAAGATAAATATTTGTTCATTTAAAACGGAAGCGTATTCAAACATTAACACAATCAGTGCTGCCAGATTGTGACAAACAACAAATAATGTGAGCTCTAATGGCAAATACTGATGTGATGTTGACAAACTTCCAACAAAAAAAAAAAAGGAAAAAAATTAAAAAGAAATTTTTTTTTTTTTTTTTGTTGGTAAAATCTAATTTTGCAAAGTTTAGCGTTCCAAACTCACACTCGCACTCGTACCACGTCTTTTGATATCATAACTAACGTGTATTTGTTTATTAGACCAGGCAGGAATTTAGAAGTTGTTGAAGCTGTGAAAGTTGCATACGTTAGCATTAGGGTGTTGCATGAAAATTTGTTATTTAAGTTATGCTGTAGATTTGGAGTTTCCAAAATTATAACATTGTTTTTTTTTTTTTTCGACGAGAAAGTTTCGTTTTTAGATTCTTTTAATGAATTGAAGTCAATAAAATTTACCGAAAATTTTGATGATAACACATTCTTGGGGGTAGCGCTTTTACCGGACGCGCTGCTACCGAGATATTGAAAAGATTCCAAAGTGTATATATAGAGGAAAAACTTTTGCAAAATAATTAATTATAATTCGACAAGTCACAGCTCTTGCACCAATGAGACGATTTGAACATACCATATGTACTTACATATAATACTAATGGAGTTCAGCTACTACAGCTATTAGCCTTCTTAGCTACTTAACACATGGGTCATTAACATTTTTGTATTACTAAGGAAATTAATTTGGAGGATATTAAAGCTTCAAAAATTTATTAATAGTTGGTACTGTAGATCAAAATGATTTTTTAACTCCTCAAATCTTAAATTGTTTTTCTATAAATGAACGTTTTCGATAGTTTTTCAATATTATTCGATACTTTTTGATTTTTCGATATTTTTGCTGAAAAATTTTCGACTTCAGTTAAAATTTTCGATAAAATGCAATACCTTAAACTTCCTTGATACATACCTTCTATATTATTCTTCTATTCAATGCATTTGAAAAAATTCGATAAATTTCGGTTTTTTATGATTTTCAGAACTCTTTTCGACTTTTTCGATGTTTTATTAATATAATCTATAATTTTCGATACTAAGCGATACTTTTGGCTTATATCAAGTTTATCGATATTTTTTTTTTTTTTTTTCAAGTTTCATACTTTTTCATACATTCTCCTATTATCAGTTTATTTTTATATTTAACATACGAGTCATATTCGGTATGTCTCGGTTTTTTATTGACTTTTTCCAAGATCTCCAAATGAACTTTGATATTCTTCGATAGACTTTTTCGTTACCATACTTCAGAACTTATTCGATAATACATATTTGAATCTTTTTATATTTTTCGATATTTTCCGGTGTTCGATACCTTATCGACTTTTTCGTTGTTATTGTATAATTTTAGAATTTTGTTGAATTTTTCGCTTTTTTGATTTTGGCTTAAGACTTTATAATAACTAATACTAAAAGCAAGTTTGGAGCGCCAATTTTCATTTCAATCTTCAGTTTTCTACCCATTTAAAGTATACTCTGAGCGGCCGTGGCCATGTCCAGAAACCATTTCCGATCTTTTCCTACTATTGGCCAAAGACATATCTTCCAGAATAAGGCGCTGTTGCTCCTTTCATCTTAGAAATCAATTGGAGAGCTTTTGCTATCGAGTTATACAACAAAACCTTAAGAAAATGGCTTCAGATATCTCCTTCAAAAGGGTGATGGAATGTGGATCCTTTCTTCATAAAGATTATAGCAGATCACACTAATAACTTTCGAACTTTTTTTCTTTGATTGATACCATAAAAAAAAAGCTTAACATACTCCCCTAAAAGGGTTTAGAATCCCACAGAAATTTTCCTAATGAATTTTCTACTAAAATGTTTTATCATCGAGTGCTGAAATTAATACATATCTTCAAAGTTTCCGTACATTTTCATAGTTAAAACAAATGGAAATTACGACAACTATGTTAACAGTCCTGGTGCATCATGAAAAGATATTCAAAACTGGTTTTTTCCCAAGATCGAACGAAAGCTATATTTTTTTACTGTCAAACGGCCTTATAATATTTCGCAATTATACTTCGATCACGATATAGCAAAACATTTTTTTGAACTGAACATCGACGGCGCCGACAAAGACTTCTAATCAACGAATAGCTCTTGATATGCTTAACTTCGTCAAGTTTTTCAGCTTGAAAAATGTGTAGAAAATTAGAAATTTTTTTCAGAAAATAATTTTTTACATCACCCTAACACGCATGCCGTGAGTTCGACATCCTTTTGCAAGAATTTGTATAAACAGCAATAAAGAAGTGTTTTTCTTTTATTTTTATCGGAGCGTTATCTTGAATCCACATATTTCTGAGTAAGTGTAAGAGAAATTCTTACAATAACAAAAATTCCTCAAATTGCACAACTCACTCGTCGTGTACTACAGCACTTCCTTCAAGCAGCAAGAGGTGCCGAATTTTTCCCGCCGCACCCTCTCAGCGCGGCTGCTTACTTAGAATGTAGCAAGGACGTGTGTTGTGATAAACTTATTCCTGTTAAATATTTAATTAAAATGCTTATTATCTCGCACTGCATTTTAATGAGTTTTCCCACGTCTGTGCACTCCGCAAAACCGGTGTTCTCCGCTCCCCTAAGTATCGTTTAAAAAAAAATACACACACATAAACGCATACTCGCAGACAAGTGAATTCAAATGGTGAGAATAAGTGAGTGTGTGTGTGTGCATGAAAATATTAGTTGTTGTTGGTAGTCCGTCTGTTTGTCTGTCTGTCTGTTTATTTGCCATTCCAGCCCAACGTCCACACGCCGCCTGACTGTTACTCGCTCACTCGCTAAGAGTAATTAACGACGATTCTATGGCAATTGTGGCAATTGTTTTGCTTTTGATTCCCAACTCAGTTGTGGCTGGTGAATTTCGTGTACAACAAGCGCAAGGATTTCTCGTTGCCATGTCTAGTGACTTTGCCAGTAGATTGGCTTCTTCTTCATCTTGTTGTTGCTGTTGCTGTTGTTGGTAATGCTGATTTAACATTCCATTCGATTGCTTGACTTCAAGTCTAGACGTATGAAAGCATAATTTTAAGATTTTACGGAGTGTCAATTGAAATTGCAACGTGAGGTCCGTTTAGTCACAAAGTTATATCATTCGATTAAGCCGAACATTTGAATTAAAAAGATTTTGAAAACACTATACAGCAAGCAGTAAGCTAAATTTGCCAATTAAATATACAAGCAAAAGCTTTCAAAGACAGCTCGAAAAATTGCAATCTTGGTTAAGCCGCGTATTTTTAAACATTGCACAGCTTAACTGGGATAGCTTTGTCGGAATGTCAAGCTCCGCTATGGCCTTATTTGGGACTGTTCATATTAAAAGTCGCCATACCTTCCGTGAAACAATTTCTTAGGATAACAAAATATTAAGAAAATAGTTTCGAGTTATTACCAATGAGCTGAAGTAAGTTCGTGCAGTTCATTGGCTTGGTTTTCAATAAATTTTCAAACATCGTGTTCGGTAGATTTTCTTTTATATAAATAAGTCTAAGCTCAGTTTTGAGATAATGGAAGTCATGCTCTCTATTTTATGGACGTTCACTTATAAGTCGAATTAGTTGACATTATCGAATACGGTTTAAGCTCGGCTCTTGCCAGGGTTGCGTTCACTTTATTACTCAGAATTTAAGTTTCAACTCTTTGACTTAATTGTGTAAAAATATATAATGTAATTAATTCGGGATACTCTCTGAGGTTGTTCCTCTCAGTCTTGCCGAATTTCTCTTGAAATCTATAGCACAGAAGTTTGATATCTTAGCAAACGATTGTACTTTTTAGGAACTCCAGACTAAGACCTACATAATTCGGCACAAGAAAGTGTTCGAATAAAATCGGAGTTCAAAGGGTGAAAGTAATTAAAAATGATAATGATTTCAAATACTTTCTAAGTGGTACCGGAACTCTTCGTTTCAGAAGGATAGTTTCAACTTATTTGAATTGAGCTTGCCCAAAATGGAATACTCAAGTTGGAGGTGTTGACCCAATCATCATATTCCACATATGACAACCTTAGTCAGAAAGTTAACACCTTGAAATAAAATCAGTATCAGAAGTCTGGACTCAATAAATGATTACATTTACATTACAAACTTTTTTTGAACATTTTACAAACCAGAACACTAGTCTCAGCTTGTATTCTCGTTGGTAAATGAATGCTTCAGCGAGACGATATTATAAAAGTTTTTTCTCGTATGACCGACGACGAAAAGGCCTGGCCGATACCTCGTTCTCAGCGATAATGTAGTGTTTATCGAACGCTGTAAAATAATATTGATGTTGTTGAAATTATCTCTATGGTTTCAGGAAATTTAGAGTTCAAATCTACAACTTTCACAAATGTCCTCTAAATTAAATTATTTTTACAATTATAAAGCGCAATATCTTCTATCGTGTTATCATATGTGTATCATCGAAATTAAATTATTTTTTTTTTCAGAATAAGACTTGATCGATATTTCATAATATCGATATTGATTTTATCTAGGTCATCAAAGAAATTCAATGATGCAGGTTATTTTGTGTCAAGCTTAGCACAAATTCCTTTGAACATGGTTTTAAAAGTACACTTCTATCCAAAGCGTAACCTGAACAGTGGTTCAGACTATAGTTATATGTTTTCTGACAAATCACCCTAAACGTTCAGGTTTCGTTTTGGAAATAAACGACTCAAATAAATATTATATAATGGACTTTCATTGAAAATTACATTATTGCATTTATGAAGAGTAACTTGAACTAAGAAAAGAATTATTTATCACACAAAATAGTACGAATTAATAACGCGTAGCCCTTTAAAATGATAAAGCATAAATTAGACGCCAACCTTCGACCTTGTTCCATTCATGACTTCTGCTCTAAGCTACGTAGTATCTACCTTAAGTCTCACTTCTATGATACTTGGACGTTAAAAAGATTTCAACAGACCCACACTATGACAATTTCTGCGTCTAAGGTCTTAAAACCGCTCACAGTGCATAGGCTATGCAGTCAGTGAAGACGGAATTTGTGCGTGACAAAGGCAACAAAATCAACAACAGCAACAACAATTTGAAGTTGCTATTTCCGCTGCAGAAAAGAATAGAAATCCTGATGTGGTAGCAGCCAAAGACCAAATGAACCACCATAGAATCACAAATGAATGAAACGTTCAAAGGCCAAGCGTGCAGAAGCGGAAGGATGCGGCTGCTACGTTTGTTGGTTCGTCGCTTGTACGTTTTTCGAGTATGCGTCCGCGTTTTGTTTACGATAATTTTTGAGTCGCATTTCGCTGAAGTGCATTTTTTTCTGCTTCTTCTTCTTCGCCTTTGTGCTTCGGAGAGGTTGAAAAAACGACTCCTTGAGCACGCACCGTTGACTGAAAGTTGAAGTAGGCCGCTACCAAAGTGGTTTTTCTTGATGCATAATCCGGACGTTTGGCGCGCAAGGTGGAATTATGATTGATGCAACAAAAAAAAATACAGCCAACAAGGACAAAAGGACACGCGCTTCCTCGTCGTCGTTGTTGTCAGTAAAATTCATTTCGAGGAGAGGGCTGACTCCCTTAAGTACATATGTATATGACCATGTGAAGCTTCAAAATGTTAATTAGGTTTGCTGTTGGTGGCTAATTTAGAACTTTTCTTAATGAATGCAGGCAGACAGGCGAAAGGATGCAAAGTAAACTTTTCAATATCACAGAAAATCTTTTTTTTTTTTTATTTCTATCTAAAATGCGATTTGAAATTGTTGCCATCATTTTAAGCCCCTTGTGGTTCGAAATGAATTTTGCATTAAAATTAATCGATTTAGCGACAGTTTAAAATAATTTATAGCGCCAATTTATTGCACAGCATTTATGATGGTTATTTATTTTGTCATCGTCATTGCTGTCACTGGCATTGGCGTTGTCACTGTCGACCGTTTGTCCTTTAAGCCTTGCTTTCTAACAAGAAGCCCGTTTATTGGTGTGGTCTTCCCTCGTAATTTTATGTTTTTATTACGACTTAAATTTTATTTTATTTATTTTTTCCCCCTTTTGTCTACTCAGGGGTGGGAGCGTTATTATTTATGTGCCATTTTTTGTCGCTTAGTAAGCACGTACAAAACGTTTATAATCCTAATTTTATTTTTTCGGTCATGTAAAGTAATTTTAATATAATTACGCCAAACGGCTGTTGTTATTTTATAGCTACCATTTCTTTTTTTTAACCTGAGGTTAATGGCATACAATGTATCATTTGCAAACCTTCCGTTGGTTATTAAAACGTTAAGCTGTGACAATGCTTTTTCGAAAGCTTAATATTAAATGGATGGAGTGTTATCTTTGGCCCCGCCAAAAAATAAATACCCTAGACTGCATTAAAAGTGAAAATGTGCATAAAAATCTCATTTTTATTCGGTTTTGTTGAGAGGTGGAGGCAATCTCATGTGCTTAATTAAAACATCCACTTATTGTTTGTTTTCATTATTACTCGTATTTTAATAGCTTCTTGAATATATGGTATATAAGGTTTTGAAACTTTGCTTGTATAAAAAACCCAAATTCGTCTAATTTTTCTAATGTTACTTTGCATCAGTAAATGCTCTCGCATGGCTGCAAGTTTCCTTAATATAAAATTTTAAGTTTTTGTTTCCCACATTTGTTCAAAGCGTTTGTGCTTAACCGAACTATTTATAGTATTTTTTTGCAAAATTCAGTTGCTTAAAATTTTGTTAGTTTTTGAGTATATATAGCACTTTAAAATAATCGATCAAAGAAGTTGAGATATTAAATTCCAGGAACTACATGCGGTCATCTCAAAAGTAGAAAAAACGTATCACGTCAAAGAGTTCCGCATAGAATTCTGTTGAGGTGAAGATGGAAACCTTGTAGTTGAGTCGGTGCTGAGAATATGGAACTTCTTCATCGGCAGGCTTTATATTGGCGATGAAGGCCAACATATCACTGTAAGGCGGAATGTATTATTCATAATGATATATGATACGATGATACTCACTTAGGTCCAACAACCCTGCTGGACTTGATGACCAATCGGTCGAGCTAGCATGAAATGACTTTGAGCAGCTGGACATGACTTGGTCGACTGTATATATCAACTCATTTCTAATATTTAGTCAGTCGAGTGTATTCCTGATGAGAGGAATTTGAGCATCATGTGGGCGATCGTCACAACAAAAAAAAAATTCAGAAGGTGATGCGCTCTCATACTTAAGAGAATTGTACAAAACTCACAAACCAACGCCAGAGGCACAATTTTTCAAAAGTTTGTGAATCTTAAAGACAGTCATATGCCTACATAATTGGCCAAATTCAGCGGGCTGTGACTGATGTATTTGCTAGTATCGAAACAAAAGCTTTCAAAATGAGCTTATCGGATAATATGGACAAAACCAAATGCATGCTGTTAACAAAAAGGAACACAAAGCATGGATTAGATAAAACGTCACAGTCGACAGCTATAATTTCGAGACAATAAAGAATTTTGTTTACCTTTATTCTGCTATAAATAAATTCTGATAGCAACACCTCAGAGAGAATCAAACAGAAAAAGACTCATGCCAGCCACTGTTTCTTTGGGCAGTAGTAAGGCCCTAACCCGAACATTTAAGGAGACCCTATGAAATCATCTCTGTCCTTCTTTATGGCTCTGAAGCATGGACACTGTCGAGAGCTTTTAAAGATATCCTCGGTCGTTTTGATAAAAAAAACTCTATGCAAAATATTTAGTCCCGTGTGCGTTAACAGGCTATGGAGGAGAAAATCCAACGATGATTTCATCATTTCATTCGAGCTATACAACGACATCGACTGATCAGAAAACTGTGTCGCCTAAATAGCTAGGATATGTTAAATTGGATCTTTGCGAGAAAGTAAACTCAAGCCAAATCACAGACCCCTCATCCACTTTTTCTTACCCTGATAGAAAATTATAGACGATAGCAGCAGCAAAGAAAGTACAACTTTTCTACCTATCAAATATTTTCATTTCCTTATCTGAAACGAAAATATTCTATTAAAGAACTAAAACGTAATAGAGAAAATGCTCCATACCGTCTTTTTCCTCAAGAAAGGACTTGTACTGAAGGTCGGCAGCAGATACCAAAACATGCATGCTGCATAGCCCTGTTTTTTTAGCTGTTAAATCGCATTTTTTTTACCAAACCTTAAAGACCGGCCAACCAGATGAAGGTTCGTTACAAGATATACAATAATGTTTCGTAATCATTTGCCAAAATCGATTTATCATATTACACATTTCGCTCTTATCTCAATTCCCCATCATCAAATCGGTTGCAAATACCCAGGTCTAGATATTACGTCTTATTGTTTACTGTCGGCTTGGTATCGGCCAACTGTTGGCTTGGATACTGAAATCAAATGCCAGAAACAAAATTGTATTCAAAACTTTATGAAGCACGCGCAGAAGAAACTCCATTTTATTTATAAAAAACAAAAGCTAATATTTATGCGGCTACACAATTTTAATGTTTATGTCATTCAGGGTTACCAAGTCGTATAGAAGCGATTCCCGGCATTACCAAATAAAAATAATATTTTCATATAATGGTTCAAAATAAGTTTTTTTTTTTTTTTTTTTTGTGGCCAGCAATGATATAAACTTCAAATATCATTAAAATTAGTAATACTGGGGGGCAATCATGATGATCCTGTTCCTGTAACAGAAATCGTTCAACTCCCAGTTATTTTAGAAATTATTGAATTACTATCAGGAACCCGGCTTCGACATGATTCAGTAATTTATTATCTTAAATGTACTGTCAAAGCGGATGTTTGGTGAGTTCGCTGAAGCACTGACAGTAACTTTGTTACTTTCAATAACTTTGATCCAGAGGTATCCAGATATTCTTTTATCGCTCGAATGGGTGAGCATTTTTAATCGACTACTTAAAAGCTCTATGCAATATTTCAATTAAAAAGTAGTCACAACATTCAGACAATATTCCTCCGGGCAAGCTAAAGCAAGTGTTTCATTTACTTTAATTTAGTTGCCACATAAAAGGCATTAAAGATTAATTCAAGCCAAAAAAAAAAACAAACTCCTTTTCACTTAGTAAAATGCATTTTTGATTTTATTCCCTCATAAAATTTATAAAATTATTTCGAACGCAATTTTTATTTGCAGCAAACGAAAAAGTTCAGATTGAGATGAAAATTCCAACGTGTTAATAAAGAGGAACAAACATCAACCCACTGCCGCTGACATTAAACTTTTGGTTATTTGGCTTTGCTCTCTGGCTTTGTCTTCGTTTTGTTTTGTTGCCATTCATTCATCCTGTTGGCATACGTGTGTGCGGTGTTTCTGATTTGTACGACTACTCACATTCCCAACGATGTCCTCCTCGAAGTGTACGCGCGCACGCTGGCATGAGATGTCAATGTGAAGACGTGAATGCGGTGACTATGGCAGGCAGGATAAGCTGAAGCAGCAGGAAACAACAGCAACTATGAGGACGACGACGACGACCAAGTGTATCTCTGTTGCTCATTAGAATTCCGAGTAGCGGTTGCAAATTGTTTCGCTTTCATTACACTTTTTTTGTTTTTGTTTTTGTTTTGTACTTTTGGATATTGTTATTGTTTTGTTTTTTTCTTGTATCCTTTTTTTTTGCATTTTTCATTGTTGTACAATCATCCTGCTTTTGCTTGCATGGAAATTGAATCTGTATGTGAGAAAAATCGTTCCCAGCAGTCACATTATTTTTGAGTTTTGCGTTTTAGAACAGCAGTTTTGCGGCATGCATGAGTGCACCATTTACCAATGTTGTATTACTAATGTTGATCCGAAATTTTTTTCAGAAAGTACGAGTGTTTGTATGTCTGTATTTGTGCAGGATTTCATTGTACTGAAGTTCACAATTTTGTGATATTGTCATCTTTTATTTTATTATTATCTACTCAGCATTTTAAAAGTTGAAATTGCGGAAGGATACAAAATGTGAGAAATGTCTTTAATTTTAGAGGCTAGTGATACATGTCTCATTATGCCATGTTCCTCTCGGTCATAATTTTGAGTTATTGTGCTTTAAGTATTATTTTTTAAATTTTATGAAAGAAAGCCAAAAATCGATTAAATTACAAAAACATATCAACTTCAAGTCATCAAAACTTGGTATAAAAACAAAACGAACAGAAATTTGTTGGTTCACAAATTGAGTTTGTTTCTCCTTCAATAAAACTTAAAATTTTGAGAAATTTATTGATATAAATCTAATATTGAGAAATGAAAAATCAGTATTTTGGCAAAAAAAAAAGCGGTATTTTGTGACAAATTTTAAATCGGTGTAGCTACATTAAGTCTAAGAGTGCAAGGACATTTGTGCATAAAAGCAATAAAGTGTTATTCCTTTTGATACAATTCAAGATATTGGCTTCTGTGATTTGATAAAACTTAGGAACTTGAGGCACATGTGAACAGAATATAGATTGGCCAGATTTCAAATTTTTAGGGATTTTTGCACCACCCTAAAAATTAATATTAATAACGTCTTGTCTCGCAAGCCATGCAAGATATTGTGATGAAGTTTTGGTTGACAGAATTATTTTCAAATGTATCAAAAGTGGGCTGAACTGTAAAAGTGTGCGTGGAATTGTTTAACAATCGAAAATTTTGATTCAATATTACTCGAACCAACGAGTTTTATAAAAATACTATACTAGCTAAGTCACCATAAGAAGAGAACCAATAACGTAATCATTGTAATATTTAATATAGCAGATCTACGTGCTATGAGCTTTATCGTTACCAAAAGTGGAAGCAAAAGTATAAGTGACACTTTCAATACAAACAAAAAAACCTTTATGTCATATTTGAACACAACTATTCATATCTGTTTAAATTTTTTCGAGATTTTTAATCTCAGTCAATTTCTTCAGACATTTTTTTTATTCTATCGACTTTCTTATATCAAAATTTTTCGACTTCTTCAACATTTTCTATAGTTGTTCGAATTTTTCTATCTCTTTCAACTTTCTTCATTAAGTAGTTTCCATGTTTTTTCTATTTTTGCAGCAATTTTCAACTGTTTCAACATTTTTCAACCTTTTTCAACTTTTTTCCAGTTTTTCAACCTCTATCAACTTTATTCGAGTCTTCAACCTCATTTAACTTTTTCAACAGTTTTTAATATTCTACAGATTTTTTCAGACTCTCCAACATTTTGTTCGACTACTTCAATATTTTTCGGCTCTTACAACCTTTTCCAAAATTGTCCAACATTTTCCATACTTCATCCACACATTTAACATCTTTCAACTTTTTCCATCATTTGACATATTTTTGAAGTGAAACTTCTGTAGCGGGGCTGCTATTTGAAATTCGGTTTGTATAATGACACGCAAGACGCAACACAATTTTTTTTCCGTACCGTTACTTAGTATAGTTTTTACCTCGAAGATAAGACTAGGTTTACGGGATCTAGAATAGCTACAGCAATATATGACGTATCGAATTAAAGTACTCATCGAGCAGAGTACCCGAAAGTTATCAAATTCGCGATCAATTAAGCAAAAGCTGAGGTATAAGCGTGGAAAGATTTCCTCTATCTTAAGTTTTTTGAAGCACTGATTTGCCTTGGCATAGCGACGCGAAGAAATCTACTGCTCTCTCTCGTTATAGTTTGCTATGATATTTTAATAACAACAACGCTTAATTGGGAAACAGTAACAATTACAATGCGAGGAAGTAGTAGTAATTTTTTCTCCTCGCCATGGCAAGGCTTTGGTAGTTAATCAGTGCATTGCTTGAAAAAATTGAATACAAAGAAAATCTTTCCACGCTTATACCTCAGCTTTTAGTTAACCGATCTCAAAACTGAGAGCTTTAATTTTATATATCATTTATTGCTTTGTTTCAACAACAAAGCTTTCAGAGTATTCTGTTTTTGCAATATATTATAATGATAATTTAAGCTCAATAGGAAAATATGCATGCAAAAATTTGGTTAAAATTTCACATTAATACGCATACATACACATATACATACGCACATACATACATATACTACAAGGCTTTGGCAATTATTTAAAAATTTTATTGCCGCCTTTTAACCCTCTACGGATGTTGCTGCCACATCTTTGGAGTCATAAATTATTCGCATATTCTGCACGATCAACGCATAAACAGCAGCTATGCTCCAGCACTACGCAGTTGCTCCTTCCACTCGAAAATTTCTTCAAGGACAAAACGCGCTTTTAATACGCTCATTACCCCTTTTATGAGTACCGCCGCCGCACAAAGACAACACCATTACCACCAGCAACAACAGCAAAAGCGGAGTTCCTTTCAAGCGGAGTATAGTGGCATTTTTTTTTTTTTTTTTTTTTGGCCATATATCTTTTTAATTGAATTTTTCTAATGTGGAATGTAGCAAAATTGTTCTCGTTTACAGTATTTGCTATTGCTTTTATTGTTGTTGTTGCTGCTGCTGCTATTTTTGTTGTTGTAGTTTTTCGGTGTGAGAGCAGCACATTGGTAGGAACATTAAGAAAAACATTGTCATGAACAGCAAGCGACGGTTCCATCTTTTTTTTTTTTTTTGCTTTTACTTTTTGCATCTTGTTCTATTGTATTTATTCCAGCTCGTAAACTTGAGTACCCCTGGATATTGTTTTTGTTTTTATTTGTGTCAACTTAAGGAATCTGTTACGTATACTTTGCGAGAAGTATCGATATTCGTGGAAATATCGAAAAATTAAAGTTGAATGAGTTCGAAGTTAATTTTTCCGCTTTTTGTTGTACAATATAGATTCTTGGTCGTCGTGTCCAATATCTACTTGGGGCCTATTAGCGTGGATTGATGCACTGATATGATAGATAAAGTTACTTCGGCTTGGGAGTCATCATAACTTTACCTGAAGTTAGGCTCTTTGTGAATCTGGTTTATAACTTCATTATAAATTCGAAATATTTATAAATTGTAAGATGGATTCATAACCCGCTATGAAAATGTTGTAAAGAGTTAAATTGACTCATTTTTCCTATTTTGCCCATCGCTGCATGACATCAACTTTATGAAATTATTGCTTCAAAATAACTTATTTTATATTCCAGCTTTTTTACATGAAACTATTCTGAAAAATCAGATTTAAAAAAAACACACACAGTGCGTTAATTATATTCTGGTACTGAGGCTATTAAATTTTTTTGTTTAATCTCTCTATGTCTTATTCAAAATATTATCCTGCATATTCAATGCGCATTAAACAGCGAATCAATAGTTTTCAAACTCCCTCTCGGGTTCATTTTGTGATATTGCTTCCAAAGTGCATGTTTCCAACAAAGCCGTTTGAATGGTTTCAATGTCATTGAAAACGCATCCATTCAACTGCTTTTGGATTTTTAGGAATAGTGCGAAGTCACATGATGCTAAGTAAATCAGCTGAATGATTCAAGACACAGACTTGATTTCGTGAAAAGAAATTGACGAACAATGCAAATAGCGCATATGTAAACCATCACTAGTTGTTGAAATTTAGATTCAATTCTGGAATACCATTACCACACTATGTACTTTAAATAAGAAACAAAGTAAATGGGCGCTGATGAGTACATCGGATTGATATTGAAGCAATGAATTAGACGCAGCTTGATAAATCGTAAGATCATTTTGACCATAAATGAGCAAAATTTCGGAAGCAGAAGATACTTACAACAAAGTAACAACT
Source organism: Tricholauxania praeusta (assembly GCA_949775025.1). Lineage (NCBI taxonomy): Eukaryota > Metazoa > Arthropoda > Insecta > Diptera > Lauxaniidae > Tricholauxania > Tricholauxania praeusta. The sequence continues at coordinate 5,469,750 of OX459028.1, read as the reverse complement.
ACAACAACTGAAAACATAAATTCGATCTCGTTAGCAAAAAAAAATTCTGCAATAGGCACAGTTTTTTAAATTCTAAGATCGTCTTGACCACAGATTGGGAAAATGTTGGTAGCAGGAGCTTCTTGCAACAAAAACAACATAACCAACAATTACAACATATACAACAACAGCAAAAAGTCTTGCCCTCGATAGCAAAACAAAAGTTCTACAATGAATTAAAAGCCAATTCCAAGATTTAAACAAGAACAACATGAGTGTAGAAATTAAAGTACACTGATCAACCAAAACGAAAGCAGCTGTCCTCAATGTGCGCATTGTTGTTTTTTGCTCGCTAGCTTCGGATTTTTTTTTTTTTTTATTTTTCTAAGTGTTGTAACAATAACAATGATACAAACTCTATATAGCGCGTGTAGGAGAAAAACACTACGATTAAAATGTGCGTGGCAGTGGTGAGTGCATGTGTTTGTTGTTTTTGTTATTTTCTTAATCAACACCACACCACGTATGTGTTGTAAAGAGCTAAAATTGCCTCATTGTTCCTATTTTGCCCATCGCTGATCTTGACAATGCCAACAATGTCAATCATCCGGAGCTAACGATGAGAGAGTAAGTTAATTATATTATTTTTAAATTTTATTTCACATAGGTACATAAATATTTTTCTTTGACTTTTAGTTTTTCGATATTGTCACTAATCGCGTAGGAAAATATCGACAAATTTGAACGCTTTACCAGTCACACTTTTCTTTATTGTTGTTTTTGTATTGTTATTGCATGTCTTCGTTGTTTTAAAGCGAAATTTTATGAAGTCATACACCGATTTACAACTGTAAAGCTTAGAAACGCTTCAGCGTCCCGTAGCAGCAGAATCCCGCCCGTGCACGCAGGACTACGACGACTCGTTATAGCGAACTTTCACGTCCGGGATATCAGGAAAATTTAATAAAAACTTTATGTCGCTTAAAAGAATGTTTATGGAAATTTTTCACTTTAAGTTGCGTCAAAGTAATAAATTTGTTTACAGCTTGTAAAGGTGCGACAATCCAACCAACAGCAACAACAAAACAACAGCAAAAAGTTATCGAGTCAAATAGACTGTAAAAAGAGGTGGATAAAAGAACACAAAAAAGCAAAATAATGGAAATTTAGATTGGAGTTGAAGTAACAAATTAAAAAACTTTGCGCTTGTAGTACTTGTGCTCATTTTAATAGTTCGGGTCAAACTACGACAACTGGTAGTTGCATATTGCCAATGCAACATAAGGCATTGCAATTTCATTTTAAGCAGCTGCAGCTCTTTTTAAATTTTTATTAAAATATTTTTTTGTAAAAATCAAATGAAACTTTAAGGTGGTCTAATTTTTTCTATTGATTGCGTGAGATTTTCGGCTGGTAGCTGAACTAATGTTGCAAATCAATAACCCAACAAAACAAAAAGCGGGTTGAGGGCAAACAAAAAATTTACCCTTAAAAAATGTCTAGCAGTAAAATTCAACTGATTTGATCCCCTTGAAATAATCAAGCTCAAATGATTCAATTCAAAGTCGATTATGGAGGATAAGCAGCAAAGTAATGTACAAAAATATTTACCCGATAGCCTTGGGCTATTGCAAGGTGCACGCCAACGTCGTTGTTTTTTTTTTTTTGTTGTTGTTTTTGTTGTTGTTATTTGCTTGCTTGCTGCGCCACTTGAGGGATCCCAGCAGCCGCCGTCACCACAACTGAGCTATTTTTAAGGCAAACAACAGTATACGCAGGGTTACCAGGTTAGTATTTCTTTGTCTTTTGAAAAAAAAAAAAAACAAAAACCTCAAGCTTATAACTTTCTTATTCCAAGGAAAACGGATTCAATTTTTGTTACGAATTCGTCAACTGGCATTAAGGGGGGAAAAGGGTCAAAATATCAATTAGTTTTCTGATACTACACGTCATAAGGAATATTGTCAGAAAATTTGAAGTCATTAGGAGCAAAACTTTTTGAGTTCCAGACAATAGAGTCCGAGCGGTCATATAAAAAAGTAATCTATTATATAAAATTCATTTTTTGTCTTTATGGACGCGGAAGCTATCCAGCCGATCGTGATGAAATTTTTACAGTATGTTACTATTAATCAGCCGGGTGTCATAGGCTATATATAGCATTTTCTCAAAGACAGGTAAATCGATTCTCATGAAACTTACACATTATGGCTTTTATGTTAAGGAGCATAAATTAAATGTTAAAAATTTTATTTAGGGTGCATATTTAGGGTGGCCCTAATACAAATATATTTTTAAATATCATTTTCACGAAGACAAGTTAATCGATTCACGCCGAATTTACACTACGTATCTTTTATGTTAAGAAGCATGGCTTAGGCTACAAACATTTTGTTTAGGGTGGCCCTCACACAAAAATATTTTTTAAATATCATTTTCTCGAAGACCGCTAAGTCGATTCACGTGGTTGTTATATTTAGAGGCACTGCTATGGTTGTAAAAATTTTATTTTGGGTGCATACTAAGGGTGGTAATCATACAAAAGTATTTTTAAATAGAATTTTCACGCAGACCGCACATCGAATCTACACCAGGGTTGAGGTGAGGCGCACAGGGTAATGCCAGTCATATATGTATAAACTTCAAGCGCGTTTTTCCCAAAACTTTTTTTCTAAGTCGGTAGTCAAAATTTCTCGAAAGCTTGTGTCGGATTTCCCAAATTTTTACATACTTCTTTTCCATACTAAATACTCGGATCTGAACGAAGGATTTTGTTTTTCTTCAATTACTACTTATTTTTTAATTAAGCAAAAAGAGCAATTTTTGGTAAAATCAGAGTTTTTTTACTAAACCTGTACCCAAAATTCAAAAATGAATATTTTGTTTATTTCTTCGTTCAAATCTAAGATGAACTTACATACTAAAGAAATCTTTTTTGTTTTTCGATTTCAGATGAAGCAGCCATGAGTTATCTTGCCTACCCCATGTTGACTTCTTTTGAGGTTACCTAGTTCTCCCCACTACCACTGGCTTATATTTTAATGATTTTTTTAAACATATTACAAACTTTAAGAATTTTAATAAAGAAGGTACTGAGAAAAAAAAATCACAAAAAGACGCTTTTTTTGTCTCTCTGACCATTTTCCCCCTTAAATAATGCGTGTACCCAATTGGGCCGTAATTAACATGAAAAATATTCTTAAGCTTTGATCTTTACATTTTTAGTTTATTTTTTTTTACTAGAAAAAATCTGTTATGGTGATATGAAATGATTCTATTATTTTGTCTTCACCCAAATAATCATTATGTCTTTCCGGTTTTATGAAAAGTGTTTTAAAGTATTCACACCAAAAACTAGTCCAAAAGCAATGCATAAATATTCGCCCAAGTTCAACGGAAAAAGTTCGCATAGAAAAATTACTCAAAAAAAATCTTTTGCGGAAAGGATTTCAGATTTCGATGGATCCTTATTACTATGAATATTATGAAAAATCACTATAAAGAAAATTATTTTTAATTTTACATTTGCAAACTGTGAGCCAATATCCTTAAGGAAAATCACACAATATCCAAAGTGGAGAAATAAGCCAAAGAAATTATAGTTAATCATGCAAAACTTTGGAATTTTTTATCATAATGTTATTAGGCCAAATTTTTCGAAAACTTTTTGTCGGGCCAAAGAAATTTTGGCTTGTATTTCTTTCCGTCTACTCACTATTCTCTTTTTTTTTATTTTCCTTAGAAAAACCATTCAAAACATCGCTTCATTTTTGAAAATCTGGTAACCCAGCACGAAAACGGAACAAAAAACGAACGACAAACACATACACACATCCATACATGTATGCGGACAAAGTAAGACGGAAACAAATAAATAAAGTGGTATATGTGTATGCCTACATATATGTGTGTGCATGCGTTTGTGTGTTCATGCTCGCAACAAACAATATAACTGACTATTAGGATATTAGGATATAATATTCAAAATCAATTTTCGTTATTCGACATTCGATCAGCAAGCAGTGAGGAAAACTGATGAAGAAGGAAAAAACTTCATGATTGGATACAAGAAATATGTATTCGAGTTCTTACGCCAGTCACCCGCAATATCCCTCGGGCGCTATCACTTGCTAAGGATGCAAAGGTAAAAGCGTACAAAACTCATTTTCATATTTATTGTTGGATTATGCTATTTTTTGAAAATTCTCTAGCAGAATAGATAGATGGAGGCAAGTGGGTGGCCAAAGAGAAAACAAAATTTACACTTATTTATTATTTATGAATAAGTGATTCAATTTTTATCATATTTTATTTGCTGGATTAAAACAGTTGATTATAGTTCTATTTTTGTAATAATTTTTATGAGAAACACACAATGTTCAAATGGGAGTCAAATAAAACGTTTGATGATTCACAAAAAGAAATCAAAATCTGACAAAGAAACAATCATTCTTTAAAAGAAAAGGGTCAAAACTTTAAAAAAAATTGCCGCATACTTCAACAGAACAAACTAACAAACATATACCTATAGTTTATTTGTATTTACAATCAACAATATGGATCTCATACGAAAGTTGTTTTCCACTAGTAACATTTTTTCTGAAACTTCATGGCACTAAGTGCTTGAAATATGGCAAACTGAATGATATCTTTTGCCGCACTTCAACTATTTGGCAAATGCACAATCATATGACGCAACGAATACAAATCTATTAAGTTCCCATTTGACGCGGATATTGAAGTTTTATTGACCCCGCACGATCTCGAAGCACAAACTTCATATGGCTACCCACCATACTCACACCTCAACTAAGATTGTGAAAATATGATGGCAGTGTGTAGACGACACGATCAAAGAAGACATTAAGGGAACTTGTCAAGTGGTGCTTTAGTGGAAATTGAAGTGAGATAGATGCATAGATAGTTCCAGAACATCGTGACGAGAAATGAAAGAACGTGATGGGGCAAAAATTGGATCAAACTGAAACAACATTAAACAAGGAGCTAAGCATACACCTAGCTATATAAATCTTATTCAGTCATCATGCTTTTAACGGAGCTGTAAAATACTGAACTGTACTGAAAAAAGTTAACTCGGCAATCTGCGCTAACTACCTTCTTGCCATCTCTTACAAGGTCCTGTCGACTGTACTGTGTGAAAGAATTAAGCCGTTCGCCAACATACTGATTGGGCCTTATCAGTGTAGCTTTAGACTTGGTAAGTCCACCATACACCAGAGCTTCATACTACGTCAAATCCTGGAGGAAAACCCATGAAAAACAGATCGATACGCATCCTCTCTTTATCGATTATAAAGCTGCTTTTGGTAGCCCGATACGAGATTGCCTGTATATCACCATGTCTTAGTTCGGTATACCTGCGAAGCCGGTGCGGCTTTGCAGAATGGCGTTGAGCAGCATACCCCTCTTCGTCAGGGTAGGAAAAGACCCCTCTGAACCATTTGATACCGAAACAAAAAAGTAGTTCTAGTGGACCACTCTAAAATCAGCCAAAATGGAGTTTTTTCCATATCTTTGGCAGGTGAAGTTCCATGTCTAAAAATAACATATTTTTGTAAGGGGCTAAATTAAATTTTAACATCCCACCTTTCTTGCTCACATAGTGATTTATTCATTTTTTCCCAAATTCTTTTTTCGACACGGCCAACTGTACAGCTCCAGAGAAAGAATAAAAAATAAGCCAATGTGTTTATATACAAGTGATGGCATTTTAACTTTTAGCAAATGGACTAAGCTTAAAGTAGGGATGTACTTTATGGAGGTTCAGCTTTCTACTTCTTACTCTTACCGAAAACTTTTTATCAATGGTAATAACATAATACGAATGTACTGAAAATTTTCCAAATCTGTAAAAATCAATATATTGTGCTTTTCAAAGTGCGAATGTACTAAAAAAAAGTACACTTGAATTTACTAAAAATATCATCACTAATACCTACATACATATGTATGTATATGTCTATGATTGATTGTTCGTGATTACGCCGCTCATAGCGTGAGATAACTCAAATACTCTATTTCAGTCAGCAAGTCCTTCCTTTTCTGTCATTTATTTCAAATATTATTATGTATACCATTATTCTAATTTAAAATGTTAACCTCAATAAATCGATTTTTGTGGTTTTGCTGGATTGTGTCATAAATGACATTTACACATAAAATAATAGGCACGTCAATTAACATGACAGCGCTGGGCATCAAATATTTTATTGTGTTGTGATATCAATGTGTAATGGGTAAATGGATTATTCCATCACTTAACATTTTCAATTTATTTTATTTTGCTTACCTCGATCTCCGCGTTGTGGGGTCTTTCATTACCATAGCCTCTGATATATCACCAAATCTGTTGAAGTAGTCTCGTAAACTCTCTGAAAAAAAAGCAAATGAAAAAATTAGATGTGTTATAAACATTTTAGTAAGAATTAATTTAGAAGAAAAATGCATAAGTAAATAAGAAATTAAATAAAATTCAAAAATTAGAAGTTACACTCCAAATCATGCAATTCCATCAAAAATTCTGCACTTTTCATGCAATTTCTATAATATTTTTCGTAATGATTTCGGACAGCAAGTTTCTTGTTCGGCACATATATATGTCAGTATTGATATTTCGGTACATCGTACTTTTTTCAATGCATTTTCGTCGTCAGTACATTCGATAAGTTTTTTGTACATTCGGCGCATTTTCAGTACATTTCGACTACTTGCAAAAATTGCCATATTTTCAGTAAAACTTTTTCAAAAAAAAAAAATTTTGGCTAAACAATTTTAAGTGACTTTTTCATGTTCTTGTCAAAAAATTTCAAACGGCTTATTAAAAGTACATTTCAATTCTCCATTCAGCACATTTCCAAAAAAACCCAAATGTTCCACTTGGATAAGAAAATCGTTGGCAGCTATTTTTCAAGGTACTAAGTCTCAAATCAGATGAAGCAATAATTGCTAGCTCTTCGGTCTTTTTTTACACATTTTTACTCTTCATTGCCTATAACCTCAGCAGACTTGTTTGTTTAGTCTGAATTGAGACTTAATTGAGGAGTTCTTGTCAATTGTAAAAATTTCGAAACCAAATCGCCACTATTTCAAAAGAGAAAATATTACAAAATTTTTGATGGATGGGATTAACAGTTTTCAAAGGATTATTACTTTGATTAGAATTACAAAGAGACACATGCCGAACCTCTTAATTTTAATATACTTATGATGTCGGTCTAACTTGTTCTTGAGGAAAACTAGTTTTTCCTAGGACAAACTACTTAGTTCGGCCGAAGTGTGTTAAGATAAACCATCTTATCTTAGAGTAAAATAAATTATAATTTGCTTGGTGCATTTGCCTCTTGCCTATGGCAATAGAATGCACATAACTATTTCTGTAAAAACTTATAAATGCTCATATATTATTTTATGATTTGTATTAGACATGTTAAGTTTTTATTTGAAATAAAGAATTAATAATAATAATAATAATAATAATAATAATAATAATAATAAGTTAACTAGTTTTTAATAACAAAAAATTCATCACTGCAGGACAAACTAGTTTCGTCTAGTATTAACTATTTTTTTTATAAATAAACTGTTTTCTAGTTGGAGTTCTGTCACTGAATGAAAATCTTTTGCTAATTTTCAGAAACGAAAGCTATTCTCATGCCACAAAAATAAATGTTTCTATCCGGATAGATAAAATACTATTGATTTAGCGAAGATTTTGTCAAAGGAATGCTATAAAACATTTTATAATGACCAAATCGTAAAAGTTTTTACTGTATAAGTTCATGAAGAAAGATCGAATATAAATATTAGCCTTCTGAAGAGCCATAATGGGAGCATATTTAAAAAAAAAATATTTTATTTAAAAAATCGATGAGAAATGCTCTTAAAAATAGCTGAATCCCAAAAAGTAAGACAGTTAAGTTTAACAATAAAAAAGTTGAACTCTCTATTTTTGCACTTTGTGCTTAAGGAAAAAATGAGTATTATTAGTTGAGTTTTTGACCATTTTCAAAAGATGTTCAATGGTTTAAGTGCAAAATCAATACTATAAAATCATATCCATTAAGTTTACAATATTTGCGTAGCGACAAACATAAGTAATCCATCAAAATGACTTCAACTTTGCGACATCCATAGTCGACACATAAAGTTTTGCGTGCAACGGCTTTGCGGCGCACTTTCTTTTTTTTGCCGACTACTACTTTGTAGTGCTCCGCGCGACAAAACACATCATAAATCTAATCCACAATAAAATATCAATAAAATAAACACGCGCCGCGCTATGACAACAAAAATGGCCACCAGTTGCATGCAACTCAGCTGGCACAAGGATATGCGGATGTGCGTTGCAACGCGCACTCTGTCGCCGTCGTCGTCGTCGTCGTCGTCGTGGTATCCAAGTCGCGTCTCATGTCTCGTAGTGTGCGAGTAATAAAAAATTATAAATAATAAAAACAATGGATTTGTTAATGGAAGCCTGGTCACATAAATAAAAACGACGATTGCAGCCAGCGAGCGCCAACAGCAAGGACGACAACAAAGTGCGCTAATCTACGCGGTTGTATATGTTGGTCACAAGGGATCAACACGACGGCATGGCTGCGTGGAGTCATTGTGGCCGCGGCGAAGCATCTGTTGTCGTCCTAAGCAGCAGCACTTAATATGAAACTCAATAAATTAGAGAGAGATTGCGGCATGTCAATTACCAGTAGCGTAACTGTGGATTAAGCATGGAATGAGCTGTAGCATCAAGGGATATATCGTGTGGATAAAGGTGCTGGAAAAAAAAAACTAAGCGTTTGAATGGTAAGCTCTATTGATACAGGCACAGACCATTCAGATTTTTATTTTATTTTATGTTGAAATTTTGATAAGTTAATCGCCAAACTATGTGGCAGATCCTTGTAGGCAAATCCAACCAAGTGCCACGAAAATAAGCCAAGGACAAGCATGTATAAAATGCGTTCCAAATGACAGATAGCGGACTACGGATTTCTTCAGGGAGGAAACTTTGAAGTCTTTTCCGACTCTGATTTTAGTTGAAAGTATTCTTTATTTGGCTAAGATTTTTGGATGTGCAACTTATCGGTTCGGTGCGTCCCTCGACTGAAATCTTACATTTGGGCAAACCCCATTATAAACCCTTATCGTTGAAGCTTAGCTGATCTGGAGTCCTGACGAGCCTGAAGATGCAATCCATTTGAACGGACCTCTAACCACTGGTGGTAGATGAGGAGTTTTGTTGCTCGACGGTGCGGACATGATAAAGATCAGTGCAATCGACTTAGAGTTCCGACCAAATAAATACTTAAACTATTTTGTTAAAAAAATGTTCGACGAAAATATAAATTAATGGCAAATTAAAGGATAACACCTTCTTATTTCCCACATGCCTACACATCCAGATAGTTTTAACTTAGAGTTTCAAAAGTTCCTTAGAAACTACGAAAAGACGTGCCAAGTAAAAACATTGTATTTTCTTACGAAGCGCTTTGTGGGGAGTAGGGCTCCCCGACAAGCTACAAAAGGCTTACAGCATTAAGAAGCGCCAAAACCGAACTCAAGCCACAATTTACAGATATCAGAGCATCCACCACATACTCCAAAAATGACCTACTTCGAAGCAGCATTTCAAGCCTTATAATCAGCAATAAAACATTTTCACAACAAATTAGTACGTTGTTATTATTTCCAACACCCTTACACCGTCAAGCACTTGCCACTTAGGGACAACAATATTTATGGACATTTAAATAACGACAAACGAAAAAAAGAAAAGAGAATCAGTTTAACAAATCCATGTTACCTATTAAGAATTACCACTGTCCTTTGCGTAGATTAAGCACAAAAGGTCGGAGAGTTGGCAAATCGCTAGGGACATATAAAAATTTTGACATGCAAATGGAAATATTTTTTACAAGAAATAACAACATTATTAATGGTAACACATCAAACTGGCACCACCTTCATCATCAACGTTCGTTATTGCTCAAAAGTAAAGTGCTACTGTTGCTGCTGTCTGATGTCATGACGCTGTGACGTCATAATGCGGTCGGTTGCTGTGTGTGTGTGTGTGTCTGTTTGAAATGGAAATGAAAATGAAAATGAAAAATGGTAAAATGTCCATTAATAACCGTAACCCAAGTCCATCAAATCCAGAGCAAAGCACAGCAGCACGAGCAGCAGCAGCAGCAGCATAATCAATTAAGCTAATTATTGTAAGAACCCTAATGGACTGAAAGGGTAATACGGCATAAAGGATCGCACAACAGCGGCAGCAGCAGCAGCAGCGTCATCTAGTATTATGTAAGCTATATGTGAGTATGGATATGAATTCTCATTGCTACCCGGTGGGGAATCAAGTTATTGATGAAACACATACATATGTAGTTATCGATGATTTACAGAAAATTGGTGGAAATTAAGTTGTTCGAAGAATCGAATTAAGGAAGATTGCAATTACATTAGTCCTTAAGAGGACTGCGATTGGAGTTACACGAAATATAAAGGAAGAACAGAAATAGTTACAGAAATTATTAACAGAATTATTATTCAGCCAGAACATATGCATTACTTTTGACATTCCTTGGGAGTGTGAGTAAAGATACCAAACCGATACTGTCAATCAAACATAGCATTTAATTGAGGTATGCTTAGAAGAAGCATCCAATCATATCGCCGAAAGCTATCAAGGTCTGTTCTAAGAGCTTTGATTTGGTTCAACTAATAAATAAATGTATGACTTTTCCGATTATATTTAAGGATTTGTCAAACTGAAGCTTAAGTTTTCGATTGCTCGTGGTATAGTTTTAGTTGCCATTTTCACATCATCTAGCTATATCTAATGAATGCTAGTGTATTGTGTTCTTGAATACCTTAGACTGGGAAAAGATAGGGAATATTGGCCACTTATAGGGATATTTGTTATAAAATTGCACAAAAATCAAACTAAACATATAGTAGGTCAATTCAATAGCACTGAAGCAATACAACCTTAAGTCTTAACTGTCGAAGTCCGCAAATACTATGGCATGAAATCCACCAAAGCACCTGATAAAAGCAGTATACCACACAAAATTCGTTAAACCAATTGCCACGATTTTTCATTTATAGGTGATTTTAGTGTACTAGAGTTTGCCCACTGGTTGTAATTCAACTTTTTTTCATCAAAATCAGTCCCTTAGTTTAGCTGAGAAAACATATTTTTCTGTTAGGGACCTGGCATCGTTCACTTAAAACAAACACTTTTTCTTAGGCTCCAATTCATGTCCAAACCTAATTTCATCAGAATTAGTTCATTACTGTAGTGGTGAAATCATTTGAGGCGTGGAACTATCCATTAGAAAACAAATATCTTTTCACAGGGTTCAATCTATCTCTCTATAAAATTTCATCAAAAGCGCTACATTTGTTCAGCAGTAAGAAAATACTTTCCTGTTAAGGGCGTGGCATCGTCTACTACAAAACAAAAGTATCTACTCAGGATTCACCATACCTAGTTTCAGCAAAATCGGTGCAGCGAGAAAGCGGTGACAGCTATTTTCTTCTATTAAGAGCGTCCACTTTAAGAACTTAGAGTTTTTAACACCCTCCTTAAGGTTCAATCGTGGAAGCGTAAGTTCTTGCGAGAGACGTGGCACTACCTACTATTGTAAAAAAAGTTACATTCTGCACTGCTCTTCTTCACAATAGCTCTTTCGAAAATTGCACATATTTCACATATTTTCCTCAGTTTTGAAATTGTTTTTTTTTTTCCTCATCAAGTGTTTTTTTTTTTTTTTTGTAATCCATTTCATCGTATATAAGCTTTTCCTGGGGGTGCTAAAATATTTTTTGAACAGCACTTTAGAAAAAATTTGAATTCAATTCAGCATCAGACTTTGCCAAAATTCCCAATTTCAAAGAGCTTCGTCATTATTTAAGAAATCTGTTTAAATGAAGTTGCTATTTTTATTTCTCATCGGACTACTACGCAGGTGTCACGGGACTAGAGGATAATTTTGGAAAGGAAAACTAAAATATCGATTTATGAATAATTGTGAGACAGACTGAAATACATTTTGAAAAATAATTTCATCTTTACTGTGTCCTCACATGCTATTGAAATCAAGCAGTGATATATATATATGTTTAATATATGTATATTGTTGAGCATATACATAAATACACTTATGTACAATACAAATGAAGTCAATCTAAATGATAAAAGATGCATTATCCGCACTCTCATGAAAACTAATCACCTATAAATGTTACTGCGCACATCGGCATAGTCCTGAATGAGATCACACAAAAGTTCTCAAAATTATACAAAAGTAAATGATAAAAGAGCAAAGTGGCATGACCTCATTGCCTTCAAGTTGGAAGAACTTTCTAGTAATAATATTAAGTTAAGGCACATAGGCATAAGTCTTACCGCCCAATAAGATTGCTTACTATACACGATCTCGAAGCTTCAGCACAACTTTCGTCATTTATTGCAAATAAAAAACTAAAACTGAGTTAGAAATTCAGGTTCGGGAAACAAATTAGTATTATCGAACAAGCCTACCGAGCCTGTAGATCATAGAAGCTTAAACAAAAATGTACTACATTTTTCTTTCTACATAAAAATGTACTAGTTTTTTCATTTGTGTTTTTGGAACAAAATTTTATAATAATTTGTTTTGTACAGAGCTTTTATGTAAAAAAACAAAACTCGTTGCCCATTTTAATGCATTTTGCGCTTGTAATTTTTTTGTGCTTTTTTGCACTAGAAGTACTGAACATAAAAGCTCTGTACAAAATAAAAAAAAATGTACTAAGTACACCATAACCTCTGCAGACAGCTCCCAGCCGTTTGATCTCATCTAAGTAGCACGAGTGTTAATCTTACGAAATTAAAATCAAAAAAGAACGGATTACCATATCTTAACCCAATCATATCATAAAGACCGACAAATTTCATGGTATTTGATCTGGAAAAAGTTCCAACAACCCAAAGACTTTTACTTTTTTCTTTGGGTTCAAACTCATTTTGATGACATTTAACTGTGTAGTTTTTGCAGGACTTATAAAGTCCTTTGATTTTTAATTTCCACGTGCGATTTATGTTAATGGATGCAAACCATGAATAAGCTATTTCGTAGTCGTTTTAGAACTCAGTGATGTTTGGATATAAATATCTGTCAAAACTTAAGTCACAGGTGATATTATATATTATTGATATGCTGCTTCTCTTAGCTATCACAAATTCGTTTCTTTTTTTGTACCTCGTAGAACGCTTAAACGTAAAAGACAATTTGACATCAATTATTATAGCAATAAGTTTTAAAAAAGTTGAACATCTTCGCTTGCTTCTGTCTTTTTTATGCTACTGCACCAACTGCAAAACTGTTCATGGTTTCAGTCAGCGTCAGTGCAAATTCCAGCCAGGTTAATTCCAGTCCATGAGTATGAGTCCCATGAAGATATACCACAAACAGCCTAATAAGTAGCAGTAGGAGATATGATTTTGATTCCGTTTCTGATTCCAATTGCAACTCTATCGGATTCGTAACAAATCCTTTTAATACAAATGCCATTGCGATGGCGAATAGTGTGAGCCATTCGTGCGCGCAAAATGCCATGCTTGAGCCACACACACAGCAACGTACGGACCCACCTAATGCCGCATGTTGAATGTTGGACACTTCGACTACTACTACCACTACAAGCACAAAACTACAGTTATAGCGTGAAAAGGATTTCAATTCAATCAATTTCATAACTTACACAATCAGCCTAAGCCGTTCCACAGCTGTGCCTGAAACCATAGCTGCTCCTCTATCTGCCGTCGCTACTATTTATATTTTATACGCATACATATGTTGTGTGTGTGTGCGTGATTTTATCTCTGTATCTATTTCTGACTCTTTTGTAAGACTATTTTTCATTTTTTAACAGAGCACAACGGAAAAAAAAGGTCGCCGAGACAAGGTGAAACTTTTTTTTCCATCCAAATGCACGGCAGGAAGCCATAGCCGCAGCCCAACCGCATCAGCAGCACCACTACTAACAACAACAACAACAACAACAATTGGACTGTCAGTCTGTATGTGGCTGATTTTTTTATGTCGGTCGTCGCTCGCTTACAACCTTTTTATGACTGCGTGAATGGGAACTGACTTTAGACAAAGTTGCAAAAGTTTACCTACTGCGCTGTTGTACAGTTGAAAAAAAAAATTAATTTTTTTAATTTGTGTAAAAATTTAATAAAAAAAATTATTCTCGGGTAGAGAAACAACAGAAATTTTAGAAAAGTATTTGTAGTTTTTCCTCAGATCGACTGTCACTGTTTAGTTGACGTAACAGAGTAATAAAAGCGGCATAGGCTACGGACGCAAGCCCCTCAAATTTAAATTTTGTATGAAATTATATTATTTCATGAACCGAGAGCATTAGTGAACATTTCAAAAAGAAACTATTAATAATGTAAATCGATTGATGTTGGTACCCTCTACCTAAGTTAAGCACACATTGTTCTGTTAACACTCTGTTAAATGAAATACTCTATGAATTTGCTAATGTTTCTCCTTTAAATTCATAAATGCTGAAATTTTCATTTCATTAGAGATAAATGCACATCAATTTTAGTGAGGTAAATAAGTCCTTGATCTGTATAATATTCTGTTAACACTCTGTTAAGTCAAATGACTAGTGAGTTAGCAGTAACTTAAAGTTAATCATGGATTACTTAAATATTTCTAATATTAGGAATTTTTATCAATTTCAGCAATATACACGTAGTTAAGCCAGCTCACCTTTCAATGATATCTTATAACATTGCTCAATTATAAATAACAGAAAATCAGTTTTTAAATTTAACTTAACATAGCACTGTTAAATAGCATATGGGCATTTCCTTGAGTCCCGTTTGACCGCTGAACACATTTAAATTAAAAAAAAGGTCAAAATAAAATGGATTTTTACTTTGACAATAGGTTTAACGTATAGCTCCTAATTAGCTTTATAGTTGGTGCTTAAGTTGAATTTGGGCAATTTTTCGTTTTCAATATAATTGCAAAAAACCAAGGTGTCGCACGGGATAAAAACTTCCGTTATCGTGGAAATGCCCATATTTCTTATATATAACTCATTTCGTCATTTGACTTCGTAGGAAAAAATGGAAATCGACTTTAGCGAGGGAAATGAGCCTCCAATTTTGTTTAAGTGAGCTGTTATTACTCTGTAAATTGTTTTTGACCGAGCTGAGATCTCTTGAATACTTAGTCATTTGTCCTCGAGAGAAAAAAAAGGAAATTCATTTTATCGAGATCGATAAAAATAAGGCTTCTAGACTTTTATATATCATATTTGCATTGCTCTGTTACGATTCTGCTAAGTGAAATGATTTACCGCTTAGTTTAAATTTTGGAAAAAGTTTTTGATACATTAATTTTGTTTTTTTTTTCATAAATAATTGAATACTTATAGCGTCACCTTAGGAGAATTTATAGATTTTAAGTCACTTTATTATTTGAATTCCGAGAGAAGAGTGCTAATCAATTTTAGCGCATATTGCTCTGTTAGCGTTCTGTTAAGTCAAATTGGTTTGTTACTTTGAAATTCTATCATTTCAAGCATTTTTTTACACAATATCTTTTTAATATCAAAACACCTGGAAACTTATAAAAAACCAAGTCACCTGACTTAACAGAGCGTTACCAGAGCTATGTAACTTTGTAGCCATGAATTTAATGTGTTTTTTCTTATAAATGTTATTTTATCACTTGATTTGAGGCAAAAATAATACATGCGATTTGAGTTAGATCCATAAAGAGTCAATTCAGATCTGCTAAGTCAAAAATTAAAAGTTTTGCTTTGGAATAAGGCAAATTTATCATTTTAATTTATAACTAAATTGTATTCTTCAAATTTAACTAGATTTTGAGTTAATTTTCTACTTATCCATTGATTATTTTTCAATGTACCGACGTTATAGTACGCTGCAGTTCAATACTTTGCTCTGCTCCAAGTTATACTGAAATGTCCGAATACACAAAGCCACAAAATAATCAGCCACCAAGGAGTAGAACGTTATTTCAATAATCCTTTTCCGAAGCATTCACATGCTATGTGAAAAAAGATAAATATTGTAAGAATCTAAATGTCTTTTCCCTGTCACCCCTTGTCATTAGTTATGTATGTCTCTGCAAATTTGTCCCGTCAAAACCGACAACATGACAAACTGCACAGTTGCCAACTCGAATCTCAGGACATTTGTGGTTCCTTTGCCACAATTTTTTTTTTTTTTGTCTTAAGGTTGAAAATTAAAGCACTAAATTGTTCAACGCAAAGAAACAAAAAAATACCTTGGAAATGAAAAAAAAAAAATCATTTGAGTTTTTACAAAGAAAAAGTTCAAAGCACAGAATATTGAAAAAAAAAAAGTTTTTACGCTTTTTTTTTACCTGACGACCTTGTGCAGTGACCCGCTGTTTCTCCTCACTAGACTAACGCACTACTATCAGGCTCAATAGGCGGTATTCAAGGAACCAAACGCATTCATCAATTGCAAACAAATCTAAATGAAAGGAGGGGGTATGGGGGGTGGAGTAAGTGAAACTGTCGTACGCTTCTAGCAGCCAGTGAAGCGCAAAATTCGCATAAATAACACAGTGGAAAACAGAAACAAAAGAAACCAATTGGAAACTGCATAAATAAGGAGTGCGCGTCCTTTTTTTATATTATGCTCTTGGTCCTTTTTTGCTTTTCAAATTGTAGCGTTAAAACATCGCTAAAAGCGGGTTAAACCTTTTCTTTATTTGTATTGTTATGTGGTCAAAATGAGGTTGGTTCTTTTTGTCGCGCTTTTCGTGTGTTCAATCATCACTTTCTCTTAATGTTGACCGAAAAGTATCGTTTAAGGCGCTCCCTTTTAAGATTTTTGTTTTCGTATTTTTAATTGCAAATCAAAATAAACAGCGTTCAGCACTGGGCTACAAAATATTTGATTGATTTTTTTTTTTTTTTTTGACGAAATGTTTGCTAATTCAGCAAAATCAAAACTTTTTATTTGTTTTATTAGAAGCACGTGCGTTAGCACGGAAACGATGGGCAGTTGCAACACCAGGGTAGTTTTGCTATCCAAGACATGAAGTATAAACGAAATGGTTTTAAAGTGAGGAGGAAATATGTCGCTCTTCTTTTAATTTTGTTCTTTAAGTTTTTGTCGGCTTTGCTGATCTGGGATGTTGTTATTCTTGTAATTCTTTTGGCACTGGTTGCTATTATTGATCTTTTTACTTGAAGTTTTTATTCTTATTGTTTTTGCTTTCGTTCCTCTTGTTATACCCTACACCGAGGATATATTCACTTAGTCATTTCGTTTGTAACACGTAGAAGGGGGCGTGGAAAGTTTGGAAAAGTATATATATTCTTGATCAGCGTCACCACCTGAGCTGATTTAGCTATGTCCGTCTGTCTGTCTGTTGAAATCAGGTTTACGGGAAAACCAAGTAAGCTAATTGAATGAAATTAACATACTCAGGTCAAAACTTCTTGCAATCTTGCTATTGAAAATGGGCGAAATCGGATCGCCCATACTCTATTTATACTTGCCCAATCTCATTTTGAAAAAAAAATGCAGCGATTTTGATGAAACTTGGTGACTTGGTGTACATATGAACTAAATTAGGATTAGGCTAGGTTTCAAGTTTCCAAAGATTCGCGTGGCACAGCCCTAAATTTTAACCTTTATACCACCATATCTCGTAAGCCATGCAAGATATTGTGATGAAATTTTTTTATTCTTTATTTTTTCAACTTTGTTATCGATTTTGAATGGTTTCACCTTTTTCAACCTCACTCAACATTTTTTAATATTTTGCAAATATTTACGGCTTTTTCAACATTTTTCAACCTCTGCTAACCTTTTAAACATTTCACTCTTTTTTCGAATTATTGAAACTCTTCAACGTCTTTTCATTATTTATTGAAATATATGTACTTTTAGTGCAGTGTAGGGTATGTGAGTTTCAGCCTGGCAAAGATAACACCTTAACTTATTTTTATACTTGCTCTTGATGTTGTAAGAACTGCAATTAAAGTAATACACATTCATATTTATCATAGTAAATTTATTTTGCTTCTCGATTTCCGATATATTCACAGGATGGCTACACAATCAACATCGTGTCAGACCTTACAACCACTAACGAAGTTCTCACTGATCCTCAGGGGATGTCTTTTTAAATGAAATACACCGGATTACGTTCGCGTTGGCTCGATAACACAGAGGTTAGCAGGATAATGTCAATTGAGGGTAATTTCGTGTGTAAATTTTTTCAGAATTTGTTCTTAAATACTCCAAAGGAGTGGCGCTGAAGGAACAGTGTAAATAAAAACAAAATTTTTCTTTTCATGAGGTACAACGTTACTGCAGACACCAAACCTCTCAGACTTGAAATAATAAAAAAGTACTGGTTAATTTACCGTTATCTCGAAACGCTGAAGTGTAAGCCAAAATCTAATGGCAGATTCGAACTCAAAAACCCCAAATTACTCTGAATTAACATTAGGCAATTTTTTCCCTAAATTTAGGTTTCATTTTTGCATAAAGTCTACTGTGGATATTAGCAACCTTTCAAGATATTGAAAATTCACCATAAGTCTAGAAAATGTTGAAGAATCGCGTAAGGTCCAATTTAGCCACTTTATTCTGACCCTGAGGCTTTGTAATAGTTCAGATTTGTAGGAGATTTTTCGCTTTCTTCGAAAGTTAATAGTCGGCGTGTTCAAAGATTAACTCTAGACGTAGGGCAGTGGCTGATTGTTGTCTGAAAGTGCTGCATTTTTTGCAAAGTTGCATGCCAAAAAAACTAGCTTGATGAACAGGGTCAGTAAAGATTTAATCTGTCATTATGGGAGTTGCAATAGTCTATGAAGATTGATTCTTCACTATCTTAGTAACAGAACAAAAGTCTTAGCTACTTTTAGGTAACAAAAGGATTCTTTTGCGCATCTTAAGTTTGTACCACGCATAGCATTACAGCTATTCCAAGCCTCATTTTGAAATCTATTGGTATCAAGCATTTTAGAGCTCTAATCTTAAAATTCTTTCTTCGTAGAATTGATTGTGATGCTTCAAAACTCATTAAAGCAAAAGTGGTATTTTGGCTTGATGATAATTTTTTCGAATGCATTAAGATCTCGTAGCAAATAAAATAATTTCATGAACCATTAAAGCCGTTCTTGTGTCCTTAATCACAAAACTCTTCCAACGTGCACGATTAGTACCGAGTGTCTCCAATTCTTTTCAAACACTTTACCTGCTTTGCCGAAAGTTCCCACGATGGTTTATGGCCGCGATTTCCGCCATCTTCTGAGTACCACTTTAATGCTTGCCAGCAGAATTCAGTTGATGATTTTCGCAATGTGTACCCATTCCATTTCCACTTCCACGTTTTGATTTTAATGAATCGGATCTTAACGACCTCTGATGAACAAAATTCAACATAGTAAATGGTCCAAGGCTACCAAGGATTCGGGATTTCAGCGCATAAAATATCATTAATATCATAAAAAGCAGCGAAAATGGCAAAATCGCCTCAATTTCCAAAAGGTACAAGCACACGATACTTCTGATAAAGTGACTTCAAAGAGAATTCAAGAGTATTTTCGCTATAAAACTCGGTGCTTGAAATATACGTCGGATCATTCATATGTTCAATCAGTTGATTCAACCCGGCAAAGGTTTCAACATAACATTTTTCAGGGATTTTGCGCCCACAGTGGTGTTATGGACATTGCAATCTTCAGGAACAGAATATCGTAGATTTTTCAGAAGATAGGCGCGAAACGCTTAGTGAGTATTTGCTACTGGATATAGCAGGAATATAGATTTTATCTCAACCAAAGCCGAAAAAGAATTAGAGGTCTTTTAAAATTGCAAAAATTTTCTTAGGACTCTGCTTGAAAAGGAAAAATCGGCTCATTTTTTGCTTATCAATTTAAGCATAGCAGAAGCAAAGACAAAATATTCGAACTTTCATAAAATTTTATCGAAAAACGATTTCACTTTTGTATCATTTCAAGACACAAGACATAGTAAAAAACTCCATTGAAAGGTTTTTCATTGGATAACTTTTTGTTTTTTGTTTTGTTTTGTTCATATCATTGAATTTACATTTCTAAAATTTTTCCAATACATATAAGGATGAATCAGTTAAGGACTGAGTGTAAATAATTTCCATCACTTCTCTCGAATTTGCAAACTCAAAATAAATCTGTTAAAGTAGCCCCGGACTACTTAACGATTGTTTAAATAAACTATGTGGGTACAACGTTGTGAATTTAATTAATGCGTAATAAAGAGTTTTAAGCCCCAACGTACAGCACACTTCTCCATATTTATCCACAGTCTAAATGCGAAAAGGGTTAAGATAGCATTTAACCACTAAATGATATGCGTGCAACAATGGCACATCCTTTGGTAACCTTCTGCAGCTTACCACCATTTGCAGCTTCTTGTTCTTCTTCATCGTCTCCATCCTTCATCGTATTGCTGTTGTTAAGTCAACCCAACAAATTTTTAAGACAAAACAAAGGAAAACGGCACCCACTTTAATTCAATTCAATTTATCTTAAGTTGCAGGATTTCAGAGCCGAACCAAAGACGCAAGAAGTTTGCAAGCGAATTATGAAAATAAAGTTTTTTTTGCTGCTTTTCTTTCTCCATTTCATATTTTTGTTTCCAAGAAAACTGCCAGCAAAACTACGAGCATAATTCAAATTTCAAAATACTAAAATACGAACTGAAGGAAAACACCAGAAAAAATGGGGTTTGGCATTGGCTGCCTGTTAGGATAACATCAATTAATCAGGAAGTCAAGTTGAAACAAAAGGCCAGTATGATGGCAAATACATTGAAAGACAAAGTGCTGGGCAGGAGCAGCAAACAAAAAAAAAGTTTTATTTTGTTTGTCCAACAAAGACATCGACACGTGCAAAGCCGTAAATAATTTAAATCGGAAAACGTCTACAAACATTAGGGAAATAGCAACAAAAGCCCATTTGATGGACAAAGGACAGACGAGCAAAAAGTTGCCTGAAATCTGAATCTGAGCTATTGAAGCAAAAGAGTTGCAAAATAGTTTGAAATGTCCCACAGGAGGCCTTAAAGATTATTAGATGTCATGTTGTAGATGATTTTAATTTGAATTCAAAGAAAACTAAGCACGAGTTAATTGAAGTGATTGAGCATACGCAAAATCGATATTTGAAAATGAAAAGTTTATAAATTTACAGAGGAGCAGTGAAAGTGACGGTATAAGGAAATGCAAATGAAACGGCAAAAGTACAAGAACGAATACGAAGCACCAATTGAGCTCAGTATGGCCACAATATTCGTTAAACTTTTCAAGCATTACAAATTGTGAACTGCTATGAAAAATAAATAAAGCATTAATTTTTGAGCATTAAATAATGTGTTTTCAACTGCAACACACTTTAAGTGAGTAAAAGGAAAATCTCGTTAATTCAATGACTAAATTGCGTCATTCTACAGTCCTTGCTAAAGCCATTTTCAATTAAAAACTTCCATCATACTCAACTGCGATTAAAATAAATATTTCTCAAATTTGTGAACAAAAATATCATAAATTGATGCTCAATCATCTGACCCGTCAACAAACTCGACCAACCAATGCTCACTATCCGTATGTCGGTCTGATCAAAAAATCAAAACTGATGGACACCCAAAAATAAAATCGGATAAAAATGCAAAAACTTTTTTTTGTCTCTCTCTTAAGTCCTAAGCCAATTTGTGTTGCAAAATAATAAATTAAATTTCTAACGTTTGCTCACCTGTTGACCAAACGTCACAACTAACACAACCAGGCAGTCAGTCGGGTGCTACGAAACGTCCCTTCAGTTGCCTCATTAACGGCGCGTTAAAACGTCAACATCAACAGCACAACAGCACAACGTCGTTCGACTGAATGCAACGTTAGGCAAACAAACGAAACGAACGAGTTGGGTTGTGCTGCTAAGCCAAAATCATAGCGTAATGAGAAATCTTTGACACTAATCCGAAAAGCTGAGCAATTGCCAGCCCATCCAATAGCCACTGACTTTAGTCAGTAATGCGAAGAGTACACGGAATAGATGTGGTTGACGTTGAGCACACACGCCATGCACGTGCATCTTCATCTCAACCTCACAACTCAACATTTGCTGCTTCCCTTTGGCCACTGGTATGGCGCTCGTATGTGGCATTTTTACTGAAAGCGATTGGTCACAACATGTGCCAATGTTGCTGAGGTAAATGCAATATTGTGACGTAGTGCGTGTGAGTGTTGCCAAATTGTTGGGTATAAAAAATTATGTAGGCAAAATCGCTCAAAGAATAATTGCCTAGTAAATTAATAAAAAAAAAATGAAACTTGGATTGACCTTAAAATTAAAAACATTAAAAATTTAGTCTGAAATTAAATTTTTTTAAGGAAATAACCAATTTCTGATGAACATCTTAACGAAATTTTGTAAAAATTAAAAAACCTTATTTTGATTTTGCTTATTATTTTAAAAAACTTTTATTTTTATTTATTTATTAAAAACACAATTGGATGCATTTCGACCAGCCTGCTGGTCATCTTCTGCAACACGAATGAAATTGAAATTCAAAAAATAATCGTAAACAAAGCATTCTATGCGAAATGTGAAAAAAATTACATATGTCAATAACCTAACATATATGTACATACATTGAGATTGACAACGGGTAAAAACGAATTAGAAAAACAACAACAAGAAACAAATAAGAAAAAGAGTGTTTCAAAAAATATTTTAAATTAGTTAATTTGGAGTGTTTCAAAAAATTTTTTTAAAATATATAAAAAATTTTTTCTAAATTATTTTATACTGCAAAAATTAAATAAATCTGAAATAATATTTCCTTTGTCTAAATTTATAGCATTTCTATCTTTTTGTATGTAAATGCTTTCATATGCATCCAATTTGTTGTAATCATTCACATGTTTTCTTAAAAATACATTTTCTTTAGAAAAGTTCCAATGTGAATTATTAAGAACATGATCCGCAAAGGCTGACTTCTTTGGCTGATTTTTTTCTATGTAGCTGACATGCTCTTTGAAACGTTTTCCAATCCCTCTTCGTGTTTGGCCGTAATACTTTTGTTTGCAGTCTCCACATTCAATTTCATAAATCCCGGCTTTGTCTAAATCGGCGATTTTGTCTTTTGTTGAACTTAAATGTTGCTTAATTTTGTTGTTGTTTTTAAATACCAATGTCATATTGTGTTTTTTAAACACTGATTTCAATTTGTTTGTTATTTCTGGTACAAAATGCAAGGCAACTCTTTTAGTCTCATCGTCCTTATTTATGGCCTGTGTTTGTGTATATAGAGTTGTCATTTTAGACCGCATTACTTTTTTTGAATGTTGTTTAATTATTTTGTCGACCAATTCTACTTTATATCCATTTTTTAGGGCAATGGTTTTAATATGTTCATATTCTTTGTTGAAATTTGCTATAGATAAAGGTAATTTAACTAACCTGTGCACCATTGAATGGAATGCGGCTAATTTATGTTGAATTGGTGTATGGGAATCAGATGGGATATATCTCATTGTGCTGGAATCCTTGTGGTAGATCCCAATTTCGATTTTTCCATTCACTCTATTTAGCATAAGATCCAAAAATGGAATAACAAACAAATTGAAATCAGTGTTTAAGAAACACAATATGACATTGGTATTTAAAAACAACAACAAAATTAAGCAACATTTAAGTTCAACAAAAGACAAAATCGCCGATTTAGACAAAGCCGGGATTTATGAAATTGAATGTGGAGACTGCAAACAAAAGTATTACGGCCAAACACGAAGAGGGATTGGAAAACGTTTCAAAGAGCATGTCAGCTACATAGAAAAAAATCAGCCAAAGAAGTCAGCCTTTGCGGATCATGTTCTTAATAATTCACATTGGAACTTTTCTAAAGAAAATGTATTTTTAAGAAAACATGTGAATGATTACAACAAATTGGATGCATATGAAAGCATTTACATACAAAAAGATAGAAATGCTATAAATTTAGACAAAGGAAATATTATTTCAGATTTATTTAATTTTTGCAGTATAAAATAATTTAGAAAAAATTTTTTATATATTTTAAAAAAATTTTTTGAAACACTCCAAATTAACTAATTTAAAATATTTTTTGAAACACTCTTTTTCTTATTTGTTTCTTGTTGTTGTTTTTCTAATTCGTTTTTACCCGTTGTCAATCTCAATGTATGTACATATATGTTAGGTTATTGACATATGTAATTTTTTTCACATTTCGCATAGAATGCTTTGTTTACGATTATTTTTTGAATTTCAATTTCATTCGTGTTGCTGAAGATGACCAGCAGGCTGGTCGAAATGCATCCAATTGTGTTTTTAATAAATAAATAAAAATAAAAGTTTTTTAAAATAATAAGCAAAATCAAAATAAGGTTTTTTAATTTTTACAAAATAAGGAAAGATTTTGCGGCTGGTTCGTGTATAAATAAATCTTAACGAAAGTTTTTTTTATCAAAAAGTGTTAGAGTAATCGCTCAAATTTATGTACCACCTCTTACAGGGACATAGGAAAATTGACATTAGCAATGATTAGTAATCGTCCTGTTGATTTCCTAGTTAAGAAAATAAAACTGATATTTCATTCAGACAATAGTTTGCATGAAAAATTAATAGGACTGTTGAGTCAATTCAGATAAACTGTTGATTTTTATGGTATTTAAAGTATTGTACTATTAATTTAATGGCCAACTTTCATCAATTTCCCAACTTAGTTTGAACTATTCAATTTTGTGTAATCTGTAGCCGAGCTAGCTAAGGCACAGGGTCGCATTAATACTTTTCTCGAAACGAAGCAAGTTGTGTTATTCAAATCATTTTATAAGTAAACATTTTTAGTAAAATTTAAAAAAATATCTGTTCGAGGATTCGAACCCGTGCGTGCTGCATCCCAGGCGATCGTCCTAACAACCAGCATAAATGTAATTTTTTTCACTAACGTAAAAATTAAATTTATATAAATTTGATCGATCATACAATTACAAAGTAAAAATATGTATTTATGATAGAATAAACAACAACAACAAGTAAAAATATGAACAATAGGACAACCTTATTGAAATTAATGGAATAAATCACAATGGCTTATAACAATAGTAAATACCATTTCTAATTGATTTCAAGGTATTTTTCTCTGAGTGCACGAAACATTCAAAAAATTGATGTGGTGCAGGCCCGTGCGCAGGAATCATCCATGGGGGGGGGTTTTTAACTCGGATATTTCATGTTAGATTATGATCATAAAAAACGTCAAAAAACGGTGTAATTTTAATATAGACATTCGAGCGGGTCGATTTGTATGAAGCAAAATAAAGTCAGCCAGGTAACGACTCAAAAAAAAAGGATATTTAAAACGATATCAGCGTCATTTTTTTTCGTTCCTAGAAAAACCAATGGATCACTTTTGTTTCTCCTGAAGGTCCTTTTTGGCTAAAAAAAAAACTTGTTTTTTGCTCATAACCTTTATTTCTTTACAGAATGGATACCTGAAAATTTGACATTAATAAATTTAAAAAATCGAATTTCGGGACTGAATATTAGCTTCGTTCCAGAACTTTTTGGGTAAAATCCTGTAAAACTGTCAAACACGAGAGAATAAGAAAATTGCGCTCTGTGAAATAGAAATAATGTAAAAAGTACAGGAACGGAAAAAAACATTTTTTTAGCACGAGAATAAACGTCAAAAATTTTTGAATTTAGTTGGTGCAAAAAATTAATTTTCTAAGTCCAGACAATAAATAAACATCTGAAATTGAATGTAGTTGATCAATAAATTCAATTCTATAAACGCAAACAATAAAATGGAAAATAAATATCGTCAAAATAAACTCAATGTTTACAATTCAGCTTGGACAACAGCTGATAGTTTGACAGTTTTAATGAGTTTACACACAAAAATTCTTCGGGTAAAAACCTGCAACTTCTTACAATGAGAGAACATAAATTACTCTCTCATTTTCGTTCTCACTTACAGGTTTTTCGTGTACGGGAACGCTTTTTGGGTAAAATCCTGTAAAAACCTACAAATGCATTATTGTACGGGAACGCAACTATTATCTATAATAGAAAAATAGCTTCAATTTTTTAACGTCACATTTTTTGCAAGAACCTAATCTTTATTTTTCGACTAAATTCGGGTATCCATTCTGTGAAGGCATAAAAGTTACGAGCGGTCCTATATGCCTATTTAATACAATCGGGTTTGAAGAAAATTCTCCCAAAATTTCAGCTTCCTAGATCAAACCTGCGAACGGCGCTTCCACTTTGTTTCCTATCATTACGTAAGTATCTAATTCTGCGATGTACTTGAAAAAACTCGTCCAAAACTCTTTCAACATTGATTTCGATATCGCGATGTATATTTAGCGAGGCTAAACCGTTCAGCGAACTTCGGAACTAGTTGATCTGAGGTATGTCTTTAGACGACGTAGCACTGAAAAGGAGCGTTCATTGATTGCTGTTGTCACAAGCAAAGTTGCCATAACACGAAGCATTTTTTATATCTTGCCAGGCAATGCGTTCACGCCAAAGTTGAACTTCATTTATCCACATGTCACGTGAACTATCACGCAAAATTGAAATATATGGCGCGAATAGATTTGTGCATGAATTTTCATTGAAGCTAATTTTATTGATGCCGGAGCAATGCTTGGCGCGCATTAAAAAAAAGCTCGTGTTACTTAGCCTTAGCGACGCGCAGTGGTCCCAAATCGTGTTTTTTTGGTTCAAAAATAGCTAGAGAGCGCAAATCTTGTCGAAAATGAAAAACTCGGGCTCCGACGATTTATTTGCATTTTAGTTCTTTCATTTAAAAAAAAAAATTGTTGTGTCTTTTTGACTTTTCGTTCAAATATCAATAAAAACCTATGTACGAAAATTCCCAATGGGGGGGGTTTGAACCCCCAAAACCCCCCCTTGTGCACGGGCCTGATGTGGTGCAGTTCAGTTCAATTGTGTTACAATCAAACACACAATTTTAATGCTAAAAAATAAATGCTTTATTCATTCTTCAAAATAATTCACAGCCTTTTGAAAATAATTTTTTGGGCGGTTTTGACTACGAATCATTCAAAAAAGTACATTTGATATTCTTCAAGAATGACCATTCTTCATGACTTTTCTTTTTCAATATTGGGTAGTTTTCCCTCAAGATATATCATTTTTTTTAGGATTTCGGTTGTATATTTTTTCTACAAGACTTTAAGCGACTTAGCCTACTTTCGAAAAATTACTTAATAATAAAGTGATAACTTTCTATTTCAACAGCTGATCACTGAAAATAAATAAAGACTCCCACATTTATTCAAAGTTTTTAAAAGAGCATTGCATTTGAAATCAGAATGCACATTTGGGAACTTAAGCAGAATTTTGTCCGGCTCAGTGCTTATGTTTTCTCCTTTCAAGAAATATAAAAGTTTCATAAGAACATTCAAAAATATTTACAAGTTCTTTCAATTTTTTGTGACAGCCGTCACAAAATGTTCATTAAACAAATGAAAATTAAATTCACAATAGCCTTGAAGTGGATACGTAGAATGTTATTATGAAGGCATAAAGGCCTTTATTTCATATAAAAATTCCTCAAACAATTTTCGCAATGATTCGAAATTTGGTGAATTCTTTATTCAGATTTTGATTAACATTTCACAAGGAAAAGCTGAACAAAAGTTAAAAGAAGAAAGATTCCAATTCCCAAAAATAACTTTTGTAAAAGCAACATTTAACTCTGAATGTTTCAAGAAATCTTTTTATCAAATCATTTTTTTATCTTCAGTACAATATTTCTAATAGTTTAAGATTTCTATTATTTATTTTTGCGCTGTTTTCTATATATTTTTACTTTTTTTTCTCGAAAGATTTTTGGATAATTTATTTCGAATCGCATTAAAATAAAGTGATGATATGGCAACTCATAGAATGTTTCGCATTCAAATTTTATTTTATTAGAACTTTTTTATCTGAAATTTCAAAATCTAACACTATAATTCTTAGGTTTTGAAGTTTTTTTTTTCTTATTTTTGTACACCTTTTAAAATTCCTCAGTTCTTTGAGAATTCTTTGCGTAAAAGATTTCATTTGACAACATTTGTATTTTTGCGGCAATAATGATGGTGCCGTGGTTTATGTCAGCCATCAGCGTGAAATAATTTGGCAAAGTTCCTAGCAAAGTGCTTGGCCTCTTGATTAAACATAGAATTGAGGAAGCAGTAAGCATTGCCTTTAATTCTTTTTTAACACATTCTGCTGCTGCTGCTGCTGCATGGGCTAACGCGCTCTTGAGGCAATTAATTACAAAGTATTTTATTTGCAAAAGTTGACCAAAATTCCAGACAAAAACATACGGCCGCTGCCTAGATAAATGCGAAAATGTTCACGATATATCAACTCATTTTTCAAAACATTTTCACAATTTTGTTGATTTCCGTTTTAAAAGAAAATGTACCATAAATTATTCGAAAAAAAAGCATTAAACGCTGCGTAAATCAATGAAATTTCACGTATTGAACTGCATTAATTTTCACAGTAAAGAACCTATGTGAACTTTTGGGAGGTGGGGGTTCGACTATAGCCCTTACGAGCGCGTGAAAAGTAATAAAACTGACGCAAATACTGCACAAAGATGAAGAGCACTACTGGAAAACGTGCTTAGCATACCTGAAGACAGGAAAGCACGAAAATGAGCAAAATCAGTAGGAAATTCCAGCATTTTTAACAGCATCCCATGTAAACACAATCAAATGTGAATAAGTGAAGAAATGAAACATTTTTATGTGTTGCCAATGTTGCCGTTGCTGCTTCAGAAAGGTAGCGGAAACCTTTTTTTTTTTTTGGGCTTAACGACGTTACGACGGAAATGGATGCAATTTTAAAAACAATTGAAATACCATTCGAAAACAATCTCAAAAGTTGCTATTTAAATTGTTTCTTTATTCACTTATTTTTGCAGTAAATAAGGTAGTTAATAAATAAATAAATTTTAAGTAGCCACTATAAAACTTTTGAGGTAGTTGCGGTTTCGGACCCTAAATGGTAAGCGTGTCGAGTGTACTTAGCGAATATTGTTTTAATTTGTTTAAGCTCAAGCCGAGAAATTATAGTCTTTAAGTATGTTTTTGTAAGTGTACAAAAAAATAAAACGTGTTGTACTAAGACTAACATTACGCCTTACTCAAAATAAAATTCGGTCCCAAATAATGAGCCCCCCAAAAATTTGACCAAACAAAATAGAAAGACTAAACAATTTGACAAGAAATTGAGCTGTCGAGTCTTTGAGAAAAATTCTCTCTAGTTTGAAATGAACTTTGCTCTCGAAGCCAAAATGAAATAGCAACCCAAAAATAAAATCCCACAAAAAGAGTACATATATTGATTAAATTTCGTAGCTCTATCCAACGTAAAGAAAAAAAAATCGTCCTTCAACGAAAATTACTTAGTTTTCGCTCCATCTTAATGAAAAACGGCAATCAAATCAAAAAAAAAAAAATGTTTGCAAAAGCGGTATAGAAATTACGAATAGTTTTCCTTATTAGGAAATAAAATGTGATATTTATTTAAAGAAGATTTTTTGAACAATTTTTCTTAAAGGGAATCTTAGGGCCATTTAGTCACATTACTTAGTGTCTATTTCTCAAGTTCCGTTGAATCGATTTTACAGTTCATCAAATAATGAGAAATTACCTACTGGAAGAGGAGCTACGCCTACTTCTTTTAGCCTGCCTACATTCTGTTAATAACACTTACTTTACATCATGTGTGTGTATCAAGTTATAATCTATGTAGGTGCTCCATAGTTTTCTAAATAAAATATTTTGAATTTTGCATGAATGAATGGTGTCACGTTTTGCTCCCAGGCCAGGCGTAAGTCTCGTGAAAGTCAATTATTTGCTCAATACAAAGTTTTTTTGTACTATTATTCAATAATATTTTATCTGGCGATAAAATCGTGATATTCACCAAAATCCTTCTGAAAACTATCAAAATCAAATTGTGTCGAAAGTTTAATCTATATAAATAAAATATATCTGTTTTCGATGTTCGCGCATCACACAAAAATTACTGGAGCAATTTTGAATAAATCTGTTTAGTTTTATTCTTAAGACGCTTGGTCTCAATCTCCAATTAAAATTATCACGATATTCCTGCTAAAAATACAAAACAGCATAGAAACTGCACATCATATAAAACTGCACAAGCAGCATGCGCAATACCGCGTGTAAAGCAGAAGAGACGACAAACAGCTAAAATACCGCTATCAGAATCACAGGAATGAAGCAAGTCAAACTAAAAAAATGGCAAGAACAGAGTAAAAACCCATGTATATGAATGAAACCCAGTGCGAAATAAAGCAAATATGCAACACAGTTGATTATCAGGAAATTATGGAGAATTTAGTGAGAAGCTATCAACAGTTCCTGAGCTACTGGAATAATATTTCGATGAAAGTTTCCAAAAGAATAAAGAATTCGTTGTATTTTCGATCACGAAAGAATTATTTTGAAACTAAATTAATTGCATTGATTTAAAAACTCAACATTTCTCCCCATAGCCCCAATCATGTGGATTCTTCACTCAACAGAACATGCAGGGCCTGCGTTTGCTTCGTTTGGATAAACTTTTGATGTCTAAGGGAAATCAGCTTAGGGCACAATAAGAAAAATATTTTTCTGAACGAAAGTTTTAATAAAACATAAAACCAAATCTCAACAGGTTGTTATCTTCATGAAAAGCCTAAGCAATTCAGTTGGAATAACTTTTACAGAAGAGCTATGAACTATTATTTAATAATTAAGTGAACCTTTACTTTGGATATAAAAATTATTTGCAAAGACGAGTTCTTTTTTAGAAAACAAAAAAATATATATTTAAGAAAATTTCTAAGAAAATGAAAACTGCTATTTTGAAAACGTTTCAAGACCTTTGTTTATTTTGCTACCTTCGCGATGTTTTCTTAATTTTTCAATTTCCTTATTTTTAGCGTGAAGCTTCTAATATAATTTCTTAGTAAATTGCAGCAGACACTTTTTAACTTATGCCACTAACACGAAATACATCATAACTAAGACAAAACCTCTTCGCCGTTCGTTTGGCTGAATGTTATAAATTTTTTCGTGGATGAGTGAAATCAAAATTATTTCTGTTTTAATGCTTCAATTTACTACCTTTTAACTAAAATTGATTTTGAGTTTGACGTCTTTTTTAAGCATCATCATTATGCACAGGGCTGTACTTAGGGTAACGCCGAAAAGGCTCAGGCAAATTTTTTCAAAATTAAACTTTTTTAGTTTTTTGAATCCTAAGTTCACTCCTCTTTAAGTGTACATAGAAAATTTCTTACTGAAGAGAGGGCGGCAAATATTTGTGGGCCCATCACATTTCAAAGAAAATGTGTAAATATGGCACTGATTATGTCGCATGCTGAAAAAATCATCACACTGTAGCGCTGTCTTTCGCACTTGGTTGAGTTGACAAACCTGCGGAAGCAGCCGTCGCACCGGAAGTTGCTCAAACTAAATTAAGGTAACGCTGATTGGTATCTCTCAACTGACAGGTGTGAAAATTTTTGTTTCACTTAACAGTTATGAAAACTGTTAGCTTAATACTTTTTGAAATTAATTTTCAACTCCATTATGTTTTTCCAGCTTAAAGTCTTTGGTTTACAGCGTGAAATGTTCAAAATGAGGAGTGACAATATTCTCAATCGATTCGCTCATCTCCGTCGCTGTAATGCCACCAAGGTGTTCTTCCCTTGCGATTTATTAATTTATATCGCGTCTACCCGTTTTGTGTGGAGTGAAAGATGCTAGCAATTTGTACTAAACATTTAACTCAATTAAATTCGCAGACGTTGAGCCCATAAATCCTTCGTGACAAATCCAAAACAAAATGATCGCTGCCTGTTTTCGCCGGATGTTTCCAATAAATGGACAGCAGCAGAAGTAGATACTCATACACATACGAATTAGTTGGATATGGTGAAACAACTTAAGAGGTTATGTTTTGGAGGGACAAACCAAAAGGACACTTGCAGTATGTGTTGTTGACTGTATAAATCATATCGAAAGCATACACAGTGAGAAAATTAGTTAAATAAGAAATTTAAGCTCATGGAATGAAAATACTTCGTAAACCAAATGTTACAGAAGGGAGTAGGAAAATTTTTCAACAAAAATATTATACCAAGCCTTCAACCAAGGACTAGGATCGTTGATATTCAAGGTGTTCGGTTCAAAATTTGCATGTAGCATACAGAATATTTGCCAAGTGCAAGAATTCATTTCAATTTGAGCAGGGAGTGCCATACAGTGCGTGACATAGCCAAACTATTGAGAGAAATATTTGGCAAACAAAATAGGATCACTTGAAAGCCAATGTTTAATGTTTTATATCCGAAATATGGCCCCAGATATGCGAAAAGAAACCTACAGATTGTCTTATATTCGGGGCAACTTCAGCGCTTATATGCCCAAAACCATATTCGAATGCTAAACAACATAAAATTATCTAATGCACAAAGCTAAATTTTAGATCATCCTGATCATTTTTGCTTTTTCTTTCAGTTCGAAACTTCAACACTCTAAAAAACACCCTTTACTAACTAAACGGCAGCTGCAATTTGTTAAAGCAAAATAAGTGATGTCGATTTACTTCATTATGGTATAAATTGTAGCTGTTAGTCCTCTGGAAGATGGTCAGCCTCATTCCAGGACTTACCATACAGGCAGAGTAGGCACGTGCCTAGCAAGGGCGGCAAGAATTAAAGGGTGACAAATATTGGCAGAAATTATGAAAAATTGTTTTATTCGTGGGAATTGAATTTCCCGCCTATTTCGTTCGCAAGCTTACCAACATTATCCTGAAATTTGTTCTATCAATTTACTGTACAATTTTATACTTTACTTATTCTAAATTAAAGTTGTACTATTTCATATCCAACACATTCATTACTATCATAGTAAAATAAACATTCCTTCGGATTTTTTTTCCAATCCTCTGTCTTGCTATCGAGGAAGATTTTTGGGGAATAAGAAAACATTCCCTGGAAAATTAGGTTATCGGCAATACTTTTTTGGGGAACATTTTTTAAATCCGGGCCTGGTCAACCTAGTGGCTGTTAAGTGGAATACAGGAAATTTCATTCCACAAATTTTCAAAAATTTGTAGAAAAATAAGAAAAAAAGGGGCACTGCGCTGCTAAATCTTACACCATCAGAATGTGCAAACCTGAATGCTCCATTGTGCTTGGATAGAAGATATTCGAAAGAGACGAATGTTTTGGAAAGTGGATCTACTGACTTAAAAAATGCATTGAAATAAATGAAAATTATGTAAGGAAATAACTCGTTTCCAATTTCTGAAATCATTATGTCATCTAAGAATATATCGCCCGAAATTTTTTAGTACTCAATATTGCAAACTTTCTAGTGCGATTTTTCATCTAAAATTACAAGAATTTTTCATAATAGAATAATCTTCAAAAGAGCAATATCCAAAGAAAAAAGATTTTTCCAATACTTTCCACACTTAAAATTTTGTACAGTGTAATACAGCTTATCGTGAGAAAGCCAGTTTATAACGAAACAAGTGCGGCAATCAATTTCGGCAATTTGGCACGTTGAATTTTCACTCAAAGCCATTATTATTTATTTTGCTGCAAAGAAACAAATAGAGGAAAAGAATTAGAGGAGCAGCAGCAGCAAAAAAGCGCAATAAAAATGGGTTTTCGCACTTGTTGATCCTTCTCAATACGACGATAAGAGTTAGTGTCTCGCTTTCGTTTTCTAAGCCAGTGTACGAGTCCATGTGTGTCGACTCGAGACACTTTCAGGCAGGCAGCAGTAGCAGCTTCTTTCCTTTATCAGCATCCTCGTTTCATTGCTGCATTTTAAGACGACTAACACTGTGAGCACGAAGGAAACGGAAATTGAAAAGTTATAGATTGCCAATAGCTTAGCCAGACATAAGTACACACACACACACACACGTATATATGGAGACACCTATCGATTGAATGGCAACCGACAACGAGCACGTAATCCTTGCAATTGCTGCTGCCTTCGTATGTAATCTAAGCGAGCATCCATCCATCCATTCATTCATTCATTCAAACGGAGTCATATATCCATCCATCGTCTATTTGAAGACGCCGCAGCATACAAACAGCTGCATGGAGTGAGGAGGGGCGCTTACATTATCGTCAACTCTTTGAGTTTGAGGTTGCAGATTGTTGTAATTTTGCAATGCGAACACGTTAACGGTAAATGTCAATTCACATTCGTCGTCATCATCGTAGCCGTAGTCGTCGTCAATCCGCCTAGGAACCTATTCACGCAAATCCTTTATCCTGCGCCGCGCTGCGTCTATGACAACATTTGCGGAAATTACTTTTGGCATACGACGAGTTTGTAACGACAAACTTACATGGAAGCATCTGTATCCTCCCCTGAAGTCCGAGGCTGACACCTGCCCGTTTATCTGTTCTTGCGTGTGTGTGTGTGTGTGTGTGTGCGATTGCCGCGTTTTTGTCTGCATTCATACAACTTCGCAGCAATGCAGCCTCGCAATTAAATGAGATAAAAACAAACGATTCTCTGGGGTCACATGACAGTTTTGTCTGAGCATTACAATGGAAAAATCAAGCAGTATTTCATAACCAATTCCAAATTTGTAGAACTATAGTTGTTCAAAAAAAAAAGCTAATTGTTGGCGCTTAGGGAGTCATAATTGTTCAATACGCCTTAAGAACATTTCCCATTATGATGACTTTAACTATATTTAGTTAGGTATATTCCAAGCAATTGATGGAATATATTTTATTTCCGAAAGTGGACCCAAAACCCACTTATACGGTTAAGCCTGAAACCCCATTTCTTTCGATTGGTACAGTATTTGTTCAAATAAACGCCCCTGGAAGATAAGGTCGAGCACCTAAGATAACGTGCAGCCCTTGTGTAATCTTCCGCTCTGACAAACCTCGTACCAAAAATATGCGAAATACCAAAAAAGTTGCCACTTTGTACTTCAGTACTGGAGTACTTCATACTTCATGCACATACATGCAATACTTCAAACTTCATACCACATTTTATACATTTCATGTATTCCTCTTTCATTCATCACGATTCACACTTTATTTGTACGCTTCATTCTCTGTTCATATATTTTACTTTACATTTTGTACTTCATACTGCGTACTTCAATTTAAAGACATAAAGACAAAATATTCAAAATTTATCCACTGTTAACCATATGCTGTGGACGCTTTTGCATTGCGGTTTAAACCAATATACTCCACACATCAGTCATGAATACCTACATATGTGAGTAGTATGTTGGGATTTTGTTTAATCAACCCAACCAATCCGTGCAACACATTTGCATCGAGCATGCAATTGACGTCAGTGCAACGTTCCAAATTGATTCTGCGTGCGACGACGCGACTATTCAACTATTGAAAGTGAATGAATGAATGACTGATTTGCACATGTAAATCCTTCAAATGCTACGAAGAACATGAGGCCAAAGCCACCAATAATTAATTACCTTAGTAAAGTAACAAAATTTTGCTTACAGCAGTTGGGATTTTAGTATCGGTACAGATTCTACAACTGCTACTGCTACTGCTACTGCTGCTGGTGCTGCTGTTGTTGCCTTCAACAACGACGTTAACCAATTAATTTTGATGAAACTTCTCTCTAAGTTGCCTGGCTAAAGACGCATATTGCGTGGCAAAACAAATGAGTTTTGTTTTGTATTGCGTATGCATAACGTGGTATGTACGACGACTATGCTGAAGGGGGCGGAAGCGGAACCAAACCGATATTTGCGAGCATAAAAATTATGTGTGCTTGCTTACCTTGAAGGTGGTGGCGGCAGCAACAAATTGAAGCATACGCTGGAATTTGAAGCACCGCTGCTGCTCGACACCTGCTACTGCTAAATTATATTATTCACACTTCTCCCACCTACCCACAGTTTGATGTTACGGGCAAGTAGTCTTACAAAACTACTTAGACTTAACCCATGTACGACAAGTGAAATAATAATAAGAACAATAATGACAGAGTTTAGCTATTACAGTTACCAGCCTTCTTAGCTATCTAGCAGAAAGTTATGTGTATACATTCACAAAGTCCAAGGCATAAATGTTGGCAAACATTCAACCTGCATAGAAAATACCAAAAAACCGTAAGTTGAAGGATAATATATTTATAAATTTAAGTTAACATTACATAATAATAAATAATAAATACATAAAATGTGAAAAACCCGAATTTCAGGACTAAATATTATCTACAACAGAAAAAAAATTTAAAATTGTTTAACGTCAAATTTTTTGCAAGAACGTAACCTTTATATTTCAAGAAAACTCAGGTATCCATTCTGTGAAGGAATAAAAGTTACTAGCAAAAAACACTTTTTTTTTAGCCAAAAAGAACTTTCAGGAGAATCAAAAGAGCTCCATTGGTTTTCCTCGGAACGGAAAAAAAAATGACACAGATATCGTTTTTAAGGGTCCTTCTAACTTTTAAGGCGGTGTCTGGATGAATCTCAATTTCGACCCTGTCTACTGCTCATATAAACATACGACGATCACAGTAAATTTCTAGAAAGAAGACATATATCACAGGCACTCTCGACTTCGCCTTCGGGAACAAAACTCACATGACTCGAAGAGCAATGTTGTAAATCCTTCACATATACCCAAAAGCGTAAAAAAATTATAATACTCGAGCTTAAATACAACTTCTTGCATTCAGCTCTGCTGGATTGAGCAATAATTTTTAATTTTCTTTTTCTGAGATTTTGTGATGTAAGCTTCAAATGACAAAACTTTTCATAAATAATTAGTTACATTCTGAAAAAGAGAATGAACAGAAATATTATTCCGAAATATAACTTTATAATAATAAATCTGCAGTTTGTCAAGTACCAATGCAACACTTTCCAATATTAGACCCTCATAAAATGGGTTAACTATCACTCACTTTTATAAATTCGCACCGACCGCAAGACGTAAATGAAATTCATTTTAGCCAAAATGAGAAAAACAGCAAGCAAACGACCCACTTATGGTGCAAATAGAAAATGTGTGCAAAAGTAAATTCACATTTGCACAATCGGAAGCGGAAATAAGAAATACGAGAGAAAAAAAAAGAAAAACGAAACAGCGTGAAAAAAACAGAGCAAGAAAGCACCGATGAAATGAAATGAAACTAAACTAAACGTAACGTAACGTAACTCCTGATAAATGACCCTGAAGCACCTTTTTGCACACCCACTTCATATAAATTGAAAGCAATTTATCATACGTAGATCCGGGCCAGCAAACATGTCGACACTCATGCAAAACGATAAAGAAACAAAACGGACAGGATGTCCTGTGGACCATGCGTTGTGTTGCGCTGCGTTGCGTTGAGTTAAGGATTCGCCCCCCCACTGGCCAAAACTCAGCTGCTGGCTAAATTGTTTTGCGGTTAGTAGTGGCCAAATTTTAGTTAATTTATTAAGAGGAAAAGACAACAGCACATTAACTGAAAATTTTACAAACTCCAACGACGCTTTAAAGTTGCACATGGGAATATGAAAATTTCAAAAGTTCGAAACCACTGGATATCCAAAAAAAAGTGTATGCCTTACATTGGTTAATACCAGACCCACTTTATTTAAACGACGGCATGCAGTAGAATTAGCCAATATCTTCTCCCAGCTTGCAAGTTAACCTTTACGAGTATGATCGACAAACTCAAACTTTCCACATGCAAGCAAAAGCGCTGAGCAACATTAACTGCACCTTGGTTTGGCATTGGAATTTCATTTACTTTCTTATAAATCTTTCTGCTTTGCTCAGCCAGTTGTTGAAGAAGTTTTAGTGTCATTACCCCGCCCCCCACCCACCTCCAACAACTACTTACCTACACCGAACAAGAACTAAAGTCAGATGTGCCAATAAAAATTCAACATTGTAGCTGCGCCAATTACTTTATGTTACCAGAAAAATCACACTCAACTCACAATGGTGCTGCAAGTGGGCGGGACGGATGCAGAGAGGGATGGGTCTCAACACAATTTGGCATAAACATTAACTTCATAAATAATTGCAACGTTTTGTTATAATTGCGTCATCAGTGGAGCAAAAGTCCTACAGCATCATAAAATGCTTTGGTATTTGGTTTGGTAGAGTCTGCTTTACTCTGGTCGGCCTGGTCGGTCTGGTCTGGTTCTGAGCCATTAGCAAAAAACAGCATCCAATGCAACACGATAATGAATCATTTTGCGGTCAAAGAGACACTGGCAGAAAACAATAACGGCAATAGCAACACCGTATGACAACAACGTTGGATGAGTACCAAAAGAGAGATTTTTGCAGCGGCAGCGTCTCTATTATATTGGCAAACGGCAACATGGTAACTGCCTGCTTTTCATAGCCGCATTTTTGACCAGCAAATTGCAGTTCAGCCACAAATGAAATTCCAACTTTCCGCACTGCAAAACAGCAAGAGCTGCTACTTTTCAAATTGGTTACATAAGCAAAAAAAATTGAATGATTTTTAGTTACTCAGCTTCTTGAAACTTCCGTCTATACAATACCGCAAAAAAAACAAAGTGTTATACTTTATCCATGCTGATTCGAGAAACTTCAAAGAAAGCTTAGCTCAAATTGCTCTATGTTCGAAGAGTGAAACATATCTAGTATTCCTGAAAGTATGAGATGTGAGAGACTTTTTAATGGTAGATCTTTCAAAAACATCAACGGCAAAGTTGATGAGCTGCTGAAAAATATCCATTAATGATCTTTTAGATAAGTCGTTTGTGTTTTATGCTAAGTAATCGTGGAGAAAGGCATTGATGATCCACAGAAGATGAAGAAACTTGCACTAGATCGGATAAGTTAGTTTAAGGACCTCATAGAGTAACAAAACCAAAATCCAAAATCATCCTTTTCTTAGCTGCATGGGACAAACCACCACTGAGAAAAGTTTTTTGCACAGTGCAATTGCAAATACAACAACACTCGGCAGGATCATTTTCATAAAGCGAAACAATGACACGTCATGTGACTCCTCTTTGTACACTTGGTTGTGTTGTTGTGATTACATTGTGCCTAATAGCCACCCCACAATTTTGTGCTAATCCGTTGCGGGTGTTGGTTTTTTCTTTTTTCGGCAGGATACCCAAATTGGCAACATCGCACAGTATTTGACTTTTCTTTTAGCTTCTTCACTGCTTCGTTAAGGTTAAGAAACTTTATCGCTAATTACACAACATCCAACCAGTGTTGTAGTCGGCAGTGTAATTGAAGTCGTAGCAGTATCTCGTAGGTTCCAACGTCAGTTATTTTGGCCGAAAGAGCACTAAGCTATTTGGCAATGCATTCTGCCATATTAAGTTGTAACTACAAGTGTGACGCTTTAATTTGGCTGTTATACGTTGCTAGTCGTTTGGCAGCAACATGGCTTTAATGAGCGAGAAAAAAAATTATTACCATTTTTTTGCTACTACAACATAACGAGGAGTGAGCACCATGGATAGAGTTGAGTTAAGTTACATGACCTTGGAGCATTTCCAGCAAAATGCACAGACAGATATGAGCCATTTAAAATAAGACGCGCGTCACAAAACACAACAGCATAATAGCATAAACAGTAGAGCCTTGGCTTATTTCAACATAAATAGAAATAATAGATTTTTGTTCCAAGCACACGAAACTGGAATATTCGAAAAATCATGCCCCAATCAAAAAATGTTCAGAGTGAAAACTGCAGCTAAGAAAACAACATCGTTTTTTTTTTTTTTTTGTTATATCAAAATTCATATTATCGTTGTTTTACTGTGTACGCGCATAGCACTCAAAATACCCACCGTGGTTGCACCAACAAAATGCTGCCGCTCAAGTGTAATCATTCTTTGGGGAATTCCAGTGTCATTTAACTACTTGTGCATACTATGCGTAGTTTTTGTGTATCGTCTCTTGTTTTTTGCAATCTCTTCCGTGAGGAATGCTCTTCTCAAAAGTGGAGCTGGCAAAAAACGTTGCACCACTGCAAAGGAACAATTGCTTGGGTTTTTTCAGTTCATCTCTCACTGTTTTTTTCTGTTAGGTGCTCCGCAGACACAATTTATCATCCGGATCAGAACTCAACGTTAATTTGTGTGACAGCGACATATTAAAATGGTTTACCTTTACTTACTGATTTACGGTTTGCTCACGGGAATAAGCGCTGTTTTTCTATTATGGTCTACTGGCATAGAAATCAAGGTAAATTTGCGTACAAGAAGTTTTTAGTAGTTTTTGTTTTGACTTTTCTTGTTGAAGGAACTTATTGGAATAAGTGCTTTATTATCTTGATACAGGTGCTTGAGTCTTATGGCAATTCAAAACTTATAGCAAAAAATTTAAGAAAATACTTCTTAGCTCTTTGATAGGTTACAGTGATTTTCGATTATCCTGCAGTAAAGCACTTTTTTCACTCATCTAATAGACCCAGCATGGATCGGCATAACGAAGGCTTCATTAAAGTTAACTTCGCGCAAGTTCGCTTTCATCTAAAAGTTAATAAGCTGTCTCTGTTTCTTATGCACTAACTATGCAGGTGTTGCAGTTCAGCTCAATAGCAATAAATTTACTTAAAACATAGAGTTCCCGTGGGATGCAGGTCGATTGACGTAATTGATACAGCCCGTTTTGAAGATAAAATTGATATTAAAATGATAACGAATAAACAAACTTCATCGGAAGAATTCAATAGATCTTTTTTTTTTTGAATATGTCCCTGCGGTCCCGAACGGTGACCGACTATGGACAGCCCGAACTTCCATTTGTATGTGAGTCACATCCATTCATCATTCGCGAATCGGTGACCGGGACTTAACGATTTGATGGAGCAATTCCCAACATTTTTCGGATATTTCCAAATTTTTTTGAATTTTACAAGTTTTGTCGACTTTTGAACATTTTTTGACTTAGTAAACATTTTCGTAGCCGTTCAACTTTTTCAAAATTTTTGACTTATAAAGTTTTTCTAATTTCTCAAATATTTTCGAGTTTTTCGACTTTTGAACAACTTCGGCTTTCTCAACATTTATCAATTCAAACGAAATTTCCCAATATTTTTTAAGCATTCCTCTGCGTTTCTAAAATTTTTACTGAATTATCAAAGTCTATTAAAAACTTATTTTTAACTTTTTTAATATTTTTCAGTATATTTCAGAATTTTCAACATTCCTATACTTAAAAGACGAAACATCATTAAGCCTATATAGCTTGCACCCATCCAACTTTTTTTAATGCATCAACACAGGGACTGGTAAAAGCTAGAAACTGAATAAGCAAAGAATATAAAAAAGTTAGCCATGAATAATGCAATAAAAGTAGTACCCGTAGCTTAAATTCAACCATTTCAAGAATCCTATGAAAAATCAACGATGCTTCGAGTATTTAAATTAGCTTCTAAACGAACAAAACCTTTGTGAATAAATGTAATTTAGAAATCTGAAGTTATGACCAATCTACGATATGCGAACAAATACTTTAACATCATTCTCACGAGCTAATTTTTAACAACAATAAACTACTTTACACAACACACGTATTTTGATCAGAAACGAACAAACTACCTTTAAATAGACCTTTCAAATTACTCCCATTTTGGCCAAATCGGAGCAGTTTCACAAATTAAAGCAATTTGTGGAAAAAATATATGTTCGCACCATCCGATGGCTATACCTTAGGAACCAGGTCCGGAGGACTATTTTTTATTAGATATTAGTTTTTAGTTTAAAATTTCATCTCTCTCTTAATTTTTTAAAATAAAAAAAAAAAAAATCATGTGTGCAGTTCACACGTGGTAGAAGTGAAACCTTCAGAAAACTAAACTACCGATAGAATGAGACGAAAATGTTTTATTAAAATGATGAAGACCAAATCCATTTCAAAACATTCAGTCGGACTATTTTATATTACGGAATTGGTTGCCGATTAAATATGTTGTTTTTCAAAGGATATAAGGGGACCCATATTTCTCCGATTTGATTAAAAAATATTTTTACGAAGTTATGCCCATTTTAAGTTTTAGTGTCAAAAATTAAAAAACCGCTGAAAGTTTTTTCAAAAAAGCAGCATTTCCATCCAAATCATTCTAATAGAACTTCTTATTTGCTGTGACATGCATTTGATCTCCTACGATCAAACGATATTAACCAACCGGCTACACTAGGGTGATTCAAATTTTTTTCTTTTTATTTTTTTTAAGGTGCTGTTGCTTAAAAAGTAAGTTTATGATATGAAGAAAAAGTTCACGAAAATTCAGCTCTGTAACTCAATTTTATAGGGTAGCGACGGAGCCTGTTAGTTTTACATGTAAATTGTATGGAAAAATTATTTTTTACAAAAAAAATATCTAAATAAATAAGTGATTAGTGTTGTTGAGCTGAAAAGGGTCGTTTTTCGACGTAATTTCTTACGCTGAATCCGAATCTGGCCTCAGAATTGACCCATCATGTCGGAATCCTGAAATATTTGAGGCTAAGTACCTAAAACATGATGTTTTTTGTCTACTTTTGAGGCCATGTATAGGATTCAAAGAAAGTTGATCAGCTTATTTTTAACAACAGCATCATTTAGTACCATCCTTGCCCTTTAAAATGAGATTTCAAGTGGTGATCTGTGATGTTTCCTTGCAAAGTTGCATCCATTTCCAGGTGACATGAATTTGAAATCCGTTGGTTAATATTGTTGGGTTGCAACCCTTTGTAGGGGATCCAATTCATGTCACTTTAAAATGGCTATAATATCGAGTACTCTGCTCTGCTACTTTAATTTGATATATCATTTATTGCTGTAGCTATTCTAGATCCCGCTCTTACCTTCGAGGAAAAAACTATACTAAGTGATTTCAAATCACCCCGATGCTAAAAAAGTTTCACTTCAAAATCTCTTTGGACTGCAGAGTGAAATTCTACCTAAAGCAATATCAAAGGTAAACAAAAACGTTCGAGCAAGGATTTTTATAAGATTTTTCGATAAACTTCACTCTGAAAATAACTCGATTTTCGTTGAAAATAAACTGTGAAGGCATTTCAACAAGAGCGAAAATAAATTATCGACCTCAGTGTGAGTTAGGTATAAGACACATGACAAAAATCAACATCTCAAACGCTGATTTAGACCAAAAAACGCAACCAGATAACTACAAGAAACGATATTTAGTTACGCAGATGGGTGTAAATTAGTCACGCTTTCCAAAAAAATAGATATTCAAAAGTTGCATGAAAAAGAACGTTAGAGAAAAAAATCCAAGAATCGAGAAATTTGTGCAATTAATCGCTTAGTATCGCTTATAATGTGGACAATTCATTTTGAACATAGGAATTCTGGCCCATAAGATACATATCTAAGACAACTGCTCCTGAAGCCATTACGAACAACGCACAATGACGTTTTTCCAAGTACCACGCATTCATCAGTTTTGCCAGTCTTAATTTTCTT
The DNA here is from genome assembly GCA_949775025.1 of Tricholauxania praeusta. Lineage (NCBI taxonomy): Eukaryota > Metazoa > Arthropoda > Insecta > Diptera > Lauxaniidae > Tricholauxania > Tricholauxania praeusta. Next base: position 5,426,165 of record OX459028.1, on the reverse strand, counting down.
TTATTTTGCACTTGTCTTGCAATGCTAAAAAGATTCACATTGAAAGGACTTTAAGAGTCCTTCGGATTCCGCGCTACTTCGCTCATCGTCCTTTGAGATGGCAGTGAGTGGCATTTTGAAAACAAACAATGGAATCGAAAGTTAAAAGTGGAAAGCAAGATTTGTTACGCACTGATACTCCCGTGAGCATTTTAATTACCCCGAAAAACTTTTAATATGCAAGAATAACTTGGCGAGCAGCGAGCAGCGAGAAAGCGCTTTATGTGCCCAAACAGACCGAAGCAGACAATAATTCACTTTGGCACTGTCGAGCGCATTCATTGAAGCATTCGTTTTGTTTAACTAACTACCTCATTACTCCCCTACGCTTGGCCACTGAATGGACGATGTGGTGGTCGTAGCAGCAGCAGCAGCACCACAAGTCTCAGTTGCCAACACAAGCTACGAGTACTGCCACCATTCAGAACTTCAACTCAAGTGGATCCAAAGAAGTTTGCAGCGAGTTACTTTTAACTTTTCATTTCGAAAATAATTTGGTTTCTCTAAGCACCGACCGATCCGTTTACCCCGTCTATTTGTTTTACCACCTTCTACGGCGTTTACACTTTTTCTCAAGCCACTCATGCTAGCAAAGCTGTGGGAAAACTTTTACATAAAAAGAAAAAAAATTTTAAAATTCTTTTAGATTTCTATAGGCTGTAAGTTCTATTAGCATGCACCTGAATCCTGCTACTTTGAAGTGAAATATTCTCAGACCGAGAGTCGCCGGGAAGATTCCAAACTTTTCTTCGAAATAAAATATTTCTTTCTGTGTAGCATTCATTAGATGTCCACCACCACCGCCCACTATCCTACTTCATTGTGTTTATACAACCACTCCCCCGGCTCAGCTATTCACCATTTACCGTTAAAACGAGCAAACACAACTGCAGCAACAACAACAAAAGCAACGGCAGCAATTACCATTGTAATGGCGCACTTACATTTACAGTTACGAAAGTGATTGACATGAAAATGTCGTGCCATGGCGCAACGGGCAGATGGGCGGTTGGGCGATACAGTGCGAGCGAGCGAGTGATGCGGACCAGTGCGCGTTTGTCCTCGCATGATTTTAATAAGACCTACACGCCACCTCCGACAAACGTACAAATTGTGAACATTTGCAAGTGTCACAATCGCACTCGTAATCAGAATCACAATCGCAATCAAAATCAGCATTTGGGTCCGTCGCGTCGTCGGTCAGTCCATGAGCCAGCCAGCCATCCAGCCACAAAGCCAACTAGCTAGCCAGTGTGGAACGCTTAAGTTGTGTTGGGACTAAAGTAACTATCGTGATTTCAGACGCTGACGCGCGTCGTTTCTTATCCATATGAGTTAATGAATTGTTGACACGCCATTAAATTAAAATTCAACATACTGCCACAGTGCGACAGGAATGATGGGGTGGCGGTGGGGAGGGGGGGTGCAGTTGTGGGTAATGTCATTTATATTAAGTGAATGCTTTTGATTTTGCTGTTGTAATATTATGGCAATATGCAACCCTCAAATGAAAAATTTCTATTCCGATTTTATAATGGTCTGTCTCTGTTGAGTTCCTGTTGCGACTAATTTTATTTAATTTATAATTTCTTAACAATGTTATTAATTTGTTCGAACTCATAAGCAGAAATCGCAAACAAACGAAAAGACATTTCAAATGATATATTGATATGAAACCACTTTGACGTTTAAGCATTGAAAGTGAATATTAATTACACTCATTGGCTTATGGATTACTGATAATGATTTGATTAGCTTTTGCTCGGTTTTGTTTTGGTTTTGAAGTAAGCTCAGTTAAATAATTATTAATTATTTTTAGTTCCAAAACACCACAAAAAGATTACCTTTCGATTGAGGGAAGTTGTATTCGATATCACCCTTTTTCAATTTTGTGACAAAAGTAGGGTTCGTCGATTCCATTTCAGGATTCACTATTTGGAATTGAAAGATTTACGTTTAAGTTCAAGAAATTGAAATTTGTCGTCGGTTTTTGTTAATTATCTAATATATCGAGTCAGTGGAAAACAGCGCTCTATCTACGAGAATATTTAATTCACAGCTACCAGGTTCGAAAAGTGAAAGCGAATCGATTTTTCACTTTAGAGACCAGCCGATCACCGACTTTTAAAAACTCCGGTCACAAAACTAACAGAACTAACCCATACGCATATGTACATATATCTCTTGCACAGAGCAGTAAAAAATTTCAAAAGTACGTGAAGCGCGGGTGCTGTATCTGTATCTGTCAAATATTTCCAGAACAAATTTCGTAAGCCTTGTGTCAGTAATTCTTTACCGTGGATGGGTTCCAAGCTAAAAATACTCGATGGATCTTTAAAGTATAGATATATTATTTATAGCTCTGAGAATAATTATTTTGTATTTAATCTGGCACTACCACGTTTGTTCTTAGTAATTTATTCGGTTACATGTTCAAAACACTGAATCGTAGTTATTCTTCCTAACTCTCTATTGAGGCCTTTCTTCATCTACGCGAGCTGAACAATTTTTTAGACTTGTCATACTTTATTAGGTTGAGGATGTCAGCAAAAATTATACTTCTGCTTGGTTTCAGTGAGAACTTTTGAAGATTTGTGAATGTCATTACCGAGCTTTTATGCCATTGACAAGGATCATTGTTGTCATTTTCATAATCCATTTGTTGCCTTACGCAAACATTTTTGAAGTTATTCCAGCGATGGTCGAAATATTAAGTTATTGTGTGGTTGTGGATGTGGTTGTTTTGAGAGTTTGGACTTGAAGATCTGGAGAGAAAGATCTGCCATTACTCATACTCTTTAGCTATATGCCAGAGCTTATCTTCCAGTTGCATAAGATTAATAGAGTGCAGCTTCTTATGGTCAAGTAAGAGCTGCTTCAAAGAAAATGTTATATTCTACAACAGGTCACAAGTTTGCTCTTAAAAAAAATCTTCTTCTATTAACGAGTAGCTATTTACGATTGAGTGCACACACGTTCTCACAAAGACAGAGATACTGATCGGCAAAAGATCTAATGTTGTATAGTAGATCTGGTGAGTAAAATTTGCTAAGAAACTAATCGCTACAACATCTAAGAGACTGTGATAATTGGACCCTGATATATTTCTGTAGTCTGAAATATACATCCTAATTGGACTACATTCCTGCACACAGGGTGAAAGTGAGAGATAGGACATGGCACATTTTCTGGAATGTTTTACAACTGCTCAATTGCCACCGTATTCTTTGGATTTTAATTGGACGAATTTTAGCATGTACGTAATACCATTGCTGAACACCACACAAAAGTTCTTAGAATCTGTTTGACCGAAGATTTAAAGTTTCAAATAGGCAGATCTTCCACGTTGACGCTAAGGATGGAAACTTCGAAACTTCGATTCACACACTTGCAGTTAAGTCAACATTTCAAGTGAATATATTCTGTTGGATTTCAAGTATTACACAAATTATACTTCTAACGAAAACAAACAAGAATATGCTTTTTCGATATGTCACAATGGAAATCACCACAGGTCTTTATGGATTTTGCATTAATTTTATTTTAGTTTTCATTTAAAACTAAAAAGTATCTGTTAACTCTTTTGCAGTGAAAAACAAAAAAAAAAAAACATCTTCATGAAAATAGAAATCACTTTAATAAGAGAAAAACTACGAAGAACTTGCCGGTCCTGCTGCTGGCAACTTCATCAAAGTCGGCAAAGTGCAAACATTTGCCATCGTCATTTCGTCACACATAAAAAGTCAATTAAACTCTTTTAGCGCCAACAGATGTACTCAACTTTATTCTGTCCTACTTCAGCTGAAAGTGAGGATGTTGCAGTCGTCGTCCCCTCCATCGATGTTGTCTCACCCAAGCGTCGCGCTCTTCGTCATCTGTGCAACGCAGACAAAACGCAGGCAAACGAGACATGCAGCCGTTGTGGGACACTAACTGACTGACGGACTGGATGGGCTGTTTAAACACTGGACCCAAATGGGTGTCTGGAGGATGTTTTTTTTTTTTTTTTTTGTTAAGTCGACTTAGTAAATGAGCGGTTGTAACACTGGCACTGGCAGTGAGTAAATTTTTACGACCAATAAAAGAGTAATTTACCAAAGCCCCATTCCCTTGCATTTTTGCGTGTCTCTGCCTCGTAAAAACTGCCTGCTGCTTGCACAAGTGCGCAATTAAGTCGTCGTCGCTTATGTTCAAAGATCTGCACTCAAAAAAGAAGCTGCTGCGTCAACAAAAAGTTACTTGCGACTCGCAGCAGGATTTTTAAATTTCATAAGTAACAACTTTTTTTTATAGGTAATTGAAAAAGCCGCCTCCCCCGCGCGCCAAAAGTGCATTCAATGTGTTGTGCCAAGCAAACAGTTTCTGCCTAAAGATGTTGCTATTTATGGGCGAAAGCATAACAATTTCTTCGCTTATCCATTAGACAAAGTGTCGCCGACATGGATCGTCCATTAGAAGGTGCATTTATTAGCAACAATAAGAAAAACAACAAATTTATCATAGCGACGCAGGTCCAAATGTGACGACATCCTGCTGCTGCTGGCTGGCTGGCTGATTCAATAACATGTGTCAAAATACAAACAACTTTTAGAAAGTACAGTATAGGGTTTTTATGAATTTGAGGGACAAAAAATAAATTTTTAGTAGGCGCTGCGTACTAGCTTTTTTCATCGTCATCGCTTAGCGTCTTAAGCTAGTTTTATGGAAATGGTAGTTGAATGCAAAAGCCCAACAGCAAAAGTTGAAAACAAAATCTTTTTATCTCAGATTAGGCGACGCCAAAGTCTATGCCCAAATCCTAAGATTTTCTTTAATATTTTATCAGCTTTGAGTATATAAACAATGCTGCGAGCTGATTACGCTACGCAGATAAGCTACGCCCAAAAATTGTTCTTGAAAAAAATTGGATCTAAGTAACAACTAAAAAGCCTTACAGACGAAAAGAAAATTGCGCAGAATTCTATTGAATATACGTGAATATAAAAAGAAAACTAGCCCAAAAACTAATAGTCAGCAATAAAAAAAAAAAAAACTCTCACACAATGGAAAACTTTTCTCTTTATTTGATAAAAAATTTACTTTTAGCGAAAATATTTTTCCAGAGAAAATATGTTTGTGCATATACATACATATTTGCGTATAGCAATCGACACTAAAGTTTTAATAACATAAAACAAATTATTCTTTAAAACACAGACCTTTCTTTATTTCTGCCCATACCTCTGCTTTGCATATTTACAAACATATATAAAGATTGTCCCAAAATTCACGCAAGATTAAAATTTCGCTTCATTGCAATGCATGGCTCAACCCAATACACCGAGGCAGTTCGTGAGAGTGTTGTGAACATCAATTCAGCAACGTAGCGAAGAATTGCATTTTGGTAAGCTCTCTAAAGTGTATTCTCACGAAAGGTTTGAATCTTCATGCTTACAAAGTTGAAGCCTAGTGACCATGGACAGCAAAGAGGGGTCGTTGAATGGATTATGGAACAACAACAAAAGTATGCATATTTTTTTAACAAAATCATCTTAAGCGATGAGACTCATTTTTATTTTGATGACTTTGCTAATTGTCAAAATCTTCGCATTTTGAATTCAGAAAATCCTCGAGTGATTGTTGAGAAATAAATGCTCCCACAACGTGTCCCTGCTTAACACCGTCTAAGGCTAATGTCAAAATAGGCGAAAGCCAACTACATTTATGCGAAATGGTAGTGGAAGATTTCGATTAAATAGTGCGTATGTGCCAGTTAAACCGTGGACGCCATTTACCCGATATGCTGATTCATACGTAACCCTATACTGCAGCGGTGGGCATAGAAATCTAACAAAAGAGCAAAACAACAACATCAAGCAACAACAAACGAAATTTTAAAGTTTTTTTTTCTACTTTCATTTCCAAATTTGCCATTAGCACAAAAAAAAACCAAATTGCACTACAAACAAAAACAATTGCTACATTCGCCAAGACACAATGCGGCGCCGCCGTTTATGCCTTTGTGTTTTGTTTTTATTTGAATTCACGTCAACGCTGTGCCTCGATAGCGTTGAAATTCTGCGATTTTTTTTTCGCTTGCTTGTGCGTCAAATAACGGTAAGAGCAATGAGAGCAAATAGAGCCACTATGTGCCCATCACTGCTATACTGTATACTCTATAAATCAATAAAAAACTTACAATTCTTAATTAAAATATGTGCTTTCTTTTGGTGTGACCAAAAGGGCACCCTTTACATGTTGAATCTTTGTATCTCCAAAAAATATTTATTCAGTTTTTCCATATGGATATTATTTTCGTAATGTTTGAACGAAACATGTTAAGAATTATAGAATACACAGCAAGTATTCTATAAGTAAAAATTTATCTTTTCTCACTTTTTGAAAAACTTAATCCTAAGATTATTTTCTCATCTCACTCGTTAGATAGATAGAAAAGATTTAGTACTACCTATGAAAAAAAAAAAATACATTTCTAGACACCTATGGCAGCTATTTGGAATTTCATTCCTTAATGTACATATATTGTCTATGCTAAGCAGCTTCCGAAATGTGGGCGAAATTGTTCAAAAAGGCGTCGTACATTCCATAAAGCAAAAAAATATTTCAGAACGCTATATCTTGATACCTACGTCAGCTGCAGTTGTGTGATTCGATGCGTAGATTAAAATAGTTAATACTAAGCACTATGAAAATGTGGGCGGAATTGAACAGCTATGCATGTGCTGGCTGAGTTCTCAAATTTATGCCTAATTGCTTTTAATTTACTAAAAACTATTGTCCCTTCAAATCAAGTAAATTGCACAATGTTTAATATGCGGGTGAGAGTAAAAATAGAAGAGTGCAACTGCGAGTATCAGCGTCATCGCAGAACATAGCGCTGACAACGGTTCGGTTTTTGAAATGTTGCCAACATCTGCATCAACGGCAATTTGAGGGCGGCTGAAAAGGCTTTGTGAACTGACTGCCTCTTGAAATGACAACCTATAAAATCAATTGGATTTTATTATTACAGACAGAGTGGGGACCAGTGCACTAAATTTCACACTCAATTATTTTTAATGTTAATCCATTACCACTTTATCGCACTACTTCAAACTCTTTTTACCATTTAGCTGTGAATGATTTTCAACCTCCATTTGCACTAAATATTGAGTGATAGTGCAAACTCAAATTCTATTGCCACTAAAAAAAAATTATTGAAAATATTTCTAGCCATTAAAAAATTTTGTCGAAATGTTTTTAAGTTTCCCATTTATGTGAATTTAGTGGAAATAGCTAGTGGAGGTAAGTTTTCATTAACTTTTCCATTAAGAAAAAGTTTTGGAAAAAAAAATATTTATTATGATAGAATTTAATGGTAATTTTGAATGAAAATTAACTTTCCACTGAAATTCTCACTTTTTTAGCGGCAGTCGAATTCGTATTCCACTTACAATAAAAACCTATTGATAGTGGTTTTAGTTTCATTATAACCTCAACTTTAATTAAAAATTCAAATCATCAGTCCCCACTCTGAATGCACAGCATATCGTAAGTAAAATGAAATAAAGGGAAAAGCGTCGCAGCAATAAACATGTGAATGTTGCATAAGAAGCAGTGGTACTTAGATTGTTGCAACAACTTCAGAAGAGACATGAAAAGTCCTTTCTTCAAAATTTCTTAAGTCTTAGTCATCATTTTTAACAGCCCATTTCAGTGCTAAATTACAACCAATTTCCCAATTGCTACAATGTATCTGATTAAATGGTACACTGCAGCATTTATTTTGGAACTTAGCATGCAATTGTCTTAATTTAAATTCGAAGTATTTGATATTGTGCTACTTGACTGTAGTCTTTAAAATTAATATCAACTACAAAGTGGTAACTGCAATACGACAGTATGTTAAAACTTAAGTAATTTGGGCAAACCAATTCATAAGATTTTAATTTTGATTTTACAAGATTCGATAAATTTTGTGACTTAATCAGAAACTCAGCACAAAAACGTTGTAAGGGGTAACGATTTAGTGGTGACGAAAATGCAGCACTGCAATTTGGCAGCTGTCAAGCGCTTACGTCATCCAAGCCGTTATTTCTTTAGTTAAAGCAGAGCCATTTAATATTATGGATTGTTTTACTACGCAAATTCTAAAGTCGTTAAAATTTTCTACAAAATCTGCCATAGCCATATTTTCCTCTTTAAAAAGAGATTCTAGTCCTCATAATTGTCCCTCTGAGTACACCAATTCGAAGAAACTGGATCTGTTATGGATATGTTAATGCCAGTGTGGTATTGAATATGTCGAGACTGTTGATGAAACTGTGGGCGAAGACCAAAATTTGTCGATTCCACGACACGCTCAGCAGGGTTTTTTTAATTATGTGGAAAAGTATGGTTAACCGAAATCCAAAATTTTAGCAACTTTTTTCTTACCAATTTGTCTTATTGTAATTTTTAAAGGAGCAAAATATGAAATGAAATTATGAAATGCTCTTTAAATTTAGTTGTATCGAAATGTACTAAAAACTCATATTGGCGAAAAGGTTATTTATTATACTTTTGATAAAACCTTTGTCTGAGTTTTTGTATTTTATATGTGAACTATGCTGAGTTTTTGAACTTTTTAGTTGAAAAAATCATATATAAGAAATTGCAAATTTTGGCAATATAAAAAAATATAAATATAAAAAATTTTTTAATATATTAAAAAGTTATTCCAGATGCATTTTTCAACAGATATCTTCTAATGCTTTTTTTAGTGCAATATTTGAAGAAAAATATATTTTTATTTCTTTACAGTTTACAGCGCTTTACAATAACTCAAATATTCAAATTCAAAAAATAGTTCCCTTAAAGAGAGAGGAACAAGTAAGGAGTAATTTTTGCCTTTTCATCCTCCTTGGGATGAAATACTTAAGGTCGAATACTTTTCAAAAGCAGTAGAGATTAGCCTTCAAAACGGTATTTCTCTAATAAATATTTTGAAAACTATAAAATGTATCGCACAATTTTTAACATTTTTGAAATCAGCATTGTCAAATTAATGGTAATAATACTCATTTTTACGAAAAAACCGCAACCACATCCCACTCTTGTATGGGTGGTAGGCGTGTCCGTAGGATCATTTTTTTTTTATGTTCACCAATTATTGCGGTTTTAACCTTAAAAACAACAGGAATAGAATGAAGATTGTTCTTGCAAAGTTGTCTTCAGCTATGAAACTCATTTCTCGTTTAGTAAGTACGTGAATTAGCAAATTTTGTCATATATGGGTCACTGAAAACTCAAAAGTAACCTTAGAGAAGGCATTCTATGCGCAAAAAGTAACTGTTTGGTATGCATCATAGTCTTGTGGAGTCATTTCTTTGTAGATGACGCTGGCCGTTTAAAAACAGTCTTTTTCTGGCCCGCAGTTGAAATTTTCGATCTGAATGATATTTGATATCAACGACACCAGCCACACAACATATCCAATTTTGCCCGATTTGACACAATTGGGATTTTCTTTTTTTTTTCGAGACAATGTGAAAGTTTTTCTCTACGCAAACAATTCTCTAACTTCGGAGTAATTAAAATCCAACTTTCCTTATGTTATGGTCGAGTTACAGCTGAAATTTTGCAAAACATTTATGGTAAATAAGCTCAAAAAAACATTGAGTGCTGCAACAGATGTTGTTTAAAGGGGTCGAAAGAAATTATTGAATTTAATCTAATTCCAAATGTCAAGTGCACGTTTGAACTTCGCTTTCCAAAGCACTAATTAAATAATTCGATATTAGTTTACTATTAAATAACTCATTCTTGTTTTAATTTTATAATTTCAATATCTTTCAGAAACAATGTTACTAAATTCCGCTCCTTGCCTTCACTACTCACCGTCATTTGCCTTTGTCATTGCGAAAATCTCTTAAGCTTCACTAATTTCACCGTTTTGTGCATATAACATGTCGCATGATTAAGGGTTATCTTAAATAAATAGTTGCAGCTTTTAATCGCATTAAACGCGATTTGCAGCATCAAAGGATATTCAGCGTTGAACTTCAACTCGAACTCCACCTGAATGCACAGCAGTCGTTAGGTGCATCGATATTCTGTTTATCTTTCCACAGTGCAGTTAGGGTAAACAAGTCCCGCGGATGTTTTCTTGATTACACTATGGTCGAACGCTTTACCAAACCGACAGACATACACCATCGGGAAAAAGTTTTATTTTTTCTTTTCTATCACTATCCTCAAACTGCATTAATTTTATGCAAATGACTTCAATATACGAGATTGATAGATACAGATAGCTTCATTAGTTTTTTAAAAATGTACAATTTGTTCGTGTGTAATGATCTTTTTTGTATTATTTTCTTTATGTTATTTCGAAATATATTTTCGTCGATATATTTTAAGCAAATAGATTCAGCGCATTACCGTAGATACGAGTATTTTTAAGTAACATTAGCAATATCACTACGTACAAGCTGGCGCCCATAAACATCGATTCGGCTGCTGTATAAGTGGGTAGTGACTTAAGAGTTTTCGATTGCTATTTAAAAATTTGGATTAATCGTTACCTTTAGAGCTTTTTTGCTTTCCCTCAAAACAAAAGACAGTAACGAATTTGCATTATACTCAAAGTATAGTATCTGCTGATGATAACATTATTTGGAATCTATTCGCCAAGTTTGACAGAAGTGGATTAGTCGGCGATATTCGGGGAAGATACCTTAAGCACGCTTACAGCGGTGAAAGCTCTATCCCAGAGTTTGTCAAAGTCGAGTATTCATTTGGCTCAACTCGACATTGCTTTGCTTCGACATCATTCAAAATTGTTTACCCTCAGCGGTCAAAGATAATCAAGAAGTATGATTCCATCAACTAATTTGACGGCACCAAAATTCGTTTTGTGTAACTTAAGCAGAACATTTGAGCAGAAATCCTATGGTTAGGACCTGAAACCTTCCTCAAGCTAATAGATATTGCTGTGGAAAGTGCAAGTATTTAAGAACAGAAAAATTGTGGTGATATTAGGGATGTTATTTGTCACACCTCATACCGAAAAATTACATTAATTACACAGCAAGAGCACTTCTGATTAAGTAACCGGTCATATAATCAGTACGATATGTAGGAATGATTTTCTAAGCTCAGAACAAGCTTTTCGTCACTTTTTTAAGGGCTATGTGATAAATCTACCTAGATCTTACTAAATATATACTCGCATGTAGTTGTCACGCTTACTCAAGTGGGTTATGATGTGAATATCATCTAGGTCTATGTAGTATGTAAGTAGTCAGCTCTAAAAAATTTTTCTGAAAGATATTTTTAGTTAAATCTTTATTGACAGTATTTTCAGTATAGATATAAGTCAGGGGCTCAAGGCTCTATCTTGTCAAATTCGCTGATGGGATCGTGATGTATAGCCACAGCAGTGTATTCTGTATCATATTGAGTGTTTTACATTTCAATGAAAAATATCTTAGAAGCAAAGAATCCTTATTTTAAGATAAACAAGAAAAAATTAAGAGATAACTTTTCTCTGATATCATAAACAGAAGCAATTACCAAAGCTAGAAACCTGTAAGTCTGCCTCATGGCTTTGAGCGGAAAACAATCTTTCCTGACTTATCAGCGATCTAACGAATTCAATCAATTGGTTTCTATAAATCACCCTTGCACATCACACGATTTAGAAATCGGTTCCACATTTTTACCATCTTCTGCATCACTATTGGTGAGCCCAGTGTGTCGTTCTCGTATGTAAATTCAATTGAATTCAACTCAACTCGCATACAGTGAAATTTAAATATGTTTTCGTTTCAAACATTCATGATGGCGCGTTTGAGTTTCCGTTTCACTCTGCAGGGTTGTACAGGCGAATGACGTCGGAGTTCGGGGTTGGTTCCGCTGTAGTCTGCGCCAGTGCCACTTTACTTTGCATTGCTGCTCTTGTTTGTTCCAATTGAGTTTATTTATGCGAAATTTCAAAGATCTAAAAATTAGCAATTCTAAAATTGGTACACATCGCACACCTTATGCAGTACCAGGTAAGCTCAGTGATAACAACAACAACAACAACAACAGCAGCGACACCTAAAGTCAGACTGGCACCTACAATAATGAAGTTCTCGTAAACAACTTTGCTTTTAAAGGAAACGCATAACATTAATGAGTTCCACGGGGGGAAAGAGTTTCTTATTCGCAGCACTCTATTTTTTTGCATAGAATTTACGTGTAATTTATTTTAATGTTAATTCAAAGGTCGTAATTGAAACCTTTTCGACATGTTAGTTTTGTAAACAGCTTAAGTATGTGAGGAATTATGACTTCATTTCATTTTATTTCATTTCATTTATTAATAAGATTTATATTGTACAAGTAAGCATAAGCTTATAATGTTTGCACATACTTTATAATTATTCAACAATTAAAATTTGATTTGTTTTAACATAGCAGTAAATAAATATAGAAAAAACTAACAAAAATAAAAAGAAACCTAATGTAAAAATGTATTCCAATAATAGGCTTAAACTAATTTTAAAATAAAGCTATAGAAATGAATTTACTAAGTAGAGAGAAAGCCAAGATTAAGAAAAAAGTAAAATAGTATAGAAGAATGGCGAAAATTCATAAAACGCTAGTAGTTGTGTGAAAAATAATTAAAGAGTTCATGATTAAACGTGGCATTACTGTTTGCACGCTTTACGTTAATGGGGAGAAGATTCCATAGATACACCGTGTGAATAAAGAATTGCCGTGAAGTATTAAGGTATTTATGCTTTGGTATTATTAGCTGTGCCGTTCTTTGAGCTCGAGCGAAAACGATTTTTTCAAATAGATAATCTGGTTCCTTGTATCTAATAATTTTTGAAAGCAACAACACCGATCGATAATTCATGAGGCCTTTCAGTGAACAGCCCATTATTTGCTTGGTTAATTCAGAAATGTGCAGCCCTCTAGGAACATTAAAAATAAATCTCGCACAGCTGTTGTATGCTGTGTTGAGCCTCCTATACGATTCTGCTTCCATTCCTGCGAAAAGCTCACAACAATAGTAAAAATTAGGAAGAATAAAAGATTTTATTAGCTTCAGCTTCACCTCAGCCGGTAAAAATTTCGAGGTTGGACTCAGACCCCGTAATGCTCCATAAGTTTTTGCAATAACATTATTTATTTGTTTGTTCCAACTAAGCTTATTGTTAAAATATACGCCGAGATTTTTTATATTGTCTACATATTCTACAGGTGCATTGCTTATCGTAAGTGGAGGCAGGTCTATTTTATTTTTACCTCTATTGATGATCATAGCCTTCGTTTTTGTATGATTTAACATAAGTTGGTTATTTAAACACCATGAGTGCACTTTTTTCAACGCATTATTTATGTTGTTAAACTCAGCGGACTTGTTTGCTATTGGAAACATCGAGTATATTTGCACATCATCAGCATAAATGTGGTATTGAATTGTTGAAAAACATTCACATATATCGTTTATAAAAAACGTGAATAAGAGTGGACCCATAACAGAACCCTGAGGAACCCCACTAGGAACTGCAAGGCAAGAAGAAAATTTATTATTTCCAGATACGTATTGGGAACGATTTGTAAGGTATGATTGGACTAAATTACAAGCCATACCACTGAAATAAAATTGGCTACCAAGTTTGTTTATAAGTAGGCTATGATTAACGCGATCAAATGCCTTGGAGAAGTCCAAAAACACAATTAACCCCATCATATCCATGTCAAGTCCAGTTCGTATGTCCTCACTTACTCTCAACAGTGCAGTAGTGCAATTACGTTTGGCCCGAAACCCTGACTGAAATTTGCTGATGATATTTTGCTCAGATAAAAATAGTTTTATTTGACTGGATATAACAATTTCAAAGGCTTTACTAAGAAATGGCAATATTGCTATTGGCCTATATTCAGGTTTATTACGACTACCTGATTTTAGCATTGGTAAAATTTTTGCAATTTTCCAGCTGCTAGGAAAAGAAGAAGTGGTGATAATGGTGTTGAAAATGTGTGTGATTTGTTTTAATATTACAGGCAATAAAACTTTTATAAAATTAGGGTGCATACCATCAGAGCCTATTGCCTTAGACTTGATTTTTAAGATAGTTGTACCTACATTAAACTCATCAACACAAGCAAAGGAAAAATTTGAAGAAATATTACTACCTGTAAAGTTATAATTTGGACTCATTGCAGATGGTGGGCTGGCTGTTTGAATAAAAAATTGATTAAGGTTATCTAGGTCCAGAGACTCTGGTAGAGTATGCCTTTCAGAGCTTATTCCAATTTGCTTTATTTTTTGCCAAAAAACTGAGCTTGAGTCATTTGGACGAAATTTCCTTGTATAGAATGATTTTTTGTTCCGACGTAGAAGCATAGTTACTTTATTTCTCATTTTTTTAAATTCGTTGTAAATACAAGAACATTTAAAGCGCCTCCAACGCGCATACAGACAATTTCGCATTTTTATCACCTGCCTTACCTCATAAGTAAGCCAAGGAATAGCTTGCCGATTAATGCGCTTGATTTTTAGCGGTACATATCTACTGTGAAAGGAACTAATGGAGTTATTGAAATATTCAATTTGCAAGTTAGCATCATTTGTCGTATAAATTGGTGACCAGTTATGGTTTAGGCAGCTAGCAAAAAGAGAATTTATATCAATGCTGGAGTAATCATGCCATTGATAACAGTTACTGTTTAAAGGCGGTGATAAAATTGCAACTGTTAAAAAAATCAAGTCATGATTGGAAAATGCAGGTGCTAAAAGTTGGTCATAGCATGATATGAGACTGGGGTCGGATAGAAGAAAAACGTCCAGAAGTGATGGTGTCTTGTTTGGAAAAAAGTGGGTTGGTTGTTTATAATTTGCAAAGCTCATATTAAAAGATTCAACTGATTCAATAAAATTCTTATGTTTGTGGTCGAGTAAATTTGTGTTAAGATCACCACAAATTATTATATTTGAATAAAAAGGAGTTAACTCTTCCAATAAGTTTGAAATATGGCTGGAGGATGCAACATTCGGTGCCATATACACACAGCCTAATAGAAATTTACCATTGCTATGACTGACTTCAATAAAAATGTATTCTATTGGGTCATCAGTAGCGGATTTTTTTACTATATGGTACTTATAGTTGCTTCTAATGTATATGCATACACCACCTCCAACTTTGATTTGCCTATCAGAACGTACTAAATTATAGCCTATCAAATTGAAAAGATTACTGAACATTTCTGGCTTAAACCAAGTCTCAGAAAGACAAATTATATCAACCAGACTTTCATTAAAAAGGGAACGCAGACTATCAATTTTATTTTTTACGCTTTGTGCGTTTAAATGACAAATATTAATACCTTTCCGTTTCTCGCATAAAATTTTTAATACTGTCTTAGTATTATCCATGGAATAACCTTCAACCATCGTATGCAAACTTTTTTTAGCTAAGGTAGCCCATGCAAACAGAAACCACGCATAAAAAAGAACTCAAAATTTATCTTTGCAACTAGCGTAAGTAAATATGAAGATAGAGATTGCATAGAAATATAATAGATGTAGGTATTGAATAAAGAAGAGAAAAAACAAAGGAAAAGGGAAAATTGAAAGAGAATACTAATTAAAATAATAATGTTATTACATATTTCACATAAGCATAAACACAATTTACGTTCATAAAAATTATGTCTCATCTGTCCCATTTTGATCGCACTGTCTTCCACCGCCTGCATTTGCATTGACCATGCCCAGCGTGGAAAGTATAGTTTCGCAATTAACTATAATGACTTGATCATTCTCACACTGTCTGACAAAAACAGATCCATTTTTTGTGAACACAGAATACAGCTGCCCACGACGTTTCATGCGCGTAGCTTGAATTAACAAAGAGCGATTCTTCTTAGTTAGGCTCTCATTTATATAAATATGGCTGTGTGAATCCAAACCAATGTCACGTAACTCCAGTTGCCTTTTATTTTTCTTCCGAAAATCGTTGATGGACTTTAATACTAGGTTTCGCTCTTGCAGACTCTTAAATTTTAAAATAATTGGAGGATACGTTCTCTCATTTTGACGACGAGGGCGAAAAATAGCATTTAAGGAAGGTGGCTTGCAGTCTATATTCTGACAAATTTGAAGAAATATCATCTGAAGATTTTCATCTGGCAACTCCGGCACTCCAAAAATAACACAATCGGTTGCGAGATTGTTGCGCTCCAACATATCACATCTCTCAGTAACGTTAGCCAGTTGCTCACTCAAATAACTATTTTCATTTTGCTGAAGACTATCACACCTCTCTTTTACACTTACCAGCTGTTCATTTAAGTCTGCGATTTCATTTGAGTGCGACGATAAAGTTTCACTCATTTGAAGCTCCAATTTTTCCACTCGCAGCTGTAAGGCACTAAGCGACTTTGAAAATTTCTGCTCCAAGAGCGAAAACTGTTGCATCATATCACTGCGCATGTCTTTTACTTCACATGAAATTTGACTCAGAATAGCATCAGTGTGTTTGTTTAGTTCTTCGGTGAGGTTGTGAGTGGATGGAGTGACATTTGGTTTCTTTGTAGGCTGATTAGGTGTAGAAACACTTGCTGCGCTCTTTATTTTTTGTGATCGTGTAATTAAAGTTGAAGATGACTCGGTGCTGACGATTTTATTTGATCCACTCATTTTACTGCTCTCAAAAATGTTAAGTTAAAACGCGGGAAAAAAAATTTTTCAGCTTTGTTTTGGTTTTAATTTCTTCTATTTAATTAAATTGCAATTTAAATGCATATATTGTGAAGAACTTTTGTCAATAATAAACCCTTCTTATAAGGAAAGTGAACCCGGCGTTTGTTATGACAGTTTCAAGAAAAAACAGTTGCGAAAAAATACTTTAAAAAATAATTAAGCAGGAGGCGACAAAAAACTCGACTACTCCGACATTACTTATATGTGATATCTTCGGACTTGCAAAAGTAATTTTTGTTATTAGAAAACTTTTGGAACGACACAGAAGAAATGCAGTCATTTGATTTGTTTAGATGTTCCTAAATGGTTTTTAAAATTCAATAAGACATTGCTTGACAATTGGGTTTTCCTTAAACTTTTCTTTTGCAACAATGGCACTCAAACAGCTGCAAACTTGAGACCTAACCCATACTGCAGCTATAGAGCGAACTCACTCCATTGCAGTTCTTTCTATTATCTTATTAAAAATCTAAAAATAAATAATTTTGAAAAACCATCGACCAAACGAAGTCTCTTAAGAGGGAACCGCACAACAAGGCAACATCATCATCAGCATCGTCGTAGGCAATGAATGCTGTCGAGTTGTGATTTCTGAAAAGTCAGTTGCATAAAAGTTCTTTACTTACAATGCCTTTGGAGAATGCAAAATTGTTATGAATTAACGTTAGATAAAGCAGACAGACACCGCATTCAAAAAACATAAAAGGGAATAGACCCCACACATTCCAGACAGCAAAAATTCACACCTAAGATATTTTTGTTGGCACATTGGAGTTTTGAAGAGAGCAACCCTTAATATTTTGTAACACCACAAGTCTGCTGCGCATACCCTCTGGTAAGTTGCAATAGGATATAACATGGGAATAATATGAAGTTTAATCGAATCTTAAGAACAGTCATAATGAAGCCAGAATGGCACTTTTGTTTGGTTGTCTTAAACAGAGTGGGGAATAGTTCGCTAAATATCACAATCAATGTGGAACTAAAAGACACTATTACTAAAAGTTTGAGTGATAATTTATAATTAAACCGTTTATTCGTAAGCATTTAATGATTGTGAATTTTTCGACCCAATACCACTCAACATCAAGTGGCTAATGAATTTTAAGAGTAATTTCCATTAATTATTTAATCAAATGCTGTAACCATTAAGCATTTAAGAGCTGATGGAATTCAAAGTTCACTACCACTTTAACCTGAAAACTGAACGGGGTTGTCGAGTAAACTAATTTACAGATCAGAGTTCTTCCTTTGTGATACCGTCACAAATTAAATGAACAGCTCCGTTACTGTTTCTGAATAAAAAGAAAAAACTAAGTTGGCCTAAGTCATTTAGATTATTAAAGAATAACAAGAAGGACAATTATAAATAATGCCCAACATTTTCCTCCTCCTATTCGCAGGAGTAGATTTTACAGAAGTCACTTTAGAGAACAGCTGAATACCTATCTGGTTTGCCAAAAAGAAAATGGCCAGTCAAGATGCCTACCACCCATTTGGTCTCCGGCTTCTCTAGAGATATGACATTCTTAGAACGTTCATAATTCAAGGTCGGCCAGATTTGATGAATATCGCGTTAGCTAGAGATAGCTAGCTCCTGGGATTTATTTTCAATATTTTAATTACGTGCAAATAGTAGCAGTGGCTCTGTCATTAGCTATTGCATAGTAAACGCAGTGATGTTCTAACGAGTTTGTCAGCTCTCTCATTTTCTTCAACAGCTCTTAGCCTTGGTAGCTACAAGAGGTCTGCATGAGTACAATCGAAACGAGCATCAAGCCACTCGCCACGTTGTGAGTTCATCGTGCTTGCACTTGAAAATAAATCACAAATAAAATGCTCTGAAAGCTCAAGCACTCAAAGCTTATTGCATTCGGAAGTTTATATAATGATCGCTTCGAGTGCAGACCTCTAGTACCCGCCAAAGTGTTAGTTTTATTGCAGTGGCAATTTCATTTAGTAAGTGTAGGCATTCATCCACAACAAGAGAATTGGAAGAGGTAAGGTTGAGGAATTCGAAAGTGGCCTGATTGTCTGTGAAAATGCACGTATTTTTAGAAGAAATGGTATTGCACTTTAACCATTCTAATGGACTTAGAATTGCAGCGAACTCCACTTGAGAGATAGTAGTTTTGTAGACTATAAGAGAGCTGTAGATTAGTTATGTGAAAGAAAATATTGCCCTCTATTTTATCCCTCATCATTGATCTGAAAAACGTCCAATCCTAAAGAAAGTCAACGATCGTATTTCTAACGATCCAGAAAAAAAGATGACGTACACTAGCCAATTTTCGAGAACAGTTTTATTGTGTCAATAACATGGAAGCTTTTATTGTGGCGGCGGAACTTTTATTCGTATAAGGGTTCGACTTCCACTTGATTTTTAGCCATAGTGAGGTATGATTTTTATTGGTACTAAATGCTGGATGTAACAGCATTAGACTTTCATTAAACTTTTCTCCATCACTAAATATTTATTGATAAAAGTTAACATATAATTGTAGAAAATTCTTTTTACATTTTTGAAAGATATTTCTCAATTTCTCTCGGAAATTATTTCTACGTCGATTCCACCAACGCCCGAAATATTAAAACCCAATGTATCATAGCAGCTTTCAGACAATCAAACGGAAACCAATAGGCGGGTACAAGGCATACAAGTGAGATACGCAGGCAGAACTCTACAGTTTGGGTACTGCAACTCATTTCCCACGTACAATCGTTTGCACTAAAAATTTTATGCAAAGTGGATTTTCAATATAATCGTCGTCCTTGTCGTCGTCGCCATCATCTCCTTCGTCCTATTCGAAATCACCCGCACAGGACAAATGCTGCAACCGCAAGCGTTCTTCAAAAAGCAGCAGTAAACAGCAAAAGAAGAAGACAACAAAATTTTTGCCAAGTCAGCAAAAAACTTTTAAAATGCTACAAACAAAAGCCACAACAACAGCAACAACAACAGCAAACGTTTCTTACTAAAATCTTCACTCAAAGGATAAACGAAGTTGCGGGACAGACAATGCGTTTTTTACAATAGCGCAGCTTTTTTATGTTGAACTTAGAAATAAGAAAAATCGAAACGGCGAAGCCGACTTTCAGATTTTTATAAATTTTTACTCATTACTATTGGGAGCGAATTTTTCAATAAAAAAAAAATATCACATTTTTAATGAAAGAACTATGGCGTTACAAATCAATTTTAGCTTTATAAGGCTTTCACATTGGCATCAAAAACGGATTGTTTTTCATTTTTTTATTTATATCGTTTTTGTTATTTTTTTCATATACATAAATCAAACCTGAAACAATCAGACCGTGTTTTTTGCATAATCCAATCGTTTTCGTTCAAAAACAGAACTGTTTCCGGATAAGGGCACAAGAAGGGCGACTACCGTACCTATAACGCCTAAACTTTAACATATATGGCAATGTGCTCTAACAGAACTGCGATTAGGATGGCCTAAGCTATACCATGCAAAGATTTGAACCAATTTCACGAAAATCTGATTTCTGTTCATTATCCTTTATTTTGGCTGAACTCATGATGCCCACAAAGGATGTAGTGTACGAAAGCACTGTTTAAGAATATACTCTGCTTGGAAAAACGCGTTTGGATTTTTCCACGTTTTTTCTTTAGTCTTTCTCGCGTTATTTGTGATAAAGATTTGCATTTGAAATCGCGTAGAATGAAGGAACAGAAGTAGTGCTCAGTTGTATGTGTGTTAATGTGCCAGCTCAGTCAGGTAATAAACATTGAAAGAAGGCAGATTATGCACAAAATAAATGAATTTTAAATGCCTCAAAATCCTACAAAATAGTTTAAAAATATATATATTAGTATGTATGTATGTATTGTGTCTTGACATTTGGAAAATTATTCAAAGAACATGAAGGTGGCTGAAGAATACCAAAACATTTTCTCAAATTTTAATCCTAAGGCAGTGTAGCACTTCAAAGAAAGTCAAATTTTCGATTAAAAAATTGATTTTTTCCCCGTCCAAAGCAATCGTAAAAATTTCACAAGAATTTAAATTCAAAGTAATCATGTCTCAGAAATTAAAATGAACAAACTTCGGTGAACCTTTTCCCAAATAGCATAGCTCTATAAATGGTAGGCCAAGCTATGAAAATTGCAGATTATTACATTGTGAAAAATTTATATAATGATATTACTGGGCTTATCGAGGCTACTCAGACAGTTGTAAGTAATTTACAAAAAGTATAAAAATCAACCTTTGTAACATAATATGAACGGAATACAGTATAAAACTCCACTTTAGGAGAATAAATATAAATTCTAAGGGACATGACATCTTTTTTAGGAGCAAAAATACGTAATTCAAATAAGCACAATCGCAAAGTTTTGACGCGATTTTGATGCTCAAAAAGAAGTAGATATTTGACACAGTGCTAGTAAAAAATTAGCCTTAACTCCATTTTCCTAATGCCGACTTAAATTGTTTCCCAACATAGTAAAAAAAATAAAGGTTTCTTCCTGCAAACTATAAATTTTGCAATCGAATCTTAGACACCGTCAAATGGAGACCTGAAGTGAACGTTCAATATAGGACTAATAATTATATATTCTCTTTATTTCTTTTTTCATGTGATCGATCATTTGTCGGAAAAGCGTAATCTTAGAACACAATAATTCAAAAATCAAGCGAATTTTAAAAAATTTATATTCGTTTGATTATTGAAATTTCTTAATTTTTAAGAAGCTATTGAGTGCTAACTTAGTGACGCTCTCAATACGCAAATCAAAAACCCTGCAGCTATTTCACAGTGGTGTAGAGATTAGCAAAGGCGGTTCTTCACATACTACCACGGTTGAACTTTCACTAAATCAAAAGAATCATCGGTTCCAAATTTTTTATTATGAAATGTATTTATTTAATTAAAAAAACATAAGCATTTAAAATTTATCAATATTTCCAGATAACTTATCTGTTCGATGTTTTCTCATTTACGTCAAGCTTATTATCTTAAAACGTCAAGCCAAATACAAAAAGTGCAATACAAAAGAAATCAAGCAAAGTTTCTTTTTTTAACTACAAAACAATAAATAAACTTTGTAAATCGAGATGTTAACTTTTTGCACCGACAACTTCTTACAGAACATTGGAGCCACTTTGTACTATGGACTACAGGCGAACGTAAAACGCCCGCCTTCAACGCGCTCCATCGATACACGGCAGACAGACAAAGTTCTTCTTTTTCTTCTTTTACTTTTTAACTGACATATTGTTTTCTTTTTCAGCAGCGGCAGCAGCAGCAGCAATTCCTGAGTATATCAAGCGCCAGGACATCCATCGTTGCAGACGTAATAAGTTTTTTTTTTTTATTTTACGTTACACAGCACAAATAATGACACGAAGATTGAACCGTGGCCAAAACTCAAAAAAAATGCGAAATGTGCAATTGCAGCAAACGTTTTTTGGCCAAACACTTCCGCAGACGGCTCAATTTTAGTTATATAAAAGTAATTCTGACATTTATGGGTGGATAGCAAGCGCAAAGAGATAAAAACTCAACTTCGATTGCATTGCAAATCAAGATACGAACTGTGGCATTTGTTTTCTCCTAATACTTTTATGACGGGATTATTAGCTCGCCATATTTGCACTTTTATACCTCACTGTTTTTTAGCTGATACTTCTTACGGCACACTCTCATGTTTTCTTGTGCAACCATTTTCTGCACAAAAACAAAAACAAAAAAAGAAATTTATGATAGCGTCGAAATCGATAAATCAAAGATACCGAGTAAATGCAGAAATTCTTTCTCATTGTTTGAAAAGGATCAAAGAATAGAAAGAGTCGTAGGAACTACTCGTATGTACGTATTAGTAAGTATATTAAACCATTAGAATAAAATACCAAGGCCACTCCTGTAGAGACCTGCTAGCACGACTGCACTCGAAATTTTCCGTTCATGATATTGTAATTCCCAACAGCAGGCCTATTAGCAAGTCCTAAGCTGGAAGCTACAAAATTTGTTTTTCTTTTTTATACCCTACACTTTGGCACTCCGTTTGTAACTTATAGAAGTGGGCGTGGCAGGTTAAAAAAGGATATAACTCTTGATTAACGTCATCCTGCCTGAGTCGATTTAGCCACTTTCGTATATCTGTCTGTCTGTCTGTCAATATTTTCACACATCGACTTTTCATAAAAAATATATAAGAATACAATGATTCTGCAGATATTTTATTTGGGTTGGAAACGTAATTCATGGAACGAAACTCTCTTGACAAGGATCTAAAAAAAAAAGTCTTCAAAATGCAAGTTCTGAAAGCCAAAAAACATTCAAGTAAACATTTTAAAGGCAAAAGTGGTTCTCTCTAGTTTGGGAACGTACTTATTTGTATATTTCGATGGACAAAGTTCCAAAAGCGTGTGCTCCAAATATTAAAATTTCAAAGGCATATTTAGATCACCCCACAAAGGTCACTGTCCAGGTTTCCAAAACAACATTTCTGCGGCAAAAAAAAGCAAGAAACAACAGCATCAAACTATAAATAAATTTTTATCGGGGACCAAATAAAGTGAAAAAATTGAAGAACTGCGTGAGTGAAGGTGATATGATACATTTACAATGTAACAATTTTGATAACTTCTTCAATTTTTAAGATGAAATTACGCGGTTTGGACATTTCCCGAGGTGCACATAGACGTTACGTAAACATTTGCAGCATAAAACTTGAATTAAAAACTTAAATGAAAATCAGAGATTTTATTAACTAGAATAATAGCAGGGAATACCTTATAGATATCAAATCATATAAAAAACAAACAATTGAACTTGATGATTTGTCGATTTTGGAGTCTTAGAAACTGGAATTCTTTTAAACAAACATCTTTCGGAATCACTATGTCACTTTCATTAAGCAAAACTCATGCAGTGCTGTGTAAGACAAGACTCAAAGAAAATCCAGCAAATCAGGGGTTCAAAGTCTAAATTTACACCCTGGCGTAACATGACGATATTTTGTAGTTTTAGCCTAAGGACACCTTTCAAATACATATAATAAAAGTTCCAAAGTTTTTTAATTATTTTTCATGTAGCGCAAAATTTTTGGTGCATTCTGTAGAGTTTTGTTTGTTTTTGGGAACAGTGACATTTTTTAATACTTTTTTACTGAATGCAAAATTTTTAGGAACGCTGCTTCTGCAATAAAGATTAAAATTTTTATCTTAGCAAAAATTTATAATTATAAAAATGATTCAAAATGCTTTTCTTCTATGACCAACAGAAAACGTCTAACAGCAACTTTTACCAGAGGGTTTATCCTCTGCTGCAGCGAGTATACTGCCGTACTAAGCGAAAAAAACGTATGTATCTCAACAAAAAAAAATTTCCGAGATTCTTATGGCATCGGATAGTTTAAGAAATTACGCGTCTAATGAAATACTCCAAATGTCGGCACCTTAGTTCAATCATATAAAAAATCTACAAAGAAAATTTCCTCTATCTCAATTTTACAGGTATCTCAACAAATTGACATAAACAAAACATTAATTATCTCGAAATGAATATTTAGAGCTGGCAAATAATGTCTTAAAATTATTTCAGACGAGATACTTTTTTTTCCTTCTTCAACTTTGTTGTAAACCATTCTTAATACTACACTTTAAAAAAGTGAAAGTAAGCCTGCTTTTTGAAAGAGTCTTATAAAAAGGCAAATGGCAAAATACAACTGCACAAAAAGTTTGGTACGTTATGTACCAAACGTACGTATATACGTACTGGAATAAAAATTAATTTCTTTGATTTGATCGCAAAACACAAAAGATTAGTAAAGTTTGCTGCAAAATATGGGTTCCCACCTGGAAACAGTCTTTGCTCTGTGAGGCTTTCTTTCAGCAGAATATGTAATTTGCGTTAAGAGAAAAAAAAGAGGAATAAAATGTCACAATCTAATCAAGTCTCAATTTGAACGAGCTGACTTAGTTTGTAAGGTAAATTTTCATTGCTCCATTTGGATATTTTGAGGAATCTGCAGTATTTTAACATATATATTATATGAAATATGCTTTAGCATATTATTGTATTTAATAATTGCATTAATGGTCATTATGGCTTAAGTTTAATAAGCTGGCATTTATGAGACGTGTGCTGAAGGTTCCACAGCTTATGATTTTTGTAACGTGAGCCACATCCACTTCCACTTTCGCCGTTTGATTTGAAAAGAAATCGGATTTTGACGTCATCTGGTGCGCAATTCGAAACTGAAAATGGTCTTGGGCCACCAGATTTTCACAACTCGGTAAAAGACACTTGTAAATTAGCAGAGTGCTGTTGGTTAACCAGGTTTCGCAGCCGTACAAAAGAACAGCTTTACATTTGACTCAAAGATTTTGAGCTTCGTTGCCGCTAGCAAAAACCAAGCACTACGAAGCTGAGCGCATGTACTTTTCGCTTAAACGCATCGAATACTAAATTTACCGATAGTATTAATGCAATTTTTCACAATACTTGGGTACTCCTTGGAATTTTTTTTTCAAAGATAAACCTGATCAAACAGGCTCAGTCGTCGAGCTTGACGACAGCGAAGCATTTAATTGGAGGCGTTAAGCAGATCCTGCTTTCAATATTTGAAGAAACAATCCGATGATCTTTT
Source organism: Tricholauxania praeusta (assembly GCA_949775025.1). Lineage (NCBI taxonomy): Eukaryota > Metazoa > Arthropoda > Insecta > Diptera > Lauxaniidae > Tricholauxania > Tricholauxania praeusta. The sequence continues at coordinate 5,400,777 of OX459028.1, read as the reverse complement.
TTTCTAATGAAATTCTCAATATTTTTCTTGTTGAAAAGTGGTTTTAATTGTTAAAGAGTAAACTTGTCTTTATTCTGAAAAAAGTATTTAAATTCTAGCCCATAAAACATTAAGCCACTCAAATCACCGAAGTTATCAGCGAATGACTGTCATGTTTATAAAAAATAACTTTTTCAAGAGAAAAAAACAGCAGCTTACGAAGAAGTCTGCCAAATGATCAGGTTACCCAGTAACGACTTCATTTGAAAAATTCCAATGATCACTTGGAAATCAGTTTTTACTTTATTTGTAGATATAATTTTTGCTTACGCACATTTTCAAGATTCAATTCACGCCGCTGTTTACAGAAGAAGAAAAAAAGCTCTGACACAAAGCGCCTCTGTGAGTGCTTTTGCTAACCACAAAATTCCATTCATAAATTTCAAATAAAACTTTTCGTGTAATTGCAGACAGCGCAAAATTATGAATGAAAAGCTGCAAAACAACTTGACAAGAAACAGAAAAAGCTTTGAAAAGCTTTTTCGCGCATACTGCATTTACAGCGGCAGAAAACTGAAATTTAAGAGAGCGCATTTCAGAAGAGAGTTTGAGATGGTGCTCAAAAAATGTATCTCTCTGTTGCATTCGTGCACGTGTCACGTGCTTTATGCTACGCAGCTGTTGTGCATCAATTAATTGACGCCGGCGCAGGCTTAGACGTCGGCTGGTGCATAAACAACAACAGCAACAACACAAATTTACAATAACTTCAAAACCAAAACAACAACACCGTTAGCCCAAAGCAGCCGAAGATGCCGAGGCGCGAGTGTTGTAAATCTCATTTGGAACAACACACACACACTCGCGCACACTACGGGTTACATGTGGAACCAGGCCACAAATTGTATGGGACGCTATGCAACATTAATGCGTAAACAAAACAAAGCCATTTCCACCCTCAAAATCTTCGGCTGTGTGAGTGCGTGCGTGTGATTGTTTCTATGGCTGCGTGCTTGTGTACGTTTGAAAGTGACGTTACGAGTCCCGAATCCGGAAGTAGACAACGATTGCATTCCATAGCAGGTTGCATTCATCATTTGCATTAAACAAAAAGAGTTCATGACCTGCTTCTACTTAAAGTGAATGAATGGGGAAGGGTGGATGCAATGGGTGGCTGTCTAACACCAACCAACCAACCCCTCATCAATATGAACGCTAATGAAATCGCCAGACCGATTAATAAGCATTACATTTATGCATTGACCGTAAGAAGTTTTAGTTTTTCCCATCGCTCCCTCACCTTCTGTGTCTGCGGTGATTTCGTAAGCAGAATTTGCCTCAAACCTCCAACTTAATGTGACCCAATTTATGATGTATGGCAGACGCTGTTGTTGACACAAATGGCACATTGGAGTTTCGAAAGTTCAATGCGCGTTTTCTAGTCTTCGCGTGGAATTGCATACCAATAAGCTATGACATTGTCGTGTTATTGGAAGCCTTACCGCTTGCATAACAACTCAATCTTTGTGGACAAGCAGTGAAGTCATTAGGGTAGAAAATCATCAACTAAACACGTACGGCTCAATACATGGTAAAAATTGTTGAATATTTCCAAAAAAAAAATATATTTTTAATGCTGTCAACGAAGCTTAAGATTCGATAAAGTCGAAAAGAATGTGATTTTCATGTTACATTTTCTGAAATCAAATTTTAGTTGTATACCAAACATATTATAATTGCTAAACAAAAATCTACCTTGATAAAAATGAGTAATCTTTTTCAAACGGAAATGAAATTTTATAGAAAATGGGAAAAAAAAATCTTATGTAGTATAATTGTTGGGCATTATTCATTATGGAAAATCAGCAATAGTTTCATTTTTTTTTTTTCTGGAAATATTTACATTTGGACTTTTGTGCCATTTTTTTCTTAGCAATTTAAAGACCAAAGAATTTTCGCTGAATGTTATTTTTGGGACAAAGAACATGTCCAATAATTTACAAATTATAAATTGATATATATATATTTAAATGGCTAATGCACCCGATCTCGAAGTACATATTAAATTTGTTTTCAATACGCTCTTTCCAGAAAATGTTTCAAATTCTCAAGAAATTTCTTAAACTCCAGATAAATTTTTTTTTATTGGTGTGCTGTACAAATGATTGGGATTTCAATCGAAAAAATTCTATCAACTGTCTATATTACTTTGTTATGAAAGTGCTAAAATAAGCATAAACATGGTGTTCCTCATGACAAAAGCATGAACAGATTATGCAATTTTGAATTGGTAATCGATTTTCAAAATTTATTTTTTCTAAGGAATCAGTTCTTTTTTGAAAGTGAAAAATAAAACGCTCAGTGCATGAATCCAGCAATATAGTTCGAACTGATTCAACTTTCCTGAGTTCCTCGCAAGCCAAACCAAACCCAACTTCATTGCACTACTATTCTCTGTAACACGCCAGACATGAATCGTTGTCGTCCGCGTCCGCAATCGCCCTGCTGTACCGGAAGATTGCAGTAAATTCAACGTTATTGCGGAAGCTAACTCAACGCTAGCAACAACAACAAGAAAAACAACAACATCGGGCACAACAATGAGCACAAAAAGCAGCACAAGTCAAAAACAATAGGAAAAACCCCGGCCTCTTGGTAAAGCCTCCAACTCTTCTTGCTCCCCAATCCATTAAGGCAAACAGCCACGGCCTGTCACCCACATAACGACGATGGCACTACGAGTAGGTGGTTGAGGTCGTCTGTAAACAACAGCGCCGTATCCGGTCACCTTCGTGTGCAAACAAAAAGCGCGAGAGAGAGAAAATGAATAATACAAAAAACGTGAGCCTGAGAGCGCAAACGGATAAATGAAGTCAACAAACGAAAGCCGAATCATAGCACGAAGCATCTTCTAGAAGGCATTTTTCACTAGGTGGCTGGCCGATTTCCATGCACCCGGACAACATGTTTTGCATTGCGACACGCGATGCACACCGAGAGTTAGGCGGGCAGAAGAGCGAGAAAGAGCGTAGTCAGAGTTAGTTGGTTGGATGCACAAAACTACAGCTGTAACACCATGTGGTAGGGAAGCCTTTTCAGTGTCTCTCCTCGCGTCAACTTCAGTGTTGGACTGCGAATTACAAGTTGACGACACTGCATTCCGAACAAGCTGTGAAAATTCAAGTGGAAAGAAAAACAAAAGTGCAATATACTCTCTATGCCACCTACTATGCGGTACGTCGCCCAATGCATGTACTTTAACGCCCGGTGTCAGTTACAAGCGTGTTTTTGTCTCCTCTTCTTCTTGTTTCAGTTGTAGGCTCTGTGAAATTCTTGCACCATTCCTTCGCCGCCCCGCTATGGTGCGAATTTAAGTCAGCATTACAAGAAGTTAAATTCTGGTAATTAGTTGATTTGGATATCTTTTGTTGTTTGAGTTTTAATCATTTTCCATTTTAGACTTTTAACGATGATGGCATCCAGCAGCTTTCCCTTTGAAGTTTTTGATTATTTTCGTAAGTCTTATCGGTTTACATTTTTTGAATGGTTTGTCTATTTAGTCAAATTATATGATCTTGATTTTTATTATTAATATTATTTCATGTTGAAAACAAAAAAACAGATTGTTTCTAAAATAAATTGTCAAATTTACGAATTGTCGAAAAAAACTTCGAAAATCCGGTATTTTATTTTCAGCGTTGGATTAAAGTAGATCTAGGGGGACATAGACACGGGACCTGAGCAGCCTCAACATGTGTTGTGGAAAAGGTATATAAGGTGTTTTTTTTTTTTTTGTCATACCGCCAACATGAATGAAAATTGGATGGAACCTGTATATGGAAGTGTCACACACATAAATAATTGTAAGTATGATTTTGTTGTAGATACTATTGTAGTAATCTTCATGAAATTCGGCTCAAGAGTTGAAATATATCAGCAGTCATAAGGATATTCATTACGAAAAGATTCATTGGGTTTGGATTCAAGCATGTTTGAGTAAGTGGGTATGGAATCTCCTATCTATTCTGAAATTTTTTCACATTCACCCCTGACATGAATATCCGGAGGAAAACGATTCTTTCGGATTTTTTTTTGCTCGAGAGCAGTACGTAAATCATAAATAATTGAGGAATGAAAAACTTCATATCCAGTCAGTGCTGCCAAAATATTTCCAATTTCTTGGAATCAGCCAAAAATCACAGTTGTATTTTCATATCTGACATTAGCTTATCTGTAATTTTGCATATTTGACACTAACATATCTGTTAGCTGAACAATTTTATAAATAACATTTATCTACATTACGAAAATAAATTACCTAAAATAGAGTATATCATAGCTTGATAGTTTGCCAACAACAAGAAGTGTTTGCATGAAGCCTTTTACTTTATTCAAATTGGATGTCATGTACTGAACCAATATCAATAATTGCTCTTTATTTGTGTTGCTAAATCTTCTAAGTATGTTAAAAAAATCTTTTTATCAAATAAAATTACAAAATATTGCTAGCATTGACTCTTTCCGCTTTAAATTCTTCGCCAAAAAGTTAGGGAACAAAATTCACGTGAGACGTCAAAAAATGTTCCCCAAAAAAGTATTGCCGATAACCTCATTTTCCAGAGAATTTTTTCCCATTCCGCAAAAATCTTCCACGATCGCAAAAACAGGGAATTGGCAAAAAATCCGAAGGAATGTTTATTCATGATAGGGGTGATTATATTAGAAATGACGTGTTGTCATTGTAATGTTTGTGTAATTACAAAATTTAATATAAAAATTACTGAAACTAAAGCTTGTGGAATGCTTAAAGTAGGCGCTACACCTTCGACACAGTTTAACCCACGGCTATTTTTATGTAATGAATACCCAAGTTTAGCCTCATGTAGCACGAACATTTTTTAAAAACCTAAATTAACCCTAAATTTCATAAAATTGAGTAATTTTAACAGTCGTTCATAACTGTAATTAGAAATTGAAAATTCGCTTTTTAATAATTTTTTTGAACGGAGTCGTGAAAGAACCTAATTTGCCAGATTATTATAAGATTGAAGTGGTGCCGCTAAGTGTTAATTTTTCTTTTATACAAAATTTCAATTTAATCCTGGGATTATATCGAAAAACCAAACAACATTTGGTCTCCTGGTACATATTGATTAAACAGCAAACTATTCGAGAACAACTTATTAGCCATATTACAATATTACTTTAAGGGCTTATGCCCAAAAACTTTTCGTTTTATTCTCTTATTTGTAGATATTTTGTTGGCGCAATTTCAATGGTACATTACAGCTGCAGCTATCATCTTAACATGTCATCTTTGATTCTGTCTCTTCAAGTGAAATGTGCCTTCTTTTTGTTGATATTTCACCTACCCACCCATTCACTTTTTTAAATTTTATTTTTCTTGCCAAAATTTTATCTATTAGTTTCAGCCAAATAAACAACGCGACTTCCTGCCATATGTGCTTGCTCCAGGAAACTATTATAGAACACTTCATACTAAGCAGAAATCCTTTTTGGTAGTGGGGCTTGTTATTATAGGCCTTATTTGTTGTTGTCCTGCTCAACAACGCGACACTTGAATTCGAAATTCTGCTGCTCGCCCGAATTTATGGCATAAAAAACTGCTTAGTTGTTGGCAATGACAAGTAGATACTCGTATATATGTATGTAGTGGTTGGATTCTACTTTTTTGTTATCTACACTGTGAATTCTTTAACTTCTTGCTGCAACTCAAGCGAGGCATATACTTGGCCAATACCTATGAGCCAATTTTATGCGCTCCATGTAAAAAGGTAAAAAACTGAATAGCAAGAAATTTTTATAATTTTTTTTTTTTGTTCGTCATGGTATTAGTGCGAGAACCCATTGTATCGAAAACTTCATCACCAATTACTCTCATATATGAAAGTAAATTTGAAGTGAATTATTATTAGTGAATATAAAATTGTGAATTTGTTCAAGCGTATCAGTCACAAAGTGCCTTGTATTTACCGTCAAATATACGATAACTCACTTCCATCACAGAACATTCGAATAAAATTTTAAGAGAGTATCGAGAGAGTTTTTAATTTCATAATATATTGATCTGCCTTACCCCACCTTGTCCTAACTATCCCGCACACCGCTCTGAGAGCAAAATAATAATGAGCTAAAATCATGAAATTCCTGGCTATGTACTACATATGTGAAATTTCAAGAACAGATTTCTCTTACTTTCTTCACAGATAGATTTGTTCCTGGAAATAGATAAGAAGTTGTTGAACTTTCAGGGCAAGTTACTACTTACTTACCAAAATTTTTTGGTTTGAAATATCACAAGGCTGATCTGACCTTAATGGGAGAGTAAGCAGTCGTCGACACCATCAACTGGTTTTCAAAACACTGCTTAACACAGAGGGTAAGGGAAAAAATTTGGATTCGTTTTATTTCTCTTGCGAGGTAGAACGTTTCTGGGCTCTCGAACCTTCTACCTCTCCTTTCTTCGACTATGGGCTCTTATTTTTCTTTAAGTTTCCTAGACTATGTTCGCTTTTGTCCAGACGACTTGGATGACATTAACAATATTAACATTGTTCAATTCATATTATGAAGTTCATTATATAGCTGTTCCAAATAATTATAATGGATCTTTAACGAAAATATATCAAACTATAAGCAAAAAACTTTCTTTATATGCAAAATTCAAAATTTTTAGGAGTCATTTTTGAGAGAAATCTTTTAAAAAAACCGTTCAGGTCTTTTTTTTTCTTCCCTAATAATTAAAATAAATTCCTTTGAATTTCTCAAACACAAAATTTTTAACTGATTCGCATCAATTCTCTTTAATATTTGTGCCAAAACACTTTCCAGATTTTTTGAGAAAAATGAAGCATAAGACAGACGATTTCTTGTTTACTGAATGATACATCTGAAAGCACAAATCTTCAAATATTTTTTACCTTCTGCCGTCAAACGAAATTCCATGTCCTTTTCCCACTTTTTTCAATTTCAAGAACGAAACTACCATCTTTATAAATGAATGAAAATTTCAATGCCACTACCCGTCTTTGGAGCATTGCAGACGAACTATCGATGTCGTTGTCATGCCATTCGTCGACTGACCAAAACAAGAAACCATAATATCAATCGAAATGCAATGAAGTTGCTGTTGAAGTTGAAAGCACTCCTGCTGCAACAGCATAAGCACCAACAAAACACAAGTCTCACTTTTTATCCTGCGTCGAACGGACACATGCTCCTCATCGACCGACATACTTGCATGGAGTCTGCACACTGTAGATACAGCACGTGTTGTCTGACGTGGTCTAGTCTGGTCTTGTCGATTCTCTACTGCGGATGATTCTGCTGCTCACTTGAATGGAGCGGAAAGGAGCGCAGAAACCCAAACAAAAGATTTGGCATGCAGGTTCGGTTCGTTTGTATTTATTAGATTCGTTGATTTGGATGGGGGAGTTCAAAATGAGACCAACAACACAATTTTAATGGTACTCGTAAAAATGATTTTTATGTTTATTTAATTTGTTGCGAAATTTCAAATAGTCTGTGGTACAAAGGAATATGCTCTTTTTATGATATGAAAAGATGTACAACTTGAAGAAAAGTTTTCGTTTTAGATTTGATATTTTTGCATTTATTTTTTGAAAGTAGTGAAACAAGATTTGTCCATATGAAGTTATTATTATTGTTTAGAAGGAAATCTTAACTTAAGCTTAAGAAAAAATTACACAAAATACTTATAAGAAACAAATTTTCATGATATTGAATTTGTACACATTTTTCAAAAAGATATAGCCGCCAAAATCTTTTTTTTTTTGTAGCAGATCTTTTATATTTTTGAACTATTTTTGCTTTAACATTTAATGAAATTTTTTTTTTCCGTTGTTCGATTGTACATTATTTAGGTTCAAGTTTTTGTGGGCTTCTCTTAAGGTGATGATTTTTTTTTTTTGCGCTTTTAACTACACCTTAAAATATGGTATTGCGATTACGAAAATACGCTTTAATTTTCTATTCACCATTTCAAGTGTTCCAGACCACAATAAAATTTAGTGCGCCTCAGCGCCTATCAGCTCATTACTTTAAAGCAGCCAAAATTAGTTACTTTTCCGTGCATACCCTCAACATAACTAAAGCAAAAATTCATTGCATCCTAATGAAGGACACAAAATTCAGTTGGTATATTGAAATTGCTGAGGGTGCTAAGATAGGAACGCTAAGCTGCACAGTGTTGCTAAATAAAGTTTCCTCGGATAAAATTCATGTCCTAGCTCAATACAAATATTTGGATAGTTTGGTATTATGCGAGTCTAAGGAGCGCTGAAAAACGAATTTATTGCAGCTTGAAATCTCAGAAAAGCGTAACTTTTTCAGTTTTTGTCAATCTACTACAAACTTAGGATGGTTTTTAAGATAACTTAAATCTAAAACGGAAACTTCAGTTTTCAAGTTTCAGTTTGATCGAATTTAAGATGCCATATTGGATCGGGTGTTTGTTTAATTGAAAACGAAATTCAAATTTAACGAATATTATAATACCAAGCTATATCCCACATTGTGCTAGAAAATTAATTTTGTCCATAGCAACCACTGTGCGCTGGTGCGGTATGCAAACGAACTCTTTACATCTGCTGCCGTTGCATTGAACTGTCACGATGCAGTCAATCGATGTCCTCGATATTCATTTTGCCACGAAGCATTTCTCCATTGAAGAAAGAATGAAAAAAATCTCAAAACAGCAGCATCATCTTAAGCCTATCATCTTTATGCGCGCCGTTCCTGACAATTTATGCAATCTTTAGCACGAACCGAAGTCGCTTCTTAAAGTAACCACACCACGAGAGCACGATTTCATTGGGTACCTAGTGAAGTGGCTCCTTTGTGTGTTCTCTTTCTGATACTCTACTTTATCCACTTGCTTAATTCATTCGCAGTCAATAGGGAAAGAAATATTTTTAATTTTAATATGAAATCAAAGGATATGCGAAGAGCAATAAAATCACAGATATTAAATTCAGCATATTAAAGCATTTTGAGATTTTACATTTAACCCAGAGGTCTGTAACACTATGAGCATATTTTTTGGATTTTCATTTCTTTTGATAGTTGAGCACTGGGAAAAATACTATGTTAGTAATTCATTATTTAAGTTGATTATAAAGTCTATTTTAGTACAGGAAGAGTAGAGAAGGAGAAGGAAAATAGGCGTTAAGAGGCCAATTTAGCTTTAGATCTCGTGGCTATGAATGAAGCACAACATCATTGAAATGTCTGGCTACGAGACTTCCAACACAATTCATTTTAAGGAACTTTCCGACAACTTGTCTGAACAATTCGGGTTATAACTCGACATTAGATCATAATCCACACCAGGCAGTTACTTTTTATGGATACGATGAGTTCACTTAGATTATTTGAGGGTTTCCGAGCACTATATATAGCAGTTTTTCTTATTCACGTATACATCTAATGAAAAATGAGATTCATTGCTGTAGAAAGAATCATCCATGAATGTCTGTTGTTATAATACTCAATAGGCGTATCCACTACAGTGAGGACATTTGGGTTTTATGGAAATGTATTAAATGGAAACTTGAAATGTACTTTTTAATGCCGAATATACTTTTATTTAAAATTACTGAAATTCAGCAAAATCTTAACTTTTTTAAAAAAAAAAGATCAGCAAACGCTTACTCCAGCCATATTTCGTACTGAAAAAAGTACAAATGTAACGAAAACAGGGTTACCAAGTGGCCGCTTATGACGCAGCCGAACCGTTCATTGCATACCAAAGCCGGAAACCTTGTAGGAATTGGAAAATTTTGATAAAAGCCGTTAATTTTAACGAGCAAAAAAAAAGGTTACCAAGTTTTTTATATGAATTATTTTGATATTGCTGACGAAAAATAATCAAGCTTATGACACAAAATTAATTTTTGTAATATTGATGACTAAAAAGTAAAAGGTCAGAACTTTTCACCCAAAAAAAGCTATTTTCTTAATTCCTTGTTTTCAGCTTGGCAACCCAGACCGAAAATGCCATCAAGAATCTTAAACATTTTCATGCCGATATTTTAACTCATTAGAGTTTTGGTGCAATACCTATGTATGTCGATGCAGGCGTTTTCAACATAAGCACATTTTTTAAGAAGCTAATATCCACAATTTCTTATAGCTACATATCCTGAACTTAATTAAATGAATATATGTGTATTCAAGCAAAGTATTGTAAGTCACAAAAGAAAAATTTGGTTTACTATAAAAAAAAAATGGGACGAAAAGTAAACCTAAGCACTGTTAAAACTGGAGAATATGTTCTGAAACGCCCTTTAGGTAAAGTTTTCAATAGTAAAATTACAAACAATAAAATTGCACTCACCGAAAGAAATTCCAAGCCAAATGTCACAAAAGTGAAATCAGCTGCGCAATTCCGTGTGGGGCTTAAACACAAGACACCAACAGCTGATTTTTGCAATATCTTCAACATGAAACACAACTCAAAAAAATTATCAATCTATTCACATACTTTTTGATCAATAAAATATTAAAATACAAGCAATAGAATGCAATTTAATTTGCATGAAAAAAATAAGCAAACGCACACATTGGCTCTGTCGACGTTGACACAACGAGCCCTTTTGAAAATTTGTTGCTACTTTTTTTTTCGTTTGACTTTTGAAAACGAAAACTAACACGAGCGCAGTCTTTGCACAAAAACAACAACAAAATCAATTGAGACCCGTTGCCTGCTGCGCTTTTATGTGAGACTTTCGCTTTACCAAAAAACTTACGCATCGTGATTCTTTTACACATTTTTTGAGGAATATTTTTTCACTAGCACTTTTTAAGATAACAGCAGATTAAATTTTTCAAAAAAGCACTCACAATTACGCGAAGAGAACTACTTGAAAACTACCAAAATTTAAGCGAAGCAAAAAGCCAAAAGTGAACGATTCGTTAATTGATGTTAGTGATGTACATAAATCGATAACGATCACTCGATTGCATATGAATTGTCCGTTGAGATTTATAGTGATGTGCAAGAATACAACGAATACATAAAAGTGATAGCATTTCGGTTTTGTGAAAATGTGCAGAATCGAGATCTGAACTGCACTTTTTACATAGCGAGTGTACTTTTTCGTCATGAACATCAAAAACTTACATAATATTACGAAAATTCAATTAAAATTTCAACTATTTTACCAAAAAAAAAAAAAAACATTCATCAAAGTTTACTCCATATTTCTAAGCTCAGTTAAATTTACTAAAATTTGTTGACTTTTAGAAATAGTTCAAATATACTCCAAATTCGCCAAACTGGTCGAAGTACTGACGACGACTTTTCACAACGTAAATGTACTGAAAAAAGTACAAATGTACCGAAAATTTCATCACTGAACTACTATAAGATAACTCCAAGTGGAATAGATAGATGTGAGTCCTTGGCAACACACTTTCACTAATACTTAGCACCGAAATATTCAAAAGAACGTGCGGTATGCACCGGCCTTAACATATTTATAACAGATTCATTTACTTCAAATTTCCCAACTGCGTTGGAAATTGTTCGCTCGGTATTGCCAGTCACAAGACTTAGTTTGATAAAGTCGGGAGACAAGCCGAAAAAGTCACAAAAACCGTTTTAATGACTTTAAATCACTGCTTCACAACAAAGAAGGAAGAATTGCGCTTCTGAAAATTCCAATGATTTTTAGGCTTCACTAATTTGGCCAATTACAAAATGTATACTATGAGTTTACAGTATCATAAATTTCTTACAACTTTTCAGCATACAACTGCAATCTCTGTCAAATTAAAACTCATCAATAACTTTAAATTAAATAACTACTCAAAACAAATGAAATTCTCGCATAAATGATTCTTTAAAATCAACAACTTGCAACTTATGCTGCAAATCCTTACAATTCTACATCACATTGTTTCGAAGCAACTCCTCCTGGTAACGTCAATTCCATTATCACAACGCAACGACGTCTGCAAGTCGCTGAACAATTTCCTTTTCTGTGCTAATTTTATCACCTACTACACAGTTCGTAGTTTCCTTTCTGAGGCGTCGATGCTGATGTTTACCCAACAGTAAATCAATGCCAGATGCCAGAACTTTGCAACCCGGCAAGACAAATAATTGGAAAATTATTACTAGCGTTTCAGCATCCTGTAGTTGTTGGCTGCACAACATGCTCTTCGATGCTTCCTGATGGCGTTTCGATTTCCTGATTAGTTCCGACGACCTGTTTGCAATTTAACTGCCATTTGATTCTTGAACATCAAATGTTTCATTTCATTTTGAGTTGTTCTCATTTGATTGTGTTTTGTTTTATTTGGTTGGGTTTCAATTTTAACGTTGAATTTCATTTTCGCATTTCGAGAGTGTTTCATCACTTTAAAGTTTCATCATAAAGGTTACGGCTGACAGCAAATTTAAAGTATCCTGTCTGCGCGCCTTAATTAAATTTAAAGGTTTGTAGTTACTAGCAAGTGCAGCGACGACGAACCCAAATTAAATTTCTTTGCAAAACGTTATAAGTCGTCGTTGTCGTTGTCATCGCAGTCGTTCAACATCAGCCCTAGGTTCTAAAAACTTATTTCACCGACACACAAATATTTAATGCACAGTGGCGGCCATGGTGTTGGTGGAGTGAGCCATCAGTACATGGCAAAAAAAGCAAAAGGTTGTGTAACACTCATGATGTTGTCAATATCAAAGTACAATTTTTTTAGTGACTTTTGGTTATATCCTAGGAATATTAGTATTTTAAAAGGGAAAACTGCGGAATAATTTTGGTTGAGCTGAATTTTTGCATTGATCTATAGTTTGGCTAAGTAATTAACTTGTAAAAAAAGTCTTCATCTATATTACGTAAGCTAAAAAAGTTACTCAAAGTCAAAGGTCACGAAACCGGCCTCTTCGAAGAATTTCGGGCCCGGGAATAATCCTCCCGTTACTCTCCTCTGTGTAGACAGGCCTGTAGGCAAAAACACCTAAGCTGCCTAAGTTTCCGTATTCGCCGGACATCGCTCCCTGCGACTTCTTTCTATTTCCGATGCCGAAGAGAACTCTAAAATGACGACATATTGTCACCTTTGATGGGATAAAAGCAGAATCGCTGATGGAGCTGAATGCTATACTGAAAATTTGGTTCCAATAACTTTGTAAGATTGAAAAAAGTGTGATTACTTTAAAAGGGAACCAATTAATGTTGATGAGTAAATCAAGATTCTTTAACAAAAACGAAAATGTTCGTTGTTCTTTGATCCAGTTTCATATACATTTGGTGTACGCGACTTACTCCAATTCTTCTCAGCCGTATATCTGGAGAACTATTGGTGCTACGGAAATTTTGTACAAGATCATTTTTGTGTAAAAGAACAAATTTTATGCTAAAATTGCCGTTAAGCCAATAGCATACGAGGTATTTGCGAATAACAGATTTTTGTGACCTTTGACCTTGCATAATTTTATAAGCGTATTCGATATCGATTTGGTCTTTTTATGCATTAATTATATCCAAATAGTCCTGAGCTATAAGTAAGTTATGCATAAAATCCGATATCGTTACAGAAGATATCTGAGGGTGATATTTCTTATCTTTGGGAAATTTAAGTCTTATTTCAATAAAAGTTTGGTCGAAAATTATTTTCAAACATAAATTACTTATGTTGCGATCTGTAAAAAAGTATCTTATCATACCAAAAATTAAAATTTAGACTAGGCCATATTCTTTTAAAAAACAATAATTTTACGAGTGTTACTATCTTCAGCTTTACTAACCGAGCCCTTATTTAATCAAAATTTAAAAATTTATTAGATTTCAGAGATCGGAGCTTAAAAGAACTGAGTTTGAGAAAATTCAGCCTAAAGTTTTCAAACATATGTCGGTGAATATCAAAAGTACCTAAGTCCACCAAAAATGTGGCGAAATAAAAAATGTCAATGATTTTTATGAAGTTTATTATATTCTTCCTATCCTATGATAGTGGGACTTAGGCGCTTTTGATATTCACCGGCTCACATATGAATCTCAATCTAGCTTATCGTTTCAAATTGACGCTAGTACACCTCTAAGTGCAAGTTTTGAATAAAATCGAGTGGATACAGTATGGCAGCGTCATAATTTGAAAAGTCTTAAAACTTTCCTGAAAGTAATACTACGGCAACATCATGATATTGTGAAGTTGAAGTTTCTAAAAATTTGAAAATTCCGAGAAAGTTATTGCTTCAGATGTATTCAATATTGATTCTTTTAATTATATTAAGTGAAGCAAGTTTGAAGCAAGAATTCTAATGTAAATTGTTTCTCAAAAAAAAAAAACTTTCTCGCTGTGTGTGGGATTGAAATGACAACCGACTGAAAGGTGGGCCCACAGCAAAAGCAGGCCGTAGTTTACTAGTGCACGTTGCAATTCCGCATACCCATATTGTCAATGTGGCTGTTGTTGTTTTCGTAATCTTCACTTAAATTTATGATTACGGAAATGCCTACGTTCTGCAGTGCATGGGTGCTGAATGTCTTTTTACTTCGTCCGGGCCAATGTTAAATTTTGACAATATTCTTATAAATGAAGTAACGTCTTACTTTTTAGCATAACATGTTATTGATTTGTACGTCTGGCACGTTATTTACTTTTTCTGCAGCAAGTCATATCTTTTAAAGATGAAACAATAGGTGGCTTTATTTCTCAAAACCCTGGAGTATAAAAAGTTACAAAGTAATGCAAATTCAAATTCATTAAAGAATCTCAGCACAATCATCGTTTTGTATTCGAGCAACCATTGGACGGACTGGCATTAGTGGTAAATTTTGAATAGAGCACAGTGGTTAGAGTAGGAGGCACATTGACCTCGTGTGCAGTACTGGATTTTATTATCAGAAACTGCAGACGACAACAAGTTACACAATTTGAAAGAGTTTTTTGCGACGACTGACGTTGTTTGGGGCGCTCCCTTATAGAGGTTTTCATTTTGTCCGCATGTGTTTGTGTGTGTGTGAGCGCATGTGTGTGTGTGCGTATGTGTGTGTAACACTTTCATAGCTGCTTTCTCGCCATGACTTGCCGTTTTCAACATTTTCAGTCACCCAAAAATAAAAACAAAAATAAAAAAACCCTACAAGTTCTCATAATAATCGGAATGTTGATATACGGGAAATAAAATGCGAACTGTTCGTATAAACCCTACCTTTAGGTTTCTTGTTGCTTATGTGGTGAATAATAGAAAATATTTTATTTTGAAAAATAATATGTGCAAATAAGCATTTGTGACCTGTTTTTTCTATTAAACAACCTTTTAATTTAAATAAAAAATATTTAATATAAAATAAAATTTAATTTTTCCATGCTAAATGTATTGCGACTTCTTTTGATATGCTGGCACCGAAACGAATTTGAGGAAAAAAAAAATATTTTTTTGAAACTTTTTTTCATTAACAAACTTAAGCCAAGATATCCTAAAATCTAAATTGAACAACCGAATTTGAATTCAGCATTGAAAAGTCCATAAGAAACTAAGGCTAAAAAGCTGCATACCATAGGCAAATATTCTTGTGGATTCAGTACCTCGAATTTTGATGCCGACTCGCTAAGACTAACATAAGATTCGTACTCAGCCAGTCAATATATGTCCATAGGTGTATAGGTTCACTGCCATGCCTTATTTTGAAATTATCAAAAAAAACTTTGTTTTTCGTTCGTGAAATGTAAAACATTTTGGAATTGTATCGACGAGCATTACATTTTGTACGTTTGGGCCACATTTTTCCAAGCTCGATAGTCGCATGCGTAACAGATATCTGGCATCAGACTAGAATGTACTTATAGTTAAATTAAAAAAAAAAATATATACATATAATTTAATTGATTTTTTCGAAGTTTCATAAAAAAGTTTTAACAGAATTTGTAACAAAGTTAAATCCGCTATGAGGATTTTTATTTTGAGGGCAACGAAATATATACTTTAACCAATCGGGGAAACGTTGGAGAGATCTTTGTGCTACTCACTTAAATCTATATTAATGCTTAACTCGCAGATCGGGAAATACATTCACCCCTATCATGAATATCCAGGAGAAAACGATTCTCTCGGATTTTTTTGTTTCTCTAGAGGAGTATTTTGCTATCATAAATAATTGAGGATTGAAAAACTTCATATCCAGTCAGTGCTGCCAAAATATTTCCAATTATGTACTTCCATTCAGTCCAAAATCACAGTTGCATTTTTCATATTTGACATTAGCTTATCGGTTATTTTGCATATTTGCCATTAGCTTACCTGTCAGCTGAACAATTGTATAATGAAGTGCATTTATCTACATTACGAAAATAAATTACCTAAAATAGAGTCGTTTGCATGAAGCCTTTTACTGTATCCAAATTGGATTGCATGTACTGAACCAATATCAATAATTGCTCTTTATTTGTGTTGCTAGATCTTGTAAGTATGTTAAAAAAATCTTTTATCGAATAAAATTACAAAATATTGCTAGATTTGACTCTTTCCGCTTTAAATTCCTCGCCAAAAAGTTAGGGAGCAAAATTTGCGTGACTCGTCAAAAAATGTTCCCCAAAAAAGTATTGCCCAAAAATCTTCCACAATCGCAAGACAGGGGATTGGAGAAAAAATCCGAAGGAATGTTTATTCATGATATGGGTGATTGTGTGAAACTTTATGAATATTGAGAAAATAAGCAACTAGGGATAAAATTAATTGCTATAAAATTATATTTCAAAGTTCCGCAAATTTTCAACATTGATGTTGCTAAATATCGTATTAAATATGAGCCCATTTAGTCTGGCTGCTTTTTTTAAAGAAATTTAAAATTTGCATTTTAGTGTCACTTTTACGAAATTTTCGCTAGATTATATTTAAGAAATTAATTGAACAACAAAAAAGTGTCGAGTTGCTGTTGTGTGTCAAAGTTTTGACAATTTATTTTAATGTTTTTAAAACCTTCCAAATTACACGAGACCATATTTTTTGAAGTAAATATTCAAATGCTGCAAAATAGATTTCGTATTTTCAAAGTAAAATCAAAAAAAAAATGAGAAAATACAGAAGTTTTAAATAGAATTTCCATTGAAAAGATCTCTTCAATAGCTAAACATGAAAATGATAATTTTCGACTATAAGTGATTTTCGTTTTTTTTTTTTCGACTTTTTTCATTTTTCTCAACAATGACATACAAGTCGTCGACGCGTCACAACCTAACGGCGGGCACGCTGCTGTGAACAGAACTGAATATCTTTCCAATTCTCATAATTTAAAGCATCTACACATTACTCACTCACTGATGGATTCGGTTAAATGAATTTTAAAAATTTTGTTTTTAAATTATATGGCATTTTTTGTTGTCAACACGAAAATAACACAATGATATTCAAAAAAAAAAATTCTACTCGTAAAACCGAAAAATCATTGTCCTTCTGAAATAGAAAATTATGACATTAAGCCAATTATATGTACAGTGGTTTCAATATAATCGAATACAAATTAATTTCTTAGCTGAAGAGTTTTCACACACAAAACGTGCTGTATCTAACGATAGGCTGGGGGATTTTTCCATTTATTTTTTTCTTTTTCTCATATTCCGAATGCTCGTAGTCGTTCAGCGCAGTAGAATTTCAAAAGAACAAGAAGAACTGCAGTTGTCGACGTCATTATACAGGGTGCTAGATATAATCATTGTCAGCATTTTTCGAGTGCGACTTGTCATATTTAAGTGCGTCACGCTCGCTTGCTACAAGTTGTTTATCTTGGAAAATCCAGAGAACCAAGCGAAATATAGCAGCGGCAGCAAATACGTACAGAATAGTGGAAAATGTAATGAAAAATCACTTGAGCACTTGGTGTACTATTACTCTGTTCTTACCGCCATTAGAGGGCTTCAACAAAGGGGTAGTTCCGCATTAAGTAAATACGTACTTACACACATAAATAAACGATGTATTCACCTAAATAAATATTCGTACTCATGCTGTGGATGTCTACACAAAGTAATGGAAACAAAAAATAGTGGTTACACTCTGAAATCGCAATTTGTTTTTGCGAGTAGTAAAGTTTTGTTACATTTTGTACATAAAATTCAACACAATCTGTGCAGTTTTCGAAATAGGCGCATTCCAAAAACCCTACCAAAATAAGATATTTTTATATTTTCTGTAACTTACAACATTTTTTAGTTATATGTGCATTTCCACAGAAATTGTCATTTTAGCTGGCCATGGTTTCGATTTCTTTTTGGAGCACATCCTTCAACCATGGTTTTTCTTGAAGTTAATTCTATCTTGAATTAATATTCAAGGTGTAACAATTAAAATTCAAATTCCTATAACTTTTTATGTAACTTTTCATGTTTTTTACTTTAAATGCAATTTTAACTATGTGTGTGTCCCTTTGAATAGTTTTTTCGAAAACTAAATTACAGAAATACAATATGTTGGACACATTCTGTCAAACGTTTGCACAGAATCTATCAGTTAAATCCTTTTCGAGACACATTCAAATTTGCTTATTTTTTTATAATTTATATATTCATGTATTTACACTAAAATTGATTTTGACATAACTTTAGTTCGTACTATATACAAATCATTTGGATTTTATTGAAAATTCAAAATGGCGTTTTTAATCCATTTGATATATGCAGGTATGCTAGCATAAATTACAGGAGATCCCGATTGCCCACAAACTCCATAGGACACCACACCAATCTGGAGGTAAAATTTTTGTCTATCCCTTACCGATTGCAACATTAATGGTCCACCCGAATCTCCTGTGCAAGAGCTAATACCTTTTGCACCACCAGCATAAATTTGAAGTGAAGCATTCATAGCATGTTTCTGACAGCTTACCGAATCCCATACTTTCACTGATGCCTTTAACAACACATTACTAGCCGATCCAGTCTCAGTTAAGCCCCAACCAGCTATCACTGCCATGTGATTAGCAAAACTGTGATCTCCTGCTGCATTCAGTGGTAAACAGATGGGTTGTATGTAGTCTGTGAAGCTTACAGATTCCGTTAAATGCAGTACAGCAATGTCGTGTTCTGGGAGACCACCGCTATTGAATAATTCATGTACAATCACTTTGTCAGTGTGGACAATTTTATGCTTAGGATTGCAATCTTTGTCAGCGCAATTATGGTCTGCTGTCGTGTTCCATTCTCCTAAATGAAGTTCAAGATCTGTTTCAATTTTGTCTTCGACATTGTGTGCCGCTGTTAGTACCCAACGTGAGTTTATTAAACTACCACCACCAAAGCTGCTACAGCTATGCACACAAATAAAAACCATCCATGGGAATTCATTTAACCCTGCGATTTTTCCGCCATGAATGCGATCCGATGGCTTATTGGAAATACCACAACATGGAGGTCCTGGAAACAGTGCCTTTTCTTCACATTTTCCAATTGATCTAGCATTTTCACTTGGGTCTTCCAATTGTCCTATAGATAATAAGAAATTAAGTACTAATTTGATAAAAGAAACTATGCGTTTTATCGTATGAGCCACCCAAACACAAAAGTTGTAATGTTCTATAACTACTAAGCAAGATACTCCCATAGTTTTCAATTTGTATATTAATTTTGAAAAAAAAAATGTTTTATTTGTTCCAAAAACTCTTGTAGTTTTGCGATTTTACGATGGCAGATTTTGCATCCTGACTTTAAAAATTTTGTAGAGAGTTACAAAGATATGGCAGATTTTTAGCTGACCAAGTTGCTAAAGCTCCATTTAAATGATTCATAACAAGTTTTTGAACCGAATTGCTATTCACTGCTGCAGTCTAAGTTGAGATCAATTTAAATATGTCAAAAAGCCTTATAAATAGTTGAAAAAACCAAAACAAAACGTGTCTTTTATGCCGTAAGCTGACAGAAATTTCTTACCAGCCGAATTGCCCGAGTGAAAAAAGCACAAAATGGCTATCAAAAGAACCGAAGTTCTTAGCTTTAAAAACATTTTGGATAAGTTTGTGTTTTACCAATTCAAAATACTAAACTAAATTTCGAATTTTACTTGTGGGTTATATACAAGAATTTTGTTATAAAACCCATTAACTCAACAATATTTATGAATTCCCATTTATTATTTTCAAAAAACAATTATTTTTAATTGAATAACTTGGGAAAATATTTTCATAAGATTTATTGTTATTGGAAAAAATAACATTTGAATTTATTACGATTTAAGGGCCTGAAAAATCTACTAAAAATTTTTGTATTAAGCTTACAATTATTTGCAACTCCCTAGTTCCATTTACTAAAAAAGATACAAAATTGATTAAATATGCTAAAACCCAAACCATCCCCTTTGCCCCCTCCCCCCTAGGCACGCTAATGTGTATGCCCGTTCATTGAAAACTCTAAAGGAACCTATACAGCCCTAATTTGTTATCTTCTTTATTTAGCTAGATGCTATTTTATAGCAAAATATATTACATATAAATTTCATTGACTTGATTTTACTTGTTATATATACATATATATCATCTGGTTTTAGTTAAATTTAGCTTTAATGTAAATTGATAATTCATTTTTAAAAAGAAAAAATTATTTTCATTCTTCAAAGAACTCGGTAAATCATTATACAATTTAAGTTCCTTATATAGCAATAGGCATATCAAGAACAATATAGGCAAGTTAGATCAGGTGAACTTATTTTCGTCTTAAAGAAATAGACCCTGTAAAAACCTATAAGGCCCTGATTATCATGATAAAAATTCTTTTAAAATGAAAATTTTTCTTTTTTCCTTAATTTGAATTATAATCAATGATATTCGTGTAAGCTCACTGAACAGTACCGCATCAGGTACACTGATCAGTATCGCATCAGGCACACTGATCAGTGTCATGTTAGGTTACCAAACCTATCCGAGCCTGATCCGATTATCAAGTTCCTACCAAATCCCTAATATACGAGGCAGCTGCATACGGTCCGGACAAAAATTTCTACTCGGGATGCCTGCATTCTTTTGTAAGAATTTTTAAAATAATTTTTAAATTTTTTGTAACTCAGCCTTTTTCAAAATATATTTATTTTTGATTGATTTTCAATAGTTTGGCCTTATTCCTAAAGAAAATTCTTGCAGTAGCGACTTTTCTAATTTTAAATTTCCTTCAGAAACAAATATTCATATTTGTAATACGACATAATAGTGACATATTAACAAACTGCAGTTTCATAATTTTGCCACAAGTTATGCATGTGTTTTCACACACACTCACACACACACACACAAAACTGAGGCCATATAGGCCCAGTCTAAATGTGACCTCATCTGTTAAGTTTCCGTTCTTTTACAAGTAACTTTGAAATACTCAGCGCGAAGAAACTTTTGGGCGAATTTTATAACAACGTACGAATACCTGGAGGCAGACATCTTCAAATAAATAATTTTCAAAAATGATAAGGATGTACCAAAACAATACGATGACTTATATGAAATCTTTTCTAAAAATTTATTGCCATTTGTATAGAGAAACCTGTTTGCATATTTATTTAAAACTTTGTACACAAAAAGAGAAAAATTTTCAAAAGTTCGCTGGGCTTGTAATTTACAGAGCATGTGCAGGCATGAGAACAACCCGGCCCAAAACATCTGACAGACACAATCAAATGCAGTTATGGGAAAATGAAACGTTGCAAATGAAATAGACGTGCACGCTGAGTTGAGGAAAAAAGCACCAAACCAAGTTATATAATTATTTTTGGCAAAAGCGCAAAACAACTACATAAAATTTATCTCAAATAAGAGACTAGCCGACGGAATTTTGGCCACTTGGCAAAAAGGTGGAGCCAAATGTTGCCGCTGTCACAGCCGCTGCAAAAAACATTACAAATACGAATACGACGAGCACATGTGCATGATGTGACGTCGACCTATTGCGGCAAAGTAGACGTTCATCTATCCGTCCGTCCGTTCATCCGTCGCAATGTCGAATATGTTTTATCTTTTTTTATGATCGGCAATTCCATTCATCAAAATAGCTGAAGGTACTCTTGAGGTTCTGTTTTATTTTATGTTTGGATTTTGTGCTGCTGTTTTTTCACTTTTTAATTTTATGTTTTTGAACTGATTGTGAATTGTAGGTTTGTTTTCTTTTTCCAATGCAGGTAATTTGTACTTAGTCATATCAAAAAATATACCATCTATGAATGCCTAAACTTTGCTAATTATAATTTGAATGTGGCGTAATGACAACCATTTTGGGACTATCTGTATTTCAGCTGCCATAACATCATTAAATCAAATGCACTTCAGTTTTGTAGAAGTGTTATTATGTTGTTTTATGAGAATCTTAAAATATTTACCCCATCTCTTCACATGACACAAGCTTTTTATCAACACCTAAAGAGCTCATCGAAAACGCAGATTTGTTATTTATCGTTTGCCGTTTTCGAAGACGCTGCTTTTTAGTTTCTCAGCTTCCTTTCTTTATTTTTTACTTTCATGAAAGAAAGTGAGCGCGCGCGATTTTTCACAGTTTTCAATTGAATTCTAATTTGATGAACTGTCGATCGCGTGCATTTATTGGCCTTTCAGTATAAAAGTGGAAAATAACTATAAAGCGGCGTCTTCGAAAATGGCAAGTTCCTCGATAAATAACAAATTTTCGTAGGCGTCTAGACTTAACTGGATGGGTGATATGGAAAAGATTTCGAGCACTAACAACTTTATTGTTAATTTGTAGCGATATAACTCGTAAGTTATTCATTAAAAAAAAATAACTTTATGTAACATTTTATGAGAACTTTATGCTCTACAAGAAACTATTGATTATATGGCTTATAAAATCAAGTACCATTTGGAAAACTTTGATATAATGTTCTTCAAGAAGTATGCATTCTACAAAAACAAAGATATATAGAAAATTTTATGCAAATCAAAACTGGTCTGTGGTCAAATAAGTAGCACATTTCTTCTATTTATTTGTGCTATTTACATGAACAGCTCATTACGGCTATGTCAGCAATTTTTTAAAATAATTCAAAGATTTTTAATTTTGGGTATATGTGCAAGTCTGCCAAATATGGCCTTTTAGCTGGCCTCATTTTTTTTTTTTTTTTTTTTTTTTTGGAGTACATCGTTCAGTTATAGTTTTTCTTGAAGCTATCTCAAGACTATCTTGAACTCATAATAAAGGTTGTTCAATTGAAATTCAGATAGCTATTTTTTTTATTTAACTTTATATGTAACATTTCATGTTGTTTTTAACTAAAATCCAATTTTAACTATGTCTCCCTTTGAATTTTAATTGTTCCTCCTTGAATATTAATTAAAGATAGTCTAAACTTCGAGAAAAACCATGTTTGAAGAGTCTGCTCCAAAAAAAAAATATAAAAAAAAATCGAAATTGTCATCTTACCTCGACCATGGGCTTCGATTTTTTTTTTATTTATTTTTGGAGCAGACTCTTCAAACATGGTTTTTCTTGAAGTTAAGACTATCTTTAATTAATATTCAAGGAGGAACAATTAAAATTCAAAGGGAGACATAGTTAAAATTGGATTTTAGTAAAAACAACATGAAATGTTACATACAAAGTTAAATAAAAAAAATAGCTATCTGAATTTTAATTGAACAACCTTGAATATTAATTCAAGACAGCCTTAGCATCAAGAAAAGCTATGGCTGAACGATGTACGCCAAAAAAAAAAAAAACGAGGCCAGCTAAAAGGCCAAATTTGGCGGATTTGCACATATGAGCACTATTTTTGAAAATAGGCCGAAAAAAAAACAATAGATTTTTAAGTAAATCTATTTAATTAATCCCTTGCCCGTGCGAGCATCTATCCGCCTAACAACGTCACTATCAAATATATGAAAAAAATACATATTACTAAGCTTATAATAATCAACGCCCTCTATGAACAAATTTTTGAAACTAAAATACTTATGTGTCTCTATAGTAATACAGATGGAACGACTATTGATTTTTCAAAATAGTGACAATGGTTCGTTATCTAAAAATAGATTTTCTCTAATAGTCGCCAGTAAAATTTTTACAAATAAATATTTTCTTCTCAATTGGTATTAATGAAACTAAATAGTTTAATTGAAAAGTTTTGGCATTTTCTTAAAGTTATGATGCGTTTAAAAGAAATGTTTACTCAACATTTTTTGATTTTGCGGTGGCACATTTTTTTTAATTTTCCATGGAATTTCTTTAAATTTAAGTTTTTATTAAGTGTATCACTTAAATCATTTTCCAAGTTGCTTACAAAACTTATTTGCATTTTCTCATCTACGTTACAACGAATCTAGAAATCGTTTTCAAAAAAACTCACAAAAATCAACAGGGATTTCACTGATCTCCTTTTGAATCTTACGAAAAATATTTGCAAAATAATTTAATTATAGACTGCTCGCTAAAAGATCAATGCTTACTTTCCGTAACACAGGTGAATATGCAGCTCAATTCTGGTGCAAAAGTGTCCCTAATTCACAACCATTTTCTCGCACCTTAATGCCAAACAGTTTGTTTTTTCTTCTGTGACTTTCAGAAACCACATAAACATAGAGGTGATAAAGATTTTACTGCTGTGTGTGTTGTTTTTAGTTTGTGATCTCTTTTATATTTATCATTGGATGAATCACAGTGGGCATAAATGAAATTTGTGTAGATAAAAATTGAATTGAGAGTAATGGCAAATTGTTTTCAGCTACTGAGAGCTAAGTTATATGCAGCATTTTCAAGTGTAGCGCATTTGAAATATTCTATAAGACCGCTTAAGCCAACGTACAATGATTTGTTGTTGTGATAAATTTGTTATGTTAAACAGTCAATTGAACGCTTCAATAGACTTTTACATAGGCGACATACGGCGAGAGTACACAGGGCGGGAATGGATGACGCACAGCAGACAAACAGTAGCACCGCATATGGTCAGCACTCGTAGATGTTGCTGTTTAATTGATAGAATACGAAATTGTGATGACGCTTCCAATTGTACTCAATGTGGTTGGCATCATCAGTATCGTTGTTTTCTTGGTCGCCGTCTCGTAGCAGCACGTTGGAAAAACAACAGACGACGAACGGACAAACGAACCATGACTCTGCGAAACAAAAAGTGACGACTAGAAAATCGAATCGAAAATAAATAAACTCAAATTGAAGTGAATCGAATTAAATTGAAATGAAATTGATAAGATTCTTGAGATTTTCTTGCGGCAACTAACCGTGCGAGCGAGCATCGCTTGTAGCTATAGCCATAGCAGTTGCTGTTGCTGTAGCTCTACGATGTATCAGCTATTGCTTCAGAGTAGGATCGCCAAATGAATTTCATGCCAATTGATCAATTTCGGAACAATTTACAAACGCAGCAGCGGCACAAGTTTCTAATTGTTTGCATAGCAAAATTCTGATACCTAAAATAAATTGTAAAAATATCAACAGCTCAACTATTTTTCACAGTCAGACGAATGAATCTGTGCACATTTAGACGAGGGTTGAATATATGTACTATATGGACTGACAAAGAAAACAAATGATTTTCACTAAAAATGGCTTTATTGCTTTACAAAGTATAATCCGCGTTGGTCGATATACTTTAGCATACGGATAAACCAATTTTCGCCGCACTTTTGCCATTTCGATTGAGGTAACTCCAAGACATGGTATTTTGTATTTGAACACTTCAATCGCATCTTTTGGCGTCGGAAATCGCTAACCGCGTAACTTATTTTTGAGATTCGGGAACGAAAAGAAGTTATTAGATGTCAAATCAAGACTGTTTGGTCAGCCGAATATGGAGTTGTTTCGGCCGATGTGTAAGGATAATCAATCCTACGTTGCTGGTTGGTTTCCCTTATTTCATTGAAGACCTCTGGCAAACAAATGATTGTGTACCATTCTGAATTGAATGCTCTACAAGTTTCTAGTGGAACTTAAGCCCCATGCCTATTAATAACAAAAAACAGGTCACCATTTGTTACAAAAAGCTTCTTGGGTTAAGCTCTTTTTGGAAGACTACCATATTCAACTGCTCCTTAGTGTCTGGTTTATAAGAATATATCCAAGATTAATCACATTTTGCATGCAAATTATATGGAAAAACTATATGTTACTCGTAGTATGAATGTTTTTTGGGTAGCTGCGAGTTATTTCCAAAGTAATTTTATGCACTGAACCCGACTCCATGATCGACCAATCCCGTCAGAATTATGAAGTATTTGAAGTTAAGTAGACAAGGCTGGTCTACTTTTGAAGTTACGTATAAGATTCAAAAAAAAAAATCTTAGCTTATTTTGAATAAAAACATTATTAGAATCATCTTTTCTCCTTAAAATGAGCTTACAAATAGTCATCAATGATAATATCCATTATAACCATTCGAAAGTGACATGAATTTAATACCCTACAACCCAACAATCGACCAAACTTTTTCAAACTCATATAAATTTAAGGTGGCTATAACTTCGCGAAGAAGTATAAAAAACAATGAAATCCGGATACATAAATAGCATATTAGTGAGCTTGTTTGCTGACATGTTAGAGATGGGTTCATTAATTATTGGACCAATTTTAACTTACACTTGTTGTAATAAATTGTGATTTACGCCAACTAATATTGGGATTAACAAATTTCGCAGCATAGAGAACATTTCCACAAAGTACTAAGTATGGCAAGTCTACCATTCTATCGTAACTTCCTCCAATATATTTTAAGGACTATTATGTATTTTGTGTTTAAAGGTTTCAACTTACCTGGACTTGTTTGCCAACTTAATCCACCAATAAACATTTTCCTGAAAGAAAATAAATAAAATAAAATTACTAAAACGAGCTGTTGTTAAAGCTATATGTCACCGGCATGGTTACTATTACCGGTTATAAAAATAAAAATCAAAATTAGTTTTCTCAAGAACTTCATGGGCAAAGTTTATATGAAGTTGTCTTTTAAAATAATTTCAAGGACCTAAACTTTCATATTGAAAGTGTTAACTATGAGTTTCTGCTCAAACAAAGGACTTAAGTTAAGAAAACATATACTATGAGTCTTACATAATTAGTTTCAGAATAAGTAATCTAACACAGAAAAGAGAAACCTAAAACAAATAGAATACAATGTAAAAAATACAAAAAAAAAAAACAAAGCAAAGATGATTGAAACAAAATTTCGTAATAGAAGCAAGATTTTTAGGAGAGTGCTTTAACAGTCTTGTAAGTCTTGTGAACTTTTATGAACAATAAATATGGCAGTTATTTACAAACATTAAAAAGTGTGTTTTTATTTTCAAAAAAAAAAGCAGTAGTTAAACTCATTATAACTAAATATTTAAGAATCTACTTATGTAAAAATATGATAATAATTAGCGTACCTGGGGAGGCGGTTGCTTCGGGACCTTTTTTATCACAAATACGTTGTTTTAAAAAATAAATTATTAAAATCGGTTCAGTATATTTTGCGTCAAAGCGTTACAAACCATTTTCATATAAGCAATTTTGCATAAATAGTATACATATATCTATGTACATATTTTTGATATGTAAATCAATATGGAGGTTTCGTGTTAAACGCATGTCAAGCCGTAACATTTGTCTATAAAACAGGAGCTTATTCAAATATTGACTTTATTGTTCTTATCATTACATTTTATCAGTCAGTTCAAATAGGGTTAGGGACCAAAAGATGGTCACTGATGTTTAAAAAACACATTTACACATAACTATGGATTCAGTTTTGTTTTCTCATTTAAGTAGGTCGATTCATTCAGAAAACAGAATAATTAGGCAAATAAGCAGCAGTAGTGGTCTAGCATTAACGGGGGGTTGGCGATGGCAACGACGACGATCGAAGAGTAGTTGGAGGAGATGAATAAATAGGGAGCTCCTTTTTTTTGCAAACGGATGATGTATTATTATCTTTATGGAACTAAGCGGCTTTTTCTAGCATTGTTCACAAGTTGGATATGTCTCATTGTTTTGGATGTTGAAATAGATTACGAGACACAAAAGCAACAAATACAACAAAAGCAAGCTAAAACACGAAAACAAATACAAAACAAAAGGAAAAATGCTCAAACAGCATAAAAAGTATGGTATGATTGTTGTTTTTGTTTTTGTTGTACAAATATATATGAAAAGTGCATTTTCCAAGTAAAGCCAGGGCGGCAGGCGATACTGAAGGGGTTGAAAGTCTATGAACGCAATTGCAGACATATGGATAGACAGACAAACAAACAGTCAAGTCAACTGATACAGCAGTAGCAGCAAGCGTCGCGATACTCTTACCAGTTTTAGACATCTGTCAGAGCAGAGAACGAGCGAATAGCCTGAGAAGATAGGAAAACTTACATAGCCGGATTGGCAAAAGAAATACCTTTCCATGCGCTAAGCAAAAATTCAAAAGCCTATCCCGCTACCGCTCACCATTTGGTGAGTACCTATCCGAGAAGACATGAGCAAAACATCTAAATTCTAATGCAAAAGATAATCAACAAACAAGCGAAACAACACGAATAAAGCAAAGTAAAAAAGGAAAACAAAACAAATGGACTCATTAAGAGTACAGCGGAAAATTATATGTCCCCAGTTCTTGCAGCACTGCTTTCTTCTTTTATCCATGTTATGCCAGTGAATGACAAAAATTAGGAATACTAAGGAGGATGCAACTTGAAGGCAGGATAATGTACAACTAAGCTGATAATTGCTCTTTATAACAAAAAAGAAAGAAAAAACTGATTGAAATTTTACAGAACTTGAAGTTTCTTCTTCTTGTAACGACGCGTCGTTTTGAAAGATAAAGTTTCACAAATCGATTAAAGGTAAATAAGATGATGTAATGCAAAAGTCTTTAAAAGAGCTAAGATCTGAAATTTTTCAGTTCAATATTATAACTACCAGACCAAAAACTTCAAAGCACTTTTTTTTCCATATCTTTCCAAATCGAGGCCAGAATATATTTCAAATGAAACAAATTGTTTTCATTGCTATTTTTGAGATTCACTTAAAAACTTATAGATTTTCACTATATAGATCTGCATAGTAAGTACCAAAAAGTTTTTTGTTTTTAAGTTAAAAAATGCAGTACAGTAAGTCGCTACGAGTTTGTTTTTTTGTAAAAAGAAAAAGAGAACTACTGTACAAAAGACGTTTTGTTCACTTAAACTATGTATATGAATCAAGATTTCAATCAGCATAAATTAAAATTTAAATAACATACAAACTGGATAGAATTGGTCCGTAACTGTGCACACGAATAAATGCAAAACTAAGGCACTTACGTCAGATACCATCTTATTACCATTCATCAAAACCAGCACAAACGTATCTGATATTCAATAACGAACTATAAATCGGAAAAATAATGAGGCAAGAAAAGTGAATGTAATGCTGAAATACATAAAGTGTGGCAAGAACCAATAAGTATGCAACTACACTTAGCGAAAAGCTAGTGGAAAATCAAAATTTTTCTCATAGAACTCGAAAAATCAACCAAAATTGAAAAAATTCTCATTTTAACCTTGAAATTTTATCAATTTTGTTATTGCAAGAATCACCGGTTTAAAACTTTGCTTAAGCTTATTTGCAGCAGACGCAAATTACTCAAATCCATGGTAAGTCCGGAGTTAGTAGCTATCATCTTTGCTTGGGAAAGCTGTTTTCAGATTTAATTTGCATATGCGCTAATGTTTATGTCATAATCAAAGAGATAAGTAGCCGTTGAGACATCATCAGACCAGAGCTGGCTAAGCTTTCTCCACTTGCGCCTACTCTTGTAAGTGCTGTACAGTTATTTTACTCATTTATGAAAGTTCGAAAACTTCAAGCAGACCTTGACCAGATTAGACCTGCTTGCATATCGCTCACAAGTTATTTTACAAATTGGCAAATGACACTTACTTACTTACTTAGATGGCCATAACAACCCGTTGTCAGGTTACGGCCGACCTCATTAGCTCTCGCCAGGCACCTCTGTTTTGCGCGCGCCTTCTCCAATCGTAAATGCCAAGCGCGGTTAGGGCTTCCTCAGCTTGGTCTATCCACCGGAGGCATGGTCTCCCTCTTCGTCGTTGACCGGGGACCTTCCCTTCGAATACCTTTTTCGCTGGAGCTTCTTTATCCATACGATGGACATGACCCAGCTAGCGTTGTCGCTGTATTGTTATACGCTTAGCTATGTCAATGTCGGCGTAGAGCTCATACAGCTCGTGGTT
This sequence comes from Tricholauxania praeusta, assembly GCA_949775025.1. NCBI lineage: Eukaryota > Metazoa > Arthropoda > Insecta > Diptera > Lauxaniidae > Tricholauxania > Tricholauxania praeusta. The sequence goes on along the minus strand of OX459028.1, from coordinate 5,370,613 downwards.
CATTCGAATGCGATAGTCGTCGCCAACTCGAACAGGACCAAAGATTTTGCGGAGAACTTTTCTCTCGAACACCCCAAGAGCGGCTGCGTCTGTTGTCGAAACCACCCATGCCTCAGCGCCATAAAGAAGCACAGGTAGAATGAGCGTCTTGTAGAGTGTTAGCTTTGTCGATCGAGAGAGAGCTCTGCAACGTAATTGCTTACTGAGACCGTAGTAGCACCTATTAGCAATTGTTATTCTCCGCTTAATCTCCAGACTGACATCGTTATTGCTGGTTACGGCAGTGCCAAGGTAAATGAATTCCTTGACAACTTCTAATTTACAGTTGCCCGCTGTAACATGAGAGTCTAGACCCCGTGCTCTCTTGTTGTTGTTAGTAGACATCATGTATTTCGTCTTGCCCTCGTTTACCGTCAAACCCACTTTGGCTGATTCCTTTTCAATAGCAGTGAAAGCAGCAGTAACATCTCTCTTACTCCGACCGATAATATCAATATCATCAGCGTACGCAAGGAGCTGAACACCTTTGAAGACAATGGTGCCATTATGATGCACACCGGCTTTTCGTACGATCCCCTCCATAATGAAATTGAAGAGATCGCACGAGAGCGGGTCGCCTTGTCTGAAACGTCGCTCGGTATTAAAAGTTCCGGAGAGGTCATTCCCTACCTTGACGGAGCTACACGTATTGCTCAACGTCATCCTGCAGAGCCTTATCAACTTTGCAGGTATACCGAACTCAGACATTGTTGCGTATAGGCAATCCCGCACTGGGCTATCGAACGCAGCTTTATAATCGACGAAGAGATGGTGAGTGTTTTTATTACCTTAATAAAAAAAGTAACGACCAACGCAAGCTCATCATATGGATTGGACTATGCACCTTCAACTGTAATTAACTGAAAATGCATTGGCCTAGTGGCCTTGTCCCATACTGGCGGCAATAGTGCTCTCAAAAAATCCAACATACGCGCGCCGATCGCAGCTGCAGTTTTGAGAACGAACTCAAAATTAAAATAATAATAAAAATATTGCAATAATGGAAAACAGTCTGTCATTTTTATTAGAACAAAACACTTTGTTGTAATTGAATTGTGCACTTGTCCAGAATAAGCTGACTGATTGTTCTGAGTTGTCAACTCAAACGGCGGTGCGCCGAACAACAAACTCAGCGTGCGATGCGACAACGTCAACTCATTGACATGCAATGTAAGCCAAGTCCAATCTAATAGATATTTAGTACATATAGGTATGTAGGTACATGATTCAAGGTCTAAAGTATTAAAAGCAATTTCAGTTCGATGCATTTGAACGCAGCAACATGCAATCGTGGGATGTGAATGCCTTCGAATTAGCTAAATATATCCCAGCTTAGATGTAAACTGAAGTTCGCATTATTTGAGAAAAATTCAAAAGCATTCATTCAACGAAAGATAAAACTTTACATTAAAACCTAAGCACGCATAAGTCAAAAACTGAAAAAAAAAAAGTCCCAACTTAATCTCACTAAATCGGAGCCACAATAGCAACAAGTTCCTTGTGTAACGTTGATTTTTATTTTGCTTATTTTACGTTCGTTTGTACACAGACGTACACACATATATACCATGTGACTCTCTGACAAATTAAGATTCATATTTGTCTACCGTGGACTGATTCAACCACAAAAGCTGCTCGCACACCCCCCGCGGGCAGGGCTTGTGTTATCTTAACTCCCGCGAATTTACTTCCATATAACGGAAAATTTGTTCCAATGCCTTGTCATGCGGAGTACTCGTTTATAGTCGTCGCTGTTGTCGTCGTCTTCGTCAATTGCAACCGACGACATTTGTCATTTTTCAAATGTACGTACGAGCGTATCATATGAGTTGCACAGTGAATGAATGCTCAAAACTAAATGTTGACATACAAAAAGCTTCTAACGAATGTGAAAACCACAACATTTGAACCTTTACATGCGATATTTATTGGGAATTTTCCAGTGGTTTAAAATAATTTTTAAGACCCTTGAAACTGAATAAGAGAAAATAAAAATTTTCTGTTATGTAAACTTTTGAAATTTTTATAGATTCAGTCAAAACACATATAATTCTTTTTTTGTGCTTTTACACGGATATTATCTCTTTTACTGATAGACAGTTGACAGTCTCCGTTGAACCTAGATATTGTTGGTTTGCTATTATCCTTGCGATTAATAGCTTTTTTTGAGCTTTTGCTCGATCGGCAGAGCGCAGATATCAAATATTTTCTTACGCTCAAGAAAGAGGGATATAGCAAAAACTGCAAGCTTTGAGAAAAATGCTTGTTTGATTTGCTATGTTTACGCTTTATGGGATTTCTTATTTTAGAGGTGCAAATGATCGAATTTTACTTATAAAATGCATTTCTATATGAAATTTATTAACTATCCCTAAGACTCGCTTCTATTTTAAGGATTGCGTATTACCAAAAAAAAAATTTTATATTTATATTGTTATTTAATATAAAACATTTTTGCACTGCCTTAACAAAGTAACCAGCAAGAACGCTAAATGTCAGAACAACAACTGATCTACTCAGTTCGTAGTTCGCTTACATTCACTTAATATGAGGTGCCGACTACAGGCCTGCATGTATGCTATATGATACGAGTATATCTATGCTTAAAAAAAAGAGGGGAAAATCGAAAATATCATTGATGGTATTCCTGAAAACGCGAAAAAGCCTCGAAAACTGAGCACATTTTCGAGCCTCGAAAATAATTTGTATGAAAACAAGTTTGCTGAACCCTCAAAAACTATTGAGGCAAATTAGTTGAACAAGCCTCGAAAAGTCGGAAAGTGAATCAGTGTTGTCGTTTGTCAAAACGGCATAAGTAAATTGCTTGTAGTATTTTTTTTAATAAATTGAATCAAATTTAAGGATTCTGTTTTATTTGACAAGGAATTTGATGAAAAATTTGATTATCTTTCAACAAAATCAGCCATAAGTGAAAAAGTGGACGTTTTGACTAAAACACTGCAGCACGGCAGCACTGATCGAACTGTCAAATTGCCATTGCTCAATCATTTATTCGTTTACATTGATTGGGGTGTTCCCGAAAGCAAGCTCGAAAACTTTCGAGTTTTCGCGCTTTTCGAGTTTTCGCGTTTAGAGGAATGCTCTTATTATTTTGCTGTTGAAAAGCAGACAACGTGAGCCAATCCGCACAGCACATCACTATGTCCAACGAAAAAACTACTTTATTCGTGCTTACGTTGAACATTTGACATATTTAACTTAACTAGTATCGCCTGAGGTCGAAATTCGACTGTTAGCACTAAATTTTAATCTTGCAAGAATTTTGCTGGCCTATTAATAATAAAACGTTTTTGTTCATTGACTAAGATCTTATTTAGTTTTACTATTCACCTCACCTTTGGAATTACATAATTTCTATTACGCGGTCTATTTGATTTTGACTCAAAAATTGTCCCTCCTTATCCCTATACCGTTCAGGCCGACCCAATATCATTCTTCTTCAAGGCACAACACAACTATATTTTTCGTTTATTTTTAAACAAAAAAAAGTTAAATCGCAACTGTAACTCAAAATAAATCAGTTAAACTCCGATTATCCGTGATGGTTGGGACCGAGCTTATTCCGGCTAATGGAATCACTATTTTACTTTATTCCTTATCAATTTTCAAAGTTGTTAATATATAATATGTATGCGAAATTAATGGACGGCCCCTTACAGCACCGTTTTACAAAAGTATTTTGTTATAGTACTCATTTGAAGCGCGCATAAAAGTAACAAAAAATACTTTTCAGTACTAAAAAACTAAACTGAAGAGAGCTATTTTTTATCTTGTTGTTTATTCCTACTTCTTTCCCTTCCTTACGGTCAATCTATTTCCATATCAATTTTCATCAAAATCGGTCCATTAGTTTAGCTGTGAAAAAATACTTTCCTATTAAAGGCACCGTGGCACTGGCACCAGGATTCAATCGGTCTATTAGTTTAGCAATGAAAACGATTTTTCTGTAAGAAGTCAGAGCTTTGCGAAATGTTTTTTAGGGTTCAATAAATTTCATCACAATCGGTCCATTAGTTTAGCCGTGGAGGCATTTTTTCTTGCTAGGAGCAGTGCCACGCCCACCAAAAGAAGTTATAGTTTTTAGGGTTGCTTAGAGATCAATTTTTATCCAAACTAAATTTAATCAGAATCGATCCATTAGTTTTGTAGTAGAGACGTTTTTTTCTTGTTAGGGCGTGGCACCGCCCACTCTAAACAAATATATTTAATTGAGGTTCAACTTATCTTTATATCAAATTTCATCAAAATCGGTGAGGCGGCTCAGCCGTGAAGGCGTTTTTTCTCATTAGGCGTTAATGCGTTTTGTATGGGGGAATCATGTAAATATGTTCACTTTATTTTTCTTGCCTTAACGGCAACATATACACCTGATTTTGTTTTTCTGCACATCTATGGAACAGTACCTTTCTAATGATATAAGTTTCATTCCCCTCTCTTTATAGTAAATACTCTAAAAGTGTACCACAAGATTCGATGTTCACGTATTAATATATAGATTCTATGCATGAGCGAAGTTATCAAAAAAAAAGCAAATTCATATCCGAAGCAAATTTTTTCCTGTCACATAGGGCATTTTTAGTTTGTAAGTAGAACATATTTTCAGCATATCTGTAGCTGTCGCCATTATTTGAATTTATTATGGAAGAAACTTTAATGTATGAAAGCTGCTATGAGCTGAAGAAAAATATTTCAACTACTTTTTTCCCTCTGTTGGCTCTCAAAAAGCAGACGAGCAACAGATATTCGAGTGCAAGAAATGTAATGCATAGCGATGGCAAGCATTTCTAGAGCTCTGGTTTAATCTTACTAAAATTCATTTAGATTTGTCTTATTTTCGTAGGGCTGTGTTCACATTTTTCGTATAATCCCAACACTGTGCAAAATGTATACCAACCCAACCATGAGATACACTTGCGACAATCGCTCATATGTTGTGTACAACAACAGCGAAGATAAAGAAAATGTTGCATGTTACTGTGCGAGTACTCATTGTCAGTTTTATTCACCAACTGTGGCTGGTCTGCGATTCTTTCAACTGTTTATTACATCTATGGTGCAGAGATGCACAGATGCAGATACTACTCTACTTCATTCACGAACACTTTCAGCTAGTTACTACATATATCTCACAGTCACCTTGTTGCAAGTTTATTGTTGGTGAAAAATCTTACGAAAAGAATACTGTCAGTGCATTCAGTTGGTTACTACTGACTGACTGTTTTTGAAATGTTAGCCCTTTTTTGCTTGGCGTTCCGTTTTGACATGACATACAGTTGACGTGTTAAAGCTGCGGGGTAATACGAGTAGTTTATAAGATTTTCATTCTGCTCTGAATAATAACAGGTCATCAGCTAAGATTTGCTTCCGTGTATGGTAACCAAATCAAGCGATAAAAAATTATTGTACTTTTTGTTCAACACGCTGTAGATTATTAAGTGGCTGATGTTTGTGCGACCAAGAAAGGTGGAACAAAATCAACGGTTCTCAGTTACTTAACTACCAGAAAGTTACATTTTATTATTAAAATTTTTTATTTTATATTAGGATTTTTGTGATAATTTGTACACCCTACATTCAGGGTGTATTCACTTTGTTATTCCGTTCGTAACGAATAGAAGGGGGCGTGGAAAGTATGGAAAAGTATGCATATTCTTGATTAGCATCACCACATGATTCCACAAAGCTATTTCTACCCTTATGTATGTTCGTTTATCTGTCTGTCTGTATGTCTGTTAGTTTGTGAAAACTACTACGATTATGGGAAAACTAATCTAGATAATTGAATAAATTTCGGTACATAGGCTACACGTTCAAACAAGGCAGATTGGATTTAAATTGGATGAAATCAGCTGATGGACACGCCTACCATCCATACAAATAAAGTATTTAAAACGCCATATTGAGAGAGCTATTTCTCACAATTACTTAGAACAACTTATGTAAGCATTGTATAAAAAAAGTTTGCGAATTTCGACAAGGCGTGGCAAAAACTTGTAGAGGCTATACTGAGAAATATTTTTAAAGTAATGAAACCAAATTTCACACAAATGGCTCGGTCAAGCATAACGTGACAATGTCATGTGATCATGTTTTCATATTATGATATCTCATTTTGGTTGGGTTTTCGGAATGTGAAAGTGAGGACCACGCACGGTAGTCTAACATCAGACAAAAATTTGGCGAATTCCGAAAAATGATCGTGACACCTCTAATACCAGCTTAAGCTTCACAACGCTACACAGAGAACTATTTAAGCAAATGTGTTATGAAATAATGAAGTGATGGTGAAAGAAAAACCCTATAATAAAAATTTAAGGCTTACGCGCACTTTTACTGTTAATGTGGTGTAGGGTATTGAATTTTTGGCGAGGCTATAGATAACACTTTTATTAGTTCTTTCTAAAATAAACGGCCTAGCTAGAATTTTTCTCAAATATCAAAAGAGTTAATGCTGCTTATTTGCATCAAAAATGAATTCTTGAAAATTAATGGAGCAATTGGTAGTCTGCAACAGCAGCGATCAGCGAATTTAGATGGTACTTTAACCCTTGAAGAAAACATAAATAAATATTTGTGTGTATATTTGTATGCACAAACTCATGCAAAAAAAAGCCATACATATACAAATACGATATGTGCAAATTGTTATTCGGACTAATACGTTTCGATGGTGCAATGTGGTGTATGACTTAAAAATAAAATTGAAAACAAAATTTTATTATTAGCCATTTCTACTTCATTCAATTCACTCCACTAGACCCCACAACACTCTGCTCCCCTCTACTTCATCAGTCTGTCCTGATGTTGCACCAGTTGTAATATAGTTTCCCAATGACAAGCGACTGTCGCTGAAGTGCAACAACCTGGCTCATCCATTCGAGACGATCGCAGGGCGCTAGGCAAAGGCATTTTCTGAATGGAACCACAATAGTCAGCTGCCTGTTGTTTTGAAGTTGAATCAAGATTAATTTTTTTTTCTTATTCGCAATAAATACAAATAGGCACATAATTGCGGAGTGTAACTTAATAGATTCGGCATAGATGATGAAAAGGGGAGCCCTAAATTCAGTAAGGAAAAGCTCTGGGTAAGTTAATGTTTTCTTAAGCTAGAATAATTTTTTTCCCTTTCATGAAAACACGGAACTGTATTCTCTGTAATCGAGTGTTTTGCACCGCACCAACTTGAAATTTGACAAGAGCTCTTAATAACTTTGGAATTCTGAGGTTAAGTATTTAGGCAACGACATAGTAAAAAGGATTTGAATAATTAGGTTCAGTACATTAAAATCTTACTGCTTACTATTGTCGCTCCTTGACGCTGTTTCAATAAACTATTCCATGAAAACCAGGGAAATACTTTTGTTGAGTATGAGCCGAAAAGTGATTACCATATAGTCTGCACTGCTGTACAAACTTACTTAGGAAGACTTTTACTTAGCCTTACTATTAGCAGCTACATAAGAATGTTTTGAGCTTAACACAGGAAAAAAAAGTACAACGACATAGCGTAGCATGTCTTTCTCGCAAAATTTCAACATAAACTGAATCTGACAATGGTTCCTTCAATGTACCCAAGAAAGAACGAGTGTGTTTCCTTTTTCAATCGCAGATCCAGAGCATGACCATGGCAGCTTTTAAAACTGATTGACTGAAAATCTATTGATTTCATTAAAATGAGTGGCAGTCTGGTCCTCGAGAAATCTCTCATGGATCCAAAACACACCTGCATACCTTACTTATAAAAACTTGAGCCAGAATACCTATTCACCAAAAGAACTCTACACTGTTTTGAATATCGTCGACAAAACACCTGCGACACACTCGTACGCTGCAACAAGTAGCCGATGACTTTCCACAAAATATTTATAGCTCACAACATATTTGTCAAGAAATATTTCGCAAAATTTCGTATTTCAAAAGCAATCAAACCCATTTCATTTGGTATCCAATGAATCGTGACAAATACATAGTTCAATATCGTCGTAATCATTAGAGACTTAAAAGAGTATGTACTCTATTGATATATTTATGCATGTGCATACATATAAAACTATAATTTAGTATTTGTGATATGTTTGTGAGTATATATCGTACCGCACTTACAAACAGATTTGTAGGTAAATTTAAAGTAAGTACATAACATCATATGTGCCATATGTTCAAGTGCGACGACACATTTTGTAGATTCTGCCTTTGCATTAACCGCGCTACCACGAATCGCGTTGAAAATCAAGAGAACAACGTTTTTCAACGCGTCGTTGCGTTTTTCTTTAATTTTTCCCTCAGTACAATTTTTACATAGGTAAATATCGAAAGACATCGAAGAAATTGCTATTTTTGGTTTTCATTCTAAGAAAAATTCACTTAGTAAAATCTTCTCAATGCAGAGTTTTTAGTGCCAATTTGAGAAAACTTTCTTCTCAGTTGCTTTAGCAAAATAAAACTATAGAATAGTCATTGAAACGGAATTTCTTTCAAAAGTTATTCAATATATAACTTGAGTTTTCTTAGATTTAATTTCTTTTCTGAAATTTTTGCTTCTTTCATTGCTGTTCTATTGGTTGCTGTTAATTGAATTTTTATGTTATCGATACAAACTTCAATTTTGTGTTCATTTGCGGCTTATTTTTTCACATCAAATACTTTTCACACCAGTAAAACTATGCTCAAGGAAAATAAGCTTAATTGTTGCTGTTACGAAAGTGAAGAAAGAAACATAAAAATAGGAATATATTCGGAAGAGATCTCAATTTAAATTTACTAAAACCCAAATTTTTTCTGAAAAATTATTGGCAATTTTATTTTAAACCGAAATAAACTATGCAGGTTATATCCAAAAAATTTTGAAAATACCGATAGAAAATGTTAAAATATTTTAAAAATTCGAAAAATGTTGGAACGTTGATAAAAGACTGAAAAAGTCAAAAGGAGTTGAATAAAGCTGAAAATGTTGCAACACTTTAAAAAAGATTAATAGAGTCGAGAAAATTAGTAGAAGGTTGAATAAATTAAAAAACTTGAAAAATGTCGGAACGTTGATAAAATCGAATGACAATACGAAAAAATGTTGAGAAAGATTAAAAAAAATGTCGAAAAGTGTTGGAAAAGGTTGTAAGGGCTTGAACTTGAACTTGAAAAATGTTGAAAAAAGTCAAACAAACTTGAAGAGGTTGAAAAATTGTAAAATCGAAAAATCGCAACATTTCAACCAATTCACTTTTGTATAAATTTTCTTTCAAGCCCACCAGTAACGACGTTCACACATTAAAAGCCTCAGAGTTCTAAGCTTACGTTCATTAGCAGTGGTGTCATTTCACCAAAAGCTTGGGGTGCAAGAGTTTATACGTATATAACATATCGAAGAGATGATATTTTGAATTGAATCGATGTAATAATAATATTATCAGACCCTTGGGGGGGCCAATGGCCTACCCAATTGACGCCTCTGTTCCTAAGTGATCGTTGTCTACAGATTCCAAAAATGACACAATTTTTTTGTAATCAGTTCCAGCTTTTGAGATATTTCAAAAATCGGGCTTTTAGCGTATGGAATTTTTTATTTTATGCGCATTAAGTTTTTATACATCTTTCTAATTGAACCCAAAGGTCCGCTTTTGGAAATCGACCTAACTTAGACTATTTTTATTCATTTCTTCTAAAATTTTTACATTATAGAGTAATTAAATTCAAATTAAATTAAATTAAGCTTCAAGAGATTGGTTCAAATTTCATATACATTTGTTGTGTTACGACACGTTGAAAGACATGATGTTTGCTAACAACCTTAACGCACAACCTGGTGTGCAAAAGCAAAAAAAAAAGCCAGTAAAAATAAAAATAGTTCTGAGGTCTGGTGAAGCAGATCAAATTCTTGAGCAAGCAGGAAAAAAGATTCCCATATTATAAAAACTCTATTGTCATTAACACTTAAGGTAAGACACATACGAAGTTCATGCAAAAATAGTTGGAGTTAAAGCAATGACCACAGGTCACAAAAGAAAAACTAATGCCCGATTCTAGCGAATCTGGAGATATTTTTTTTATTATTGCTGAAATCCGTACCTCAATTCGATTCAAGTCTACTACTCTATAAATGACAAGTACTTATAATATAAAAATCATTCAAAAGGTGCTTATTCAATTGATTAAAAATCACATGAAAACTGACATATTGGAGAAACGAAAAATTTTGGCACTCCCACGATGAAGCCATGTTACTCATACGTCATGTAGTACAATTATAAACACTCTAAAAAATCACAAGCTATTTAATAAATGTCTATTTATTTGATGTGCTTTCGGGGCATTTTTCATATCAGATTTAACTTCTGCAGAAGTTTCTGTTTTTGCGATTATTTTTTTTTATTTTTAAGCTTAGAGAATAAATTCTTTTTCGTACTTAAACGGTATTTGGGGTCAATACTTTTATTCAAATTTTATTTTGTTCTTGCTGCACTCGAGTCCTTATGCATACATCGCTTACTTACCCTGGATCATTTGGTACTTCTGATGGGGAAACTGCTACGACCATATCTTGTTGGCTTTGAATTTCCATTTTCATATCCATGATGCTGAGGATAACCTTGTACTCGAACAGTTGAAAAACAACAACAATTGATCAATTTGCTAGCTAAACAATAGAATCGTACACAAATACAGGCACATGAACACCAATTTCACCACGGTTGCGACCAATTTAATGAACCGAACTTATGTTCACACAGCACACAAAACTGGCTATCAACATAAAAAGTTGCGATCAATCGTAAAAAATATGACAATTACTTAAAAATCCGATGATGATAATAATAATAATAATAATGAAGATATATATGCTGATGACTGGAATACTATGATGTACAGTGATCACTGCTTACACTTCACTTTTGAGATCGATTCAATAAATCGAGATTTGACAACTTTATAACGATTTCAAATGCAAATGATTTTTTGGCTTAAAAATTTATTTCACTTATACGCTTGTTTTCACTAAATCACATTTTTTATTAAAAAGTTGACTTTATTGATTATTGCCACTGGGATAATGCGTTAAACGCGTTATTTGGTATCATTCGTATATAATTTTTATGAATTCTTTTTAATTTTTATTTTTTAATTTTTTTTTTAAGTTTTTTGTTATCGTTATCGGTATATCTATGTGAATTTGTATACACTACACTAGATGTCGCTAGGCGCTACATGGAAAGACCTGTTTGGATCGAAACGATTATCAAACTGCTAGTTTGTCGTAGACGCTGATGTACAAAATTATAGAAAAGAAAAAATGACCAGACCACACAATCTACGAGTCGTTACACGTTTAATTATTTTTGTTTTTTTAACAATTCAAAAAGACCGTCAAAGCAGCAACTGTCTTCTCACGACAATGAGTTCAAAATGCATGAGGGTGCGTCGAAAAATTTCAAGTGAATTTTTGTGATAATTTGAGTTTTTTTTTTCGGGATAGTGTTCAAAAGCTTTTTCAAATTACATATAATCGTATGTATGTATCTTAAATTGCTTTAGAGGTAATCAGTAACGGGTACAATGGTATTCGGTATTCATTTAATGAAACATGTGTCAAGAAAATCCTATGACTTTTTTTCCTAATACATTTTTATTTTTCTTAAAATTTTTTCCATGAAAAAGGGCGTAATTTTTCCTCAGGCGCCAATTAACCTAGCACCGCCGTTGGAGATAATTTAGCCTAATTATAACAAAATGCTGTTTTCGATTTCATTGATCTTGAAAATAAGACGTGATAAGAATACCGAAAGTTGCTTATATGTGCGTGATATTCTTTTTCTATTTCACTTTTAATATTCACAAGTCTGTTATTTTCGGTAAACGAACTTTTTCTAAATTAATCGAACAATTTTTCAACACACCCTAATGCTCATGCAATTCAAGTGAAATATAAAAATGACCTATAGATCGCTGCGCTAAATTGATTGAACAGACTGCTGCACGGACTGACAGATAGATAGTACGAAATATTCTTAGTAGTTAGAACGCGATGCAATACCCTACAACACGAGAGTCATTCAATTCTGTTTTTTGTTTGTCTGTATTTGCTACGCGATGCTGTGCACTGTTTAATTCAACTCTGCTCCACTCGCCGGTTTTTTTTTTTTTTTTTTTTTTTTTTGAGATATCAGCGCGCACTCGTAATCAGGCAAAGTTTTTATTTTTTTGCCTCAAATCCGTTCTCCAACCCACTTCATACAAATGTATTGTAAATCAAATACACGTGACTTTAATTGCTATTATTGTTGTTGTTGTTGTTGCTGCTGCAACTGCTTGTTATTGTTGTTTTGTTGTTGTAGCACCGCAGTTTTAATATAAAAAAAAAATAGGGTGACAACATGTAAGTACTTGCATCTTTCAAATATATATTATAATTACGATACACAACTTACGTCGATATTTTGCTCTAAGGCTTTTTTAACTCAAGTATAGACATGCGAATAATTTTGAAATTGCCCGCTCTTATAAATTGAAGCACACAATGAAGCCTAATCTCTAGCAATAGATGATTCTTTTTTTGGTCTTAAGAAAATTCATATAATCTCAGCTACATCAAACTTGGACTTTTGCACAAACATTTCTTATAAGATCTCATATAAACAGAGTTACCAAGTAGTCAAGCCGGTGACCTGGTGGGAATTCATAAGCCTCCGAAATAGCCTGGAACATTATGCATCGAATATTGCGTCAAAAAAGAATTTTGTAAACTTTAAACACTTTGGTTTGTTTTGAGACTAATAATTATTATATTAATAATTTTTGTATTGAACTTTTTAGTCATTTATACAACCAACATGATGAACCAATTACCAGGTTAAATTGATCCACTTGTTATCTTTGTCATGTTGGTTGTATAAATGACTAAAAAGTTCAATACAAAAATTATTAAACACTTTGGTTCAATTTATCTTGTTCATGTTGGCTAACTCCAAGCCCGATTATCTTGTTCTCTAATTTTATAAATTTCAATGATGAAACAAAAATTCAAATTATCTTTATTGACATTGACTTTGCCTCTGAATTCAACTGTATTCAACCTTGGTTAGAACTGATTTCTATTTAAAATGTCATTGATTTTCTGCGAATACGAGAGACATCGTATGCAAGCTGTTATTGGCTTGGACTGACATCCAACCCCAACTGACAACCATGGTAACTGAATTTGGATATAGCTGACTTTGAGACTAAATGACTTCGACTTAACTTATTTTTGGTTGTAACCTCGAATTTAGGTGACCTCATTTCAAACAAACTTCATTATCAACGACTTCGACTGCGACAATCTTTGACACTGACTAACTCCGTTCGTGAATTTGAGTATAAGGTACTTTAATTGAGAATGTTACCAACTTAAGTTTTGACAGTATTTGACAATGACTCAGGTCACAAAAATAGGGGTGAATTAGGTCGAGAAGCTTTATTTAAAAAACATTTCTTATGACTGATATGAATCAGGGAACAAAAGCTGTCAATTCCATTAGTTTCATTTATGAAAGCATTCATTAGGGTTCAAACCCTGTCATGTATCTTGAATCTCTACTCTACCGAGTACAATGACGAGAACTTTCTACTTCTCAACACTGTATGCCAATTACAGACTCATCCAGTGTCACATTTATATCCGGTCGAACATTTCAGAATCTATTGACGAGTTTCATTGTTCATAGAAAATTTCTCGGTCTTAAACCTTTGAAACTACTTGCAGACTGTCGCTTGTGATGTTTTTCTAAAACTCTGCTCTGATATGAAATTAGAATTCGAAGAGTATGACAAAGAAAATTTTTTTATCTATGAAGGCATTAAAATTTTATAGATCACTTCTTTTTTAAATTTCTCGTCTGCATTTTTATCAAATGTTCAGAACTAACTTTTGTTTTTTGATCACTCAGCCAACTTTTGTTACAGTCCGGGAGTTGGCGTTGCATTTTTCAATATCATTTCATCCCGCTTAGTTTTTTTTGTTTAGTATGGTTGATAATCGAAATCAGCGTCAGTCGCCAGAATCGCGGTGGGCCTGATTGTGAAAGACCGAAAAAAAACTTTGCTCAATAATTCGGTAAGTAAGACACAACTAGAAAAATATGTTTTGACCAATGTTGCAGAGAAGATAAAATCACAACGATTTCATGTCCGAAAAATCTCCAGTCAACCGACCTTTCACCTTTTTAAGGTTTCCAATAATTTTTTTAATTTTGAGTGAACAATGCGGTTTTCAGATTTGAGCATGTAATTTTAATTTAAAACTTTCAATTAAAACCGCATTTTTTCGAAAATGGAGATGGTCAATATTAATTTTAAGACTATAAAAAGTGGGTCCAGTCTTGTCATGCGGGAGTTTTTCGAGCATAAAATCGATGTGGTGTGAAATTGCAACACTAGCTCCCGGACTAACAGTTTAAGATGGTTTCACATAATTTTATTTTAGATTTTCATCTTACAAATTTTTGTCAATTTTTTTCCTATATCCTATTTTTCTTGTAATTTTTTCCAATATATTTTTCGTTAATTCTTCTCTGTTTTATATATGTATATGTATTTCATTTCTCTATGATTATTGTCCATTTTAGTATAAAGCATTTGCAATATTCATACATATGTACAGATGCTGAGCTAAAACAAACTTAGAAGATGATTTTCATCGGAGCTTTTTTAAACGACAATTTCTGATATTTATCTTTACAGGAATGATGAAATTCTACTAAATCATGAAAATCTAACAATCTAATTAATCAATATAATTTTTACGGTTTTTTTTTTTTGTTTTTAAATTAAGTACTTAAAAAATGGCTCTTTTATATATTTTGAGATAACTTATAGGATTAAAAAAAATAATCAGCTTATTTCCAATAAGCACATCATTTAGTAGGGTTATCTATGATTTTTCCTCGCAAAGTTATGGCCATTTTAAGGTGACAATATTTTATTTAATTTTTTTATTTCACTTTAAAAGTTTGCTGGTTTATAGAAGATCATGGTTTTAAATTCATATCACCTTAAAACCGCTATAACTTTGCGTGGAATGACAGTGTGTTACTTGTGATTTAATATAATCAATGATTTCGGAAAACTGAATTAACAGTTTACCTTAGCTATATCGGTTAATGATCTTAGAGAAAAAAATAAACTTTGCGGAATGATTCAAAATGGATTTTGAAGAGAAAGAAATGGTCAGAAATAATATAGAAGAATTGATGTCTTTAGTGAACGTAGTTAAAATCTATAAGATGGATAACGAATTCCAAGTTTATGACTGAAATTTCATAAAAAACATTGTGAGATCTGCTATACGCTAACAATTTCGTGCTATGGACGAACACAAAAATGTAAGCAAACAAATTTGTTAAAAATATTTGCTCTCTCTTTCATTTATCCGTAGATTTAATGGTCCGTAATTACATCGATGGATAGAAAAAGATCAATTTATATTTATATTCCTTAAGCTCTCATTAAATGAAGTTATTATGATTTCAATAGGAATATTCAAAGTTATTTGGGTATATTTTCGTAAAGCGACGTATCAAATATCTTCAAATATGTGAGCTAACATTTAGATGGGCCCTTTCCGTGGCGTTAAGATCGGGGACTTCCCATTGGTTGTAGTTGTTTATTTTGAAATGTTTCGTATTACATTTACACATTCCACATTTTTCGTTTTGTTATTGTTTTTTTGTTATTGTTGTGTTCGTGGTGTTGGCTAGAAACAATCCGAGCGAGCGTTAACGAACGAACAACTTGACAGTCAATGGCAACACGCATGTTATGAGAACAAACTGGGGTATCAGAACGTAATGTTGGGGCAAGGGGAGGGGATTCGATTAATGCAATTTAATATTTTTATGTTTAGAGCTCGACGAGTTACTTCTATTTCTACAATGTAAACAAATAAACGATTGCAACAACAACAACAACAACAACAGCAACTACAACAACAACAAAAGCAGCAAATTCTAAACAGCAGCTCGTGCGGTCGCAATGCGGCTTTGTGGCTGAATCATTTTTTTCGAATCTATCGTTAATTTTGTAAGCTTTGCTTTCTCCGCTGCGCCCTCTGTGGGCGGAGGCAGAAGAATTTCAATGACGACGATAACGACGCATCACAGTCACAACAAATTCACTTAATCATTTCAATTAGAAATAAACAAAAAATTCAAAGAACAACGACAATATCAATGCAATTGATTTGAAATCATCAACGAATTTTTTATAAATATATTTTTGTTTTTGTGAATTTTTCTAATATTTAATTTTTTCCAATTCTTTTTATTTTCAACACTCAATTGATTGCTTAACTTTAGGGTCTACGTTACACGAATTGACGACAAACACTCGCGACAGCTACCGACACGAAACTGAAAATTGAAGCAAAAATTTTTCACCGCCACTCGAAACCAAATGAAAACGCAATCAGTCACCGGAGGCAGCGGCAGCAGCAGCGGTCGGTAGCCAGTGCACGAAAGCGTACGAACAACGTCGTCATATCAGCGGCATTTTTGTTTTTGCATTTGGACTCCATTTGTCGTTGTCGTCGCAGTGCTGCCTTGCGTTGCATCGATGACAACGCGCCATTGGGATGAGCTGTTGCGGCGCTTGTAGTGCATATGGAGCTTGCAATCTGCACGCTGCACTGAATTCGTTAAAACAACGACAATGACGACGAGTAACTGATAACAGCACAATAAGTGAGCGCACCTGCTGCTCCCACAAATTAACCGTGCAAAGTGTGCTCTCTATTTTTATTGAGCTTTTAAGAGAAGAGTTCCTTGCTATTGGCCAGTGGAAAGCTTTTTTTGTGGAACGTGAATTCTTTTCATTAGCAAAATTGATGCCCGATTAATTTATCGTCAGTTGTAAACGAAATTATAATTGCTACGAGTGATGAAATAATTTCCAATTAGATGTAATGCCTGACGTATGAGCGACATTTATTGGGTGGGTGTATTCAAAATCGAACAAAACAAAATCAATGAAACATCACAAGCAAAGAGATCCAAAATTAATAGAAAAACTACCGAAAAAAAATCGAAAGTTTGAAAAAATCTCTTGTAATGAACTGTCAGATTTTAGCCGGTTTTTTTTCGACACCTCGGCTTTATTACGTTGAACAGCGACAGGTAGTGGCGAATTTATGGATAACCATCTGTAATTTATAAAATTCAAAATGTCTTATCCCATTTAGCGATCCGAAAAAAAGGAGATCTTTGCCATGCAAATAATCTTATAAAAAATTATGGTATATACAAGTCCAGTCCAAATAAATAAAAACATTTTTTTTTCAGTTTTCCTATGACAAATGCAAGTTTCAGTATCTGTTACTTTTTGAAAAGATTTAATATATTCGCTGCCTAGGAAAAACAAGTTTATCCTAAAAACTAGTTTGGCCAGTAACATATATAAAATCAAAATGTTCATTGATTTCTTATTTTTAATTTTGGCAATGGGCCATGAACCACATAATATTTATTAGATTCGGTCTTATTTTTAAGACTTGGCTTAAGTATTTTCTACAAGATGGTGCTTAAATTTATCACTATATTGTCGAAAATTCGAGTCTTTTAAAAATAATATATTTGTTTGCTTAAATTTCTTTTATGGTGAAAAGTTGCACATACTACACGTTATTCCTCAATTACATGCAGAGTTACCAAGTCATACAGAAGCGATTCCGGCTTTTTCAAAAAGAACTATAGTCCATTGAAATGTTACATTGACCTTGCATTTTGTATAGGACAAGATTTTTTTGTGTTGTGTAGAGGGGATCAGTGTGAGTATAAGTCTCAGTTTTCGGGATTGAAAGCCCCCCCATTTGGCCGTCATTTTAAAAAATGGGTGTAAATAATTTTTCCACGATATCTTAACAGCCGTATGTCTCACAAAATTTTATTGTATTTTCTACAATATTGATTGACATACTTTTCATCGTAAAATTGAAAATGAAAAAGTTATAGTTAAAAAACGACTAAAATTTTCGGGTAAAATATCATTTAAGGACTATAACTTTTTTTCTATTGATTTAATTAAAAAAATACTTCAGACGTTTTATGCAGACCATTTTATTCCAAACAATTTCACATACTCATTTTTTAAATTTATTTTTATTGAGAAGCGTTAGAGTGGTTCGAAGGGATCAAACCAAGAGGTGACTTGTACGTTATAGTGATTCAGACACAAAGAAAGTTTATAGAAATCGTTCTTCTTTTAGTATATTGTTCTATATGTCCTCCGAAATTAGTATGCCTTTTTTCTGAACTCTAAGTACATTCAAGCGGTCGCTCTATCCGCCACAAGCATTCAAGACTATTGAATACGTAGTTGTGGGTGTTAAAGATGATTAACGGACAGATACTAATTTTATTATCTCTATAGATGTGGTCTTTGAGCCGCTGATTACGAAAACCAAGGTCCCAAAATCCTAAGTTACTTGCAACACCCACAAAAATACAAAAAAAAAAAAACCCTATTAAAGGTATTTTTCACGATAATTTTAAAAATAATAAAAACACATCCAACGAAATTCGCCTTTTTTAATAGTAATTTGTACATGTGGTTCGTTTATGTAAAATCTTATAATAAGAGATAGTTCGAGAGGGCAGAGCCAGCCTTAGGTAGCGCGAGGCCCATGCAACCAGTAGGTGCGAGGCCTCTTACAACCAGTACACATAATAAAAACCTCTCCCTTAACTCTGCTTTTCTATTTTCTTTTTTATGCAACGGCATTAGCTTTGTTCTTCACATTCAGCAATTGCAAAATGTAATTGCATAAATTTTATGCACTGAAAACAAAAAAAAACTCAGATCTTAGCGCCTACAACGCTATAAAAACAGTTCAAAAGCGTTTTATCAGTGTTTTTCGAAAAAAAAACCGCAAAACTCAATGCAATCGAATTAATTTGGCGCTCCTAAGGCCGGCTCTGGGATAAGTTCCTCCCTCCTTTATTCATTCCCCTAAATTGAAGTAGAATTTGATATACATATGAGTTAATTTCCTACCATATTAATTTTTGTTTGGTGAAGTATTTCTAAGAATATTGAAGAATTTGTGCCAAACGTTTCGGGTGGTGAACGCACACCTAAATCAAAATAAAATATAACTATAGGTAGTGGGTAGATTGACCCTCTTAAACGTGAAAATTATTTGTTTTTGTCTAACAATCAATGTCCATTCAATAAAATTTGAAGTAGAAAACAAATTTTTGCCAATTTTTTTTATTGTAAGTTTCTATAGGAGTAAGTTTAAGCTTCTCACAGAGCCGGCCTTAGGAGCGCCTTAATTCGATTGCAGTGGGTTTCGCGAGCCTCATTTTTTCCGAAAAGCGTCGATAAAAAGCTTCTGAACTGTTTTTATAGCGTTGTGGGCGCTAAGATCTGAGTTTTTTTTGTTTTCAGTGCATAAAATTTATGCAATTACATTTTTGCAATTGCTGAATGTGAAGAACAAAGCTCAAGATCAATATTGTAGAAAATACAATTTTCTACTCAAAAAGTCTTAAAAAAATTTTGTGAGACATACGGCTGTTAAGATATCGTGGAAAATTATTTACACCCATTTTTTAAAATGACGGCCAAATGGGGGGCTTTCAATCCCGAAAACTGAGACTTATACTCACACTGATCCCCTCTACACAACACAAAAAAAAAATCTTGTCCTATATAAAATGCAAGGTTCAGCCAAAATTTTGTAACATTTCAATGGACTACTATTTCTTCCTAAAATAGTAAAAAGTTGATGACAATTTTTTTTTTTTTTTTTTTTGTTACACTAATGTCAAGATTGTAAAAGTATTATAGACAGAAATATTATTGTTTCAATCAAACACAATTAATTGTTCTCACCAGCCATCTTAAAACATAATTCTGAACTGATCATTGATCGACACCGCATGTGTTTTTCCATCTTAAAATAAAATAAAAATAAAAAAAAAAAAAATCTAAAAATCTAAATAAATTGTTTAATTTTGCAAATAAAAAAGATAATTTTAATCAATACCAATTAGTTTAAACTGCATTTACACGATTGCAGTTTGTATTACTGCCAGCCATTTTGTTGCAATGCAGCTCGACCATCATATTTGTTCTTAATACATTTAAATGGAAGACGTTAACTTAGACAGCGCTGATGCCGCGCAGCAACTGCTCAATCTCTCGAATGAGGCTGAGTTGGATAATTGGATAGTTCCTTCAAAAAGAAAGCGAGCGTCTCCTACCCAATTTATTAATAAAGACATTGGCGAAAAGGCCTACATTAACAAATTTTCATTATTGGATGATCTAACTATCAAGCAATTATCGGCAGGGTTAAAAGCTCAAAAACCTCAAGCGCTACATCAAGATGCTACAAGCAACGGAACAACTTCAAAAGATGACATCAATAGTCAAGCAACAACGAACAAGCTGGAAGTTAAAGGTAAGTTTTGTCCACCAATTTTCATTAATCACATTGACATAAGGGAATTGGTCAAAGATTTGAGATCCAAGGGGGTTAATTTCAAAGTAACGTCCAAGGGAAAAAAAAATAAGATTTTCGTTGAAAATAGGGAGGTGCACGATGAACTCCTTAATAAAATTAAAGCGACTCCGGGGGTTGAAGCATACTCATTCACACCGAAAGAGGATCAATCAGTAAATGTCTTACTAAGAGGACTAAGTGCCTCATATGAAGACGAGGAAATCCTCAATGAAATTAATGGGCTTATCCCAGGCCTGATAAATAAAGTAGTTAACTTCTCTACTATAAGGTCTGTAAGAGAAAATTTAAAATATGACCTTTTCCTCATTTCTTTAACACCGGGAAAGTCTTTGAATGAGCTTATCAAAATTAAATACGTTTTTAACACGAAAATTTACTGGGAGAAACTTAAAAAAAGTCCAGGTCCTCTTCAATGTAAGAGATGCCAGCAATTTGGACATATTGCAAAAAATTGCGCTTGCGACTACAAATGTGTTAAATGTAACACAAACCATTTACCAGGCGATTGCAAGATATCCAAAGAGGTGGGATTGAACCCCATCTGTGTAAACTGTGGCGGTGGCCATCCAGCTAACTATAGAGGTTGTGCTAAATATAAATTGTACTATAAAATAAAAAAGGATGCCTTTAAAAAGGCTAAAGAGGATAAATTACAAAAGAATCTACCAATATTTATCCCTGCAAAAAGCCCCCCTCCACTCAAGGCTTCGTATGCCAGCCTCTTTAGAGAGCGAGATGGCCCCACCACAGTTCGACTGGAAAATTTCAATGCGAATAAAAATGTTCTTGGACAATTCCTGGAACTGTCTAATAGTTTGTTCGGTATGAATGTCCATGGTCTCTTGAATAAGCTAGAGAGTTTCCTTGTAAATATTAACAACTGCAAATCATTGCAGGACAAAAGAATGGCCTACTTGGAGCTACTGAACAAAATTATTCTTTGCAATTGATAATGACCTTGGATTTTTTGAATTTTTTGACCTTTAATCTGGCTTCTCTGATAGAACACAGCAGAAGGATTGAGACTCAAAGGATACTTTATGCAAATAACATCTCAATTGCATTTCTTCAAGAAACTCACTTGAGTTGTAAACATAAAGTATATTTTGATAATTACAACATTTTGAGAAACGATTGGCGACAGGGAGTGGCAATAGCTATTAAAAAAGGTATTAAGTATAGTTCGGTTGATTTGCCAAATACAAATTTTCCAGGAATTTTTATATCGATCAAATCGAAATTTTACGGTATAACTAAAAACTTATTATTTGGATCGATTTATTTTCCAACTAACTGCAGAGCGAGTTTGCTTCTTGATGATTTATCTAGAATTAATAATTTGGCCGCGTCTTTTGATGGTGCTATTATCGGGGGCGACCTGAACGCTCGCAGCCTTACCTGGGGTGATTCGTTAATTAATATCAATGGTCGAATCATCGAAAATTGGCAAACCAACCAATTACCTAATTTATTAATTATGTCTCCAGCTACGCCGTCCTTCCCTAGGACATCCTCTTATTTGGACCATTTTTTGGTTTCCACTCATTTAATTAATCTTGTTGACACCAATTTTTCTATAAATACTCTTCCTTCATTTTCGGACCACTTTCCTGTTTTCTTTACACTAAGAATGGAAAATTTTGAGTTATCCATAACTCATCCTACCGCTTGCAAAACTTTTAAAAAAACGGATTGGGTAATGTTCGGATCTGACTTAGATTCCAGTCTATCTCACTGTCTTCCTTCCGATGTTGTTAATTTATCTAATTCTGAGATTGATGATTATATCAATTCCTTTAACTCTATTTTGACAAATACACTGAGTAATCATGCTGACGTGGAAACTACTAGTTTTAAAAAATACAAAGATCTACCTTCAAATATTTTGAAGCTTTTGAAAATAAAACATAACTGGCAGAAAAAACTGAAGCGCATATATCATAGCTCATATAATAGAGTGAATGTAGAATTTAAAAATCTATCATCCAGTATTTCGATACTTAATAAATTAATCAAAGATCAAGTAAGGATCTGGAATAACAAGCAATTCAGTGAGAGATTGACTAAAATTACCCCAGGACCATGGGCGTTTAAAGAAGTATTTAGAATAATTGGTAAAAAAAAAAGATTTTCGTGCAATAAGGTTACTGTGAATGGCTCAACGATTACTGGTGAATTGGAAGTGGTCTCAGCTTTTGGTAGCTATTTCAGTGAAATTTTTAAGGAAGTTACTCCTAGTTTTGATTTAAATCTTATTAGTGAAGTACAATCCACTGTAAGGTCAATGCGATCATCTAAGCCCCAGAATATTTTCATTTTTGGACCTAATAGCTCTTCTCTAACTCCACATGAATCCGAAATATTCACCTCTAAAGTTGAGATTATGGATATTATTCACAGTTTAAAGCCTAAAAAATCAAGTGGTCCTGATAACATATCAAACTTTGCATTAAAAAAGATCTCCAACGTAGCTCTTATTTTTTTAACCATAATTTTTAATAATTGCATTAATAACGGATACTTTCCATTAATTTGGAAACAAGCTAGAATTCTGCCTCTTGCTAAAAAACAGGATGATCACAACATCAACAATTTCCGCCCCATTTCACTCCTTTCCAATGTAGGCAAAGTATTGGAGAGAATAATTATGCAAAAAATGGAATCGCCAGAATTAATACCTATAGAGTTTATTCCAGATCTCCAGTTTGGTTTTAAAAAGAGGCACTCGACCGTTCATGCCTTATTGAAAGTGCATAATGACATAACCTTGGGATTAAGAGAAAAAAAATGCACAGTCATTTGCTCTCTTGACTTGGAGAAAGCATTTGATAAGGTATGGAGGGAAGGATTACTCTTCAAAATTCTTAAATTAAATTTTCCACCTTTTTTGTTTTACATGTTGGAAAGCTTCTTGGCTGATAGAACTTTTTTTGTTCAAATGCAGGCAAGTACTTCCAATATCTTTGAAACCACCAGTGGCGTTGCTCAAGGGTCCGTTCTGGGTCCTTACCTCTTCAACATACTCTTACACGATTTTCCACATACTAATACTTTCAACGACAACTCTTCTTTAGGTATTTTATATGCGGATGACACTCTGGTCTATGCCAGTAACCACTATCCTCTAAATGCTACGAGAATTGTACAGATCCATGTTAATAAAATAAACACCTTTTATAAAAAATGGGGCATTAGTGTCAATTTCCATAAATCAAACTGTATCTGTATTAGAAATGCTAGCGGTAAGGGAATGGAAGGTGCGGTAAGAGAAAGCCGCAATCTCAAATTGTACATAGATGGGACCGTAATTCCTTTTAAGGATAAAATAAAATATTTGGGCGTCAATTTTAACTGCCTTTTTAAATTTAATGAGCACGCTAGGCTCAATATTGGTAAAGCGAGAAAAATCGTCAACATGCTATCCTCTCTGATGTACAATAAAGATTTAATGAAAAAGTCAAAATTATTACTCTACAAAACTCTCATCAGACCTGTCCTACTTTATGCATTCCCTGTATGGTTCACTATTTCACCAATAGTGGCCTCGGAAATGGAACGTCTGGAAAGGAAAGTACTCAGATTGTGCATAAACAAAAATTTTGCATCAAGATTTAAGAAATATTCCAACGAAACAATATATGGTGATGCAAACATCACTCCGCTTATGGAATATGCGGTTATTATGATGGAAAAATTGCTCATAAAAATGAATGAATCCAATAATGAAGTTTTTAAAGAAATTTGTTTGTCACAATCTGATACGAACTGGTCCAACTCTATATACCATTCCCCAGTAGGAGTTCTTCATGAAGATCTCAGTTCAGCTCATATTGGATCCAGATCGTCATACTATTCTAAAACGATACCCGGGCACAATCGTGGTTGAACTTTATAAGTTCTCATCTTTACTCATTTATGATAACATGGTTCAACCCTTAACAGATTCAGCTTATCTTATCTTCTCAAACCCGGGCTCAGTCGCGGTTAGTCCTTAAAAAGCCATATTTACTCAACTCGTTTAAATTGGACTCAATATCAATGTGGTACAGGTTGGTGTGCAAAACTTACCTTTAAATTAAGTATTTTGCTTTCTTTATTTTTTTTTTGGTATGTTTATATTATTTATGTCTTAGAAGTATGTATATTACTTATTAATAATATTTGTTAACAAGTATAATTTTCGATTCTTAATGAACTAAAAATTAACTTTGTTTTAAAAGTATTTGTTATAGAGTTAGCGATGTCACGTTTGAGTTGCATTGTTCTAGTGATTCTGTGCGCCATCGCTTTCTCTTTCGTTTTGTTTTGTTATTTAATTTAGTTTTAAGTTATATACTTGATGCAACGTCAAAAAAAACAAACATAGTGCTCCGTGAGCAAGAGCAATTTATTATTTTAGTAAAAGAAGAATTTTGCCATGAGGCATTAAATTTATTCATGTGAATTTGTTAAATTATAAGCTGGCCATACGTTACAGCCGCTAGTTTTAAAACATAGCTATTTCAGTCACTTTTATGTAATCGATATATGAAAAGAAAAGTCTCAATAAAGAATTCAATTCAATTCAATTCTCACCAGCCAACCAAATTTCAGAATTATTACTTGAAAAAGAGGAGAACTATGATGGGTCTGATAGTCTCTTTTAATTAATATTGCTAGGGGTTTTATTAATGTATACATAAATTTGTAATTTTCGTTTTGAAGTTTAAAAAAAAAAAAAACATCTTATCACTTTTGAGGAAATAACCGATTTTTCCGCAACGGGAAGCTTAAATAATTTAATAGTAAGAAGGTACTACGGAGGAAGATTAATCTAAGGCGCAGACCCATGTGAACAATTTTTGATAAGTAATCGCGTCGTTACTTTTTCTTGAGTCAAGCAAGAAAAATGTATCAACTACTTTTGAAAAATACCACTGTTGTAAATACCATTTAGAAAAAATGTAATAGCTTACCCATTATAGTCACAAGTTTCCTCATACATTTAAAGACTTTACCCACAATGATAAGGAAAACCTTTTAAAAGCACTGTAAGTCAATTTTGCATGTTGTGCCCTAGCAGCAACTGCAATGCGCTAACACTTCAACACAGCACTTGCACTTATACAGAACGCCACTTTAAAATTGATAAGATTTTTCACTTTTACCCAATTTCATGAGAATATTTTATCGAAACTATTTATCAATAAAAGTTCGTAAGGACACTTTGCCATTTCATGTTATTTCTTCTTAAAGAATTTATATTTATAAAGTAATTGGAGGACTAAACGCGCACTTTGTAAATGATACCAAAATTGTCAGCAGACAGTTGATTGGCGTTGCCACGTTTTTAGCCGGAGGCACGACAACGCAATTGCTTGTATTGTGCAAAAATCGGATTTTCAAATATTCTTTGCTGAAAATTTATTTTTAAAGTTATATTTTGTTGATGAAACGTGACCAGGGACGAATTATTTCGATTCCGCGAGTTAGTGGTTTCGTAATTATTTAAAGCGCACTTAAATTGCAAAATTGAAATTTTTGTTTATGCATTTCTTTATTTTCCAGGCGCGAAATTACACAAATAAACATTATTTTATCGCTCACGAATACATTGAAATAACTTGAAGCTGTCAATATCAGCTGTTAGCTTATGCTCGGTGCGCGTTGCCAATCAACGCATATCATATAGGTTAACTGCTGTTCGAGTTAAAAAACAATAGCCCAGTAAACTTTGGACATTGAATTTCAACCGCATGTAGCTAGCGAATTATTTTGTTAAGTTGTCAATTGAGCTTACTGTCGTGGAAACTAAGCTAACGGAGAAAGCTTAAACGGAGCTAAATTTGCTTAGTAATAGACTTACAGACCTAATTGAAATGCAAAAAGTTAAAGCTGACTTCAGTGAGCTAAAACTTGATTGCAAGAAGACTCAAAATAGCAACGATTTGTCATCTGGCGCCGTTTTATTTGGTGTTCCTTGTTGCGAGGCTGAGAATTTAAGACATTTTTACTAAACGGAAAAGAATGTGTATTAAAGTGAAATTTATTTAAAATGCCTTTACCGTGACATGCCTTTACTGTGGCAAATAATGTTAATAATATTTATTTTTTCTTATTTAGGTATATTAGGTTGTGCTGCATATTTAGGTATGAAATACATAAGTACATACATATAAGACTATTTGTTGTAATAGTAACAATTTTTAAGTTTTTCCTTAATATTAATGACTGTTTTTAATCCCAAAAAATAATTTTTTACGATAGAATTCCTTCGTGTAACGCAACATAGGCTCCATAAATTAAAAATTTTATAAAAGTTAACAACGGCAGTGAATATAAAAATTTGGTTTTGTACACATTTCTTTTTCTTGGAAAAACTTTATCTGAAGTAATCGATTGAATAAGATAAAAATTTGACTCTGAGCATCATCAGATCCGTACGCAACCCTTTGTTCTTAAACTTTTTTTTCATCACATAAATTAAGAAGCGCGTTAATGTAGCAAAAAGATTTCAAATACGGGGCGCCAAAATTTTGTTTTGTTTAAAACTTTATTTTTCATTTAGTTTTCGCCAATTTTCTACACATCTTTCGTATTAATAGCTCAAGAGCAAGCAATATCAAAACCTACATCATTTATTTAATGAAAATTACAATACTTGTAAAAATATTAGAAATGCCTCAGAATATGCGCAGAACCGCCAGTCAGACTTTGACATTAGGCAGTAAAGTCAGGTATCCAAGACCCATAGGCATTTGAATTATATTTTCTTTAAACAAATAAATGTACGCTTTGACATTCATTGCTCTAAGTCTATAATTTCATTATTCGTAATAAATTAACATTATACAAAATAGAACAACTTAAAAGACGCTAAACTACCGACCCTCCTGTGACTGGTTTCGGTGGTGGGGTTGTGTCTGACGTTCCCGGCTCTTTTTCTTTCTCTTTTTCCTTATTCCAATTTTTCAGTCCTGCAGGCAATGAAGTGTCTTCTTCGAAAGAACCAGTACCCTCCACAAACTCTTCATATGTCGATTTCTCTTTAAACGGCCTAGGTCCAAGAAGTTCGATCATATCATCCCGACTAAGAACTTCATTTTTTAACAAGCGTTCAGCGACTATTCGTACTTTTTCTTTGTGTTCGGTTAGCAATTCTGTCGTTCGTTTATGCGCCTTATTAATAAGAACCCGCACTTCGGAATCAATAAGCTGCGCAGTATCTTCCGAGTAGGGCTTCGCAAAGACCGGATCACCCGGTTGTCCAACATCAAAGCATACTTGACCAACCTTTTCATTCATTCCAAAACGCACAATTTGTGCATAAGCACTATCCGTTATCTTCTTGAGATCGTCTTGCGCTCCAGTGGTTATACGCTGGAAGAATAGTTCTTCTGCCACGCGGCCACCCAATGTCATACACATACGATCAAAAAGCTGCTCCTTTGAAAGCAAATACTGATCCTTAGGCAAATATTGTGCATAGCCAAGACCTTTGCCACGTGGGATTATCGATACTTTCAACAGTGGATCGGCATGCTCTAAGAACCAGCCAGCTACAGCGTGACCAGCTTCATGATGCGCAACTGTCTTTTTTTCTTCAGGCGCCAACACATTGGTCTTTTTCTCCATTCCAGCTATGACGCGTTCAATAGCCTGCTCGAAATGCTTTTTTACAATGGATTCATTACTATCGCGTGCGGCTATAAGTGCGGCCTCGTTGCAAACGTTAGCTATATCAGCACCGGTAAAGCCTGGTGTTAGTGCAGCCATTTTACGCGCCAAATCCTGTTTATCGAGTTCAGTTTTAAGAGGCACCAAGTGAACTTTAAATATACTGGCTCTACCTTTGATATCGGGTGCAGGCACATATATTTGCCTATCAAAACGACCTGGCCGCAGCAGTGCGCTATCCAGAATATCAACACGATTTGTGGCCGCTAAAACAACAACGTTAGTTGTTGTATTAAAACCATCCATTTCTACAAGCAGTTGGTTTAGTGTGTTTTCTTGCTCTGAATGACCACCAAAGGATTTTCCACCACGTTTACGACCAACTGCATCAATTTCATCGATGAAAAGAATACATGGAGCGTTTTTTCGTGCCATAGAAAACATGTCACGAACACGTGATGGACCAACGCCAACAAACATTTCCAAAAATTCCGAGCCTGAAACGGTAATGAATGGCACATTTGCTTCACCAGCCGTAGCTTTAGCTAAAAGTGTTTTGCCAGTACCAGGTGGCCCTGTAAGCATCGCACCCTTTGGTATTTTTGCGCCTAAGTCAATGTACTGTTGTGGATTTTTTAGGAAGTTAACGAACTCCATAATTTCAATTTTAGCCTCCTCGCAACCAGCAACATCCCTAGAATAGAAAAATACAACAAAAAACATAAGAATGGATAGTAATAAAAAAAAAAACCTTAAACAGTCCAAAAACTAAAAATTCCGAAAAAGTTTATATGTACAATTTTTTTTATTTGAAATCACTCAAAATTTTGGAAGTTTTTCTATATGATAATACCTTTAAATTTTTTATGACGAAACTTTGTTTGGATGTTTTTATAATAAAAAATCATTTTGTCTCTAGAACAGACGGTAGCGACAAGTTAACCAACGTCAAAGAATGGTGGGATAAAATGTGTGAATTAGAGTAGATTTTTGCTAGTATTCTAGCTCAAAGTTGAATCAAAAATCTGATTTTTGCTGATATCTTGCTTCTTGTTGGCCGGAAAAGCTTTTGACTAGATAATGCCCTATAAAAAAGGTTTGGATTATTTATCTCGTACGTACATCTTACTTTCATGATATTCAAAATAAAAAATAAAATATTTACATATTGCCAGAGGCGCCTACACTATAGAGGTTTTCCATTTATTTTCGCGGAAACATCAGGCCCCAACTCTGCAATTTTTTCAAGTTTTACAAATGCTTTACAAAAAAGAGGCGTTTGGACGAGCGGGCTTAGCACCTCCTTTAAATTCCAAGCTTTTAAAAAGCTATGTCAAAACAGTTTTCCAAGACAATGTAAAACTTACATTCGCTATCGAAACGTAAAATGGGTAACGTACAATACTGCCCTCAGAAGCACAAAAGCGGTATCTCAGTGGAAGTGAGTTTTGAGAAAATTGACGTTTGTTAATGTTGTATTCTTGAAATACCTTTAACAATGAGATAGAGGAAATTCTCTTCGGAGATTTTTTATATGTTTGAACTAAGCTACCGACATTTAGAGATATTCATTAGATGCGTTCTTTTTTAAGCCGATGCCATAAGAATTAGGAATATGCACTTTTTTTTAGATACCGCTTTTTCACTTCTAAGGGCAGAATAGGTTTCACAAAAAAATTTATTTGAAGTTATTTTGGTTATTTTTGAGATATCCGAGAACTCGGTTAAATTTAGCAGCCTTGCACAGTTTTGTAAAAAACCCGCAAAAGTGAATATTTTGTTCAACGTGCAACTTTAGCGAATAATTTGCTACAGATTTCAAATTTTTGTAAAATCTCGCTATCAATTGGCTAAACGATATTTAGCTAGGAATATGAAGAATATTGCCGATGAAGAAGGTTCAGTATATTGCTCAACTTTTTTCATCAAATTGCAAAAATGCACATTAATTTCAAAATAAAGGTCTATAAATAGCATGAGGTACGTAAGCATAATTTTTGACGAATTTTCATTGAAAAATATGAACTAAATTTATAAATAGACAGGTCGGCAGCGAAAAGTTTATCTCCGTCATCGAGTGCTGGTATGAAATTTGTGCACTTGGGAAGAATTATACTAGTTTTTAACAATAAACAATCGGAAAAATCCTATCTTAAATATCATAAATTTAAAATGTTTAGTAAAGTCTTGCTTCCACGTTATTTTAGCTAGGATGAAAGTTATTTATTTATTTTGATTGACTAGTACTGGCAGTATCGAAGTACATAAATTTTTAATTTTACAAAAAATATTTTCCCATGAAAAATATGTCAGACTAATATGCACAACGCTGAATAATGCGATTCGCATTTACGGCCAAATAAAATTTTTCGGAAAAAGCACCTATACATACATATGTATACTTTTACTTACTTGAAGCGCACACCAATATCACTGGAATTGATAAACTTTGCTGTAGACTGCATAACGCCACCAAAGAGTCCACCACCTTTGCGCCCACGTCCGCCACTCATCATATCTGCAGAACGACGCATCATAAAAACAAGAAAGCCAATTATGAGCAAAGTGGGTAGCAGCCCAGTTAAACTGGATGCCTCTACCTCAGTGCGATAAATTACAGGTACAAAGTTAACCGGCTCAATGCCCTGCTCTATTTGTGCATTTTCAAGATTGCGTTCAAACGAATCCACGCTTCCAATGTTAAACCATAAAATACCAGATGAATCCTGTGAACTGCCAGGTAGTAGACGTACACGTACCCATTTTTTATTTACCACTTCTAGTTTTTCAACGGCACCTTTATTGAGGTAACTAAAAGATAAAAAAAAATTATTTAATTTTCTTTAAGCGTTTCATAACACAAAAAATTTTCCCCGACTATTAGTAGGTATACGAATAGATTTTATTGGCATCTACTTTTAGCAATGCTGCCCATTTATGCCTTAACAATATACTGCACAATTAGGGACGACTTGGGAGATCATCCTGACAAAATAATGTAAAACGGTAACAATCTAAAAGCTCCCGTTACTCATTGTAACAAAAAACACAAACTATTAAGATTCAATATTTACCCGTTAACAAAATCCTTCCACGCAACTTCCTTGTATCCCATTTCGAAAAATGCAATACTGCCCAATAATGCGACTGCACCAATTGCTCCTAAGACCATCCATTTTTCTTTATCTCCTCCTTCATTGCCAAGGGGTCGCCCTGAGCCTTTATTGCCGCCACCACCAGATTTATTACTGTTGCTGAACATCCCAAAATTCCAATCACTTGAACTCTTTTGATCCGGTGGGCCCGCGCTGCTGCTTCTCTTTTGCAATGGCGGTTTGGCTTCACCACTTTTTCCCGAAGCCTCAGACGATTTTTTTTCTGCAGCACCTGCTGGTTTGGCACCCGGAAAATATTTTTCAAAACCTTTTGGTGGTTTCTGGCAAAACAACTGGACTTGCTCTATAATGTAACGCACCACCGGTATTTCGAAAAATGTCACATTACTCGTGGAAATTCGTTGATACTAAAATTAATAAATATTTTCGTAGCAATGTTATATCCATATTTGTTTATTATCTCACCTCGTTGACTCCACCACCAGTCATATAACTTCGACGCAAGCATCGTTCCATGGCTTTAGCCGTATTTATTAATCGGAAAGCCATAGCGTTTTCTTCTTGTTATTTAACGCTTTCCTCTGTATCGTTGTTTTTTTTTATCCTCAATTGGTGTATGTTGGGTTTTTTCAAAGCTTTCCTTAGTTTATTTTGGTATTCTCTAAACTTTTCTACGCTGTAAATATGTTAAGCTATTCATTATTTAAATTTTTAATTCACACGCTAAACTTTTTCATTCCAAAATTTTCTTACTTTTAATTTTTTCCCCCTATGATGAAATATGAAGTCGACTTCAAAGAGAATGACATGATTGTGACAGACGTCAATGTGATTATGGCCAGTGCTACTTAACGCTATTAAACAGCTGCTTACAGGGTGAAGCAAATGTATTAAAAATTAAAGTTTCCAATTTCGCTTTTTTTTTTGTATTCCTTGCTCCAGTTTATGGCTGTGGTTTTGGTAGCACTGAAGCGTCATCTAGTGTGATTTAACAGCAATTTTCATCAATTGTCAAAACTTTCTTCTACGGATGGAAAATAATAAAAATAGTTAGCGAAAGTTAAAAATTATGTGTAAGTAAACTAAATAAAATTAATGCAACGAAAAGTTAAAAGTTGATCCCATATCAGGGATATCAAATCAAATTTTTGTAAGAAAGAAAAAGCATGCGAACAGAACCTAATGCGCTTGGAGAATGCGAGAGTAAATAGCATGTATTTGCTATCTTTATAGCATGTGATGTCCTCCCTGATATTTGATAAGATAAGTTCAAGAAAGATCACATGGAAATTAGGCTTAATATAATATACGATTGAGGGTGTGAGGGTTATAGAAACCCTCCTCTGAAGGGAGGAGCTTTGGAGAAAAATAAGATCACATAATTTGCAAATGCAAATTAAAAATTTTATTCCCAGATCCTTATGAATCTGACAGGCTTTTCGTTCGAATTTAACAGTAGGTTAGACTAACACATGCATGGTTTAGTTGGTCCTTTAAGCGTCTGACAGGCTTTCGTTCAAAGTTAACAACAGGTAAATCCAGCCCATGCATAGTTGAGTCCAAGTAAGTTGAGTAAGTTTTAATTTTCAATAGAAAAAAATAATTTGTTCAACACACAGTCTAATATACATCTTTCGGCCAAAATGACATATACAAAATTCCCTTAGAAAACCACATTTCAATACATTCACTGTTTGATGAATCGGCGCTCATTGCGGTGTGTGTAAATGGCATTATTACAGCACATTTGACACTTCAGTTTCCCAAATAATTTCACCACTATTTCACCTTTTTTAGCTCACAATATGGCGTCTCTTCGTTAGTGTTATGGTGATGCCAGAAAAGGAAACTATATCCCAAAATAAGGAAAATGTGCGCAAATTTTTACAAGTTAAAAACATCGATACCTGAAGAGCTTATATATAATGCCACTTTCATATACATATTTTATGTCTCTAGCGGACTAAATTGAAGAACTAAAAAATACAGTGTCAACGTTTTTTAACAAATTCTAAAATAATTATATATTAGATTTCTTTAATAATAATTTGCACCATAATGTTACCTTCCGAAAGTAACTTATTATGGATGAGCTTTGCTTAGCTTATATTTAGACGACAGCTTCGGAAAGTGTATTGTTTGTGTGTATGTATGACTTAAACGTTAAGGACTATCTAATTATCGCGTATGAGTGACTTTAACAGAATTATTGCATGGTATAACTATTGCAATAGTTACAGATGTACCTAATATATTTATTATGATGCAATACATAAAGAAATTCTCATATACGAATATTCGATATTTTAAGCAATTTGTTATTAATTCACATACTTTAAGTAATAATTTTATGCCATAACATATTTTATTAAGTGTTCCAAAAATGTAAGGCAAGAAACATGAAATTTAAAGTGAAATATAGCTACTTCTGGGCTATTCAAAGAAGAAGCGTGCTTCAAGTCTGGCAACACTGCAGTGTTGTGCTGTGTCGTGGTACGTATTAGTTGTCGTGAAATTTAATTTTCTTTGCTAAATTTTGGCTAAAAATATATAAAATAAATTATAAAAATATGAAATAAACAATCGTTAACCACTAGTGCTTTGACAGAAATTAGAATTCATCGATATATGTTAAAAATTTCGCCTAAATTTGTACAAGAAAAAAGATGTGAAATTTTCATTTCTAGTGCCGTTAGAAGACGATGGAAAAAAATTTCCGATTGTCTCGGTTTTTGTCTGTCAGTTTTTATTTTTATTATTTTTTTTTTTGTTGCAGACAATTTTAGTTGGATAGATATTTTATTTATGCACGAATTACAACAAAAATTTTTATTTTTTTCACTTGGTGTGCTAAGTTGTAAATAAATTGGCAATAGAAAAAATAAATGTGAAAGGTTGATAAGTTTTATGGGGACGCCTGCCTCGCCTGCCTGCCTTCATTGCACAGGAAAATCAATAATGCAGACACAAAAAAAAAAAGGCAAGAAAAAAAAAATCGGTAGCCGCTGCCGCCTGTCTGTTTGGTCTCCCTGTGCACAAAAAGAGATTTCTAACACGCAGTTATGTTTTTCTCATTCCGGGTTATGGACTCTGCCGTAAATTGTGCAGCACTTACGCATTTTTCCAACAACGCACTAAATAATTTGGTGTAAATGGATGAAATATGATACGCATTTTAAATTTACATTTGCTTAAAAAAAATTGAGTCTAAAAATATGTGTTGCAAATAGTGAAATTGTAGTTAAAAAAAATATTAATGAAAAACAAAAAAAAAACTTCCGAAAGTGCGTAAATTGGAACTAAGCAGTGTTTTTTTTTTCGAAAAGTTTAGTTTTTAATGAAATTTAGTGAAATACGAAACACGTTTTGTATATAAATGCTACTTTTCAAGAAAATTTTCTTTAAATAAATTGTTGCCTCTCGAAAACTGTATTAAGTAAAACCAAATAATTTAAGACTGTCAGTCAACTGAAAATATTCATTCGGCGGAAAGTGCAAACCCGTTCCTCGTTCGCATAGTAAGAAATGTGGAGAGGTGAACCGTCCTTGAAATCGTGAGCCCACAAAACTTTGTGTTGTTCACTATTTCGGCACGATTACGATTTCCGTGGCGCCGCGATTTTACGATGTTTTTTGATAGAACACGTCAATATAAAGCGAAAATGTTAAATAAAAAAAAATCGATATCTCGTTTGGTTTTCGAAATATCGATACTTAAAAATTAAAATAAAGCGAAAATGCTAAGTAAAAAAAATCGATATCTCGTTTGGCTCTTGAGATATTATTTTTGAATTGCTAGCCACACAATTTTACATAAGAGAAAGGGTAAGTGGGATTTAAAACTCTTAAAAATCCAACACCGGCTTCGTGGTGGCCTTCGGCCGCGGATCAGTTTGTAATGTATCTAAGTCCTGGATTGCTAGCCACACTAATTTTACATAAAGCTTAAAATCGTAATTCTAATCGTACTATCAAAATCAAATTTGTAAGTGTCGATATCTCGAAAACCAAGCGAGATATCGATTTTTTTTTCTAACATTTTCAATTTATTTTGACGTGTTTTATCGAAAATCTATTCCACTATTCCTATATGAAAATTGATTTTGACCAAAAATGTCATCACTTTGTTTCCGTGTATAAATGACAAACAATTTAATATTTTAAATAGTAGTAGTTTTAGGACAAGGGGATCTAATTGTTAAGCCGAATGAATGTTTTCCAGGCAGTTGCAAGATCTTTATAGATTGACAGCCTTCAGGTTTAAATTTACATTTTTACTAATATATTTTTCTGAACTATTTGAAATCTGAAGACTTTTAAACATTAATTCTGTGGCAACAAGCAATAACAGCTTTAGTCGATCTACGATGACAATCAGAAACAGTATAAATCACCTGCTTATACACAAAACGTATGTTGCTTTTCCTTGTGAACATACTATATCGTTACTTTACAGGAGAATAAAAAAACTTATTAAAAATTAAAATTTTGTGGTATTAAAGTGAGATTTGGTTTTTTTTTTATTTGCTTGTAATTGGTTTATTTTCAATCGTAGCGCGCACAATTTTTATCAACGGTGTGTTAGTGGATGACCTACCGAAATCACAAAAAAGTCGATTTTGAAAAAAATGTTAGGGCCTTTCTATATTAAGGTAACGATATCGGCTTAAGCTGTTATTGCTTGTTGCCAAAGAATTGATCTTAAGTTAGTGACAACTCTTTTTTTTATAAAAATATTAATTTTTGAGTGTACTTGATGCTAAGATCAAATAAGTACATTTGTAAACCAAACCGAGATTCTATTGGTTTTTTTTAGGCAAGTTCGATTAAATAATGTTCAATTGTATGCAATAAAAGTAAAAAACGACTAAAAAATTGTGAGCAATTTAAAAAATCGGCATATCTCGAAAAATGTGGGACCGATTTGAAACATGTATGGATGTATGTATATTGTAAAAACTTCACTTGCAGCTATGGTCCTTTGGTGAAGTTTTTCTTAAAATTATGTTAAGGTCCTTTTGCCGAGGTTGAATAAATTTCTGCTACACAATTAGACCCTTCCAAACGTCTGTATGTAATATATGTATGTTACTACTAATCAATTTTTTTTTATGGCTATATATGATTTTTCAGGATATACAATCTGAAACCAATATTTTCGTTTTAAGTTTTACCTACAAAGATAGAAACTGCCTATTCTCGATTTTTTTCATCTAAATTTTCAATATTTAGTGACTATTAAAACAAAGCTGTGTATCAGTATTATTATGAAACTCAAAAAGAATACCAACAGTCATTTTTAGTTTTTTACCCAGTGATTCTATCATACATATATTTTTATCATAAATAAGCATTGTATGTTAGTAAGGTTTTTCACTGAAATTATTGTTTTCCTATTTATTACTTGCAGCTTTTGTAACTAAAATCTCCGTTTTGACATCACACTACTTTCATCATCAAATTTAAACACCATCAAAATAACAGCGAAACAAAAACCAACATATAAGCAAAAATATCAAAAACAAAAAAAGAAAAGTGTGAAGGCGAAAGACGTACATCGCGAAGAGAACCTCTGCGCCAAAATTTTTTCCTTTACTAAAAAAATGTTTAATTCCTTTTTGCTTTTATTTAATTGATCGAAAAAAGAAAAAAAAAATAGTGAAAACTAAATAAAAACCAAGATTATTTAAAATCGCTCAAAAAATAATTACAACAAAATTTGGACAAAACTGACGAAAACAAAAAAATTGTGTAAAATAAAAGTTAGTAGTACATTTATTTGTTGAAGAAATTGAAATTCGTGTAAACTTAAAAAATCGGGGATTTAACGCGTTTGCTGCAGCATTTGCCGTGCTCAGCAGCAGCAACAAACAGGCAACGAGTCAACACTGAAAAGCAGACCAAGAAGACAACAGAAGAAATTCAAACGCCAATACTCAATTGTTATAAGATCTACAGCCTGCCTACTAACAACTCTAAGCAACGAGTCGACGAATTCCAGCTTCGAGTCACAACCTCAACAATAGATACAAGAACAACAACAATAAATAGTAATTTAAAAATATTTAAAAAGCATAAAATGTCAACTACTCTAGCAACAAAGCCGAACTGAATAGCAACAGCACACACGCAGTTTTCAAAAAAGAAAAAAAAAACATTAAAAGAATAAATCCTCTTATTTTTAACACTCGAATACAACAATTTTTAAACTTAATTTAACACGCCAAAACTGTTTTATTTTCACAGGAATTTTTTTCCTTAAGTTTCATTAAAAAAAAACGTTAAAAACTCTTAAGAACGGAAATTCTAAACAAAACACACACTTAAAAATAAAAATCATTTTTTACGCCCACTGTCGAAAAAAAAACAAAAAAACTTTATGGAGTAAAAGCCTGTTAAGAAGGAAACATAGTATATGCTAAATCTAAAAAACAAAATTAAAAAAAAAAAATAATTTATTTAAAAAAAACACAACCAGCAACAACAACTGAAAAGAAAGTTTTAAAGTACAAAACACAAAAAAATTCAAAATAATAAAATAAAGTATATTGAATAATAAAAATAAAACAACTAGCAAAGAAAAGATTTATTATCTTATTTTATTATACATAAAATAAAAAAAAAATATAAGTTTATAATTAATGCAAAAACAAACACTACGGGGAATGAAAAGAAAGAATTCTTGAAAAGGAAACTTTTCTCGAGAAAAGTTTTTCGAACTCCTTACTCGTGAAATGTGTGAAAAAGATTGAAAAATAACAGAAAGCAAAAAAAAAAGAAAAATAACGGCAACAATAAATTATTTAATTTAATAGTCTAATAATCGTAATTGAAACAATATATACATAAATTAAGGCATTTTTACACATACAAATTAAAAACCAATAACTTTAGAACTAAATAAAAACCAGTCGAAAGAGGCAACTTTTAAAAAGTGAATTCTCGCGTCGTCGTTGGAGTGGGAGATGTTGAGGAAGAAGCAGAAAAAGTTGCGTCTTAACGAAATTAACACAAATTCGAATGCGTGTGTTATGTAAATGTACCTTGTGTGAATGCAAATACTTTAAAAATGAAATTTAAAAACCTAAAATAACAATTTCAAAGAAATAGAAATAAACAAACAAAAAAAAAAAAAGAAAGAAAAACAATTAAACATCTCTGTGATAATTATTGTAAATTTATAAACTAATGAAAGCAGAAACAAAAAACAAAGATTATTATAAATGAACTTAAACTAAAAAAAAAAAAAAAAAAAAAAACAACGTAAGAAGTTAAGTTAAAAACAAAAAACAGAAGTTAAATGAAACATTGAAACAAAATCGTGATATCTTAAAGGACTTCGATACATATATACTATAGTATATTATATATTATATTGTAATTATAATAAACAAATAAACCTTAGGTTATTTTAAAGACTTTGCTAACTAAAAAATAAGTAAACAAACAACATTTAAAACATAAGTAATTCATAAACAAGGAAAACAAGTTTTGTTCATTGAAAATAAACAAAACAATGTATTAGGTTAAACATAAGAAATAAGCAAAATTCATTGATTAAAAAACCGTCGCTTTGATCCAACATCTACATTAGCTTAATTGTAACTCCAAACAAGCGTTAGCTTTTAAAACATTTACATTACCAATAGATTGAGAATAAAACAAAAACAAACAACTGAGCTGCAGCTCTTGCATTTTAATGCTTGTAGCACCTGTTGAAGGATTCACAAACGAATGTTGTAAAATTGTCGAAATTGGATTTAAAATCGAAGTTTTGGCTGCTGGAATGTATAACTAAAAATTGTGAAACTTTCAAGAAGCAAAGCATCAAATTAAACAAAACGCGATTCTTAAAAAAACTGCTGTTTGCTGTTTGGCTTGTGGTAAATTTCATAGTTGACCTGTAAACTAAAAAATTACCTGTCGACTACACAGTGAGATATTCCGTGAACAAAACAAAATTTCTCTAAAATCCTTTAAACAGAAGACATCGTCAAAACTTTTTCAACATGAATACGCAATCGAAGGGTTATCGGACCGGTGAAGGTAGGTTAAAAGGCAATTTTTTTTTTTAATGTTTGAACACGTTTATTGTTGTTTTTTATGAACATTTTTCCAAAGATTACCAAATAATATAAAGTTTGGAAGGGAAGAAATATTGAAAATGTTTTTTATATATTTTCCAGTAGTTTGAAAAGGTTGCCATTTAATTAGATTTTTCAGATTTACAAATAAATCCAATAACTTTGACAACTTCCGCTTTATAGTTACTACAGTTTACCCACTGGCAGAAATTTAACAAACATAGTGACAATACAAAACAGTTCAGTAACATTTTACCTAATAAAATGTCATTGTTTCCAAAAATAAAAATCATGGTATCATGTTCCAATCTCTATCTCCAAACCAAATTTCATCAAAATCGGCTCATTTACTTAGCCGTGAAAACGTACTTTCCTGTTAGGGGCGTGACACCACTCACCTTAAAACAAATATCTACTCAGGAATCAATCTATCTCCATGCCAAATTTTATCAAAATCGGTGTAGCGGCTCAGCCGTGACAGCGTTTTTTCCCATTAGTGGTGGTACCACGGCCACTAAAAGAAATTTCGAAATTTACTTTTTTGTCGATCCCAAAAGATAACCCTCATATACACATCCACTAAAAATTTTCACGTGATATTTCAAAGCATGGCGGGCTTACACCCAATTGAAAACTGACCCTAATGTAAGATTTTGGAGCTTTGATGAGTTAAGGCCTTCCTACCCGAGAGGGACGATTTTGTTGATTCATAAATTATTGGAAACATACACCTGTGTGCAGTGTCATATGATATAATCTTTGCCTTTATGAAAAATAAAAATTATTCATAGGAAAAATGAAATTCCAAATTTATTTGCTTCATTTATGTTTCACCAATGTTAAACAAGCATTTTTTTGAACATTAAGATTTATTCGGACTTCAAACAGGGACAAATTAGGGAACGTTCCAAAATTCAGGTGTGAAAAATAATAGCAGTGCTTAGCAATACTTAAAAAAACAAAACTAAAAAAAGTATATTTCAGTATCTAAACCTTATTTATATTAAGTCTATTAACAATAAGTGGAATGACCTTTATTAGAACGAACGGATGCACATCTTCGCTGTATGGAATCCACCAAACGCTGGCATTTCTCTACAGGAATGGCCTTCCATGCTGCCCTCACAGTATGCCACAATTCTTTGACATTCCTTGCCCACGGCTTCTTTGACATTGGCCCAAAGGTTTTCGATGGGGTTGAGGTCTGGGAACTGGGCTGACCTCTCCATTACCTCAATCCTATTTGAGGAAAACCAATTTTTCGCCAATTTGCTCATGCGCTTTGGGTCGTTGTCTTGCTGGTAAACCCATTTTAACGGCATTTTCCATTCACCGTAGGGTAGTATGGTTGAGCTCATTATTTCCACGTATAAAGTTTCCTTTTATCCAATAAATTGGACCTGTGTCAGAGGGTATGAAAAGCAGACCCAAAAGTTAATTTTTGCAACATCATGCTTTACGGTCCTTGGCACGTATTTCGGATGGAACGGAACTCAAGTCAACGACCCAAAGCGCATGAGTAAATTGGCGAAAAATTGGTTTTCCTCAAATAGGATTGAGGTAATGGAGAGGTCAGCCCAGTTCCCAGACCTCAACTCCATCGAAAACCTTTGGGCCAATGTCAAAGGAGCCGTGGGCAAGGAATGTCCTAAGAATGTCAAAGAATTGTGGCATACTGTAAGGGCAGCATGAAAAGCCATTCCTGTAGAGAAATGCCAGCGTTTGGTGGATTCCATACAGCGAAGATGTGCATCCGTTCGTTCTAATAAAGGTCATTCCACTTATTGTTAATAGACTTAGTATAAATAAGGTTTAGATACTGAATTATACTTTTTTTAGTTTTGTTTTTTTAAGTATTGCTAAGCACTGCTATTATTTTTCACACCTGAATTTTGGAACGATCCCTAATTTGTCCCTGTTTGAAGTCCGAATAAATCTTAATGTTCAAAAAAATGCTTGTTTAACATTGGTGAAACATAAATGAAGCAAATAAATTTGGAATTTCATTTTTCCTATGAATAATTTTTATTTTTCATAAAGGCAAAGGTTATTTCATATGACACTGCTATTTTTTCGCACACAGGTGTACATCGTTTGGCTTACGCGAAATCGTCATTCGAATAGTTGCAGCTAAGCCGCATTTATAGGAGTGAATTTTGGTGACGGACGGAGCTCATTTCACCCTCTCTGGTCCGACATCAAACAAAATTGTCGCTTTTCGGGCACCGATAATCCTCACATAGTTAGTTCACGAAAGACTATTGCTTGATGATAGGGCTACCAGATGGCATACTAAAGTAGCAAAAGTGCTACTTTTGCAAGGCTTTGCTACTTTTCACTTGAAATGTACTACTTTTGGTTGAAATACGCTACTTTTCACTACTTTCGAAGTAACGACCTTTTTTTTTTTTTTTTTTGGTCGATAAACAAAATTTTACAAAAAATGTTTTATGAAAACAATGTAGTAAATAAATAAAAAAAACACGCAATAATGATGTATTTTATTAGTGCTATGGGAAAGTAGAAATGGGGACCTTTTTTTTTTGTGGTAATTACTATACTTTTTTGCAAAAATTACGAAATTTGTTTGTGTTTTTTGAAAATTCTTAAATTTTACAAATGTGCTACTTTTGCAAGCAGGTCATCTGGTAGCCCTACTTGATGATGTTTACACTAAAATCATCAGTCAATGGCTTTCTATATTGCAAGATGTTGGCACACTTTGTATTAACGCAAATGCGTGAAAAATCTGGAAGACTTCGACTCAACAATGGACTTTTTGCGTCAGAAGTTTCCATTGACTACAATGAGATGGCGCACCGTTATTTCCATTAGACTCTCCGTTATGTCCCCGTTATGTATAATTAGAGAGCTTGGTATATTTATGTTTTTGAGAAATAACAAAAAAACAATTTGGCTTTAAAAAATTAGTATTTTAGCCCGGCATAGTGTGCCACGAAATATTGCAAAAAGTAAATGGTTTTGCACTTTTTTGTTTATTACTTCATGAAACCTTAAAAAAATAAATAACATACACCTAAAAAGTTAAGTTATCTATTGCATGCAATACCGGGCTAAAAGAAAGTTTGGAACTAAATCTCAATCTTTACACACAATCAGTTTATTTGATTTTTTTTTTTAAAGCTCAAAGTAATAAATAAAAAAGTTCTAAGGAATTTTTTCTGTAAGTCTGCTAGTTTTCAAGTTAAATAAAATAAAAAAGTTAAGTGGTCAGTGCCAACAAAAACCTTACATGACAAGTCTACATACAGTACGAATGTATGTAAAAAGTGATTATAAAACAAAAAATAAGTATTTAAGTATTTGGTGAACCCTAGTTCGGCACCAATAACTGATTGTAGCTGTTGAGGCTACCAACTTCGTGGTCTCTTCAGGCGCTATTTGGATCCATGCATCTATGAGTTCAACATTTTTATATATGGATATTTTTACATATTTCCCTCAATAAACGCCAAGTTCTGCGAATTCCAGTCCAAAACACTACCTTCATCATGCTCTACAATTGGATTCTGCAATTAATTTTTCTTCCTTCAGACTTAAGGCCGACCATTACAAAACTCTTGTTCAGAATTAACTTTCCTTTTCGTAAGTCTTTGCAAATTCAAGATGAAATTCTAAACAATGTTATACTGAAATTCCATTTTTTTTACTAACTATTCTTAGATGTACGGATTTATAAAATGCTCATGCGACTTTTTTTCCTTAAGATTGATGCTAACATCTTCGTATTGCTATAAAATCAAAGGTGTCCTTGTTTTCCTATGAACTCAAATTCATCCTGTATAAAACTACAACTACATTTTGTCCATCACTCCATACTTGATTATCGTATATATAATATATTTGATAGATTTGTATTTTTTTTTTTGGGTTTTCGAAAGGATTTGGCCTTATCACCGCCAAGACTAATTTTTTATCACTTTTTCCTTTTTCAACCAATTAAAGCCTTACGTCAACAATAATTCGAGTTATGTTGGCTGTGAAAGCGGCAATCATTCCATTTTCCTAAAAAAACAAAATTTTTTGGTAAATATTTTGAATATTTCTACTCCAAAAACTTTTTAACCATCTGGGACAATTTTTTAGTGTAATAATTGAGTTTTAAGGTTGGGGAAAGGGTTGTATATGTATATTTTATACATAAAAGTTGGTGTAAGTGAGCGACCTTCGACCACGGATCAAGGTTTACATGCTATAGTATGTCCAACAGCAAATTCGCTAACCACATTAGTTCTACATAAAAGTTAGGGTATATATTTACATCCTATTGTATATACACCAGTTAAGCTAGTCACAGTGCTTTTGTATTAAAACTTACCTTGACGATTTTGCAATAAAATTTCATAAGTCTATAAAACTTTTTACCTTGACGAGAGAGATATTTAAATATTTTTTTTTAAATGTCTCATCATGAGTCAATCAATCATGAATTTATTATTTTTAGTTACCAGAAAGTACCGCGATGGTTAAACAAATTTTTTGAGCCGATTAGGGCTGGAGCCTCTATTCTAAATATTTACCCCATTTGTAATTTTTAGGAACAGTTTTTAAATTACTTTTAATTGTGTAATTGAGTCGTGTACATGATATCTTCCGATGACTATGCAAAAAAAAATCGTTTCCGAAAAATTTTAAGAAATTCATACTGAATTAGCTTACAGTCGACCTGTATAAATTTGGAAACAATTCTTGGTTCTGAAAGTAAGATGGCGACACTATTCTAATCGGATAATCAATTCTTAATAGAAATTACCTACAAAAATGTTACAAATATCATTCGATATTTTTTGATTAAAACAATAAATTGCTAATTGCACTGATCGCACCTTGGAGCCCTTTGACAATCTGTCTAACAGAGTTCTTCATTTTAGAAATGCAAAAATAGGTTGATACAGTGGAACTTTTTTAAGTCGAACCTCGATAATTCGAGAGCCTCCCAAGCACGAAAAAA
Source organism: Tricholauxania praeusta (assembly GCA_949775025.1). NCBI lineage: Eukaryota > Metazoa > Arthropoda > Insecta > Diptera > Lauxaniidae > Tricholauxania > Tricholauxania praeusta. Next base: position 5,326,234 of record OX459028.1, on the reverse strand, counting down.
TGTTGTTTTCCCATCCCTTCAATTCCCAAAACCTCCATTTCTCGAAATCTGACCCCTTTATAAATTCAGTACATATTTTCCTTCTATAACTCGAAAAAATAAATTTGACCTCTGCATCGCGAACATAGCAATGTTTGATTTTTACAACCTTTACAACTCGATTAGTTATTTGAAACGAACTACCTCTATAGCTCGAAGAAAAATAAGATATCGACTTTAAGAATATGCCGACAATGTACATCATTGTTCCTTAGAAATCAATGTTAAAGCCTACTTATACAATCAACCAATTCTATGAAATGATAAAGGGATTTATGGCTGACGTTAACACGTGATTTCGTTTGAACATAGCGAAGTTACTTTATTGTTGTCGATTCAAAAATTATCAGTTTGGTCCTACTGCAATACACACCAATTTGTAATATCTCTATAACTAGGATTTTTATTTATTTCCCATCTAGCTCAAAATTAGTTGAAAAAAATCTTAACCTCTTCAAGTCGAACATCTCTTGACAAAATTCGCTTAAGTCGAAAACTTTATAACTCGAATTTTTCGGCATCTCCCTTCAAGTTCGACTTACAGCGGTTCTACTGTATCTTGATTTTTGATTTACTATACACGAACTTACATCCCAAAAGTACAAAAGAAAAAAAAACTGTGTTTTATGTATGTTGAGTGCAAATACGGTCACAGAAATTTTCTATCTCATCAAAATTTTAAGATATACAGTATTGGCCAAAAGTTAAGCACCCTCTTAGTACATTTTTTTCATATCATGAAAACGACGTTATTGAACCATATTAAGTATTTATTTTATTTATTTACACCTTTATTATTGACAAACAAAATTTTAAAAAATTCTGCGTCTCATAAATAAACAGTCAACATCAAAGGAACAAGTTAAACTCGAAAACTTAACGGACAAAACTAAAGCACCCCCTTTTTTATGGTAAATAAAAACTTTTAAAATTAGTACTTAGTTGCGAATCCGGTGCCGTGACATAGCCCCCACGGACATAATCCCCATTTTTTAAATGAGAATTATGTAAAATTACTGTGGCTAGCAAACTAGGTGTTGGATATATTATAGACTGATCCGCGACCGAAGGCCGCCGCGAAGCCGGTGTTGGATTTTTGGGAGTTTTAAATCCTGAGCTGCGGCCGAAGGCCTCCCACTTACCTCTACTCTTATGTAAAATTACTGTGGCTAGTCAACTAGGTGTTGAATATATTATAGGCTATTCCTAGCTTTGGGTATTATGTCCGCTTTCTTATGGGACAAATTTTGTGGTCATAATCCCCATACCAAAAATGGGGATTATGTCCGAATAATTTGCGGATTACGAAATGGGGATTATGTCACGGCACCGGTCCAGAATCCTATATTCTGGACGACACACGCACCCCTTTAAGGCATAGAGAATATTAAATTATTAGTGATATCCTGCGATATCCCTTCGCAGGATATTTTTAAGGACTTAATAGATCTTCCGTGGTTTGCAATTTTTTCTGTTGATATTCATGTTAACGATATCAAACAAGGTCTAAAAAGGATTCAGGTCGTAGCAGGCAAACCTAAAACTTCTAACCTATTACCCTGAAGCCAGGTCTTACAAGCTTTAAAGGCATATATTGGATCGTTGTTCTGATGCAACCTCCATTTAAGTGGCTTCTCTACATCGGCATATGGTAGCATCACGTCTTTTAATATGTCAATGTACATGAACCGATCCATAATTCCTTCAATCCTATGAATTGGCCCAATTCCTTGACCAGAGAAGAAATCTCAGACCATTACACTGCCACCTAGATTCATTACAGTGGATTTCAAATTTAATTTTGTCAGGTCTTTACTATCATACAAAATAACCATTCTTTATTGTATGTATATACAGTTTGTTTCAAATGTTGGCTGTAACTGCGGCGTTCAAGCATTTTGAGTGGTATTTGACGAATGACTCGAGTAATGTTGGCTTCCAATTCCTCAATTGTAGCCAGCTTATCCATGTATGCTTTAGACTTTACGTAGCCCCAAAGGAAAAAATCTAGAGGTGTGATATGAAATGATTTAGGCGGCGAATAATTTCCATTATTTCAAGAAAACATGTAAACTTTAAATGAATTTGAATTTATTAAATTTATACAATATTTAAACGTTGCTGTAACTGGTGTTAGTCTTTTCATGATGAAATGTCAAACAATACTGATAAAAGTTCCTCTAAATGAATTACCCGTTTCTGACATATAAAAATTGCGGGACGGTTACAGCATATCGTTTGCTAATACAGCATTTGGGAAATGTGGTACACCTAAAGGGACTTAGTATTGACATCGCCTTCATACTCTTTTGCTTAAGTATCCCTTGAGTTGTAAATTAAGTTTTTGGATACCCCGTATCTAAACACCTAATATTTTGTCCCTTGACTGTACTTCTTTTTATTATCAATTCGAAATAAATCATTTTAAAAATCAACATAGAAAACTAACTCCAACTTGAACAATTAAAAATTGTGTATTTCATATTTTGTCACTGTTCTCTCAAAAAATATTTTAAATTGCTCAACGTCTTTCCGAATTATTAGTGAAAACTGTGTGTCCTGGCACTACTTTATTAAAAAATCCAAATCCTATTAAGTGTAATCCTTGGTCGTGTTCATTCTTGCAAAAGGATCAAAAATAATACCAAAAATACAATAAAAAAACAAACATTTTCAAAAGCTATTAAATAATATACCAATCAGCCGAAAGTCTTTTCTTGTAGTAAGTGAATTAATACTTGTTCCAACTGTGTACTCTTAGAAATCTACGACAACATAACTTGTGATGGATTATTCAACATGAATGCAATGCGTAACCTGAGTATATCGACAAGTTTTCCACCAATTGGCACATTTACCTTGGACTCTACCCTTGGACCACCACCAAATCAACTCTCCCAAGGCCATCAAATATCGCAACAACCACCTACGATTGGGATCTTTGACGCCAACGAAGTTTCCGATGTTATTCAGAATCCGGCAACGATTGGCGTATTTCAATCCAATAGTGTTTTGACCAACGGCAGTGGAAATTCATCATCAATCTTTGGCAATCAATCCGGAAACTCTGGAACCTCTGCAAGCAATGATCCGAACCAGACAACTCGTGAAACTGGAATTATTGAAAAGCTATTGGTAAGCAGATATTAGTATGTTACCCTGAGTTTAAACACAAATTTATCTCGGGGTAAACGAATTATCGCATTATCTATCGGTGGTAGTTTTGAAACCAAACAAAATTCTTTTCTAGCATTCTTATGGATTCATTCAATGCTGCGAACGCCAAGCTCGCTTATTCTTTCATTTCTCTCAGTTCAGTGGTAATATTGATCACTTAAAAATTGGAGATCCTGTAGAGTTTGAAATGACTTATGACCGACGTACCGGAAAGCCAATTGCTAGTCAAGTCTCTAAGATTGCTCCGGAAGTTGTAAGTTGTAGCAAAACTTTGATTATATTTATGAATTACCTTAAATGCTTTTATTTCAATTAAATCGATTGAAAAGGTATTGTCTGAAGAACGTGTTACTGGCACTGTCACCACCGAGTTGCGCATCGATAGCAACAATTTACTGTCGTCCAATGAAACAACTGGTAGAATCAGCTATGAAAATCGTGGGGAATGCTTCTTTTTACCATATACCAAAGACGATGTTGAGGGCAATGTTAATTTGCGAGCTGGCGATAAAGTGAGCTTTCAAATTGCAACCAACCAAAGGTAAATTGTATTTTGGCTTTATCTAAATACTTTCAAGCTTTTCAATAAAATTTTTTCTTTAAAATTAATTACAGAGGTAACTTAGGTGCGTGCCACATTCGTTTGGAGAATCCAGCACAACCAGTGAAATATCGTGGTGTTGTTTGTTCAATGAAGGAATCATTTGGATTTATAGAACGTGCGGATGTTGTTAAGGAGATATTTTTTCATTTTTCTGAAGCTGAAGGCAACGTTGAGTTACGTCCTGGTGATGACGTTGAGTTTACCATTCAAACGCGCAATGTATGTTTAGAGATCTTGGAAAATTATGATTTTTATGTCTATATTTTGTTTTTTAAAAGGGACGAGAGTTTGCATGCAATATCACACGTTTACCACCAGGCTCAGTCATTTTCGAAGATGTGGATACCACAATTTATAAGGGTCAAGTCTTAAAGCCATTGGATCGTAATAATCCAGCACGTCAAACTAATGATCCTTTACCGGGACGTATAAGATATAGAGCTCCAGATTATTCTGAAGTTGAAGTACCATTTGGTGATAAGGACCAGGTAAACACGATTTAACTGTTTAATTCGTATTCATAATTAATTATTCCAAAAGTAAAGTTTTAGTTTTGTATAAGCGCTACATAAGATGCTAAAATGTTGTTTGTTCTAGAAGGGTGATTTTACACTTCGACATGGAGATTGGGTTCAATTCTTTTTGGCAACCGATCGGCGTGATCAATTGCAAAGAGCCACTTCGATTTCTTTGCTTGATGAAACATTTAAGGTATCCGGAGAGAAACGAGAACAGGGTGTTGTAGCTTCACTGAAAGAAGGTTTTGGATTCCTACGTTGCGTGGAGCGTAATGTGCGATTATTTTTCCATTTTACTGAAGTTCTAGATACAGTACGCATAATTTTGCTTATATTTAAAGATTCTTATTATTCCTAATAATGTTTTCTCCTCCATTTATACAGAGCCGCGAAATTGCTATTAACGATGAAGTTGAATTTACTGTCATACAGGAACCAGGAGTTGCATACAATAATTCTCGTTTACATGCAATTCGTATAAAGCATTTACCACCAAATACAGTGCAGTTCGAAACGCTTATGGCAACTCTTATTGAAGGTATGAAAACAATGAAACAAGAATAATGGATCTGGTTGACTTATTTGACAAATAGTTTTTGCCCGAGCCATATGTGACTTGTAAAGTTTACATTGAGGAGCTAAATTGTGAAACTATGGCTTCAGCAATGGCGTCTGTCGAAATGGTTTTGCGTTATTTAATATTTAAATTAAAGTAAAAAGTTTCATTTGCTAAAACAATCAGTTAAGTTTATACTGTATTACGTTTATTATAATAATTTTTTATTTCTTAGGATATGTAACACGCGAAGCTCCTAAAAGTCCAATAAAGTCACAAGATCGCGTTGAGGGTGGAGTTATAACCTATGACCATGGTGAAGTAAAAAAGACTATAATGTATTTTCTTAAAGACTGTGAAAAACCACCAAGAATTGGAGATCGTGTTCGATTCGACATCTACTTGGTAATTCATATTTTAAACGAATATTAAAACTGTAAGCATTCTTTGCGTTATTATATTAAAGGTCAAAAGAAACAAAGAGTTTATTGCTGTTAATGTCCAGCAAATTGCTCAACATCAGCAGCAACAGCCACAGCTAGTTACCAATACAACGAATCAACAGCAAAATATACATAATCAAAACAATGAACCAATAATGCTCGCTAATACTATGAATGGCATGAGTGGAATGAGTGGTCTTGTGGGAAGTGGAATGGGTGGCATAATTAGCATGTCGCAAAACGGCTACATACCAATGGCAAACAGCACACACATGATAACTATGTCAACTCCCAAAATTGAAGACTTTAAAATTGAAAATAATAATCTTTCACTTAACGAACCAGGCCAAACTTATCGTGGATTTATTGCAGTTATTAAGGAAAACTTTGGTTTCATAGAAACACTCTCGCATGACGAGGAAGTTTTCTTCCATTTCAGCAATTACATCGGAAATCCAAATTGGTTAGAACTTGGTCAGGAAGTTGAGTACACGCTATCGCCAAATGGTAATACATCTGTATCTGGAAACTGCCTGCCAGCTGAGAATGTACGCACTTTACCCAAGGGTTCCATACCACAACCATCAATTTTAGACGCAATGCACAATGGTGTGGTGGCACGTCCATTGCGCTGCATCAATCCGGATCAACAGGAATATGCAGGACTTATTGAAATATTTGATGAAGCAAAAACAATTGTTATATCGCAGCATGAGTTTGGTATTACCAGTTTGACTAATAAACGCGATTTATTACAAAAAGGTGATTTGGTCACCTTTAAAATCGACGAGGCTGGACGTGCAGCTGAAATTGCAGCAGTTCGTCAAAAAAAGCGTGCCACAGTTGATTCCATTAAGGGTCAGTTTGGTTTTTTGAACTACGAAATTGAAGATGGAAAGAAACTTTTCTTTCATATGTCAGAAGTTCAAGGAAATGCAGTTACTTTGCACCCAGGCGACACAGTTGAGTTCTCAGTTGTCACTAATCAGGTAAAATATATATTCGTGTGATAACCTTTATTGAACTTATTTGCTTAGTTGAAATTTTTCCTTTATATCAATAGAGAAACGGAAAGTCTTCAGCCTGTAATGTTTTAAAAATAAATGATCGCCCTGATCGCTTGATCTCACGTCTAAAGCTTAATGCAGATGATTCAGTGCCACGACTAATTGTTATTCGTGCTCCAAAAGGGCCACAAGGAAAAGGATTTGTACCACAATTTCGCCAGTCACGCATTCCAGGTAAAATATGAAAAGCAAGAGAAAAAACTAAATAAAACTTTTCATTTTCCAGGCCAATTAATGGAGTAATAACCATCTAGTGACAGTTTGAAATTCAAATTAAAGACATATTTCTTCTTTCCTATTAATAGTAAACTCATTTTCCTTTGAGGATAAATATAAATATTTATTGATATAAATAAATAATTAACCATAAATTAAATAAAGGAATACAGTAACAAAAATAAAATAAAAAATAAATAAATACCATACGAAAATCTACCAAAAGGAAAAAATATGAGTACCAAATTATAAAACAATGCATTGTTCATAATTTTTGTCAAAATTCTTTTATTCAAAAACTTCAAAACAAAAATGCCCTATATAAAAGAAAAAAATATATATAGTTGAAATATAGCAATATATGTACTTCTGTAACTTGAATTTGTGTAACTAACTGCAATAATAATGAAAACTTGTTTCATTTCATTTATTATTACATAAAAAATGATTTGTAAGTACATACACCAAATTGACTATCACGTATCTTATTTTCATTATGCTGTACTTTTCATTTAAGTACCCAGTACCCTTTTATGCTTAAACTAAAATGGTATTGCATTAGGTCTTGATTTTCAATCTTTTTCGTTAGTTTTTTATTAAATAATATACGTTTCGCGTAAAAATAAATCGAAGTGTTAGTATTACACCAAAAATTTAAACTATTTTAAGGCAAATCGAATTTGCGAATACACAACAAAAAACTAATTATAGAACTAAACTCAAATAACTGCTATTTAATAATTTTGGGATCAGTCCTACTACTAAGTATAAAACATAAAGGAAATTCCACGTTAATAAGAGAACCTAAATGAAAACTGCAAAATAAATATTTCATAGAACTGAACCAAATAAGTGTGTGTTTTATTATCAACTAGCATTACCCTGTGCGCATCGCCTCACCTCAACCGTGGTGTAGATTCAGTGTGCGGCCTGCGTGAAAACTCTATTTAAAAAATACTTTTGTATGAAGACCACCCTTATGCACCCAAAATAAAATTTTTGAAACCTAAGCAGTGCCTCTTAATATAAAAACCAAGTGATGTAAATTTCATGAAAATCGATTAAGCGGTCTTCAAGAAAATTATATTTAAAAATATTTTTGTATGTGGGCAACCCTAAATAAAAGTTTTGTGGCCAAAGCTATTCCTCTTAATATAAGAGCTACGTGGTGTAAGTTCGGAGTGAATCGACTAACCTGTCTTCGTAAAAATGATTTTTAAAAAAAAAATTATTGAGGAAGTGGGAAACAACCCACGAAACGTTGGTTACGTAAACGAAACAAATAGATGTTTAATTTATTTAACAACTGACCATTTAGCCTAAAGTAAATTGATTTATAATAAACATTGGTCAAACAACAAAAATTCTAATCTGATTTTTAAAAATATTTTTGTGTGAGGGTCACCCTAAGTATGCACCCTAAATAAATTTTTTTATCTTATCTGTGCTTCTTAATATAAAAGTCATGTGGTGTAAATTCCAAGAGAACCGATTAAGCAGTCTTTAAGAAAATGATGTTTAAAAAATATTTTTGTGTTAGAGCCACCCTTAATCAAAGTTTTTTATCCTTAATAATGCCTCAACATAGGTGCTACGTGATGTAAATTCGGTGTGTATCGACTATCCTGTCTTTGTGAAAATGATATTTGAAAATATTTTTGTATGAGGGCCACCCTAATTTTGCACTTTAAAAAAAATTGTTACAATCTAGTCTCTGCCTCTTAATATAAACTCCATTTGGTGTAAATTCCAAGAGAATGGATTAAGCAGTCTTTGAGAAAATGCTATTTTTAAAATATTTTTGTATGAGGGCCACCCTAAATAAAAGTTTTGTGGCCTAAGCTATGCTTTTTAACATTAGAGATACGTAGTGTAAATAATTCAATACATAATGCATTACTCCTTAAACTGACAAAATTATTCATATTTTTAGCAAAGCCTCACACTAAAAACAAAAATTATGAAAGTTCTCTGCTTTTTATTACATAATACTTCACTATTTTAAGTAAAAAGTTTCACTGAAAAAAAAAATATTAAATTTGAGCAATTTAACGTATATAAAAATATAAATTCAATAATAAATTCTAAATAACAGGAATTAGTTAAAAATGTAGTTATATTAGCCAAGTGTCAAAAACGAAAAATTTATTTTATTACGATCGTCAAATTTTCGATTTTCAAAACAAATTTTAATTCGCTACAAAGTTTTTATTTAGACTTGATTAAGCAATTTCATAGTTCTATTTTAACAATATAGATATCATTTGATAGGCTATTTATTGAGCTTTAATTTAGTGTGCAAAAGTTTCCAATCGGTGCGTTTACAAGCAAGAGGAATAGATTCAAAAATGAAATTTGCACAAAAACTAAATTTTTATTTATTTACTTTTTTTTTAACAGCTGTTTTGTTTTTGACTATTGACAAAATTCAACTACAAAGACACTTTGGCCAATTTTTGTTAACGATTTTTCAGGGAGAGATCATGAGGGATCATAATAAAATTTGGTACAGAGATGTCAGTTACTATAAACTTTGAAATTAAATGGAAATTAACGATATTGCATCAGTGGGTGTGGCACCTCCCATGTAAACAAAAAACCGTTGCTTAGGGTACATAATTAGGGTGGCTCTCATAAAAAAATTATTTTTAAAATAGCATTTTCACAAAGAGCACTTAATCGATTCACATGGTAAGGAATATACTTAACAATCTATAAAAACACTTACTTTCTCCACCAACAACAACCGAATATTGGGGTGCTGGTGCAAATGAGTCTATCCTTGCCTCTATTTTTATAAGAGGAGGATACCCAATTGCACCAGACCCATGTTGTTGTTTTCGTCGCTGCTGCAACTGTAGTTGCTGCAACTGTAGTTGCTGCAACTTTTGTTGTTGTTGCAGCTGCTGCTGATGTTGTTGCTGCTGCTGCTGTTGTTGTTGTTCCTGCTGCTGCTGTTGTTGTTGCTGCTGCTGCTGTTGTTGTTGCTGCTGCTGTTGTTGTTGCTGCTGCTGCTGTTGTTGTTGCTGCTGCAGCTGCAGCTCCTGTTGTTTTTGTTGCTGCTGTTGTTTTTTTCTATGGAATAGTGTGGTTTTTTGTTTCTTTTCCATTTTCCTAATGATTAAAAATTTAGAATAAGCTACAATTACAAATAAAACAGGTTTACGGGAAATCCAAGGAAGCTTAAATAGCACCAGTGGGCGTGGCACCTCCCAAACAAATAAAATACGGTAAGTGGAACGTTTATCGAAATATGTGAGCAATCATACTAAAATTTGGTGAAAGAAGTTTGCTTATGGAAAGCTATTTCTGGATCAAAAACCGGGCTGGATTGTACCAGTGGATGTGTCACTGCCCTAAATTTTAAATTAAACTGCGACATATATCGTAAACTATACAAGCTATTTTGATGAAATGTAATATGAAGATGTCGATCATGAATATAATTTATTGAATCAAAAGTAGGCGGAATTGGAGAAGTGGGCGTACCATATTTAAACTTTTTCATTCTTATTCGATTTTTTTCAATCATTTCCATACTCTTTCGACTTTTTTAAACTTTTAACTTTTTCCAATATATCCTAAATGTATTCGTTCGACTTTTTCAACCTCTTTTAATTTTCTTCAACATTTTCATGTTATTTCGACATTTTTAAGCTTTTTTCAACCTCTGTCAATCTTTTTTACATTTCACATTTTTTTCGACTTATTTAACATTTTCAACGTCTTTTTAACATTTATTTAAAAGGTATTTTCAGTGCAGTGTAGAGTATGTGAGTTTCGGCCTGGCCGAAGATAACACCTTAACTTGTTTTTTTTTAAAACTCATCATTTAAATTTCGTATTTAACTAAACACTAAAGTTTCCTTCCCAAAAATTACGAATATTTCAATTAAAATAAACTTTCAACTTCAAATGATTTTATGGCGCACTTCATTTTAAGTCCTTGCTCTCTTCTTCAGAAAATAAGTCAGTCTAGTCCATCTTCTACAATTCCGAAAGTTCCATGAAAGTTTTATGCCTTTTAACCAATTTGATTGTTAGCAAAGTGGATTTAAAAGTTTTTTTCTTAACTTTTGTTTTTGGTCGCCAAAATTTGTGCTTTTCTTTATTTTTTTATCGATTTTTTGGTTTGCATTGATAGCCAAGGCTTAACTTATTTTAAAAAAAGGATATCCACCTTTTTGATTGAGTTGTGACAGTTTTAGGTTTGGCCTCATTTGTGTTTTTTGGTTATTGTAATTAATAATAAATAAGTTAAGTCTTTAGTAGATCCTTGGAGATTTTAACATGAAAAACTGAAGTAAAATTCTGATGAAGTATGCCAAATTTTATATTACTTCAGTGAATTGAAAATTCCATCACTTGTCATTTATATGAACTAAATTTTTAACTTTCATAAGTTAGTTCGAATGAATAATAAATGATTTTTTTTTTGTTGATAATTTGATACATAATATGAAATGCAAAATACTTGAAAAAATATAGTTTATGGCCAGAAGTAAAAAAAAAAAATTGGTTCACTATTCACATTGGTGAATCTTTAAATACTACACAATTTCAATGATTTTTAAAATTTTTTCATTTGTTGTAGTTTGAGTTCAAAAAAGCTTTTAAGAATATGTATTCCAATTTCCAAGAAAGTCTATTTTTCCAGTTAAGAGCTTCTAAAAACATAACGCATACGTAACATTTAATTAATTTACTCTTGTTTTAAGAACTGACAAATCTCAAAATAACGAGAGACACAGGAAAAATCATTTTTGTGCCAAAATAAATGATATGTAGAGACTTTGCAATATTAATAAATATGTTCATTCCGCGAAAATTGTTCCCAAAAAATGTTTTGGATTTGATTTTGAGTTTGAAGTTTCGAAAAATTAAATATTCGCAGCTCTGGTAGCAACCCTAGAATTTTTTTTGGTTGAGGATGTGCTCGAAAAGGAATAAATTTTTAAGTTTTAAGCTTTCTCGAAGTATTCTATATATTATATAAATATATATGTACATATATTCGTACGTAATACAGGGTTCTATAGAAAAATTTCAACTCTATTGATTTACATAGAATATGTATTATAGTTAAATTGTTTCAAAATTATCAGCCCCTGCCCAATTCAAGGCAGTGCAACAACTCGTTAATGTCAGCGCTCGTGCTTAACAATGTCTTCACTTGCACTTTGTTACAAGGATTTGGCAAAACAATTAAAAGCTGCTTACAATACAATCCTATAAAAAAAACTACAAAGTAACGCAGAAAGTTTTAGGGAGACTTTTTTTTAAATAGAAAAATAAATAACACTGGTCTGCAAAATAATGTTTGCAGAATAAATATTCAAATACTTTAATTTTAACGCATTCTACATTTTTAATTTTTTCTTTTTTTTCGAAAAATTCACTTTGAACGCCCGCACAACTTGTAATTGTCAATATTTTGAAACGTAAAAAATATGGTAAGCATAAGTGTTGCCATACAATATATCTAAATGCTCAAAAGGGCAAAAATGTTTCTAGCAAATTTTTAAAAAATCAAAAATTGCGCGTCCTTTTTAAAGGTCGTTGAGCACTAATGGGTTAAGCTCCACTGCTTTGTCATCGGGATTAATATCCTTTGGCATTACCACAATATTTGAAAAGTCTATTCCCAGATGGGCATATTTCTTTTTAAGGCCTTCTATTTTTTTTTAATTTTAATTCAGTTCGTTTTTGATAAGAATCTTCAGACCAATCATTATGTTCCTTGACTTTACGTTGTATTGCTGCACTTTTACCAGATATATAAATATCTTTATCAGCCTAAAAGTAGACATATCATACGCATTAATAAAAGTTTATTTTTAACTAGTTCCAAAATGAAGACCAAAAGGTTCAAGTAAAGAAATGTATTGGCACTAAAGGTACCATTATCTATTGTTTTTACCCAGAAATAGTCGGTCATATTTTTTTTTACTGTCTTCCGATTTGGTGTAACAAAATAAATATATCAACACATTTTAGAGTTGCAAAGTGGCCAAAATTAATGAGCCAAAAAAAAAGTATGACCAAAAAAGTCATAAATTTGTTTCATAAAAAAAAAAATTACGTTCTGCTTTTATAAGTTTTCCATTATTTTTAAGCTTTTTACAATAATGGGGTTATGGCCTCTGCTTTAAGGAAAAATAAAAATATGCATGATTGAGTGTAACCACTATGCTGAAGATTTTTTATGAAAAATTTTAACCTTAATAGAATCAAAAATTTACGTGATGGAGACTGCATAGATTTCTGAAGTGGAATATTATGACGAATTTTATTAAACGTATCTGTCTTCTTTTGTGGGGAGCCTATAATTTACGACTAAATTACCGCAAGACCAACTGGTTGTTACTTCCGACCATTGAACGTTTTGAATTTTCTGCTGATAAATCTTGTATTTAACAATCCTAATCCATAATAAAATACTTCCTAATTGCCCATGATACAAAAATACACGTACTTCAATGTTATTTGCATATTATACGATTTATTATTTGTAAGGTTTTTTTTTTATTTTTTTGGATATTATAGAAAATAATTATGTGTATATATGAATGTTTATGAATGTATTCGTAATATTAGAAAACTACATATATTTAGATGAAATTCCAAGAAGCATGACACATAAGCTGGAGATTGGATCACCGCAGTAGTATAATTTAGAAAAATTAAATAACATATTCTCTGAATAAAGAGAAAAATATAACACATAAATTATAACTAACTTACTGGGACTCCTTTTTGCTTATATTGCACCGCACCCACGAATAGATGGGATCTACATACATGGTACATGATTCAGCAAACACAATACTTTAATCAAAAACCTTTTTCCATACATTTTAAATAGATCTTCAAACGTTTTAAGATATCTGTCCGATAAAGAAACAAAAACGTAATTCTCGCTGTCGGGTTATACCAATTTGGGGGCAGAGATTTGAAAACTAATTTTTGTCACTGATGTCTTCAAACGCTATTTTTTGAAACGAACTCTCGTAGTATATCACAAGCCATCTCAATGTTGTTTCTTGAGATACCCAATGCCGTAATGGCATTTTCTTTGGTATAGCCTTCATTCATTAGACGCGCAATATATTCCAAATTAATATTCTCGTACGGAACGTTGCAGTCTTTTTGATTAATGGTTACATTTTCGTAAAGTAAAGGTTGCTGCGTTTGCTGTTGACTACTTAGAGGACAAGCAGTCGAGGTGGTTGATGTCGCTACCGCCGTTCTAGAAAGCACCTGGTTCGACACTTTGCCAACTGATAACGCTTGTGCTACGCCTGTGGAGGCTTTTGTTGCTGTCGTCGTAACGGAAAGTTGCGTATAATAGGGATTATTGGTTTCTGATAATATTGTTGATGATGTCGTTGCTGTTGAATTTGTTGTCATTTGTACTGACATTGGAGTTCTGGCATCGAGTGGTCTTGTGTCGATGACACCTGTAATAGTCATCACATCATCGTCATCAATAAGCGTTTGTAGCGGCGACTGTGTAGAAATTGTATTGCTGAAAAGACGCTGAGTACGCAATTCTTCAGCAATGGTATTGACATGTTGTATTGGATTATGAGCTGGTATTGGAGGTGCTGTGGTCTTTGGTACGACCACCGAATCTATGTTGGTAGTTAAATGTTCCGCGATGTCCTGAGCAGTAGTTTGCTGAGTTGTGACCTGATTACTAGTTAATTTCAATTGCTGATTGTTGGTAGAAGTTGTACTTTCAGCACCCGGTGAAGATTTACGAGGCGGTAAGGGCGGTGCTGTAGCACAGCTATGAGTTACCGAAGAAGACATCACTCCAAACTGTTGTTGACGCAAGGCATTTAATTGCGCTTGATGTTGCGCTGCTGCAGCTACAACTGAATTGTGTGATGATGATGATTCCAGAAGATTCTGTAGGATTGCATATGATGATGAACTTGAAGTGTCGCTGTGTTCCGTTTTTGTGAATTTTCCACCACTACCGGAGCTACCACTAACCGCTGTAGTGACGGTATTTGCACCAATTATTGGTGCACTCATGCGATTAGAAGATTTTTGTGCAGCTGTTGCTGTTACGGAATTACTATTGTGACCGTTCATTGGTGGAGCGGTAGGCTGCGATGCACTACCGCCGCCATGTGTATTGCTTATGGAAAGTACACTTAAGTTGCCAGAATACAAATCATTTTGTACAGCCATCAAGCTTGGTGTAGTGCTGCGTCTTGTCAATCTCGGCGATGAATGTGGACTTTGTTTCTCTGCGGAATTTGTTGAAGAGGTCATGTTATTGCTTAGAGCATGCAGCGATGATGTTGCAATATTGAATTCTCCAAAATCCTGCTAGCGCGAAAATGGAAACAGAAAACAAGTGTATGCCATCGATCAATAAAAATATTGCACAACGTATGGAAAAAGGAGAATACCTAAAGCTAGCGTAGTAAAGAAATAGGCAGTCATTATAAAACCAACATGATACAAAAGTGCACTTATAAATATGTAAAATTAATTGCATGAAGAAAAGTATACTAATAATATGAGGACTCCTCACTGAGGTGACCGGTTTTTTGTTCCCGAAGATTATCACAAGCTCAGGATATAGTTTATGTTTATGTCATCCCTCAGTAGACTTATTGCGGGGAAATTGACGGTATTAAGAATATAATGAAAAATGTTCTTAAATTAAAGAAAAATCAATTTTTTTGATTGAATTGCGCTGATATTTGATTGGTGGAGCCGGACTTTGGCTCTTGATATATGTATTGTATGCAGACTTATAGCTTTTGATAAAGAAATTTTCAATCGGTTAAAATCTGTTTAAAGAATCTAGACTAGACTAAAACTGATATGAAGTATTATAAATATACACAAAAGTAAAGTTAGACAAGTTTGATATATATTAACCCACATATAACCTCCATTCACTACCAATTTTGCGGCCATTGGTCAAAAAGTGCGTTAATTTTTTGCAAAAGTGAGTGGTACCTCTTATACAAGCGAAACTTGTTATACCATTTCCAGAGTTTGAAATAAAAATAAAATGAATGCGCTCACAGAGTGTGAGCGGGTTTTGGCACTTACTATATCGAATGACAGCTTATACTTTTTATCTAAAGCATTTTAAATAAAAATTGAATGGAAAAAGTGAACAGACCTAGTTAATAAGCGCATTATCTCCCATAAATAAAAACTTCATAAAATGCTATATTTGGGAGTGTTTGGCATTAAAATTTTATAGAACCTGAAGTGCTATGCAACATGTTATAGTTTTTGGTAGTAGAAAAGGTGGCACGCCAAGTTTTATTTAATTTTCATTTAAAACACTTTAATTATGGCATGGTATGATAGGTGTCACGCTGTTGCAATGAATGCAATGAACCCGAGTGTATTATATGACCACCTAAAACAATTTTCTTTAACCAAATATGTATGCGAAAATCTATTTTACTGCATCAACTAGAATAGCTAAATAATAAGCTAAACTTGTGTTTTTTTTTCTACAAATTATCTTCATTCGAAAAAGCAAGTCATGCTGAAAGAAAAATTACATGCAGCTAAACACAATAATTTTTTTTTTTTAAATTTAATCGAGCTTAAGATCTCACTGTGGAAAATAGAAGTATTCATAGTTATATCTATAAGTAATTAACAGATATGGAGGTAATGCATTAAATATGAAAATATGAAATATATTTTTCACGATCCGCTATTAGGTACTTATTTATTTAGTAACAATAAATAAAACTTCCACTATCACTGAATTTAGAAGTAGTGAACTAAATTTTAGCAGAAGTGAAAATTTTATCACTTAAGTGATGAAAAACTTTCCACTACCACCAAATAAATTTACTGATTAGTACACTAACCCCATGTCTATTTGTTAACTAGCTATTTAATCAAATGAGTCTAAAACTTTAATAGTCTTCTTTTTCAGAAGATCTACAGCTCGATAAGCATATGAAACTGTTAATCCAGTTCCCAGATAAAACTTTAATAGAAAGTTTTTTTTTTTAATTAAAAAAATATAAACAAAATCGCTGTAAATTTTCATGATTATAAATTTGTTTTTATTTAGAATATATTAAATTATAAAAAACAAAAATATAAATTTTGATTAAACAATTCAGCAAAACAAATCAAGCCTAAATTAATTTTACTATCAAATTAAATAAACTTTTATTAAATTAAACATAAAAGGCATAAATGTATGTATGATGTAACTTTAAAAAGTAAAATTTTCGCTAATAATGTAAGTCAACTGTTTACAGCAAAAATGTTACAAAATAGAAATCTAAAATTTAGTAGATAGATATACGGAAATGTGTTGTTTATGAAACAAATCAATAAATGTGGCTAAATAGGCCAGTCTAATTTAATCATGTTCCGGGACTTTGCTGCCAAACTAAGTATGTATGTGGGGAGAGATAGGAAAAGCATTGCGAAAACCCTCTCCCTCTCAAAAAAATGTATTTACTTCATGGAAGCAAAGTTTCAAGATAAAAATCTCAATTCTTTATATGGTGGCTATTTACATTTAAACATAAATAGTGAATAGTCGTTACGGAATCGTTTCCGTAAATTATTTTGCCGAATAGAAAGCTTGTAGTATTTTGTAGAAAGGTTATAAAATTAAATTTTATTTAATTTTTTAGTCTTCAATTCAACTAACCGTATAATTTCTACTTTTATCTTCGATAACAAAACGTGACTGACTCTTTAACCACTTTTCAGTGAACGCAACATATTTTTCTAAAAATAATATTAAATAGTATCTTAGTAAGCGCAGCTAGACAATAACATGATGTTGACTGGATGTTATAGTCGTTATGAGAGTGTTTTTTTATCATACTTGTTTGTTTTATAAATAGGTTGATTTTTGTCCAACATTTTAGAAACATACACCCATTTAAATCATTTTGGGAACGCTCATTAATTGTAAATTAATAGAAAAATGAGAAATTCATCGTCAAAAAACAAAAGGAAGCTTTTACTGGCTGTTGCTGTTTTACGGTGTCTAAATTATGATAAAAAAAATTAAATGTCTGTTGTGTACACACAAAAGATCTGAAGTCATTTCGAAAATAATGAAATAAAAGTTCGTGTAAAGATTGAGCAAAAAAAATTAAGTTTGAAGTGAACAAGGGATGGATAGACGTACTTGACTTTTTGATCTCATAAGTATTGACCATAATTATGAACTCCACCCCAATTTAAATCTTTCTGCGAGTCGCAACAGTCATTAGGTATTTTGTTTTTTTAACGCAGCACTGGATTTGAGCACGAAAACTGGCTTTGTTCGTTTAAAAGCTCAACTTTAATGATTCATACAAATTCAAATCTCCTTCCAAAAAAATCATTCACACGAAAAATTGATGTACGGAGAACATCATATGGGCCACTAGCTATTTATTTGACCAATATTACCAATAGTAATAGAGCTAAAAAAATACGTAATGCCATAAAGAGCTTATCTGAAATAAAAAGCACTGCGGCCAGTACTTAGATGTATTGTACCGACCTGTATTTTACCTATAAGACTAATGAATAAATCAGTTGATTTTGTGGTGTGTGACAGCTGCATTACTTCATGTACTTCTTTGTATAAACAACAAATTTCCGTTTGCAAAATTGACTTATACTGCTCGAATCCTTAATAATTTTCTTTATATAAACAGTCTCTTTGAAACTTATAATTTAAACTGTAAATTTGCGTGTATTAACACACATATATGTACTTTGAAATATATGTGTAGCTTTATAAATATATTTTATTATCATGCAATTCATTGTTATGTTATGAAAGACGTTAAGCAATGTTGCTTCATGTGCTATTAAATATTACTTTATCTTTGGGAGTTTTAACGTTAATGCCAAATGTGCTTATTGACATTGTTTTTAATTTAGTTCCGTTTTTTCAATTGGGGGACAAAATATATAAATAGGAAAATATTCATACTTTTTTCTATTTAGCTCATAGTTTTAGTCGGTAACAAATTTTTAGATATATATTTTACTTAATATTTACACAATAACATAATTATATTTAATTAACAAAAGCAACTTATTTTGTCTATTTGTAATTTGTAGCTTTTAGCAATTTAATTACACTTACAATCAAAAAATAGATTAGCAATTTTTTACTCAAAATTTAAAAAATAATAATAATCGCCATGACTTGATAATGAGATAAATATGAAAGGTAAATAAAAATGTTGCATTAAAAAACAAATGAAAAAGCAAATGCAACGAATTCAAATTAAAAGGAGATTAAAGAAATTTTTAGCAAACAATATGCACACAACCTATTATACATAGGTAGCGCCAACTTTCTAAATATTTTTATATCCCATTCATTTAAAGGTAAACGATAAATAGCAAAATATTGGCTAATAAATAGAGTATGAAATTGAACATTGTTAAAATAAATGTTATAAAATAAATGCAAAATATTTTTAAACTATTACACTATACCTCCGTATCATCGTCATCGTTATTTTGATGTCGTCCATTAGCTGTTATTCTATTATGTTGCTTCCTAGGGTCGAAAGCGTCTACTACAATCTGTTCAGTACCTTTAATTTCAGCTCTACAAAATGGACAACCCTAAATAAAATTTATTTTTGAGATAAAATTTGCAACATAGTTCAGTACACATGTGTCACCTGTCCCTCTGAATCTACTTGCCACGATGTTAGACATGGAGTGCACAACAAATGTCCACATGGCTCGATGCGTATATCCTTATCATTTTCCGCACAAATTTTACAAAGTTGAAATGTGCTCCCTATAAAAATATATTGGAGATTCGTATTAAGATACAATAGCTTTCAAATTTTTTGAATTTACAAACCCATTTCACAGTAAAGTTCGTATTGCTCTTGAGTAACAGTAATGTGATCTTCGGTTGGACTCTGCACTGCAGACGAAAGGTCAGGATTATATGGCTGTCCATCAGGATACAAATAGAAGCCCTCTCTGAAAAAACGTAAATAAATTTAAAGATGTTCTAAAAAAATTCTGTTGAAAGAGCGAATGCTTCTCTACCTGTGTCCATCTAAAAGTGCCTGACACAAAGATTTATTTTGCGGTATAGTTTGTAAAATCTCACCATCAGCTGTTACATATCCAATTGCCCACTGTCCAAGACGCGTACATGATAGCCTAAAATAATAGTCATTACAAAAGTTCCTTATTAAACTATAATTTTATTATTTTCTTACCGAAAAACATAACTTCCTGCTTTGTGTATATAACGTTGAAGCCTTGCTTTGACTTCATCATAAGTAAGAAAAGCAACATAGCCAGGATGTGTTACGGCGAGAATTTGCCAATTTCGCAATAATGTTACCCACGGTTGAAAAAGGCGTGTAAAAACATCGAATTCGAAGTTTGAAATATAATCGTTGCATGTTAAATCAATAGTTGTTTTCAGAGCCATGGCTTCAAGACCTGAGGATATAGGGTGCACCTTATTTAGCTCCTGTCGAAATATTTTCCATGGGACTAGAGTACTGTATGCAAAATAAAAATATATTAATGAAATAACAATTTTTTTTTTCATTTATAAAATGACCCAGATATTGGCAGATTTAAGAGACTACATTTGTAACAGCGCTGGGCCGATTATAATAAAATATTATAAATAAGATCTTTCCACCGAGTCAGAGAGCGAGTTTCTGCATATTTATAACGACATCCATTTTATAAATAAATAAAATTGTGTAAATAAGTTGGCAGAGCTTGGAAGCTTGGACACCAAACAGATCAGGTAATATTGAATGTTTTGGAACTATCTTTATATGGATTGCCGCCAAATGCACCATTGGTTCCACTCGGGAAATCATACCTTATATTTTCTGCCGAAGCTGATATTGGCTCGGCTCAGTTACTTTTCAACATATAATTTTGCGCACAAACCCTAAACCTGTAGTTTGTTCCAATAACTTTAATCGAATAAAGCTTGGAATATTGCAATTGATGAGTTACAGAAACGAGCTACAGCTCCGCAAGACGATTTTATTGAAGGTTTTCGAATATTTATAGTTTTAAAAGAGAAGTACGAAAAGGATCAAATCTAGAGAGTTGTAGAAGTTAAATTGCAAAATTAATAATGTAAAATGTAATGATATTGTTGTATTACAAAGTATGGAAATACAAAAATAACAATAATTATTTTTGAGTTTTATAAAATATCGTTGTTAAAATTTTGTAAAACCGTGTGATTATTTAATTTCTGTGACGCAGTTTTCGCATTCATGTCGTAATCAATATTTTTAAGTCAAACTTCGATTTCCGGGATGCCGATTTGGACATTTGATTCTGATTGCAAGTAAATTTTTTTCGATATCTCACTTTGTTTACGAGGCATTTGCAGCTAAAATTGTTAGTCAAAAGTGAAAATGTTTCATTATGCAAGTTTGGAGTCTTTTTTAGTAGGGACACTAAGTTTTAAAATTCGATGAACCAACCAAGAAATGTTTATTAAAATATCATTTAGTTTTCGAGACATTCGGTGTTGAACTTTGAGTAAAGCTATAAATTACAAATTGAGTACCTCTAGAACAAAACCAAATATAAAAAAAAATATATTCAAAATATATTGCTTGTCTCATCGAGTATTACAGGAACCAAGAGCTAAAACTTGGTTCAGCGAACCTCTGAAAGCACTTGGATGATACCGACATCAAAATCAAAGCATAGTGAAAAATTCTAATCTTAAAAAGTCATTTATTGGGAAGGTCTCCTCCCATTCCTTTCCGTCAAATCCATACATTTCTTTAAAGCTTTGTGAGGCTAATGTTTCCGCGGAATGAATTTTTGTGAAGAAATTCAGAAGTCTCTAAATATAGTTGTCTACAGTTTTCATTATCCGTGCATACCAATATGGATAAAACAGATTGTTGAACTGGAAACAGACTTGTGGTGGCCCGCCTTAATCGATTGGGTCTAATTTAAGTCTGCTATTACACCAAGATTTGATAACACCGGAAATTGTTGAAGTGAAGGACCAAAGATATATTTTACAAATATAGAAGGTAAACAAAAAATTACCTATTTCCAAAATTGAGCTTCCAAAAATCTGCGGCATCCGCTTTTGTAATTCGAAACTGATCTCCAGCAAATACACCATTAGGAAAGATGGCTTTCAATTCGCTCAGCATATGAGAGAACACCAAACTCAACTTGGTAAGGTTGCGGCGATAATGTGAGTTCTCATCAAACATTTTCTCTTTGCCTTCCTTGAATAGTTTTATAGCCTGTTTACATTTTCGTATCAAATTATTGATGAACACATTGAAATGCTCATTGTTGTGTAGTACATGCATCTGCTCCTCGTTCTTCGAGTAGATCAGCCGGAGGCGTTGGTATGTGTCTGGGAGTATGTCGAGAATGAAAGGGGGGCTGTTCTTAAGATTCATCTTTGGTTGCTGGCACAACTTCACTACTTTGTCCATCAATTTCCAAGTTTTCTCCAACGTCTTTTTATCCGTGGATAAACGTTGCGGTCCGCAGGCATCCGAAAAGGCTCCATGAAGTTTGGAAAATATAGAGCTAATATTTTTTGATTGTTGAATTCGGCTGGTTCGACTTGTCGCCATTTTTTCTATACGTCTGTCCTTCCGTCCGTCTGCAAGTGCAGTCAGTTCTATGAGCTGGAGCTGCTACTGCTGCTTGAGCGATCAATTTTCACTTTTTAATTTATTTTAAATTATTGATATTTCAACTATCTAATTTCACATTCAAATATAAAAAGAATTTTCGACACTTTTTTATTGCTTAACTTCCCTTTTTTTCTTCTTCGATATGTGTTCTTTAGTTTTTTTTTTTTGTTCAATGAAAAACAATTATATCTTGGCAATTCATTTTCCTTTTCTGTTACTCTGAAATTATTGTGCTAAAGCAAGTCAAATATAGTACCGACTATTTGACACATGTGGTGGACTGTTTTGACAGTAACACGAGCGTGTTACCATGTTAAAGATGACAGAATGTTAGTCAAGGGTTAATAAAGTTTTTTTATTAGTTGAAGACCAATTTCACTGTATCAAACGCGGGCGCACGGTTTTAGACAGTTCAAGATACATATTAGAGCTGGGAAAAATCGTTAAAAAAAACATCGATGTTTTCGATGTTTTTTGGTAACAAAATCGATTATCATCGATAACATCGAAATGAAAAAAAAAAAAGTTTTTCACTCTCGGGGCAGAGTGAAGCTCTCTTTTTGGATATAATACTGCCCGCTGTTGAATTGACCCTCTCCGATGATGTGGATGAAGCCGGAATAAACAGATATCGCAAGGCGACTCTTTTTAATGCATCACAATTTGTATATATTGAATTATATCCGTTTCCTCACTTAACAAAGGCTCTTCGAGAAAAAAAATTAAAAATAAGTGTCGCTCGGATCTAGTTTCGGAGATATAGACATCGATAGTTGCGGACATAGCTTTTGGAAAAATGAATAGAAAATAGTAAATATGATGGTCGTAAGAAAGGTTATTTAATGGCCTACAATATTGAAGCGAGAAGTTTTGAAATTTGACCTATACTTTTGGAGATCTGACGAATTTTCCGAAATTTTGACCAATTTTTTTTTTTAAAACCTTATTTTTTCCAAAAAATGTGTTAATAACCTATAACTTTTTTAGCACGTTAAAAAAGCTTAATTTATTCCCTTTAAATTGGTATATAATTAGTTATAATTTTTTTTTATTTATACCCTTTTTAAAGAAAAATAAAAAATTTATTCAATGATTAATAGATTTCGATTTTAATCGTTAAGGCTCAAAACTATCGATAGTTAGCGATGTTGAAAAAAATCGATGAACATCGATATTAATCGATTTTTTCCCAGCCCTACAAGATATAAGAATTCAACAGTCTAGACCGCACACCCCACGTATGTTCGTGTGTATGTTGATCAGCAATCCATATGTAAATCGCTTAACTCAAAACGTGATTCGAGATCTTAGATTTGAGAACAAATCCACGATCCTATTTAAGATAAGCGATTTACATATGATTACAATCATGGATCATAAACGGCAGCATGCCCTCTGTATAGGGCATAGGTTTCTTGCTGTTTATTGAAATGCTAATAGCATAATAAATTGTTCTATGGTGACGATATTCTCGAATGAGATGATTTTCACTTGCCTTCTGGTTAGTGATTTTGAGCTGACTTCAAATTCATTCGAGTCCAAGATAATACATATATAAGAAACGGTTTTCTTTCCCGTTTTCAAAATTGATAAGCAACAAATAAAGGACATCACCTCCTAGAATCTCAATCGAGGGCATTTACAAGCAAATAACACATTTGAAGGACAATTATAGTATTTGGGAGATATGACCTTATATTTAGGACGCAGGGTAATCTTTTATTATGGATCTTAAGTTTCTTCCCTTATGCCAACAAAAGAATATTAATTTTTCACGTTAAACGCCCTTAAAAATTGCTGATTGAATCATAAACATTTATTTTTTAGTGCGGAAAATTATCCATATGAATTCTTTAATGGTGATGTAACTAGTCAGAGAAATTATTATTATTTGTAATTATATAATTACTAGTGTATCCGCAGACGTTATTTTGCCCTCCCTGTCCGTATCTCTAGCCCCATACTCATCCCCGTCCTGGATCGGCACTCGTTGTCCAACCTAAAATTAATTTACTTACTGGAAAATATTGCATTCTTTATGCAAAATTCCCATAAAAAACAGTCCCAAGTTCAAGTTCAAATCCCAGACCCAGCACCAGTCCTGCTCCTTAGGGAATTATAATGTAAAACACCCTAAAACCTAATAAAAAAAATAAGGAAAATCGAATAAACAGTGCAAGTTAATTCAAATGCAAGTTATGCTGTGCTTTCTCCATAGAAAACTCTATATCGGTATTTTGTAATATTCCGATTTTTTTTAACTTTTGCTTAAGCCTTGCCTGAACAATTACGAACACAACAAAAAAAAATGTTCAAATCGGTCGTGCCATTCTAGAGCCTTTTCGAGACTAATGCATAGCAATAGAGTTTTATATAAATAGATAGAAGATATAATTATAATTTACTCTCTCAAATATCGGGATTTGACACTTTTCATTTTTTACCTCAAAATCCGGCTCGAATAGACCTCGGATGAAGGATGGCGATTCAGTAAGTACGCATCTAATACGGTTTGAGGGCTTGGTGAGACAGCTTAAGACATCGGGAGCAACTTTGCAGGAGAGCGATCTCTTAGCGCAATTTTTCTTAACTTTGCCTGAAAAGTATGATCCCCTCGTAACGGCTCTGCAGAATTTGGATGAAGAAAAATTGACACTATCAATTGCCAAGGAAAGATTGCTTGCCGAAGAAATAAAGCTTGGTGACCGTCAACAAGAAGATACATCAGAGAAAACGGCGTTTACT
Source organism: Tricholauxania praeusta (assembly GCA_949775025.1). NCBI lineage: Eukaryota > Metazoa > Arthropoda > Insecta > Diptera > Lauxaniidae > Tricholauxania > Tricholauxania praeusta. The sequence goes on along the minus strand of OX459028.1, from coordinate 5,301,207 downwards.
GGTAAGAAGTATTTTAAAAAAGCATCGTCAGTAAAGTTCCAAGGAAAGTGCTTTAAGTGTGGAAAGACTGGTCATCGTGCAAAAGATTGTCGTCAAAGAGAAGCACACGCTGCCAGTGAGAACGTCAAGGTCTGTTTTATGGCGGATAGGGTTGTTGAACGTGCAAAAAGCTCAACTCTAAAGCTTCAAGCTCGATTCAGGAGCAAGTGATCATTTAGCTAATAAAGAATGGTATTTCTCAGAACTGTTGGAGCTCAAGAGACCGGTTCATATCAACGTTGCAAAGAATAACCAATCTCTTATAGCGAAGAAGTCAGGAAAAATAAGCGGATATAGTAATAAATGTGTTGAGATCCTGATGAAGGATGTTCTTTTTGTGCCTGAGCTACGCGATAATTTATTATCAGTTCGGAAATTGACAAGTGCCGGTATTGAGGTTAAGTTTTGTGGAAGATAAGCCAATATTACAAAAAACGGTAAGCTTATTGCTACGGCGAATTTGCATGATGGCTTATATGAAATTGAACTAAAATTTGATCATGCAGATGTAAATTTATGTTACTTGGACAAAGTCAAGTTGTGGCACAAACGTCTTGGACACATTGGAGAGAACTGAGATTGATGAGATGGTGAAAAATGAATTGGTAACTGGACTCAATGTCAAGACTAAAAAGATTGGGTTCTGCGATGTGTGTGTTGAAGGGAAGCAATGTCGTGATCCTTTTAACGGAAGTCGAGTGAGAGTAAAGAGGCCGCTTGAAAGAATTCATTCGGATGTCTGTGGACCGATTGATCCAGTGGCTTGGAACGGATCGCGATGTTTTGTATCATTCATAGATGACTTCACACACTTTGCCATGATATTTACTATTAAGAAAAAGTCTGAAGTATTTGCGGTAATGAAGGAGTACGAAGCCATGGTAACGGCACAGTTTGGCACATCAATCTCTAAGACTACGATCGATCAAGGAGGTGAATACTTCTCTAAAGATCAAGAAAATTGGTACAGACAAAAGGGGATTCAAATTGAACCAACAGTAGCCTAGGACTTTAGTAGAAAAAGTACGGTAAATGTTAATCGAATCCCAAGTACCGAAACGCATGTGGTGTGAAGCAGCGCTTACAGGAGTTTTTCTAATAAACAGAAGTCCAACGAAATCTTTAAATCACTCTGCTACTCCAGCAGAATTGTGGTATGGATCCAAGCCTGATTTGCAGAAACTTCGTGTGTTTGGTTGTAAGGCGTTTGCTTGGGTTCCGAGTCAGCGAAGAAAGAAGTTAGATTCCAAGAGCCGTAAGTCAGTATTAATTGGCTTTGCACCGAATGGATACAGACTTTGGGATGTGGATGCTCAAAAGCTTTTCACAGCCCGTGACGTTAAGTTTGATGAAAGTTGTTTTCCCTACAAAACTGAAGTGGAACAAAATAATGAAGGTCAACAATTTTATGTTACGCGAAGCCACGAGCAAGAAGGGGAAAAAAAGGATTTTGTCGTGGCAGTTGAAAATATTCAAAGTGAAATGTCAACGCTTAAAACGGGCTTAGATGAAGGTGTAGAGCCAACTGTAAATGAAGACTTTGAAGATTCAACATAGTCCGACAGTAATGATGTAGCTGCACTCCCTTCTCATAATAATGGAAGCAATTCTCCTGCTGAGATTTCCGTTAGACGTAGTGAACGGGAGCGCAAGCGGCCAAGTAATTTTCTCGATTATTTTATTGGGTATGAAGCCACTGCTGCCGATATGAATTTCACAGATTATCCAGAAACATTTGCTGAAATGAAGGACCGAAGCGATGCATCTCATTGGACAAAGGCTGTCGCAGAGGAACTTAGGTCGATGGCGAAAAATAATGTGTGGGAAATTGTAAATCTTCCGAAAAATGTCAAACAACTCAAGTCGAAATGGGTGTTTCGTATCAAAGAAGATGAAAATGGAATACCAATAAGATATAGGGCTCGTCTGGTGGCTAAGGGGTTCCAGCAAAAAAAAGGAATATATTATACGGAAACCTACTCGCCGGTTGCGAAGCTGACGACTATAAGAGTAGTACTAGCAGTTGGAGTTTATAATGGCCTACTGTTTCATCAGCTTGATGTGAAAACAGCATTTCTGCACGGTGATTTAAAAGAAGACATATATATGGCTATTCCGGAAGGCGTTGAAGCAAGCTCCAAGATGTTGGAACAACAAATTTAATGAATACATACTTAAACTTGGCTTTACTCGATCAAAGCATGACTACTGTATGTATACAAAATTTAGTGATAACGACTTCCTCATTTTAATCATGTACGTGGATGATTTACTAATTGCTGGTAAAAGTCTTACTTCAATTGAGCGTATTAAAAGCAATTTACGTAAAAACTTTGAAATGTCCGATTGCGGCGAACTTAAACATTTTTTGGGTATAAAAATTTAAATTGAAAAAGAAAGCATTAAAATGTCACAAGAAGCCAGTATTGAAAAAGTGCTATCAAAGTTTGGATTGTCAGAATGTAATTCTGTTAAGACTCCAATGGAGAAAGGTTTGCAGTTAATACCAAAGAAGGATGTCGTCAAATTAAATAAGCCATATCGAGAGATGCTGGGAAGCATTCTGTATATTATGTTGTGTGCAAGACCTGATATTTGTTTTCCAGTTGGATATATGGGGCGTTTTCAACAACATCCTTCTGAAGAGCATTGGCAGGCTCTTAAAAGAATTGTCAGGTACTTGCAAGGCACTAAAGAAATTAAGTTAGTATTCAAAAAGAGTTCAAATAAACCAATTATTGGGTACGCAGATGCTGATTGGGCAAGTGATTCGATAGATCGAAAGTCTGTTAGCGGATTTATTTTTCAAGTATATGGCTGCACAGTTTCTTGGTCAAGCAAGAAACAGGTTACTGTATCAACTTCTTCAAGCGAATCCGAGTATGTGGCATTAAGCGCAGCAACAACTGAGGCAATCTGGCTAAGAGGCTTACTACAAGACTTAAAACAAATGGGTAATGATCCAGTAGAAATATTTGAAGACAACAGAGGTTGTATTGGGATGGCTAATTCCTTAGAATCGAAACGTGCAAAACACATTGATATTAAGCACCATTTTATAAGAGATCACATTGCAAACGGAATTATCGAGTTAAGGCCAATTAACACAGAACACCAGTTGGCAGATATTTTTACAAAATCTCTTAATATAACTAGATTCAAGAATTTAATTTTAAGACTAGGGTTGCACGATTGAGAAGGGGTGTTAGAATAAAGAAACACTTAGCAATCGTGTTTTTTAAATGAAAAAAGAAAAATTTGTTTGTCAAATTTTTTCACTTCGAATTTTTATCTCAACGATACACTATCAAATAAATTCTCATTTCTTTAAAATAAACCTTTTTTATTCAATTATTCCAAAGGACAACTTTAATTCTAAAATTATATCCAAAGCCCTGCACATTGTACATATTTACAAATTTAGTTTACTAAAAAAAATAATAAAATTTTACTGATGCTAACACCCAAATTCAAAATTCATAATCCGAGGACCATTTACCGCCCCCCTAACCGTTGCGCTCGGAGCAACCGACCTTTTCCCCCTCTAGGTACGCTTATCTAGTTGCTGACACGGTGTAAAAGAAAATACAAAACTACGTTCCAAATAGAGTATTGAAAGTTCCAACTCCTGAGATTTCAACCATCAAATTTCTGGCTCAATTACGTTAGGGGTTTTCCAAGTTGCTGAATAACTATCGCAGTAGAATTGACCCCAGCGTCGATGATAAATGCAATCATCTTTTTAAATGTTCGCATAACTTAACGGTCTTTACGGCCATAAGCTAACCCCATTGGGTCACCAACTCACTGGCAACACAGTAGTCGATCATGCTCACCGTTGATGTAAACACTGCGTGGAATAATATATTCAATGCGGGAGAAACGGGGATCGGCATATTCATATCTGGGAAGATACCAATAATTAGCTCATCATATTTTTTCGACCTGAAGTAGATAATTAGAGAAAAAAAAAACATAATTGAACCACCCTAATGAACAATATTGTAGTCGTTGAACGAATCATATCACACGGTTAGTTCAGCTGCAGTGAAACTGTAGTCAAAGGTCAATAAATGTGTAAATAATTTAAGTTTTATTTTGTGTTATTTTCAGCAGTGTATTACGGAGAAAATGTTTTTTCTTAAATATTCATATCAATGAAATTTTATCACTGTTTTTAGGTGTGAGATTTTCTGCATCTACTATATATAGCTGCCATATAATTAAAAGAAATTTAATTTTATTTTCTATTAGCAGAAGTCAAACCAAGTTGAATCTGTGTCAGCAGCATTTCGTTATTTGTAATTGATTTACCTGTTTCATGTTCAATGAGTGCCATAATAATTACAAGCTGATACTAAATGAAAACAAGTTATATACGCGTATGCACTATATGATGAAATATGAAACCATAACATGACTTTTATGTACAACATCCATTATATATAATTGCAGGTAGCGTAAGTATTCTGCGGTTCTTAAAACTATCCTGTTATTGAAGATGCTTGATTCGAGCAAACAAGCCTGAGATTTACACTTTTCTTTTCGAACCATAGTTATTTTAACTTATGGCAAATATCAACAAAATGAAGCGTACAAGTAGTAAAGCTCATTTTTATTTGAAAATAAAAAAGTAAATGACGCAAACAACTTCTATCAAACCTTTCCTACTGGTTAGTTAACGCATAAATTCCACTGTAAGCAGCATACTTGATAAACTTCTACAAAAGTTGGGCTGCGCTCCTGGTAGTTTTTGGCTTTTTGGTTCCTAATGCTTACAGCCACTGAAAGTTTTGGTTGTTTCGTAATTTTCTTTCGGTAGTCGGTAACGATAGTCTTAATAAAAGGTGATACATATTCAAGGTAAAAGGTCGCAAAGGTGGCCCGAAAGAAAATTGTAGATTTGACAATATCCCACAAAAAGAAATCTGTTCATTAGTGATCGTTCATATACATATGAACATATAGCGCAATGCGATTCTCGAAATTTGTTGACGCCTTTTTTCACGTCATACTTTGATACGATATGTCAAGACCCCTTCATATTCTTTTAGTTACATCCACTTTTAGTTTACATAGATTTGTGCATTAAAGTAAACAAGTCCTTGATTTATTGTTAATTAAAGTCCAGATGAAAAATAAATACATACTTCAATGATTGTTATCTACTTAAGTAAATGAATCCAACTTCAACAAAATTGATTACAGATGCCACACTAATTTTCCAGACCTAATTTTTATTTCAATAATGCTGGTGTCACTTAATGCCTTTGTTTATTACATTGCCATGAATAACTAGATGTAGTTACATCCAAACGGTTCCTGAAGGATGAATAATATTCAGTCAATGAGGATAAAAATGGTTTGTTTTGAATATACATATAATGTGAAACGTCGAAAATTTTCCCTAACAAATTATTGTCGACAACTCATCTTCAAGAACTTTCTACGATCAGAGAATTGGAGAAAAACTTCGAGGGATTGTTTATTCTTGATAGGGTATAAGAAACGTCACAAAAAATAGCTGTATTTTAAGTATCAATGCAAGTGATGACGAGGGTAAAATGAAAACAGTACTTCATAGTCCCAACAACGTAATAAAATAACAGCGCAAGTGACGCAGAATAAAAAAAGGTTCGAAGATGTAATAACAAATCTTCAGAAACGTTTCAAATGAAATCAAAAGGTTGACACTAACACATTGTAGAACTATTTCTGAAATGGGAATGAAAGATTTCTGAAATGCAACTGAAGTTTTGCAAGATTTCATGTGAATGATTTCTGAAAGGCTTACTTACAAAACGTTACATTTCGAGTGGATATGTACTACATCTTTCCTGTAAATAAACCTTAGAAGTATTATCATTTCCCTGCGTTAAAAAATCTGGTTGCAATTGCTAAATTTTTGAGAGTGTTAGAGCTACCGAGGATTACTTCCATATCATTTAACTCTGTAACTAAATTTCGAAAATATTACGGTCAGTAAAAATATTTTGTCTTAAATTTTTTTAACCGTGCTAAATCGATGGAAATCGTGTAAAAACGGAATGAATTTTTTTTCTAGACCTTGTTAAATCAAAACCGTGTAAAAAAAGACCGCGTAAAACAGAACTGGGTATATATCCACATGTGCTCGCCACAGATTGTATTTATACCCTCCTCGTGTAGCTACTCCAGATTATCGTCAACTGCGCATATCATAGCAGCTTTTACAAAACGTATGTATGTACGCATATTGATTGAAATTTTAATTTGTGATAATTCGATAGTTCAATATTTCGATTTTTTTACTTTCAACTTTGAACTAAATTCATAAAAGAATTACTTCCTCTTACTCTCTCTTTCTATTTTTCTCTCATTCATATGAAAAGATGGGCAAACTCCAGAAGTAAATTTAAAATATCTTAACATCTTTATTAACATCAACAAAATGTGAGTAAAGCCTTTTTAATATTAATTTTTTTTATGTCTTTGTCATAAATTGTAAATGCGTTTTCAATTATAAGTTGACGTAAAATGTAAACTTACTACTGGTAAGAAAAGACAAAAAAAAACATTGTGAACATAAAACGTCTTCCTTCCATTTATCATAAACACCATCCAAAACTCTTAAAATACTAAAAATAAAGAGACAACCCATGCAAGAGGTAAGAGCTTCAAAGCCAGTGGAATATGACACCTTTTCACTTTTCACAGTTTTTTTTTACGATCTGCATTACAGTTTTAGCAGCTTAATCGGCTAAGCTTTTTAAAAGACGTATTAATTTACTAAACAAATCTTAATTATACTTGTAATTTTTTTTTTTTTATGTTAGCATAACTTTTTTTAAAGATACATTAATGGTAAAGTGTTGCTATATTTTCCCCTTTCTTGCGTCGACTTGAATGCTTGTTTTTAGGATTCCATCAGATTATATGCTCAGTATGGCGGATTGTATTTGTGTTAATAATAAACAAAGTCCAGTAGATTAACACAATTTTAAGGCATTGCTTAGGAAAATTAGTGCAAATTCGAATATCGAAGGAAATGCTTGATTTAGTGCCAGGAAGTTTGATGATGCCCTAAGCCATAGGTATATATAGTTTCTAAAAGGCGACTAAGATGCGTCGTTTTCCAATTCCTTATTACTACCACTAAGAACATTCTAAGGTTCAGTTCGGAGCGTAGGGCTTGTCTCGTTGATTTAAGCTGTGCCAGTTTGTTACAATTTTGGTTATCTACTCCTCACTGGGAAGTTCCACTACTAACATTCTTCTACACCTAGCTCAGGTAGGCCGTTCAGCGGTCTTTTTGTATATATTTTGTGTAGCACAACTTTAAAACGGTCACCAGTATGCAGATCAGCTAAGCATCAAATTTTACTTCCAGACACTAAATCAAACATTTCCTCCAAGATTTCCAATCGTACTAATGAGCCTCGTATTTCTCCGACTAATAATTTATATCATATCCTTTCATGCGCCTAAATAATTGTGCAACTGAGTGCCACTGTTCATACTTTTAAGTTTACATGAAGAAAAGTTACCAGGTGGATTCAATCGCACAACTATTTAGGCGCATGTATGCGCAGTCCCTCAAGATAAACTTAATTTCAAGTTGATATCCAATAAATATTTTCTGTACTAATGGGTATGGGCAATCAAATTTTATTGTCATTAATTCTTTCGCACAGTCTCATTCAACATTTATAAAGTTCAGTAACTCGCACATCTGTACGTACGTGTCAGTTCAATTGAAAATAAATTTTATTAATTGAATTTTGATTGAGCTACGCATAGATTAATGTGGCTAACTCTTCATTCAGATATTGAATAAATTCGAAGTCGTAAGAACTTAGTGCACTCTTATTGAAATCTTTAACATAGACTTTGCATTTTAGAAAGAGAATAACAATATCGCCTCATATCAAAAAGAAAAGCTTTTTAGTGGAGTTTGCCACTTTGTTCCATTAACAACTTAATTAATCGTTGACCTCATAGTTGATGGATGGAATGTGAAAATTTGATTTTATTATTGGATAGAAATAATACAGAGACACAGTTTCTTCTTTTACCAGAAGACTTACATATACGAGTACCTATATATAAAAAACACATGCGAATATCTATTTGCAATTTATATCTAATTTATGATGAGATGAAAGTAATAGGCATACAAAACGCATTTATGATTCCCAATGAACTAACATTGCCTACTTTAAAAAATGTTGGCAAACACTTTCGAAAATATTTAAGTGTTAACTTTTCTTTTCAAATCATGAACTTTTTTGCGGTGATAATTATTAATAATGTTTACGATCAGCACTTTGGAAACCTTACTCATTTTCATTTCTGTGGCCTGGCTCCCACTTGGTATAGTGGCTGGCTCACTTGTTACTCATAACCTTCACATATGATCACTTGAAAATTTCCATACAGGTATCCCAGTTGGAAAATAATTAATAAGTTTTTATTGATGGTCTCAAATATACCATCTTTGGATCAGAAAATAATGATCTACTACTAAGCGGAACTGTAAATTTTTGGTAAAATGGTAAAAGCAAAGCTTTCGTTTTCGATATTGGACCATACCTGTGGTCGCTGATTGAGACTGAGATGTCTGAAAAGAATCCGCCCCACTGCCACAAGCAAGGGTACTGCATTTCAGTACATCGAGCAGCGACTAACTGTATTCCGAGACTGGATTTCGAGAGACTACTTAGGGCATGTTTCCCCACGTGGTCTGAATAGAACCGATATTACTAAAAATACTAAAAACAATTAGCTTACCAGACAAGGTCCATCTCTTGAGGTTGGGAGTGCTGAATCAGAAGACATTCACTTGGTCTGAAGAAATTTTTATCATCATTTTCTATCTAAGGCAATCTCAGAGAGACACCCGCATAGGATAGGCTACGCAGGCTGCAGCCTAGGGGCCGGCCTCAAAAAAGGGAGCCCGCAGTCCAAAATTGTTGACCTTTTTTTTCAGGAATCTTATATTTAATATAATTGTACAAATTTAATTTTTTATGCGTTGAAAAAAATGTCTTGTATCTTTTAGGCAAAACCTCTCCCGGTAGGGCACGCACCTATGTTCAGCCTAGGGGCCAACACACACCTAGACATGGCCTTGATAAGTGACCAATAATGCTTAGAATGTGATATTTGAGTAATTTATATTTATTAACTTTTGGGATATTGTTCAAATGCAGTAAAAAAATTTGAGAGAATTATTCTAAGATTGTTTGTAAAATTTTGTCAAAACACATCTGTTGTCGAGCTAAAATAGCTGACCTCCGAAAGAGATTTCATTGTTTCTTCTGATTTTTTTTTTTTGTTCTATATTCCCTTACGGAGCATAGGTCATTAGCAGGTGCCTTTTATTCATTCCCACATTATCGGATTCATTTATTTCCTAATCTGGCGTTCATTTCCCTGAGGGCTTAACTCCGATGCATGTCGGCAGATTTCAAAGTTGTGCAGCCGTTCGCATTTCGATGAGCAATTAGACATTGAAGATGGTCCTGGGAAAACAAATTTTCAAAATTAGGCAAAGATCATTGTTGGTTAACACTTATAAATTGGGTTGCAAAGTGTTGGTGGTGGTTAATCACGTTTGATAGCAGTACATCAGTATTGGCTTGACATTCGATTTATAGAATGTTGATTGCATTACAGATGCATTTGTGGTCGGCGCTATCAGAAGGGGTACTGCAGACGATGAAGGTTAAGCGTAAGGAGGTCTGCCACTCTTTAATCTTCTCATGATAATGCGAAGGGTATTTTTTTTTATCAATACTCATCAAAACCTACCTGTTAATTCTGGATAAATGGTTTAGTTTCTTGCTGACGAGAAGAGCGGCGTATGGCGAATACTAACGGCTGGAGGTGGCCGGCTAATGGTCTTCAACGGATCATTTGGTCTTCTGTAGTATTTAATAGGCCTAAGATCTTGATTATCTTATTTCGTCTGAGTTTGTTGCCTGCCGTTTTACTCGAACATGTGGCTTGCTTTGCTTACTGATGGACTTGTTATTAAATCTAATTTCCTAACAGAATTGAAACTTTCAAAATTCACGACTTATTGTCACCGTAGGGTAGATTTGGCAAAAAATGTATATTGTCACCTCTGTTTCCATAGTTTCCATGTAAAAAAGAATTTCGTTCCTACTGGAATAATCTTCAAAATAATTCACTTATCTATTGCTTGTAAATGTAGCGTGCGTGTATTTCTAAATAAGCAAATTATTTAAATTCAACTTTGCTTAAAATAATGTCCAGTGCTCGCGCGACCTATCCGTTGCCAAACGAAAAAAAGGAAAACTCGCGCACTCTGCTTCATAAAAAAAAACAAAAATTATTCATACTTTGCGCCAGCCAGACTTGCTTTGAGCAGCTGAGCTGCAATGGTTGCTGAACTGCGACTCGTCTCGATTCGGTTTGACTTGGCATCGTATGGAATGGTTCGCTATGATGGCATGGAGTATAATGGAGTGGCTGTGGCATAAACGAGTAGAGTGGCGGTCTTTTCTGTGTGTTGTGTATGCTGAGTTTCATTTTCTTCATTGTGGTCGCCATAGCCTTCGTCGTCATAGTCATCGTCATCGTTGTTTTTCGTGAAATGCTGAACAACGGTTGTGTCTGTCGGTCTGGCTTGCTGCCATTCCCGCAGCCTTTCACTATATAAATTTGTAGACCTTGCCAATGAAATATCATTCTGCATTCGCGCTTGAAACCTTTCTCTTCGATCAACATCAACAACTGCAAGATCAGTTTTTCTCCAGATCTTCGCTACTGAATTTCGTTTCATCACTTTGCGGTCGTTTCTTTAAATCGTCGTTATAGATTATTTAAAAATGTTATTTTTATAGTTTAACCAAAGTTCGTAGATAAACACAACGTAGTATATCTTTGTACATAGTGTAAAAAATTGGTGTATGATACGATCTAATACTCGCATTTAAATTACGAAATTGTGAAAAAATAAATTATAAAAAAAAGAAAAACGAAACAAAAAAATTAAAGCTGTTATATTTTAATAATTGTTATTTAATTGTGTATGCCTTAATGGAACCAACATCAACAACAACAGCACACATAACAGCAACGGAAGAACGTACGATCGTCATGTGATTCTTCTTTCATTTGATGCCCTATGCGATTTCCATTCTTCAATTTTTTCATCATTCTGTGCAAAAATATCAGAGATACTTAGATACGAATAGCAGTCTTGTTTGTTGTCTTCTGTTCTGGTACTCTGTTGAGTGGCAGTGATACATACGATTGGTCTCGGTTTGTACGAGTGGTGTGGTATAGCGCGCAGTGATTGTGTAGACAACGGACAGATTGTAGAGCAAACTTTCTACTCGACTTAACTTTAAGTGTATTTTATTATATTTTTCAATTGTTAACGAGCGAAAGCGTTACAATACATGAAAGTGCAGTGAAAATGTTTCAAAAAATTAATTGTTTTGTTTTACTAACGACGATCGTGAGGCCGTTGGTTTTGCTGTTTTTTACCTCTTCATCAATCTTTGATGTATGCACAGCGGGTAAGAATAAATAAAAATAATACCTTTTAAACCCTTCCTTCCATCATGTGTCTAGGCATAGATGGCAAAAGATAAATAATAATAATTCCATAAAGAATATATGTAGACTTGCGATTGCTGGGTATGAATACATCATGCAAACAACAATCAGTGATCGAACAGGACACGCAAAAGTGCAAAGGTCAGAGTTAAAAACTTTCGCTGATATTAATCAGAGGTCGAATTAAAAGTGCGAAACTTAAGTTCATTGGTATCTGTATCTTTTTGTGTCAATATTTTATGTAATAATTCAATTTTAAGGAGGTTTTCATTGGGTTTGTCGCTGAGGCAACCTTCTAAGTTCGAGTTTTGTTTTTTTTTTTAGTTTTGCAGGTTAACAGAAAATGTACTGATAATTGGGATTGATATTTATCAATAAAAGACTTAAATTAAAAGTCTGATTATTTGGGTTAGAGGTTTTCATTTATTGCACCGATTAATTTTGTGAAGTCAGGAAAAGCGATATTTTTTGGACTTTTAAAAAAATCGCAATTAAATTTTACATCGACATTTTTCGACATTTGCACAAAAATCAAGGAAACCAAAACATTTTAATTTTCACAGGAGTGCCCAACATTTTTCGAGTCACACCCTTTACTTTATCTTTTCACTCCACGTTCCTTTTCAAGGTATATTTTTGCCACTATATCACTTGGATTTTTATTTAGCTAACGAGTCTTACATTATTTTCCATTCCATCACTAGAGTGCATTTTAAGCCATTAAATTTGCGTCGAGAAAGTGCTTTGATTAAGGGCCGGATTTAGTGTACTGCTAGATATAATTGCGTTATCTTTTTGAAGTGGGAAGGTTTCAATTCCAGCTTCAGGGAATTAAAATTTATACTCGACCTTCAACTTCACGACAAGAGGAATTGATTTATTTGCCAATTTCACTCAAGATATCAGATTTTTGAATTGAAAAAATTAAGTTCTATTCCTTGAATATACCGCTTTCCAGACGGGAAGAGTCTAGTTTTCGTTCAGTTACGTCTTTTCCACATCGACCAAAGCAAACATTGCCAGTATTCGGTTCACCCTCAGTAATTTATTTTAACGATCAAACGCCCCTTAACTATTTGCTTAACCGAAAAAAGAAAATTCAGAGACAAATCTTGAATAGTTATACTTTAATAACGTAAAAAAAATTTTGGTCTAAGATAAAATGCAGCTTCAAAAAAAAGTTTTAAAAAAATGTCTTTTTATTTTTTGAAAAACTCCCGGACGCCCTTAAGTGGGATTGAAAATAATTAAATCCTTTGCATGGAATTGAAAAAATCGATTTTGAATTCCTATTTTTTGGAAAGAGTTGGACAGTAATTAAATCCTTTCGCCACAGAATTGAAGAGTCGATTTTGATTTCATCTGCTTGATATTAGAATTTTTTACGAATTTAATTGCCAAATAAATATTTCTTACCGATTTCCGTTTTCATGGGTGTGTAAAAAACACCCACACCTCACGAAATATCCAAAGTGCGCTTTTTTATTTTAAAAATTCTATGATAGATGATATGGAAGATAGATGAAAACTCCAAAGCTCATTTCCTTAAAGTCTTAATTTTGTATCAAATTATCTTCATCCACTTACATCTCTTCAAATATATTTTCGACAAAATTAAACAACATTTTGAGAACTTAAAATTTAATTTGTAGAATACTTAAAAACTATTTTAATCGTTAAAGATATTAAGGGCAATAATTCAACGTTTTTTCTCCCTCTACTCTCTTTTTAACTATTGCAACGCCTCATCGGACTTATCTCCATGGCACTAAGTTAAACATTTCAAATGAATTTTATTTTTGGAACCATTTTTTAAAATTCTGACTTGAACATTTTTTTATTTACACGAGTTTTAAATGAACTGCTTTTAAAGCGTTTGATATACAGAAACAGGTTAGCGCTAATTTGCATTGAGAAAGCAATATTAAAATTAGCGCTATTTGAACCGAGAACGAAGCACTTAAGTGATTTTTTAGATCATTAAAAGTTTTTATGGTGCCCTTTCTTCTAATAATATGACACTTTTAGTGAGTTTGAGTTACAGCGAAATAAAAGTGCTTAATTGCAATGACATGACAATGTTAAATAAGTCACATTCAGAAACGAAGCGCTTCAGTAGGTACTATTTCAAATAACTTAAGGAGTAATTACGAATAGCTTTTTTTTTGAAAAAAACAACATAGTTATGATAAATTCAAGACTTAGTTCTGGTATAACATATAGTATAATGGGTTTGAAAGTATCTACGAAAACTACATCGTAGACGTCATCGAAAACTACGGATTTTTCGACGTTGTCGATGTGATCACAAAGTACACCAAACGAATCGTTTTGCAATTATTTACGATTCTGAATTAGACTTTTTTTTGTTGTAAATTAAACAAGAAATCTGTATACTCGATACTCGGATTTTCTGCCAAGTGGGAAGTCGTTACTGCTATGATATGTCAATAAAAATTAAAAGAAATTCAGAAACTGGAGACGGCGGTCAACAACAGCATTATTATAATAAAAAAGTCAGGAGGTACCCACTAATTTTTTGACACATAATTTCTTATGATATTTGAAATAAGAAAGTACATTACTCGTATTTTCGGTCAAATATAAATGAACGGAATCCAAAAATTTCTGAAATAGCCAGGAAATGGATGGATTTTCTGACATGTGCTTCAAAGATTTGATCAAAGAGCTAAAAAAACAGGGTAATTTTCCTAAACTAAAATTTAAGTTTTTAACAGTTTATTTTATATGAATTACATGGAACAATTTTTTTTAAGAAGGCCAAGAATTGCTTCTTTTTAACTTGGCAACCCTAGTCATTTTCATTGTGCGCCAGAATAATTAAAAATTACGTTCATAAAAAACTACAAGTTTTCTTATAGCTCAACCTCACTCCCATTCTTCTTCTGCATGCCTTTTTGAAGATAACACGCTACGTATAAAAGGTTAATCCCCTAAATTATTAGATTAAAAAAAAAATAGTCGCAAAGTCCAAAGCTTAATTGTGGTCTCTTGTAAACTTAGATTTTCGGCACTTAGGACAAATAACAAGACACTTGACGACTTGGCGAAAAATTAAGTCTTAATAAAAATGAAAAATTTTCAAAAAACTATTCATTTTAGGACATCATTGTGGAAAAACTCTGTTTATACGTAGTTGAGGAATATGTAGGCAAGGGATATTTTTTTATTATGAAATTTTCATATTTTTTTAAGTAAATCCACGCCCAGGAAAATTTCTAAGGTCGAATGCATAAGGATCGCCCAAGGCCAATCACACTTTTCCAAATAAAAATGAGAAAATAGGTGCCACATTTTTATATCTAAGCAAATAAGGTTGCTTTCATTATTTTGATAATTTCTAATCCTTTAAAAATGTCCCAAGACAAATTGCTCTAATTCAATTACAAACAAAGTACATAAAAGGCTTTCAAAGTCAATTTTTGGTTACAAATCATCATTCATCTAATTGTAAATAATTTTACTATTTTATACGAAAGCATATCCTAAAAAAAGGCTTCAGAGAAGGCCAACGCATCTCTAATGTAATGCATAGTTGCATTTAGTAGTGTTATTATCTCACCTCATTGCTACCCCCTGAAAACTAGCCAAACACCAAGTGCACCTGGTGTGAAACGATGTCTAAAAAAATGCTTTGACATTGGAGAACAGGAGCTTCAAAGTTACAATACACAGAACTGATCGTTAAAGCCGGTACAAAATAAAATATAAGTTTTATTAGGGTCATAAAAAAAAATAAAAAATTGCTGTTAATGCATTTTATGAATCTCAAACCTCAAATGATATCTCTATCTACGAAAAACATTATACATAACTGTAAAAAGCCGTAATTGACACGCAACGTCGAGCATTACACTTTTACTTGTTGAATCTCCGCTTAAGTTGACCTAAAGATAAATTGGTTTTGTAAACAAAACAAAAATTTGTTAAAACTTTTACTAGCATACATAAGTACATATTTACATTAGAGTGTACGTTATTTGTCAAGTTTCTTCAAACTAGGAGCTCAGTATATTTTGTCTAAAAAAGTTTGTTTACGTTGTAAAATTTTGAGCTTGACCCATTATAGACGTCACCGTGAACTTAACTTTTCTATACCATTTATTTTTTTTTACTTGAAAAATCGTGCACTTAAAAAAAAAAGATTTTAACATTTTTTGTTTATTATTTTATGGAAAAATATTGAGATCGTGCAAGACAACAAAAAAATTGTAATTTCACATATTTTGAAATGTTTGACAGCATGCAAATTTTGACACTTCCAGAGAAAAGTTTTCTACTAAGTGTTATATTCGAAATACGTTTGACCCTCCCAAAAATTTTCAATTTGGGAATTAATGGACACTCTAATCTGCATATTAATGTTCCTACTTTTTTTTTCTTCTAGCAAAAAGCTCTTCACATAATCTTTTTAGATTTAAAGACTATGAGGCATATTAAGTAAATTGTTTTTCCACCGTTAATTGGTTTCTTTTAAATATCATCGAAACATTGATTGACTTGCTCCCTTTAAGGTGGGCTTATTGAAAAAGCTGCTAACAGCTAATTGTAAATATAGATATTTGGCAAGCTGAGTTCACATGATGTGCTATATAAAGAATGACTTGCGGATGTTTTTCTTTCTTTAAAGTTTTCTATGTGAAACTGTCTATAATTTAGATTTTTGTTTGATAGCAATGAAAAAATTACGTTTTGTGCATGAGAAAAAACTTATGACTTTCGGAAATGATTGAAAAAATATTGTTTTTTTTTTTGTGAATGTTTCTTTTGGATCGCATTAGTAAGCCCTTAAGATATCACCATCTAACAAGGTCTGCTATACCCGTAAGATTTTAACATTATGAATATTGTTAGCGATTTTTTATAAAAATGGGCTAGTGGTTTCTATCAGTGATGTCATTTTCGGTACATTTGATCTTGTTTTTTTTTTGGTAAAAAACTTCAAAGTTTGGTGAATTTTTGTAATTTTAAGTAACTATTTTATGTTCATGTCGATATAAGTACATTGTCACAAGTATTGTTGAAGTATTTTATTTCCAAAACTCTACCAAGCTTCTTTAGTCTAACATCGGTAATTTAAACAGTAGCTGTAATGAGGTATTTATATGTTCATAAAACTTCTTCCCATTTTTCTATGAATGTGCTATTTAAATATGTACTTAAAACGATAAAATGAAAATTAGATAACCAGTCGGCACAACTCAAAAGTTGTTAAGAGGTTGTATGGGATCGCGATTTAAAAAAATATAAAGAAGACTGATCCAGAAACACAAAAAAAAAAAACTTTGACCATTTCTTTTCCTGACCTATACATATAATTTGTACAAAGCTTCATAATTTTTTAACCCCTAATTTTTATTTATTTTCCAGGTAGTATGACAGACTCTCCTATTAAAATAATAAAACTACAAGCACAGCCCCCACTAATTCGTTATTACCGAAGGGATGACTCTCCAGTGGTAAATTATACAAATCACCTAAGTGTTCCAGTGGCATTACCTAGTGATCCTATTCAGCAAACACCTAAAGATATTTTAACTGAATTAATGACCCTAGTCTCAAATGAAAGAATCCAAAGTGAGCTCAACGATGGAAGTGGTGACGGTGATGCTGCATTAAATTCATTATTTCAGTTACGGCAAAACCGTGCAATGTCCAGCAACACATGTCCACGATCGTGTTCGCCAAGCGCAACTGTAAATGCAGAACCAGTTTGCGGCTCTGATGGCTTAATCTATGCGAACTTATGTGAAATGAAGAAGAAAACATGTTCCAGAAATGGAGCAATTGTCTTGAAGGTTTGTGTATTTGCTACTGGGAAGAACAAACACTTTTATATATGCCAGTGAAAGTAACAGAATACTCGTGTAAGAAAACAAGAAGACGCCAATGTATAGTACATGTTTTCTGTGAGCAAGTAATCGAGTGTAGAAATGGCTTTGAGTGTACGTTTGTGTGAAGGGTATCTGAAATTTTCAGGTTCTTTATATAGGCCAATCACACAAGAACGTACACTTTGAAGTTTTGTATTTTCATTGTTATTATCTCCTCTGTTATTGACCTCTTCTAAATGATTCTAGTAAAATTTTCAGGTTTAATGTGCACTTATAGAGCTATTTCATAAGGCTTTCGGTCACCAATATGAGCTCTAAAACCGCGCCTACAACTACATAAAAGCTGACCTAGAGCATACTTCCTCGGTAGCAAAAATTTTTGATGTATCTATGTATGTTAGGATCTATTGAATACTATGTGCTGTTAGAGAATAAATTGTTAAATCATTACGGAGCTTTTTCTTAGCTTATTTTTGTATCTAAATTAACTTTATTTATAACTTCAAAAAACATATATTTTATTCGACCGGTAAGTTCTTTAATGGCGACTGTCTTCATTAGCTAGATGGACTACATTAAATTGATTTGAATCAAAGCAAAATTGTGTTACTATGACAAAAACTTCCCTGATCTGGAAAAATTTGTCTTAGCTCTTAAACAGTCAATTGATGTCTTTTCAAAAATGTTGAAGCTTTTGATTGCAGCTTTTAAACAATGTTTAGAACCTCTCGAGGTTAAATAAAATATCCATATTAATGCAAATTTCAAATTTGAGCTGCTTGCTCTATAACAACAGTCATTGTAAAATAAAATTTTATTGACTGGTCTCAAACAGAGGTTTTTATACTCTTACATAGTAATCAAATAGAGCTGGAATTGATTTAAAAATCTATGCAGTTTGCAGCAAATATAATCGAAATAAAGTTATAAGTATAAGCGCACATTAGACTACATCAGCGATGGGCAAATAGGAAAAATAAGCCAAATTTAGCTCTTTACAGCAGAGAAGAGTTAAGGCTGTTGTATGAGTGCTGACGGGGCACTGTGTTATTTGCCTTATGGCCGCCAAATATGCTGCCCCTTTCAAAGATTTCTGCAGGGGTTATAGAGGCGAAGAAGTGGATGAAACGGTTAAACATTTACTTTGAGAATGCCCGGGGCTAATGAGGAAACGAACCAAATATTTTGGTTCTGCGTTCTTTGTTGGTCTTGAGGAACTAGCCGCGTTGGAGCTTACCAGCATCCTCAACTTCACAAATGCTTCTGGGTAGTTCGCGCCCATTCAATGAGATCTTTTAAGGAGAAAAGAGGGAACTATATATAGGATGTCACAATGGGCAAACTGCCTCCGAGAGAAACTTGCTACATGCAAGCGACCCTTTTAACCTAACCTAGCTCTTTACAACAAACACGTCGTTTTTCTTAAGAAAAATAACCAAAACAGCAAACACATGCACTCACTGCTGCTACACACATTTTTATCGTTGCGTTGTTACTGTTTTATTCAGAAAAAAACAAAAAAAACCGAATCGAGCAAAACAAAAATTCGCACATTGAGGACAGCTTCTCTCGTCTCTTGCTTAATTCTTGGAATTGGTTTTTGACTTATTGCCGAATTTGTGTTTTGCTTTCGAGATCGAATTTATGGTGGGACTTTTTTCTATTGTTGTAATTATCGTTTTTGTTGCATGGAGCTCCCACTTCCAAAATTTTGCCAGTATACGAAGTATATAGAACTATTATGGAGCTAATTGTGAACTAGAAACTTCGACAATATTACTTAGAAAATTAAAGGGGTTATAGCTTAAGTCTTTGATCATGCTTAAGTTGGTAGTTTTATGAAGGTTAAATTGAATTTCAAGCTGGAAATAAAATTTTGTCTCATAATGGTATATTATGTCTGCCCTCTCCATGCATTTATTACTACCGATTTAGATAAAACCCACTGCAAAAAACTGATTAATTTAAAAATATCAATTCATAAAAAATCTATATTTTTCAATATTATCACATTCTTGTATTGGATACCGTTGGTACAATATCAAAAATACCTAAATTGTGTACGAAGCAAAAGGTACTTAAGTAGTTATTGTTGAACTTAAGTATGTTTAAATTTACAGTCAACGTCCAATAATACGAATGAAACCATGTCAGGCCTATTCGTAAAATCGAAAAATTCGTATTATCGCAACGAAATTTTGCCCTATTTTTTTAGTAAATTATACATTTGTATTATTGCAATATTCAAAAACTCTCTTATTTTTTAATTATTAAACAAAAACAAAGCTCAAAAGATAATTCGTAATTCAAATACATACCTACTTAAATACATTTTTTCAAAAAAAAAACATGAATAAAAGGGTCTTCTCTAAATGGGCAAACATGCTGTTATCAGTTCCTTTAAAACTGTCATTAAGCTTTGCGTTTTTTGACTTGAAAATTTATTTGCACTGCCTCTTCCTGAAGATGGCTTAAAACCAACTTTCACTGAAAACTTTTCACAACAAATGAGCTTAACTATTCTAGACTTCAAAATATTTTTTAAAATTTCAAAATATAAGTAAAAACACAAATCCTACTGAGGAAAAAAAATTTTATTCGTACTATTGAACGCTCAAATTTACTGCTATTCGTATTATAGAGACATATAAAAGAGCTTTCGTATTATTGGACACGACTTTATATATCATTCATATTCATATGAACTGTCATCATGTAAAATATGTATGTATTTCACCCAACCATATCTCTTCAATTCACTTAAGCAAATATCATGTTTTGCACAATAAACGAAACTTTAACTTCCAATTAAGGAAATTTTAATCAGAGGCGTGAATTGAGTAGGGCTAGGGGAGGCATTGCCCCGCCCCCCAAGGATCTGATATTATTATTAATTACATCGATTCAATCCAAAATATCATCGATTCGATATGTTATTTAAACTCTCGCTTCCCCCCCCCCCCCCCCAAGCTTTTTGTTGACGCTACTGATTTTAATATCTTCCATAATTTGTTTATACATACAAAATATCTATCTATCTATCAACAAATTCATATGTTTTAACGAAGTATGCTCATATTCAGTGTACTAATTGTAGTCATGTAGTCACAGGTGTCCAAATCTTGAGGCTGGAATGCATAAAGCAGTAATTTTTAACGGAATTTAATAAATTCCGCTGAGTTAGTAAATCTTTCATTCAAAACTATATTCGAACTAAAACCTTACCTGAATCAAAAAAAATGTTGGCTTTACACTGTTAAGCAAGAATGCACTAAGTTATGAAAGCAAGTAGGCGAAATTTTTCATATACCCAAACAGAAATAGCTTTAAAGTTTTGGTTGAAATGGTAAACTACCTAAACACCTTAAGAGAATAAATGCCTCTATTAATATTACCTGCAGACTATACCCTGAAGGTGATGTTATTTACAGAATACCGAAATTGGAATATTTTTGGGCATATAATCATTATTCATCTTCCCCGAAAGTTTTGCAAGCTCTAACCCAAAGTCCTCTAGTCTCTGAGTTATAAGAATGTTACAATAATACTTAGAGATCTTAATGGTAAATAAAACGCAGTTCTTGTGTAAGAAACGTTTTTGAGTTCTTTATTAAATCTTGCTAATGATCGTGTTCTTTAGCTCTAAAACTCTTGCTGGATTGTTGGCATAGACCTTGCTTTTGAGATAGCTTCGAAGAAGGAAGTCAATAAGTGCCAAATTGCAAGATTTTGTAGGCAACTGATGTCACTGCTTTGAGTAATTATACTACCCGGGAAATTCGTAATCAATTAAGCCATTGCTTTATTGGTTGCGTGGCATGTGCAACCGTCTTTTTAAAACCAGAAATTGTCCACAACCTAATTTTTAAAAAAAAAATGGTACTATGATCCCAAAATTCATACCAAGCTGTGACTCTCTTCTGAAATCGTTCTTCTGTCAACGTTGTTTCAATAACAATTAACATCTTAAAGTCTTATTATTACACTCTAGTATTGGACTTTGTAGTCCAGCCACAATTGATCGATTTGACTTCATGATTTGTTTGCAATCTCTGACTGAATCTTGTAAATGTGGTCAATCCGGCAATGTTAATCAAACAAATCAAAATAAATGGTGCTTTAGAGCAAACTAGACGCTGGCCAATTACTGTTATAAATTGTGATTTGCTTAACACATTATTTTGTGTATCTTCCATGATGCCTATCATTGGAGTAAGCTTAAGGTCTACTCGCCTGAGACGACCACCAGCAGTGTCTATGGCTTTGCAAAGGCATTAAACAGGAGAAAGTTTTTTGTCGGTGGTTTTTTTTTTTCTTTCTTTGGTAATTTGTTCCTCTCTGCGCCATGACCATTTTACAATGACTGTTAATAGAATCTTCGAATGGTATTTTAAAAGAGTTGTCTTAACACACTTGCACCATACACCGACTGCCGATGGCTTTTTAAAGATTAATTTATGCACTTGTACCTGTACAAATATAAAAGATAAGGTGTTGTACGTGGTGTAAAGTGAATGGTTTCTATGCAGGTTTTACTTACAAGGCCATGTCCGATAGCAAAATGCATTTGTGACATTTAAGGAGGAAGCATATACAGATAGCATTTGTAGTTACATGAATTTCAGCAATCGTTTGCCAGATAAATGCGAAATGACATAGCTATCGTTTGCTCAACATAGGTATCACAAATTTAAGCTTCGATTACGTAGGAATATTTTTTAATAACTAATACAGTTGATATGAATTTGTTCAGTTTGTTTATCTATTGCTGAAAGAAATTCAGCTAAATGTATTTGTCGTCTGAATCTAAAACTTACAACTATTAATAATATTTAGGATTCCAAAGATAAATGTGAACGTGCCAAAGGATCGGATTGCAAACATCGTTGTCCAACCGAAAAGGATCCAATCTGTGGTACTGACGGTCGCACATATTTGAATAGGTGAAAAACAAATTTAGGTATAAGACAAGGTGTTTTACTTACACACTTGGTATCATTTCAGATGTATGCTTCGCGTTCAGGCTTGTCGTGTTGGCTTGGCGGCGTTAAGTATAGCACATGTTGGTCCTTGTAGTAACACTAGCGCCATACGTGAATCATGTCCCGTGGATTGCAATAGCGCACCCAAAGACGGGCCGGTTTGTGCCTCTGACGGTAATGTTTATAATTCTACGTGTGAAATGAAATTGCTGACTTGTGGACAGGGTGTTGTGAAAACCAGTCGGAAACACTGTCAATCGACGAGAATGTGTCGGGAATCATGTTGGCGAGTAGCAAGACCTACATGTGGCTCGGATGGTCGCCTCTATGCCAGCCCATGTAAAATGCGTTCATCTAATTGCGGAAAGCACATTTTTGAGGTGCCACTGTCATATTGCATGCCACAGGAGCGCAACGGCAGCCCAGTTGAAAGTTGTCCGACGGATTGTCCAAAAAGCGAATCACCATCACAGTATGTATGCGGAAGTGATGGTAACATATATTCATCTCTTTGTGAGCTGAAAATGCTTAATTGCGGGTAAGTACTACAGTAGCACAATTGTAAATAAACACACAACACTGTTTTAAAATAGCCACTTTAGAGATTACGGTAGTAGCTAGGGTTTTGAAGAGGGAAGTAGTTGGTGAGTCTACAATGATAGAAAATCCTAGCACTCAACGACAGAGTCTTTAATAGAAATAACATAAGAGATTAAAGAACAAAAAAAATGTTATGTTGAAGATATTGAAAAGCATTTATTCAAAAAAACTAAAACATTGCTAAACAAAAATGATATAAGTTTTTTATCCTATTCCTCATTGTTTTTGAGATATTTCATTTCAAAAATGATCAAAAAAGTCAACAAAAAACAAACAGAGTGTGTTGTTATTTGTATCGTTTAAAACTAGTTCTCCAATTTTTGCAATTTAAATCGAGCATGAAAGGCACTCCAGAGACACGGTAAAAAAAATTCCATCAATAATCTTTCAAGCCTACCCAGTTTGACTTCAGGATACAACATTTGTGTTTCTGCTTTAGCATTGCAAATTAAACTGACTCCACAAAAACTTAGCCTATATAAAAATGAGCAGAAACATTAAAATCTTCTGTAACGGATTTTGAAGGAGAAATTTTCAAAGCTTAGCGTTCCGTTTATGTATAGGGCTACCAGATGGCATACTTTAGTAGCAAATGTGCTACTTTTGCAAGGCTTTGCTACTTTTCACTTGAAATGCACTATTTTTGGATGGTTTTGCTACTTTCGATGTTTGCATTGTAAAATAAAAGTTATTTAAAATATTGTTTTAATTTTGCTGGGGTTTTTCGTAAGAAACGAGATGGGACAAAAAAAATTTTTGGTTTTCATATCAAAATTGGAATTTTTTGACATACACTACTTTTGTAGGCAGGTCATCTGGTAGCCCTATTTATGTAAGATTTTTTTGAGTAAATATGGATTTTTGTCAATTTTTAATTTTTGAGCTACAATTTTCTAATGAATTTATAGTTTTCGAGATAATGGTAAAAACCCAACATTTAGCTCCGAAAAAAAAAATGTATCTACAAAAATTCAGCTTGATGGAGATATTTTCGTAGTTTTGTTCTTTTTTGACTATTATATTCGACTATTTTCATATCAATATATTTTGTATACTTGCATATACTAGACCACAACGAAAAGCAATACAAAAAATTAGTATGGACAAATGCAAAAACCGCTTAAATCGTTGCAAACAACTGCCACCATGCAAGGACTTTAACAACATTTTTGGTTCAATATTCTCATCAAAACAAAATGACAAACTTTGCGGAACCGATGCAAAAACATACAACAATGAATGTGAATTAGCGCACGCAACTTGCTTGTGAGTTCAGACTTCTATGTGTCATTTAGGTAATATTAATTAATAGCTTGTTAAATATTTCTCTTACAGACGCGGTGTTAATCTGGCACATATTGGTCCTTGCACAGACTTAAATACACCACCAAAAGACTGTGGCGAGCGTTGTACACGCCATGATATCGAAAGCGGCCCTGTTTGTGGTTCTGATGGTAATACGTTCCCATCGATTTGCGAATTTAAGCGCCGGACATGCCATCTACGTGTTGTACCTGTTTCGCTGACAAATTGTCCACTAACTGCTGATTGTGAATCAGATTGTGATGCTCAACCCGCGAATTTTGTTTGCGGATCTGATAATAGATTTTATAAGTCAGAATGTCATATGCGTAAAGAAAATTGCGGCAAACATATTTTTGTAGTTCCACTAAAACGTTGCTTGTCTGCATTTCAATTTAAGGGCTGCGCCAAAATATGCCCCCGTGAATTTGAACCTGTATGCGGTAGCGATGGTATGACCTACTCCAATGAATGCTTTTTAGATATAGAAAACTGCCGCGCAAATAGCACCGTACGCATTCAGCATTATGGGGCTTGTGGACGGCCGGATGCGCCATCGACTAATTTCTTATATTAAATATTTATTAATTTATTTATTTATAGAGTTAAGTATAATGTATATTTATTATTTATTAAGAATATTTAAATTTAATGTAAATACGATTATATTTCATTACACATTAAAACATTTGCTAAATTTCGAAAAAAAAGAGTATGTGTTGCGCTGATATATATTTTTTTTTTATTATTGACTGATATATGACTGAGTTTTATATAAATATGTACATACTTTGCTAGCTTGGAAATGCCATGGTGTAGATATTAAAAATTTATTGAAAAAAAATGTTCGCACTAAAAGGTAAAATTTGAAGTATAAATCAGTGTAAGTTTTTTAAAAATCTGAAATTTTTAAGTACCATTTCAAACTAACTGTGGGCAAAAACAGTATCAAAAAATTCAATTTTATAGATATAGTGAGCCTTTACAATTACATAAAAATTTTCATTTTAGATATTGAATATGAGAAACTCCAAAAAAAAAAAAAATTAAACGCTCTAATATTATAGCATCCAGACTATGTATATTAACTACTATCACCTGAAGCGCAGATTACAAATTACCTTTTGATGTACTCGTAGTAGAGAATAATTAATACAAATGAATGGTTTTATAAATGGCTTATCAGATACATTTTTAGCATGTTCTAAAAACCGTTCATGGTGTAAGTCTAAACTTTTAGTGTATACCTCCTCAAATACTATTTATATGTATGATATTTATACTTAAGCTGCGTCATCGAAAAGTTTACTCAGCATTGCATTTATTTCATGTGGACGATATTTAACATATTTATCAGGATTTTTGCTAAAATGCACCGAAGCGTACCTTTAAGAAGAAAAAAATCAATATCGACGCAAAACAAATATACTTGTGTACTCAACATTTCATAGAATCGGTTATATTTGGGAATAATATGCTCAACATTATCACGCTTTATGCCTTCACGGAGTATAACATCGGGAATTGAAATACCACGTTGGTTTTTGCAAGCTTCCTCGAAATCCTTATTGAATGTCTGAAATTAAATTTAGATATATTTACAATAACCTTTTAATAAAATGACCTTATTGAATAATAAATACCGAAAATCTTTCTTTCAGTATTGCACGATCTTTATCCTTCACTCTCCCTTGAATCGGTTTAGGAAGATCATCCAAAGAGGATATATTGCCCAATACTTTTGACCAGGTCTTTTGATAAGAGAATTTTAATTCACGTATCATATCTAAGTAACTGCGTTCACATTCTGATTCAGCCAGAGTAACTAAATCAATAAGATTGGATTGTTGAAGTGACTTAAGTATATAATGAATGTTATTTAAACGAAATAAGTGTTTGGTAGCTTGATCATTGTACTGTTCACATTTGTTCATAATAGTTAAGTTTAGTTCGGCAAGTGCTTTTTCTGAAACGAAAATTAAGTCAAGCATTAACGAAATGTTTCTACTCGTACTAGTTACTATCATACTTATGTAAATTGCCAATAAGGCTTTATTTTTTTCTTCAGCTGTTAACGATTTTTTCATTAAAATTGTGTCCAATTGTGTAGAATACAAGACATCCTGTTGCAATATACCACCAATCACATCGAAATGATCGTATAAATGTTCCAGAAACCAGATTGTGTTTGAAGTCAACTCATGCACAGTAGCATCTTTCGGTACATTAAAATAACCAAGTGTACTAGAGCTCATACCTACTAAATTAGAACTCGATTCACCTTTTACAACTTCAAGAAAATGTTCAAGCGCTTTTGAACCCTAAAGCAATTGAATAAATAAACCTTAGCATATGTAATTTCTTTCATGTATAATATTTTAACACCTACAGTTTGATGTAATCTGTTCAGAACTTTTAATAATTGGTCTTTTTGATGGATATCACATATGCGATCTATGTCTGGTTGAAGTAAAATGACCCGCTTTAAAGCTGAAAATATGCCCAAAGCTGATGTCCATTCTTTGCGAGCAATGCAACGCATAATGCGATTTGTAATGTTCTGGTAAAAGTAAACATTTTATTTAATTTGAACGACTTTGCCAAAAACAATGCCTACCTCTGCGTCTTTAACAACTAAATCAATAGAATTATAAGCCAACTTGGAAAAAACTTCTGTATGTTTAGAAGTGGGAATAATATCATTCATTAATGTACGTTCCCATACTAATAAACGTTGTAGGCCTAGCAATAAGAGCAAATATTTGTCCAATTCTTGATCACCATCAAGATAATCTTCGCTAGATAAATGTTCTGAGTGTGAAGCTGCTTTCTTTATAGAAAATCCAGTTGACTGTTCAAATGTTTGTGTTGCGCGTAAATATAATTTATTTGCTTTTTTTTCAAATCTAATAAAATACAGTGAAGCTAAAGACAAGTCATATTTTCTTAGTAAGAGAAAGTGGATAGTACTTACATTTGCTGCAGCCTAGCTGAAGTATTTTTTTTAGATTCAACCCTTCCACTTTGACGTGTTTTCTAAAAGGCATAAAAATTATATGTTTAATTTAATCTGAAATATCTGAAAATATTATTTTTGTTGAAAACGTGAATTTCTTTCGCAATTTTATATTTTTTAATTTTTTTTTTTTTCAAATTTTTTATTGAAACGTAAAAATGCGTAAACTCATATTAAATTATTTCAATCCTTAATTAACTTTTATTGAAAATGGCTTTATTATACAGAGAGATAACGATCAATTTACCTTTTTCATTTTAAAATCTGAAAATCGGTAGATGTGTTTTAAGTACCAGTAGCTAAAATATCGGTATTTAAGATCCTAATCGGTATTTTAATACCATAGTGGTTACTGGTAAACTGGTGCTAAAGGTTGTTGCTAAAAAGTGTAGTACTCAAAAAGTTTTTCAGATAGTGTACTTATTATTAGTGATGAAAATGTATTTTTCATTATTCTTTGAAGACATAGTCACTTTAGGTAGCGTTATTTTCTATCAATTTCAATAAAAAAGAATAAAGAATATGATAAATTTATTTATAAAAGATTTAATTTAAGAAGATACAATTTTTTTAACATGACATACATAATAATTAAATGACAAAAATTGGAGCTCAGCCAAGCTTTGCTTAAAAAACAATCTTAGGAAGATCTGTTTAAGTCCCTTAGTAGATCCAATATTATCTCGCAGTGCTCATCTGATTTTATTCCAAGTTTTTTTAAATCAATCCACTTAATATCGAGAAACGTACTAAAGTCAATGGCCTCTTTTTCAAACTGATCAACATATTGTTCCAACCCAACATTTTTTAAGGCAGCAAATATATTTAATGTATGTTCGAGTACTGAATTAGAATCTATGTGTGGTGAACTTTTGTTTTGGGCGCCATTAACCTCGAAATTTGGCGGCAAATCGTTAAAACTATAGTTGGGTGAGTGTTGCTGCTGTTTTTGTAGTGACTGCTGCTCTTGCTTTTGCTGCTGATGTTTTTTCGTCATCGTGGTTGTTGGCTTTTTAAATTCTTCATGTTGCATTGGTCCAGTGATAGGAGATAGACCCGGTGAGCTAGCGTCTTCTGCCTGCGTGTTGGGCGTAAAGCAACGAATGCCAATTTTCTTAACACCGAGAGTTTGAGAACCTTCCGCTTTATTTGAATCAGTGGTTAAAGATGGTGTTGAATTAAATGTAAACGTTATTGATTCATTAGGTAGTGGAGTGTGAACCTCTACTTCCATTTTTATTTTTTTCTAATTATTATTAATTTTTATTATAGACACAAATTAAATATTTTATTTTCTTGAATTCTCCTTTACAGGTCAAACTTTTCAATAAAACTGAAAAATGCAATGCCGTAACATATGTACATAACTTGAAGTACACAGTGCAGACAAAGTATGTACATATATTTCTTATAACGGCAATTTATGGTTAAAGGAAAATATAAAATATTAGGGTGGATGTTTTAAAATTCAAGCTTGTGTAGATTCTTAGTTAAAACTTTTTTTGTTTTTGGGGGAGCTGAATTCAATAACTACCAGTATATCTGAGGCATTATCACTCATATACGGTTCCATGAAATTCTTTTTTACAAGCAGGACTTTTGAAAGTTTATTTAAATAAATATTTCAAATAGCATCTTTCATGTGTTCAATTGAAGAATTCTAAGCAAAAACACCTTAGCAACTCGCAAATATATCCTAAAAATGATGGAAAAACTTATAGTCCAAGAGCCGGCTGTAGAAAAGTCGAGTGTATAAGATTACAGGAATACCTAGAATATCTAGGGTTGCCTTGCCAAAGCCTGTCCCGATGGCCGAAAATGCCCGAAGTTTAGCCAATTTTGTTGTTCTAACTAAAACTGTAGTACATAACAGCACGAAATGTATGCCAAATGATAGAACTCAAAGAGGCCTAAATATAATACAGGGGAATGCATTGTTGAATCCTTTCCCAAACATGGGTTTTACCGGTTTTCTGGGTCAATTTTCATTAATGAAGATAACAACTTGAAATGTGTGCCAAATGATAGATATCGAATAGCCTAAATAGAATATATAGGGTTGCCTTGTCGAATCATGTGTTTTTAGAAGACAATTTTCCTTGTTTAGTGTGTTTGTAATTTTCTTGTTGAATATATATGTAATACAATTTTAATGAACATGAGGATGAAATTTGTACTCTGGTCCAGCTTGCAGAGATGTAAATACCTTAAAATTATGAGACTTAAAATAAAAATTAGTCACTTTAAAATTTATTAAGTTTTAATAAATTTAAGATGAAAAAAATTTAACAATTTAAATGATATGCAAATAGGTTAACCGCGATTATAGCCAAAGCTTGAATTTTGATAAAACAAAGGGAGAGTGCACACCGAATTAGAGACAGGATTCAACATTTCGATTCCTAGAGGAGAAAGATAGTATGAATCGTTCCAAGAAATGTTAGTCTAAGGGATGTAAATATCTTTAATTATATCATTTTCAGAAAAGGACATTTTAGTGCAAAATTTTTTCATTTTAGCTTCATTGTACACAATACAATCACCATCTGAGAATTTTTCTTTCCAAAATTTCTAGCTCCTTGGCAACTGTTGGAGAGATTGAGAACCAACATGGAAAAGCATATAGTAAAATGGGTCTAATTAGGGTTTTATCAAGTAATAGTTTAGTTTTCATTTGTAAATGTGTATGATGCAGATAAAGGGATAAAATATTAGAAATCTTTGTAGCTTTATTATTATTATTTATTAATTTGAAAATTGAACTCCAAGATATTTAATATTGGTTTTAAGCGGAATTATAGAGCCATCAATAAGAAGAGAAAAAATTTTACTTTGACCAACAACACCATGTTTACTTTTGCCAGAAGAATTTCTAAAACAAATGCATTCGGATTTTGAAAAGTTTAGCTTAATGCCCCATTTTTTATAAAAATTCATAATTTCAATGATATGACTTTTATGAGTTTGCAGAGCATCATGAGGAAACATGGAATGAGCATATACTAAAGTGTCATCTGCAAAAAGAAGGGCCGTAGATGTAGACGAAGAAATATTTTGGATTGTATGAGGAAAATCAAACATAAAAATATTGAATAATTTAGGTCCTAAAATAGATCCTTGTGGGACACCACAGAAAATTGGAAATAGTTGAGATTTAAATTGTTGGATAGAAATAAAAAAATTTCTGTTAGTAAGAAAACTAAATAAAATTTTGAAAATTACAAGGGGAAAGTCAATTCTATCCAAACTTTATCGAAGGCCTTTTCTACATCTAGACTACAAGCCACAGCACAATTTTGCTCTCTTAAATTAAGAGTAATATCATTATGAATTTTGAGTAAGGCATGAACGGTAGAGTCTTCCTTTTTAAATCCAAATTGATAATCAGAAATAATTTGGAAAGAATCATCAATATAATTATCCATTTTATTACTTATTATTTTTTCTAAAATCTTACCTAGATTGGAAAGCAGTGAAATTGGTCTGAAATTATTTAGTTCAAAGCAATTTGGTTTTTTTAAGATTGGAACTAGATTGGCTATTTTCCAAGGATTTGCAGTTATTGTTAAAATTGTTAAAAATTCGAAAGACATATTTGAAAATTTTTTGATAATAAAGTTGGAAATATTATCAGGGCCGACAGATTTTTTAGCTTTTAAATTTTTAATAACTGAAGCAATTTCAGATACAGAGATGTGTTCAGCATCAAAATTAAAAATTCTATTTGGAAGTGAGTCAAATTTAGATTTGACAGTTTTTTGAACTGATTCGTTTAAGTGTTATGTCAAAGATATTTTAAGTAACATTTTTATAAATAAAAAAATTGGTATTTAAGCAAATTTTTAATTTTTTTTTATAAAATAAACGTATTTTTAAACAAAAAGTATGTAGAGTTTTTTTTATTTCATTTCCTGTTGATAAATAACATCTAAATTATTATTTGTTTTTTATTCTATTCACCATAGTTTTTTAGATATTTCGTTTCAAAAAAAGTTGTTTATTACTATAATAGTATAGATTATAGAACTCTTTTTCTGAACTTTTTAAAACCAGTTTGATATTGTTATGAAAAGAATTAAGAAATTGTTAACTCACCAGTGCCTCGTTTCCCCAACTACCACTTTTTTGATGATCTTTAAGATTCTGTAGTGACCGAAATACTACATCACTACGTTCAGTGGCATAGATAACTGTGTATTCACGACGTAAATTTTGCTCCAGCCAATGCGAAATTAAATTTAATTCCTCACGAGTACTTTGCGAAAGCTGTTTAATTGAAGTGTAGTCCTCACTTGAAGAATCATCTTCTATATAAATAAGATCAAGTAAGTCAACAGGACGCAATGGTGCACTATGCTTCTTCAACAACAGCTTGTAATGATTGTTTAGCGATTCACAACCGGTGTTAAATAAACTTGTTACATTTTCCAATTCGACACTTTGTGAGTTGTTGTGCAAGAAATAATCCATGGCCGATCTTAATTTACCTAATGCTTCCAGAAAGGATGCAATATTTCCTTCAGTGGGTCCTTGATGAATTAAATTACAAACTTCTTGAGAGATATCATAATGTGAGAGCACGGTTTCCAAGCATTCTAATGTCACATCCAAATCTGTATAAGAAGACATTTAAATTACGAGCTTTAACAAGAAAAAATATAAACATGTTAACGTAAGCTTCTCCCCAAAATGTGGTATTTAAATTGAATCGTGTTTCAGAGGCATAGTCTTCGGAAGTTGCGTGTATAGCTTTATTTAAAGTAGTGTAAGATGGGATTCTCTGGATAAATTTTTAAGATATGACTAACATATAAAAGGTAATTTGAGAGAGCAAAAAAGTTTGAAATTGATAGTATGATTTACAAGATACATATGACGATTTTTCTAATATTTTGACTTATTTTTAGTTATTTTTTTACCGTAATTTTTCCAAAAAAAAATATTAATAAAAAGGTGTATTTTTTAATGGGAGTCTGATGTGACAAGATGTTTTA
Source organism: Tricholauxania praeusta (assembly GCA_949775025.1). Classification (NCBI taxonomy): domain Eukaryota; kingdom Metazoa; phylum Arthropoda; class Insecta; order Diptera; family Lauxaniidae; genus Tricholauxania; species Tricholauxania praeusta. The sequence continues at coordinate 5,268,848 of OX459028.1, read as the reverse complement.
TAAACACCGGCATCGCAGTACGTTTGCTTACAAGTTTAAATAAGTGTGTGGTCCTTGGCTTCAGATCAGCTTTGCATTCAATAGTATGTCCAACACCGGCTTATGGCTTGCATTTCATGGTTTACTAGCTTCGCTAGACTAAAAGTTGGGTTAATTAGGTTGCTCTCGACCGCGGCTTACACGGTTGAGTTTAAATTTTTAACGATCATAAGTTTGTCTTTTTTATATGAATTAAGGTATAAATTTAATAACTTTTCATCATATAAAAACCAGCAATACGGACAGATAGTTTTATCTAAAAAAACATCAACATTCTGTAGCCGAGCTAACTAACGAACGGGGTCACATTCAAACTATTCTAGAAATGAACCAGGTTCAAATCTCAGTCCATTCAAGTTGAGTTATTCAAATCATTTTTTAAATGTTGTAAGTCAAATTAAATTAAGAAGAAGTTATTTTTTGAAGTACGCTCCATAAAGTTTCGAACTTGTACAGCTCTTTAGAAAAGCCATATCCGCAAATTCTGATGGCAATATATGTATGTATATATACAATAAATAATATAAAAATTAAAATTAACTCATCCATCACAATTTTGCGGCATCTATGTGGATATTTATTGTAGGTATCCTACTCTCTCTCTCGTGCAGGGAGCGACATATTAAAGGTTGCTTTGAAATTTGAAACAAATTCTTCAAAGGGGCGGAATATGAAGTTAAAATATGTTACATATCTGTTCTGTATTTTTACGTACTATGTTGCCTGCGTTGCAATTGTTCTGTTTCCTTGTACACCGGCAGTATGGTTTGCTCCAGTTTTCCAAGACGCTGTTCGAACACAGTTAAAATTGCTGACATTTGAGTGGAGAGGTCATGATATTTATCAACACTATCCTTGAACAGCGCAAAGTTAGATGTTTCCTAAAATAATGTATCACAGAGATTAATCTTTTTCTTACATTTTTTCTGACTTGAATTACTTTTTCCAACTTTGAGCAAATTTGCGAAGTATTATCTAAGTTATTCATATTGAATTAAAAGTTTTCTTTCATTTAAAATCACCATAGACCATAGCTGAAGTTAATTTTAACAAAAAAACAATAATATTTTCCACAAACTGAGTCGAACTTATGTTGAGGTGAATACTGACAGTTCATCAGTATTATAGCGAGAACACAATTGGGGCAGCAGCAGCAAAGCAGCACGGCAGCAAAATCTGTCAACATAAAAATTATAGAGAATTATGGAGGTGAGAAAGAGACAAATAGAAAATCCTGCAGTTTGCTGCCGTTCTGCCCTGCTGCCGACAGCAAAGCAGCAAAGTATCAGTGTTGTATTCAAGCTGGCATGAATAAAAATTTTGTTTTTGTTTATTTTTTTCAATTTATCCAGCACTAAGAATGAAGTTCATATAAAAAATTTTCTTTTTGAATATAGCGAAAATTTTTGCTGCCAAAATTCAGCTCTAAGCCAATTTGCCGTATGCTTATGCTGTAGTTACACTTACCTTGTTTACACGCAGCGTCGACTTGTAACACCGACTCACAAGTTCGATCTTATTCAGGCATTTACACACAGATACGTCGACGTTCAAATGTCATTATTTGATGACAAAACGAACAACAACAAAACAGTTTGCTACGACGTAGTCTAAGGTTAAAAAGAAAAATTCATAATAATAGATGTTTTCTCTTATTTTTCTTTTGCTTTCGTATTTTAAAATTTATTTTTGTTAAATTTTAATATTTATTTTAGCTTAATGCTGTTTTAAACATTTATTTTACTTACACATTAATATAAGCATTTTTGACATTCGAACGTCGACGCTCAAATCTTCATTTACACAGCAGCGAACTTGTGCATCGACTCACCACGTCGACGTAGAAATACCGAACTACCACTCCGACGTATGTCGCATTTACACAACAAAAAATTACTCCGAAGTCATACGTCGACTCTCAAATTCGGTGTGTGTAAATAGCATAACTGGTTGCATGATTCAACTATATTATTCAATCATTGGTATTTCTACGTCGACGTGGTGAGTCGATGCTCAAGTTCGCTGCTGTGTAAATGGAGATTTGAGCGTCGACGTTCGAATGTCAAAAATGCTTAAATTAATGTGTAAGTAAAATAAATGTTTAAAACAGCATTAAGCCCAATTTCCATGTGATCTTATCTTATCCCATATCAGGGATATCAAATCAAATTTTTGTAAGAAAGAAAAAGCATGCGAACAGAACCTAATGCGCTTGGAGAATGCGTGAGTGAATAGCATACATTTGCCATCTTTATAGCATGTGATGTCCTCCCTGATATTCGATAAAATAAGATAAGATAAGATCACATGGAAATTGGGCTTTAAGCTTAAATAAATATTAAAATTTAGCAAAAATAAATTTTAAAATACGAAAGCAAAAGAAAAATAAGAGAAAACATCTATTATTATTAATTTTTCTTTTTAACCTTAGACTACGTCGGTGTCAGTTGCATAGCAACTTCTTAATAAATAAAATAAATATTAAAATATTTTTCATTATTGTTTACTCTCTGTTTACACACAGAAATTATTTTTGGAAATTCTTTAAACGTTAAATATTATGAAATAGACTTCTGAAAATTTGTGTAGCAAAAATGTAATTTGTTCATTAATTAATAAAACGACAAAGTTAGTTTTAGGATACTGTTTACTAAAAAACATTCTAGCTCTAAAAAATAATTTTTTGACTTTTTGGTCACAACTAAAATGTTCTGCATGATCTAGATGTTTTTTCAGGTAATCATTTGATACTAATAATTCATCTTCATGTGTGTGTACATTAAAATGCATATTTCTGCAACTTCACTCCAAGCCCTTTCCTTTACATTTCGATTACAATAAAATGCGTCTATTTTACTGTTTAATTATCTTCTTTTTCACATTTTCTATTAATTTCTCAACAAAAGTATTTCCCACTTCAAGTTCCATTGCAAACATTTTTTGTAATGTATACAATGCATAAGCAGCTGATTCCGTACAGAAAGTGCGTTCAGTTTCGCTCTTTCCTTAAGCAAATGACATTTGTGGAAATTGAACGAAACATTTTGTTAAGTACGTTGTAGCTTTGATATACGATTTGTGTGTATTCGCACACTTGCAGAAGTTGACTGCAGTCAAAGCGTGCATGGTTTAGTTGGCCCTTAAATGAAGCCCAATTTCCATGTGATCTTAAGCCCAATTTCCATGTGATTTTTCTTGAACTTATCTTATTAAATTTTTGTAAGAAAGAAAAAGCATGCGAGCATAACCTAACGCGCTTAGAGAATGCGAGAGTGAATAGGCACACATTTGCTATTTTTTATAGCATGTAATATTCTCCGTGATTTCGGAGATCAGAAAGTTCAAAAAGTTGAACTTTTTTATTCAAGTTGATTACATGCTATAAATTTGACAGTAATTTTTATAGTTGCGCTATAATTTTTTGTAGTGTCAAGTTTGACAGTATTCAAAAAAAAAATTACATGAAAATAAAATTTTGTAAATAAATAAAACAACTCCGAAATCAGCAGCCTACTTCTAGATGCAGATGCTCGGAAATATTTCGTGGATACCACTTACGTGAATGTGCCTCGGCCTCACATGGAAATACAAACATATGTATATTAAAGATGGCATGATCGATAACTGGGAGCTCTTTGAGAAAGTTATTAACTACACTTATGCCAAAGTAACACAAACCGAACCGAAATCCTATTCTATTTTCGGAAGCCTCGTGGAATGTGCGTAACAATCGTGAAAAACTTACAGAGCTCATGCTCGAGAAATACAATGTGCCCGATTTTTTGTCTTGTAAATGCGGTATTTGGCAGCATTCGCCAGTGGAAGTTCAACTGCTTTGGTGGTTGACAGTGGTGTTACGCATAAGTCAGCAGTTCCTGTGTATTATCACAGTGAAATCACCGCTTTGAGGCGATTATCTGCAGTGCCGTCAGCATTTAGAAAAACAAGGCATCGAATTGGCACCAGTGTACAAAATCGCTGCAAAAGATGTAAAGGAACGTGATAATCCACGTTTCACAATGCAAAAACTTAGCCTTACTGTTAAATTTTCAATTGAATATGTTTCAAGTGCTGGAGAATCCCTATAATGAGCGTGTTACTTCGCAAATTTCCACTGTACACTATGGATTTCCCAGTGGATATCATCAGGAATTCGGTTCAGAACGTTTTAACCTGGCAGAGAGCTTATTTGATCATGCTATGTTGGGTGCCGGTCAGTTGGCATCTACCAGTGTTGACCAGTGCGATGCTGATGTACGTTTATCGTTTTTTGGCTCTGTCGTAACCGGTAAGAGTTGTAGCATATTTGTCTTATTAAAAGCAATTTAAATTGTGTAAACTTTAATCAACAGGTAGTAATACGCTGCTGCAGGGTTTCCCTGAACGTCTAATCGAGATTTGCAGCTACGTGCTCCATCAAATACGCGTTTTAAAATGATTTCTGCAAATAGGAGCGTTGAACGTAGACTTAGCGCTTGGATTGATGGCTCAATATTAGCGAGCATAGGTACATTCCAGCAAAGAATATAAAGAATCCGGAGGAGTCAAACACCCACAAAAAATTAACAATTTATGAAGACAATAAAAGTAATTTATACTAGTAAACAATGGTTGAAGATTCGGAACAGGTTTTCTTAAGCTGACATTGTCCATCTTTTTTAGGTGAAATAGGGGGATAAAAAAAAAAAGTCGGTCGGATCTAGTATAGGAGATATAGACATCAGAAGTTGCGGATATAGCTTTTGGAAAAACGATTATAAGTTGGGAACCCTTGCATGGAAAATAGAAAGTATAGGTGTCATAAGAAGGATAATTTAATGGGCTACAATAATGGTAGCAAAGTTTTGAAATTTTACCAGTAATTTCGGAGATATTATGATTTTTCTGAAATTTTGACCAATTTTTTTTTAAATAACCTTGTTTTTTCCAAAAAATATGTTAATGACCTGAAACTTTTTTAGAAAACTTTACATCAAAATAATCAAAATATGTTAAGAAATTTAATTGATTCCTCTATTACCCCTAAAAAATAAATTGATTTGGAGAATGTCAGCCAAAGTAAACTTAATCCGAAGATTCTTTTCTTTTGGTCTTACTGATATTTCTGTAAAATTAATATTTTCAATATTGAGAAAAGCAGTTTTTCTTGATGTTTGGATTTTTAAATTCCAATGAAAAAGGGATTTTTGAGGAAATCTTTTATTTATTTAAGTCTATGAAATTTAATTCTTACAGACTAGAGCCATAACAAAATAGTATAATATATACAAAAAATAAAAAATATTACAGCAAGAACTATAAGACAATATTTGAACTGGATAAACCAAAATGACATCGAAATTTAAATTAGTAACAAAAAAACAAGAACAATAATGTGCACGTAAATACATAAAATTACAAAATATTACTAAAGGGCCAACTAAACCATGCACGCTTTGACTGCAGTCAACTTCTGCAAGTGTGCGAATACACACAAATCGTATATCAAAGCTACAACGTACTTAACAAAAAGTTTCGTTCAATTTCCACAAATGTCATTTGCTTAAGGAAAGAGCGAAACTGAACGCACTTTCTGTACGGAATCAGCTGTTTATGCATTGTATATGTACATAAGAAAAAATTTTTGCAATGGAACTTGAAGTGGAAAATACTTTTTTTTGAAATTAATAGAAAATGTGAAAAAGAAGATAATTAAACAGTAAAATAGACGCATTTTATTGAAATCAAAATGTAAAGGAAAGGGCTTGGAGTGAAGTTGCAGAAATATGCATTTTAATGTACACACACAATACATACAACAATTTGATTGACAATTCAGTGATGCCACGAGCTGCATTTGCCAATACTTTTCCCCACAATCTACACGCATAGTACAAAATGAGCATTTTTGTTTTCTTATTTTTTTCTTAAAATTAGTAAAAACAATATCTGGATTACATAAATATTGCTTTAAGTATCTAAATTAATGTCATTGAATAACATTTTGTGAATGAATTCAATTTATTTAGGAAATATAAGAAATAAAATTTATGCAATTGTGGGAATATTTCACACGCTTGCAACTATGGCTACATCGCTTCTTAAGTTCAACGAAGTACAACATAGCCACTAAAAAGTCTTCTCTGAGTTTCTTAAGCATTTGACAGGCTTTTCGTTCAAATTTGACAGTAGGTTACGCTAGGCGATGCATGGTTTAGTTGGGCCTTAAGCAACGACTTTTTTTTTTTTTTTTAAAGCATAAGCCAACGCTCAGGGGATGCCCCCTATAAATGCAATGCACCGTGTTGGTTTTAAGAAAAGGAGAAAGGTACACTTTAAAACACTTTTTGAATTAGCAAAATCAAAATTAACAACAGAATTTAATTCATTGAAAAATTTCAAAAGTCTAGGTATAGGAGCATTAGTAGCATAAAGCGTACGATGAATATCAAGACGAAAAATTTCACAGTGTCTTAAAGTTCTAGAAGGGACATTGAATGGAATTATGGCCAATAACATAGGACAATTAACATGACCAGAAACAATATCATAAACCATTAAAAGTGATAAAATATTCCATCTAACATTTAATGTTTTTAGGCCAATAAACAGACAGCGCGAATTGTAAGAGGGCAGACTTGATTCGAAGTTAAGAGAACGCACAGGAAACTTAGTGAAAGATTTTTGAACATTTTCAATTCGTGCCATATGCAATTCATAATAAGGATTCCAAATAAAAGCCGCATACTCTAACTTAGATCTAACAAGACTACTAAACAAGGTTTTAAGAGTGTACGGATCCTTAAATGCCAAGCTATTACGACGTATAAAGGCTAGCATAGAATAAGCTTTAGGGATTATATAGTCAAAGTAAGAACGAAACGTAAACTTTGAATCAAAAACAACTCTTAAATCCTTGATTTTGGAAAGAGATAAAAGCAGGGTGTTGGAAATAAAATAGCTTGAGGAAAGCATGATATTTAACTTAGAAAAGGACACAAACACTCATTTATTTAAATTTAACTTGAGACAATTATTAGCACACTTTTATGTTGAATAGTAAAAGCAACTACGTTATTTTCACGAGATATAAAAAGATTAAAATTACTGTTTTCATAAATCTGAGACTACTTTTCTGTATAAATAACACACAAAGTTAAGTTTGAGCTCATTTTTAAATCATGAGACAAAGCAAATAGTTGCAAAATTCTCGTTTTTAATGCAACTCTATCTGTAAAATCTTAATGTAATGTAAAATATATTTATAAATAGGGCTATGTCTTACCTATATCTAAAGCTGTTTCTTACCAACATAACATTCAGTTTATGTAGAGTTTAAGTTTAAAAATATCCTTGATTATGCGCAAAAAGTGCAAAACTTAACATTTGAATTTATATCAATACGTCGTTAGATCGAAATTAAATAACGGGTTTTTCTTATGTTTCACAAAAGGAAAAATTTAATATTTTATTGCAATTTATTCATATGTATACGATATATCAAAATGGTACAAATTTTTAACAAATTATTTATAATTGTGTTGGAATGGAATATGTATAAAAATCTACAATTTTTCTTAATTTTAATAAAGAATCCACAAAGAAATGAAATTCATTAAAAAGCTTCTCACATAGTATTGTCGCTGACACATTTCTGAAATGGCAAAAATATATATTGAATGAAAAATGTAAAAGCTTAAAAGACAAAAATGATTGCATAATTATGCATTTTTTCATCAGTATACAAACATTGAATTTGAATAATTTAAATTTCATGCAACTCTCGCAGTTAAAATAAAAAAAAAAAGACAATTTTCCGGTCCAAAAACGATCAATTTGAAATAGGTATAACTTCTTAAAAAATTACAATTTTCATTTTTTTGGCTAAAGGCTCTACATGAATGTCAAGCAGACAATATTTGACCTGCACATGAAGACCGCCGAGTGTACAATTTTAAACTTAACTTTGATGGCATTTGTCAACTACTCTTTATCCAAATGTAAAATTTACCGCCTTTCTATACTTCGCCTTTTTAATCAAAATGTGTCAATAAAAACTATATTTTCATGTTTCCATAAGTACATTTCGGTGTATTAAACATTTTGATAAAAAAGCAAAGTATAGAAAGGCGGTAAATTTTACATTTGGATACTTTTTGCTTCGGGATATTGTCCTGTTTTGTTAGTTTTTGGACTAATAATCAAAAACTACTCTTTAGCTTAACTTTACATAACACTCACCCTTGCCACCAATATTTCTGCGGTCTAATCTTCTTTAGCGGTATTTCCACAGCTTTTATCAACAAATGCTTAACCTTGTGCACATTGTCCCCAAAAGTTTTAAACACATCTTGAATACTAAAAGATTCACAACTCACACACCAACAGTCATAGTCCGTAGCTATGGCCACCGCACCATAAAGTAATCCCACTTTCTTCGCTAAAACGACCTCAGGACACGTCAACTATTGTGGTGTCGCCAGCAGTAGTTTGCATGTGCAATGTGTTCATTGAATGCTGAAAGATTTGTATTATTTTTAATATATATTTTTATTATATTATATTTACCTTTTCGTCCAATTGTGATTTGTTTACAAATGCACATGCCGAAATGTCAAACTTTTATAGCAAGAATGACATATATCCATCTCGCTCATTATGGCAAAAAATCTGTGAATTTAATAAGATAAGTTCAAGAAAAATCACATGGAAATTGGGCTTTATCTTATGTTATTTTATCCCATATCAGGGATATCAAATCAAATTTTTGTAAGAAAGAAAAAGCATGCGAACAGAACCTAATGCGCTTGGAGAATGCGAGAGTGAATAGCATACATTTGCTATCTTAATAGCATGTGATGTCCTCCCTGATATTTGATAAAATAAGATAAGATCACATGGAAATTGGGCTTGAACTACACTTTATTTTCATTAAAAGGCTAAAAAGAAATTTAACGCCCCATTAAAAAATACTAAACCATTGTCAAAACTTGTACCAAAAACAGTTTAATTTCACTCTTGATATGCGTTCTTTTCAGTAAAATACTTTTATTATGGTATTTAATATGAAATGAGTAGAAAAAAATTATTTTCTTTTTAAATTATCCCCTTAATCAATTAGGAACTACGTTTATGGCGATGGTCCCCTTATACGTCACAAGAAAAAATGACATATGCGCGTGTCGTAATCTTGTATTCTATCATTCTTGCCCTGCATTCAAGAAAATAAATTATTGCAGTGCAGACGTGTTTGTTTTCAAATCGCTGTGATCTCATATTGCTTGAATAAAAATTATTTTAAAACAAGAACTTGTCTCCAATTTCATATTACCACTAATAAATATGTAAGTTCTATTAATAATTCATAAAACTTTATATGTTTTCTAAATAATTTTGTTGGACATGGAAGAAAATTGATGAAATTCAAAATGGCTACCTAAAATCAATAAATGGATATTTTCACATATATTGTGTATGCATTTATTTTACTAATTAATAAAGCAATTTCATTTTGTTGGTAGATAAATCTCTATAAGTGTCAAATAACGATCAAATTATTTCCAAGATTTATTCACTTGCGGTCCACGTAAGTAAATAAGATTGAAATTGAACAGCTGTAGTTTTTTTTCTAGGCACGGAATTGTGCACTGTGAAAAAAAAGAAATGTATACATGTGCACATATATGTAGGTAATATTATCTAACCCTTCTTCACAGGGTAGTGCTATGCTATGCATTGTTTGTGTGTGACTCCAAACCGTTGCAAAATTTATTTTACAAGTTTTTTTGTATGAAATTAGGATGAAATCAATGAAAGGCTTCGGGAATAGAAGTCGTACATAAATCATCGAATTGACGGCATTGGTATTGAGAAAAATTAAAACTAAAATTATCGACATGCGGAGCAGAACGTGCATAGATGCAAGCAAATAGTTAGCAAGTCATGTCAAAAAAATAGTGCCTTTATGAAAGAAAATTGTTTTAATCTTTTTTTTTACTATTTATTCATGCATTCGGGATTAAAGAACTTAAAAATAAAGTTTTTGTTTTAAGAATTATAAAAAAAACTGACCACGTCAATCCATCGCCACCAGCTCATCTCCGCTGCGGCCCTATGAGTGGAGAGTGCGGCAAATGGAGTGTTGGAGCTGCGTACTTTTAGGCCGCTTTTGGATGCTAAACCGGTATCGGGCTCATCTCGGCTGCCGCTTCAAAGCTCTCCTCGTTGCAATAGTTCTGCCCAAAAAGATCGACTGGGATCTAGATTGACTCGGTCACGATGTCACAATCGTTATCGAGGTACTATTTACCCCCATGGTGGTAGATAGGGACGTAGCCCGTCTCTGCTACCACGCCAACACAGACCGGGACCTCGGGACAACTGCAACTATAGATGGGTTGCCATGAACCTATCGCCGCGCCATTGCTCCAACAGGTTGTCCATTCCCACCTACCGCAATTGAAGCAATTAGCAGAAATGCTGTTCGGTAAAGTCTATTTTCAGACCTAATAAAGTTTTTAGAGTCCAGCAGACTGACGGAAATAACGCTTGTTACTTTAGTGTATAAAACACAGAGCGCAATAGTAACTTGTACGAAAGAAACTGGAACTACATTATTTCGGTATTTCATTTAGTTTTCGAGATTTTTCACTGTCAAACTTTATAGACTGCTGTTATGCATAAGTCATACATCGCATAACTTAACAAATATTATTCTCCACATCGAAATATGCAAGAATCAATAGTTAAAAAAATAAACTGCTTGGAGTACTGGAAACTTAATCTTCCGCAAAACAAATCAACTAATCCAAGATTTCTGACCTCATATGCTAACCAGATAAAACACGGTTTTAGTAAAAGACTTGCCGCGATACAAGATATTTAAGGCTAATAGTTATAAAAATCTGATTTTTCTTTGCTAAAGTTATAAACTGAACAATTTCAATATTCGGTTTCTTAGTTCGCTTATTTTCAACCATTTTCATTGTATTCTAGTTAACACAGCATAAGTCCTATGCTATGTCGGACTTAAGCTGATTTGCGTTGTTGTTACAGATAACTGCAAAATTTGGTGTTATTTTCCTCCCAACGTTTATATGCATTGCGACGTGTTCACGATGCAAGTCAGCAAAAAGTGAAAGGTGTCTCAGTTTGTACACCGATCAGTATATACGTTGCATTGTCTTAATTGCGTTTACGAGATCATTCAATTACATTACTTAGTGTATTGCTTATTCAAAGAACTATCACCATAAAATGGAATTAATCAATTGTTATTTTCTCTTTTTATTTTTTAGGTACGGAAATCGTGGTGGTGAGCATCGTGTCAATAATGGTGGAGCAGGAGGTCGGCCCACTAACTTTCGTGATCATCGTGGTGGAGCTGGTGGCGGTGGTCCAATGCAAAGGAATAATGCGCAACGTCCTCGTCCAACTCCATACGCTCGTGGTGGTGGTGCTGGTAATTGGAATGATAAGGACCGACGTAATATGAATGATCAGCAGAATGCTTCTAAGCCTGGTGATCGCTTACAAAAGGTCATGTGGTCTGACATTAACTTGATCCCTTTTGAAAAGAATTTTTACAAACCTTGTACCACGGCTACTGACCGAACTCAAACTGATGTCGATGGTTTTCTGACAACCAATGAGATAACTGTCAAAGGCCTAAGTATTCCAACACCCAATATGGAATTTGATGAGGGTGGCTTTCCTGATTACGTATTAAATGAAATAAAAAAACAAGGTTTCGCCAAGCCAACTGCCATTCAGGCGCAGGGTTGGCCAATTGCTCTCAGCGGCCGTGACATGGTGGGTATAGCACAAACCGGATCGGGAAAAACCTTAGCCTATGTGCTCCCGGCTGTAGTACATATTAATAACCAGCCGAGATTGCAACGAGGCGATGGGCCGATAGCTTTGATACTTGCACCCACACGTGAATTAGCCCAGCAAATCCAGCAAGTTGCGATTGATTTCGGCTCTCAGGTACATGTGCGAAATACGTGTATCTTCGGTGGCGCTCCAAAGCAATCGCAGGCACGTGATTTGGAGCGGGGAGTTGAAATTGTTATCGCGACTCCTGGACGTTTAATAGACTTTCTCGAACGTGGAGCTACCAATTTGCGCAGATGCACCTATTTAGTTCTAGATGAGGCGGACCGCATGCTGGACATGGGTTTTGAGCCGCAAATACGCAAAATCATAGAGCAAATACGGCCCGATCGACAAGTGTTGATGTGGTCTGCCACCTGGCCGAAAGAAGTACGTAACTTGGCCGAAGAATTCCTTGACAATTATATTCAAATTAATATCGGCTCGTTGACACTCTCAGCAAATCATAACATCTTACAAATAGTCGACGTATGTGAAGAGGCCGAAAAGGACTCTAAACTTATAAAACTTTTGACCGAAATATCATCTGAAAATGAAACCAAAACTATAATTTTTGTTGAGACTAAGAAGCGCGTTGACGAAATAACGCGTACAATTTCACGCCAAGGATGGCGAGCATGCGCCATACACGGCGACAAGTCACAACAGGAGCGTGACTATGTTCTTACTTCGTTCCGTAACGGACGACAGTCAATTCTAGTTGCAACTGATGTTGCAGCGCGTGGGTTAGGTAAGAAAAACTGTTACTTTTGTGACATTTATTACTTGATTTATTAGGGAGTGATGCTGTGGATCAAATGCTAAATATATGTTTTCATTATTTTGGTTCGTCTGTAAATATTTGTCACGATGAATCACCCACCGCCTTGCAGCCTTGCTTAAAAAAGTGTGAGCGAGTTTTTGGAATTAAAATGGAAAATATCACAAGTCCGTGGTATTTAATGATGAGTAATATATGTATAATTAATATAGTATATCACTCGTTACAATAATTATATATATATATTTTAAGAAGAAGATATGCAATTAAGGTGTGGGAAAATAATGAGAAAAAGTATTATCCATACATTGCTACTATTAACATATTCAACTAAAGACACAAAAAGAATTTAAGTCAGTCAGACTAAAATGGCCGTGATTTCTGTTATTCTTATGACTTTTTATATTTTCTAACAAAAATAATTGTTTTTTTTTTTTAATTTTAAGCTCTATTTTTTTTTTAATTTTGTAACTAGCGAATACTGTGTCCTATTTTCTTCTGTTTTAAAGTGTTACTTGTAAATTAGGAACTTCTGTGTTTAACATTTTAAACCATTGAGTACAGTCGAACTCGGGTATAACGAACATGTTTAAATGGAGGTACCTTGTTGCTATTACTTTCAAGTTGGATTGGCGTATCAGCTTATTTTAGGCCACCATTTGAATTTAATCAAAAAACGTGCTCCTTTATTTAAGGGTACGAGTTCATTTTAAGAGACTGATCAGAAAAAAGATAAATTTTTTAAGTTAGTTATTTTATGCATTATCAGTTCAATATTTGTGTAACACTTTAAATAAAACGTTATAATTTTTTTGAACAATGCTCAGATTAACACAGAATATTCTTGGTGATCATGAAGTGAATAAGAATTTTTCTAATAACAAAAATTTATCATTTCTTAAAATTTTATCAACTTTAAGTTAATTAAGCTTATTATCCATATCTACTTACATGATTATTGTATACTTTGGAACGTTGTAGCTTGCCTATAAGTCCAGCAACAAAATGTGTTTCCTATAAAACTTTTGACTCTTCAAGTAAAGATTGATATTTCCAAGAAAATTCTGAGCAAGCCAGTCATCAGAAATTCTATCTAAAGATTATTCAACGTGCATGACTTCGTAATATTTTTTAATTGAGATTTTGGAAAAGATTTCCACATAACAGCAAAATATTACTTAATATGAAAAAATATTTCGCACCTAAGAATGTAGAAATTCACATAATGTACAACGAAAACTAATAACTAACGTCTATAAAAATTAAATTAAGTTACAAATTGAGCAATTTAAAGAATTGCGATGGTGATAGAAAATTCTTATATAATGGCGATTATTAAATGAGAGTTTAAAAATTGATTAAGCACTTAAGAAATAATTTTTACGCTCAAAAATTATTTGAACGCTAAATAATTGTCGTTTGAACGGTGGAAAAAACTGTCCTTGAACGAACGGTTAAAGAATAGTCTGCAAGTCTAATCTATCTGTTTACCTTGCTATGTGCATCAGATAAAAATTACATTTCTCACTTTGGGTGAGCAATTGCCCTTAGCTGGAATGTCTTTCAATAGGAATCATCATACAGTACAATTTTAACGATTAGTATTAATCTGGAAAATATTTCGAAAGTGGTGCTGTCGATTTGAGTTGCATTTGTTAATTTTATATATAAACCAATAGCTGTACCATTTTATGTGATAAACCCATACTGAATAAAAGTAGTGATAATCTTGAACATCAAATAGCCCTGTGGAAGCGAGGCCTACCTAATAAAAATTGGTAAGCGAAATCTAGATGATTTTAATAGTTTTAAATTTAATCACCATTTAAGCTTTGCTACAGAATCTGGAACTGGAGTATGTAAAAGTATTCTATTCTAAAATTCAATGCTTTTCGGAATGTTGGCGATTGATTAAAATTTCTTCAACAAATAACTTTTCCCGTAACCCACGTTTTAAATGTTTGGATAACGATTTCTACATATTCAGTTTAGTTTTAAAGAGTTTAATGTTAATCTAGAGAATTATCCTTTGGAAACGGGACTATAATCTTAAGTACATAATTAAAAAAATTTAATGATTTTACGATGATTTTGAACATAAAACCAGCCGGCCTTTTAAATCTGTAAAAATCGTGCCACCTTTATAGCTATTTATGTAGAAATTCAATGGAAAAATACTTTCGAGCAAAACTTAAACTAAGCTCAACAACAACAATTCTTTGGAGTATTTTAAATGCATTGGGTATTAAAGGAAAAATTAAATCTGATTGCATCTGGGATATGAATGGAACGAATACTCATTTTTTATAATCGAATATCTGTAATTTTAAAGTCCTGCTTGTTAATCTGATCATTTTCGCTTTACTGCAGAGTATGAAACTGAAGCTTTATTCCTTTAATTTTCAAATATTTCTTAAGTTTATTCTATAAATATTTTTTGAAAGCAGCTAATTTTGTTCCTGTTGCAAAAAAATGTTCACCACTTCACCTTTAGAATATCACTCTATAAGAGTATACCAGCAATATATCTAAAATATTTGGGAAACTGATATAAATTGTAGACCTCCTTAAAACCATAATATATTTTTAGGTAACGAATTTGTCATAGCTGTACTTTAGGTTATAGGAAATGTATGGCAAAATAGACTTAGTCTTAGACTTTTCTAAGGTTTTTGACACTGCAAAAGTGATCTAAATCTTGAAAAATATTTTGGTTCCTCTGAAAGTGCAGTAAATTACTAAAAATTACATAAAAAAATCATTGCCAAAAGTGTTTTTGAAAAATAAATCCTCATTTATGTAGAGGTTTCACGAAGTTTATTTCTTGGTATTATGAACGATTTGAGTAATTTTTGTGGAACGTATCATACAAATTATAATCAATATTATTTTTTTCCCGTGCACGTCCAATTCACCGTGTAAAAACATTTTTTTTTTTTTCATCTTAAAATGAATAATCGGTTTTTACCATCGCTCAAATATGAATACAATGCAGCTGACAATTTTCCACACGATTGCTTTGAGTATATGTTGTTCAAAATTTAAATAAAAACACCGCTCATTTATATACAAGCCATATTTATTAAGCTATTTTTTTAAACTTTGCGTTATTTGCTACATATTCGCTTATAACAAAATTTCAATATAACGTAAGAAACTAATCTGAGTTCGTTGTAACTGAGTACCACTGTGAAGTGAAACAAAGAGTGAATTTTCCAGTAAATTAGTTAAACATTTTTTACGTATTGTTGGGTCATATCATATAAAACCCAACCGCTTATCATTAAATAATATTTACATTCCAAAGTGTTTGCTTAATGCAGACTCTCGGCCAGAGTTTTTGACTGACAAATTATTTATGTGGGCCTTATGTTTTTTGATTATACATTGAATTTTATGTACGAACAAAAATATCATCAGTACAATTAAATCAAATGGACTTCGATTTTTATACAATTTCGCAAATTATACATATAAAAAAATTAACAAAAACAAAAAGTATTTGCCAAGACATGAATTGTAGTTAATACAATTGATCAATGTAATATATCCATTAGTTTAATTGGGTTTTTCAAAACGTTCCCTTAGGCTTAAATTAAATGTATGTACGTTTACCTATTTATATTAATTTGTAAGCTCTTACAGGTTCATCAAAGTGGTAAGTACTGATATTTTAAAATTCATTATTAAACGTATACTTTTGCACTTAAAGTTTTAGTTTCATTTTTTTTTGTTGTTATTAAACTTCAACAAAATTAAAGGTCGAGGTCCAATTAAAAAAAAGAAATAATAATTTATAAAAAAATCAAAAAAGTAACTATGATGGAGAAATTTTTGTTCTTAAAATCAATTTAAAAAAGTTTATAACGTGCAATGTTAAATTGTAAAGACATGTCTAACAAAATGTTTCTTATTTCCCAAATAATAACAAATAAACAAACAACAACGATGTTGTCACCGCAGATGTTGATGATGTGAAATTCGTAATCAATTATGATTACCCTTCCAATTCTGAAGATTATGTTCATCGTATTGGACGTACTGGACGTTCAAGTAACACAGGAACGGCATACACACTTTTTACTATGACAAATGCTAATAAGGCTAATGATTTAATTCAAGTACTACGAGAGGCTAATCAGGTATGCTAAAAAATTGAGTAATTCATGTATCTATTTTTATTTTTTCTGTAATGCATTTATATTGTATACAAACTTCGAACTGCATGTATTTCAAAGTATAAGGAACTCTGTAGAAGTTGACCTTATATAAATTATAGTAATATGTTCATTAAATTTTTGCAAATTTTATTTTAAATATTAAGCTAAAAATTTCTGTTATTGATTTCGTTAAAGGTGATCAATCCACGTCTAATGGAAATGGCGAATTCATCTGGATACAATAAACGTGGGGGTGGTCGTATGGGTGGGTACCAAAACCGTAATCCAATGGGTAATATGATGGGTGGTCGTGGCGGTGGTAATTATGCCGGAGCACGCAATGGTAATCGTAATGATGAACGTGGTGGCTATCAGCAACGTGGTGGTTATCAGCAACGTCCAAATAATGGGCGCCCAGCAATTTCTGGACATGGCGGTCCACCACCACATGCACATATTAATATGCAGCAACGTTCAAATGGACAAGCATCACGTTTCTCATCGTCCGCTTCTCTAGCACCAGCTCCAATGCCTGTTGGTGGTGGTGGTTACAATAAGCCTCCTCCTCCACACAGTTCATATGGTCATCATCCCAACGCTGAAAAATATAAAGGTGGACAACAACAGTATAATCATAGTCAAGTCCCAGCTCCAGCACCAGCAGGAGCAGCAGCAGCGCCCTATGCGTATCATCACCATGCTCCGTCTGCTGTTCATCAACATAATTCCTATGTTGCTAAAAGTGGTATGCCACCAGCAATTGCTACAGGCTATCCAGTTCACCAACACCATCAGCATCAACATGCGCAGTATGCCGTTCCTGCTGGATTTACAACAGCGCCTCCAGGCATGTTTGCATATCCTCCTCCACCATTACCAGTAAAGAATTAAGATAAGACAAGTAAAACAACATCTTTAATTAAGATGCGTACATTTCTCACTCAAATATAATATTCCTAAAAATAATACACTCACTAGTTAATGACTAAAAAACAAAAATTTAAAACTAAAAATGAATTAGTGAGTTATTATCATTCGTAACTTTGCTCTTCATGTATCGAGTTTACCCTCATTTCGTTTGAATTATAGTTACATATTTTAGGTAAGTTGATACATAAATTCATAGAGTATGAATTTATTTTTTTTTTATTTTAACAAGATTCTATCGAAAAGCGGATTAAGTTTTCATTAAAAAACGCGTACCAAAATGCTTTTATTTTTAGGAAATGAGAATTTTATTACAATTTTTTTTTTTTTGGTTTTCCACCAATTTAAAATCATTTTCTTTGTTTTACTTGTTGAAAAGATCTTAATTTAAAAATTTTAAAGTATTCACCGTTTGCCGAATATTATTAAATTAACAGTTGTATGATTATAAACAACTTAAAGTAAGTAGGTGTCATATGTGAAATAAATTCCAAATAAAAGTGTTAGGAATATAAATGACTTTTATTTCTTCCTTTGAGTCGAAATTATGTTTTTAAGATTTAAAATTACCCCAGAAAAATTTGATAAAAAAGTGGGGGAACTTAGGAATTAGAATGAAATTTGGACTTTCAAGTGCAATTGAAAAAAGGCCATTTTATCAGTATACAGTAGGAAGGCGTACCTTAATATGTAGATCATTTGAGAATTTTAATACTGACGCCCTCTTGAATAATTGAAAATAAAAATAGTATCCCCGAATACTTTATTTTAATTCGTTATCGTACCTTGAGGTTTATTGTGTTTTCCATACAAAATATTCGGTTTTTCTTCAAGCAGTTGGCTTCCTAACCTAAAATTGAAGTAAAAAGAGTACTGTAAGATGTGCATCTTCTCACGGACGTCTCAGCAGCTTTATAATCTAGAAAGCTAAAGAATCAAAATCCGCTAATTGTTTGCAAAAGATATAACAAATCGAAAATTTTCTTTTTCTTTCAATATTGAAGTATTCGAAAGCGCATCAGCATTGTTTTTTTTTTTTGGTTGACATATTGAAGACTCACTCCAATACGCAATACAACTGGAACTTCGCTAACTTAAAAGAAAAAAGTTATTGGAAATTTTATATCAAATTCATAGGTGATACAAAAAGATGACGCCAAAGCCTTGGACATGGCAAACACGATTAATGAATCTAATATCAATGATGAAGTAAGTATGTATGTATCTCGTTTAAAAGACTTTTCAGGTTAATAGTTACATATATAACTTAGTACTTTTATTTTCGAATCATCCTATTATTATTATTTTAGTAAAAGCTTTTGAGTTTGTAAAATAAATACTTTGGACTATAGGGCCGCTTCGGGATCCATTTCTTTGTGTTTACATTTAATTTAGCAAGAAGAGGCTGTGTAGGAATTATTCCTTTGGCTTCAGATTAAAAAGAAATTGATAATTTGTCGATTCCATTCAAGGAATAAAAATAATAATTGCATTTTTGATTACATTCCAAATAATTAAAAAGAACTTGTTTCTGACTCATTTTAAATTTAAAAAACATTTCCACCATTCGATGAGGGAAAGTCAAAAACTAATTTCAGATGTAGAAAGGCCGAAAACGAGCCAGAAACGGATTATAGTGGTTCTGGAGTCACCTCTAGTAATCTCCAAAAATCATTTCAATATTTCCGCAGTGCTAGTGAAACATTTTTTTTTTATTTTCGAAAAATGGGCCGAAGTCTGGCTCATGATTTATTGCAATAAAAGTTGAGTTGAGTTCACATTACAAATCAACTCAAGCTGTGACATACATAATAGGGGTATAAAATAACACTGACAAACAGTGTTTTCTTAAACTTTTTTCAGCGAAATTACACCAGAATTATAATGTGATATACATACTAGAATTTTAAATCTTCATTTTATAATTCTAACTATTTTTGGCGAAATATCTAAATATACCCCCCTTTCGTGGTTGGCTACTATCTCGCCATTTTAGTCGCCGAGTAAAAATTAGCTTTATAAACATACAGCCAATTCTTACTCGGCGACTAAAACGCGAGATAGTAGTCAACCATGAAAGAGCTGATAGTTTGCAGAACAATAATTTGTCTGGTTATCTTGAAAGGGTTTTAGTTTTCGTGATTCGATATCGTTCAGCACTGTTCGATACCAAGATCCCATGGCAACCAAGGATATTTCATAGTATTGTTGAGAGTATGTGTTCCCGTACTTTTTTAATTTTTTGGTTAAATGCTTGGTCGAATAATTTTAGATAGAGTCAAATTGTTCTCAACGATATTTGACTAAAAAAAGATCATAGAACGAGAAAAATTTAAGTGTCAACTATGGTATAAAAACATGCAATTCTCTTTAATATATTATACCAATCTGAAATTTTTCATATCGATTTTATAGCTCAATAAATTATCTGAACTGATTTGTCTGTATTGTTTCAATGGCTACAGTAATTCACAACTTTGTCTCTCCGTTTGTAACACATCGAAGGGGGCGTGGCAGGTATGGAAAAGTATATATATTCTTGATCAGCGTCACCACCTGAGTCGATTTAGCGATGTCCGTCTGTCTGTCCGTCTGTTGAAATCAGGTTTACGGGACAACCAAGAAAGCTAATTGAATGAAACTTTCACACACAGGTCACACTTTCTTGCAGGCATCTTGCTATTGAAAATGGGCGAAATCGGTTGACGGACACGCCTACCGTCCATACTCTATGTATATTTACCAAAGCCAATTTTGAAAAAAGTTGCAGCGATTTTGATGAAACTTGGTGATTTGGTGCACATATAAGCCAAATTAGGATTAGGTTGGGTTTCAAGTTTTCAAAGGGTCGTACAGGGCGTGGCACAGCCCTAACTTTATCATTTATACCACCATATCTTGTAAGCCGTTCAAGATATTGCGATGAAATTTGGTAAACGGAGACATCAAATATATCTTGAATTGAGATAAAAGTAGGCAGAATCGAAAAAGTGGGCATGGTACTTTGCAACTGTTAAAAATTTTGATTCCGTATACCATATCTCAAAATTGGCACAAACGATTTTCATAAAAATTTTGGAGATGATGCTGCTGAAAGCAATCATCAATATAAGCTCAGCCATTTTATAAACGTTATATTAAGAGAACTAACAATGTAATCGTTATGAAATTTAATGAGGTAGATATACAGTGAAAGCTCCCGTAGGCGGACACCGACGGTTCCAACAAAATCGTCCGCCTACGGGAGATGTCCGCTTGCGGGAGCTGTCGAAGAAAGTACATTTCAATAATACAATTCAAATAAAAAAAGAATTTACATTACGCATCTCTTATGTTAAGAAGCATAGCCTAGGCCACAAAACTTTTATTTAGGGTGGTCCTCACACAAAAATTTTTTTAAATATCATTTTCTCGAAAACCGCTTAATCGATTCTCATGGAATTTACACCACTTGGTTTTTATATTAAGAGCCACTGCTTAGGTTGTAAAAATTTTAATTTGGGTGCATACTAAGGGTGGTCCTAATACAAAAGTATTTTTTAAATAGAATTTTCACGCAGACTGCACATCGAATATACACCACGGTTGAGGTGCAGCGATGCGCACAGGGTAATGCTAGTTTTATATAAATTGTAAAACATTTTTTGTCCTATCACGAAAATTTCATTAACTTTCTCCCAATATTTACTGAGAAATCGCAATTTAAAAAAACACCCACATACAAATTCACTTGTTCATAACTTTTTAAAAAATCCAAATTTTGCAAAAAAAATTATAAGGCGTTAATATTGATCAATAATCTTCAAAGTTATACAAAAAAAGTTTAAGTATAATAAGTTAGTTTTTTCTGTGCCCACTTGAGAAAACAATAACAATCGACAACCTGAATGACAGAATAGAATGTCTTTTTTGTCCGCCAGCAGAGATGAATTGTATGAAATGTGTATAAATGTAGTGTGCGCGTCCGGCCAAGGGAGCGTCCGCCCACCGGAATGTATTTTGTTCTAAAAACATAACGAAAATCTTGGGACCAAGAAATTCGTCCGGCTACGAGAGATGTCCGCCTGCGGGAGCTGTCCGTGACGGGAGCTTTCACTGTACTTGCTATAAGGTCTCTTATTACAAAAATTTGTTCCAATAGTACCTGTGGCCGTGGCAACTCCCATATAAGCAAAAAACGTTTATTGTTATAGATAGTGTGCTATTGGAGTAATCTTCATAAAATTTGGTGTATAGATGTCAGTTGCTGTAAGATTTAAAAATAAATGAGTTTTGGCGGGATTGCATCAGTAGGCGTGGCACCTCCCATATTAACATACATTTGCAAGCGCTGTTTTAAGTGAACTATTGCAGCAATTGCTATGAAATTTAATGTAATTGTTTCAGTTGCTATCTCAATCAAAAGTGGATGAAATAGAATTAGTGGGCGTGGCACCTCCCATACAAATAAAATACGGTAAGTGGCATATTTATCGAAATATGTGAGCAATCATACTAAAATTTGGTGTAAAGGGTTTGCTTATGAAAAGCTATTTCTGGATTAAGACCAAACTGTATTGTCCCAGTGGGTGTGTCACCGCCCTAAATTTTAAATTTACCTGCGGCATATATCGCAAACTATACTCGCTCACGAATATAATTTATTGAACCAAAAGTGGGCGGCTTTGGAGAAGTGGGCGTGTCATATTTCAAATTTTTCATTTATATTCGATCTTTTTCAACATTTTCCATATTCTTTCGACTTTTTCAACCTCTTTCAACTTTCTTCATAAGTTTCTTTATTTTTTCGACTTTTTCATCAATTCTGAATTGTTTCAAATTTTTTCAATCTCTTTCAACTTTTTTAGAGTTAGTCAACCTCTCAACTTTTTTCAACATTTTGCATATATTTTTTAATTTTTCAACATTTTTCAACCTTAGAACAAAAACAAAAAATACTTTTTGGTATTAAAAAAAACTATTTTTTTTTCATCGCTTCCAAAAATAAAAATCACGATATGTCGCCCTATACCTTTAGAGTTCAATATACATACAATACATATGTATGTAGCTCCAAACCAAATTTCATCAAAATCAGTCCATTAGTTTAGGCGTGGAAATGTATTTTCCTGTTAGAGGCGTGCCACCACCGCAAACTATTAGAATGAATGAATTAGGATGGAACCCGCCTATTTAAAAATAGATGAATCATTTTTCTCTCAGGACAATATTGTTGAAATTGCACTTAAGCACATAATTTTCATCAATTTCACATCATAGTTTATAATCTACAGTATGACGAATATCAATGTAACATTCACGACATAGCTCAGCCAGTAGAGATTTTTGCCTTGCAAAAGAAGGATCATGGGCGAATCTTGCATACATTGTTAAGGTCAAAATACTTAAGAAAACCCAAATTTTCGACTTTGTGGAAAGTCTGTATTTTCGCTTCAAAGGTTTCCAAAACATTTTTTTAACTAATGACTAGATTATTTTCGTAGTTATCGGTTGTTCAGAAGGCTAATTTTTTTTTAAAAAGACCATCTGGTGAATTTTATATCAATAGTCCCGAGTATTGCCAAACAATGAAATATTATTTCAACCCTTACGATTTTAAAGCTATTTGAAGTAAAAATACTTGTCGAATTCCGTGTATAACAAACCCTATGGTAGCGTAGTTATAATCGGGTCACAAAATTATTAGAATTTTTATGATTTAGAGAATATGAAACTTTGCTTCATAGTGTAATCAATGAAGAATTAAATTATTGGTATAAAAGATTAGCGCCGTTACCATAGTAGTCAGTGTAAAACCACTGAAGATGCTTTAATGAGGGATATCCAGTGTGGGCTTAAATTAGCGCCTAAATTTTGTTGTTCTATTTTTTGTCTTCTTTTTTGCAAAAAGAAAGAAAAAAAAACCCCGCACACTGCACTGCGGTTCAATGCACTGACTGCTGACTTCAGTCCAAAAATAGAGTGTTCACCCTTTTGTGCATGGTTAGCCATTATTCTCGCCATTAGCATTGGGATCCTAGTAGTGCGAGCAAACAGCAATCAGCGCACATGCTTTAGTCTACTCAGTCTCGTACCCATACTCGTTGAGACCAGTTGTCGTTGTACTCATCATAGACCTCGTCGTTGTCGTCGTTCTCTTCGAACTTGTTTATGCATACGTTGGAGATGGCATTGGCATGGGCATGGATTACATGGATGGGATGGTTGGTGTTTGCTTTTGTGTTTTACAGGCAGGCTAGCAGCAGGCAGACGCTTGTGTGATGCATTAAGATTCATTGCACTGTTCTATTTTTTGTGTTTTATACGCCAAGTCTGAGTTGACAGTCATAGTAGGGTTTATTGTCCTATATTTGATGTGCGTTTATGTGGTCATTGGCGTTTCTTTGACTGCTGCTGCTGCTGCTGCTACTGTTGTTGTTGGGGATTCGTACTACAAAGAGAGTTTCCCACTCTCAAAGTCAGTGTGTGTGCAAGTGCTTGTACGTGATGTTTGGGGGAAAAGAGCACAGTTTTCACATGAGTACCTACTTGGTTCTTTTTTCTTGTTCGATATCATTTAATATTTTTTTTTGGTTAATTTCTATTTAGATTCTTTTAAATTTATAATCTGACCATAACCGCAATGAAGTTTTAACAATGGATGCAAAATTATCTAAACAAAACTATACGGCTCGTCTGGAAATAATTCAAAGCAAATTTCTGATTCTGCACTTTCTACGATTTTCATTTCTTTCAAATGTTTTGAATATTTTGTTGCAAATAGATAGATAGGTTTAATTTATTAAAGGTAAAAGTTCACGATAGTTCATCTTTCTTTTTTTTTTTTTGTTTATTTGTTTTCTGTTGTAAAGTTTGATTTTTCTGGCAGTTTGGAAAATAGGAAACCGTAGAAAAGGGATATGTTTTGAGAGATTTTATGTTATGTAGCCACGTAGCCTAACGTGGATTTTTCATTGAAACCCATCCCCCTGAGGTTCGTACTTTTCCTTTTAGACCAAGTTGAACGAAATTTGTAGACGACCAATTTCAATTTTGTCAGTCGGTTGTATGAGAAACATGCTGAACATTTCAACCGCAAAAAACAGAAACTTATGCTAGTTTGGAAGTCAATGGAACAATAAATAAAAATCTAAGAAATACGGTCTCGGCTCCCTCTTATCCCGTAGCTCAATGTAAGGCACGTGACTTATGGATGCTCCCTAAGCACGATATTTCTCTAGTTATTGTTTAAATTTTGAATTTAAATCAAAGATATTGGCGTTTGCAATAGGGAAATGTTCCATTTTAGTGGAATTGCTATAAAATATTATGTTTGGATGTCAACTTAACTTAGAGTAATCAAGCTCTTATGCACGTATTCCGGGATTGTTCGATTCTATGCAACAAAAATCACATCCGATACGCTTGACACTGTGCGTTGTGCGTAAAAATGTATCATTTTGATATATAGAATTGTAAAGGAAATGTGGAGATACTGGATCACTTTAAGTTTTTGATGTAAATGTGCCATTTTGTAGAAATTCTTTTGAATTTTTGGCTTAATCACAATACCGACGGACTACGGAAAGACCGCCGGCGGTTAGCCGTTGCTAACATTCCAACGCACTTGGCCGTTTCAAATGGAACATGGAAATTGATCGAATTGTGGTTAAGATCTCAGTATCGATGTTAGCACCGGTAAATTTTTTTCGTCGCATTAATAAGCTACAAACAAATATTTTAAATCCTCAAAAAAAATTGAATCATAAAATTTTTAAAACTATGAAGTCTAAAATTTATGAAAAATTACTCAAGATTAAAGTACAAACCGCCTAAATATATTCTGTAAAGGTTTGCTAATTAAATTTTTTACGTTAAGGAAATATTTCTAAAATGTCGATTTGCTTCATACGGAAAGTTGTTTTTTAATATGTTGCTAAAAAAATGGAAAATTATCCAAAAATAAATACTTCAAAAAGTGCGCATAACTTTGAAGAATTTTCTTTAGAAAAGAATAATTATATAAAATCGATGAGTAATCTTTCGAAAAAATGGTACCAAAGCCAAGTGGATGCAGTGGTCGTCTATAAAAGACGTCCACTTTTGTCAGATTTCGTTGCCTCCCCCTTAAATAAGGCTACCAGAAGACCTGCCTACAAAAGTAATGTATGTCAAAAAATTCCAATTTTGAATGAAAACCAAAAATTTTTTTAAATATAAATAAAAATATTTTTGATGAGAAAAAAAAAAAAAAGTCCTCCTTTCTTACGAAAAACCCCAGCAAAATTAAAAGAATATTTGAAATAACTTTTATTTTACAATGCAAACATCGAAAGTACCAAAACCATCCAAAAGTAGTGCATTTCAAGTGAAAAGTAGCAAAGCCTTGCAAAAGTAGCACATTTGCTACTGAAATATGCCATCTGGTAGCCCTACCCTTAAAGGACGTCCACAAAAGACTATGTCACCTACTTGTCGGCTTTTGCCCGTTTTTGCGATCCCTCTCCTGCTGCGGATGTTTTTTTATGGACGACGCCTTATTTCATTCATATATTACGAAATGCGCCTCTCGGACGTCTTGAAGATTAAACATACAGTATAGTAAGTAGAATTATGATCTAGTACACTAGTACAAACTGAAGGAGAGGAAGAAGAAGTTAGATTATATCTATAGAGTAATAGAGACATAGAATCCCTTCTGACAAGTTAGATTACACAATCATACGTGTTTTATCTGGTTTTGATTTTTTTTCTCCGATATTGTTTATAGCCAAATGATATCATATCGGAAAGTGTCTATTAGAAATCCATATTTTTAAAAGTGTTTAACTTTTCTCAAAGCACAAGAAAAAATGCTTATGCTAGTTGAAAAAAAAAAAAAAACAAAAATATGACCTTCGCTACGACATGCCCAGTATGCGTTTTATTTTGATGAAACAACCTTTTGTCAAATTACATACATAAATCGGCATACCAAAATACCCGACCATCCTTAACCACCAGTGTACAGCATATGATGTGCGAGGCATTTGTTGCGCGCACATTGTTGCCGTTTGTGGGTGTTTGGGGGAACCTTGTAGGGAGCACACATATCACGCAACACTCTCTTTTTTCGCTCTTCAACGTTGCTACTGTTTCGTGGTGCTGACTCTTGAATGCTCTTGATTTTAACACAACAACACAACAAAGTAGCATGCGTTCGAGTTTTTGTGCCAAAATTATGACAACAAACAATGAAAAATCAACAGCAAACGAGAGATTGCACTAAAGTTTGCAATGTTTATTGCGCTCACTCTCTTGTGCTCCCCAAATGGCAGTTGGCGCTCTTGGAGTGCGAATGCGATTGCGAGTGCAATTTTTTTGGAACGAGTGTATACGAATGAATGTAGTCAACGACGCGACGACGATGATTGAAGGTAACGCGCGTAAAGCTCTAAAACTGAACTTGGGGCTCACATTGGGTTGTGCGGCTGTTGTTTAGCTTGCTGCCGCTGCTTGCCTTAGTCAACTAGTGACTTTTGCAACGAGCGGTAGAAGGAAAAAAGCTTCCGAGAAACTCACAGGAAAACGCAGCTCGAATTTTTTTATTTTTGAATTTTTTTAATTTTGTTCGCTTGATTTTCGCTTATTTCGCTGTGTTTATGTTGTTATTTGGTTTTTGATTTTCAAATTTCCAATAAAAAAAAAACTCGAATTCGGAAATAAAAAATTTCGCGGACTTTCGTTGCGTCAGCGGTGTTGCTGCGATCGATGCGACACGATCGTAATCAGTAGTCGTAGTGTATTTTTTTTAGTCGCCGTGATCGTGATTGTCGTCTACGTCGCCGTGGCCATCCGTAGTCGTAGTTAGTACCCTTCAATGACGACGTTTCTGTGACGTAATGAATATCAGTGCACAGTAATAATACAGATTAAGAGATTCTGATGTGATATTTGTGATCAAGTGTGTTGAAAATAATAATCACTCGATCAAAGGATAAATGTCATCAACAATTTGACAGAAATTTAAAACAAAAATTTTGAAAAATTTAAGAAAATCCTTGAAAAAAAAAAACATCACTTTTGAAAATTGCTAACCGAACTTTGTATTTTTATTTGAAGTTTGACTCGTTATTTATCGTGTAACAAATTTTAGCGATCGATCGCATCAATCGTTGAACAGTGCAACGGAAAAGTAAATAAACTTTCACTACGCGGGGATATGAATCGTATTATCTAATATCGTATGTGTGACGTGTCTGAATTTTCAATTCAGTTTTTGAAAAGAAAAAAAAAATAATATTCACCTTGGTTGCAGTTTAATTTTTTCAAGTGCACAATACAAAACATAAAAAACAAAAAAAAAATCTGCAATCCGTAGGAGTAAAATTTACGCATTCGCTCATGAGTTCGTTTACCCACAACGACTCTTATTATTTGTGTTATTTGCTAAGGCCGATACTGATACTATCTCGATTCTGATTCTGATTGATTTTCGTGTGTGAAACCGCCGAATTGCTTGCTTAACTTTTTTGTTTGTTTATTTATTGTTGTTTTTGTCGCTCTCGGAAATGCTCTTGATGAATGAATCAACCGCAGCAACAGCAACAGTAACAGTACTGGCCCATGTGTGAGTGTCTCTGATTCTGACTTTAAATCGGCAACATTGACTCCTCTGGCACTCTGAGTGTTGACTGAGTGCAGAGGTGGGTGACCGATCGCACGCCCGCCCGGTTTTCGCAAGGCACACGACACATTCATGGGGTCAACAGCTACAAAAATTACAACAACAACAGCAACAAAATAATAATAACCGCAATTACCCTGCGATGTGCTCTGCTTACTTCATCTTGCGAGATTCCAACAACCAACAACAACAATAGCAACAAAAACAGCAACAACGGGTTATTGCACTCGCGCATCGCGTACATTTCCCTTTTGTGCATCAGCAACATCGTCAGCAGCAGCAAAAAAAAAAACAACAATAACACAGAAGCAGAAGCGGCAACAAACTGCTGATCTCTGTTTCGATTTCGACTGCGTTCGCCGCGTTCATTTCGGTGGATTCTGTTCTGTTTGAATTTTTTGTTGAAAAAAAAAAAAAAAGAAAATTTAACTTTTCTATGATATTTTTTGCACATCGGACCTCTGTCTCATACTAAATTGAAAACTATAACGCGCTTAAATCTATTCGATGCTATTGAAAACATTAATTTTTCTATCGTAGTGTCGTTGTGAAAAAAAGTGTGAATGCTGGTGCTGTTGCTTTTACGCTTCTTGCAAGACATTTTGTCTTCCTTCGATAAATTTTGGAGCACCTGTTGCCAGCAACTGTACATAACAACAATCGCACAAGTGGATTATATTTTTTCAAGCGTTTCGTCCCTTAGGGGTAAGTTCAATTAAAAAAAAAAAAATAAAAAATTTAGATTTATTAGTAAGAAAAGACAAAGTGCCGAATTTCATCATAAAGGAAATTGAAATTTTTAAAAAAGTCCTGAGTTAACTTAGAGACTTTTCAATATTGAAAATAATCTAATTCCTCATGTTACTGACTTTATCTTTTAATAGAAACTTTTCCGAAATTCGGTTGATAAATATATGACCTTGTCTTGAAGTTCGATGGACCATTTTTAGTATTCCATGCGAACAAGCAAATAACCTTTAACTGCTTGATCATGAAGTGGCTTTTATGTAGTATATACGAGCTTGAAACTATAGTTCAAAGTCAAATAATTTTGATTGAATACATTGTCTCTTAATTCTGCAAATATTGTCAAAAAGCATTTTTCTAAAGTCCTTGTATTATATATGTAGGTACATAAATATGTACATGTAGTATGTATGTAAACTGTAATTTTTTTTTATTAAAGTTCTGTATTGAAGACTTATGTAAATGTAAATGTTAATTTGGGATAACAGGATATTTGATATTTAGGAAAAAGTTATAAAATGATATATTGCATGTATTATTTTACTTAAAAAGCTAATAGATAGTAAGTTTATTTAGCCTAAGGTCAAAGGTCCCCACTCTAGCTCAGAAATTCTATTTTGGTTTCAACAAAATCGAGAACGAAAAAAAACCGTAAATAATTTATTACTATGTGTATACAAAAAAATTTGTACTGAAGCAAATTGGTTGGAGACCTAACGACTCATGCTGGCGCTAAGCTTTTCAACATTTTCAAAATTTTTCAAACATTTTTGACTTCCAATTTCATTCACTTTTTTCGGTATTTTTCAACATTTTGGAATTTTTTTTTTTTAATTTTTTAATAATTTTTCAGTATAAATATTTCGACTCTTCCAAAAATTGTCTTATACATACATATATGGAACCAGGACCCAGCAACATTTTTAAATGTAGTATTTTACAATATAATTTAAAATTGCTTACTGCTGCACTGCTTGAGACGTCTATTTTCAGTTTCAATCTATTAGAAAATCCACAACCACCAATATGCCAATCACGTTAAATTCATCAGAGAATAGATTATCGAATTAAAAGAGTTTTTCTCAAATTTTGCACATCAGTTTCGCGGTTAGCCGTCAATGTAGGTAAACTCTTAATTAAACGTTCTCAAAATGTGACATATTTGTTGTATTACCAGAGCAAACTACATTTTAGGGACTTGTCAATCTTAACCATTCATTTGCTGGAAAAATTAACCCCCCTCCCGATCACTTACGTCAAATCACTTACATTTTTTCAGTAAAAATTTGAGTTGAAGGCTGATGTTTCCTAGGAATTAATTTATGAGGGGAAAATGGAAAGATTAGATGAAAAATTTAAAAAACAAATTTTTTTAATTTTCTATATATACCATACATACCTATATGTAAAATCATTTACTTGTCAAATACCACCCACAAAAAAATTAGCTGATTCGAAATTTTACGAATCTTTGAACTTGTGAGCTGTCATATTGTTAGACCAACGATTTGATTAAAAATTTTGTGTCGTTGTCCTTAACAATTGCAGTTGTGTGCTTGAGGCTATTGCCTTGGTATAAATAAAAATGGTCACTGATTCCATAATTTTCTACACTTAATTTAAAGTTATCCCTCAAAATTGCTTAAGTTTTGAAATTATCTTCTTTTTTTTTGTAACACCCCAATTACATTATGTTATGAAATTACATATTAATCGCAAAATATTGAGTTACAACTCATGAATTGCTACGAGATTGTAAAATAAGAAATTAGATGTTCAGTTTAAGTACTTTATTAATTTAATAAATAATATATAGAGACATATATATGTTAATTAGGGTGTCTATAGAATTGTTTCTTTAATTTTATTAATGACACTCACTTATTCGGCTTGTGCAAATTCCCAGCCCGTAATTTATCAATTATAATACATTAGCAACATGCATTTTTTTTAATTCATATTTTTTTTATCTTAAAATTTCTTGGGTCACAAATCTCTTCAGAATTTTAGTTGATATATATGTATATATATAAATGACAAATAAATAAAAACGGGGAAAAAAGTTGATTCAAAACTAAAACTATTGAGTTATTTGAGTTAACTAGTTTCATTTATAGCTGTTAGCAGTTTCCACTGATGGCCGGTTAAAATGGTTGATAGAGAGGTTTGCGACATTAACTCGAAACGAATATCTTGAAGTAGTACAGGTATAAAGTATAGAAAAGAAAATAAAGTGTCGAATTCTTCTCTAAAGATCTCCATACGATAAAGTTTCACCGAGCTACATATGTAATTTTTCAACTTTACTTTAAAATAGCATACAACAAATGGTATCCGGTTATACCTAGATATCAGACCAGGTGCATATGTCGTAAAGATTTTTGTGTGCTTTAGGCAAAACCTCACTAATAGTTTTTTGTTTTTTTTCCTTACACATCTGGATTTTAAGACGTCCTTAATCAAAAATCCAAAAACACTCATGAAGTTGTTTTCTTAATTATTTTATATTAAATATTTCACCTCTTGTCCATTTTGTCCATGCGCTTATTCCGAGATATAGATATGTATGTATGTATGTATATTAAAGTTGAAATGTTTTTAATTCATACAAATACAGCCAAGAACTTTGTATTGAGCTAAGAGGTCTTTATTGCAATAGATGATATCATGCTATTAAAGAGGGGAAAGGATAAAGCCTCCAGTGGAGGCTTAGTGTTGTTTTATTTCGTCTAAAAAAACTTCCTGAAAGTGTCAAATATCTTCAAATATGCCACAAAACAGAGATTTTGCACTTTAAAGTAAAAATATTTTTATGTTCTGGCGAGGGGGAAAAAAACTGACAATGAGAATTTGCTAAGCGTAAGAGTATGACCGAAATTCTAAGAATTATTTGAAAATACCGTAACTTGGCCAAATTTTAACGCATGGAGATCTTAACGGCCGGAATCGAAGTGTTGTTTTCATTTCTATAGCACTGTCCATAATTTATTTTTGGTCTTAAGACGTCCGTTTCGATTTGATGCCGAAAAATCACATTTCGGCCATTTTAATTGGCCAGCGGTGAGAGCTACCTGCTGTTAAAGGGTACATTTCTTTGGCTTACTAAGCCACTTTTTACTGAGTTATACTCTTGGAGTTGGTATTTTTTTACAAAAAAATCTTTTATTTATTAATTTTTAATTTGTTTTAGTCGACTGAATGTTATTAATTAATTTGAAAAATTAAAAAAATTTTTCAAATTAATTTTATTTATTAATTATAAATATTTCCAAAGTTGCAATAGAAAAAGTTCTACCAGGTGATGTTTTACATTGCAGAGATTCCTTGTCTGCCAATAAAAATTTATTTTTTTCGTCGCCATTGTATTCGGGAGCACCCTAAAGTACATGCATCTATGTATGCAATGTTCTAGTTAAATGCATGTAATAAATTC
The DNA here is from genome assembly GCA_949775025.1 of Tricholauxania praeusta. Lineage (NCBI taxonomy): Eukaryota > Metazoa > Arthropoda > Insecta > Diptera > Lauxaniidae > Tricholauxania > Tricholauxania praeusta. Next base: position 5,236,263 of record OX459028.1, on the reverse strand, counting down.
AGTAAAATTTCTTCTTGCATTTAATTGTTGTTGTTGCTTTTATTTTTTATTTAGCTTCACCTCAATAAATTGTTTACGTTTTCAATTTCATATTTCAATTAGAGCACCGACTTATTGAATAACATATAAGTAAGCAATTTTTTTTAAGAATATTGTCCCAGTTTTATTTTTAATTTTTTTAATTTATACATATTTCAATTAACCGTCGGGTGTAAAATATAAACATTTTGAAGTGTAACCTTTAGAAGTTTTCATCAAATATAATTTACTTGGATGAAAAATCCTCTGGTAGAACAAACAACTTATAATTAATCCATTTAAATGGTAGTTAAGTATTGATTTGAGGAAGCGCATTTTAGAGTAGCGGAAGAAGTAATATATTATTAACTAATAATTTAAAAACATGCTGACATTGACCGCAATACGTTTTTAAATATACATAAATATACTGATCAATTTTTGGTGAAGAAAAATATCGAACTTCCGTAAACGCATAAAAACAAAATATGCAAATTTTAACCAACAAAATTTCAATAATAAATCGTTTTCATTTATTATGCGCGTCATTACGGTAAAGGAACTATAGATAATATTAAAAAAAAAAACGTTTCTCTACATTATATCAAGTTGTTAACATGAAATGGTGTTCTGCTAAAACAGCCTTGATGCATTTTGCGACAAAAAAGTATCCTTTCTAATTTAAGTAATAATGAATTACACCTTATCTTAATGGTTTCAGGACTTCAAGCTATCCATATTGAATTATCCTAATTTATGCTTGTAGTGGCTTTAAATTTTTTTTTTTTACTTTCAAGTAAATTTAAAATTTTTTGACGATTTTTCCTAAAGAAAGGTCTCAAAATTTAAAAAAGGCGCTTTGTTCTTAAGAAAGTTTGAATAAAATAATATATGAATGTACATATGGTACATATTTTTTTACATAAATAGTTTTGGCTCTTGATTTCTGACGGAAAATCTTCCAAAATCAAAATTAAATACCAGAAGGACCACAAAAAAAAAAATAATTTAGCTGAAAAAATTTGGGAAATAATACATTGTGCAATTTTAACACCTAAAATTTGGATATAAATCGACTAATGTCGGTTCGGGGTCACTGAGTTTGAATCTGCCATCATATTTTGGCCTACAAATCAGCGTTTCGAGATAACCTCCAACTAATCGATAATTGACATGGTTACAAACGCTCTTTTACGACTTTTTTATTTCAAATGAAGCAAAGTTGTTCCTCACATATGACAAAATTTAATTCCATGTGAAGTGCACTACCACTCTAGCACCACTCCTTAAACCCCCAATGTAGCATTTTATTCAAGTTTTCTGAAAAAAAAATGTACTTACGAGACAAACGACTTAAAATTTTTTCAAATATGTATGTATGTACTTAAAATAATAAAAAAAAACTGAATATATAAAAAAACCGTAAAAATAACTTATTTTTGAATTTCACAATCACACAGATGAGTCTAAGGAAGTTTTGTTTGTTGGAGAACCACTGTTAATTTCTTATGTGGAATGAAAAAACTCCCAGTTGCTTGTCTCATATGTAGATTTCTGTAGATTATGTGGAACAACTTTGCTTCAGAAACCATATATGAAATGAAAAATGTCGTAGAATAGCGTTTGTATTTTTATTCTTGGTCCATTTTTTAATTAGTTGCATGAAAATGTTTTAGGGGAAAACTTTTTTTTTTAATGATTTCGCCTGTACCCTTTCGTCCAAAGAAGTCTATTACTAATGAATTAAAAAAAAAAATGTGACGATAAAATAAAAAAAAATATTTACTGTGTATTTTGACCAATTTTAAGAACTTTAAACTCCTAGCAATTTATTAGAAAAATTACTCTAAGAATGAAAATTGTTACAATAAAAAAAGAAGAATTTTCTGAATATTTTGACTGATTCTAAGAACTTTTTATTCAGTGTTAATTTTAATCAAAATTGATTTACTCAAAAGTGATAAAAGGTAAAACTTTGACCACGTGTTTTTTGGTTCAAAAATAGCTAGAGAGCGCAAATCCTGTCGGAAATGAACATTTTTTTAAATGAAAGCTTAACAAAATTTCAACAAATGCTTGGAGCCCAAATTTAAAAAAAAGGTTCGGGTTAAGTGAAAGTTTTTTTAACTTAAGATAAAAAATAATGAATTTTTTTTTAAGTTCGGGCATCGACGAATGGTTGGCATTTCGGTTTGCTTTAATTTAAAGAAAAAATTGTTCTCTAGCATGTTTGAAACAAAAAACTTGGTTTGGAAGCAGTGTGCACCTCGAAAAATCTTGTTCATTATAAGATTTAGTGTTCGACTTTGCGTGACTTTTTGGAAATTCAAAATAAGTTGCGGGGTCTTGGTCTATTGGTTTCTGTGGAGTAGTCCAGTTTGGATCACCATATTACGCGCTCCAGTTTTTTGTTTAATGGCTAAGTTAAAGTTTAAGCATAAAACTTTAGTATTATATCTTATTCCTAGTGGGACGAATGTCGGATCGATGGAAGAGAGCAGGCCCAGCTAGGGCTACCAGATGCGATACTAAAGTAGCAAAAGTGCTACTTTTGCAAGGCTTTGCTACTTTGTTACTTTTGACTCGAAATGTACTACTTTTGGTTGAAATGCGCTACTTTTCACTACTTTTGCATTTGAAATATTCTTGTAATTTGCTGGAGTTTTCTCGTACAAAGTGAGGACCTTTTTTTTTGCTCATCAAAGTTATTTGAAATTATTGTTTTAATTTGCTGGGGTTTTTGTTAGGAAGTGAGGACCTTTTTTTTTTTTTTGCTCATCGAAGTTATTTGAAATTATTGTTTTAATTTGCTGGGGTTTTTTGTTAGGAAGTGAGGACCTTTTTTTTTTTTTGCTCATCAAAAATGATGGTTTTCATTTACAAAATTCCAATTTTTTGATATGTGCTACTTTTGTAGTAAGGCCATCTGGTAGCCCTAGGCCCAGCGGAAATTTCGCTTGTGTCGAAATCCCAACCCGAACTTTATAAAAGGCTTTATCAATATTTCTGTATGCCGTTTAGTTTGTTTAATAATATGGAAATATATATTTTATATATCAATTTGTAAAATATCGTAGGGATTAAAAATAAATATAAATTCAATATGAATATCAATACCATGATCACTCGATAACTGACTATCGAGTATCGAGTTACTTACTTATTATGATGATGAAGGGATATCATATGGGATATTTTTAACTCTTGAGCGAAGAAATAATAAAATAATATAAATACATATTGAAAAATCGATTAATTTTTTCTTCGGTGCATCATACGAGTATGCTATCCTGCGTCAGCATTGCGAATTCTTAGTTAGTAAATTACGAGAAGAGAAATTTCAGTGTTTAACGACTTATTGTGAGTTTCATAAATAAAAAATATTAAACTATAGGCATCACGAGCTTTTTAAACGTCCATAAACGCTGTTGGTCTGAGCCATAAAGAAAAAATCGGGGACTGAAAGTATAAAATACTCAAAATTAATCCTTATTTTGTGCTCTCAATCTCGCAGATGCAGGAATTTTCAAATAAAACTCAAAATTCAATCAAGTTGAAGTGAAATTTTATTTTTAAGTTTTCTATTAGATAAGTCGATAGCCACCAGACTTACATCAGTTTTATGATAGTTTTTTTTTTGGCAGCTTATCACAGATATCAGTATTTGAAATAGTTAAAAAAATAGCAATATTGAAAAATGCCTACAGTACAAAGTAATGAGGGAGAAACAAATTGCAAATCTTTGGGCAATAAATCGATGTTATTTTCCTTAACTTTGCATTCAAAATATTTTTCGAATAAGTGAATGAGCAAAAATTGAAAAATGAAAAGTATAATATGTATCTGTCAGAAGCACCATTAATCGAGATTCTTAATTCCAAAACCATTATTACCAATTAATAATAAAAAATGTCAACTGTATAAAAATAAAGTTAGTCTAGCGGTCGGTGGCTTTTAGATTAATGGAAAACTTTCGAAATTTTTCCCAGTATTGAAAATATTTTTATGGCGATTGCCATTCTGATGAATATTCTTCAAAATCATTTATAAAAACAATTATAATAATATACTAATTATAAAGTAATTTCAAAACAGAAATACTTGAAATGTATTCTAATTTATTATCGTCATACATACACATATACTAATACGCATTATTTTATTTTATTTTATTAACGCATCAATAACTGTGGGTATATAAGATACATTTTCAAATTTCTGGTAATTGACAATTTTAATGTGTCTCAGCAGTTTTTGCATTTTTCCCAAATTAATAATTTCGTCTTTAATAATAAAATAGGGTGCTCAAATGCGTGCGAGTATATAACAAGGCAAATAGTAAATAGAAAACAAAAAACCTCATTCAGATTGGCAAAATTAGGTGACCTACTTCTTGATTTTTATGATTATGTCAGTGCTTAAATTTGCGATAGAGAGTAAAAGGCGAAGGCAACGAGAGAGCGAAAAAAGCTTTGTTTTTTTCTTTTCGTTTCTTAGTTTTGCTATTGGTCTTATCAATTCTACTAGGTTATACGTATTATTTGACGGCTAAACGAAAGCTTTTATGTTAGCAATGCACACAGAACAACACTACAAATGCAGAAATGAAAAACTGAAGTACAAAAAACACAAGGAATCAATCTTTGCATAGAGTCAACTTGAAAGTGGTTTCTAGTGTCAAATTTTTCCAAAAGAAAAACAAGATTTACTTAATGGCAATACTGACCTTGACCTTGACAACATAAACCAAGTTCGAGGTAATTTCATGCCATCATACATCGCACATACGCTGACTATTCCACACAAAGCCAAAAAATGTTAATTTTGCCTTTTTTTGGGAATGTCGTTGACGAATTTGTGTTTTTTTTTTCAATTTGGCAACAACAGAAAAAGTTTTTTTTTTACTTTTTATTTTCACTAGACAAACACTTCCAAAGAGAAGTGTGAATGGTGTTTTTTATTTGGTTTAGTTTTAAATGCTATGTGGTTTCTTATGCATAATAGAATGAACGTTTTGCGACTCAAAAGTACTAATAAATTGTTAATAAAGAACACATTTATGGGCCATTTTTTTTTTTGCCAAAACGAAAGGAGTTGAACTTTGAGGTCTCCGACTTAGCTGCTTTTTGTTTTGATGATAGTATTTGACTAGTTGATGATATACCATATACATAGGTACCATAAGTTGAACTATTTAAATTTTTTTTTTGTCTATGTAAATTTCAACTCTACGATATAAGTTCTTAAAACATTATATGTCAGGAATTAGTAGGACTCTTAAAAAAAGGTTGTCTTCATTTATTATATTATTTAGCGTAAACAGCATTTTGTTAGATTGAATATTGTTTTTTTTTTTAAATTTGCACAAAAAAAAAATTAAATAAATCAATACTAAAATGTGATTTCAGTAAATACTCGTATTCTCTATGTAACTCAAAATATTATTTACTCTATGGAAAATAAAATATATAATAAAAATCGTTCTTCACCTACTAATTCCTTACTTTTTTATTCTGATGGCATTTTGCGTAGAGTTGATATTTATATGATAAAAATAATTTAAAAGTTAATTATTTTTTTGTTCATAAATTTGAAAAATGTAGCACAACGATGATTTGAGCCGACGTGGTTAAGTTATGAACTGGTCAAACACAACCATCAAACAAACAACAGCAAAATCGGAGACCTAAAGTCTCAACATTTTTTCGTTTTAGCAAAGAATGCTCCATATACATATGTATTTATATGTTGCCGGGCAAATACCTTACAAGACAAACTTCTAAAGAATCTAAATTGTTGATTTCGAAGTATTGCTGAATTTTGACGCTGAGTATCCTGCCACAAGTATTCCCTTGGTCTTAGTTTAAGTTCGCAATCAAGACTGCCGATTTGAAACGGCAAAGGGTTTGAAACCCCTTCATTTTCAAAAGCTCTGTTTTGACATTAAAAATAGCTGGATATTGTGGTTTTCTCGACAACTGCTGTAGTCAGCGTTACGATTGCTGCTATGTTTGCAATTGTTATTGCGTCTAATATGTCGATCGTTGGTGCAGCTGAATATTTTGCTGATGTATTTGATTTTTATATTGCTGTTGTTGCGCGTTTTTCTGTTGTTTTTGTGGTGTAATTTCCTGTTTCTTCTTATTCTAATTGATGAAATATCTTTTTATTTATTGTCAGATTAATAAACTAAACTTTTAACATACTTTTTAAAGGACATGAATTTCATAATCCCAATACAGTATTTTGCTAAGTTGATATATAAAGTCTTTTCATGTCATACTTCTCCAGTAATATATGAGCCAAAATAAACTACTGCTGTTTTGATCCTTGTTTCCAATTTCCAATTGTCTTAATATATAGATTATACCATTGCACTGAGGCAATTGGTTGAGATGGAATGAGCCTATACTGAATTTTAAAACACAAAAAGCACCAGTATTATATATAATATGATTGAGTTGTGTAGGTTTTAAATATGCAATTGGTAAAGCAGATGCATCTCCAATAAACTGCAACTGATTCCGATAAACAAATGGACACAATTCATTCTTTCATTTAGTTTTTCTAATGCGCTTATTTTCATGAGTGATAAGTTAAAATCATATCCGTTCTTTTGGAAACAGCCTCCTTCAAAATACAATTCGTAAGATTAATTAACCTTGATTTAAGTGACTCAATTAAGAGTTCAACGTTGTCCCAAATCTCGGCAGTGTTGGTTGGTACAAGCATTCTGGTTCCGCTGCAACACTTTGCATTGATCTTCTAGATGCCATTATGTCGTATACAATATTTATGTGCAGGAATCTGACAACGCAATATACCTTTATGTAAATATGTTGAAGATGAAATAAAACAATCAATTTGTAAGTGTTTACAGAATTATTGATCTCTGTCTGACTGAAAAAGTTCATTGTAAGAATGTTTAATTAAAACAGTTTCATTTTGAGGTTTTGCACAGACTTTGATGTCTGTCTGTAAGGCGACTGAACGTTATAATCAATTAAGGTATTCACAAGTTGTCATAAATTTATGAGTCGCTAGTTCTATTTTGAAATATGAAAATATTACACGTGTAAGCACTGTCCTATCGGTTTTTAATATTTCCCAAAATTTTTAGTCACTCCTCTATCTCTGTACGACTCTCTCAGCAAAATAGAAAACTTAGTATATCACTCCAAAAAATAAAAATGGGTGCAAAGGTATATTGTATTATTTTATTTGCAAATGAAAACTAACAATAAGAGTTTTACAACTATTGTAAAATTTTTTGACAAACGACCTTGTCAGTTCCCTAAATAATTTGTTTTAAATGCGCGCCTATTTTTGTAGCTTTTGCAGCATTTATTCGATATTGAGTGGTCAATAAATTGATAGAAGCGCAAAACTAGCTGAACTATTATGTTTCAAATAAGAATAATACCGTCCATTATTTTGGGCGATATTAAAATATAGATATTCAAATGAAACGGCTTGTCTGCCGATGAGCATTGGAATAGAACCCTCAGGGTAGTAGAAAATCGGTCATTCTGAATGATCGCTAGAACAAGAAACATGTAGATAGCAAATGTTAGAGAGAATAGAATGCACTATGATGAGATAAAGGACACAAGAAGGTGTCATTCATCCATTACTGACTGGTACACAGCCTAGTTCTCTTGAAAACAGCTTTTTTTTTACTTTCCGTTGAACAGTGAGAGGAATGTTTTCTTAGATTATCTGGTTTGGCTATAATTAACAACTAATAAAAATGTTGTCTGGAAGCAATTAATCATACTAACGGTTTTCATCAGATCGTAAAATAGTATTACTTCAAATTATTTAGTACTAGCAATTCTTTGGCACGCAAACAACCATAGGCTGTCGAATTCAAATAATGACTTATGAATATAAAGCCATAAAGAATATACTCATATTACACAGCTTATGAGCTATCTATACTAAATATTTAGTTTTTCATTTTTTTCATTTGAGAACTATAGCAACTCTGATGTTGAAAACCTTGAAAGTTTTCAATATATCATGCTGCAAAACAAAGTTAACTGTTTTTTTACGTTGACATTGTACGCACACACGTTTTACAATAAAACACTTCTGAAAGCCCCCTTGGTGCAGTAGTAGTACATAAGTCTAACAACATAATACGAATCTAGTCAGTCAGTCGGACAGACAGTTAGTCAGTCAGATTGTCGCGTTTAATACTCGTTCTCGAACTGAAAGTGTTGTATTCGTAATTTTGTTATTTTCGTTTTCATCGTTTCATCGTCTTACTGTTGGTGGCAGCGCTGCTGTACAACTAGTACCAATGCGAATTTGAAAAGTTCGTGTCTGCCCGTATATAACGGAATACACGTTTCAAAATGCAAGTACAATAGTCGGTCGGTCGTCTGATACTGCTCTGCTGCACATTCGTACCCGAATTGCCTCAACTCAGCTGGAATTGTAGTCGCACTCGCACTAAGTACATAGCTACATAGAGCTGTAGTTAGCCGCCTTAGTCAATGTCTAGGTCGTTATCTATTAAAACTAAATAATCAATACATTTGTCCGTGAAAATGCTCGCTCAATTTCAAAAAAAAACTTGAATAACAAAAATAAAACACACACTTGTACGGCAGACTACATGCATATTTAATTGTTGTACGAAAAGAGTAGCAACAATGTGAAGTACTCGATCTGAGCGCGACTTGTGTAAGTAAGAACTGAAGTGATGAGAATCGGGCATTTTTTCTTCAGCAAGGAAGCATAATGCATTTATTATGAGCTTGAAATAATAAAATGTAAGGGGGTGTTCAAGTATGTATTACGTAACGCAATTTTTGACACGCAAATTGTAACACGCCGTTATTTATTTATATAATATTTATTGCTGTAGCTAATCTAGAAAGCGTTTCATTATACACACCTAATTTCAAATTTTAAGTAATCGCTGCTTTTCTTTCGTGGAACGAGTTACTAGGTTCTTTGGGAAAATAATGGGTAGTTTTTTTTTACAAAACAGCTGTAACTCTAAGTCACAGACTCATATTTAATTGTGATTTTCCCTCTCCTTCGTTTTCCTAATGCTGGCTACAGTTTAGTCTTAGTGTAGTTTTAACTTGTTCAGCACTGGTAATATGATCTTAGTAACGGATTTTAGCAGGACAACTAATACTTGTATTATTCAGTTATATTTTCGAAATACGGTTTCTAAGCACTTCAGTTCTTAAGAAAAGCATTTAACATTCTACTGAAAATACCTGCACTCTAAGAATTACGCATATTTAACTGCTTTAAAATAAAAGTTATTAAATTTTTTCCATTTTCTACAAATAAAACCTATCGCTATATTATAAATTGTAAAAACAATTTGTTTTCAATTGTCAAGTAGTCAAAAGTATCTTAAGAATTAAGGATAAATTCTTTCAAAATATGGCTTTCCTGAACTAAAAAAATAAGAACTAATTATACCATAAGATTGTTATCGTTAATGTCAGCAAAAGTGAAATCCACCAGTTGGTGGTCGTTAGCAAATTGAGAAACTCTGTTTAAGAAGTCAGTTGTTTATTCTTTAATTTTTTTAATAAATAGCTTACAGAGCTTTGACACAAACGGCCCAGAAGGAATGTCTATACATAAACTCAAGTAGTTCTTTTCAACGAAGTAAATATTATCATTGATGGAGAAATCCTTGCCACTGATCAGGTGCATAAATAATATCATATTTTTACTGCATTGAATGTACTCTGATTTAAAATTTCATCTATTTAACAAATTCTAGTACCCAAAAATACCCTTCCAACATTATGTCATTATAAAGTATAAGGTTCTTAGAAAATATTTTATTTTGATTTGTAAGGCCTCCGCTTAGAAGTTATGTCTTTGTTTCCTTCACAATAGCTATAGTATTAAGAACTACTTTTCAAATGGGGTAAATGTCTTGTATATAATAGAAAAAAATGCTGGCAAAAAGTAAATCCGTAAGACCTTCAGATTTTATTGGCTTGGTTGAAATAAAACAAGAATTTCTATAGCTTGCCTTAAGAAAACGACTTAAAACGCAATTCGGTGAAATTTTTCCATTGAAAAGCTTTAATAGTTTTTGATGGAAAAATCATAACAAATTCTGTGGTCACAAGCAATAACAACTTAAGTCGATATATGATCACAAGGCAAAGCAACATAAGTTTTGAGTATAAGCATGGGACTTATACTGTATCGGTTTGTTATCGTAGATCGACTTAAGCTGTTATTGCTTGTTGCCACAGAATTCTATTTCATTGTATTTCTAAGATTTTAGTTTGAGTAAGATTTTTTGTTTTTATCAAATGAAATCATTTGTCTTTATTTGAAGCAATTTGAAGTACATGCCGAAATCTACCAGGAATGACTAAATAAACCTATGCAAGAGAATGATATTTCCTGTTTGAAATACGTAAGAACTGTTTCATGGATAAAAACATATATTACGATATATTAAGAGGGTTGACAAAAGCCGTTTTCTCAATAAATTATCTTCGAAATCTGGCATTTGACTGAAAAATCAGTTAATTCTTTTAGTTAATTTTTTTTGCCCAAATTTTTTGGGCAATTTTTTCAAGTTGGTGTTTTTTTGCTAAAAAGTCTCTACTTGCCTAAAAAAGCTTTGGTAAAATGGAGCGACGTAGAAAACGGAACGGTGTCTAAATTAGAATACTCAATTTGTTCTACGTTGCGATACGAGATGGCTTTCATGACTATTTAAGATTATTTTTAATAAAGCACCAACGCTATTACTCGTACATACATACAGTTTCTAGTTTCTGCTGCACAGAATTGCAATTTTGGATAGGTTCCTTAAAATTGTATTGTGAAGATGTCTTTGTACATTTGCTCAAGCTAGTGTCTTCTTCAAAGCTCTTTCAATGTGTGAAATAAATTTTGGCGTGTTATGGGTTTTCATCGTTGTGAGGTATGATTTTCCAAATAATGTGCAAGGACAATAATTGAAGCTTTTTACTTTTGAGAGTTAATTCAATAAATTATATAACGTAATTGCCACGTTTCTCGTTTGTTGCCCCTTGCCTTGACAAAAGAGATCGTGATGTAAAAGGTTTACCTATTGTGCATTAGAGAATGTTGTTTTTTACTCATATCATAAATAAATCTTTAATAATATACAACAAACTCATCATTTATTTATAAATATTTCGAAAATCATTGTGACCAAGTAGTGTCCGAACTTACACGTGAACTTTTGAAATCTGTTTTTGGGAAAGTATGGCGATAAATTGAAACAAAAATTGAGCTTACATTTTCTACAAGCTACATATGAACATAAGATTTTTTCTTTCAATTGTTTTAAAAATGAAAAGGTATAAGGAAATATGAAGATATATTTTTAATCCCAAATTAACTTAACTGAGCAAGGTGTTACGTACGCACTCACTCGTACAGTTCAAAAGGTGACGTTGCATATGAAAATAAAATTTATTTTTCTTTAAATTTGCACTAATGCATTGTATAGTAGGTACATATGCGTTTTAAAAATCGCGCATATTTTAAATCGATGCACTTACCCACATAAATATGTATTATTTATCTATGTACACACACATACTACTCGTATGTACTAAATATTTGAATGCTTTGAGTGCAAAATCATTCAGTAGTAATACGTCACACAGCGTAAATACGCAAAAAATAACAAAGCTACATATGTACGTCGATCGTTAAGATTCAGGCAATGAATATAGTCAATGCAATGCACTCGCACATACCTACACATCCTCGTCGCCGCTGCAACGCATACAGATGCAATTGGAAGTGTGAAACTTTTGTGTTGCATTTCGTGAGTGCAATTCAGACAGAAAAAAGCACACGTTTTAAGCTTTTTGCATTTTTCTTCCGATAACGGGCCAATAGAGGTTTTCGTGCCCATTTTCTGTCAATGCCGCATAACCCTGGCCTGCTATTGTAGCTAGACATTCGACGTATGTACGTATGTATGATGTACAGAAGCATTAACGCGCGATTCTATAGTACGACATATTGTATGTACTATAATATTGATTGTGAGTAGTAGAATATTATTCAATATTACGTGAGCGTACACCAGCATGCTCAGGCAATTTACACGGAAAAAATACTTGCTCGAAAGTTTTGGGTCATAAGAATTGTGTCATTTAAGAACACGTTTTGTGACCATTCTTTCGGAAATAAATTTGCTGCACCAGTCGATGGCGAAAATAAACTTTGAACATTACCAGAAGTTATCGAAGGACTGCATTTTGCTTTTATGTCCAAAAATTTTTTTGTGAGTTTTTCCAATTGATTGTTGCAAGAAAACTGGATCAAGAAAATTGCGTCAAGAGTCCCACTCGCTATATCAACTTAAATATACTGAGATACTGTGGTTAAGACATACATATATGTATATGTATGTATTTATACATGAGGCTCGATTCTCAATAGAGGAAACAAATCGGCCGCTGCTGACGTTCACTTACGTAGTTTTGCCTTCTGTGCAACTTAAAAGTTCGCACAATAATGCTTGTAAGCCTAGAAACAAATTTCGAATATATTATATACTAGCTGTTTCCCCCAACTTTGTACTCGTTGCCGGTTTCCTGTTTCAAAGGTGCCCATATTTAAATTTCAATCCACATATATTTGGAATACATTTTATTTTTGTACAGCACTGCTTTTCAGTGATTTGATTTTCAAAACAAAGCCGAATTCTCAGAAAAAAACCTTGAAAGTAAATTCATTAGAAAACTTGTTCTTTCATCGGCGAATTCGTCATTCACATTGAAATTTATTATATTTTATTGAGTTTCGTTTTAAACATTGATTATCTCGCATGCTCTCGAAATGGCTTCGATTTCCTCTCCCTAATTACTTAACCTAGGGATATGATGATAACTTTCATTGCAGATCGAGACCAAGCGTCTGAGGAATGAAACCAAACAAATTTGAATAAAACCGATCCAATAGTTTTTACGTGATGCGCGTTCATCGATGAATAGCTATAATTTTATTTATGTAGATTTTATATGTATACTTCATTATATTTTCTATGTTAAATCTGTGCAGTCAGACAATTGCACGTTAGGTTCCATGTCCTGTGTATATGCTCATTTGACGCCTCCGGCCGAGCTTACAGCTCAAAATATGTTTTTTTTTTTTTACTAGATTTGTGGTCATTGGCAAAAGTTAACTATTATTTTATGTAATGCGTTTGAAAGAATATTACCAGTTTGCATTTGTTGTGAACAGGCCAATGCCAAATATTCTTGTGTTTAGTCTTAAAAGCGGAAATAAGTTATTAAATTAAGGTTTATAAAATTGAACTGTGAACAGATGTACACTCTGACTAGACTACATTTCTTCGTAACATCATTCCACTTCAGGTAAATTTGTATCATCTAATTAATTTTTTTGTATACGCCATATTTGAAAAGCTGCGTTGAGTTCTTAAACCAATTAACTATTATACTCTATAGCCAGGGCCGGATCTAGAGGAAACGGCAATTTTTAGCACAGGCGGCATTTGGCCCACTCAAACGCATTTATTTATTATTGTTGAATGTAACTAGTTCATCCGAAGCGTGTTAGGCCTGGCATGAAGAACGGTAAGTGGACGGCTTTCGACCGCAACATTGGACTTAGATCCTCCAATATGTCCAACACCGGCTTTGCAGCTATAGTTCATATGTCCAGCACCGGTATATTGGTGAAGACCGTATTGAACACATTAGAGGATGTAAAATCTGGACCACGGCCGAATGCCGGCCACTTATCCCAACATACCATAATATTCAAAATATTCGTCTGTAGCGCTACCTATAAAGTTTTTCCAAATTAAATAAATATATCATCAATTAAAATTTAAAAATAATTTTATTTATTTTTCTTCTTGAATTAATTCAATTACAATTTACACATACGACATGTTAGAAATTCGACATGTGGGGAGCTTACCTCCCAACGAAAAGCCTTTGGGTTCACCAAGGGGAGAGCGACAAGCAACTGCTGTGCCTACGCCCGGCCCTGCATATAAGCCAATCCATTGCTCTTCGTTCATGAAACCAAAACTAATGACTGCTTAAAACCAAATCAAATAGAGATATGAAATGGCTCCTCTCTCTTCTCCCTACCGAATCAATCATCGAATGAATCAAGGGAGTTTTTTGCCCAAAAGTGTGAGCCATTACAATTCAATTGGCCTTGCCATTGAATACGAATACAAAAGAAACAAAAACAAATCATAAACTGTATACATTTGCGTTACGTGAGCATGCTTCTTTGCTGTTTCAGTTGCTGTTTGCTTTATTCTGTGCTCGTACTCATGCTGCTCGCATAGTCTGTGCGCTCAAGCTTTGGCTAAAACAACTTAAATTTTAAATAAAGCATTGGCCAGTTCATGGCTGGCTGCATGATTCTGTACGATTTTCAATATTTCAACTCCACTTTTGCGACTTAACTCTTTTTAACAATTAAACACTCGTAAGACCCTCAGCGTCCGAAAAACCGAATCGAAGTTTGTGCGCATTGTTTTGCGTCGCACTAAAATGCTCAGCAACATGACCTTCCACAATGCCAGCCAGCACTTGAATTTCGTTCAACTTTGTAGTCGTCAGTCACACGCTGCGAAAACTTTACATTGCCGAAAACAAAAATTCAAATAAGGCCAAGGTAACTTACCTTGATTAAGAGACTCACTCAAAAAATAAAAAAGCAAAAAAGCAAAAAATAAAAAAACGCAGAAAAAACTTTTTCGTATGACCTCGCCAAAGCTTCATACATAATTATAAAAACGCCGGCTCTAGCTAGTGAGTTTAGATCGGAACTATTTATATGAAACCATACTGACGTCTCGTCGTCGTTGTTGTCGTCATAGACATCACCAACGCCATATCTACTCTTGCGGTCATATCAGGTTTTATTTTTTGTTGGCTCGCTGGCTGGTGCTCCTCATAATTTGGTAGCTTCACTGTAAAGCTTTTTTTTATTTTGCTGTGGAGATCTCATTCTTTAGATTTAAATTCTCTCACTTTTGCTTTTTTTTGGGTTTTTGTTTTTTTCTTTTCGCTTACGATTGTGGGGATATATTTGGGCTTACATGGAACGCTCAAACCTTAAAGCATAAACGTATGAGCAACACTTCATTTTGGGAAAGGTCAAGTGAATTTTAGATTATTGCTCCGTGGTGGTTATATGGAAACAGAAATGGTAGCAAAGCCTTGACGTTGGACGTAATTCCTAAGGCTACAACTGAACTAACGCAAAAATAAATTAACTTTGTTGTTGTATAGCAGCCAGCTTTGGTATCTCTCAGATAATTATGTATGATAGATAGATATTCTAATTTTGAGCTTAATCACTTCTTTTAATTCAAGAACTACATAATTTATATTCATTTGTTTGCAGTGCCAAGGTTGTTGTGGACAAGAGATTTTAATTAATGTATATAAAAGAATTTGTCGATATGTTATAAGAAGGTTATAAGAAAATATAAATTTATTAATATAAAGTTTACCTTTTTGATCATAATCAAAGACTTAAATGGTGCAAATGTTACAAAATCATCTAAGCAAAAACGTTGCATTGCATAAACCAAGAAAAGAAAATTCTATTATTCTGTGGAAGAGAATTCGTAAGATGATAGAAAAAATCGGAGAAAACTCTCTTGTAAAACAGATAACATGAGATTTGTCGGAAATCTCATGTATAGAACAAATGGAAAATGACTTGACTCGAAATTTCGCCAGAACAAATTCTCAGAACCGAAAAATGTCGTCTAATGACAAAATTCTAAATTTTTAATTTCGATGCTGAATATTCTACCCCACAATATCCAACAAGTTGTAGTTAAAAACCCCTTTCTACGTTACGTTAACGTTGACTTGAAATGAAAAGGTAAAGGTATCTTCCAAAGATTTGAATAGCTTAAATTCGATTTTCCCAAAATAATTTTTTTTTAATTTTGATTTTTAGAAGCTATGTTTTTTTATTGTGTAGGAGGGCTCAGTTTGATTACAAAATTCGGTTTTCAGGGTTGAAAGCCCCCATTTGGCCACCATCTTGAAATATGAGTGCAAATAGTTTTTCCCCAATATCTTGATATCGAAGAGACTAAATAGAATATATAGGGTTGCCTTGTTGAATCCTGTCCCAAACATGGGTTGCCACTCATTTAAGAAAAGTTGACCCCAAAAACGGGTGTCAACTAATGTTTAGGACATGATTCGACAAAGCAACCCTATATATTCTATTTAAGCTCTTCGATATCTATCATTTGTCACAAATTTCAAGCTGTTATCTTCTTATCTTCTTCTTATCTTATCTTCTTATTAATGAAAATTGACCCAAAAAACCGGTGAAAACCCATGTTTGGGACAAGATTCAATAATGCAATCCCACTTATTATACTTAGTCCTCTTTGAGTTCTATCATTTGGCATACATTTCGAGCTGTTATGTACTACAGTTTTAATTAGAACAACAAAATTGACTAAAATTCGGGCATTTTCGGCCATCGGGACAGGCTCTGGGAAGGCAATCCTAGACATTCCATTTAGGCTCATCGGGCTCTATCATTTGGCATACATTTCATCCTGTGATGTTATACAATCGACTTTTCTACAGCCGACTCTCCGCCTATTAATAGAATCGCTAAAATCAAATGAAAATCCTTACAGCAATCAATCAGCAGATAAAAAAAAGCCTCAAACCTTATAAAATCAACTTGACCAATTGGTAGGTATGGGAATGCTGAACGTTTTGGTTTAAGTTTGGGATCGCCAAAATCAATTGAAATGATTCGCATAGGGGGTTTTATATAAACATTTGGAAAAGTTCTAACTTCGTATTAAAAAAAAAACTTTAGACTTTGGGAGGTGTTAGTACACATTCCAATCCGAAATATTCTAAAACTTTTGTCCAAAAACCCAAATTTAATTCTATAAAATAGTTATAGCTGTCTTATCAACCTCTTCTGCCCTCAGAAATGAAAAGGGCGTATCTCAAAAAAAATTCATATTCGTGATTCTAATGGCATCGGATAGCTTAAGAAATTACGCGTCTAATGAACTACTTCAAATGCCGGAATCTTACTTCACATATGTTTATAAAAAGTCTCCCAAGAGAATTTTCTCTATCTCAATTTTACAGGTATTTCAACAAACTGAGATAAGCAAAACATCAATTATCTCGAAACGCATTTTTTAGATAAGCCCTTTTTGCTTCTGGGGGCAGTTTTGTATCCATTAGAAGACAATTTTTATGCTGCAATCATATATTTGCAAATCTTTTTCAGTTTCAGCGAGCTGGAAACATTAAGACCCTCATGCGAAGAAATCTTCTTTATGTTGAAGTCATCCTCTTGAACACTTCTAGTTCTAAGTTTTTTTTTTTTATTAAAAAATAAAATACTTCAATACTACAACAGTTTTCTACACAGAAAAACATGCTGACTATATACATATATTAAGGGTAAAGTAAAAGGTTTTTATTAAAGAGACATCTGGTTAATGAATTTCTAGTTGAGATTTTTAAATAGAAAATTGAAGAAACACTCGAGGATGTTGGTAAATAAGAACAAATTTGTATTATTACATTTCAATAGAAACAAATTAAAAATTGAATTTTTAAATTGAAAATGTTAAGAGTTCCATTATTGTTGTTGTATTTTTAATTGGTCTGGTTAAAACTATTTATTTTTTTAAATAAAATAATGTTTTCATACATTTTCTAAATTACCAAGAAATCCTTTAAATTTATAAATTCAATTAATAAACCTTCTTACTTCGGAACCCTCAAATAATGAACCAATTTTGATTAGGATTTTTTTAAGGATTTTAATTTCAAATTAAGCATTTTGCTCACAAACTGTCATTTAAGTTAAAAACTATTTCATGCCAACGTTTGTGTAGCTTGAGACTGTAAAATACTATGCGCATTTTCTACTGAGCTCTCATCAGTGATTTCTGCATCAAATGACTAAAAAATAACCAAAATTAATATAAAACTTCATGACCTTACGAACAATTATTTCCAACTCTTGGTCAGTGACATTGGGATACTCGTACCTGCAATGGATATGTTTGCGAAAAGTATGTTTTCGGTTGTTACATTAAACACAGATTCATTTCGACACTAACATCTGAAACGTACATATTTACTTTGCTGAAATGATTTTTTCCACAACTGCTAAAATTTTAAAGGTTAAATATCGCAGACGTTCACCCGATTCAATATCGCAAATCCAAGGGTAATACCATGACAAACAACTTAAGAGAAAGGTTGTATCATATTGTATGGTTGACGAGTAATACAAAGTCTTTTTTTTTGGGAGAGCAATGAGCCCGTGACAATGAGCGACATTTTTTCTTTTCATTTTCATATTCGCACTCGCCTGTACCTTGTAAATGCTGTACTGCAGTATACGTAGGTATAGTACGATTGCCATCGTTGGTGTAGGGCAGGAAGAGATTAAACAGAGAGCAGCAGTAGAAATAGTCAGTGAGTCAATGCCTATGGCTGGTTTTTTCAAAATTGAGAAGGAATGTGATAAGAGAGGAGGCCAAACAAACGAATGGTTCACTGTCGTTTGTGTTTAACTTGAAATTTGCGAGTATAATGGGGCGCTGAGGCGAGTTGGTTGGCTTGCACGGAGCATGGGGTACGGACGGGTTACTACACTTCGCTCATTTAAATTTAGTTTCTGGTGTGCACAGAGGCAGCGGGTCTGGGATGCAAGCGATGCAATGCAGCACGAGAGTTGCTGCTGCCAGCCTGACTGCCTGCCTGTTTGCTGGTTGAGTACGATGACTACCATGATAATGATGTTGCTGCTGATGATGACGATGATGGTTATCAAAGGTCTTTCACCCGAACTCGGTCATTGGCGTACATTTGCTTGTTAATCCAGTGCTTCGCCAACTGTGTGTATGTCGCAATTGCTGTAAGAAAGTTCAATTGCCTCTGCCTCTAAAATCGTATTCACTGTTCACTGTCATTTTCGATTACTACTTATGCTGTACGGGTTTTGGTTTGGAGTTAGCGAGTAAAGTACGAATAAAGTACAAATGCCCATATACATATGTATGTATGTACGTATGTATGCATGTGTGTGGGATGTGCATGCATTTCAAATAGTTATGGGAATTTTTAGGTTTATTGTTTCGGATATTCTTTTTTAAATATTCAATTTCAACTAAATTAATAAATTAATTAGGATTCGAGAAAATTTCGATACGGAAACGAATTTCGGTTCAAATACTGCCTTGTATAAGAAATAATTAAATAAAATCGTAGACAATGTTTATAAGTCTTGCTACTGATATCAAAAAAAGGGACAAAGTTCAAAAACTCATACAATAATATCAAAAGAAAATAAGGCAAAAAAAAATTAATTTTCCATTCAGAATTTGCATGAATCACCTTTTTTGAATGGAATTGAAATGGACTTGAGTAATCGGAACATATACTTTTTTTTTAATTTTAAGAAGAATCTACAAGAAGAGCAGTAGATCAGCAAAATAGTGACACTTTAAGCGATTACTTTTTTCTTAAAACTGCGAATGTGCTTGGGAACATATTTATGTAACTTATTTATATCAATTTGTATTCCACGCTGAGTCCGAATCTGGTATTCGATTTTTTTCTGTCAAATCCGGTTTTGAAGTTAAATGTCAAAAGTTAAGTGTCAAAAACACAGATTTGTACCACAGACACCAATTGCTTTTTAGTGTTTGTGAGTACATAAAAATTAAGAAATTAACTTTTTCTGTATGAAAATGGATTTTTTCAGAAGAGTTGAATTGCAGTTGAAAGTAATGCACAATGCAGGCTTTTCAAAGTTTTTATTTTAATTTTATTTCTTGTCAAACATTTGTGTTTTGATTTTACTGAAAAATATCTGGAATGATATTACCAAAAAAAAAGTTCCGAATAAAAAACTTAACCTAAAAGGTCATTTCATTATCGACTTTCTTATTTTAATAGAAAACCTATACTTTTATGAACGTATTTCGAGATTAAAGGGAATAAATCGAAATAGATCTGTGTTAAGGTTCGTCAATATCGACGTGCAAGCTGAGGGCTCATAATCAATTTAAGAAGTGGTAAATTTATACTTTGTTTCTTTAAACTTTTAGTTAAATAACAAATTTAGTTGTATTTTTAAAAGCAATTGGAAGCAGATGACTTTACATCTGCTGAACAACGTCTAAACAAATTAACTCTTGCTGTTGCTTATTTCTTACATTATTGTTGCCAATTTTACCACAGTAAATTTTTTTTATAAACAAGTTTAAATAATAGAAGTTGAATTATCAGGTCGTCCTTTATTTCCATTGGGTTCATCAAGGAGACTAACTTTTTTTTCATAGTTAGGGAGCTGATGAACATTTTAGATTTATGATTTTAACTTCATTGGTATTGATATGCTATTTAGTTCTCATTTATGCGAATTAGAAAAACTATGAGTACAGTGAAGATAAAACCGGTTTTTTTAAATGAATTTTGAAGTTTGAGAAAAAAAACTATTAGACTATTTTATTGCTACAGCCTTTGATATATTATGCTAAGTGCATAGTGCATAGTATTCTTTCCCAACTAAGCGTTGTTGTTATTAAAATATCAAAAGCAATAGCAAATTACAATGAGAGAGAGTAGTAGATTTTTTCTCCTCGCTATGGCAATGATTTGGTAGCTAATCAGTATTGCTTGAAAAATTAGGAAATTGTTTCCCACTTATACCTCAGCTTTTGTTTAACCGATTTAACCATACCAAGTCCCTTGGCTCAATCATGATTTTCCTCCAATAACTTAAGCATTTTCTAGAACTGCTGTCCATTGGTTTTTAAATTGATTTATTAACCATTTGCGTGTGCTTTCCGATATAGTTGGCAGTCTCTTCACTTTTTGTAAAATGTTTAATAAAATTCCAAATGTTTGTCACACACAAATTTTATTCGCCCGATTTTGACATTTCTGGCGAACGAAAGTAAGGCGACTCGCTTAATATGAAAACAACAAGGCGAAACAACAGGGCGACTCGCAAACGGTAATAGGGATATAAATTCAAAGAAAAAACATTTTAAAAGCACACGTTAAATGATGCAAAATATAATCATAACGTTTTTAAAAGTAGCACGCATTCTATGACGTGACAATCTTAAAATAGAATTCGTTTCACTTTTAAGAATACAACATATGTTACAATCCATGAAAAGTTTTTTCTGAGAAGATCCCTTTTGCTTTTGGAGAGTTGCATATCTGTTATAGTCCTATAAAAAACTTCATTTCATTTGCTTTTACGGATTGCTTTATTCGTGACCTTACTTTTTTATTATTTATTGTTCGCATATTTTATAGTCGTTAAAAATATCTTTCGGTTCAGCTAAAATAAAAGGAGGTTTAGTTAATGGTTTAGTTCACTTCTATAGAAAGCACGGGTATTTTTTTCAAATCAGAACCGGCTTACAAAGATATCTCAAAATCAAAATTTAATACTACTCGTACACAGTATTGGTTCCTTCAAATATGTGTGGAGTCTGTGATATATGTATGTACCTACATATGTATATTCAAAACACATTTCAAATTAACATTATTGAGTTTTCGATCTAAAATTTTTACTAAAACTTCTCAAACGTTAGTAATCTATTTTGTTGCAAATTTTTTTTTCAGATTGGCTGAATTAACACAAAAAAATTATCATAAAATTAATTTGATTCATATAAGAAAACTCAAATCACTGACTTTCAGGGCAAACTACATACATATATTAACAATAAAAAAAAAATATTTTATATGTTCACAGTTTATATAAAACACACAAATTTCAATTGGCATCCGCTGAGCAGGGACCCAGCAGGCAAATGAGCAAGGCCTTGCTCGGAGAAGGCCTGCTAGCACTGCTGCGATTATATAAGGACTTCTCAAAACTAGATTTTCATGCTTGCCACAACAGACGTGCTATCAGGCCTGATATTAGAAGGCAATGGAGAAGGACTCCATTTACTTTAGCGCTTTTCTGTTTCTTTTTTATTTCATGTATTGCAATGTTTTATGATTCGGCATAACTTTTTTGTCATATGCATTGTACACATACGACATGAAAAGTATACACATGGTTAGAAATTAAGAGAGGTGTGCAGGCTAGTCTTCTGTTGTTTCATGTTATGTTACGGAGGTAGAGTTTTGTGTATTCTTTGTCAAATTGTAAAGTCATTAAAAAAATATCAACGCAAGTGAGATGGCGCGGATAAAAAAAAAACAATTAATATTTAGAATCTTTAAATTTATTAAAATTAAATTTTTGTCAAGTATATACTTCTGAGAGTCCTTCTACGGTAAGCGGTCTTAGAAAGCCTGCTTAGGAAGGCCTGTTTTTTGCGGCCATTTCATATAAAAAAGAAAGTACGTTTGAAAGGAGGGTGGAAGGCCTTATACTTACCAAGGAAGGCCTTCTAGAAGCACTGTTAGCTCCTGCCCTTGCCTACTGGGGATATATTTTTACAACGTTATATAAAATGTTACACATGGATTAAATGAGTTTGATAAACTCACACATATACAAATTTTGTTTCCAAATCTTCAAGGAGGAGTGAAGTTTGCTTTCGATTGCGCAAGATCAATTTAGTCTATGCGATATTTTACAAGTTTCTTTAACCGAGAACTTCGGTATGTACATATGTATGTTCTTGCAAAAAAATAGAAAAGTTTATGTCCAATTTCGTTGAAATTGTTCGTAAAAACCGACTTACTAAAACGTCGAAAAAGTCTGCCATAGGTACCAAGATATAGTATTTTAGGTATGTTAGGAGTGAGGGAGATGTTACGCACTGTTGCCAAAACACTCCCACGTTTTTCGTGTGGCTGAAAATGCGGACAAAATACACCCGAAGGTGGATTTTCTTATTTGAAATTTTCAAAATAAACACCCTAATATATGTACATACATATATCATTTAAAATGAATGACAAACATTTTTTTCGCATATTTCAAGAGTGTTTTGATCCTGTGAAGAATTATAATCATACCTACTACCGGCAGTGGCATAATAAATTCTGAAAAATAATTTTTTTTTCAGGCTGAAAAACTAAGTTGGGCCTTTGATATAATTTAGTCGAGTAAGAAAATAAATAAAATAAGTTAGTAACGCGCTACTACACTAAGTTGAAGTATAAAAACTTCAACGTCAAAAATTTCAATTTTATTTTTACCAAAAACATAGATACACCAAGCTTTTCGGCTTATTTAAGAGTGTCCGTTATTTTTAAAAATTGAGGACTTAAAGCTTAAAGAATCAGATCTTTGACAAAATGACCACCATGTGTCACATATAAAAATGACTACATATTTACGTAATTTCGAGCATCTTATATAATTAGGGCTACCAGATGCGATACTAAAGTAGCAAAAGTGCTACTTTTGCAAGGGCTTTGCTACCTTGTTTTTGGTTTTGCTACTTTTCATGTTTGTAGTGTAAAATGAAATATTTGAACTGAAGTGATGACCTTTTTTTTTTTTTTTTTTTGCTCATCAAAGTTATTGAAATTATTGTTTTGATTTGTTAATTTGCTGGGGTTTTTTGTTAGGAAGTGATAAAATTTTTTTTTTTTTTGCTCATCAAAGTTATTTGAAGTTATTCTTTTAATTTGCTGGGGTTTTTTGTTACGAAGTGAGGACCTTTTTTTTTTTTTTTTTTTTTTTGCGCATCAAAAATATTTGTATGAAAATTAAAATAAATTAAGGTTTTCATTTACAAATTTCCAAATTGATATGTGCTACTTTTGTACTAAGGATGTGCTACTTTTGTACTAAGGCCATCTGGTAGCCCTATATATAATTATAATTTTATTGCAAACAAATTGAGAAATTTTATTTCGAATAAATCCGTGAATTTGTAGGCAATTTGGTTGCATTTCTCAAATAACTCCCCTAGTATAGCATTTCGAAACTTTTGCTTGTATTGATATTTGCTTAAAAGAATGCCGCAAACCGCATATCATTTTCTTATTTCAAACCCTAGATATCTGCATTTTTCTAAATTAACAGAACTGGCATAATTTTAACTATTTTATAAATTTTTCTACCATTTTCAAAATTCCAAATTATGCCAATTCTGTTAGTGTAGAAAAATTCAGATATCTCGGGTTCGAAATAAAAAATGATATGCGGTTCACGGCATTCTTTTAAGCAAATAACAATACATTAAAAATTATGTAACACGGGATCGGCGGCAAAATAATTCGGGATGATTTCGCAATTTTAAAGTACAAAGTCGGTAATTTTTAATTTTTTTCCGGTCAATTTTCAATTTTCTTATAAGAAAAAAAGAAGAAGAGAAAAACTAATCAGGGGTTCAAATTCCTCGATCAATAATAACTATTTGAAATAAAAAAAAAAATTTGAATAACCTTAATATGAAAATTTGTCGACTCCGATTCGAAAGAAATCAGGTCTGTCAATTTAGAAAAATGCAGATATCTCGGTTTTGAAATAAGATAATGATATACGATTTCGGCATTCTTTTAAGTGAATAACAGTACATTAAAAATGATGTACCACGGGATCGGCGGTAAAATAATAGTTGAGGTGTTGCAACTAGAAAGTGGAAAATAGGTACTTTTTTGCTTTTGTCCGGTCGATTTTCAATCTTTTTGTAAGAGAGAAATAAGAAGAAGAAAAACTACTTACGGATTCGAATTTTCCGATCGATAACAGCCCGAAAACCATACCCACTTTGTTCGAAAATTTGATAACCTCTGTAACTTGCACCATTTTTTAAATTAATATTTTTGAAAATGGGTTGTCTACCTAAAGCAGAGGGCGCTAATTCAGTTTTTGATATTAACCTTAATCCTAGTAATGGGCATAATTGTCCAGTCATATAAGGCTCTTGTAATCCGATAAATTTTTTTTCGAAGGTACATCTTTATAACTTTCATTACATTTTGCAGCACATACATAGTGTCCATTGTTCAATCTCAAAGACAAAAAAGAACTAAGCAATTCTTTCAGTGCATCAACATAGATTTATAAATTTTTGCACATTTATATCTACATTTTGCTTCTCTTTGAGAATAGCCCATGAAAACACAAATTTAAAGCTATTTAAAAGCTTGATTTGTTCCACTGTATTTGTGCGATATTTAAACGCTCGTACGATTCGAGTACTTACACCAATATATTTATGTATAGTAAGTATATCTATGAGTGTATTGTTTTTGTAGCCGTTGTTGCTTATAATGCGCATTGTGACCTTCTCATACTGTCATGGTTAAAAAAAAAGCTTTATATACATTAAACAAACGTCGTATTCATTTACGCACTGCGATGATGACCTTTGCAACTGACGAGTGAGTGAATTAAGGTGGGCATCTCTAGATAACTGCGTCGCTTTCGATATTATTGCAAATTCGCACATACCACGTTATTCATAAATAAACCTATTAAAAAAATTCAATTAATTAACTAATTAGCCAATTGTCAATTTTATATTTAATAAATTAATATTTAAAAATTTAAGACACAAACTTAAATATGTTCATCATATAGTTTCAGCTTCAGCAAATAGTTGACTGCTGAGTAATTCATGCACATTACATAGGATGGCATTTAATGAAAATATTAAAATATATAATAATATTTACAATAAATATGGAAAAATATTAGAAAATAAAGTAATGAACGCAAATCAGCCTTCAGAGTGATATACACAAATAAAAACAAAAGAAAAAAAATAATAAATATAATCGTATAAAGTATTCATTGCTCATATGCGCGTTTCAGGAAGTAAACATTTCAAGGATATCCTCATAAACTTGTTTGAATCTTGAACACAAAGGCAATACTAATTGAATGCTCTAACATTGTAGTGTGAGCGAGCGCTCGCCAGTCGAGAGAGCCAAAGCTCAAGTCGAGCATTTGTTAAAATAAAAGCTTTTGTTTTGTGCTTGCAAAAGTGTTACTTCGTCGTTTCTATCGGTTTTGCCGCCTGCACACTTTATTTGATCCGTTAAAAAAGTCTTTATTTATTAATATGTAAATAACAACTATCTATTTAGTCATGTTCATGTTATGCCAAAAACAAAAACAAAAAATTGCATTTTCCGATTAACATGTAATTTATATTTTTTCAATAAAATTATCTTGTCATCACTTTGTTATTCAGTTTATGTTTAAAAAATTCAGTATATATTTAAAAATAATTAAAATATCAAGGACACATTTAGTAGTTGACAGAGAGTAAATCGAAACATATGCAAATGTGAAAGCCTTTTCTTACATATGTTTAAATTTACTGAATCATATTACTATTTCTTTAAAAAACTGCCATCTACGATAAGTTTTCTTTTCTGAGAAGCAGACCTGACCTTACTAATTTTCAGGATCCTTAGACTTTAAGATTTCTAACAGTCCAAATAAAACCTGTTACTTCTTGTAGTTTGTTCTATATTGAATTCAAATATGAACGGAAAATTGCTTTCGAAATTTGTTAACTTTAGATTTATATGTACCGAAATTTCTCGCGTGCAGTATGTAGCTTGTCAGAAAAATCAAATAACTATTTGTATTCTGAGTTTCTGTTCAGGTTGCGTTTTGGAAAAAAGTGTACTTTTATACCACTCATTTGTGCTGGGCTTGGAACATTCACCATTGGTGTCCTGGAGTGATTTTAAGTTATTTGTGAGGTGACTTGCATATAAAATTTTAGCTAACTCAATTTCATTAAAAATCAATCAGGTTACGTTTTGGAGACATACGACTCATATAATATATAAAGAAGTAATTTTGTTGGGAAATACAAGTTTTTAATTAAATATTATTATTATGTTTTATTAAACAATAACTATAAAAAAGGGTGGATCTAAATAATGTATTTTAATTCAAAGTCCTATTTTTAAAACATTGCTTAAAATATAAGCTTGGCATAATTTTTAGAGAAGGTATACTATAGGCATAAAACGGATTTCTTTCCATAAAGTTTGAAGCGTTTAATTTTCTGTGCGAAATATAAGTTAATCATACGACATGTTATCTGTGAATAACTTGGAAAATGCTTTTTAATTATTTAAACACAGTTTTAGAGACAAAACTTTGAAATTTTTAAAAGTTAAGCTAAATTTCAATTATATACTATAAAACTAAAAAAATAAGTAGTCAGCTAAGTTGTTCGATTTCGATCCTGTTGGGAAGATTTGTTAAAATACAAAATATAAATATTTCAACGGCTTTTTAAGTTTTTCATTTAAGCAACATAATCAAAATTACTGTCACAACATTTAATATTTTTGTTTTTTTATTTTTCAGACACGGATATAAAAACTCAATGTTGTTTTCCTGAAATTTTTATAAATGCGTGCCAGGAACAAAAAAAGGATATTTTTCTATATCAAAAGTCAAACTTTATACATTTATCGCATTAGGTGTAAAATAAAAAAAACAAAAAAAAGAACAACAGACGTGGAATTTCGTGTCCACTAAAAGTGGCAAAATGTGAATGCCTTTAGAAATTAAAATGACTTTTTATTAACAACAAGTGGAAAAAATTTTAAAACAATGTAAAAACCTGGATCACAGCATTTACAACATTTTACACAAATCAAAACAACAACTTTAAAAGCCAACAAATAAATCAATTGTTGTACAAAAAAGGTAAGATATTTTAATTGATACATACACGCAAACATACCTTTCTCTATTGCAAGCACGCATTAATATTTTAACCGATTAAAATTAAAATTGTTGACACAACGATCATTAAAATGAAGTATCATCGTAATATTGAAAATCCTTGTGTTTGATTTAAATTAAACAAAATTTGAATAATAACGATTATAGCAAAAAAAACTGTTTTCTACTTAGCCTCTCACACTCAATAGATGAAATTAGTCTCCCAGTATAAAGTTAGGAACTGGAGGAAACTACAAAACAGATAAATATAATTGGCATAAATATAGTAAAATTTCATGGAATGGTATGGGATAGTTGTCAGAATATTAACTTTCGGGAGAAAATTACTAATCCTTCGACAAAGTCAAAGAACTTAGAGCTACGGTGAACTTTGCGGAAAATTACAGCTTCGATAACTTTCATACAGGAAAAATAATATAAAAGTTACCTGAGGCATTTCATTACAACCCTTAAGGTTTGTGCTCTATTGTTGATGCACGCGTTTTTTTGAAACAATTTATATTCTTACTAAATTGAGACAATCACTTTATCTTGAAAGCATTTGGTTGAGAACATTCCAAATATTTGTAAGAAAAATTTTGAATTTT
The DNA here is from genome assembly GCA_949775025.1 of Tricholauxania praeusta. Classification (NCBI taxonomy): domain Eukaryota; kingdom Metazoa; phylum Arthropoda; class Insecta; order Diptera; family Lauxaniidae; genus Tricholauxania; species Tricholauxania praeusta. Next base: position 5,207,986 of record OX459028.1, on the reverse strand, counting down.
GAAAATTTATACTAAGATTTCCAAAAAAAAAAAGAAGATATCGTACCTTCACACTCACTAGAACTACAGTGACGATGTGTTAATCGGGAAAGTTTTCTAAACTAATTTAGTTTTCAGCAACTCTTCATCCGCACAGTGGCGATGTTAGATCTGGTTGAAATACTAGTAAGATATTCCCTTTACCTTTCTCAACAAAATCTTTTCTGAACCTAAACTCCAGAAATTGAGCCGCTATGCTACTAAGCCCACTGCTTTGCTCTCAAATGACACCTTAACGTCCGAGAAATCCTATCTTAGGTTACAGAGCACTGGTAAGGTGTTACGTTCTCAGGTTAGGTACAGAGGGTAGCACTAGATGGGAAGCTTTTGTGGACTGTCTGACACTTACTTTTGCTGAAGAAAGCCGTTGGCAATGGTAAAATGCTATTCGATCAGTTTCATTTTTGTATAGTTTTTTTTTTATATTTTGGAGAACCAAATTTCATAAGATATAGCAGTAAAATTAAATTGTAAAAACTAATCGAATTATCATGTTTTGCACAATTTCCTGCTTACCCGCCGCCTGGAATTGTTGAAATCGTACCAACAAAAAAATTATGTCCCGACCGATTTGAGACATTCAGAAAAATTTTAGTCATCGATTTTTAATATTTTACAACTATGCAGTCTATAATCTTTTTACGCCCATCGTTGGTACTCGACCAAAAATTTACACAGTTTAATTAATATTTTTTATTTTAAAATGTAGATATTAAAGAATTGGCCGAATTCAATAAGTTACGAAACGATTATGGTTAGATTTTACCATTATCATACCATTTCTAGCTTTTAACCTTCCCATTCAATCCTAACGCATGTTATCGATCAGAGTGTAAGTCGGCGCTGTTGAAAAGAGAAAAATAAAAACAGTTGCATTTTAATTAATTTTACTGTGACTGTGCGTATCTTCTAGACTGACAAAATGTTGTGTAACACTCGTAATACCATTCATGCTACTTGGCTGTTTGCTTGGTCTGTCGATACCTAGGCCCATTGCAATGCAACTTAATTCGATGCAATGCAATGCCAAGTTACTAAACGTGGTGGTGTGCGAGTATTACGCATTCCATGTTGCAGCGATTGCCCGCCAAACATTACACGAATATGCAGCGAATTACTGATGTCGTTGGCAAAACAGACAAAAACATAAAGCAAAAAAAATGAAAAAAAATAGCAAACGCCAAACCGACCTTACTTGGAAACCCAAGCAACCACAGCTACCATCTCCGCTTAAATGTTGGTATAAAGCAACCCAACTGGGAATCAATTCACGGTTTACAATTGTTAAATTTACTTTAAAAATAAAAATTCAAGGTCACAGATTATTCATCCACCATTCCTTAGAATATTTTCGCAACGTTCATCAAGGCCACTGTTATGGATAGAGCTTGGTTTTCCTTCGAAAACGTTTGTAACAAGATTTTCGATAACTTCCACCAAATAATTGACATTAAACCGGTACAGCAGGAACCGGAAAGTCAGTTAAAAAAGTTTTAAAGAGAACGTAAGCCCTAAGCCGTGGCCGAAGTCCGCCCATTATGCAGAATTACTTCAAATTCAAGGTCATCGTGTTTTCAGGGTTGTCAAAGCTGGAAAGATGCGATTCCCGGCCTTCTCAAAAAAAGTAATATCGATAAAAAGTAAAATTTAAATAGTTGGTAATGTGCTCAGCAATAATAAAAAATTAATTCATAAAATGGTATAAACTTTAATTGTGGTGTACGCAAAACTCATGACCTTTTTTTCGTACTCGTTAAGTACATGTAACAAAAATTTTTCGAATTCCTGAATATTTCAGAAACTTTCCAGTTCCTGCCAGGCAGCTACTTTCAGACTAAAATATGGCTCATTGTTGGGAACCTGCCCTCTAAGGGGATAAAGTTTTTTTACTAAGTACCTTGACATATGTATGAAAATGTGAGCAAAATCGTTACTAACGTACTTTTATAAAGGGTGGTCCATTTAGCGTTTGAGATTTGAACTACTGTTTTTTTTTTGAGTGTAACAACTCTAATCTTATTCGTATAATGTTAATAATTTATATCTCCGGTTAAGGAAATGGGTCGATATTTTTCGTTTTTGTTCGCTAATTGGGATTTGGAACGCTTGCAATGCCCCTCAACGAGTAATTGTTTGTTGTGGTTTCTCGATTGGTGATATCATCTTTGAAGATGAGGAAGAAAGATGCATTACAGTGAATGGTGAGCGCTACCGTGCACTGATAACTGATGGCCTATTTTCGATAATATGAACTTGGAGAACATTTGATTTCAACAGAATGGCGCGGCGTGTCACACAAGCCATGCAAAAATTGATCTTTTGGTAATTTACCTTGGCTACCACGCGGCTGCGATTGCACTCCGTCGTACGAGTACTATCATTTGTGAGGAGCCGTCAGAGATAAGAGTTACGCTAAACATTCAAATAGAGCTCATTACAGTCGAAAATGTACTGAAAAATTGAATTCATCTGTGGACAATTGCAAGGGCAGCCGAGGAGAAGTAATGTTCCATAACTAATCGAAAGCATTGTATTTTCGAAGAAAAAAAAAATCTGCATTGAAAAGAAAATTATTCGGATGGTCCACTCTATATACATTTCAAAATTAATTTCAACTGTCTGGAATTTAAAGGTACATATGTCTTTAAAACGTCGCTTAAATTGTTTATTTCCCATTATTTTCGCATAAGATATAGCTATTTAAAAGTTTCATCGGTAGGATGATGTAACTTTTAAATTTTAGACAAATAAACTGAATTCTAAAAATATCTCACAAGTTAAAATTAAAAACTAAAATCAATTTCAACTTGAAGAACTATTTAAACATTAAAATTTTTAAAAGTCTTTTTCGATTTCTTATCTCAAATATAATAAAAGAAAATGCAACACATAATAAAACTACACCTAACTTTAATTTAATTTAATTTAAGGCTCAAGAACCAAGGCTTCATTGTCGGCATCGTACCTTAGTAGCATGAAATTTTGCTTGAAAAATGGTAGGAAACTTGCTAATGGGAAATAAATTTTAGAATCTACGTGAGCCAAGCACTTCCCCACCGTGCTGTGGGTAGCCAAATTCGTGGTCTTCTGTTATGATGAATGAAGTTTCTTTTTTTTTGACACATGTGCAAATATTACATTTACTACTGGGTCATTCTGCGGCAAGAAATTGAAAAAAAAAAAAACGAACAATTCCATGGCATAACATGGAACGGCTTGTTGCGGGGAGGCTTCTTTGGAAGAAATAAATCAGCATTAGATATTTTGTGCGCGAGAGCATGAAGGGTACCTACCGAAAGGGTGGGCATAGCGGCGTGTTTGCGCCAAACCAGAATTTATTTTTCTAATGCTTGTACTCGTAAAAACGAGAAGAAAATTAAAAGCAAAAAGAAAGAAAAGCTTGGTGTGCGTTCGTCATGAATTTTGTTTTTCTGTTTCCATTTCAAAAGTAGCCAACCATCCAACCAGCCACAGCCAGCCTGCCAGCCAAACTTGTTCAAGCTCTAATACAGAGGAGGTTGTTGCAATTTTATTGTTGTTGCTGTTGCTGTTATTGTTATTGCACTCGTATATCTTCTGCATTTGTAACTCTGACACTGACTGAGGCCGAGAGACTGAGCAGCGCGGTGCCAATGTCTGTTTTCTACATGGGCCGTTGCAGTCGGTATTTGCAACATTGCGCTGCGCTTTGCGCATGCGCGCACGGTTTTAGCCGTTTGTTTTTCCTTTCGCATTCAGCGCCGAAGCAGCAGCAGCAGCAGCCGCTGCATTCACGTAGTTCAATGTTAACGAACTTCAGGAAAATGACTTTCACTTATAATGAATTTGACTCTGGTTCGTTTGTGTTGTTGATTCGCTGTTGCTGTTGCTGGAAACGAATGAAAAAGAAATGGAAAAATATTTTATTACACTCGTGCTGGTTACTTTGCTTGTGTTTGTGTGTGTGTGTGTGTGCATAATTTTAGTACATACATATGTATGTACATATTTTGATTTTTGCATTTATATGCAATTGTTGTTGCTGTTGTTTTCGCTGTTGCTGCTGCTGCTGCTGCATTTTCATAGTTCAATAACATGTTATGTAAAGTGTTTTCCTTGCTTTTTTTTAATCTGGTTTTTCAGCCAGGCGGCAGCCAGTCAGTGCGCTTTCCTTGCTTGCATTTTCATGTAATCGCTTTGGAAAAAAAAGAAAAACACCAACAACAACAATTGCAACAACAATAATAACTTCACTGTACCATGCTCTCCTTTGGCGTTAGAGAGTTTTTCTTGCTATGATTGTTGTTGTTGTGCAGCAACATTAGAGCGACGACGATGATGACGACGACTGAACGAACAGGCCAACTTTTGCAATTCAGTTTTGGAGTTATTGAACTCAGTAGATTCCCGGAACATTAGCGGTTATATGTTGGTTTTTTTCTATTTTTGCTGTATTGTTGTTTTTATTTTGATTTTTTTTTACGTTTTTTTTCACAGATCAAAACTCGTAATATCATTTCAATTTCACGGACGATAAACAACTTTCAGTGTTATAACTCTCGTAATTAGTTTTTTGTTTGTATTTTATTTGAACGGCGTCATACCGCGTGCGCTACATCTGAAAACGAAACAAAAGGCGTGCTCTTCACGATACTCTTACGCATATCACAAGGTCGTTGTTTCGTCAACCAGCCAGTCAATTGTCGGTCTATTGCTTTTGTTCTATGGACTTGCATTATATTATGAGAAAAGGATATGTACCACGACCACAATCCCCCTAAATAACTGAGTTATTCTTAATTACAGATTGCTGAGTATTCCAAAAGTAGTCGGGAAGTCTAAGATTAGCTAAACGTAAAGGCTCAGGGCTGTTTGTGTTTCCATCGAAATCGAAGCGCAACAAAAAAAAAAAAGATTCTCTTGCTTGCCATTTCGAAGAACCCCATGAAATGAATGCCACTTGGCTCGTCGACAGAGGGTGTGGTAACGGGAGGATTCCTCGCGTACCTTTAGTTTTTCGAAGGGGACCGAACATTTTCAGAAGTACCTACTTTGAGTTTATTTTTTAAAATATTTTTTCGTAAAAAACATGTACGATACAAATATTCGATCAACTGAAATAATTCATATGAAGCACATTTTTGGAGTGAACTTCGGGGCTTGTCTTCCGCCATTAGAGTTGCTTAACGACGGTGCTTCGAAGAAATTAAATGCACTTTCTTCAAACGTTTGTATCGCTTTTCGCATACTCTGCACACTGAAAATCTCAGTTGCCAGTGCGGAATGTACTTTTAGCGTTTAGCATAGGAAACTTTCATCGTCCTATTTCGCTAATTGGATTAGCAACACTTTGTCTGGAATCATAATTGCCGAGGAAATAAGATTTTACTGAGCTTATCATGAGGTTTCGATTACGATTTTTTACAATTTTTCAATTTTTAGGAGGAAGGGAGAGGGTTCGGCGTATATGCTTTTAGCCAGGCTCACATTTCCACTCTATGGCCCTGACTGACACATTTCAGATTTCAATATATTTTGATCAAAACTTGTAAGACATTTCAGAAAACTTTTTTTTTGTTGAATGAACACTGTCTACTCTTTTTGATGTACAAATGATGACTCTTTTTGTGCTAAACAAAATTTACAGTGACTCACAAAATCACATTTTCTTATTATATTAAACATGGTAGAATGAAAGGCGGCCTTTTAGAGGTGTCAAAACTATTTTGAACTATTTGCTCATCAGATTGAACATTGGGAGATAAAGTGACCTCCAAAGTTTTGGAAATGGAAAAATTGATGTCCTATTAATTGAATTCAGTTTGATTGAAAACTGCCTTCTAAAAAATAAAATCTGTAAAAAGAGCTACAAAAATATTTGTTTTGACCATAGCATGAGGACCTTCAATCCATTTTATGTATTGTATTTCTTAACTTCGCTGCCACCATGTAAAGAAAAATCATTACTCTAGTGCCGCATATCGAATAACATGTGATTGTGATTGTTACTAATTTTTATTATGCAAGAGTTCCACAAAATTAATTCAATTCAAAAACAAAAAAAAAAAAACTAAAGAGATCTAATAGTATTTTTTTTTATTATTTGAAAAGAATAAACCTTAATCTGTTTAATTACTTTTATTGCTGTACCAATAGATATTTTATAGGACTGATAAGTTTACCACCGGTGGTACACACAGAGCCAATGAACGCGGAAATGGGCGGTACTTGATAGTTCTTTAAAGTCGAATTCAGACGTCTTTTATGCGGCGAGGTATCAAAGTAGAACGTAGATCTACTTTATATGCGCTTTCACGCGGCAACAAAGCATTTACTCACCATTAAATCATATAATATAAGAATTCTACTTTGATAAACTGTCAAATGACGATCGTCACCCAGTGACCCCGTTCATTGGACCTCCACTATAAGTCACTAGTTACGATTTTGCCACTTCCAGATGATACCGGGTATTTAATTATACCTGCAATTGTTTCAAGTTATCATTTTATTTTTTCAAAACATTCAATCTTTAATTTCAAGTTAAGCAAAATAAAAATACTTTATACTCAAAAACCTCGTTTTGTTACCGACGTGCTCATATCGATGACAAAAAAAAATACATTGATTTACATATGAACTGAATACCACATATCGTTTCTTGTAACTTTGTAAGAGAACCGTCAGTGCACCTGACGGTGTGTAATGTGTATAATACATTATAGAATTACTCTATGATCTCGAATTGTTGTCTTTTACTCAATTTATACGTACTACAAAGTTTTGTCAAAGTTACACACTTTTACCATAGGGTACTTAATGATGGGATTGTATACAATTCTGGTTCCTAACTCATTCTTATAAAGATTCCATTGGCTTCATATTTCAATTTAATGCAAAGTGAAGTCAGTTTCAAGCATCGTCATATCTCCTGTGAAGAACACTGTTTTGGAAGAATTGACATCAAATTCATCTTAAAAACCTAGTTAAAATCTTTTGCATCTTGTTTATTTGCATTTCCCCTGCGATTATGGTAATGTAGTCAGCGTTATCAGCACTTTCTAGGACGTTACGTGTCAGTTCCTAGAGTATTTCATTACCTTTTTTACGCCAAAATAGAATTCCTTCTTGAAGGCACCCCTGTTAGTATTTAACGACTCCTTTTAAAATGGGAGCTCTGCGCACTAACTCGTGGGATGTATTATTTAAACTCCTTCAATGTCTAGAAAAACATATATGGCTATTTACTTGACATTGATCGAGTATTTAATTGCTTCAGCAAGTTGGTAGAGAGGAGTTCCGATAGATCCACCTACTCTGTTGGCATGCTGGTTATAGTATAAGGGATTAAGCATTTTTCCATTGCTTTTTCTATCTTTTTGTGAGAAGTTATACAATAGGTATAAAGATGACCAGATATTTGGTCACCTTAACGTTGGAACTTCTAAGTAATGATTTTGCTGTGCTAGACCTAATTTGAGCGTTATCACTACATTCCTAGTCGTTTCAATTTTTAGATAGAGTGAGGCCAATCTGTGAAAAATTTTCTCATATGGATTGGTATTACGTTTATACTCTGTCTGTGAATTTTTCCAACTAGACACTCTAATATCACTTTCTGGCTCTAATAAATTTATTTATTTATCAAAATTTTAAAAAGTAACTGATTTTAAACTTTTGCACGAATTGTGATAGGAAACAAACTGCTTACGCCGTTTAGCTAGGAAGCTCAAATTTTAGGACAATTGTTTTTAAACTTCAAGCTAAAGTGTAGACAGAAAAAATTATAACAATTAAAAAAACTTTCAAAATAAACACTTTTCGAAAAAAAAACAAGTTAAGGTGTTATATTTGAGGAGGAACAATTAAAATTCAAAGGGAGACATAGTTAAAATTTCATTTAAGTTAAAAAAAACATGAAAAGTTACATATAAAGTTAAATAAAAACAAGTTAAGGTGTTATCTTCGGTCAGGCCGAAACTCACATACCCTACACTGCACTGAGAGTACCTTTTAAATAAATGTTAAAAAGTCCAACGTCTTTGAGGTTGAATAAGTCGAAAAAAATGTGAAATAATAGAAAGGTTAAAAAATGTTGACAAAGTCGAAAATATATGCAAAATGTTGAAAAAAGTTGAGAGAGGTTGAAAAACACTAATAAAGTTTAAAGAGGTTGAAAAAATTTGAAACAATTCAAAATTGATGAAAAAGTCGAAAAAATATAGAAACTTATGAAAAAAGTTGAAATAGGTTGAAAAAGTCGAACAAATACATATAGGATATATTGATAAAAATTAAAGGGTTGAAAAAGTTGAAAAAATATGGAAAATGTTGAAAAAAAATGAATAGAAATAAAAAATTTCGAATATGCCAAGCCTACTTCTCCAATCCCGCCCACTTTTGGTTTAAAAAATTATATTTGTGATCGACGTCCTATTAAATTTTATTATATTATATTAAATTTTAGCACAATAGCTTGTGTGGTTTGCGATATATGCCACAGTTAAATTTAAAATTTAGGGCGGTGACACACCCACTGGTACAATCGAGTTTTGACCCAGAAATAGCTTTCCATAAGCAAACTTCTTGCGACAAATTTTAGTATGATTGCTCACATATTTCGATAAATATGCCACTTACCTTACTTTATTTGTATTGGAAGTGTCACGCCCACTGGTGCTATTTCAGCCACTTTTGATTCAGATATACTCTATGGCAACTGAAACACTTTCATTAAATTTCATAGCAATTGCTGCAATAGTTTACTTAAAACAGCGCTTACAAATTTATGTTAATATGGGAGGTGCCACGCCCACTGATGCAATTCTGTCAAAACTAATTTATTTTTAATGCCTATAGTAACTGACATCTATACACCAAATTTTATGAAGATTACTCTCATAGCACACTATCTATAGCAATAAACGATTTTTGCTTATATGATAGGTGCCACGCCCACAGGTACTATTGGACCAAATTTTTTTAAGAAGAGACCTTATAGCAAGTATATCTACCTCATGAACTTTCATAACGATTACGTTGTTAGTTCTCTTGATATAACGTTTATAAATACGGTGGGCGGTGCCACGCCCTTCAACGAGTTTTTTCAGTGAAGTGGCTGAGATTGTATTGATGACAGCTTTCAGCGCCATCATCTCCAAAATTTTTATGAAAATCGTTTGTGACAATTTTTAGATATACGCAATCAAAACTTTTAATAGTTGAAACGTGCCACGCCCACTTTTTCGATTCCGCCCACTTTTGTCACAATTCAAGATATATTTGATGTTTATCCGTTTACCAAATTTCATCGCAATATCTTGAACAGCTTACAAGATATGGTGGTATAAATGATAAAATTTAGGGCTGTGCCACGCCCCTGTACGATCGTTTGGAAGCTTGAAACCCAGCCTAATCATAATTTGGTTCTTATGTGCACCAAATCACCAAGTTTCATCAAAATCGCTGCAACTTTTTTCAAAATTGATCTGGGTAAATTTACATAGAGCATGGGCGGTAGGCGTATCCGTTAACCGATTTCGCCTATTTTCAATAGCAAGATGCCTGCAAGAAGGCGTGACCTATGTGTGAAAGTTTCATTCAATTAGCATTCTTGGTTTTCCCATAAACCTGATTTCAACAGACGGACAGACAGACGGACATCGCTAAATCGACTCAGGTGATGACGCTGATCAAGAATATATGTACTTTTCCATACCTGCCGCGCCTCCTTCGATGTGTTACAAACGGAGAGACAAAGTGAATATACCCTCGGTGTAAGGTATAAAAATAGCTTTCTGAATTTTAATTGAACAATCTCTTAATTCAAGACAGCCTTAGCTTCAAGAAAAACTATAGCTGAAGGATGTGCTCCGTAAAAAAATACGAGGCCAGCTAAACTGCCAAATCATGTGGATATGCACATATAGACTTATTACACTGGTTCACAAGGGTTTTGCTAATGAAAAGTGATAAGGTGCTCAATAAATTTTTGCACTTTGAACATGAATCTTGGCTCAAAAGATTTTCATCACGCATAGCCTTTGAAAAAATGGGTGTTGAAACTCTCAAAAAGGCGTTTTCGGCCATTTTTGAATAACTGGGCGCACTAAACCCGGCTTCGTAGAACCTTGCAAAATGCCTTAAATTGAAACTTGTAACTTCCCATTTGAACCTCAATAAACAAAAAATTAATCATATCTGATCTTGAAACCTTGGGAAATACAGAATCATCAGTTCTGCGACTAAATGATCTTTCATTTACGAATTTTGAGGGCCACAATTTCAGGGCTGTTTGTACAGCGTGTTCCCTAATCCGTCTAGGGTTTGTTCGTTGGCAGCCATACAAACGATGATATTTCCGATCCAGTTTCCGACTAGGAAATTAAACATATTTTAACCTCACGAACTTCGGTGTTTTAGGACTGAAACTGGAGTATGCGCGTAGCCTAAATTCTAAAACACCGAAATACGCAATGTTCGAATTTAAAGGAATCTTTAACTTATGGTTTTAGCATCACATACATATTATGTAGGAAATGAAAAGTTTTCAAAATTTGAATTTCATAGCATGAAAGGACTGTCACGAAGCGCGCACAAATATCACAGTAAAAATAACAAGGGAGACTATAAATATAGACGATAAAGAATCATAAATGAACTACTTTTTTCTTCGTCAATGCGTCATAACTTTGTTTTTCCATATGGATGCATGAGGATATGTGAAAACAACATGGTTTTGAACATTGCTCCCATTAAGACGCTGATACTATCCGTTAAATATGTGTGAAAATTCGAGCTTTGTTCTTCAAATTTTATTTATAAATTATGTAAATTAATCACTTTTTACTGTTTTATTCATTAAAATACTTTCTCTATTTTTCCAGACTTACGCATACCAAAAGTACCAATTTCGTAAATTGCACTGCCAAACACTGAGGAAATTTTGCGCAACTCAGCAACTCTCTGCGACTTTTCACCTGCCGTATCTGCTGCCTGCCAACTGTGCCAAATTTTTATATATTTTTCTAATCGTTGAGTTCCAGCGTTTAATTTGGAATTTTGCAGTTAAAATTTAAAAAACAAAATTTTTTCTCACAAATTTGTACCTAAAAAATCGAAACTCACACGTCCCGTAGACATACAAATTTTTTAAATCGTAAATTAAGAACGTAAATTAATTAATCTTAATAATATAAATAATTCATTAGAATTCAGACTTTTACCCTTTTTGTAAGAAATCGCAAAAACACCAAGCACCGCAACAAAATCGCACGCACCATACCCGGTCGTAAAGAAGACGTGCAATTGAACGTAACGTGCAAAGTCAAGTTAAGCTTTTTCGTCAATATCGTAATTAAAAACAGCTTCCCCTGAAGTGCCTACGCAAACCAAGAAGAAAAATACTTAGTCAATACACAAACCGCGTGCCTTTACTTCACCACTCAGAGCAAATTCCCCATTGGCAACAACAGAACTGACTGTGGTTAGCCATAACATAACACACAATTCAACACACCGTCAACACAAAACTCCAACACACACGCACACCACACACATACATTTGCGTAGCAATACCGCGTGACGATATTACAGTATAGCAAAGTTATCATTTTATCGGATTGCATATTTTCTTGTTCGCAGCGCGCGCGTACACAAACCAACAACACGCTGGCACTGGCGACCGGCATTCGAAGTGGCTCTGCCTTATCGGCGATGCCATTTATCGACGACGCTCTACTATGGTGTCCCGATAACGATGGCCGAATGGTTGGTGGCTTGGATATAACTTGCATGCAGGTAGAAATATAAGAAGTACAGTGCTTCGAACATGAATTATAAATTCGAAAAATCGAAGTTCCGGTTTGAATTTCATTCTTATAGTTACAGTGAGCTAAATATTTATGAGACCAAAATTATGTTTTTTATAAAATTAAGTTTTTCCTTATGGTTTCCAGCAGATGGTGCGCAATGAAACTGAACAGACATAGCATAGTCCATTCATAATTTATCATTCGTAAAAATGATTTTTTTTTTTACTTTTGGGTATCGTAAATTACCCAACCTTTATATTATTATTTTTTTTGTCGCTAACGTTAACGTTGAAAATCTTCTTAAATGACACAACATAATTTACTTCGATGATTCAAATTTAAAAAAATAATGCCCTATTTCAATGCCAATATATTTCACTATAATCGAGCTTACTTTAGCATCTATCCAAAAATATTTTGAGTAGGATATGAGAATCTTTTTGGAGCGCCTTTAATGAAGACTTTCAAAATAATTCTAGCTTTCGAAAATTGTTTTATAATTCCTTAAAATGATCCGAATTCGTTATTTTTTCCGGAAAAGGAATGCAACGGGTTTTTAGAATGAGTGTACACAGTACAGTTGTTACCATTGAAGTGGAACTACCGTATTGAAATGGATGTTTTTGAAAATGTAATTATTTATTTGTACAATGGTTTTATAGCACTATACACCCAGGGCTTTTATTATATCTTTAATGTACTTCGCAATGCTTTCAATGCATTTTTTTGATAAGGATTTACTATTTTGAAGCACTCTAAACATCGGAAAGATAGACTAGTGTAATAAGTTTTGTGAAAATGTCTAAGGACTATAACTTTTACTAAAATGTGCTGTTTTATTAGCTCACCAATAAATACTGTTTCTGCAACTGTCCATAAACGCCATAAGCGTAAGTTGGCTTTTTGAAACTAAATTTTCTTAAAAAAATTAAAAATGAATCCAAAATTATTCAAAGTTTTGCAGAATAGTAAGTTTTTTTTGCAGATTTTTACATAAGCGTTAACAGGGAAAAGTAAATAAATAAATGCAATATTTTGTTTGAAAATAAAGTAGTTTACTCAAAAACAATGGTCTCATAAATATTTCGCCCACTGTACCACAGTAATTCTTCTTCTGTTTCGTTCGTCCAAATTACAGGAAGGAAACCCCGTTCCCAACTCCAATTCAAATCGTAACTCTAACTCAACAGAAGAGGCAAGTGAAGGAGCCTGTGGTGAACTCAATGCGCTGGAACCATTGTGCAATGATTCGTCCGAAGAGCTATTTCGTCAGTTATCTGAGAGTAATTTCGAGATCGAAAGTTTACTTTCGGATCTGGCTACAGTTGAAGTAAAAGTACAAGTCTTCTTTTTCCCCATACTCCTAATGAAACAAAAATTATTTATGAAATTTTTCTGTTCTCCATAATCTAAGCAGGAGGAGAATAACAATGTCGTGGAACAAATTGTGGATGAGAACTATGTTACATGCGGCAGTGGCAGCGGAAGCAACGGCAGTGGTGGTGATTCGGCTACCAGCACCATAACATCAGAGGGAGCTGGCATCGGTAGCACGTCTGTTGGAGTACCCGATGATCTTTTAGGCGATACAAGTACCGATTCGGCGCTACTCGCTTTAGCTGCATCTGTAGTAGCGAGTCAGTGTGCAGCAATGCCTCAAGGAGCAAGTAATTGTGCTGCCTCAGATGGATCTTCAAGAACAGCGAGTGAACGTTTGACGCACAGTAGCGGCCAACACTCCATAACATCACATCGGTTCTCTATTGCGGCGAATCCTTTACTTGCAGAGAAGTTGCTGTCCAATAACAATATGGGACACGATCGAATTGGCAAGGTCTTGGAACTGAAAGGTAAGTCCACTACTATAGCTAAGTGACATTAAATAGGAAATAGCAAAAATTAGTAATTTTATAGATGCAAAAAAATTCAACTTTGCATGATAGTACCAAGATCACGAAGTCTTTTAAAATTAAATTATAAATAGCTCATAAGACTCTTAAGACATACGAAAATATTAATTTTTATTTGTTAATATCATGTTTATTTCCTGAGCTATATTCGAATATCATTCTATATTCACTTGTAAAAATGCCTGCTATTAATTGATGTCCTTGCACGAGCTGTATTATAAACGTTAGAAATGATGACCTCAAAACCCAGACAGGCGAATGAACGCAGCTCAACTCATGCCAACCAAATTTTCGGCAGATATTTTCAATAAATGCAGTGCTTTTGTATTTATATCTACCGGCTGTACAAAATTACCAAACCCCTTACCAGTTTTCCTTAGAGGGTGTGTAATTTCCTCTATATGTCTCATTACCATTTCTTCGTTTTATTCTCTACGCTTCATATACATTAATGCTCAGCTACCTTATTGAGTTGCCATGGAAGCAGACATTTCTCAAACCAGTTGACTAAAACTCCAACGCGTGCTACGGGGGTGGTAGGCCCGTGGAAAAAATTTTGTGAAGTGAAAATTTTGTGCGCATTTGCTGCTAGTCGGGTCAATAAATTTCCATTTCAAAATATAAAAGCTCAAGGTCAAAAGGATGTTGGCTCTGGCGGGCGAAGCTTCACAAAGAAACCAAAGTGTAGATTTTTGTGTGCTTTCCAACAAAGCCGTCGGTCGGTCGTACCGTACCTTAGCTACTAGGCATTTGTTTTTGTGCGAAAAAGCTTTTAATGTTACAAATGCTTTGAATTTTGATGGTGTTTGAATGTATTTGCGACTGACAGCGCCTTTAATATATATATGTATTTGTGTACATGCGTATGTATGTGTGTGTAGTGGGAGTTGTATGTTCCCAAAAATACAGGAGGAAAAGCAACGAGAACAGTTCTATGTACTTTACAAGTTCGACCTTGAACTTGATAATCAAGGCAATGTGGTAATAAAACATGGTATTGGGGCAGACAGCAGAAGAATACACCAATTTATTTGAAAATAAAATACCAAAAGAATTAAGCACATTAATTTTGTTCCTTTCCTTTTGCGTACACCAGAACTGGTGTGTAGTATATTGTATCCTTCCGTTTGTTATAATATAAAAGATAGGCGTGGCAGGCATTAAAACAGACATTAATCCGTCTATGAGATTAAATATAAATGCTGATTATTATATGATAGTCAAAGAAAAACCTGCTCATTAATCGAATTCACTCAAGTACAAAGCCAAAAATATTTAAAATCTTGATCTTAAAGGTCGACAGATAGGACAAGGGCCTTGTGGTGTTTTTAGGAGAAACGAAACAGAAGGAACTTTATTTTTGGTCACTCCGTTAATACACATTAAAAGTGTTTAGTGGGTGTCCATTTCTTTTTTTTAGACCCGGGTCCCGAAAAGTCTTAATTCGCCACCGATGTTTGCATGTCGTAATTTTAATATATTTTTAACTTATGTAACTAATGTATTTTTTTTGGGGAAAAGGTTCGCTGAGGCGAATCTTTAAACTCCCAGAAAGCGTGTTATGTGTCTCAATAATATTATATGCAGGTATAAGCAAAAGTTTTAGCTGTTTCGAAAAATGTCACATTTCAATATACTCATACGCCATTGTAGATACATACATATTAATTTTATAGGTCATTATTTCTTACAGTGAAAAATGGGACAAAAAACATTATTTTTATCATATATTTGAACAATTAAAAATATTTTTTTTTGTAGGTAGATTTCTTATGAACTTAACCCCCTTGAAAAAAAAATGACATTTATTGCTTAAAATCTTCTAAAACAAACCTTTAATTACTTGGAATTAAGGATCAGCCCTTAGCCTTAGCAGCCAATGCTCTTTTTTCATGTTAGCACTTATATTTTATTTGGAAGCTAATAATTAATAACAATAATGCTTGGAATTTTTTTGTATTTTTTAAGAAAAGCCTTTATTATACGTTAAAAATTGACATTCGAACAATATTGGTAAACTAAGCACGGAATGTAATAAAAACTAAAAACAACTATACACATAACATATTTTTGATGATTATTTTTTTCAGTTTGAATTACAATTTTCACTTAAGAGTTATTTTTTAAAACACATCAAAATGTTAGTTTGTTGCTATCCTTACTAAAGAAGTATCTATTCAAAATAAGATACCTCTAAAATTGATGTTTAATTTAAGAATAATTTGTTGTTTCAAATAACTCTTACGCAATGAACAGCAAATATTACTCATACGTCACGTTGTTCCAAAATTAAATGAAAGCTATCTAGTTTTTAAATAGCTTCGGCGAAGAACAGTAGGTAGCCAAGAACATTTTTGAGAAGAACTATTTGTTTGCGAATTATTAAATTTTCTCGAAGATATCCCTTTCACAAATGCCAAAGTGTCTTAAATTTTTTGAAGTACTTGAATAATCACCTTTCATTTGATATAATTACACAAAAGAACACACAAAAAATGACTTAGATAACTTTTTTTGAGTGTTTGAAACGTCTAATTCTACCTGAGAATTGGTACTGTTACCTCATTTGCTTAGGGTATTCAATTTTTGATTTTTTTGTACAAAACTTTTTTACAAAAACAATTGTTTTCTTATGTTTCCAAATTGAAAAATATTATTATGACATATGTATTTGATTGTTAAAGGACTAACAACGTCTCCTATTTATAAATTTTGTGATGAGAACATTTATTCAGGTTAGTTACACGCGTAAATTTTTGTATGAAAGATGATACGCCCAAACGTTCCCGTACTAGGATTGGTTACATATATGGTTTTAATATATTACTTACTAGATCGTTTCAACTTTTCGCTTTTAAAGAAAATGCCATGCCACTTTATTTTTTTTGAAATATATATATAGACAATAACTTGCAGCTTTCAAACGATGAAAAGGATTTTGAAATACATACAAAAAGGCATACGCACAATTTTACAATAGCTCAATACATAAGCTGACTTAATGTTATCAGCCCATTTTAAAATAATTTGAAAAATATAAGAGATGTGGAATCTTACGAAAAGCTAAAAAATAATTTTTAATTCGGAAAAAAGGCAAAGCAAATATTTAATTATTTCTAATTATATTTTTAAAAGGAAGCTGAAACACTTGAATTGGTTAAATTTAGAGAAACTTACAACAAAAATATCAATTTTATCCCTGATAAAGTCGATGTGTTTTACCTCATATATTTTTTTGTTAAACATCCTTTATTTGATATGGTTAGTACTATCTTAACTAGGTTATCTTATTACTATTATTGAAATGTACCCAATTCAATTAAGGAAAACATCTGCAGGCTTACTGAACTTACAGTTTGCAGTTTCAGAAAAAAAGATATCGTCGGCTTGCAAGTAAAATTAACTATATGTAAAAAAAGAATTGGGGAGTAACGCTAATTATTATTTCAAATATGCTTAAGATCTTTTAACTTTGTTATATATTATTTTCGGTTTATAAAAAAAATGTATACAGTTCCTAATAAGGTAGCAATTTAAATTTCCATCAAAACTCAAAATTTAAATTTTTTTTAGATGGTCAATTTTGCTTGTAAGCCGACAATATGTTTATAATAATAACAAAATTTTTTGGATTAAATTCACTATGAAAGCCTCTTTGCAATATATAAAAAATTACGTCACGTATGAGGTTTTCAAGCTATTAGCAAAAAAGGCTTTGGAAAGGAATTTTATGTATTCGAAATCGAAACAAAAAAAAAAAAATTTTTTTATTTATCGAAAAGGATGTCTTATACACTTGCATAAATTTTTAAATAGAGCACTTACAGCAGTATCAAGACCAACTCCTATCGGAAAAAACTTTTTTATTGTAACCAAAATTTTTAAGTATTACAAAGTATTTTTTTCTATATAATTAATAAGTACAACAGGTCGTATGAGTGATCGTATTTTGTCAATACAATTGAAAGTAAATATTCTTAAAGCAGCTATAATTCTTGTAAATATTACAGTATTGAAATGTTTAAAGCGATTGTAAAGAGATGATAATATTGCCAGAGCGATATATGTATTTAACAAAAAGAATTCATGTTTTCAATAGGTGAGTAATGCGGCTTAAGCTCAAAATTGATATATTCCCTTGACAAAATTTCATTCGCTTTGCAGTATTTGTTAACAATGAGATTTCGAACAAAAACATTGTAGAACATTTATTTTGGTTGTGATATATAAGTACACTAGATCCTTCAAATTAAAAAAAAAAAATGTTTTAAGGACCACCATAATAATAAGTCAGTATGTCCGACAGTACTGAAAATGTGGAAATTCGGAAGCATAATTTCTTTAAAATTAGGTATGGATGCAAAGGGATGGTGGTGAGAAAGCTAGGTAGCCTTACCTTATGGTTTGTTGAGCTTTATTTTTTATTGAATTTATTTTTAAACTTTTTGGATTATTCTTACTTAAAATGAATAAATTTAAAATTTAAGAGATTTACAAGTTTGGAATAATTTTGTCATAAGATTGTCAGTGCAAGTTATTTATTGTTGGGCCGATGTCTAACAATAAGGTCCACTTTAAATTAAATGAAGTCGTCCAAAAAACAAATTAAGGTTGATTTAAAAATAATGATCTAAAACAGAAATAAAATTTTCTTAAACAAAGTTGAACAAAATTTGATTAATGTTTTTAGATGAAAATACTTATTTTTCTTCACATGCATGCTTATAACCGTAGGGCTACATTTCCGTTAAGTTTTAGCAAAATTTCTTTTCGTTCTTGTTTTTACATTGGTCAAATTACTAAGCATTTTCTCGAGCATTTGAAAATAGTCTTAAGTTGTGTGTGAAAAATTCGACATATCAACATTGTACATTCTTTTTTGGGCAATTCTTCATCTTTCGCAATACACAGGTATTGCATTTTTAATGACAAATTTTGCCTATACTTATCTATTCTTGCATTATATCGTCTAATGATTTATTTGTCGATACGTTAAAAATCATTAGATTTATCGAAAAAGAACAGAAAAACAATAAAAGTTATCGGTTCAAATTTGTGTTTTTTTTTTTCCTTCCTTAAAATGCATTTAACAATGACAACAATAACAAAAAGTTGTGAATTTGTACAAGTCTATTTAATTATTTTTATACACACTAACATTTATTGAATTTAAGCTTTTACATACGCCAAGACGTTAGAAAACTAATTGATGTCAAGGTGTACCGCATAATTTATATGTGCGTTTTGATTAATAAATACTAGACTCTGCCGTTCGCGCAAGTCATAGAACATTGTGTGAGAAACAATCAACAGAATCTGTGAGTGCTTGTTTGGCGCACGGAACTTTTGTGCCAACTATAACGCATACTCTTTCGATGCCGTGTACTAAATAATGTGCATTAGGCAATGAGTGCAGTATCGTTGCATTTTGCAAAATGCATCAAACCTACGCACTTTTTTTGTAAAGAAAAATGCATGCATAACATTCAAACCGGACATTTGTAATGTTTAATTTTAGTCCTGATATAAACAAATTTATTTTTTTTTTGGGTCAATACACGGAAACTTTTTAACCATGAAATTACACGCAAACATATTTGCATTCATATTGAAACTAAGTAATATAAATACGTAAGATTGTTATTTTTTAAAAGCAACAACAAGAATTTTTGATATAATCTGGGAAAAACTGTCCTAACATGTCTGAATAAAAATGTCATTCAGTGTCAAAATTAACGATTTTGCCACACAGTATTCACTCGGTTTTAACTAAAAATTCGATTTGGTTTTCTAAAACTGCATTTTTTTTAACTTTGACCTGCAAAATCTCATAACTTTTCAAGTTTATGGCTTTTAAACAATATAGTTTTATATGAAGCTATGAAATTATTCGAAGAATTTATCAACAAAAGAATATAAGATTTGCCAAATATCAAGAATTTTTGTGGCGAATTAAAGTTCTTCAGAATCTACCACTATGCCCCGTCCCAATAAATAACACTTTCAAATATTCACATTTGGACGAACTTGAGCTTTGTATCACTTGAACGAAACCCAGCATTTTGCATAGATTTTTTTATGCTCTATGATTGATAATATTCTAATAATATCTTTGTCCTGAAAACTAGACCATTCGGCTTAGATTTTTTGAAACAGAATCTCCGATCCGAGTCCAACCGCGTAATAGTTACAAGATTCATAAGATCCCAACCGGTAATAGATTTGATTAGCCAAAATAAAAAAATTACTATGAACTGATTAGTTAGGTTCTACACCCGGGTCAAAGAGGTAATTTAAGAAGAAACACAATGCTACAAGCCTAACTCGGTTCTAAGATAAAATTACGTAGAATTGGTGGTTTCGCCCTGCCAGTAAAGTAGGGTTGCCAAAGAATTACTGACCTTACCAAAATGAAATAATTTTTCCTTAAAATGGTGAAAACTAAAATTTTTTTTGGGTAAAAGTTGATATTTTTTAGGTGGCCTTTTCTTTTTACAAAAATCTTCCAATTAACGGCTCTTCTGGAATTCTTAAATTCCTACTTCCTTTGACATCCAAAGCCGGCATCAAAAGCTGCCACTTGGCAATCCTGCAGTTAAGATGTTGCATTTCAAAAGAATATTAAGAGATAGTTTGGTTAAACAACTTATTTAATAACAAAGGAAATAATACTGAAAAAAGAAAATTTTAATTTGTTCAACTAATGTGACATAATTTGGACAAAATTATGAAGTACCATACTCAAAAAATTTACTTTAAGAGTTACTATTTTATGTTTATTCAGAAAATAAACAAAAAGTCTGTGAATTAGAACATAAATCTTAGACAAGACATACTATCATCGAATCATAAGTTCCGTTCAAATAAATATAAGTTTCAAAAAGTTAAGGGTTGCCTTATATCATAACTGTCACAATGGTTTGATAATTACGTTTAATAAAAAAGCAAAGTTCATCGATGTAATAATCGCTCACATGGCTCTTGTGGTGCTTGGCCTCTTCATGCATGCAGACGATATTCATTCTGCCACTGTTCCGGATCTACTGAGGCATTGCCGCTGTGGAAGTAACTGATATAATACAACATCGATTGTGAGAGCCGTATGTGCAAACGTTTGCTTTGCTTGCTCAGAGCAGCAACAACGCACTGCCGTATCGCATCACTACACAGACAAAACTCAAACTCAACTCAACACATGCGCAATAATGTTTATTTTCCTAAGATGCCGTGTGGTATGTAGCCTTGAAATAGTTCGGTGCACTCGCGTGACGATATATGTACGAGTATAATAACGCAACGCAACTAGTGCTGCTGCTTCTTCTTCTAACCCTCTATTCCTCCTCTATTCCCCAGCTCTCTTCGACATCCAAACACAAGCATTTCGCAAGTGATCATCCAATTATTTTCTAGTTGTTTTAGCGTTGATTCGTTGCGCTTTAAATCGTTCATCGTTTGTTCGCTCTCTCTATTACATTTTTGCATTTTTATTTTTATTAATTTTTGTTGTTGTTGTTTTTGTTTTGACATGACTTAAACCGAAGGTAAAATTTATAATGATTTTTTCCATTTGCTGCTGCAGTTATTTATTTTGAAAACTGTTTATTAAACCTTGTTGTTTCCACTTTCAAATCAAACTAAGTCCGTAGTCATTTGAAAGCTATACTTTTTTGAAAGAAAGCAAAGAATTGTAATGGCCATCGAAGAAATTAAATATTTTTCAGCTCTAATATTTCTCAATTCCATGCTATTCACGATATATTATTTGGGGAAATTTCCCAAATATCGATTAAGTGACTGCATTGCCATATGTGTGATGTTTCATAATTGATGACGTCACGATATCCTTATCATAAGGTTTGTATGCAGTTGGTTACTAAACATCAAAAATCGATACATACAACGTTAAACTACAAAAATTTACCAATTTGGTTGGAAAAAAACAGGCAAAAGCAAAAAAAGAACACTTTTATCAGCTCTGAACAGTTTCCATTATTTAAAATACATTTTTTAGGTCGCTATGTCCACCTCATTAAATATTGATTTATGTGAGGAAAACTGCAAGTCCAGTTGAGCTTAAGTGAAAATTCAAGGTATATCCGATAAAAAGTGAGCATTAGATATCCACCGCTGATGTTCCATTTGATATCAAGTGGAAATCAAACCACATTCTTTAATTGTAATGTGACGTTTTTGATTTGATGGTATTTCTTTCACCCACAGTTTAACATTTCTAAGAAAATAGACATTAGAAATTAACTGGAAAATGGCTTGAGATAAGGTGCAATTCTCCAATGCCAAACGGTGGAAAACGATTGAGCTCGAGTGGAAATACAAGGCATTCTCCATAAAAAAGGGCACGTTGTTTATCCAGCTTACTTGTAATAAAATGGAGGTTAAGTTCAATTTTTAAGGCCCTCTTAAAAAATCGTTTATCTTTTCCAAGTAAAATTATTTTATGAACCTTATATAAGTCAATTTTGGCTTTAACTTGAGCTGGAACTGGTAAGTTGGAAAACTGTTCTTCAACACCGGAAAGAATGTTTTTTGGGATCTTTCAAAAGATTTGAAGTTTCGAATTTTTTAGTATTATGTGATGACGCATTATTGTGGTCTAAAATATTGCGATACAGCTCTATTTTTATGCTGTTTTGCCAAATTTTAAAAAGCCTGTGGTACACATTTTTTACCAGTGTTCGCATGTCACAAGGATTTTTAGGTTTACGACGGTCGCACGTCGTAAATGTCACAAATGTCGCAAACTCCAGATTAGCCTCGTTATCACAACTACTAAAATTGTTTATCAAACAATTTGACGAACAAAATAATATATGTAATTTGATGAGAACTTAAACATGTTTGACAAACAATTTGATGATCTAAATCAAGTTATAAATAAATAATTTTTCTCAGTATGAACTTAATAATTCGTTCTTGTCACAAACTCAATTTTTGTCACCGGTTACAATTTAGCTAAAGGTGCTGGTTTTCGAATTTCTTAAGGAAATATTGAGCACAAAGAACACGAGCCTCGGTTTGACTATCGTAGAACTATCCTGCAGATTTCTTTATAATTTTTTAATATTCGTGACGTAGTCATTGCGTTAAAATCCAGCTCATAAGTAAAAATTTCCTGGGTAATCTTTAAATTTTGTTCATTTTTGTTTTCACTAATCGTCAATCAAAGGTTTTGACGGCCTTCACGAAATTTTCCCTTGGCCTAGAATCTTTGAAATCATTTGGGAATAATAACATTCATTAATATTAAGATTCGTGGATTCACTGGCTTAAGTCAAATTCCATTAAGAAATGACATATTGAATTTCTTGTTTTGTTGGCGGTGGGATTTTCGCTGACGATTTTTACGACTTTTTCTCTTCATTCTCATCGATCTTCATGAAATTCAAAACTGTAAGATTATTACAAATCATTTATTATTTTTCAAAAACTAATAAAATACCACCAACTAAACGAATTTTGGTAGGTAATCCGCATGTAGTTTTTAAGGTTTCATCAGTCCAACAAAATATTTATCCGCAAGAGCGGAAAATGAAGCATAGACGTCATTATCAGCAGCAACGAAATTCCAATCTTCACCAATAGTTTGGGGATAGTACTTCCTGAGTGACAGAATGGTGGAAAGTGTACCGTTAGAGAAGCAGAAAGTTGACTCATGATTTGGAGTTTTACCACACTTTCTGATATCACATTCAAGTCTTGCTCTTGGGCAAAAAAATAATTTAAATTTAAGGGTTCCAACCGTTCCATTTCCCAAATTTACTCTTGGGTTAGTTGGGGGAGGTCATGACCTAAAAGTTTTTCACGCCAATGATAATCAAGCTACTTGCTTACCGTTCCTTTCGCAAGTATAAGTTTTCGATGTTTTATATTTTTGTAGGTGTGGGCTAGACCAGATAAGGTTTTTTTTCAAAATTTCAATACAATTTTCGTTTTTAGGCTCTTCTGCTTAAAAGGATCATGTTTTTTTTAGAATTAATACTTTGGGCAACAAATTGTTTAATTTTAAGAAAACTTGTCAAGTCATTTTTAAGTGAACAAAATAAAAAAAGTTACGCCGATTGATTTATTAATAACACTGTGCCTATTAATTAAAATTGATTAAAGTGTGATTTTCCCCACGATCTTGTTTCGGTTTTGAAGGCTAAAGTCCTTCTGGTCTCCTAAGTTTTCCTTTAAATGGTGCTAAAGTGCTGAGCGAAAAAAGAATATCCGAACGACCCTGGTTTAGATTAACTAAGAAATCGAAAAAAAAATATTGACTATGAAAATATTGACTTTAACATATATGGAGGTCTTAATATGTAGTCTTGTTTTTTTTTTTAAAGTATTACATTACCTGTCAAGTGTTTAATGTGTAATGTTCTGTAAGTACTGCAATTTAACTCAAATAAGACTACGTCTGAAGACCCCTTGTATTTATATTTACAAGTCTTACGAATCTCTTTGTAAACAAAAAAGAGTCGGATAAGTGTTGGTCCAGCTATAGCTTACAGCTGGCGGATAATTTCACATCAGGCTGGGTTATATCATTATATATTCATTATACCAAGATATATCTCTATTTCAAAACGTTCGTCAAAAGTATAAGAATAGAGACATGAACGCACCAACCATTAGAGTTGCAATGGACGTTTGAACATACGAGCGTGTAAGAAACACCTTAAAACAAATGCAGCGTGCATTAATGAATGCAAAATCAAGTTAAACGGATATCCTTGTCCTACAAAATATTATTTGACGTTTCTTAGCGCATACCTACAATGTTTGGATATTAATACGCATACGCGTACAAGTTGCACGTCAAATGAACTTTCAATTATGTTGTTTTGCTCTAACGCGTACACTAAAATTGAATATAATGACAAACGCAGATACATACAGACATACATACATACCCACATATGTATGTTTGCATCTACAGCAATAGATATTTGTTGAAAATGAATAATGTGACTATACTCGTAAGTTGCATTAAATCGCTTGAAAAACATTCCCGTATCTATCAAAGCTGCGTAACTACACATTGGATCTGATCAAGGTAATGTGTTCCCATGAAATAAGTCAGTGAGCTTTTCTAGTTTTCCTTGGACGAAAATTATTTAAAAAGTTCGATCAACGCACTATTATGAAAAAAAAAAACACGAGTGTGGATGTGGTATTAGTGCGAAAACGACAAATGCATTCATTGCATTGGTACAATGCGCTTTTTGATAAAAAAAAAAATTAAAAATGTACTTACAAGAATTGTAAAAATTGTTGTCATGCATAATTTGTACTTGCTCTCAAATATATGATTTACAAATTTGCAGGGTATTTTGATAAAACGTTATTAAATGCAATTAAAATGATATATGTACTTATAATAGGTTTGATGCCACATATTCCTTTTTGTAAAAAACATCTACTTCTTGAAATAATCGCTATATCATGTAATCTCGATTATATGAACTCTGTGGCAAAAAGAAAAAAACGTCTTAATTAAACTCAAGACAAATGGAGTAAAGTTCAGTTGTAGAATTTGCTTTACTTTTTTGAGCACCATTAAGAACTAATTCAGAAACAGGAGAGGAATTTGAACCAAAACGAATGGAAAATTGGCTTTAATTTCATTTGTCTTAAATTGACTCGAGTTGTTTTACTTTTTTGGTGCAGACATTTTCTTCTTTTAATTGAAATCTTTATATCGTATTTTTCAACAAAGACTTTATGACTTTGTGATAGTCCATAAAAGCAATATGCTAAAAAGCTTAGAGTCGTATTTTGTCTATATTCTATAGCAAAATTGTCAGATATTAGGACTATTCAAGTTAAATCCTCCTTCTTATTTCAAACAGTTTTCACATTTATAACTGAGCGAGTTTTTAGTGTAATTCAATTTAGTCTTAAGATTCCTTTCCTTTTCTGCAATATCAAAATAACAATTTTGGATTTTTAAACGTAACTTCTTTATTTACTCTTCATGATAATTCACAAGTCTTATCTGAAAATCTCCAACTATGAACTTACTTCACTCAAGAAATCACTAGTCATGTACTTATGCAGATAACTCTGCACACCTATTGATACCGTTCTTCATTTGTCATTTTTGATTTATTTTTAATAATTTGCTTATCCTTTGGTCCGCATCTATTTGTTCTCCTTTTGGGCCGGTAAATTTATTTAAAATTTTAGTTTTCCTTTATGTCGAACCAGTTTTTAGGCTTTTGAAACTTTTTTTTGTTGTTGTTTTTATTGTTGACACACTTTTTATTATAGAAAAATTAGTTTATATTTTTAATTTAGTTAAAAACATTGTACAACAATTTTCAAAAAATTTTGATTGACAGTGATAAAAATCAGACAATAGTAATTTTGGGCTGGTCAGTTCACTCCAAACAATGTGTACCTCTATCACGTAACTTTTTTTTCTAAAATCCACACAAACCTCAAATTTGTCAGAGAAAAATCTCAACAGTAAATTTTTATTGTAAGAAAATCAAAATTAAAGAAGAAGTTTTAAAATATTCAGTCCAATGCACAATTGCAATGTGCAATTCTAAAGAATTTTAATGCACTGAATTCGAATCTTTCCAGCGGTTTGTTCTATAATTTCTTGTTTATGAGATATATGCTGCGATGTGATGGAGTTACACAGTGCTTAAGATAGTAACTTGATCAACACAAAGTCACCTTTTAAAAAATATATTTCTTATCTATGTAAATTTTTTTTTTTGCTCTACTATGAAGGGGCAAGTGCGCAGAATTGAAAGTGATGTCCTTGAAGTAAGAAGGGAACATAAAAAGTTACAAGAGTGGAAGAGTAATACTATTGCATTGCTCCTTAAACAAGACGCTCTGCTTTTTTGTGTTATTCTTTCTACAGAATTTTTTTAATTGTCGAATCGGAATGTTGGAATGTTTCAATTTTCTAGACAGAAAATTAAATTAATAAGCGTTGTCTAAGCTTGAAAATTTCTGACGCCTCGTGGTACCGCCAGGAACCAATAACTTTAAAAAAATTTTTAATGTATTTAACGTACAATTTTTAAGCTTTGCGTCACACACATACACGCTCGGCTTCAAGCGCCAAAGATCAGTTCGGTTTTCGCATTCTATTTCCTTCGTATGTCACTTATTTTTTCAGTTGAGTGATAGCATCTCGCCAAAAAGCATTTTTGTGAAATTATGAATTTTGAAAACATTAAGTTGTCAATAAATTTTATGATTTTAAACCTGAAAAAATAATATTCTTAATGGTTTTTCTAGTCTCATTTTTCTGTAAGTTTTCAATACATTTAACACAATAAAATGAAATAAATTTTCTCTTGTAAAATTTATTAAAAAGTTCGGGGATCTGGTGGTTCTACCAGGGACCAGCCAGGTAATTTGTGCCTAGGGGGCGTGCCTAACATTTAAAAAAAAAAGTGATAGAGCAAAAGTTGTTCAGAATCGCAGAATATACAACATATATTTATTTCAGATCAAAAAAAAAAGTTGGGCATTTAAGGGTTAAGAAAACAACCCAAAACATATTGAAAATAATTATACTGATTTCGTGGTCTTAATAGTGGATGAAGTTCGCCTTCTATATCCCTTGAATGACAAAGACCACAAAAAACAAAATTTAAGACCGCAAAAAACACGAACGTGAATAAAAAAAATAAAATATCGGCCAAAAACAAAAAAGAAAATTTCTAAGAAAATATTTGAAGTAAAGTTAGTCTTCTTTATTTCATTAGTTGCATGCATTTGCTTAATACTTTGGTCGAGTGCTCGAATCGTTCATACAAAAGCCAATAGTTAAATTTACCTTGAGTACTCATTGTAAGCACCCGTTATTAACTAACGTGCATATAACGCAATCTAACTAAACGCAGTGAGAATGCTAAATGAAAACAACAAGCAAGTGTTGAATGCTTTGAAATGCGTTAGAATTCGAGCTTGTAGTTACGGTTTACAATGTTACATGCGGCATGATATACAGCTGAGATGCCTGAAGTCGCAATGCAAATTTTAGTTCTTGAGGTTTGAGTTTTTATACCCAGAACTTAACACCTAAATGTTTTTATATCCAGCATCACTCAGAGAAAGTTTGGGTCCGGGGTTAAATCTTATTTTTAAACTGTAAATTTTTTTATAGAGATTAAACTTTCTTAAGAAGAATTAATACTTGAGTTTTGTTTCCAAACTATTTAAAAAAAAATGTATCAATCGAATATATGTATGTGGTACGATTTGCGAAAACGTACTTTTTTTTACTTGTCATTGAAATCTAGCCATACTCTTATAAATGAAGATCCAAGTTATCAAACAATTATTCAAAACAACCCAAAATTTAAAAAGCTATAGTTTTTTTAAAACCGGAGCCCAAAAAGTTGAAACTGACTAAACAAAATTAGAATTTAAACTGAGTGGATACTAGATACCTTGATACATTTTGCCATGATACTTAGCATTATTTTTCGTATTAAAAAAAAATCGGAAATTTTGACAACAATATTCGCTCTCCAGAAAGTTTGTTTGTCTTTGACAAGTTACCTTTTTCCAAGTCGCATCACATTTGATGTATTTCATTCCTTATGAAAAATAATGCTAATCAAATGGCCAGCTGGACAGCTTTGCTAGCTGTCGATTCTTTTGAGTAAACTTTTCACAACTTTTTCGATCATTACCGGCGATAACTTGACGGATGTCATTTTTTGGGTGATGTAACGTTTTGAATTTATCGACACACACACGAATTTCACCGTTACACGAATTTCAGCGTTGTCCCACAAAAAGAAGTCCAATGGCATTAAATCACTTGATCTTTGCGACTAATTGACGGCACCAAAACGTGAAATAATGTGACCTGTGATCTTTTAAATAGTGCAAACAGCAACCGATGTGTTGCAAGTTGTGCCATCCAGCTAAAGCGTCATGTCCTTCACATCAATAACTTTGTTTTCGTGCCAAAGCTAATGTGTTATCATTCGCCTATAGCGTTTACCATTGTCTATTACAGTTCGACCTTAATCGTTTTCGAAAGAGTAAAACGCAAAAATTTCGCCTAACTAGCAAGGGAGGCCAATTTTGATCCGGCCAAGCCCGGAATTTCATGTAAAACTCGAGAGCCCGGTACCCATGTACTTAAATTTTTCCTTAATGAGCAAAAAAGATTAAATATCTTAATATCTTTCCCAAAAAAACTTAATGGTAATCCATTTTAAGAAACGGGAATTCCATCTTTTCAGCTTTAATTTGCATAGCATGACGTATAAGTAACTGTAGAATTCGTCAAACCCCATATGAAAAAATTTATAGAAGTTTAAAAAGTTTTTTGGGCCATTTTTTGAAGTGTCTATCAAAGACTTTTTGTTGTTTCCTATGCTTTAAGTTCTTATTCTTATAGCACTTAATATATTTGATTTTACAAACCCCTAATGAAATCTATTTCCTTCCTATTCTAATAAAGCGATTGCACTTGTTGCAATATGACTGCATTTTGTCTTGTAGAGTGTAACAATTGGTGGAAGGCGGTGGTTACACAGACGTCAGATCGGACAGACGTTTTTCATGTTGTCCATGTACTCATTTGAGTCGAGTGACGTGTTATCTGTCGCCTTCTCTCAGAACTTTGACTCTATCGGTTGAATGTCGCATTGACAAATTCGTTTGAGGGATACAGTGATCGCGTTTGCATTCGTAAAGTGATCTTTAATTGCTCGAAGCGTCGTCGGTCGTTGTTGCTAGCAGTTTTTACAGCAGCACAACGACAACGACGACGACGACGTTCAGTGTCATTCAATTGGCGCGCTGCATATGCTAACAATACACTCGTACTCGTCGTAATTTCAAATTATTTCAAATTGGAGAGCCTGACATTGCATCTACTATGCCAGATAACGATAAAATAAGCGAAAATGAAAACTGAAAAAAAAAGAAAACTGCAAAAAAAATAAAAGTTTTGTTTACATGCAGCACTTTCCCTGTCTGTCTGTCTTTTATGTATGTGAGTACGAAAGTGCTGATAGACGTCTGTACCCAGCAGTAATAAATAATATTCGTTTTTTCTGATGATACAGGGTGTTTTTTTGATCGCACGCCGCTATTAGGGAATCTTGTTCCAACCCCAGACAAACAGTGATTTGAGAGCGTTCAATTTTTGGTGTCGATCTATAGATAGGTTGAGATGTTAATAGGTTTCACATTTGGGTACTTATCATTCAGATACGAAACACAAAAAGGTAAATTTATGCAGGCAGCTTGATAATCAAAGGCTTTGAATTGTTAATTTTTTATAGTTTTTTTAGCTTTTTCATACTTTGTCACATACCTTGCACAGTTGAGATGAAAATCAGTCTACATTTTTATAGACCCTCCAAAAATTCTTGACATCTTACTTATTACTTCAAGTAATCAAAGTAAGATTTACATATCTTTAAGTTTTAAAAAACAGTCATTGCTGAGCATCTCAGTCATTTCTGCAACAAACATATTTGTTCCACGCCCTATTACGACCAATGCAAATTTTTTCAAGTTCTTCCTAAGCCATGAGTGTATGGCACTGACAAAGTTATGACCGAAAAAAGTACACTATAGAAAAATTTAATGCCATCATAGAAAATGTATTTTTATTATTAAATAAATTAAATGATTCACTCAGTTATTCCTTCAACTTTCATTCCATTTTATAGAAGAAGTCAACTTTTTAAAAATGGAATCTATAGAAATTAATAGAATATATTTTCAAAACTATACAAAATTTTTTGACAACATTCGACTTTTGTCGATTTTTGATAGTTTTTAATACGATTCCTTATTTTTCGGCTTTTATCGACTTTTCATATGCTTTTCCATACGAATCAATCGCTTCTTTTCGAACATTATCGACTATGTTTTTCGATACTATTCGATGTTTACTAACTTTCGTACTTGTACTTTTTAATTCTTTCAATGCTTTTCGTTACTTTTTGACTCTTTGAATGTTTTTGATGCTTTTCTACCACTTTTCTATGTTTTTCGAAACAATTTAACTATTACACGACTTTTGCCCACTTTTAGAACACGTTTTAACAACTTTTAGATTATCTTCAAATTCATTTCATTTTCAATTTTGAATGTTTTTCGATGCAGTTAAATACTATTCGAATTTTGTCACTTTTGCGATATTTTTTAATACCATTTGGGTTACACCGACTATGTTTTTCGATACTATATGATATATATCAACTTTTGTCGATTTTTTTAATTCAATCAAAACTTTGTTTCAATCGAAACTTTTTTGCTCTAAACGACTTTTAGAATGTTTTCCGATACTTTTCAAATAATTCGATTTGTTTTTTACGTTAATTCAGTTCTTTTCGACTTTTTCAAATACCTTCCATACCATTATCAATCAGTTCCGAATTTAGTCAGCTCATTTGCATTTTTATCTGGATTTATAATTTACTAATTTTAGGTATTCGAATTATACATGGACTTTTTTTTATTTCTGATATACATATGTACAATCTGAGTAAGTGAACATAAAATAAAAAATGATATAAAGTTTTTGCCTCAAAATCTAAAATGTTTCCGAAGTATCAAGTCTTGTAATTCTAACCGTAGGGAAAAGAGATAAACATAATTAAATAGAATATGAAATATGCTAAGTTGTGCGATATCTCAGAAATATTTACTAAACCTAAGGTTAGTATGGCTGCAGCTCAAGATTTTTTGCACTAACAGCCACAAGTCTAGGTTGAATTTGCAGTTGAATTAAGTTACTTCTGTTTATTTTTTGTCAAGTATTTTGTTTGTTTTCTGGTATATCAAATAATGCATTTCACATTTCTTCTGGAATTTCTTTTTTTTCGCTGCTGCTCTTTCACCATTGAAAGCAGTAGTTTTCTTTCACTTGATGTTTTTGTCCAAAAATCTTGTTGCTGTAAGCAAAACAATGACCGCCAAAAATGAATTTGCGACATCTAGTTAGGTTATTACTACTGCTACGTGCAAGGTTAAAATGAGGTCAAACTTTTCTTCAATTGCATTTCTACATATTAGTAAT
Organism: Tricholauxania praeusta; assembly: GCA_949775025.1. NCBI lineage: Eukaryota > Metazoa > Arthropoda > Insecta > Diptera > Lauxaniidae > Tricholauxania > Tricholauxania praeusta. The sequence goes on along the minus strand of OX459028.1, from coordinate 5,176,217 downwards.
AATGAAATTTTTTCCGCACATTGTCATCGTTTTTCTTAAATTGTTGAGACAAAGTAAAAAAACTTAAAAGAAAAAAATTAGTGGTAGATACATGAAAAAAACTGCAACTATTAAAAACAGAAGTAAAAAAAAAATGTGTATTTAGACGAAAAACGGCGAATGTGAAAAAATTATGTAGAAAAATTTTCCACATTACTTGCACAGGTTTTTCATTCATGTTTTTTTCATGGCATTGCGAATTCACTTTCGTTATTAAGCAGTGCATTACATTAGATTTTTTTCGCACTGCAATTGCATGTCGGAGTCAGCCAACTAATCCCCTCGCGTCTGCCCGGCCTATCGTGCGGCGTTAGCTGCTAAATTAGAAAAAGTAATTCCTCGCGCCAAGCCAAGTCAAGTTAAGCCAAGCCACTCACCATCATCGTGGAGATATTTTCTTTCATGGCTTTTCTTTTTTACGACGATGCACTTTTCTGCATTTGCTGTTGTTGTTATTATTGCTGTTGCTGCTGTTGTCGTCTATGATTTTGTTGTTGTCGAGAGAAAAACGAAAGTTTTCCAGTTTTAGATTTTTTTCAGAAAAGAAAGTGCAAGTGCAGCAACCATAGCCAACTAACCCACAAGACAAGCAATAATTATTATGTACATATATGATGATGACGATGATAATGATGCATTTGGTGCTGACGTTGCTATTGATGCTGATGATCACTATGATGACTATGGTAACCACTCTATTGGTGAATGTAATCCCAACAAGTTTGTTAAATTATCTACAACCAATACAAGTATATTCACTATATCTGGTATGAAAATTTCATTTTCTTTCTATTGAATAGTCGTAACAATTAATAATACATTTGGTGTACGAGTACATCAGTTTGTGAACTTTTGTTGTTAACAAAAAAAAAATAGATAAACAGGTCCTAGTCTTGACATTGTATGACGGTCAACTTACAATGTAGGTGAAGCATGGCTTAGGTATGTTATCAAGTGCAAATATGTACACGTTACAAGACTTTATAAGCTAAAACCCTATTCCAATGTTTGGAAATCTATGAAAGAACTTTGATTTCTGATGTTCATTTCGCTTTATAAAATGATTCACAATAGAATCACTTGCTTTTCTTCTTAAAAACAACAAATTAAAGGCGAAATTAGCGGCAGATTGAACTTTAAAAAAGGCTATAGATTCACCTTAGATAAAAGTTAAAAATTAATAAAAGTGGTTCATCAAAAATTGGTGCATCAAGAAGACTTTGAAATCTTAATAGCAAATAAGAGTCTTTTTCTGTAAGAAAAGTTTTTGAATTCATTATTGAATTGTATTGTTTGGTTAATAAAAAGAATTGAAGTGTGCTATATGGTTTTTTCACAAGATTTCTCTGAACCAATGAAGAACTCAAAAATTTTATCACCAAAACAGTCTTTACTTACTTTTACTTAGAACTAGCTCCAAAACATCTATGAAAAGGATATTTTCTATATTATTTATTTAACAAAAGTCATATTCTTTTTATAATAGAATTCTTCAGCAACTTTTCTAAGTATCTGAATCAAATTTTCAAGAAAAAACAAAAATAAAATTACCGCAACACCAATTACTTACATCAATTTTTATAAAACAAATCCTCCAGAAACCTATATAGAAATTCTTTGGTGTTCGAATTCATTGACTGAACTTTATGTGGATATGATGTTCACAGAAAATTTGATGTGTCAAAATCACCGAAACATAATTTTTAAAATTTCGCTTTATCTAGCATGGCATATGTAGCTGCTCTCAGCGTCGATTTTGCAATTTCCACCATTGCTAACTCTATGGGAAAGGATTTATTTCCTCGTGTCCATTGAGACCTTTGATCAATTTGTGATGGTATTTTTGGTACTTTTTTTTGTGAAAAAACGTCGTCGGCACATTCGACAAGTTTAGGTACACTTGTGGCATTTTTAGTACATTTTCAGTACATTTGGACTATTTCTAAAAATTATCTTTTTTTTTAGTAAAATTAACCTCTTTTTAGTAACAAAGTTAAGAGTTTTGTTTGAATTTTAGTAATTTGAAGTAACTTTTTGATGAAGAAAAAGTACATTCGCCATTTAAAAAGTACATTTCAAGACTCCATTCAGTTTATTTTCAAAAAAACTCAAATGCCATCACTGATCATAAAAACTATTTATTGCCAAAACTTCAGCTTATTTGACCTAAAGTCCTTTTCCAAATATTTTTTGCGGGGTACTTTGCATTTTAAATTTTACTGATCCTCGATTTGATCGCCATGTTAAAAAGAACAGATGTTCTTATTCCTATATCTTGGGTTCTCCATACATGGAAAAAAGATTTTTGCACTTTTGTATTGTTTTTGTAATAATTATTATATCTCAAATTTGCGGTCAAAATCAAATGTAGATTTATCATTTCAAGAACCAATGTTAACAGGCCAAGTATGAATTTTCTTTGAAGTAACGAGAAAGGTCTATCGAATGAAGTTTTCAAAATCTCAGAATAGAATCCTTCCAAATAATCGCAACGTGACTCGTCAAGCAAAATTTAATATTTCTAACTCATAAAAGATGTGAAATAAGATGGCATCTGGAATTTTCATTGTGTTACATTATTTGTTTGCTTTTAATATAAAACAGATAAAAATATGATGGTTTGATATTGCATTTGAATTCGCATAACACTTCTTGTTGTTTCTACACGGCACACTCCAACAACTTGCGCATGTAAACGAGTTGTTTAACCGAGTGTTGATTGTTCTTGAAATTTGCAATGGCTTATGCGAGTGCTTCAAGCAAGTTCATAAATTTTGCTGATTTTTGCTGATATTAAAAAAAAGAAGTGTCTAGTATTTTTTCATTGACATTGGTTGTTTTTAAATATTTGTAATTATCCAAGTAATTCTCAGATAAAAAGGTGGATATATCACAAAATAATACGAATTCGTGTCTGTTAATTGCACAAGAGTTTCCAATAGCCATCCGAAAGTTTAACATGAATAAAGGGGTTTTGCCAGAAAACAACATAGAATATGTTTATTTGCCGAATAAAAGTTGTAATACTGAGAAAGACCTTACGAATGTGGGGGTGTTTTTTTTTAGAGTATCATACATTCCAAAACGAAAATAAACGTCAAAAATTTCTTCAAATCTAGCAACGGTGGTATCATTAATCTTCAGTAAAACTTGCTCTTTCATTATGAAAAAGTTGGCAGCCCAACAACGCTTGCGAATTGTGAAAATTTACTAAATTCACTCAAAATTCACGTACATAATTAATTTCTTGCAATTATGAAATCAATTGACCGCCACGTGATTATTTCTTGTGGCAACGTGTGTAGTTTCTGGCTTCTGCTGATAATCCAGCAATAGTTGACGCTTTGAAAATTCAAATAGCTCATGTTATTTTGCAAATAAGCACTCAGTTGCCCAAAAAAGTGATCGAAAATTTGACCTGTAGACTGCACTATATTTTGAATATTTTGACCAGTTGTGGCGCACATTTACAAAAACTGATATTCTAAATGTGCTAAATGTTTCAACCAATTGAACAATTTTTGTGTTTTCTTTTTTAATTCGAAACTACGACAGTCTGAAAAAACACTCTATATACGATATTGGTGTCAAAAGGATTTTTGCATGATGAAGAATTTAGAAAAAAATTTTTAAGAATAAAAATAATATACCCTGATTTTCAAAAGAAATTTGTTGACAATATGTATTGCATAGAAGATCCATATGGTTTTAAAATGTGTTCTGATCCGGACTTCTTGCAAACTCATTCCATATCACGTATGTATATAAAATTAGTTCAGACAGTTCGGCTGCACTTTCATGTAGTTGGGTTGCTGAATAAAAGTCGTTGTACTAAGAAAAACCTTTCTAATAAAATTCACATTTCTGTCCGGTGCTGCCTTCAGTTGTCGCGTTGTCGATGCTTTGATGATATCTATGTTCTCGATATCTACGCGTTCATGCGGAAGTTATAAGTTCTGGGTGAAAATTTGTCACCAATAAGCTAATATTGGAACATTGAATCTAATAGATTTCCATGCTTCGAGCAAAGAAGATTTGTTAAATTTGTTGAATAACTCTTTTTGTTTTAAAGAAATTCTGCTCAGTTAATATATTTGATATCTTGACTTAAAAACAAAAAATTCCCAAACAAAATATCTCAAAAACATCTGTGAGTAGTTGAAACCTACCAAGACTTAATGTGTAAATATTGGTATTTACTCACATATAAACGTCGACAAATCGTAACTTTGATCCTCAAAATATTAAAAACCAACCGAACTCAGTCCATTGTTGTATTCTATAAACCTTAATATATGTATATAATTTTTTTGTTTTGACCTGCTTTTGTAATGATTATTCGATTTTGAACATAAGTTTTAGAACGTGAGGTGAAGATTAGCAGAAGGGGATATGAAGATGAGTGAAAAAGTTGCACTAGAATTTATTGTGCATCACTTTAAGGGGTGTACATACTTTTGCTTGCCTGCAGTTTCTTGAAGTTTTTAATATGAAAAACTGAAGCTCGTTCATAAAACAGCGGGGATGAGTTGTTCAAAAGTTTTGTTTAAGCTTGAATAACTCCAAAACTAATCGACCGATTTGACTGAGGAAAACGTAATTTTATTGCTTATGAGTTGGAAAATTCATTGTAGCCATATGGTGTAGTGGACCTTTTTGCTTAAAATTTGACGAATTTTAAGAAAAATAGAGTTTCTGGACCACTTTAATATTAATATTTAATTCGGCCTGAAGTATATTCTTCCTGGCTTATTTTTTTTTTCTTAATAAAGTCCATTTTGGATATTTTGTCACGAACATCATTTTACTATCCCATGTATTATATACACAATATATTTTTTATACTACATATAAACTTACGTTTCAAAATAATCAAAACACGTCTACCCATAACTTAAAATCGTTTTTTTCTGTTTTCATCCGTGTATGAGTGGATATGATTTTGAACTGAATTCAAATGGACTTAAGACTGACTCATAAGGACTGTATTTTTAAAGAAATCAGAAATTAATTTTTCTCATTGTCTAACGCATATATGAAATTTGTTCCCTTCTACGTTAAAACTTTTGTTTGATGATTCAAAAAACTATCCATACTTTTATGTATTGGATTAGCTTTATTTCTCATTTAACTACAGATGTTTATAGCAATGGCTAACCTATTTTAGTGCATTTTTTATTATGTTCCTGAATAAATTGGGATAAAACAAAACAATGAAAATATTGTATCACAGGGACTACTGCCGCTGAGTCAAGTGAGTATATGAAGTATCATTGAAAAGAATAGTACGGGTAGTATGGACAATTAGTAGCAAAAAGTGGAAGGGTCGCGTGTGTAAGATCGTTTCAGGTCATTCACTTGCTTTTTGTTTCGTCTCGTCTAGTTTTCTTTCTTGTTCGTTTAATGTGCGTCGTCCTAAAATTCTGGAAAAATCGTTTCATTTGCTGAATTGCCACCAGTCAGTCGTCTCGAAGTAGAACCAGAAGAAGGAGTTGGGAGTGTCTGCTGTTCAACGACATCTAAAATTTGTATCAACAACGGCTGACTGAATATTCGTAGTATGATGGTAGCTGCTGAAACCAAAGTTATTAAGTGAGAGAAGTCTGTCTGTTGTACGTTCGTCCGTCGTCGCTAACAAAAAGTCAAATGTTTTGTAAAAAAGCTTCGATACGCGATTCTTTTTCCTCTTCGTATGCACATACAATATATTTTGGTTTTTTTTCTTGTTTACCGATGCACACATACCTTGGTACATATAATGGCGCACTCCACTGTCATACTGACATTTCGCCCACTAAGGTACATATATACATAAGAAGTCTGTTGCTTACATACTCGTTCCTAAAACACAAAATACGAAGAAGGGGCAACATGGTGGTTTTACGTTTGTTTTTTTTTTTCTTTTTTACTCGTCGCCATCATTAAGCTCTTTTCCTTTGCAACAATGCGAAAGGAAATATGCTGTTGTGTACATCCTTCCCTCTGCTTACTTTCTTACAATAACACAAATGACTCGTAACGCTTCCCCTCTGAGAGCGCCAGAGGAGCCCCACAAGCTAAAACGACGTCGACGTCGACGACATCGGCAACGACAACGACAACGACGATGTCATAGAAAGGCAAAGTAAATCCAAACGGAAAGTGAAAATTGGCCGTGCGTTCAGCAGAAACATTTGTGGGAATATGTTACGATTGCGCATCCGCTCTGCCCCGTGCCGCCTCCTTCTTTTTCATAGCTTGTACGCTGCCATACTAACCAATACAGATGCATTTGTTGCAAAAACACACTCACACAGATATGCGCACGCTTCCTCCTTTAATCACAACATTGCGAATTTCAGTGTGAGCACACGAATGCTCCCGACAAATGCATGTTCGGCTCTCTATTTTTGCTGTTCGCAAATCGGACGTATTCACATGTAGTTCTTATAAAATGTTTACTGCTCAAATACTCGTTATACTCGTACTCTGTTGCATATGCTATAGAGCTGCCAAGTATTGAATGTCTTTTTGTACCCTACTATACTGCCGTACTAAGCGAAAAAGACGTATCTCAAAAAATTTCGTTTCGAGATAATTGATATTTTGTAAATGTCGTTTTATTCTTACTTTCTCTACGAATTTTTTAACTTATTTATGGCAACTTAAATATCATTTTAAGGTTATTTATTTATGACTTACTCAAAATATCAAAATTCCCTGCGTTTATACGCTTTTCATGAGATACGTCTTTTTCGCTTAGTATTTATAGCTTCAAAAATGTAGATACGTCTTTTTACTTTAATCTTGCCATATAAACTTTCATACAAAAGATATAATATTTTCAATCTTATAAAATATAGATAATATTAAATAAAAACTAAAATCAAATTATGTTTTTAGAAACTATACTATATATACTTAAATAAAGATTTAAAAAATTAGACATACATGATTGTTACCTATGAAATCTCAAGCCTTAAAATAAGGGAGTTTTCTCCAAACGAACATGGTTTTTTCGTTCTTTTCGAAACGAAAACAAACAAGTAATGACAAGAACTTGCAACGACAATGACAACGTGATCCAGTCAAGGAAGCATTTAATTCCCGTTATTTTTTTAATTTTTTTATTCGTATACGAATATAATAATATTTTTCCTTCGTATTTTTGAGATACGTCTAATTCGCATATTATGTTGTGATAAAATTGAGATAGAGGGAATTTTCTTAGTACATTTTTTATATGATTGAACTAATATACCGGCATTTGGATTATTTCATTAGACGCGTAATTTCTTAAGCTAACTGATGCCATAATAATCTCGGATATTTTTTTTTTTGAGATACGTCTTTTTCGCTTAGTATGGCAGCATACTGTATATAATTAATTTATTCATAAATTATAATTTATGAATAAATAATTATTTATTTCATATTTTGTTTTGTCGTCTTAAACCTCCGTCGGTCAGATGGCTCTGGCCAGACCTTTTTTTGACTTCAATTGAATTTTAAATATATTTCTAATTGAGCATGTGACTTGAGAACCCTTGACTTTGTCTTGAATTTTATTGGCTATCTATCAATAAAAAAAATCAGCACAACATATTGTGCACAAGGATAATTAAAAGGATACACATATGTTTTTTACTACCTCGGACGGTCGGATATGGTATGGCTGGACCCCTATACATTTACGGGTATTTGTATTTGAAAATAGCGACATGATGTAACATTCAAACGATATTCACCCCTATCATGAATAAACATTCCTTCGGTTTTTTCTCCAATCCCTTGTTTTGCGATCGTTGAAGATTTTTGGGGAATGGGAACAAATTCCCTGGCAAATGAGGTTATCGGCAATACTTTTTTGGGGAACATTTTTTGACTTTTTACGCCAATTTTGTTCCCTAACTTTTTGGAGAGGAATTTAATGAGGAAAGAATCAATGCTAGCAATATTTTGTAATTTTATTTGATAAAAAGACTTTTAACATATTAACAAGATCTAGCAACACGAACAAAGAGCAATTACTGATATTGGTTCAGTACATGGAATCCAATTCGGATACAGTAAAAGTCTTTATGAAAAGGTGTAGATCGCAAACTATCAAGCTATGCTATAATATATTTTAGGTGATTTTTTCTTTGTGATATAGAAAAATTCACTTCATTTTAATTTATAAAATTGTTCAGCTGACAGGTAAGTTAATGTCAATTATGCAAAATTACTGGTAAGCTAATGTAAAATATGAAAAAATGCAACTGTGATTTTGGACTGAATGGAAATAATTGAAAATATTTTGGCAGCACTGACTGGATATGAAGTTTTCCAATCCGCAATTATTTATGATCGCAAAATACTCCTCTCGAGAAACAAAAAAATCCGAGAGAATCGTTTTCCTCCGGATATTCATGATAGGGGTGATTATGAATAATGTGTGCTTACATTTTTATTTTCTCTGGTTTTCACATGTATTCAGCTAGCTGCTTACATAAAAATATTGAAAAAAAGATGTGCCAAATGTAAAAAAAGTCACTTTCGTTTCGTTAATTTTTGTGTTCTATTTCAAAAAATACACAGCCTAAAAACTAAATGTTTTTGGTGTCGCTAAATCTGATTCCAACCTCAGACTTACTCCGTCACATCAGACTTATGAGATATACTAATCTCAAAATTTCGGAAATCAGGTTTTTTGGTATATTCTGGAGTATATTAATCCGCAAATTAATTTTTCTTAACAAAACTTGTTACGGCGTGTGAAGGTACTATTCTCCCTTTCAAAACACACTTTGAATTATATCAATATCTCTTTTTTCTCCGAGATATCGAAAATTGAATCTTATTACACAAGTTTCTTTACAAATCTGACTTAGTTTTAGTACGGCAGAATAACTGAAGAAATAAAAAAGATATCGATATAAATCAGAACGGGTTTTGAAGAGGAGAGTAGTTTTTTCTCACGCCGTAACGAGTTTTGATGAGAAAAATTAATTCGTGGTGTAATATACTCCCGAATACACCAACAATCCTAATTTTTGAACTTTTAAGATGAAGATCATAAGCCAGGTGTGATGGAGCAAGTCTGAGGTAAAAAAGTGTCCGATTGGTTTTGTAAAAATAACCAAAATTGTTTTTTTTTTAATAAGCAATTACCTAGCAGTACTAACGATAGAACTGTGAATCAGTGACTATTCACTGATCCACTGGAAATTCAGTGGTTGACTAGGAAATCAGTGGATAGTCACTGATTCTTATAGTTTTCACTTATTCACTTTAAGAGAGTAAGTTGTTGAGACTTAAAGGAAAACTTTAATAAGCTCAGGTATTGAATTTTGTGGCAACTATCATTTAATGTTGCACATTCACACATAATTTGATAAATTTTAAATAATATCACCGGCAAACATTTTTTTTTTTTCATAAATATATGAATTCGTCTGAAACATCAATTTTAAGATTCAGTGTCGTAAATAAGAGGTCATTCATATATTACGTAACGGATATAATTATATACCATATGCATATAATTGCATATTTCTGTGACACGCCGAGACCACGGCGTTGATTCTCATTCAGGATTTTTATGAAGAGATTTTAAGAACTTAAAAATTGATTCAACATTTCTTCAAACTTTGTGTCAAAGAAATTTTAAACATTATGGAAAGTAAAACTTTGGCACAAAACTTGCAAAAATTAAGCAAACAGCAAAAAAATTACTGCATAGATATATTTGCTCACATTGCTCTAACCGTTATTCGACGCTCAAGCAAGCGAAAAAAATTCGCAGAATTTCAACGCTATCGAGGCATAGCGTTGACTTGAGTTCAAATGAAAACAAAACACAAAGGAATAAATGACGGCGACGCATTGTGTCTTGACGAATGTAGCAATTGTTTTTGTTTGTAGTGTAATCTTTTTTTTTTTTTTTTGTGCTAATGGCAATTTTGGAAATGAAACTAAAAAAACTTTAAAATTTCGTTTGTTGTTGCTTGATGTTGTTGTTTTGCTCTTTTGTTAGATTTTTGTGCCCACCGCTGCTTTAAAGTGTTGTGCAATGATTTTCCGTGACCAAAGTAAATTTTGCCACAATCTTCAATCACATGAAAAAATTAATGAATGACCGCATTATGTCATTATTCCCAACATATTTCGAATAAAAAAAGATTTTACTGTTTCCTCCTTTTGAGAACCGTGCAGGAAGAGGTACCTATGTATAACTTATTCAAAAAAATCCATCACTAAACCAGCAGATAATAACTATCGCCCAAGACTTCTAATAAAATGTATGACTTAAATGTCAATATGTAACTCAGCTCCGAACTAAGCATTGCTTGTGATGGTTTGTTTCTGCATAAAAGTGGTATTTCAATTTCAACTTACAACTGGCAACCCTATGAACACAAAAAAAAAACGTTCAGTAACAAAGCAACAATTATTACTGAAATCGAGCTGAACGATATTGTTACAAATGCACACAACTTTTAAGTTGCCCTTAGCAGTTATCTTATAGTAATCACACATTTTGATAACACTTTATTGAAACCGAAATATTAACATGCAAAATAACTGCTGCTATCTTGCTTAGGTTTAATTACAAAAACAAAATCCAAATTTAGCCAAATTTTAATTTGACTGACTTACTGCCTGACATACAATGCATGTATGTATGGACGAGTATAGGAACTTAAATTATGCCTCTGTAGATAAATCGGAATGAATGTCAGTGCATGTGCAGATATCTGTGCTGTAAAGGCCTACACAACCATACAGCATTTTTACATACACCTGCAATATCTGTGTGCATTTTACATTTGCAACACTCTGTTTCATGAAGCGGGGCACTGTGGGTACGTACTGTGCGCTTTGTTTACAAAAAAAAGCAAAAACTTAGTACGATTCGAGTAGAGTCGAGTGCTATTATACTTGTCGCTAATATTGTTGTTGTCGTGCGACAGTGTTGCCGGCATTGTGCCGTATCTCTTTTCTCTTTTTTTTTCTCTCACTCTCATTAATTCACATGCCAGCCAAAAGCAAAAGTTTACAGAAACAACATCGAAACTCATGCCAAGAGTTGCTAAATTTGATTCCTATTTCGTTAGGTATAGTGGGTCTGGGTCGTTTTAAGGCACTACATACTACAAGTTGAATTGAAAATGGGTTTGTTATTAACACACTACATCATAACATTCCGAATAGACTTTTTCAATTTCATGGCAAAAGGAATAGTTATTTTGTCAATTTCGTTACAGGAATAAAACATTGAAAACTTTTTTGTCGATATCATTACGAGATTCGAAATTGGGAATTGGCAAATTGCATTCAAGAAATCGTAACAGAATTGATTTTATGATTTCGAGAAACAGTTTTCATTACAATTATGCCATTTATGTGAGCTATGATCGGGGTTGTCAAGTTGAAAACAAGGCCTTCCCAAAATAAAAATAGTTTTGCTTAGAAAATGTTTGTAAAAAAGTTTTTGTGCACGCTAAAAAAAATGTAAGTATGTAGGTATCAACGTCTTTTTCAAAAATTGTCGACCTGTTACAATACTACCGGCTTTGAATTCGTCAAAACGGTCATTTGCAACCTAGGCTTTGATACTTAGAGTGATTTTGTCTACACTCGAAATATGAATAAGAAACTATTAATAAAGTTAGAGACAATTTATCGAAATGAGAAAAGGAGAGATTTTCTAACAATAAATGTTAAAATTTTTTGGATTCCTGATACGGAAGTTTTTTGGAAGTGATTACTTATGTTAATTTTTAGAGCATTTTGCAGGTAAATAAAAAATATGTGGGTAATTCTTCAATAAAGGGACATATTGCAGTCACGGGTTAATTACAAGCAATTATACTAATTATTAATATATATTATATCATGTAGAGCTATTTACTTTTGGAATGTACTAATTCCCTAAAAAAAATTAGAATTTTTTTAAAAAATTATGTATTTTAAGATGTTTTTATGTGTCGAAATGTCATTCCCCTGGTTGTCCCCAACCACGACTAGGAAGCAAGATATTTAATTTAATGACAAAAGCGTTGCTTGACTAACTTAAGATAATGTAAATATTGAAGAAATATGTTGCAGGTATGCTTAGAGTCCAGTTTTGGAGCATTTAAACAAAACTGTGCATTTTTATTGTTATCCCAATTCTGCCCCCATCTAAAAGCGTCATTCCCCTGCAAAATCTTAAAAACGGTTATTTTTTTATGAATGCGTGTCTAGATTTGAAAACTACAGTTAGGTATTGCCTCTCTCTGTTTTAGCTTCAAATATCAGTTGTTGGTTGTTATTAAGAGAGTGAAGTTCAAGTGGAAAAATTTAAATTGACTCAAGAAAAATCAGAGGAACAAGCTGACACATCATTCCCCTGGTGAGTATTTTTTCTTTTTCTTTTTAATTTTAGCAATAGTATTTTATCGTACATATTTCTAAACTGTAGTTTTTATTTAACTGTAAATAGTTTTTCATGAATTTTGGTATTTTTAATTTGAAATTGTAAATAATACCGTAATTTTTCATTCCCCTGGAAGTCATTTCTCTGGATTCCCCTGTAATAAAATTTGCAGGGGAATGACAAATAGTCCAGGGTAATGAATTTATCTCTGTAATACTAATAAGCTGTTATATAAAATAAAAATAAAATATACAGGCAACAAATGTAATTGCATATCTTTATAAATACTAATTTGTAGATCACTAATTATGGCTGGAAATAAAACAAAAAATAAAAAAACCTGAAGCTGAAAAAAAAAGATACGAGAAAATAAAAAATGATCCGCTGAAATGGCAGGAACAAAAAGAAAAAGAGCGGCTAAAATACATTAAAAAAAGGTAAATAAAACCATAAAATCGATTTCAGCAAAAACTTCTCGAGAAAAAAGAATATGTAGAAAGAATTGGAGAAAGAATACGAACAAATACAGGCAAAAGATAAAATCACAAAAAGAAGCAGAACAGTTTATCATAAATAATTCTCCACCATCGTCTGCTGATGAAGACGAAATTTTACAAGAAGTAATACAAGTTCCAGCAGCACCAATAATAAATACACCTCAACAAAAAGCTGGCCAAAAAATTGCTGCTAGAAATCGGAAAATTCGTTCCCAAAAAAGAAAAGCCGACAATTTAAAGATCGAAAATTTAAATCGAAAAATCGGAAAATACAAAAAACAAGTTAGTCGTATGAAAATGAAACTAAATCAGAAAAGGAAGGACAGTCCAAATTCGGAAGTTGAAGCAACTTTAAGGAAATTAGGCATAAATAACGCTGAGGTCAGACGGAGTCTTTTATATGGAGAAGCCCTGCAGAAGCAGCTGAAAACGAATTATTTAAAAACCAATTCCGATCGCATTAGGCAACTTTTCACTAAATTAGTTTCAGGGAAAATTATACGGAAATACAGGATGCAAAGCAAATGCTTAACGTTCTTGACTGCCAAAAGGGTTGCAGCCCTTAAAACTAAATCAAATATTACTTGTTATGAAAGGAAAAGCAGATTGGACATCGCTTCCAGAAAAACTGTTCAGGAATTCTTAGAACTAGATCTCCACAGCCTACTGAAATAACATATAAACAACACATTATAGATATGTTGCTGTATGTGGAGATTCGGAAGATGAAGAGATTCAGATAACTTCATTGAGAGCGACTGAAAAAGGGTTGTACAAATTGGATGAAAATGATGTGTCGTACGTTTCAAAAAAGCAAATAGTAGAAGTACTCCCAACTACAATGCTCATTTTGAATGGAAATAGAGTGAATTACAAGTTCCCCGGGAAAATTGACGTATGCGAAAAGCCTTAAGCGTAAAGCTTCCCGACTTAAATTACATTTTAATATTTTAATTTTCTTATAACACATTATGAACATTGAATGTGATTTTTTTATATAATTTTTTATTTTTAGACTTAAGAAAACATTGAATGTGAATTATTTTATTTTCCTTTATAGTTTTTACTTATATTTTACTTAATTTCTTAATAAGTACCTATACTTATGACATAAACAGTAAATGTGATTGTTTGTTTATTGAAGTTTTTAATTTGATTTTGTGCTTTTGATATGTTGCCAGCAGTTTATTCCGCACATGTTATTTCCCTGAACCGAAGTGTCATTCCCCTGAACCTATTAGTCATTTCCCTGTATGAGGATGTCATTACCCTGAATAACAATTTTAAAAAAACGCTATAAAATCGAAATTAATAGCAGAACAGCTTGATCTCGCATTTTCCAATATGTAGTTTAAGGTAACAGATTTTAAAAAATTATTTTTAAAAATATAAATGCGAAAATTAAAAAAATAAAAAAAATTGTCATTTTATTCCCCTTATTGAAGAACTACTCATGTATATTTTTTTGGCTGGATATTATTCTTTAATTTGATGTTTGGGTCATTTTTTACAAATTTTGGCCAGAAACGGTTTTGATTTTATTTTGGCAAAACGCATAATTCTTAAGACGCTTTTGCCTACATCCGATTGTAGTTCAGGTTTTCCATCAAAACCCCAAGGTATGTTATGCCTTAAAACCGCTTACTACTGCTGCTTCTCATGTTTTGACTTGAGTTGAGCAAATGCAATGCGCATGTTTCACAAATACAAAAAGCAAGTGAGAGGAAATGGCTTTTTTGGTGCGAGTATCGTGTGCCGCATTGTTGTATTGGGCATTTCGGTGTATCTCACTGATACAACAAAGAAAACAGCGCCGTCGATAAACTTTTCACCGAACGACTCTTGCAACTACTCGATTTCGTTTTCGCATTCTCACAGTCGTATTCGCAACCGCACTGTGACCGTGCCGTATAACGTTCCCAACAGTTAGCTCGTTTGTTCGTTCGTTCGTCTGTTCGTACTCTACGTCTTGTAGAGTTGCCACTCGACTCGGCGCGCTCCCCACACTGCTCCCCTTGAGCTGCTAATTTTGTTTGGGTGTTTGGGAATCAACAAACAGCAGACAGCAACCAGCAAATATCAACGCTGCAGCAGCAGCAGCAGCGGCAGAGGCAGCAGCCGCATATTTTAGCAATAGTCTTGCTGCCGTGTTCGCATACAGATTTCAGAGTTTTCAGTTTTGTTGATACCGCGACAGATAAACGTTCACTTGTGCAACCAACAACACTGATTGCGACCGACCGATCCGACGACACAAATGCAAGACCGACCGCTGTCTCGTAGTCGTTGTCATATGTTTGCAAATTTGTGTGTCCATGTTTAGTTCTTAGTTCTATTCGAAGTTCTTGATTGTGTCATTCCGGAATCTGCTACGTCTGAAAGCGGCGGTTCTACGGCGTTAACCAAAACAACCAATAAAATCGAAACCGATATCCAAAAGAATTAAATCTACAAAATGAAAGACATTACGAAGAAAAACTGCTTACTTTCAGCAGCCAGTTAGATACAAAAAAAAAATACTTTTATAAATCAATGACGTGAGAATACGTCTTTTGTAACAAAGCGAAATGTTTTCAATATAAAATAAAACAAATTATAAATAAAATAGCGTTTTAGCCCAACGTCCGTTTTTATTACGCGTCATAGTGCAATCCGTTTTCCCCGTACGTACAAATTTAAATACCTCAAAACCTATTAAAAAACAAACGAATATTGAATATTTTAAAAAACGCATATTTTACGTCTCAGGAATAAAGAAAAAATAATTAAATAATTTGTGTTAATCTGTAAAATTTGTTAAAGAAAATATTGTCGCATTGCTTATCTGGAAGCTTCTAGACCCAAGCGAAAAATCTAACGTACCATTTTGGATACCTTTTGAAACTAAAGCATAGAGTGAGTGTAAAGTTGTCATAAAAGCGCCTTAAACTCGAGCCAAGTTTTTATCCACTCGTTCTTTATACACCATCTTTGAGCCATGATAATGCTACAGCATTTGGCAGCAACGAATGCACCTCATCCGTACGCCAGAGAAACATCACATACTGTTACAACATCGACAAAAAATGCAGCATCCAAAGTAACGTCGTCGTCATCATCCGCTACTGCTGTAACCATGCCGCAGAAACGCAATTCTAGTGACTCACGCGATTCCCCAGCGATGGGCATTGAAGCACCAATAATCAAACGTGATCATATTATGTCGTCCAGCGCGGAAGTTCCCATACAGGATGCTGCAGGATCGGAACTACGTTGTCGTGCCATTAGTACGGACAGTGGAGACACTCATGGTATTTTGGACGCCAATCAAAACCAGCATCAGTCCATCAAAGACAGACATGAATTTGTCATGCTCTATAATCATTTGAGGCAATGTAAGTCCCCATCGAGACAGCGAATATCCTCTCGGGAGATTTCACCCGTTGCCACTCAATGTCAGAAATCGCAACAATTTGAACAAAATAAATCAATATCTGTGACTGAGGCGGAACAGCAATCACAACGGCGTACAGTGATACAAACCTCTGAGGATGCAGCCGCCAGCTTAGCAGCATCGTTTCAAGCAAAGTCTTCCTTGGTTAATCCCACCAATACCAACACCAACAACACTGCGGAGGACGGTCAGTGCAATGCGGCTGAAAAGAGTCGAAAATCAATAGACGAAGATGTTGAATTGGATGAAGAAGATCATCTTATTGCTGCTGCTGAGTCATCTTCGCACAGTGATATCGAAGATATCGAAGATGATGAGGATGGTCCACTTGATCTATCACTCAATAATGTCTTTAGCCGTGGACGTGAACGTACTTTTTCTGAAACAGAATCGGATGATTCTGGTGCAGGTGTTGTAGATGGTGATCATCCAACTTATAAGTCGGAGGGCAGATCTGCATACAAAAAGAACTTAATGAAGCGATATTGTGAGTAAACTAAATAAAAAATCTTAAATTCGTAGATGTTTGTTTTGTTAAATCAATATTTTTTAATCATCTGAAGTATGAGGCTACAACATGGCGTAGACATTTTATTTTAGAGAAAATCATTATTTGAGCTTACAATTGAACCATTCATTTCATAAAGCAACAGAAATTAACAATTCAATTTCCATTTCCATTTCATTTTCTCCAAAATGAAGAAATCAGTGTGTATATACATATGTTTTTTAAACTTAACTTATGAAAATTTATTCCTATATTTCCGGAAAAAAGTACTTTATTTTAATAAAAAATTCCATCCATTCCATAATTTATTATTTTGGACTATATCCTAAGCTCGGCCTTTCTGTTTTTTTAATATACTTACAGTAATGATATAAAAAATAAATTGATTCTCATCTGCTATACTAAGTTTTTAATACAAGTCTGTTTCTTTGACTTTTCCGACGAATTAAGCTTATTAGTTTTTCGTTTCTTTTCTATTCAAAATTACTTTCTCGAAACTTTTTAGTATTAAGTTAAAAAAAAGTGCATTTTATTAAAAGGCATTTAATTTTTTGTAAAAGACGATCTTATGAAATGGCACAACAATGCACAGAATAATTTATTTTCTTTTTATGTAGTTAGAAAATATGATAACTAAGAGGAGTTTTTTGATAGCAGCAGCTTTTTATAAAAACAGTGATGTTTCTGAGGTAAAGGTATGATGATGCAATGGATTTTGAGCTGCTTAAGCCATGTCAAAATAGAAGTTTTTCCATCATCACAAATTCGTTCCGTAATTTCAAAATATCACAGTTCTGTTCAGGACCAGTAAATCTTTAACTCTAAAATAATCTGATTTAAAGTTTAACATTTCTTATAAATTTTTAAATTTTGAAAACAACTCAGTACGTGAAGTTTTTCTATCATATCAGAATTTTGAGATATTAAGCGCCCATCTGTACAATTTTTCATTCTTTTTTCACAGAAAAATTTGGGAAAGGGTGTCTGAAACTCTACGCTGAGATTTGAAATTAACATTAGAAAACCTATAAGAAATAATTGTTTTAACTCAGATTTTCGAAGAGCTAAAGAAGTAGGAAGTGTAAGAAATTTCGAGAATCTAATGTAATTGAAAAACTAAATTCTAAGCTAAGATTCAGTTTAAGCAGCTCAATATCCATTGAAATGCACTGCTGGCATGTTGGTTACAATGAAAATATCCAGATAATTTGACCGCTTTTGATACACATATTGATTTGTTTTTAATATTTATGTGCTTTTCATATATTCTACAAAAAAAATTGAACCCCATTTCAAAAAACGAGATATCCACCTGTTAGTAACCTATGTTTATGACCATTTTTATTAATATATATCTTTTACCCAAGTCTTAATCTTAGAGTTATTGATCAAAAACTCTATTTGGGTCCATATAAGTTATCATTTCCCGGGAACTGGGACTGTAATCATAAATGTTAGAAATACCACATAACAAGCGTTTATCAATAACCTCCCTAAAAAAGTTAACGTCTTCTTAGTCTTAGTTATTTAACTTCGCGAACGAAGCTATCCGGGCCGCAGTCACCCTTGAGTTTATATGGGTTGAACTTTTTTGGTTGTTGCGCAAGTCTGTTGAATATAAACTTCTAATCTTAAGCCAGATACAAGCCACAAGAGAGTGGTGATCGCAGCTAATATTGACGCTTTCCCTAAATAACTAGTTTTCTGTTCGATGATCGGATGAGACCCAGTTATTTTTCTACAATCAATTAATTTGTGTGAATGCAGAATTGCGTTAGTAGATTACCGTTCTCGTTTCTGATATTATTATTGTCGCTTCCTACTTTAGCTTTGAAAGCTGGCGTGACCTATTTTTTTTTCTTCCTTATCTTCTGAAAGGGACTGGTATGTGACGCAACCTCTAGTGACCAGATTTTATGTAGGCCGCCTTCAACTTGGAGTTCAGTTGACTGAGTAAAAACGCTAATTGCTTTAAAACACTAGCTAAATAGCTAAGAATTCTAAAATAGGTGCAGTAGCTAAACTCTATTATTATTAGATTTCACGCTTCCATATTCATTGGGGTCTGTGGATCTCTCTTGAAAGAACGAACGCCACTTTGGCCAACTAGTTATCAGTCCCTATTCATATTTTGATCCTTAATCAACCTTGCAAAAATTTAATCCGAATGTATGCCATAAGCTGTACGTTGAATGTTTTACTTTTTAAAGTCTATCATTGTTGTTGAACCCTCTGCTCATGTGGCAGATATAAACAATAAAAACTACAAATGGGAATTTCATTTATACGCTTTCCAGTCAAAAATGGGTTAAGGTCTTTTGCAATGCTGTTGCTGTTTTTGTTTGTTAGTTCTCAGAAGTTGAATGCTTACAACGTATGTTGAATGCTACAATTTGCCCATTGACACTTGTACTAAAAAGGACGAATAACACACATCCCTTAAGGTATTGCAGCAGTTGTTGCAGTTGCATATTGCAGAGAACTAGGTCAACCTTCTTATCGCATAAAAGAATAGAAGTTGCATTTCATGAGCGTTTCGCTTGCTATGTGGCATTTACGAAGTATTTCGAAACAAATCTCATAGTTTACATTTTATCTGAATGTTTCAATGTTATCTCTGGCTTGGACCAAGTAAAGCTTATAATTTTCAAAAGTTACGCGTTAATTCGTACACTCACTTGTCAATCTACTTTATTGCACTCTGCGTAACGATTTCCTAACCCACCTCAACAATTTGATTGATTTTTCTGGTCGAGAAACGACCAGCAGTCGTTGCGTTCGGTCGGTCGGTATGGTAAGGTTTCGCTTCAAATAGTTTTCGTCTGTTTGTCTGCCTGGCGTTTTTGTAACAAACGTATGGTGTGCATGCACATGTGTGTGTGTATGTATATACGAATATGTAGAGGTGCCTACTGCTATTTTGTTGATACACGCGTACCACAACATACTCTGCCCCAATACATGCGCACGAAAAATTTCGTAAGCAGAAAAGCTTAAATTTCTACAGTGCCATAGTAAGTAGTTATAGCTGCTGTAGATTTTGAGATTTTGAGATTTTGTTGGGGTTGGCAACGCTGTAAGTCGGTTGTTTGGCTGGCTGACTGACTGTTGTAAGCGTTGTAAAACTTTTCTCAGCAGCATAGGCTTGAATATAGAATGTACTGATTATTGTTGAGATTGAGGAGACAGAGAATTGGTCGGGCCGAGTCAGAGTAGTCAAAAAGTGTTGGGAGCGTAATAAAGCTAAAATGGTAAAAAAAAGTAAGAGGTTTTTTTTTGGATTCGCGGAAGTCGGAAATTAGCGTTGGTTGGTGTTGCATTATAATCAACAACAAATAAAGGGCCATATTTTGCAAGGCTTATCACAACAACAGCAACAACAATAAGAGCAATAGCAACAATTTTAGAGCATTGTGTATTTTGTTCATATTCAATTTTACTAAGTTGGTACGCGTAAAAAGCATTAACGGTCCTCTTGACCCCATTGCGCGATTATACGACTCGGCGTTGTCGACACTCTAGAAACCTGTTTTTTTTTTTTTGTTGAGTTTTTGAACGCAATGAATTATTGCACAGAAATACCGTTGCACGTAGTAGTTGTGGTCAGTTGTTTTTTAATGTTTTTACACCCCCACCCATTGTCATACTTTAAAGTCGCGCTGGTAGGTTGTTTTTTTTTACCTGAATTTGTTGACCTAGTTTTATAAACAAACGTTAAAAAATTAGAGAAAGAAAGAGAGAGAGAGATACAAAAGGCCAGGTAATCGATTTGAGTTTAAAATATTCATGAAAAGTTTTTCTTTTTAATGGTATTTTTGTTCGTTTCAAATTGAATACTAATTTCCTTATCTGAAAAATTCTTATATTATGCAATGAAGAAGTTTTAAAAATAAGTATATCTCTCTTAACCCTCTATGTCTGCATGAGGCAAGGTTTTATGGTGTGAATCTAAGGATTCTACTTCTGTCACAGCTATCAGTTTAATTAAAAAAATGATTGATTTCATAATTTGTTGTACCCAAACCATAAAACTGTAGAATGATGATTTCACAAGCCAACGCCTATTTTACCCAGAGCTCAGACCAGACATGTCCGAAAATTTTATGTACATATGTGTGCTAAGCAAAGCCACATTTTCAGTCGTTTACTTTACGTTAGTACTTGGAGATGTCCTTACCTTGAAGATACCTCACACTTGCAGGAAGTCGTTTGCTTCTCTTTATTTTCAAATTATGTACATCAGAATGAAGTTACGATATTTTAGAGGTCTAGATTTTAATGCACGATATCTCGAATACTATTGAAAAGGTGAAAGATACAATTTTTAAAAGAAGTTTCTTGCTGCGATATTGCACAAATAGAAATTTGCAAAATAGCTTCAACTATGAATCAAAAGAATGTTTTTCGCCTTTTTAAGCAAAAATATCTCAAAATTCAGATGTATAGAAAAGCAACTGAAAATTAGGCTTTGTTTAGCACACAAAAATCTGGTATGATCATAAATAAATAATATACTTACAGTTCAAAAATATTCATTAATTATAAGCAATTGAAAAATTAAACAACTTTATAACGTGTCTCCTTCACTTTAATACTATCTACTTAAGCCTTACTCATCTGAAATTTGTATTCCGATATAAAAAATGTATGGATTGAATTGATTTATCTACAGAACATGTGTTCGTTCGACAAGCAAATATAAACTACAATTCCACTGATTCAGTTGATAGAATTAAAATATGATACGTATGTATGGATTTAGTCTTAGTGTGTGAGCTAAGCCATCTTACGGGAAAAACATTTCAGATATATAATCTTGGTAACATTTAAGACATTAAGAAGCAAATTATCGAATAGAGCTGTACATTAAGACTGAAAAAACCTCACTTGGTAACAAATAAAAGTTTCCGAAGACATTTCTGTACACGCGCATGCTCATGTCATCGCTTGATTCTTCAGAACCAGACACTATAGTGAATACGACAAGATTTTTTAAAAAACTACGCTTCAAATTTCATTTCTGCAGAACAAGACCTACATGAGTTTCTCGAGCTCGAGCTTACCTTCTGCGAGTTATGCTAATGCGCGGTAGCAAACTTCGTCTTGCTGTCTTCAATCCCTGATCTGCCCTTCTTTGAGAGTTTGTAAATGTTGCCGAATCATGCGGGCTGAAAGTTTGCAAAGCGTAGAATACAGCAACTTAAGATTTTTTATTCTGTTTCATATTCAATAATAGTCTATGTCTCTGCATTTCATATTGGTCAGAAGATAGGAAATATAATACGAAGTGGGTGCTTCATGTAATCTTTGTTTTTATAAACTTAAATCGAAAATTAATTTAGGGATAAAATCTATCATCCAAAAATCTTTGTTCTGAAATAAAGATAATTTGATAATTTTTGACAATTTTTCATAAGCAATTTTGCTATCATCCAACCAATTTATAGAAATTTTTTATTTTTAAATAAAATAATTTTATAAGGCTAAGTCTGCTAAGACACGATTAAGTTTAAAAACACCGAAAAAGAAAATTATTTCCATGTCATACCATAACCATTATTTCGTATATTACAATATTTAGAAGGTCACACAGAAACTTCCGTCTGCATAAGGGAGCAAGCTTATTTACATATTTTATATGCCCACTCATAGCTACCACACTCATTCTTCTGTATGTACATACGTTTGTATATACAAAAAAAGCCTATAACATAAAGCTTTTTGTGTCCTAGTTAACCCTGCGTGGTGTTGAGCAAATGACGGAAGAAGAAAAAAAGTGAATTGAAATACTTAGCTAGCACATAATATAAAGAGAAAGTTATGTACGGGCAATATATGTCATATGTATATGGTCTTAAGGAGTTGGTAGACGTTGAAAAAAAAAATCGCTAGGTAACGTAAAAGTAGCTTGAGGTAGGTTGAGATTTTCGGTGGAACCTTAATCGGTCGAGTGGTGGCTGCAGAAAAGTAGCGTGGATAAGATAAATTAATGAAGCTTCCACAAAATATTGTATAATACACATCAGAACTAACTAGGGAGAGTTGCCTTATGCAGACCTGTCCCTGTCCAAGGTATTCAAGGTCAAAGTCACAGAAACAATTTTGCGCGTTTATCTCACTGTGACAGGACAGAAATTTAATGTGAATAAAAGTAGTTGATTAGATAGTTGCTCATATCGAAGTCTGGTGTATTATTCACATTCACGTTTTCATGATGTTCAAGGTCAAAGGTAAAAAAAATTGCTCTTTGTTATTACATCATTACCTATCAGTTGGACATTGCGCTTAGATGGCACAAGGTCGATCATGGTAAAATATTATGCAACTCTGGTCAAGAATTTTTGGTTTGGTACGAAAATTATACTTCGAAAATAACAATTAATGTCAATTTGCACCTCCAGAACAAGAGAGCCACATCTCAAAATTGTAAGTTTCGAGAAAATTGAGATTAAAGAAATCTAAAATTTTCCACTGAATTTGAATATTTATAGATATCACGGTCTTGAACTGAAATACTACAAACTTATCTCTCAAATCTATAATGTGGCAGTTTTGCAATTACTTTGGTTAAAAATATTCTTGGTTTTTAATAACTATACTGCCTTTTTGTGATTTGCTACTGTAAAAACTCAAAAGGAAAATATTTTAAAATCTCTCTTTCGAGTTAAGGCTTTATATAGACCAATCCATCTCAAACCATGCACGCGTATTATTTCATGTTACGGAACCGGAATCAGGTTGCTGATTAAATATGTTGTTTTTCAAAGGATATAAGGGGACCCATATTTCCCCGATTTGATTTAACAAATTTTTTACGAAGTTGTGCCCATTTTAGGCTGAAAATTGTTTCAAAAAAGCGGCATTTCCATCCAAATCAAAATAATTAACTTTTGTCTTTTGATTCTTATAGAAATTCTTATTATCTGTTAGAATCTTTAAAAAAATTTCAAAATTGTTGAAAATTAGCAGAGTTATAGCGCTTTTTATAAGAAAAAAAAAACTAATTTTCTGAAAAACCCCACCTTTTTTTTCGCTTAAAATTTTATTTTGGACTTTTACTAATATAAGAAAAAGTTGTTATGAGTTAAATGCGGTGAGGAGAATTTTTTTCCAAAAAAAAATATTTAAATTTTTGTTTCAACTTTGCCTGCCATCTGCGATACTACAACTTTCAGCTTATTTTTAATAATAACATCATTTAGTACCGTTTTTTTTCTTTAAAATGAGCTTTAAAGTGGTAATCTGCGATGTTTCCTCGCAAAGTTACAGCCATTTGAAAAAGACATGAATTAGATCCCCTACGACCAAACAATATTAGCCAACCGGCTACAAATTTATTTCATCTTGATCGTAACATAATCACATAATATACAACTTGTGTCTGACATAAATTAGTGACCGACCAATATGAAGCGGAATACATACTAACAAAAACAAAAAAAAAAACATTTTAACCTGTTACCTTCTATATTTCGATAACGGTTGAGCTTACGTTGTTAATGCACTTAGTTTTTTTATGGAAAATTATCTCGTCTATAGCTTTTGTTCAGATTGAATTCCTTTCAGAAATCTCACTATTCTTGTGAGCTATGACTTTGAATATGCTCGATAAAGACAGGACTGTGGAAGGCAATTCGTACCAATATTTACCATTAAAAAATTTTAGTAAAAACACAATAAGCAAAAGGGTTATTATAGTATATAGCTATATGAATGAACTAAAATTTCTCAATTCCAAATTTTTATTCCTGTAATGGAATCGACAAAGGTTACATTCATTTTTCCATGTAATTAAAAATGTTTATTCCGAATTCTGATTCCTTGGAATGAAATCGAAACTTTCCAAATCCTCTTATAGATAAACTGAAAAAAAATTGACAAACGTTTCATTACTTTTGCTATAGTGTCCAAAAATTCGACTCCTGAAGAAATTCATTGCTATTCTGCTGTGCTTACACCGACCGCTTTGCTTCTAAGCAAAAGTTCAATTTGGCTAAACGCCTTTTCTATATAAAGCTCTAATGAAATGTGGAGCTCAAAAATATGTAACTTCAATTTCAGCATTTGTATATATTGTTAAATAAAGTGTATATGCCAATATCGATTCGTGAAAATTACGTTTCATTATTTATCAATTTTTCCTTAAGTCGATTTTAATAAATTTATATTTTTGCAAGGAATTATATCTTCAATCTAACACACTATTGAATAATTAATAACATACATATAAATGTTTGCAATATAAAAATATTTGTTCAACCAAAATGTGATTTGGTAATTAGTAACAAATATATGATTGCTTCAATAACATTGTTCAAATATGTGGCATGTCAAATATCAAATATATCATGTGTTAACTTTCAGTAAACCTTGATATATGTATATAAACAAATTATTTTCTCAGTGTAGCTATACAAATATTACTTATATTCTTTCTTAAGCTTTTCTTGATTAATGCAATACTACATGCCTTTTACATTTAGTTGGGATCATAACACTGCTATAAAATGTCGACATTTTACGAAATGTAAATCAATATGTCCATGATAAGAAACCATATATTTTACTGCTCACAGTTTCCCAGACATTGAATTTTGTTTTTTTTTTTTTTCATATAATTAAATAAAAGTTTATAGCAATATGGGGCTAAGAATTTCGAAACCAGCAATAAAATAATTTTCTTATTTTGTTTCCTTCATGAGAGACGACACACTTATTCCAACGAGAACAAATCACAACAGTAGTGAAACTACCAGGGGCTGTTACATTTGAAAGTAATGTTTTTAAATATGTGCAGTAACATTGAAAAGCCTCATGCAATACTGTTCGAAATATCCTTTTAGTACAAATTCTTTACCAAATATATAATATCTCAATGATATCATTCTTGATGTACGTACATATGTATGTCTAGTATTTAACATGATGTTTACAGTTTTTATTTAAGAAATCAAAATTGTATATTTGCACAAATGCATAGGTACATATCGCTCACTTACTTCAAGACTGGCATAACTCAAAAAGCATAAAGTGGGAGAAAAATGCATTTAAAGTTTTCAATAAGTTGCTTTTTATATGAAAATAATGAAAAGTGTGTCTATATAAACTCTTCTCACAAAGCAAGTTTATGAGATACTTTTCTGATTTTTTCACACAAAATAAAACATGATACGACGGATATTTTTGCAGTATTAACTCAAAAGTCACGTTTTTTGAGTTATGCCAGTCTTGAAGTAAGTGAGCGATATGTAGATCGTAATATTCGGGAGTAATTTACTTATTTTTTTGCTGTCACTTTAATAAGAAAAAATTCAATATTTCATTTCATTTAATAACTTTTATTATGCAGTTGTTAATTTAAAAACAACATCCCATATATCAGGTTTTATTTACGAATTACAGTCGCTGTTTGTTTGTTTATTATGTACATATATATGTATGTACGTATATATGTATTTACTATGTACGTGTTTTAGCTTAAAAAAATATTTAGTAAAGTGTAGGCTCTCTTTTTGTCATATTAAAAACCCCAAAAAGAAAGAAAAACCAAAACAGAAAAATAAAACAAAAAAGGTTGAGGCAGTAACAGCAGACATTCAAGCCAGCCAGCCGTCCGACCGACCGACCGAGCCATCAAGCCAGCCAGCTTGTATGTATACGCGTTATCCAAAAGACCTTGAACTTGAGACTAAATTTCCAAAAAGCAGCAGCACTCGTATATTCGTATACTGATAAATGTTGCGCTCATCAAAAAGTAAGCAGTATACCACAAATACTGGGCCACATTCATATACAAACACAGAAAGAAAGAAAAAAAAGCAACAACACAATATAGTCAAGAACAAGAAATGTGTGGCGGTATGACGAGTAACTAAAAACAAAAACAACAAAATTTCGTTGTGCCTACTACCTATATAAAATATTTAACGAGTATTCTCGTATTGGGATGATAGGATGTATCTGAGTATGGGGAACTGATTTATATATAGAACATCTGCAGCAGCAGCAGCAGCAACAGCACATCGTCATTCAGACTTTTGTTTATATTTTTTATAAATTTTTATTTATAATTTATTTGTTTTTATTTTTTTCCTTTTTTTTATTTCTTGCTACCATCTTCATTATTATCATCTTGATAATATAATTTTTCTCTTCCTTGTATTTGCTCAGCTTTAGCTTTATTTTTAAATATTATCAATAAAATTAATCTGAATTATTTATTATAATTTATTTACTTCATTAGTGCATATGTACTTAAATTTGGAATTTTGGTCAGTAGAACTCATGATGCAAATTCGTTTATACTTACATGTAAAACGTAAAGCTCATCTGGATACAAATCGATTAGGCCTTAGTGTTATTATTGTGAGACTTACTTGAATGTATGCTAAAGCTGGTTAACTATACCTATATGTAAATATTTGTTTTTAGCAAAAATAGTTCGTCCCCAATTTTGCCTTCTCTAGAATGAATTTTCTCCCGCAAGTGCATATCAATGCTGCAAGATTATATTTTAAGTTTGCCATGATATATTTCACAACTCGCCTATCGGATCTAGTATTAAACTTCTAGGGCATTACAGAGTAGGGCCTCTGTTCTTATTCATTCTGATTTTAGAGGCAGGCAAATAAAAATATTACGGAGGTATCTAGAAATACACGAGCTCAGTTTAAAAAATGTCTGTACTTTACGCCCCATTGTCATTAATATCTTTTTCAAATGCATGCTTTTATTGAAAATATTAAACTCAGCTTGAGGAATATTGACCGGAGACATAAAACGAAACAGGGCAAGATGGTGTAGTGAGAAAAAATGGTCGCTCTCCTATATGCATATAATACAGTTTTGTTGAGCAAAAAACAAACAGAAAGGTTGTATCAGAGAAAAATTAAGAGACTTACTTAGTTTAACATATGGGTCATACTTTGAAATATTCCTGTCAATATGTCTATATCTGTGGCCACAAGGAATAACAGCTAAAGTCAATCTGTGATCACAAGGCAAAGGAACATAAGTCCTGTGAATGGGCATGTAACTTGTACTGATTGATTTTGTCAACACATGTCGACTTTGGCTGTTATTCCTTGTTGCCACAGACGTTATATATAATATTGTGGCTATTTAAATAAATAAATTGAAATAGATGACCTAATATGGTGGCTCTATGATGACAATCTGAAACAAATATTTTTTTTTCTGTAAATAATTACGGTTATATTGATTTAAATAATATTTTTTTCTTGGAAGCTTATGGCATCTAAAAATGTGACATTGAAAAAGTCAAAAAATATGCATACAGAATGAACAAAAAATTGAAAAATAAAAATTTTACAGATTTTTTATTTGCAGTTTTACTATTTAACCACCGCAATTTAATTTTTTAATTTGGTTTTATTTTTTAAGATTCTTAAGTTCATCTTTAAAGCGGTGCTTACATTTTTTTTTATTTTTTACAAGCCACAGCTATTAAAAAGTTTGTTTTTATGCTATTTAGGTACACTGAGACAAATGAATAAATAACTTTGAGCTTCTATTATTATACTTAAATTATTTTGTTCGAACATTTTTTTTCTATTGAATGTAAGTCTTATCTAATCTAATCGTATCAACGTTATCGGGCATGAAATCAATGTGTTTTTAATTTTTCTGTAACTTTTTAGAATTTTAAGCTCACTTTTCGAGTAATTGAACAAAGACGCCTCGACCTCTTCGCGAACTAATCACTAACTAGATGGCAGTCCTTTGAATTAGTAATCAGATTAGGCGAAATACCAGACTTCTGTATCTTAAGTCAAAAATCTCCCCAAAAAGTTTTACGACCACCCTAAAGAGAACACTATTTTTGTGAACTACTTATCTCTTCTCGAAAATACTCTTGCAATATTTTTGAAATGCAGTGTTGATTACAGTTGGCTGCTAAGTGAACGGAAAAGTTATAAAATTTTGCCCACTCCAAAATTGAGATTTTCCATTTTATGAATTAATTTTTTTAATAACAATGACCAAAAAAAAAAAAAGAATCATCAATTTTTCGCCATAAAAAAAAAAATTGACATTTTTCCATTTGAGAGAAAATTTCCTTTTTTATAAAGCCGGGAATTGCTTCTTTTCAACTTGGCAACTCTGGGTACGTCCATCACATCAGATTATTGAGATTTCCTAATCTACTTAAGTAATTCAGAAAAAATACAACTACTTGATTTTTTCCAAGCAGTGCGCAATATGTTCATTGTTCCTAAAATAGTGCTGCATAACTTTACATCTGGATTGAATTGCGCATCTAGACTTAACTGAACTAAACGCAACAATTAAAAATACTATAGTCTTAGCACTTCACCTAGGACTCATAATATTTTCTGGGCAGCTATAAACAGAATTTTTACTGGAATTATAATGTTAAATGAAATTTACTTCATGTATTCATAGCTACATATAAAAATTATATTTATTTTTCGTTTTACTTTTGCCTTCTCTGTGCTTCGCGGTCTTTGCCATTGCCTTTGTAATATTTTGCCAAATTTCTTTTGAAATCAATTCGTTGTAAAAGGTATCCATGTTCGTGTTCGTATTAACGTACTCTGTTCACTTGACGCTATTGACGCATAAGTCTTCGTATGGCCATTTCGTATTTCGACAGAAACCATGCTCCCAGTCTCCTCAAAAGAAAAAAAAACTTAAAAAAAATTGTTGTTTTTCTTTTTTTATTCAATGACCTACTATCAAAAATTGTGATGTAATCGAGTTGGGCTGCGCAAACGCAGTTGCTTAAATTTACAAAATGCGCGTATAAAATATTTGAGTGTGATGAGCGCAGCACTCTTGATTATGATATAGGTAAGGTAAGGTAAGGTAAATATTTATATTTGTGCGGACGGACGAATAGAAAGAAATGACAAGCGTTATTTTGTAACGCTGTTGTCTAGCTGTGTAGCAGATGGATACTCTGTTTATATCTACTTCTTCTAAACCAAAAAAATATATATATTTTGAATAAAAATTAACATAATTATGTTTGGGAACGATGGAGCAATAAAAAGTTACAATTGACAACAAACAGTTGGGGCGGGCACATTCTAATTTTATGTATCTTAAGTTTCGAGCATAGCCTTTACAGCAATCAATTAAAATTGAATAGCGTTTTACGTTTTACTTTAAATTATATATTATTTGATTCGATTTCGATGTTTTTCATACGCATACTCGAATAACATACGAGTTTTTCGAAATTTGCAATGTTATGAATCAAAAGTTATGGATTTATAAAATAATAGCTCGTCAGCGCTCTACGCGGATGCTGATAGTTTAGGTACAAAATAAATTTTTATATTCATATGTAAGGTATCACCAATAGCTTCCATGCCGAGGTTGTTAACTTGGCTTGGATGGTTTTCTTATCATAAAGTTTTAAGCTTTTTGCTTGTATGAGAGCTGCAATGCGCTTTTTTCCAATGCCGGTTACTTTTGGCAAGTGATTGCCTGTAGCATCAAATGTTTTCCGTCTGAAAGATTTTACTACACCCACTAGTCAAATGCCGTCCACATTCTGACAAGTGCTTGCTGATGTCACTAAATATTTCCGCACAAAGTTCGCTTGAATAGTTTTCTTCATATAGCGTTTCAAAGTTTAACTAGTGTGGAAGGTTCCTTGTCCACTTTTTGATCAGTGCCTGTTCGAGAATTTTCGAGGTCAAATGTAAGAAAATCGGCTTTTCAGAAAATGTTGATTCCGATTCGTTGAGCATAAATTAAATGTCGAAAAATTATCACAACACGCATACACATGTTATGTTTTATATAAAAAAAGGTGAATTTTAAGCTATCTCACACTAACAGGAGACGGTTTTAGCTTATTTCTCTTAGTAAACTTAATGAGAAGTAGCTTATTCCTTTAAATTTTACCTCTGACCTTATCAATAAGATACTTTCTTTCCGAAATCTCTTACATTGAAATGGAAGACTCTGAACTTCAAACGAATTACAGTACAATGGGTATGTTTGCAAAAATTGAAAACAGCTGTAAAACCATTTCCTATTAGTGTGAGAAAGCTTCAAATTTAACTTAAAGTTGTACAATATTAAACTAAATGCAAATATATTGTGGTGACTTGGGAGTGGAAATTATTTTTCCTATGACATCCATATTTTGAAAATTCATGCAAGGGTTCCCAACTTAAAATGATTTTTTGAAAAGCGACATTCTCCGCATCTACATACGTCCCAAAACTTTTGATTACATATTCGTTATCATACGACCTACCTCTACCTTCTCCCCTTCCGCAGAAGGTTCCATAATCTAGATATTTACCCAGAGCTTTTCTGAATCATTCCTACTGTTGATGTGATATTTGATTCCATTATAGTATGAATTTACCGAATTCATTAAAAATAATTTGTATGAGTAATCTCTATTCCGCATACAACTAATCTTTAGGGTTGTTTTGAAATGAATTTTCTTTTAGGTTATAGTCAAAACAAATGATTAAATGATTTTCATAATAAGAAAGAAAAATTAAGATTCACGCAAAATATAATATCGGATAGTGTCCGGAATTTTTCAAAATCGTATCAATGAAATGAAACAAAACTTCGTAGTTACATATTTAATTTTTTAACAAATAGCAACCTAACCTCACATAACCTATCTAAGGTACTTTAATATTTTTAATGCTAAAGACTTATGCAGGTAACTAACTAACCCCTGTTCTTAGACTTCTTCTAGCTTTTGCCATTTTACTACTGCCAGTATGTAAGCCATGATTTCTGTGCTATAAACTTTATATCCGTATGTCTGTTTGAAATATCCAACAAAAGCGCCAAAAGCTGCTTGCAATTGATTCTTACGGCGCTTCTCGGCATACGTCAGTCACTTGATTACGACGAGTACCCGTTCTGGTGCATGTAGCCATACTGCATTTGTTTGACTCGCCTCTTTCAAATGGGGAAGTGCATTTAAAAATCGAACGTCTTTATGTGCGTGTGTGTGTGTATTGCACATATGTGCATATGTTTGTGCATATGTATACATTAATGCACTTACACTTTTACATGAGCATACCAAAGGCACACAATAACAACAACAACAAATAACATGCAATAATGCAAAAAGCAAGGCATTAATTGTAAACGGCTGTGACGACAAGCCTTGACCTGATTTCTCTTCCTCTCTCGCACTCGAACTTGTTGTGTTGTATTGTGCTGTGTTTTGGGTCAGGGAAGGGATTGGGGAGTGAAGTGCAAGAGGCTCGTCACCCGAAGTTCAGCGAGGCACAAATCGTGTGCCGATTTTTATAGGTAGAGACACTCTTTTTTTATAATGGTTTGTTGCTTTGCTTTGCTTTATTTCCAACTTACGTCTCTTCTGCGCTATACCCCATGCATCATCCAATACCAATGCACTTTTGTTCACAGATGCATCTACTCTGACACCGTGGGCCGATTCAAACCGTTCCGATGCAATGAAATGCAATGCGTTTTTGCACAAAGCGGCAACACTGAAATTTATTGCAACTACATGTATACATTGGTGTGCGAAAGGAGGGTGCCAGGAAGGGGGCATCGTAGGAGAATGAGATATTGCAATGTTTAGCATTAACAACAGCAACAACAGTATCAGCAGCGAAAGAAATCAGTGAAAACTAAACTTTTACTTTTCATTTTCTCCGTTGTTAAACTTTTTTTTATGCCTTTCATTTTCCTCGCACCGCGCAATTGTTATTGAAAATGAAATTGCAATTTTTTCTGCATTTGAGTTATGATGAGATTAATTGCAATTACAACTACAATACAGAAAAAATAGAAAATCATAATGATGAATTGATGATTATCTTTCTTCTGGCATGAAGGTTTCCATATTTTTTCATATGAATATCAACAGACCGAAAAACTTTACATTTTTGCACAAGTCCCAGGATTATTTTTATAATCAGGGTATGTTATGTATGTTCTTCCTGCCGTTTGAAGGCGTGGCAAATATAGAAAAACGTGTATGTTTCTTCTCCAGAGACGATCATATACGCTAATACGTCGAAATGACAATTACGTAAAATTTGATACACAGCTCTTATTTCATTATACCACGTGGGATTGAAATTGGGGGAAATCGATACGCAATCACGCCTATTGCTGATACTAATTTAAAACTTTATCTTAATAATTTTTCGTATGTTTGACGCCTTCCTCAGAAATTGTGGAATTCAGTTCGAAAAATTAATACTAATATATTCTGTATGCGTGGCATTTTATCTGCAAGCTAAAATTTCGAATGAAGCATTTCTTATGTTTGTAATTTTCTTCACATCACATACGTATACTATGACTAGTTTGCGACAACTCAGACAAAACTCTGCCAAAAAATCAACGTCTAACAATCTAACCAGGCGTATCCCATATGGCGACCCAAAAAGAATCACCTCAAAAAGTTTTTTTCGTTATGAGTAACTTTTTAATCTCAGCAACGAATATATTTATTAAAGCACTTTTTTTGAAAGCTTAAAATAATGATTAAAGCCCTGAAGGTAAAAAATATATGAATATACTATGTATACATACATATAAAAATTATTTTTCATTTATTATGGAAAATATGTTTATAGATGTTGATCATACGACGTGTGGTACAAATTTAGATAACTTTTGGAAAGTAATTTTTAAATCGCTAAAACTTTTGTACAAATAGCAAAAAATACAAATTTAAACACCGTTTTGTAGATAAACCGTTGGGAAACTAAAACGAATTTAAAAAATACATTGTGGTGGCTACATAGTAGAACTTCAAATGTGAAATCGGTTAAAATTTTTGAATTTTTATGTATTATGTAATTTGTAGCGTCAAGTTTTTAGTCATGATATATGCTGAAAAAAATTATTATATAAATAAATTGGCTATGAAGGTATTCGCAAAATAAAAACATTTTCTTAAGGTGTTACTCTTTAGGCCGCCATTTCGGATTTTTCAAAAAGCCACACATCCTTTGAGTGCACTTGTTTGAGCCTAGTTATGTCCCTAAAAACTGCGCTGAATTTCGGGCATAGCTTGTTTCCAGTCCGCACGAAATGTCCCTTGTTAATTTTTAGCAGCTGGAGCATACATTTTTTTAAGAATCACCCTAGTACACATAGGCAGACTTTTATTTTCCGTTGTAAAGGCTAAAGACTTTTTCCTACCCCTCATCGGATTATTTTATAAATTTCAGTCGTAAACCAACCATTTCATAAAAATCTGATAATCATTAGATGAAGTTGCCCTCTTTAGTCTATGTTTACACTAAGTCGTCCATGCCAGTACACATAAAATTACAAAATAAGATGAATAAAATATGCAACAATATGTCACAGATCGTCTTAAAGGCAACCTAAGGTTTTATCTAATTGTAAATTAAGTAATTGATGTCATGACTTCTTTTTGAGAATTCAGTGAAACTTTGTGCAAAGATTTTTATTTTCAATTACACAAAGAGCAGTAAATAGATTTTTTACAGTGTATATTATATAATGCATTAAAGATTTAAGATATACAAAATATAACACTAATTAATTTTTCTATTATTTTCCAGATACTGAAATTCCACTAATTAAACAGTCCTCAAGTCCGCCACCTCCGCCACATTCGCATGTTCTCCAACATCAGACCTCCATACCGGCATCGACGAATACCGTGCACATAAAGTCTGAGAATGGCTCTGGACTGTCACCGCACCAAAACAATATTATAGTGCAACATACAGGTGTTTTAGCGCCCACAAGTCACCAACCACAATCAGCGGTACAACACCGACCGTTGCTTCATAATCTTTTGAGTGGTGGCGCACTACATAATACACATCACCGAAATTACTGCACATCAAATACTGGTAAGAGTACAATCATTACATACATATGTATATGTATCTGAGTTTGGATAGAGCTGCATGGGATTTATATAAGTAGGAATTAGTGATTTTGTGTCTGGTGTTGGACACACATTATATCATTAGCTATAAGCAACTTTAAAACCTGCACTAACCAAAAGCAACCGTATAGTTTTTAATCAACGAATTCTATTACAGTGTATGCTGGACAATAGATAAAGAGTATTGAGGCATGACATTCGGTACATAGCATCAACAATTATCAATTTTACAGCATGCACTTTACATAAAATTCTAACCAGCATGTTTTAAAGGAGTATCAGTAAATCCTTTGAAAATTATCGGTTCGGATTTCAAAAATTCATCGAGGACAAACATTTTTAACTGAAGATAACTTCTTAGACAAGGCATATTTTGATACCACAGTGCCTTTCAAAAAATAAATATCACTGAGACTCAAACACTTGCAGCACAATCAGAAAGGCCCAACGAATTCTCACTATACTGATATAGTTATATAGATATTGTTTTCTTTTATGTATTTGATGGTCGGATAACAATGGATCTTTTAATTAGATACATACCTATACAGGAATAATTCAAATTGTTATAATTTATGAAAATACTTAAATTGAATAATTGCTAAAAAAATTGCACAGGCTAACCGTCAAAATGTTGCAGGCCAAGCAATAACAGTTTTATTATGTAAAATAGCACTTTGATTTCGAAAAATACAGTAAAAATTTTTTTCACGTTTAGTTTTTGAGACATTCACAAAATAAAGATTAACTGCATACGTCTTAGAGTTATGAAATTTTTAATAGCAATCGATTATGTTATCTATCCTGAGTATTATGAAAATAAAATATCCATGAATCGATCTTGCTCTCTTTTGTAAAGGACGAAAAACAAAAAAATAGTTTGTCGTTGATAACATAGATTTCGTAATTTTTACGAATGAACAAACCAGATTAGATTTTCATCAGTACATTGCTTACAAATCGTTGAGCGAAAAACAAGTTTTATAAAAATAAATGACAGACAATTTCACTGTCTTTCATTTATTATAAATAGCTTATTATAATCAACTAATTGAAACTGATTGAATAACCATTAAGTGGGGGTCTGTCTATTCTACACATAAAAACGGTTTATTGAATGGTCTGTAACAACTTTCCCACTAATTATGTGGAGCAGTTTTCAAGGCATAGAATCATACAATTCTTATACCATATATATTTTTTAGAATACCTGGTAAGATTCCACCAAAAAATTTGTTTTTTGTTGATGAATTGCAAACAACCTGGATAACATCTCGCTTGTCATATGTCAAATTGCGATGTGTTGTTTCAAAAAATGAAATTTTAATAAATTGTTTTAGTACAGTAAGGAGCTATAAAATTCTTATTTGAAAATATTATTTTTATTTGTAAAATTCAATTTGAAAACGAGTTTAACCGTTTCTAAGTGAACAAATATTTTATCTTTTTTTAGGTTCTTTTCCCCCCAGCCCTGCCGACAGTGGAGTTTCTGATGTAGACAGTTCAAGCTCAGGTGGTCAACCATGTGGTGAAGAACTGAAGGCAAGATTAGGTATACCCACGCATTATACGCCACACGGCCATGTACCAACTGGAACTTTTTTACATCCAAATTTTTACCACAATTCACCACCACTGCGAAATATATGGAACCGAAGCGTTGCATGTAAGTAGTCAGGTTGAAATACTAATTTATAGAAAAAACAACTTATGCTCATTTCAAAGTACTGGTAATTATCAAGTATTTATGAACTCCAAGCTATGGAACTGATGCTCTTTTAGTTCGACAATAAATGTGGTATCACAGCATTGATGCCAATGATAACTAACACAGTGCTCTTTGCACATCAAAAGACTAGATTTATTTAAGTGATCTATTTTGAATTTTCCATATCCATATCTCCAAAAAATAAGTTGTAAAATTTAGGTAGAAATATTATCTTCGGGAGTGATTTCCAGCTTATATCTCTAAATAAATTAATTGTCAGATCAAAATTTAACTGATTTCTCAGGCCAAACTTCCAATTTTTGTTTTGAATACGCATCTGGACACATGAATTTTTAAATAAAACAAAAAAATTGGTATCTACCTTGGAATCCATCCAGATACTTGGGTAAAAAACAACATTAGTTAGAGGGGTAAAGATTTTTATGGAGCTAGTCGAGAAAATTAAATTATCTAACAATATACCCCTGAACTTTTGACCG
The DNA here is from genome assembly GCA_949775025.1 of Tricholauxania praeusta. NCBI lineage: Eukaryota > Metazoa > Arthropoda > Insecta > Diptera > Lauxaniidae > Tricholauxania > Tricholauxania praeusta. Next base: position 5,139,263 of record OX459028.1, on the reverse strand, counting down.
TTTTTTCCAATTTTAAAACTAGCATAGACATCTTCAATCGATTATATTAATATGAGCCTGGTAAAGTCCAAGGTATTATATATGTTGAGCTTGGCTTGAATACCATTACTGTGTCTATTAAATGATGGCCTGAGATACACAATGAAAGTGTTGTGTGGGCTCTAAGAATTTTCCATGACGATTAAGACTAGGCAAGTATGCGTCTTGCACAGGCTTACCAAGTTAAAAAGAAGCAACTCCCGGCGATCACAAAAAAAAAAAAACAAAAATTTCGTTGAATTGTTAAAAAATTAAATTTTGTTTTGTAAAAAAGTTGATGACATTTTTTTGCTTTTTTGTCAGCAAAATTAAAAAAATAATTAATTAAATGGTAAAGACTTAAGTTTTACTGTGTGGAAAACTTTTTTTTTTTTTTGCTCCTTGTCACAAAAATCATCTAAATTCCGAATTTTTTTGAATTCTTACCAGGCCCCCGGTTTTGACATGAAATTCCGGGCTTAGCCGGGGAAATTCCGGTCACTTGGCTACATTGCTCTTGCCCAATAATATCTAGAAAATTTTGAGTTAGCCCGCAAGTTAAAAGTAATAAGCAAAACAACAAAAGTCAATAATATAAATTATGATGTTGATAAACTTTACCAGTTAGACAAGGCAAAAGCAAAAAAGTTTCCAGAGAACTTTTGTTTCGCTGGATCCAATTTAATTAATCAACTTTTGACTTGACCAAAAAGTCTTTTGTAATAAGGATATATATCTTGTGATTTTTGCAAATTGTATTAAGAATTTAGCTTTTTAATCACGGAATATAATCGCAACTTCCGATGGATATGCATAACTCCGAAAAAATAATTAGCGTCTGGTGTTACACATACATATTTGTAAAATCCATCAGCGTCACAATCTTTGCAAAATAATAGAAACAGAGCTTTATAATCGGATTAGAAGCCCCAATTGTTAGCGCATAATTTTTGACGCGTTACTTTTTATATGGCCAAAAAAATCGTTCAGATAAAATTGAAAATAGTTTTTAAAGCAATTTAAGTAATACCTATTTACGACTATGATGTAGTCTAAAAAATATATAAGATAGAATTACCTGAAATACATAAATGTATGAATTAGACAAGCACGGAATATTTTTGTAGAGTATTTAAAAAAAAAATAATGGTATTACGAAATGTACAAAAATCTCCCAGACGAAATGACGCATTCCTATAAACAAAAAAAAAAAAAACATTTAATACTACATACTTAGTTAGAAAGTCACGTCAATTATTCGCAAACTTATTTAATGATATTGCGTCAAATTAACGATATCAATCTTTCTTCTTAAGGCCCATATAGACCCAGGAGTGTATTCGAGGTTAAGTTGAATTTTGGTTATACCAGTGTACGTTTGTTATCCATATAAATGCATACGTACGAGAATTCTCGCACAAAATCATGCAGTTGGTAAAATAACAATAAAAATAAAACAAAACAATCCAAATCGAATGGAATCAAAAAATCGTTGTGTCTGTGAGATGAGCGAATTAATGAAAACGAGCAACAACCATAACCAGAATCAGAGACTGAACTAGTCGATAAGCAACGACGTACGGTACGACAAACAAATCCCATAGTCAGTCCAAAAAACAAATTGACAAACAAACAGCAGCAGCAGCAGCAGCCACAGCGAAATGAAATGAAAAAGTAAATGCATAATATATGTACGTGCATATAGCAAGCGCATATGCATGTGCGAGTATATATAGATACGAGTGTATGTGCTGCACTCCAAGTATATATATGTAGCCGCGTATGAAACTGTGGTCATCGACACATTGCCTTTGCACAAATTCTGAAGGTCACAACCACATCGACAACTACGATAATACACCACCGAACACTCTCGCTCGCTGTTTTCGAAGTGAGAAGAATACATGAGGAGAGCACCGCAAATACGAATGCGTTTTTCAAATACTATTACGGAGGTTACACAAGTACAATACCCAAACGACTCAAGTCCCCTACCTTCTTGCCTCATTTGCTTATACGCTTACTTGTTATCTTTGTAGACACGTTCAGTGGTTCAAGAAGCTAAAAACAACGCAGAATTCTAATTGAGAATGAGAGAGCGAACGCGCGTTTTACATAATTGCAATGCTTATTCGTCGTATTCTTAAGCGACGGACGAATGAAATTAAAAACGATTTAACGTTTACTAGCTGGTATGAGTACAAATGTGAATATTCAAACTTTTATTTAAAGTCACATCCGGAAGTATAAATGGGAAATGTATAAATTTATAACTCCATAAGTACACGAGTTGTACTCGCGAAAGAATGCAATAAATTCGAAAAATTCATCACAACTACACAGTAATACCAGAGGAAAAAAATCGGCATCAATAAATTTAGGAACCTCTAGATATATTGACTAAATTAATTAGTATGAGGAACAATTTTGAATTAAAGGTCTGTTTCCGTACTTACAGTATCAAAAAGTACACAGAGACAACGACTTGTGCATGTGTCAAGATTTGGTAATAATTAAAAAATGGTATATTCGAAAAAAAAATATTCCAACAATATTATTGAGCCAAGCTTATATTTGAAAATAATTATAAAAACATATTGTGGTTGAAGCAACTATTTTTTAGTCGCTACTATATACTTGTTTATAATTACCAAATCATTTATGTACATTTAAAGCGTCAAGTTTAGGGCATCCTTATATTGTCAGATTTTGCTCAAATCTGGTATACCTTAACCACTATAATCTTCTAACGTACATTGAAAAAAATAAATTTCCTTATTGCTGTTTTTCTTAATTTTGACAAAATTTGAAAATGCGAAAATTGTCGACTTTGTTTCCATTCCCCTAATTTTTAAGAGCAATGGGCGTACTTTTTAAAAATAGCTTTAAAAAAATATTCATAGATGAATATAGTTCTTTGAAAAAAAAAAAAATATTTAAAATTTTGAAAATCTTAATAACTCATATGAAATTTTTACTGACCATCGATGGACCAACTTACTATGGTTTCTACGAAAAATTTATCAGATTTCTGAATCTATCGAGATTCGGTTATCAGCAATGAAATTATTTGGAGAGATCTTTATGTACTCTAAATCCCTGCTTCCACTTACCACTATTATGTAGACGATACATGTACAGTGAATAGTTTGTATGAGAAGTTTGAACCAGTGAGAGTAATGAATCTAAATTTCGTCGCGAATTACACAAGCTGACAAATTTTTTACCCAGTAACCAGAATATACTTCTCCGAAGGTTTTTGACGCGCTGAATTCGAATCTGAGGTTTACGAGATAGTCTAAGCTAGAAGAGCTAAAATCAAGAATTTACATATGCAAAAGTAATTTTTTTATGAAACCATTAATGGGGTTCGAAAGAACTACTCCTTATATTCAAAACACACCTAGAGTTTTCCAGATATCTATTTTCATTTTTCAGAATTCGTATGTTAAAATTCAAATCCGTTTTGAAGAGCAAGAGTAGTTCTTCCGTACCCCATTAATAGTTTTATAAAAAAAAAATTCGTTTCGATATAATATAATCTCAAATATCTCGAAATATTGTGATTTGTTGTACTTTTAGGTTAGAATATCTCTAAAATCAGAGTCATTAGAGAAATTCTGACATCGGATTCGAATACAACCCGATAAAAACATTAGGAAAAGAATATTTTGGTTTCTAGGTTAGAGACATTACCAAATTTTGTCGGCTTATGTTATTTTATAATTAAGAGATTTTAATCCAGTATCCATTAAGCCTTTTTTAGTAATTTTGCTTGAAAATATAATTTTTGGCAAGGTTAAAGACCAACTTGTTTTTTTTTTTTAATTTTTTTTATAATTTCGTTTCAACTTTTCTGTTGTACATATAAAAATGTACCAAAAAAGTTTTTTTTCTAATCTTAAAATTCCTTAATAATGTAAAGATCCAGAATAAACAGTACAGTACATTTATATTAATTAATAAGTTAATCAAAATGTCAAAACACAATGCTATTGACGACACTGAATTTAAATTTGGGCTTGAAGTGACAGCCAAATTTCGCCTTATTTTAACTTCGTATGGCCCTATTGTATGCTGGTAGCAACCTTACTTTTTATTTATTTTGAGGAATATTCTTTTTAAGGTCTAACTTTTCGACTTTTTTTTAGTAGATACTATTATAAAGATTCTTTTACTTAGATTGAATATTATAATGCTCCACTAGATATTATTATTTACCTTTGTTGTTTTTTTCTCTTTTCTTTAATTACAGTAACAGAGAGTTATTACTTGCCGATGTCAAGTAACAACACTACGAATAGCCCGGCTGGAGTCAATAATAATGGTGGTGTAAGTGTTAGTGGAGGTCTAAATGGTACACCAGGTGGTACAGCCGGTTATACGACAGTATCTAATTTTACCACACCGTCCCCACCACGTACAAATGGAGGACTCGCCGCACAACATTCCATGCAGCATCCTTCGCAACATGCGCTACATCATCATCCGCATTCCACAGTACCTAACAGCAGTATAGGAACTGCTGGAAATGTTGTTGTTACCTCTGGTAACGGATTGCATCAACAAAGTGTTATACAGCCTACCACATCTAATGTTAACTATGATCTCTCTTATATGTTGGAACTCGGTGGTTTTCCACAACGTAAACTCAAGAAACAGCGAAAACCCAAAATCGAAATGGGCGTAAAACGACGCAGTCGAGAAGGATCCACAACATACCTTTGGGAGTTCCTGCTCAAGTTGTTACAAGATCGTGAATATTGTCCACGATTTATAAAGTGGACCAATCGAGAAAAGGGCGTATTCAAGCTGGTAGACTCCAAGGCCGTATCACGTCTATGGGGCATGCATAAAAATAAGCCAGACATGAATTATGAGACAATGGGTCGAGCACTAAGATACTACTATCAACGTGGAATACTTGCCAAAGTTGATGGTCAGAGGCTGGTATATCAGTTTGTTGACGTACCGAAGGACATAATAGAAATTGATTGCAATGGAGTCTAATTGTAAAATCCAGAGTCAGCAGTAATAGTAAAAATTTTTAATTAAAATATAAAAAAGTGCAAAAGAAATACAAACAGTCTTCGTAATACGAGTACAATACAAGTGCTTGTAAAAACAAAAATTAAATAAATATCTAGAATGTTGGGCTATAACTGTACAAAACTGAATGAAATTATTTATTAGCGATAAAAAAGAGAGAGAATGAAATGTTAACAACATATTTAAAAGATTTAATTGTAATATATGTATCTGAAAGTAAATTAGATTTTCAATATTTATTAGAAAGATTTTTAACTAAAACTAACTAAAATATTTCAATAGCTACATATATAAAATGGAGTATAACGAGTAAATAGCTTTTTTAAATGATATGTCAAGCGAGATTATGAAGACAAAAACCAAATTTTTGCATTAGGAATTTTTTTTCTTTTTTTCTGGTCATTAGATTCTGTTTATAAATTCAAAATTTGTGAATATTTTACTTTGAAATTGAAAGAAAATTTAAAGGAAAAACCAATATAAATTTTAATTGTAAAAAGTAATCGTAAGTGCATCATATATACAAATTTTAAGAAGGATAAATCATTTTAAAATTATAACTAACTAAATTATGCGTTTAGGTAAAGAACTTGAGAAAAGTTTTGTAAATTTTTTACTTGTTATTGCAAATTCTTTTACATATACTATATACATTATTATTACTATTATTAATGTTTGATTATGAATATATATTTTTATTGTTGCTTATTTTATAGTCGATGTACGTACACATCTAACAATTAGAATATTTAATTTTAAAACTTTCATGCAATGATTGTGTTTCTGTGTAATATTAACTATTAAGTATTTACAACTATTTTAATTTAAAGAAAACGTAGCAAATTTGATGGACATTAAATCATATAAGTAACGATGAAAGAAATTGAAAATGATGCAAATTCATCACATCTAGAAAAAGTATGGAATTACCTGTGAAAAGACTTAGGCTTGTGTAATAAATTCAATAGCAATTCAGAATAATTAATATTCAATTTTAAGTAATAACTTTCTTGGTTCTCATGTGTATGTTAAGAGAAGAAAGTTTTTTGTTCAATTCTCTCACTTATATTTTCAAATGTGCCGTGTTTCTGGCAGAAATGTCAAGTTTTTATGGTGGACAAACAAAACCTTCAAATAAACATTACGTTCTTACACAAAGCGGGATTTCTGATTTAAACGCTAAAAGTTAGCATAAAAAAAATATTTTTACTTGAAATGTTAAATTATACCTTAATAATAAATCAAATCAAATTTCAGCCATTCATTCATTCGAGCCATTTCTTCAAGTTTGGTAACAGCAAAATGTCACAGAGTCCCCTCTTACTCCGAAGAATACGTAGAATGAAGAATTTCATTTCATTGAATTTTGCCATGGAATTCGGGCAATTTAGCCAATCCCTCCCCCTCCCATTGGACATGATCTTGGCTATAACCTTGTTGACCGATATTTCCGTCTAAGCCCTTCTTGGAGCAGATTTTCGAAATATTCTATTTTGACTATTTCTTAGTCTCTGATGTTTCATTCAAAGTTCTAAATCGAGGCCAAAACTCCAAAGTATTCTGATTCAATTGGTAAACATTCCTTCAGAGTTGCAAAACGTGTGATTTTATTTTGAACCGTGAGCAAATGCGGCACCCATCTTGCGCAAAGATTTCTCATATCCAAGTGATCACTTAAGTGCTATGCACCTGTGCGATTGAGATGCCCACAGCCGTAACAATCAATCTTAGATCATTCCATACAATTTCGTGGATTTTTCAATAATTTTTTATTTAGGGACCTGAATGGGCCATCCGAAACACTGCATCTTTTATGCATCTGCGACTACAAGAATCGTTGCACCACTTGTGAATCAAGCAGAGTTTCTATATTGCTTAGCCAGTTAATTAGCACTCGAGTTTTTATTTAAAGGCTGTGTGACAAGCGGCACCGTCCTGTTGAACAATCATATTATTCAGGTCCATGTGATCCACTTCAAGCCATAAAAAGTTTATCATGTCACAGTAACGTCCAGCCTTTACCATAACACCGAAACGCCAGCCCGAAAGAGTAAAACGTTGTTGGAGTATAGGTTTTTCTTGAACGACTTCAGTACCTCAAATGTGGCAAGCTTGTTGTTGGAAGTACATTTCTTCCAGTATGCTTTTATTTCGGATCAAGTATAAGTTTAATTTTTGGGCAACGTCAATTACTAGTATGCATTGCATAGTTGTGTGTGAGTAGAAATTATCGGCAAGGTTTTTTAAAATCTTTTTTCAAACCACCAAGTCGCCAAAATAATTTCAGTTTTAAATATAGGCAGCAAGTCCTATCATTATATATTTTAGTACTTAATGTTAGAAAACATATGCAATACATAATAACAAAAAAAAAAAAAAAGAGCTGTAGCTGAGTCGGCTAATCACAACTAAAATGAAGTTGTCATACATAAAAGGGATATTAATTTCTACGCTAGCGAATATGGGTTACTTTCAGAATATTGTAATTACTAACGGTGATTTTAAATTTCTTAATATTTAAAAATATACGCATACTCAAAGTCCAATCTTTTCGTTTGTTATTGAATTTGGAACACTTACAGATACGCAAGGCATGCTAAAGTAACATTTTAAAATTGTAACTTATATGAGTTATATGATTTGAAAACAGTTTGCTATAATTGTTCTTATAAAGAAATTATATATAATAGTTTTATAAAGTTATATTATTCCAAACATATAAATTTTTTTTGCCAACAAAAGGAAAACATAAATTATATACATAATATCACTGCCGATTTCTTTTTTATATATTTTCAAGCAAGGTGTTACTAATGCAAAATTGAAACTAAGATAACAGTGTTTTTCTATGATTTTCAAAAAAATTTTTATACAAACTTGTACTTACATTTCTTATCTACATTTTTCTTTAAGTCACATATGCTGCTTTCTATCAATAAATGATAGTTGTCTTTACTTTTTATGCCAGAAAATATGCTATGCATTTTATATTAGTATCCGGACATTTTGCAGGAACACTGAGCTGCATGAAATGTTGTTCCGAGGTTGTTTTTCGTATAAAATATCCGATATTTTTGCACATAAAAAGTAGACACCGTGTTGATAAAAAAAAAAAAAACAGCTAGTAATAAAACGCAAAAAATATACATATACTTTCTTTGAGTTTCGAAAACTGCCTGTACCAAATGTGTTTCGCATCTTAGTTTCTATTGCTTAACAGTATGTAATTCACTGTGCTTTATTCAATTGGGCCAAGATTTTTTTTTTTTTTTTTGTAAAGTTTTTTTAATTGCAATTTTTGTTGTATTTTTATTTGAAAAATTTAAATAAAAAGTGTTTACACATATATTTTTAATTATTTTTAAGAATAAAGTTTCTGAAATTTTAATATTTGTGTTTTTATTTTATTTTTTTAATTTAGTTTATTTTTTAAGTTTCAAATTTAGTTCGGTAATCTTTGCGGTCAAACCACAAAAATATTCAAGTTTTAAGGATCCTTTAAGAAAGTACCACGAATCTAACATTGAAATAAAGAGACTTAGTTTTTTCTTTTCTTTTTGGAAATTTTTTTGTTTCTAACGCTAAGAATGTGAGATATATCTCTTGCAAACATATTTTTCGCTGCAAATTTAATACAGACATCTAAAGTAATTTTCAAAATTTAAATGCCTCGAGATCAATTGTTCACAAATAATGTTTTGCAAAAGCTTTGGTGTCAGTCTAGATGTAGGACTCAATCCTACCACGACAGAATCATTTTCTACATCTTTCTGTCTTTCTATTTTTTGCTGGAGTACTCGACCGCAGTGTACACGGTCATTTCAACATTGCCGCGAGATTTCGTGTACCAGATCATATCAAAGACGATGAAAGACTTCAATGCTTGACGGCAGACTTCAGATACGGATTTGTGTGTGGTGTGTCCGCTCCATTCTCGACGCTTGATCTAGGCGGAAATTCGACTTCATTCGCATCTGACGTGTGATTCGACATTGAAAGTGGTACTGAGCCACAAATTTTTCAGAGTTCGTGAAACAACTGCTTTCACTGATTGTACGGATAGCCATGGCTTTTTGTTTCATTAATATTGCTCTTGAGACCTATGTACATATCTCTTCTGAAATTAACCTGTAATCGGACGGTGTGCATTTCATTTGAACTCCTTGGTAACGAGGAGGTAGATATCATCTGCACAAACTGAATGTTCCGATGCACGCTGAAGGTTCAATTGATGCCATGTTTAGTATGGTCTGCAAAGGATATCGTCCAGCACGTTTATAAAAAAAATTAATTTAAAGTCTTCGTATTTAGCCCAGACAACGTCCATGATATTAAATACTACACTTTGCGTGTTCAACACGTCCCAGATGCTATTGTGATCGATGCTATTAAGATCGGCGCCGCTATGGTTGAAGGGTAGATATAACGAGAACTGCTACTTTTTACTGACTCTCCTGCGGAAGATTTTTGTTAGAAAATTTTGTGATTATAGTATTATTTTCGACTGGCGGTCGTAAAAACATTTTAATTTTGATTGTGTATTTAGATCAAGTGTATTGAGCTCTGAGATGTTGATTTTGAAAAACTGGTATGGACAGGTTAAATCTCGTTTGACCGACATCTCTAATTTAAATTGACCATTGAAATTTTTTCTACGATAATTTTATAAGAAGTTAAAACTGTTTTAAATTAACCATTTATGAATCGAAATAGTGTCACCCTAATTTTTTCCGGATAAGTATTTCCTGATAAATTTTTGCAGTTGTTGTTGGAAAAATAAATTCCTGATGTCTTGTGTTCATGTTTTTTTTAATAATTTTCATTCATTTGACTATTTTTCCAAAGGCAACTTTAATTTTTTTAAGTGTAAAAATTAGTTCTCAACTCAGCTAATTGTTTATAATTTGAAGCTTTCATTAAAGACCCAGTTTCAACGGTTTCAAGGAAGAAATTTTAACACTTACATCAGAGTGTTATTATCGGTTTCTACATTATCAATTACTACTATATACTTCAAAGTATTATTAAAAAATACACCCTCTATTGGAAAAATAAATAATAAGTACAACGAAATAAAAACGCAGTGGACAATGAATTGCATATTAGATAAAATTGAAAAAGATAAAGACGATGATAAAGTCATTTCGTGCATTTGCGATGAAGGACTAAATATAGCACAATTTTTTCTGTTTAGCATATGATTGTAAGAGATCTTGAAAGAACGTTCTTTTTGGGCCAAAAATAAAAAAAAACATGAATGTATCATAAAATTGTACAAATTTTTTCACTTAAGTATGAAAAATTTAAATAAAATTCTACCTCTCGGAACCAAGATGACAAAAATAATCACGGTCATATTTATAAGGCAAAAAGTAAAAATTAAAATTAAGTTAACTTTAAAATCAATCCATTGGGCATACGTGTGTCGTACACTTGTAAATACAATACATACCAACCATATGCTACCAGAAAAAACTGCCTATCTTTTAGTTAAGTAAACTTTATAATAAAAATATTTTATTACAAGAGGTTACAAGTGAATAAAAATGATTTAATCATGATTATTAAATACTAGTGATGAATGAACCAAAATTAAATAATTGTTTTAAAAGTGCATGGTTAAAACAAAAAAAAAAATAGTTTCTATTAAGAATACATTATTCAGCATTCATCGATTCTAACCAGCTCAAACATCTTAAAATGTCATTTATATAGAAAATTCATTTCACACTAAAGTATTTAAAAATAACCAAAAAAAGTAAAAACTTGATTGTTACGGGTGGGGTTGATATTTATTAGATTTTGTCACTAAATCTAAAACTCATTATTTAAATTAAAAATAATAATTAAAATTAAATTAATTTAGACTAGTTTTAATTTAAGACAGTCTAATATTAGCACAATTTTGTATGTTTTATTCAACGTCTAAAAATAAAAATTATAAATTTTATAAAATTTAAAAAATTTAAAAAAAAAATTGTTGTTTTATTACTTTTTTTGACAATTTAGTTATGATTTTATCTGAATTTCTAGCAAATCAAATTTTACTTTTCAAACTTTTTGCTTTTTTGTTTTTTTTTTTTAAATTGAATTTTTCTTATGCCAAAATTGCAGCGGTAACATCATGTGATATTGTAATGTTCTTCCCAGCGTCATTTGGAGACTGTATATTTGAGGAGTACGTCGTATCTTTGTTCATACCACTGAAACTATCATCCTTTAATGCCACCTCATCATGTTCTGTTTTTACATCAACTTCCGCATCATCTTCCTCTGCATCTGATTCATATTTCTATAAAATAAGAGGAGAAACCTTCAACTTTTACTTAGTCACTTTTCTTTGCAATTTGATAAATCATAGAGACACAGTACCATATAAAAACACCTTTAAAATTTTGTATTTATACTTTTGAATTCCACAGATTAATACAAATTTGATTGCAGTTTCCATAGTGCAAGATTTTTTTTTTTATTGAAATAAATTTATTTATAATTATAAGCATAAACATTAAGAAAAAGATTATTACAAATAATCAATATTTCGTCGTCGAAATATTAATTTTATTATAAAAAACACAAACTTGCAGTATAATAAGATTTTTTTATTTAACAATAAGAAGGTAAATAAATACAACTGCAATTAACTCCAGCAAAAATTCGTTTTCTCAAATTATAGCGACAAACAAAATGTTAATTCCAGAGAAATTAGTTTTTTTTACTCAGATCGCTTTGAATCCGGCATTCTCCAGGTTTTGGTTATGGATGAATTTAACTCTTGGGAGAGTTGTTATAAGCTTCATTTGGTTTCCCACAGTCACTCTCGCTTACAGTAATAACATTGGCTTAACTACGTCCATTACTTTTTTCACTGATGTTATGAAGAGAAAATGTTTCATTAATGTTTTGTTAACTAATCGTTTGTGTAACAATCATTTCAATCAAAAAACAGAAGAAGTGTACTGCAAATTTGATGGTGAACCTTTTTGAGTAGAAGTCTTAGATGCATGTCGGTTCTTTTTTAAGCATTTCCTGGTTGAAAATCGATTTCCAATATATTTATCAACTTTATTCTTTATGCAATATGTATCATACTACATACTTGTAATGTGGAGAGAAGTTTGCTAAAGTGTTTTATGGTATGCTTTCTCAACATGTCTATAATTCGTTTTTAATTAATTCCTAAAACTCTAATTTTAGCATTTAATTCTAGATAATATATATTTGCAAAAATTATTTAACTACTTATGTTATATAATATATACAGACTAGTACATGTTGTCGAAATTTTTCCGTGAAATAATAGTCATGTACATATACATACATATGTATAAATATTAATCGAATTTTTAATTAATTATTTTATTTTGGTTAGTTCGGTAGCTTTTGTTTTACCTGTTTTACATTTATGTAAAATTTATTCGTTGATTAAACAAACCTTTTGTATATATTGGCGTTTTGTTGGCATTTCCAAATGCAAAACACAAGTTGAGTCATCAAAAATACATGGTACAGTTTCCTGGCACACAACTCCACTCTTCTCAACTTCACAGGCACGGAACAAAATTTGCTTTTTGTCTTCTAACACATGTTTTCGGCAATACTTACAACTGGGCAACGCCCGTTCACCACATTTGACACCACCTTCCGTGTATATGCATTTAACAAAAGCTGGGCCTTTATGTGAATATCCTTCAATTGAACGTGAACGTTTTTCCTTGAACTTTTTATAAAGGACAGCTTCGACACCATAACGCCGATGATAATGACTCATAGCTTTAAGTTTTTCGTAGAGTAAACGTTCGACATGAGTTTCTTTTATTTGATCATGAATACTGCCTGAAAATTGTATTAAAGAATTAGGTGTAATGAAATTTTTCAAAACATTTCTCACGTACATAGAACTTCGCGCTCCTTACGAATGGCATGTAAATATTGTCGTCGTTTTTCTTTAAGTATGTGATGTAGGCGATTTATCTGATCAATGTATAAGCCTTGCAATTTTGTCAGTTTATTTTCTGAAATAAAAATTGCCTCCTGTCGTGTGTAAATGCCAGCATGTCTTAAATAAAACAGAGTTTTGCAAAACATGCATATATTTCAAAATGTAATTTTTAATTAATGCTTACTTAAGTAAATCATCCTCTTGAGAGTCAACACTTTCATTATCCGAATCATTCCATTCGTTAGCTTTCGCAGTATTACTCATTGATGGTATATCCTCCTCAGAAGAACTATCCGAAGCGTAATCAAGCATACGTTTACGTTTTTTTACAACTCCAGTTATTGTCCTCAAGTCATGTATTTGATCATAGTTTACTAAGGGGTTGTAAAAAAACTATAGTGAGCCATTCTAATGTTAATAATTAGTTATATTACAAAGGTTTTGGAACTTTGATTTAAAAAAACCTAGATTTACATGCAAACCTCACCTTACAGAAATCTTTCAGGTGAAAAATCGATGTTTTATTAATTTGTATATCTTTACATATTTTTCGTTTTTAGCGAATGAGTAAATTAAAAAGTATCGATTCGAGCGATATCTGCCCATAACCATTACACAGGGCAACAATGATTTTGTTGCCTTAACTCTAATATACTTTTCCGAAGGGTTTTGACGCGCTGAATTCGAATCCAAACTTATAATTTCTCAAATGGCACCGGTTTTCGAGATATTCTAACCTAAAAGTGCGAAAATCACGATTTTTCAAGATATTATGACAAATTTATATAGAAATATAATTTTTTTTATGAAATCGAAAGAACTATTTTTCTTCTTCAAAACTAACTTGGAATTGTATCGATATCTTTTTGCTTTTCGAAGTATCGCAAATTGAAAATTATTATATAGGTACTAGCTGTCCCTAGCTGAACGCATGCGATGGAATGTAAAAGCGAAACAGCCCATTTTCCCAGTGAAACTAACTTTTGTCCCTATCCTTTCACAGATATATAGCACGCCTGGCAGACGTTGTTATGTGGGCGATAATTTTTTCCTTTGAAACTTACTTTTGCCCGTACCTTTTATATACATGTTTATGCACCAAGTCCCATTCATCTGCATCCAGTAGTTGGTGATAAATGATGAATTTGATTTTGAAGGGCGTGTCACCGCCCATTTTTTAAACCAATATTTGTAAAAACCTTCCATAGGCCAAAATTATGAAATCTTCATGTAAATTCTATTTAAAAAGTTATTATGTATAAGGGCCACCCAAAGTATGCGAAAAGCATTTCACCTGCCTCACCCGCAAAAAAAAAAAAAACAAAAAAAAAAAAAAAAAAAAAAAAAAAAAAAAGTATGCACCCTAAATAAAATGTGTACGGCCTAAGTTGTGCCTCTTAATAAAAAATCCATGTGGTGTAAGTTCCATGAGAATCGAATAAGCGGTCTTCGAGAAAATAATATTTTAAAAATGTTTTTGTATCAGGGCCAACCTAAATATGCACCCTAAATTAAAGTCTTATAGCCTACTTATGCTTCTTAATATAAAAGACACGTGCTGTAAATTTTATGTGGTGTAAATTCGATGTGAGTCATTTACCGGAATTAGTGAAAATTCTATTTTAAAAATATTTTTGTTTGTGGGCCATTCTAAATATGCACCCTTAATAAAAGTCTTATATTCTATGACACTCGCGTGATCGATACTAACATACTGTAAATGTTCATCAAAATCAGATTTTATTTTATAAAAACAACAAATTGCAGGTTAACTGTAAAAAGCAATGTACACTTTTTTCAAAAATTTATTAACATCGTACTCTCTCATCAAAATTGAGATAGAGAAAATTTTCTTTGTAGATTTTTTATATGATTGAACTAAGATGCCGACATTTGGAGAATTTCATTAGACGCGTTATTTCTTTCTTAAGCTATCCGATGCCATAAGAATCTCGTTTTTTTTTTTTTTTTTTTTTTTGAGATACGTTTTTTTCGCTTAGTACGGCAGAGTTGTTCTTTGAACTTCGAAGCCAAATACAAACGGTACAAATGAAAACAAAAATAACAACACAGAATTCATGAAGCAGCATAAGCAACGACAAATCGAACGACAATTATTGTGTGAGGTTTTGCAAAAAACTTAATCCTAAAAAATAGCATTTTTAACTTTAAAAAATCATAGAAATAAGTATACAATAACCTTTTTTAGTGCAAATATGTTGTTTTAACCCATTAGTGCTCAACGACCTTTAAAAAGGACGCGCAATTTTTGATTTTTTAAAAATTTGCTAGGAACATTTTTGCCCTTTTGAGCATTTAGATATATTTTATGGCAACACTTATGCTTACCATATTTTTTCCGTTTCAAAATATTGACAATTACAAGTTGTGCGGGCGTTCAAAGTGAATTTTTCGAAAAAAAAGAAAAAATTAAAAATGTAGAAGAGGTAAATATTTAAATACTTTAATTTTAACGCATGATATTTTGAATGGTGGTAGGCTTTTTTTACTTTTATTATATCTAGTTTGCTTTGGTATGCAACAAAATTTGTCTTTGCATTTCAGTATACATGAATTTTCCACTGCTAAATGGTTTTCTATGATCAGTGTCCTTCTAAAAGGACGTTCCGGAAAAGTAGGAAAATGGGCTTTCCGAATCGGGAAAAAATTTTTTTTAGCTTATTAAAGCCAAAGGAAGCAATTCTGTCGAAGCAGATTTTTGATATCACGCCTGGATCGCCGTGAGCACTAATGGGTTAAAACATATATTATTAAAATCGATTCAGTATATTTTGCGGTTTGGCATTACAAACCATTTCCATATAAGCAATTTTATATACAGTTGCGAGCAGTAAAATCGTAGTGCACACTTGCAATATGACTTCTGTTTTTTTTTTTTTGTATACCTAAAACGATTTTTGTTTCGATTATCGTTTTCAATAATCATCTTTAGTTTATCATCTACATCTCTGCAAATTTTAAGCATTTTAACTGTAACGGTTTTTTTTTTTTGAAACAGATTCATGCGTTTTGAATATCTTTTAGAGTAGCTCCGGAACTTGAAAACTACTAAAATTATCGAAAGCGGTCCTTTCCAGGGTCCGGAGCCACCCTAAATGATGTCAAAAATTCATATTCGACGTATTCCCATTAATTACAGAAAAAAAATGTTTTCCGAAAATAGGTCAAAAACGGTCTTTTCTCGGGGCCGGACTCCGGAGCCACTCTAAATGATGTCCAAAATCCATTTTCGACCTTTTCCAATTAATTAAAAAAAAAAACAAAGAAATCCAAAAATGGGTCAAAAACGGTCCTTTCCCGGGGCCGGTTTACGGAGCCACCCTAAATGATGTCCAAAATCCATTTTTGACCTTTCCTATTAATTACAGAAAAAAAAAAATTCCAAAAATGGGTCAAAAACGGTCCTTTCCCAGGGCCGGACTACGGAGCCACCCTAAATGCAGTCCAAAATCCATTTTCGACCTTTTCCAATTAATTACAGAAAAAAAAAAACAAAAAAATCCAAAAATTGGTCAAAAACGGTCCTTCCAGGGTCCGGAGCCACCCTAGAAGTGTTAAGGAATAAATTATTCCAAAATACAATTTTCGACCTTTCCCCATATTTTAAAAAACTTCCCAAAATGTTCCACGCGAGTATCACAAACCTTTTTGATACAATCTGTGCCTTTGATTCATGAGTAGCTCATGAAACACTCATATATTTATACGGAGTGAATCGCGTTGAATCAGGATTCACTAGAAATAATGCAGAAGCAGATTCAGATTCACAGATTTTTCCGCGAATCTGAATGGTGTCTAGATTCACTAAATTTTTTGTGAGTGGTGAATCTGTCTGAATCAGCTGAAAGATTCAACAGATTCATGAATGGAAAAAATGATGAATGGCTCAGTGACGTTCTCTGGTACACAACAAAGACGTTAAAGCATGGAGGATCAAGTATCATGGTATGGTGCTGTTTTTCATACAATGGTGCCGGGCCATTATATTGGATAAAAACTATAATGGACCAGCATGCATACGTGCAAATAATGCAGACTGTTATGCTACCGTTCGCTGAGGATGAAATTCCTCTCAAGTGGGTACTGCAACAAGATAACGACCCAAAACATACAAGTAAGCTTGCAAAATTGTGGTTTCGGGACACTGGAATTGAGGTTATAGAGTGGACAGGTCAACATCCTGACCTCAATTCGATAGAAAAACCTTGGACTGACCTCAAGAAAGCTGTGTGGGATGCCAAGCCCAAAAATAATAACGAACTGTTGGTTGTGGCTCCACAAGAAAGGTGCGAGCGCCTCATAGACTCTATGAGGAACCGTTGTGCTGCTTTAATAAAAAAAAAACGGTCATGCCACTAAATACTAACTTATTCCATTAAATACAATAAAAAAAATTTACGAAATACAGTTTTTAGTTAGCAAAATTATGTTTTTTTGATCCACTACTATTTTACTGCTCGCTTTAATTTTCATATAAAGCACATTTGAAGTGAATAAATATATTTAATGCTTATGTGAAATAAAATTCTTCATCCATTATTTTAGCTGTTACATGTAAGACTAATTTTACATTAAAACTTATGCAGAATTTATTTTGGTATTTTACTAATTTTAGGAAACATAAAATGTAGATACCCACTACTATTTCACTGCTCGCAGCTGTAAATCTCTATACATATATATAAAAATTGAACGCGTTGTTTCTTTTGGTCTGCGGAAGGTTATAGGCATAGTTTGGTTTGAAAAAAAAGGCGATGCCACGCCCCCCCATAATAAGAGAAATTTTAAATTCATCATATCTCATTCAATATTGGACGCATATGAATGAAACTTGGTACAAAAATAAAAAATACGACCTTAAGAAATTTTCAATGAAAAAATGGGCGTTACCATGCCTCCCGTAAGAGAAAAAACTAAAATTTGTTATATCTCAGCACCTATTTGACGCAGATGAATAAAATTTTGTACATGTTTTTTATGGTTTATGGAAAGTTCTTAGCATAATACAATTTGAAATAAATAGGCGATGCCACGCCCCCCCCATATAAGAGAAAATTTAAATTCATCATATCTCATCAACTATTTGACGTAGATGAATGAGACTTGGTACATATATAACAAATGCAAGCTAAAATAATTCTCACTAAAAAAATGAGCGTTACCACGCCTCCCGTAAGAGAAAAAACTAAAATTTGTTATATCTCAGCACCTATTTGACGCAGATGAATAAAATTTTGTACATATGTTTTTTATGGTTTATGGAAAGTTCTTAGCACAATACAATCTGGAAAAGATAGGCGATGCCACGCCCCCCCATATAAGAGAGAATTTAAATTCATCATATCTCATCAACTATTAGACGTAGATGAATGAGACTTGGTACATATATAAAAGATACAAGCTAAAATAATTCTCACTAAAAAAATGGGCGTTACCACGCCTCCCGTAAGAGAAAAAACTAAAATTTGTTATATCTCAGCACCTATTTGACGCAGATGAATAAAATTTTGTACATATGTTTCTTATGGTTTATGGAAAGTTCCTAGCACAATATAAATTGGAATAAATATGCGATGCCACGCCCCCCATATAAGAGAAAATTTAAATTCATCATATCTCATCAACTATTAGACGCAGACGACTGGGACTTGGTACACACATACATATATAAAAGATATGGTCTAAAGTAAGTTTCAATGAAGAAATAGGCGGTACCAACCAATATGAGAAAATTAAACGTCATTCATTATGTTGATTCGCTGCGCGCTATTTATCCCATTCCAGTTGCGAATTTGCTTTATTTGAAGTAAGTTTTTTCAAGTAAAGTTTAGAAAACAACAAAACATGTGAAAAGCAAATATTTCGAAATTTTTCTTTACGTAGAAGATTCTAAGTTTCTATGCAAAGTTAAGATCTTGCACTTTGTAAAAATTGTGTTGAAAAGTATGAGGGACGAATGCATAACGGTTGTTGTATGCAACTTTCTGTATGTTGACGATTTACATTTTCTTTTCATAGTTGACATTGCGCAATTTTGTATGTAGTTAGATAGGACGACAAATTGCGGTTATTCATTTTTGAATTCACTTGATTCGCCAGGACTGTCACCAATTATTATGCTTCGCAATATAAGCCAACCACGACTTTGTAATGACACCAGACTTGCCGTGAAAAAACTAATGAAGAATGTCATCGAAGCAACTATTTTGAAAGAAAAATACAAAGGCGATTTTGATTCCCCGAATTTCTATGATTCCTACCGATTTTCCATTTTCGCCTTCAATTTTCTGTTCGTCTTGCTTTTGCGATCACCATTAATAAGTCGCTAGGTCAATTTTTGGAAACCTGCGGTATCAACTTGGAGTATCCAGTTTAATCACACGGACTTTATGTTCGATGCTTACGAGTAGGCAAACCTTCAGCATTGCACAACAGATGGAAAAACAAAAAATTATTATTTACCAAAAAGAATTACAATAAACTCAGTTTGAAAAAGTAATAAAACATTTTTTTAATATTTGAAAAAAAAAAAAACATTTTAACTGTTCGGCCAGTCAACAAATTATTTTTTTAAACTACGAATATTATTTTCGCACGCGTAGCAAAGCAAGCGAGGGTCCGCTAGTAGTATAGATATAGATGTAAATTTACTTACATGAAAAATTTGAAAAAAAAGATATCGATATGATTCCAAATGTACTTTGAAGAGGAAGAGTAGTTCATTCGAAACTCATTTATGGATACATAAAAAAATATAATTCAATGTAGATTTGCCTCAAATATCTCGGAAAACCGTGATTTTCACACTTTTAGGTTAAAATCGAACCACTCGAAAGATTCTGAGCTTAGATTCGAATTTAGCACGTCAAAAACCTTCGGAAAAGTATATTACAGTTAAGGCAACAAAGATTTGACCAAATTTTGTTGACCTGTGTTATTAAAGGCTATACGATATCACATAAAAAATATCAATCTAAGTTAATGAGGCAAGTGTACGGTTGCTGACTCGCACTCTAAATAAAACTATCATCTCTCAAAAAATAGCACGCAAATTTGGTTACATGGAAAACGACTCATAAATTTGAAAAATTACTTATGCTTTTTGCTGGGGACATTTTCAGAATCAGTGTGCAAAAATCATTCAAGCAAGTGATCTTAGAGCTCTGCATATTTTATATTTTGTAGAGCAGTAGAACCGCCCGACACGTTAGTCATTTTGTTTTAAAGATCAAAACCTCTGCTGTATGCCGCCATATGGGCATTTCTCTCATATTGAACGGGACGGAAGTTTTTTTTTAAAGTGGAATAAAAGTCAAAATCTTATTTACATTTTTTTTACAAGGCAATATAATCCATTCGAACGGGACATAATTTTCCGTTTATGTTCACTTTGGCAATTTTTCAAAACTACTTTAATATTTATATAAATAATAATATTTAATTTTTTATTTATCAAATCAATTAGTGAGATCAATCTTAACAAAGAAAAGAGGAAGGAGTAGATATTTGTCTTAAAAGAATATAAAACTTGCCTTTTTGCTGTTAAAACGTTTTTCCTGTAAGAGGCGTAGCACCGCATACTTAAAAAAAATATTTTTACTCAAGTTTCAATCTATTTACATACAAAATCGTCATCATCATCAAAATCGGTATAGTGGCACAGCCGTGATACCGTTTTTCCCCATTTTGGAGCAATGCCACGACCGTTTTAAGAAATCAGAGTTTCTAATAATCTTTCTTATTTATTTTAATTATTTGTTTACAGGTCATTGAATACGAAGATGGGACTCCAGCAACAGCGAGTCAATTGGCCAATGATGTTGCCACGTTCCTGAAGTGGACTTCAGAGCCAGAACATGATGTTCGCAAGCAACTGTTAATTAAAGTATTTGGCATTCTGACATTCTTGACGGTCATTGCATACTACATTAAGAGGCACAAGTAGTCCACATTGAAATCTAGGAAGATTGTATTCGTGCCCAAGGAAAAGTAAAGATCCCAACACGCTGCACTAGCTAGCAATTTTAAAACAATGATAATTCAGATAAAAGTAAATAATTGCCACCAGTATGCTATACGAGTGTAAATTGAATAAACAAAGATGATATGATGATGAATATACGAAACGTAGTCAACAGTAACGACTACAAAATAATGATGATAATAACAACAAAAAACACAAATTAGAATGCAGAACTAAAAGCCAAAACTAGAATGCTTTTCTAAATTTTTTCTACGGCATACATACATGCTTAAGCCCTGCCTGAGTGCATTCATACAAAATTTCTTTGCGAAAATCTAATGCTTACAGATTCAATACGATACCGAATAGAAACTAGTATATGTAATACTTCTATTTTCGTTTACATGAAGTATATTTACTTTGTTGAACCAGTATAGCAAGTGTTTGAAATTTAACGAGGGTCTTGAACGTTGGAAAAGATGCACTCGTGCAGGGATTTAATACATACCTATGCATGTATCTTTCGATTTTTTTTGATTAGCTTCCATTTTGTATAAATGACTTTGATCATAGCATAAACATTTTAAACGTCACTGAAAATGGCTTGTAAGAATTTAAAATATTTAAACCCAAGGCGAACTAAAGGTATGCTCTTGTTTGCAACATTTATAACCAAAAATACTGATTTATCGTTTTTTATCTTAATAAAAAATAAATGTAAGCTGTTTTTTTGTTTCACGACAATTTGATTTGTGGATTTTTTTAAAACGATTTCTTCACTGCTATCCCTATTCATAGTGGGATTGCATTGATTTCTATAAATTGTATAACTTTTACTTGTGGGGGAACTGCCACACGCCTTGAATATATTGTAATCAAACTGTGTGATAAAAACATTATACAAAAAAAAAATTGACTTTGTAAAAATTTCTGAACTTGGGTTTTTACTATAAACACATACTCGTACAAGCGTCTGTTACATTTTGTAAGAAATTGAATACACCATGTGCGTAGGTTATAAAGATTCCTTTCAAGCGAGGTACAGAAGGACAAAGCGAATTTACCCTGTATGTAGAGTATAAAAATACCTTCCAGGCCATACCTTAGTTGCTGCCGCCAGAGGCGTAGTGTGAATGCAGGGCGAATGGAAAAAACTTTGTTGAACTATTTTTTTTTTTAACATTTCTTACCATTTAGAACGTGATGTTACAAAAGAGAAAAATATAATAAATATAAGCCGCAGAAGCACAAAAGCGGTATTTCAGTGGAATTGAGTTTCGAGAAAATCACGATCCATATCACAAATTATTTAAATATTTTGAAATCTGTATCTCGGATCGCAAATCTGCCAAACAAATTATTGTGTCATCCAAAATATATTCAAAATATATATGATGAATCGCGATTCATATCACAATCGCCTTAGGTTTCAATCTATCTTTAAAAAAAATTTCATCAAAATCGGTCAATTAGTTTAGCCGTGGAAACTTTTTTTCCCATTAGGGCCGTGGCACCGCCTACTATTCAAAAAAAAGTATACATGTCCCTCCTTCTTTTCACAACCTTTCCACTTATGTTTTCGAACAAGACCAACTTCAAACAGCTCCAAAAATTTTAAATTTTTTGCTCGGTTTTTTTAATTATGTACATGAAACTATGTTCGTACAAAAATTTTGACACACTTGCTGCTGTTATCATTTTCGAAATGAGAACAAATGATATTTTTCTATTTTATTTGTGACTTTAGAACATGAACTTAAGCAAATTTAAATTTTACAGTTAATAGAGATTGGTTTGATGTTTTTGCATTATTTTTTGCTAATTGACGTTGGAAGAGAGATTTTTCGGAAAGACTATCATCATGTATCACTTCTCTTACACACTTAAATATTTAAGGCAAAATACTATTCAATACTATGAGAACAATTTTGAAATGCAATAGATACACCTCAATCAGATGGATGTTAGAAACACTTAGATGGCTTAATATTACAGAAAGACTAGAGCTCAATACACTATTAACGGTTTTCAAGATAAGACACAAGACAGCACCAAGTTATCTCACAAATTATGTCTGAAGAGGTCCAGCCATATAGTTTTCGAAATGCGAGTGATTTTAGAATCGAATAACAGAAATCAACAGCAGCCCAGAGGACCCTTTTCCAGAAAGGTTTTCGATTACATAACAGCCTCACAAATGATATAAAAAATTAATCGAATTTAAGAATTTTTAAAAGAAAATGTTTAGAATTCATCAAAGCAAAAAGGGATCAATGAATTGAAATTCAAACTTGTAAATAATAAACTACAATATGTTAAGATGTATCAAAGAAACGAAAACTAGTCATATTTTAAGTTATAGTTATAAAAATGTTATTCAAAGTATTTAAGATACTAATAAATTTACTCAATCAATCAATCAATCAATATTACAAAAAAAGAGAAACTGCATTTATGCAAGTTTGCAGGTGGTTTGCTCAATGTGATGTTTTACCAACTGATATGTCCAAAGTGATTACTATAAAATGAGCATTTGAATAAGAAGATTGAATCTTAAGCTCAAAAAATGTATATCCTATTTTGGCTGAGGGGATATTTTTTTAACCGAAATTTTGTATAATTTTATAATTGAATTATTAAAAGCTTCAAATAATATCATTAAACTGCAAAAAAAAATTACATATTTTGTGGATTGAACCAAGCAAAGTGAATGATTTGCCTATTCTGAGCAAGAATTAATTTTAGTTTTTTGTAATGCACTAAAGTTTCTGAAATATACTTGATTTAAAGTGCCAAATACGTTATTATAAAATATAAATTGGCTTATTTTGTTAATGAAATTAGTTAGCATAGTAAACAATTTATTTTTTTTTACTTCTTCAATATGATGCGCTCTTTTGAAATGCAAAAGCTAATTGCAGATTATTTTTTAGAATTCTTAAATCATTAAAAACTATGTTTGGTTTTATCCGCAAGAGATCGTATTGTATTACTTGGAAATAATTTTATGACTTCCTACAGACCCATTGGAAACCGATTTATTTCCCTTTTTTATACTTACCAAAAGGTGGCACATTTGGTGACACTACATCAATTTCTTCGTCGAACTCACACAATTTTTGCTTTTCGACAGTATCTTCTACATTTAAATGTGGTGCTAGTGTATTTAGAAAGGACTCGTTGCTCTCGACTCTCTTAAATTTTCCAACGCTGTTACGGGTTTTGTTTAGCTGCATTTGACGACTGTGTTCGAAGCACAGTGTTGTCAGTGCTGGATCCTTTTTAGTGTCTTGCTTAGGGACCGCATTGATGCATTTCTTGCCGTTTAGATAAATAAAGCTACACTGTTTATATCCAGAACGCGGATCACGCAAAATGTGACGATTGCAAAAGTCGAAGCCGTCGATGCGCGGGATCGAACACTCGAATGTCGGATTAGAACAGGACTTGGACTTATTCTCAATTTCTAAATGCAACTGCTCACGCAGTTCTTTATCCTGCATTGTTATTGGTGCTTCGGTGTTTGCTATGAGCCGTATATTTTGTTTTTGAATTTGATTTGCCATATTACGCTTGTATTCAAAGCTTGTACCGAAAACTTTTTATTTCAATGCCAGAATTTCACAATTTCTACCAATTTAGTTTAGCGCAATGTTCAAGCAAAAGTGGATTTTCATTTATTTGCAAGCCATTGAAAATTTTTTCAACTTGTCCAAAATAAATCTTTTCTCACATTCCCCAGAAGTTTCTCTAAGGAACAGTTAAGTTATTTTTTTAATTTTTCGCATTTAATTATTGAAGTCTATATATTATAATATATATATAAAATTAATTATAAAGTTGAAAACGCAATTTTTTCTAGCGAGCGCTGAAATGAAATTCTCAACAGCAAATGTTTTACCAGGGTTCCCAGATGAAAACTTCAAAAATTCACCAAACAAATTTTTTTTTTTCCCAAAATGCATCAATTTTCAAAAATTTTCCCCAAAAAACTTTTCATAATAATTATTATTTATTTTAAAAATAGTTGCTTTGTTTTTTCTTAACATAGAGAAGAATAATTTTGTTTACTATAAAGAATATTTGTACATAACATAGGGAATAGTTTTATTTTTTTTTTTTTTGTATATTTTTTTAATGGTTTTTTTCAAGTTTTTGCGTTAAAAATTATTAAAAATTCCATTTCGCAAGTTTAAACTTTTTTCTGCGAAAATGGTTTCGAATACGATGAAATATACAAATAAATGAAAAACACGAGTACGAATGCCATCCATGTCAATTCGAGACGTGAATGACTTAACACGGTTTTCGATACATAATACGTTTTTGCCTGCAACGGAAATATAGTAAGTGCATAACTAATATAGCAGCGAGTGTAAAAACCGTTAAAAGAACACTCAGGGAAATCAATTTGAGTGCCCAGAATCCACGACAAGTTCCCTTGGCATCTTGCAAAGTAGAGTGGAGCTATGAGACTAAGATCATTCCACGGATCATATTATGTGTTTGGGTTGCGCCTTACATATTGACGAGTGCTTTTTCCACCAAAAAGACGAGTGCCTTTTCCACAAAAAGACATCGCTCCACATAATGTTGCTCTACTTTGCATGTGGCCATTCCAAGTACCCGTGAGCAAAGTACGAACTCTTTGTGGGTAAAGTTAATTTAATTTTAAAAGTTGAATACCTGAAAATTGTGGCTCTGATTGCCAGGTAGACGTGTTACGTCTGCTGAAGTTTACCATGTGTATTCAATTCTCAAAATTATGGTGGTTATTTTTAACGGCTTCCTACACTGTTTTTATTTTGCAATAAATATTTAAATTTACTGTATTTACTCTCCCCGAAATTTCCCCAGAGCAAATTTTTTTACCCAAGCCTTTTCCCCAAACTTTCCGTTTCCCCAATATTTCCTCATAGCAAGTTTTTTCCCCCAAAATTGCGAAAAAACCCCCAATCTGAGAGCCCTGTGTTTTACACAGAGTTCCTTGATGAAACAAACATATAACATAAGCCATTCGAACAGGGCATGAGTAACAGAGATGGATATCTATCACACACACACAATACGTTTAGCTATTGCAAATGACGTTTTAATATCGATTATCAAGAAATCGAGTTTCTTATCGTCCTTGTCTGATGTTTCGGCGAAGAAAGAAGAAGAACCATGTTGCCACATGTAAATAGCAATATTTTTATCCATCTAGGACACAACTTATCTTCAACTTATGAATGAATGCATTCTTTTTATGATCGATCCATTATACATATTGCAGTTCTTATTTGATGTAATATCACTTATATTTTTATTTGTATATTTGTAGCAACTAAAGAGGTCCCCAGATGAGGCATATCGTTTGCACAAGTCTGTGTATGGGCAGAGTGCTGTGCTGTGTGAGACCATTCGCGCAAATGGTCTGTGCCAACTGTGAAAAATGCACTCACATTATTTAAAATAGTTCGAGTGCGAACGTGTGCTGAAATAAAATAGGGAGGGAAACAAATTTGTCAGAATTATATCAATATTTTCCATCGTTAAGCCTAATTTCCATGCTATCTTTCGTTATCCCATATCAGGGATATCAAATCAAATTTTTGTAAGAAAGAAAAAGCATACGAACAGAACCTAATGCGCTTGGAGAATGCGATAGTGAATAGTATACATTTGCTATCTTTATAGCATGTGATGTCCTCCCTGATATTTGATAAGATAAGATAAGATCACACTGGAATTGGGCTTTATGGAATATAAAAAGTGAGGAATATAGAAATAGAGTACACAAAAGCCACAAAAACTAAATGAAGGAATTCATTTCATTTATCGTCAGCACCTGGTGACGAATAGATTTTAAAATTAAAATTCGGTTTGCGCAAATTTTGTCTGTTTGTGGCGGTCGTTACAATGACATGCCTTAAGCCCAATTTCCATGTGATCTTATCTTATCTTATTTTATCCCATATCAGGGATATCAAATCAAATTTTTGTAAGAAAGAAAAAGCATGCGAACAGAACCTAATGCGCTTGGAGAATGCGAGAGTGAATAGCATACATTTGCTATCTTAATAGCATGTGATGTCCTCCCTGATATTTGATAAAATAAGATAAGATAAGATCACATGGAAATTGGGCTTTAAGAGTCTTAAGTTAAGACCGGTATGCGCAGACGTTTTGTGTCATGTAAAAAATCGAGAGATTGAGTAAAATTATTGAAGTGAAAACTTCTTATGGCATCTGAGGAAAAAAGGAAAAAACTCACGACACCGATCGTCATCGGGATTCCCCGTCATGAATGCGATAGTAAAATTTTAATGTTCTATTGTTTCTTTTAAATAAATATTCCAAGTGGAAGACAAAAAGCAAAGCAGACACACTAACTGACACATTCCATTCTCATTCAACGATTGCTATGCTAACATGTTTGTTTCTTTCAAAGTCCGCGTTGTTGCGTTGACAAATTGAGAATGAGAGCGAGAGTAAAATTTGAAAACATATTCCGTTTTTGTCTTCCATTGCATTGCCATATAAAAAGAAAATGCACTAACTTGCCATTAAACAATTTGTTTTCACTTCTGACGGCACTCCCGGAGTGCAACCCGCCGTTTTTTTTTACAAGTTCTTCAAAAATGTCGTTTGTTTGTAAAAACAATTTAAAAAGTCTCCAACACTCAGTAATTTTTTAAATTTCCTGTAGGAAGCAAGAGTGACAAATACCACACTAAGAAAAGCTGTAATTTACTATCAACACTTTACTTCAGCTTGTTGATAATATGTAGTATAATTACAACGGATAATGTGTAGCAAATAAAAAAAACACTTCTTCCTTCTTAAAAATACTTTGTCATTCTTATATCAAAATTAGTTTATAATCCTAAAAGTGATAATTTTGAATTCCATAAAAACTTCGCTTCCAATGATAATTCAATCTGCAAATAAAATTTCAAAGATGACTAACTAATTTGGTTTGATTTGCATTTTATTGATTTATTACTACTTTAAGTACTACCAATAATACTAATCTAATTTTGATTTACTACATACTTACTTTCCATAATTAAAAACGTCAACGCTTGAAAACTTTTTTGTAAGTGTGATGTTGGTCATGTTGACCCATGTGAACGAATATCAATATGCGCGATGTCAAGTGGCTGTACAATACGCTGAATTCTGTGAACTGGCTCTTATGTGGGTCGGCCATTCTTGTGAATACATTTTTTTTTGGTAAAGTTATTGTTTTTTTTTTCTGCAGAAAAAGTTAAAATATCTTAAACATGAGGTACTTAAAAAGATTATATGAAGTAAAAACACTTAAAAATTGATTTGAGTGAAAACATTTGGAGATTTTAGAAAGTGCGACGTTTGCTCCATCGCGTGAACGTAAACGTGAAAATCGAAATTTTTCCGAAATGGCGTCAATGGCAAATTTGATTTCTTTCAACGCATAAGGGAATCAAATATTAATTGTAAAGAAAAACACAAAATTGCTAAGTTTAATCAGCTTAAAAGAAAGCAATATATATGTGTGTTAACAATAAAGCTGGATAATAGCATTCTCTGTATATCTACAAAACGCATTCCTTGTGTTTTGCATAAGTCGACGAATGATAATTTTGTTGTGTTGGTTATGTCGGCTATAATTTCAATTTAAAAGGGTCACTTTTTCAACATCACAAGAACTGAAAGCTTATATAAAAAATTCTAGGATAAATGCGTACTCTTGATGACAATTGGTGGAATAGTAATCGAATTCCATGCATGCGACACCACTATTTCGTACGTCGACATCGTCATCACCTGTCTTCTCTTGGTTTACGGTTTAGCGTGTGAAAGTGACAGCATTAGCCTTTAAGACAGCGTAGCAGCAACAACAATAAAATACGATTAATGCTGATGAATTTGTTGCGATTGTTGTGGAATGCGGAGACGTATTTATTAAATACTGTGGAAAACAATGACAAAAACAAAATATGAAAATAGCGATTATTACGAATATTAAACGAAGATTTTTGGTCAAGGAATTTATCAAATTAAAGCCATTTTTATAATCAATAGCAAGAAAGAAGAAAAACACGAGTCTTAAAATTATTTGTTGTAACAGAGGTTGGTGGCTAGGTCCTTATGATATACGCCATGTATGTATGTAGGAGTTGTAAGGAACAACATATTCATCATAGCTCAAAGTAAAAATTAGTTTACCACAATGTGTGGATCACTGCATCCTTCTTTTATTAAAAATAAGCAAGTTATTTTCAGTTTACGATTAGTTAGCTTTCTTTAGACTTAGTATCACGATGTTTTTATAAAATTTTGTTTATTTTAAAAGGTAAACAGATTAAAGTGGCAATTGTGATTTAGATTCTTTTAGCTGAAGTATTGTCTTACATTCACTCGATGGGTTCGAAACAATGAACTTGGTTGGGTGTAGGTTGTTCTACTAAAAATTTTTATGAAAATCAATTCCGTAAGTTCTTCTGAAGTGCGGAATAATTCTTCTTTAATATCCATTGGGCTCTTCTTAAAATAAGAATAAACCTCAACCGCTCTATACCTTAATTTTGAGGATTGGCAAACAAAAACATAAAATACTTGATATAATTCGATTATTTAAAGGTCACTTTTTATTTTTAATTTTTGGGAAATTAAAACGAAAAAATCTTTTAAAATAAAATTTAGTCTTCCCAATTTTTCAAAAACAAAAATTAAATCTTTCATTTTATTTTTTAATTTTTAATTTTGTTTCCATCCGGTTGCTAAATATCAGCCTTATCTAAAATTATTTAGTATAAAATACTTGATTTGAACTCAAAAATTTAAAATTATAAGTTAAGCTCAATGTCTTGATATACATATATAATTGGCCCCATATTACAATATGTGCATTTAATTCCCTGACTAGCTCTCACTTATAATTAAGGGAAATTGTATACTAAACTTAATTTTTTTATACCGTTATATGAATCTCATATAAAATATCTTTAGTTATTTGAATCTTAGTGACGAAAATTTTGCATACCATTTAAATTATTATAGCCTTCAAGAACAAAAAACACAAACATTGACAAATTCAATTCAACAAAACCAACTAAATAAAAATATGAAAGTAAAAGTCTCAGAAATAAAAGCAGAAACTCACAAACTCAAAAGCTATTGAATTAGATATGAATAAATCAGAGCTCCTTCGCAGCTTAAATAAATGCAGCACAACTTTTTATGAAAGTAAACATATCGCAGGAGTAAAAGGCTAAAAATACCTCGAATACAATGCTTAAATATTTTATTTGTATGGGTGGCAGGCGTGTCTGTAAACCGATTTTGTCTATTTTGAATTCCAACAACCTTATTTGAAATGTAAGCCTGTCTTATGGCTTAAATTCCCATGGACAGACAGACGGAGATTGCTAAATTGTCTCAGGTGGTGACGCTGATCAAGAATATAAACAATTTTCTATACTTGCTATGCCCCTTTCTATGCGTTACAAACAGAATGAACAAAAAGTCCCTTGAGTGTAAGGTATAAAAACGGTGATGAACATCAACCCTACTTAAAAGGAAACTGAGGGAAAATAAACTGTCTAAATGCTGCCCAAAGCTGGGAAAATTTTCAAAAAGTCGAACATATTCAGCAGTGGACGCAACACAGTACATGATGATGGCATGTCTTTGAGAACAATATCATCGTTAAAAGTTTTCCACTATATTCTTATATGTTCATAGGGTATTAAGGTTTCGTATTTAAACTTGTAATGGATTCATCATCTTGACTTACTAATAAAAGTTGGTTGTACAACTCCCTACTTTT
The DNA here is from genome assembly GCA_949775025.1 of Tricholauxania praeusta. Taxonomy (NCBI): domain Eukaryota; kingdom Metazoa; phylum Arthropoda; class Insecta; order Diptera; family Lauxaniidae; genus Tricholauxania; species Tricholauxania praeusta. Next base: position 5,108,474 of record OX459028.1, on the reverse strand, counting down.
TACGCAGTCCTAACTGCAGACAGTTGAATCCGTGATATAAATACCAAGAATAGCAATATAAGTGTTTATGTTGTATGGGAGGAGCCACGCCCATTGTCCAATCCTGTTCATATTTTGCAAGTAGCTTGGCACAAACTATAGCTTCCAAAGATGCCAAAATAGGGCGTCTTAAGTGTTTTAGTTGCATAAAATGTGTCCCGCCCCGTTGTTTAATCCCGTCCATATTTCCTGAGGTGCTCAGCACCTAAGAAATCCTAGGACCAAATTTCAAAACTCTTGCTTTCATAGATGTCTTGATATAGCGTTTTAAGCGTTTTTGTTGTATGGAATGTGCCACGTCCCGTTGGCTATTCCCGCCCACATTTCGTTAGATACTTAGCATAGACAATTTATGTAGATCCTAACGTAAAATTTCAAAACTCCTGCTACATTGGTACTAAAATATGATGTTTTAAATGTTGTTTTTGTTGTATGATAGGTGCCACGCCTCGTTGTATAATCCCGCCCAAATTTCATGATTTGCTTAGCATGGACAATATACATTCAGTACTAAATTTCCGAATTCCCACCTACCCTTAAGTGCCAATATGTTTTAATTTTTTTTTGTATGAGAAGTACCACGTCCCGTTGTCTAATCTCGTCCATATTTTGTTAGGTGCTTAGCATAGACAATATATGTACATCCTAACACCAAATTTCAAACTTTTGCTATAACAAGCATCAATATTTAGCGTTTTATTGTATTTAATTGTTTTGTTTTATTATTTGCCACGGCCTTTCTATTAATAAAAATAAAATATAACCTATGTTACTCAGAGACGGTGTAGTTTTCTCTTGGTAGAATATTTTTAATATCGGTTCAGCAGTTCCAGATATTACCTCCTACATACAAACGAAAAAAACAAACTTTACCTTTTTATATTATAGTTTAGATAGTACAGATATAGTTTTTAAAAATGGCTTCATATTGAAAACTAGTAAAAAATATAAATAAAATTAGATTTCTCTTAGAAAATCATGAAAGCGTCCATTAGATGTGTCGCTAAAGTATTTCCCTTGATATCCCCCTTGAAGGTTATTGCAATTGAACAAAGATAAATAAAGGAGAACTGCGAAAAACAACAAGGGAACTTTAAAGGAACGCGTCTTGTGTTTTCTTAACTTGTGTTTGGCGTTCGAACATTTTTTTACATACACAAAACTTAAGTGATCAATAGTGAGCAACATCACGAAAATGTCTGTAAATACATCAAACCTTGCAGTACTCAATGTGAATGCCACTGCTAGTTCTTCGTCCTCATTTAATGCAGTTGGTAACAGTAGCGGCAGTACCACTAGCAGCGACAAGGACAAGGAATCACTTTGGTATTTCACAGCCGACCAGCTGATCAATTCTCCAAGTCGTCGTCATGGTATTGACATTGATCAAGAACTATCCTACAGGCAAATGACCGCGTACCTTATACAAGAAATGGGACAGAGGCTACAAGTGTAAGAACTTTTGTAGTTGTAACTTTTTGAATGTTAAATTTACACATTTTTTTTTTTTATTTTTCAGTTCCCAGCTTTGCATCAACACAGCTATAGTGTATATGCATCGTTTCTATGCATTTCATTCCTTTACACATTTTCATCGCAATGGTATTGCCGCAGCCAGCTTATTTTTAGCCGCTAAAGTCGAAGAGCAACCTCGTAAACTGGAACACGTTATTAAAGCAGCGAATAAGTGCCTCAATCAGCCGACATCCTCGACCACAGACACCTATTATCTGGAGCAGGCACAAGATTTGGTCTTTAATGAGAATGTCTTGCTGCAAACATTGGGTTTCGATGTAGCTATCGATCATCCACATACACATGTTGTTAAAACGTGTCATCTAGTAAAAGGTAACATATTGACATCTATTTCAATGTATGTTTTCATCACTTTTTTTCTTGTTTTCAGCTTGTAAGGATTTGGCACAAACATCTTATTTCCTAGCGTCAAATAGGTAAATGATATATGTGTTGTTGTTGAAATTATTGATTAATTTATTCATCAAAACTTGTAAAAGACTTAAATAAAATTCAACACACAACGAAAAGGGGCGTAAGTAAATTTAAGTATTATATTGTTATCACATTGATCATTAAATATCAAAATTATACTTAACAAGTGATAAGTCAAATTGAAATCTATGTATGTAATGGTCAAAATGCAACAATTTTTAAATGTTATATTATTGAGCTTACTGTTCGATATAATGTGTGTGTGTGTGTGTCAACACCAAAAAAAAAAAAATACACTTAACAAAGATAAATTAAAACAGAAAAATGAGCTAAAGCTAGTTATACTAGTTTCATCCTCTGCTAGGAGAACTCATCAATAACAATTTTGTCCACTAATTCAATTGAGTCAAGTTTTAAATATTTGGTTAGTCAAAAGTTTATTTGAATCCATACAACAGTGTGATATATTAACTGAAGTTTTTGAGAATAACGATTACCTACGGTCTATGGTTTTTATTTAATTTAAGATTTAAACTCTTAAAATAACTCATGAAATTCGCAAAATACAAACTAGATATCGACGTAGGAGTTAGTGCAAAATTTAAAAAATAAAAATTGGTATAATTTAATTAAGCCGCTTTTCAATGTGTGTCAACGTATCCGATTTATTAAACTAAAACACTTCACAGTTAACCTTTGAGGCACAGTATCGTACATGGTATAAACTTAAACTTTAATTTTAGCTTGCATCTTACATCAATGTGCTTACAGTATAGACCGACTGTTGTTGCCTGTTTCTGCATTTATTTGGCGTGCAAATGGTCTCGATGGGAGGTAAGCCATCCTTTATCTGTAGCTAAGAACTAAACGCAGAATCATTTCATCTTGGTTTTATAGATTCCTCAGTCAACTGAGGGTAAACATTGGTTCCATTATGTAGACAAAACTGTTACAATGGACTTACTTAAGCAGCTAACTGATGAATTTATTGCCATATATGAGAAAAGTCCCGCTCGTCTTAAGTCAAAACTGAATTCTATTAAAGCGCTCGCACAGGGTGCAAGTAATCGTGTTGTCAATAAGGATAAAAAAGCTACACCCGAAGAATGGAAAATGGTGGATATGATGAAAATGTATCATTCTTCAATTAATACAAGTGATACAAATAATGTGAATGCGCTAACATCAAATTCGTTTCCTGCTTCGACACCAACTGATCAACAACAGCAGCAGCAACACCAACAAAATGTACAGACTTCTTTACTGCCACCACCATCTAATCATTCACACCAACAAATAAGACGACCAGAATCGCATTCTAGTCAACACCGTTCACACCATTCCTCTTCAACGTCTCATCATCATTCGAAACAAGCATTTGCTACGAGTGATGTTGCTGGTAATAATTTATTTCTTCATACCTTTGATTTTTTATAATCGGAGGAGTAAAATATATGCCTCATATAGAAGTTTTCGGTAGCCGAACGTCGTTTTGAATGAATTTGTCAGTCAATTGAGAATGCTACTCTGCATTAATTGATAGTCTTTTAAAATAACGATTATGGACATAACATACATGACGACTGACTATATTTGCCGAAATTTATTAAAAAACTTGAATTAATTTGGTTTATATGTGTTTTTGGAACAAAATTTAATATCATGTTTTTTACTGAGCTTTTTTGTTCAAAATTACAAGCGCAAAATGCATTAAAGAAACCAAAAAATTGGCAACTGCCTATAAATTGTGTCGGTGAATATCCACAATGGCTAAGTCACAAATAATTCATATGAAATAGTTATGTTTTAAGTTAATCTTCTATCTATTTGATATATTTGCCACAATATGAAAAAAAATGTCATTTATATGAACTAAGAACATTTGAAGACAAGTACGATACGTAGGTGTGAAATTGGTAAATAATTACCTTCTCAGACGAACCGATTTGCTTACAAATATTGCAATGGAAATGTTAATTGTAGTGAAATGAATTTCAAGTATTGTGATGACTACATTTGCAATGACAATCATATTTACCCTTCCAAGTTCAATTACAATTTCAATTGCAATAAGGGAACTAAAAAATAACAATAGGTTCAATATGTAAAATTTGTGTGGAAAGTGGGGTGTGATAGAATCAAGATTATTTAATGCAGCAAATTTTTAAGTTCACAAACAAAAAATAAAAAAAGGGTCAACATTTTGAATACCGGATAAAACAAAAATAATTGAAATTTCACTATGTAGAAACTTATGGATAAAAGTTACCGAAAATTACACTGTCGTAACGTCCCCAAGATTGGGTAAAATGGGCTCAGTACTAATTTTTGTACTGAATTAGTTCCACTAATTGTACCTAAATCCCATGGATGGTATTGTATTTATTTATACTCATACCATAAGCATTATAAAAGTGAAGTTAATTCAAAATTGAATTTCAAGGAGATAATTCACTTTTACAATGATCGACACATATACACTGAATGAACTTATTCATCATTCCAATCCTTCAAGGATGTTCTAAAAATGTATTTTATTTTTGTAAATATCTATTTAAAGGAAAATTCATATGCTAAAAATAGATAAGCTTATAGGATAATATAAAAAATGTTGAATGTCGGCTTAGACATTTCTGATACGAATCGACTTAATTGAATGTGACAATAAGAAAAGCTAGGCCGAAGTACTACAGAAGATGTTTAGCCAAAATAAAACCGTTATAAATAATTTTTAATATCCACATAATGACAAGTTCCACTATGAAATTGAAATACAAATTATTACAAAAGAATGCATAATATATAATACGATATTTAAAATTGTCTTTTTACATTTTAGACCATAAAGCAACTTCAAACCACAAACAACACTATAGCAGTTCTGCGAGCAGACCATCACGCGATCATGCGCAGGCAACGCAAAATCCTAATGCAGTACCACCATTATTGCCACCAACATCTTCCACAAGTGTGTCACGTGGTAACTTATTGGCATCGAACAGTAATTCTAGCAGATCAGTTATGTCAGGTGGAGTTACAACGCAAAAACTCTCCTCACAATCTCACGAAGCCAGTTTCCATAAATCTCGTGACAGGAGTGGTCTTCCAGCAGTTTTGAATTCATCATCTGTATTTCCGACAGCACATAAACTACCGCAGAAAACCGATGCAGGCCGCATTGTGCCGACAAAGGAACACATAGGAAGGGTTCCGTCTGAACAGAATAAATCTTCGAATAATAAAATGTTTGTTCCTGCAAATGTGCCCCAAGGTGGTAGTAATCAGTTGTTAAGTGGCACAGAAATCTCACGCAATATGATACAACATCAGCAACACCAGCGAATCCATTCATCGTCAGGCTTTCATCAGCCCCCTTTGCCTCGTACAAGTATCAGTAGCAGCAGCAGCAGCAGCAAACACGATCCAACAATGTCCGTCCAAATGCAATCAACTCAACATAAACACCCATTATCGCTTGATTCACAGTTTACTGCGCTCTCATCTGAACAAATGCAGCCATCACAATCTCTCTATGCCGGTACAGCATTGCCTACATACTCTAATCCGTCGAGGACCAGTGATGCAACGCATAGCAGTGGCGGTGATCCAATGGAAACTGATCCGACTTCACAAACATACTCATCGTTTCTCCCTATCCATAGTGGCTTTAAGCCGCAATCTCAACAACAAACAAAAATATCAATGTTTAGCCCAGAATGGAGTGAAAAAATACAACAACAGCAACAAAATACGAGCAGCAGCGGTAGCAATAGTACTAATAAGCCAAACGCAGCTTCAACTTCTTCCTTAAATTATAGAATGCATTCATCTTCAAGTAATTTAGAAAGCCCTAAAAAATTAGAGCGTGAACGTAATTCCAATACGCCTACGAAAAAAGAAAGAAATCGTACATCATATGCTGGCATCGATATTGCACATCAAGCAATAGCTGGAACTAACACTCGTCCTAACACTACGTCGCAATCAACCCAAAAATTGCAAATTCAGAAAAAACCTGATAACAGCAATAGTAATTTAAGCGTACTTGCGGGAACAAGTGCTAATGCATATTCCTCTATAAAAAGGCCTAATGAAAATGCTACAATAAAACACGAAGATGATTTGGTTCGTGACTCAAAAATGAGAAAACTTGACAGTGTTGCTCCTATAAACATAATAGCAGGAGCGCAAGGTTTTGCCGACACCAACAAGTTACAGGTTGTAAATGGTATTGAAACCAATCCGGATTTGGTCAGAACTTTGCTTAAAGAAAGTTTATGTACAACCAACGCTTTGATTAAAACTGAAACACCTGCTTCAATACAAACAACAATAACAAATAGCTTCCAACCACCATTGCAACTGCTTGATTCTGCTGTTAAAATTAAGGAAGAAAAAGTTGCGCCCCCTACAGCTTTATCGCAATCTATCGAAATGGATGATATTGTTGCTGGCAGTAAAAATGAGAAGAAAAAGAAGAAAGACAAACACAAACATAAAGAGAAGGACAAATCTAAGGATCGTGAAGAACGTAAAAAACACAAAAAAGATAAAGAACGACATAAAGATCGTGAACCTGACAACTCTGAGCCGGTAAAAATTAAAATTTCTAAAGAAAAGTTTGAGAATACAAGCAGCATTGCTGGCGGTGTTAGTGAATCGTTAGGGTTTAAGATAAAAATCCCAAAAGAGCGCATAATTTCGGACTTAGGAACGGGTGGAGCTGGCGGCAGTAGCAATTATGGAAATATTTCTGCGGATATTAGCAATAGCTCTGCACCACCGCCAGCATTAAAGATTAAAATATCCAAAGATAAACTTGAAAATTACAGTAGTGGCTCCTCTACATCCATCGACCCAACATCTTTTAGCAATTTACATAATCAGAGTGGATTAGTGAGCAATAACCTTTATGGCAGCAGTAGTAGTGGTGTTCTGGGAAGCAGTAGTAATAGTAAAAAGAAAGATCGCGAGCGCGATCGGGATCGTGAAAAAGAAAAGAAACGTAATAGCTTGGAATATGCAAAACTGAATTCAAATGGAAGCGGCGGCGCGGCTGTTGTTGGCAATGCCTCTATTATACAAACTTCAACGTCTTCAGCTAAAAATTCAAGTTCCAGCAAGGTAAGTTGAATACTTTTTCAACTAATGGTTTGTTGTAAAAGCACACTTTATTGACTTTGATTTTAATTAACATGTGGTGTTATGTAATAATTAATTATACAAAAATGTTGGTGAACTTTTAAATTAAAAATTTGAAGTTGCTTGTATTAAGCAATTATTAACTTAAATACGTTACATGAATTTTCATATTTTATTTATTATTAGAAATTAAGTTACTCCAATCTGTGTTGGAGAATATCAAAAATACCACAGTGAGTAATGGTCTCACTTTTTTTCTCTTCTGAATTTAATATTGGAGCCAGTGTTTAAGGTAGAATTGAACTTAAAGTGCTAATGACACCGATATTCATGTAAATTTACAAATCCAAATACAAACTAAGTACTTTGTCACATTCCAATCAAGTAGTCGCTACTGACAGTGCTGATACCTTCCACTATATAAAAGATAATCCGTCGCTGCCAATTATAGAAGTGGAAGCACCGCTGTCGACATTTGAATTGTGAAATGAGGCACAAGCTGAAAAGCTTCCTTGCTAAGGCAGAATCGCTTTGTAAAACTACAATTACGATTGTGTTTAATTGAGATTGAAAGTTACGATTTATATTGGTCTTACGCTGTATTTGACAATACAATAGAATTGTTTTTGTCCTTAAATTTTCATCCTTTTAATTTTCCTCAGATGAACTCAAATAAAAAAAATTCATTTTTAATTAAATTTTGATTAGAATAATACTAACGTAATGAACCAAAATAAACACTGAATTCCAATTCAGCGACTAAAAATGGTATATATGTATCATAATATATACATCATAGTCAAATCGATTCAAACTTTGGTATAATATATTTTGCTATTTTTATATCATACTTTAACATTTTGAACGTAAATTATAGAATTTGGATATCATGTATCACTGAAAATCCTAAAATTTTCGAGACCATCGGAAGATCAAATTTTTTGAATTATCTGGAAAGAATCGAGTATAGTCTCGGTCTCGATTACCGATAGAAGCCCCAATGTGTTAGCCTAGTTTCATGAAACTATGTTAAAGAAACCAGGTATATATTAGCTCCAATCCAATCTTCAAATCGCTCGGGTCTGCCGTTCAACGAAGTATAAATCGGAAAAGTCTAAAGAACAAATCTCGAGATTTCGAGTACATTTTCTAGGCAATCGGGACTAGTATCGGTATTAAAAATGAACAAAAACAAGGATAACTCTAGAAATTTTGAGAGTTTCAATTCTTTGGATAGAAATCGTGCTGTGCATAACATAGTACTACACAAAATAATCAAATCGGTCTATATTTTGCTCTATTAGAATGGCTCCAAAAATGTTTCCTTGTAAGGAAAGAACAGAAACTTAAAAATATGTATAACTCTAGCAATTTCTTAAAGTTGATAACTTGTTTAAGCGATCTGCCTTAGTTCCCACAAGTTTGTATCAATTTGTTACATAGCTTATGTGCATTTATGATGTCAACTGTGAGAATGTGCTCCTAGTATATAATAAATAATCTTTATACGTGTATATATTGTATATATTTTTATCCTCTTGGTTTTATTTTAACTCCCTGCATTCCAAAAAATAATGTTGAATTTGCATGTTGTAGTGTTTCATTTGATAAAAGAATTATTCTCTAATTTACTATTCTTACTATACGACTATTAGTATTTGTATTACCATTTTTACAACACATTACTTAGTTCTCTTCCATAATTATTCAGAATCTAATCACATACACTCGTACATAGATAACTGGGGATAAGGTTTACACACACTACTCGTTAATTTCATAAGACTGCCTCATTGTTTTCAAGTTACAAGCCAAAATAGAACAAACGAAATCATTTTACAGATCCAACTTTACAACAATAATATGAGCCAGTTATTTGGGGAATCTAACGACGATGACGATGATGATGACAAGACAACCTATCATAAACCTAAAAAATCAAGTTTACTAAAGACTGTCAATTCAACTTTATCCTCTTCTGCACAGAATTATCATATTCCAATCAAACAAAGTTTGGATATGAGCTTCAATAGCGATGGAAATTACAATCTGCAACAACAGCAGCACCAACAGCAGTTTCTTGCACATCAGTTGGCTAGCCAACAGCGTCAGATTTATCAAAAGAAATAGTTAAATTACAACGACGTAAATAATAGCTTAGAATGTTACATATATGATATTAAATATACAAAACAAAACAAATATTGTTGAAAAAAAAAAAAAATCAAATAAGGAGTCCGTAGCATTTATATTTTGATATTATAAAATGTGTATGATACGTGCGCTCAATTTGCCCCTATTGATTTACATAATATCGTACAAGTAATTACATAAAAAACTAATAATTTTAGCTTAATTGGAGTAGTTTTAAATAAATAAAGTTTTTAAGTTCTGGCCTAAAAAAGAGGAAAAACACAGCTTATTAATTAAAATAATCGTTATTCATAGCAAACTAAGTTAACGCATTCGATTTCCGATAATTTTGTTTTTAAATAGATCGACATAGAGCTTTTTTAATTAAGTAGATATATGTATTATGGCAGGGTTGAAACACATTATTCGTAATGTAACGGAATTACGAAGTGTAATACCGTTATCCAAATTACGCTAGATATCGTTATATAATTAAATTGCGTCACAATAACGTAAAACTTAAGGAATATATTCGTTTTCTTTGCACCTACTATATACGTACCAACAAAAATATTTTTCTTGTCAAAAAAAAAAAAAAACTAATAAAACTAAAGTTTACAATTTTTTTCCATGTTGTAGTAGTATTTTCGGCGGCATTATATCGATATCGGCTTCGCACTAGCACGTCCCGTTGTTTTTTTTTTTTCATAATGAAATTACTCTCTTTACATCTCATTACATATTCTCTCTTGAATTGTACAAAAAGAAAAAAACAATTGGGATAGAGTGTTTGATCTTTGAACTTCGAAGCGTGATACAAATTGTTTAAATGAGAAGAACAAAAAAAAAAAAAAAAACAACAATTACACAGAATTCAAAAAAATCAAACCGCAATTTTTGTGTGAGGTTTTGCAAAAACTTGATCCTAAAAAAAAGGATACTTAATTTTAAAAATTTAGCACAAATATGTATGCAATCACCATCTCTAGCACAAATATGTTGAAAATATCAAAATCAGATCAGTATATTTTGCGCCAAAGCGTTACAAACCATTTCCATTTAAGCAATTTTATATAAATAGTATAAATAAATCCTGGAAAATTAACTAATTGTATACATCTTTTTTTTAAAACAGCGAAGGCTATGTTGCCAAATTTAGTTTCTTTCGACAAAATACACTTTCTTGTTCAAAATGAAATGTTACTAGCTGGAACTTGGTATTATAAAGGTGTTTTGAAAGCTTAAAACGAATTTACTACGACTTTTTTGATCAAAAACGATCCATCCAATATCACTACTTGAATTTGAAAAAAATCGCGATTTTCAACTTTTGTTTTTTAAAAATTATGCTTCAAATTCAAAAAACAACCATAAATAGCTAAATGTGCATTTATCTTTCCAATGAGGGGTGAGGGCGTCCTTTATATAATTTTTTTAATATTCGGTGAAACGAACGAAAAGGTGGAACTTTTCAAAGTGCATAGAAAAATTTGTAATTTCGTTTTAAAAATGTTAGCTTTCAGATGTGCTATAAAAGTACTTTCATAAAAATAGATTTCCATATCATAACAAGAATATGTCTACACACATACCCATACATAACAAATGGTGGCTATGAAATGTATAAAAATTGTATTATGACCACAAAAAATACTTAAGGAAAGATTCTCCTGTTATATTGATCTATTTTTCTGAAAAAGCACATCCTCTAGATTCTTCAGTTTCTTCTAGATTCAGTTTTATTCACTTTAAAAGACAGTCGGTTACAAAACATGCCATAGCTTTTCAACTTTCTATGCAATTGGGAAAATCAGGGTGCAAAAAACAAAATATCTGTGTTTGTAAAATAGTGAAACTCCTGGCTAGAGATGGGAACGGGTCTAATTTTTGAGGCCCGTTCCTGGCTTTTGAGGACTAACAAAGTAATCTCTTTCTAAATTATTAAAAACTTTATGAGTATATCTTGTTTAGGAACTACAGTTACAGTTTTTGCCATTTATCAGCAATTCTGTTTTCAAGCGCATAGCAAACTTTGCGATTGAACGGCTCATATCTGTTACATAAATCTTCGAATTTCGGTGAGAGATATGCAATTCATACTTCATAGTAAATTTGCAATATGATAAAATTACAACCACAAACAAGTTTTAAAAAAGATTAAATATGATTATGAGCGAAAAGGATAAGCTATTGTCTGGATTGTGCCTACAAAGATCTGTGGACATATTGCACCACAGTTCAAGTAAATATTTGTGCTTGAAGTTCAAGAAAACATGCATAGGGGCATATTCAAATTTATCGACTGGTGGTAATTTGCATTTATATGGGAAACAATAACAACACAAGTTAGTACCTAAGTAGTAAAACATTATAAGACTATAACATTGTAAACTACCAGGCCAATTTTCAACGAAGCGTGAATTGCATAGTAATTCTTTCTGAATAAGTTACAATTTTTTGTTTAGATAATTGATTTGCAGCTTCTAACTTCGAATGAGTCGAACTTTCGAATTTGGCACATTGATAGCAATACGAACTGAAAAAATACTGTACATTAAATGCAACACTTATCTTTATAAGTGGACGTATGTTTTTTTTTAGTTTTTTGTTAAGAATCACTGCCCGCGCGTGTATTAAAAGCTATTGATTTCAATAGAGCCTCTGTTAATTAAGAAAGAAATCGTTGAACTTTTTAATGCGAAAATTATTCAAATTAATGAGTTATTCGCGAAAATAAAACTTAAGCGGTTTTCCAAACGAGAGAATTCAACTTCGTAAAACCAATTTCCGCTTAACGTACGTAAGCACAATATTATAATAACTTAGATACGGAGATCATCATGACGTTCTTAACTCAATTCGTGCTTAAATCGAGTAAGGCTGTTTTTCCTTTTCACCATAGAATTGTTTGAATTGACCAAAAAAATAAATAAATAGCTCTTTGCTAATATGTACACATATTGCTTCCTGTTGACCGAAACAATTTTTTTTTAGACGAAAGTTATTGACTAAATAATTTTTCATAAAAGTTCTTTAATTTCGTTTTCATGATATTCAAAGTTTATAACTTTCAAAAACGTTTAAGATAACTTTTTTGATGTGTGACCAATCATTTTCATAATATAAGGGCGATAACGGTTAAAGACAGATTTTCCAATTTCTAAGTAGCTTAAGAAATGCAACCTGTGTTTTCCTATATGCACTATACAAGTTTGTAGTAGTATAGCAAGAAGTACTGTCTAACATTGGTGTCCAAATAATAAGAAGCAATATACTTACATAAATATTAACAGATAACGTGAACAAATTAACATTAGAGCCTTAATACGTTTTGTCTCTAATTTGCATGCCTAAATAGATGCTAGTGCAATTCTTTTATTTGAAATTAATAACACTGTGTCTTAGCCAAAATCGGCGGGGGTTCTGACTACCGGGAAAAGTTATGTCGGTCAAAAAAGTTATACGTGTCCCGGCGTTTCGCTGGGTCACGTCTAGGAATCGAGATATATCGATTTGAAGTTAGTAAGTATCATATAGGGGAACTTGTCACGTTTGGGGCTCTTTTGTTTGACAAAACTCGAGAACGACTAGTCTGATTTTGCTGCAACAAACTTAAAAAAATTAAAAATTAAAATTGCTTTAATTTATTGATATACTGTTTCTCTACATAATCAACAGTTTTGCAGCTATAAATAAATTTATGAAAAAAAAAATAATTTTTTGCCTAAAAAATTAAAATTTTTTCATTTTAAAAATCATGAAGAAAAAGTGTTAAGTCTTATTACTTTCTCTTTACTTTCTTGCGTAGTGATTCGCCTTCTTGTTCGGAGTCTATCGGATGAGGATCTGTCTTCATCTGGAAAAAGTCAATTGTTTTTAATCAGTCAGTTAACTTCAATTTTGTGACCTATCCTCAGAGGAAGCTCCCATTGTATATTCTTCTTCTTCATTTTCACTGTCGGGATCGTACGTCTTTTGCGACCACCAATAAAATTCAACCACAAGCGAGTCCAGCCTTATGCCTTTATATCGCGTTTTCATGGCAAATTTTTGAAATTCAATATTCTTGTCAAAATGAGATACCTTGACTTAAATGTGAATAAAAGCAAAACGCGTTCATCGATTTTCAAAGTTTATGTCTCATTTTGTACATAGATTATGTGACTTTACGTGAAAGTAATAAGAATTGACACTTTTTCCCGTTTTGGACTTTTCATGATTTTTAAAATAAAAAATTTAAATTTTTTAGGCAAAAAAATTATTTTTTTTTTTCATAAATTTATTTATAGCTGCAAAACTGTTGATTATGAAGAGAATAGATTAAAGCAATTTTAATTTTTAATTTTTTTAAGTTTGTTGCAGCAAAGTCAGACTAGTAGTTCTCGAGTTATGTCAAACAAAAGAGCCCCAAACGTGACAAATTTCCCTATATGATACTTACTAACTTCAAATCGATATATCTCGATTCCTAGACGTGGCCCAGCGAAACGCCGGGACACGTATAACTTTTTTTTGACCGGCATAACTTTTCCCGGTAGTCAGAACCCCCGCCGATCACTGACCCCTAACATTTGTCGCACAGTGTTATTCATTAAAAACAGGCTTGATATTTTTGTTTTAATTTGAATTATAATTGCATATTTCATATTTCAGGCTTGAAAATTAGAGATGAAACGAAACGAATCGTTATACATAAAGAGCGCTTATTTTTTATAGGAAATAGTTTTTTCTTTCTCTTTTGTCCTAGCTAAAATATTGTCCGGCGAATACGAAGCGAGACCTTAGAAAAACTTTGATTTTTGCCACCCTCGTCCTGGAATATATATTTTATCGTACCGACCAACCTTTTGTTAAAATACCCTTGCTCACACATTTCATTCTGCGACTCGATGTACTTAAGTAAACTTGTCGCTGCCGTTTGTTTGGTCCACTAGGTTCTTATTAGTTTTAAGAAATAAAATTGAATCTTTTTAAATAACTAAAAATTAGTTAAATTGATTTTTCAAGCACAACACAGATATATAGACTTAAGATGTTATCCTTTGGGGCAGAGAGATATTTTTGAGTGCTTTTTAAATTTTCTTACATTCATTTGACCTCTGTCGAGGTCAATACTTTATTAAATAGATAATACCGTCTGAAGGATGTCAAATGCATGTTGTGCACATTTTGTGTTTTGTTGTTTAAGTGTTGTTGTTTTTTGTTGAATTATCGTATTTACTCGTACTATAGAAAAAATTAAATAAAATAAAAAATATCAACAATTTAAGAAAATTTCTCTTTCTAACAACACATCTACACATGTTACTTGTTTTGCAGTTTTAAATAATCATACACTGGATTGTTAGCGTTGTCAATCCTATGAATACTTTTAGCGGATCTTAAAGAGAAGTTGCAGGGCTGCAACAACATGAGAGCGTACGCCAATATGTGTTGTGCCGATAAGTGGAGCGTATGCAACAACATACAAGCGTAGCTTTTCCTAGCACAAAACTTGTAATTTGTAATTATTATTATTACTATAACAGTCAGTAATTTATTTGACCAATTTTGTTTTTGTATATAACAGAATAAACGTATTTCTTATCACAATTCAGAAGCAAAATACATTTTTATTTTTTATGACAGCTTAGCACACACAACCTAGGAAAATAAGTTATATTTATATGCATTAACTTCTTATTCGACCAGTTATATTTATGTTTTTACTAAATATGAGTACCTTAAATTCTAAACGAAGATTAAATAAAACAAAAAAAAATATTTATATATGAAGTATACTCGTATATTACACATATACCATTAAATATGATTCTTTAAGTGTTGATGCAATATTTAAAAAAACAAAAAAATTAATAAATAAATTATATATATAGACTAGCAGTTGTTTAATAAAATGATAATTACAGCAATTGCTGTTTATTCGATATGAAGTGTTAGGTGCACACAAAATTATTACATAAGCTAAACACCTTCAAAACGATGGCTTCAGAAGGAGCTTACAATTTACTACAATGTGGGTGATGTGAATAAGAATTGAGCTTCTGCTGTCACTGGATATTTTACATTGAAATCAAATGAAGGCATTTATATTATTCACTTCACCCAATATCTTTATTTTTAGGGTTTATACTTTTATTTAAATCGACATATATTCTATGAATCTTAGTCTAATGCCATTGTAAGAAAAAATAGTTAAATCAGCAAATTTTGCAACTCCCACAGTGTCTAAATAATACAATATATACCCTAAATTAGCTACTGAAAAAAGAGTGTTTTTTGAATCTTTTATGAACTTATTTTTACATTAAAATCCTATTGTGTATAAAATTATTGCAGAAAAGAAGATAACTACTAATATTTTTATCTCATTAATTTTGATTAAATTCACTTTAGTTGCGTTAGTTATAGCCTTAATTGATATTTCTTAAGTATTTTGATAAAAATAAATTTCTTTTAAAAAGTTAAAGAATTTTGTTTCTCAAAATTTTCATTTTTTAAATGCGGTTCATTTCTTTTTTACAATATCGGTCATTCTTTTACAAACCACACAGATTTCAGAAAAAAAAATCCGACCTCTCTAAATGCGATGAAAATGTTTATCCTGCATCTTTTTGATTTTGCTATAATTTTTTTTTTTTTTAAATATCCACACATGAATTTTCGATAGTTGGCTGGACTTTCTCAAATCTACTAAAGTCTATTATCTCCAGGTGTATTGATCCGAATAATATCGAATTTCTTTTATTTAATACTTTATAACGTTTGCTTTGGAAGTGCAATAAAAAAATTTTATATTGTCAACAAATGAAAAATAATAACAATTTAATTGTTTAAATAGTTGTAACATGCTGTTCCCCCAGCTAGAAACTTCATATAAGGATATTCGGGCGATTCTAAAATATCAAGTCTAAAATGGTGTGCGGTTTGTAAAAGAATATTTGCAAAACATATTTATTTTTTCTTAAAATAGCATCTATACACGGTTAAAAATATCCATAGAAAATCGTACAGATTTTATAAGTTCCAAAGTTATAAAATTTTATATGAATAATATATTTCTTTTTGTACTGAAATGTATAGACTAGGCTGACGTATAAATTATATTTTATAATAAGCGGTTATAACGATAGTGAAACAAATGTGGATTTATGTCGGTAGTCAAAGCGTTTGACTGGGACGCAGCACGCACGGGAACTGGAACTGTTACATCTTTCTTATTTAATTTTATTTATAAAATGATTTGAATAACGCAACTTGGATGCACTCAGATTTGAACCTGCTTCATTTCTAAAATAATTTAAATACGACCCCGTTCCTTAGCTAGCTCGGCTACAGAATGTTAATGTTTTATTAGACAAAAACACTGATTTTGACCATTTTCCTAAACGGAAGTAATGAACTTTATCTTTAGAATTTATATTTTATATTAATTAACTTCATTTGACCACTGTGCGCCGAAAACTGCATACATACATCAAAAATACCACATTTACTCATAATTCCAAGAAGGTAATATGTAAAATTAGATTTATAGTGAAAGTCTACTACTTGGGCCCTATTATGGTAGTTAATGAACTTGAAATGAATTAACACGGTTTAGAAAAAAAAATTCATTCCGTTTTTATACAATTTCCTTCGATTTAGCACGATTAAAAAAAGATATTTGATTGAAAATTTTAAGAAAAATATATTTACTAACCGTATTTTGTTACAGGGTTGAAGGATATGGAAGTTATCCCCTTTTGTTCTATGTATGTTCATAAATACTTCATGTCTTTTTTTACACAGTTTTACACGGTTTTATCTGGAACGTTTCACCCGTGTAAAAACAGAATTGGGTGTACATGTGACTCGAGTTGCTGCTTGCAACTTTTTGAATTTGACTTATGATAACCATAATAGGGTCTTTAGGTTTTCAAAAATGCTCCAAAATAAATGGTGTCCATGGTATAAATACACATAAGTAGTTAACATAGGTGTTTTTGACTTACTTGATAGTGACGTGATTGAGTACAATAAATTCCAGATTCGGATTCAGCGAGATAAGAAAAAAAAAATCAATAAATTTTAAAAACATAGTGCGTGCGACACCGTTAAACATGGTATTATCCTAAAAAAGGACATTGTGCTGGCCATTTATTTTGAATAAAGATAAAGTCCAGCAGGAAAAAAAAATTCAGAAACAAAATATGATTTGAACACCTACAGTTTTTCTTTTTTGAAGTGATGGGCCTTGCGGCAGCTTTGTTCCAAGACCCTCGTTATATTTCGATAAGGAATATTATTCTCATTTTGTATTACTTCACTCCATGTTATTTAAAAAAAAAAAATGGAAAGAGGGAGGGAGAGTGGTTGGGTAAAAAACAAGTCAGACATCAAATCATTAGCTTTTCAAGCTTAGATACTCGCGATGCTAATGCTAGTGATGAACATGCAGATCTTGATATGGTTGGACTTGGAGATCAACGTCTATTTTCAGAATTATTCTATGATCGATTCTCTTGTTGCAACTAACAAATTTCAGTTCGTTTAACTGTGTAATTAGTGTTTCAAACAAATTCGTAATGTTTTATCAAGTGTTATCTTTTTTATTGAGATATTTAAGTTAACTGAAACTCGCGCAGTGACACAAAAAAGAGCAGCTAATCCACATCAGATCTTAAAAGGACTATGACCTCACACCCCGATTATCCGGAACAGATAGTTCTTTGTTTTTAAAAAGGGTGAAGTATCCTCGGATGCCTTGGGGTGCTTGAAAACCTGAAGCCTGTAAATGTCCTCGATTTAGATATTGGAAAGTGAGAACTTTTTTTTGTTTTCTGATCATTTATGAAACGTTGAGAAAGGAAAAAAGGTTACAGACGTACCAGGAGTTTTTAGTCAGTCGAGGCAAAAAAATAAAATTTTTTGAGCATCCTCGATTTGTCGTCTCTTGGTGGTCATCTGGAACCCATTTAAAAGTTTTTGGAAACTAAAAACAAATTTCCAAAATTACAATATATGCATCTTGCGTCCCACTTTTGATAGCCCAAACGATTTGTATTGGGCGCACAAGTGTGCGATACATAACTTCCACTTACGCGTCTTTTAAATAAATAGAACCCGCTAAATAAATATAATTCCGATCGCTCAGAGTATAGTTGCAATTTTGGGAAATATTTTAGTATTGCAAGTTTTCACCACATTACCCTGAAAATAAAGTAAATAGCAATAGCGGATTGGAAAAATATAGCCAATTTTGATTTGAGATAAAATAATCAACATAGTAACTCGATCATAAGTTTTTGTGTTTATGCCACCTTATAAAGCTCTGCTTAAAAAAGTGATCGTGTATATCCACAGTGGTTCTAAACCAAATTTAATACGCGAATTTAGGTGCTCCTGAAATGCGGCTTGAGGATAAGTTCTGGTGTAATTTAAAGACGATATTTACAAAAAATAAAAATTGTGGTTAGCTTAAAATACAATCTCTTGTGAAATTTGAACTTTTAAAATTAATTTTTATAACTTTTCTTGACGCTGAATCCGTATCTGATAAATGCAAATTTTACAATTTTCAAATATAATTTAGAAACGTTACAAATCAGACATGCAGGCGATTATGGTTGTTTAGTATAAAATAGAAAATTAGGAGCGAACATAATTGTATTTTACATTGAAAGCAACAATAATGTGTGACAGCGCAGTGATGTCAATAGAGCCCATTTCAGTTAAACTAATAAAGTACTTTAAATTAACCTTAAACATTTAAAAAAAAATCAAAATTTTAAAAGAAATGCAAAAAAAAATTTAATTTATTAATATACAAAATTGCATGTATTCAAATTTAAAACTAAAAATTTATCTTCAATCGTCAAAAATGTGGTTTGTTTGGTATTAAAATATTGGTAAATTTTTTCGTAGAAAGTGGACTCACACACTCAATAATTATGTAAATAAATATATTTAGTATAACATTATTTTTTTTTTTGTAAAAATTGTTACATTTTAAAAATTTAATGAAATATTTTTTTTTTTAATTTTCTAATTTTTCACGATGACAGAAAAATAAAAATATTTCATTTATTTTTACAGTTGCAATTGCTAAGAGGTCGCTTAATAAAATATTTTCCAAGTCGATGAAATATTTATTCAAGATTATTGTGTGTATGTTAAATGAATATTTTATTAATAAATGAAATTTTGTATCTTTTTTATTTAAAACTGTGCAAACATTAAAATTTCTTTTTATTTTGTTATTTAAGAATTTTTCATTTGGAAATTGTTTTTTTGTAAAAACTTAATCTGTATATAATTGAAAATGAAATATAATTCGTATTTTCAACAAAACTGAACTACTTTAAAATTATACAAATAAAAGAAAGGAAATAAAATGTGTTTATTGATGATAATAAAATAAAAAAATCTATTACAATTTTATGTCTCACATACAGGTCTTGAAAATATTGTGTTGAGAAATTTCTTTTATAGATAGATATTGCCGGGTAAAGTTACTTGATTGGCCACAGATTAATTCGACAGTGGTCCTTACTACGTCCAACTTCTACATTCGCGGATATCACTGCTGTATTAAGTAGTCGCCAAAATCCTATCAGAGCTTCAAAATTCGTACAGAACCGAATAAGCGTTTTGGGAAATGGTTCGCGAATTGTAGGAGAAGTTAAGGAAGGTAAATGCATGCATCAATTAGGCTGAATGGTAATGGTAATCCGCGATATTCAGCTCGATCGTTGGCTTGCTTGGATTAATTACATCTTAATATACTGGGTTTTTAAATTAAATTTCCAATTGGGATTTGGAATCGACTCCAGTCCAGACTATACTACTGCGTAATTGATAATCTAGGCGTAAGAGACATGTTGCAGAACAGTTCATTCTTTTGTGGGCAGAGTACACAAACAGAGTGGGAATAGCCTGCTCTAGCTTTCATGAATTTTTTACACTTCTTAACTGATGAAAATTCCTGTACCGGAACCATGCTCGTACAAACTGGGCCGTATTACAAGCGAAATTTTAAACCAACACAACGGGTTCAAATTGAATACAGCATATTGAGAATGTTCATCAACAACCATTATTATTTTCGAAATAAAATACTGCATAAAATATTATTTTTATAAGGATAAAAAATTTAAATAAATCTACTCACAATAAAAGCAAAAAAAAAAAAAATATAATTGAGAAAGAAGCATCCTTAAAAAAAATCTGCTCATTAGATAAAATATAAAAAAATTGAGGAACATTTTGTTTTTAATTACTCAATATAAATTTGAAGTGCCAAAAATCATTATATAAAGACTTAGCGATTATTTAAAGTTAAAAAAAAAAATTTATATTCGAAATGTTAGTGCACTTGCCGGCTCGCAGTCGTTAAGCTTTCTACAGAAGGTGGTAAAAAATAGATTGAATCATCGTAGATTCACAAATTCAGGTACATGAAATACTTATGTCCGTCCATATCCTTAAAAAAAACAATGAAATAATAGTTTTTAATAATTCCAAGTCGGGTAAATATTGGACTATAAGACTTATAAAGATTTATTTCAATTGTTAGTCTTAATGTGCTCAGTAAAAATTATTATATTATTTTAAGGGTCTGCGCGAAGCACAGCGTTTTAAAAGGGCATTATGATCTCATTTTTCGTTCTAATAAGCGTACAATTTCTAACACAGGCCAGTGGTGTACCGTTGACATTCGGATCCCGGGGCGAAGATGCAGCTTACCGCCCCCTACCTAACAAATTTTCGCGGTGTAAAACTTTTACTTACTAAAAAAAAGTCATCAGCTGTCGCATTTCAAAAACCCTTGCAAAATTAAATATTTTTCACATTACAAATCGTTTCCTTGCACATAGCAGGTCACTATTTTCATTTACTAAAAAAAAGGTTCACAAAATTAAAGCAGTTGCGCCCGGGTCAAACGCCCCTTTCGATCCCCCCTAGGTACGCTACTGGTCAAGGCCTTTGCATCGGCGTAGCGAACGTTTTATTAAAAATATCGGTGCTGTTGGTGAAAGTGTGCTCGAAGACTTAAATTCATCATTTAAAAGGCGCGCTCAGCAATTGGTCTTGTCCTTGGGCATATTTTGCATTTAGTCTTACATTTTCATTCACATAAAGTTTATCTCATGCAAGAATTGAAACCTGTCGACCATAGAGTGCGGAACGCTTTTATGCCCAAACCACTAGAAAAATTTTTCAACGGTCATAGCCCTGAACACAGATTCACGGATCAAATCAACTGTGTATGGGACTTCTATCGGACTCTAACGCAGAAGAAAATCTGATTGAAGCAGCGATAATACCCTGCATTTAATCAGTGAAAGTCCCAAAGCTAAAATTCAGCTCGACAACACCCGAATCCGACAAAGCGCCATCTGTTGGGTGGATTCCACGTATCAAAATCCACTCAGTCCACAGTGAACCGCATTTGCATAAAACTGAACGTAGAATCAGAAAAATTTCGACGAAATTTCTTTTCATATATCTAGCAAGTATATATCGGTTATTTTTTAAATAACTGCACACCCTTTTGAATTTCTGATTTTTATATATTGCTTAGTGTTATGTTATGAGTTCTTAAAAATATGACTTTTTTGAAATGAAATATCAAACAACTGAAACGGAATATCTCAAAAACTATGTGGAATAGAATAAAAAACTTCAGATCATTTTGGTTTAAAAATGCTATAATTTTATAAAAAAAAATAATTTGTTTTAAATAAATTAGCTTAAGTACAATTTTTTAGTTTATAAAATTAACTTTTTTATTTATAAAAATGTTTCTGAAAATATCTTCCACATAACAACTTTTTGTTTTTATATGTTATTCCTCAATCAATCCTAAGAAGATATCTGATCTCAAATCGAAATTCCCGACATAATTTTGGAAATCAACATACAATTAATATGGTGCGTGCCCTTAATTAAAAAATAAATATTTTCCCATATTGGCTTCCTGACTGACTATCAACTTTAAGCGAACGTCTGAACTACATCTTTGCAATGAGGATTAATTTCATCAGAGTTGGAATTTTTTTTTTCAATTGATTATGCAACAGTACCACATGACAGAGTTTGCTTTGTGCTGATCAGACTACAAACTCCTTATTACTGGTAAAATTCACTGAAAACTAGTCTTTATGTGCCTAATTTTACTCAAAGATAATTTCTGTACATATTTTAGCGTGTCAACATTATTTAAAAATTGCAAAATCAATTTCACAATTAATTAGCATGTAATAATAGAAGCAAACGGCGACAGCTCTAATTTTATTACTTAGTACCTATATTTTTTAATGATTTGCGAACATAACAAATTTGTTTATTTTAACTATTTCAGTTATGAACTAGGGTGTTTATTTTGAAAGTTTAGATGTATTTAATTTATTTTTTTTGCCTATCTTAGCTTGAGTAAAAAAAATAATTGTTCCAATATTTGAGATCAATAGCTCAATCCTGTAAACGGCGCGGCCGATTTCGTTGAAGTTTTACGAAAAAACCAACTTACTAAAACGCAGAAAAAGTCTGCCTTAGGTGCCAAAATATAGTGCTTTAGGTATTTAAGTTGTATGGGAGATGTAACCCACTGTTGTCAAACCACGCCCGGCTGAAAATGCGGACAAAATACACCCGAAGGGGTTTTTTAATTTGCGATCCTATATGCCTATATTATAGAATCGGGTTTGAAAAATATTCTCCCAAAATTTCAGCAAAACAAACTAGTTTGTTTCTTTCCTATTACAATGAAATTTTTATTCCTGAAGCTAAAATCTGTAGGCACAAGGAAAAACAGCTTAAGTCGAGCTGTTATTGCTTGTGGCTACAGAAATATAAGCAAACAAAAAAAGAATAAAATCCATCTGCAAAACTTTCAAAATAAACACCCTAATATATACCCTACCCTACCAATTACGCTCGCATCCATCTGAGTATAACAATGGCAGCATGTATAAATTTGTAAAGATCTATTTGTGCGTGTTCCTTTAAACCTTCAATTGTTGAGTCCTTTTTTTTTAGTACGCTCATCAAGGCTGTTCCGGTTTTGTTGGAAAGTAATAATAATGCATAAAAACATAGTGGTAACTTATCCGAGCTTTGTATTTTTACTATATTTACGTATATAACAGGGTGTTTATTAAAAAAAAAAATTTAATTATTTATAAATGAAATCTTTCAGATGTAAATATATTGAAGTATTTCTGGAAAGTTTCATATTCAACGTTTCCTGAACCTTTCAAATTTAGTCTTTCTGGCACATTGTAAACAAAGTCTTTCATATGTAATCATTCTGAAGTGTTCCTAAAGGGTTTCAGAATCAACATTTTTTATTTATATAAAATAAAATATCTATATATGTATTATATCAAAAATTGTATCAATATGTAATGCAAATTATTACATTTATTTAAAATTTTAGAAAATTGAAAATTAAATTATTACTATGTATGAATATAATAATATATGTTTATTAAAAATTATGTGCTGTATAATGATACTCATGAGCAATTAATAGTGTATTTTATTAAAATATTATACAAGGTTTCTGTAACGTTTCAGAAATGTTTCAAATGTAATCAAAAAGCGGACATTGACACATTGCTGAAGGTTTTCTGAAATGGACATGACAGTTTTCTGAAACAATGTAAGATTTCATGTGAAAGTTTTCTGAAAGGTTTCCGAAACGTTAAGTTCCGAGTGGGTTATCTCTATACTTTAAGCAATATTTTGGAATTCAAATAAAAAATATAAAAAGGACAAAAATTGTTGAAATTCTGATTTGAAAGGTTTGCTTCCGGATTTCTACAAGAAAACATATTTAAATTTCAAATTTGATTTCATAATTGAAAAGAACTGTAAATTTCCTATTAAATTATGTTTATTATTTTATTGTGAATTTTTTTGATTTAAGAAACTGCTGCCGAAAAATCCATATTTCATTTACTTTAATTTTTAAGAAAATCATAACTTGACAACTAAGCCTCATACAAAACAATAAAAAATGTTTGTGTTCACACCTATCAGAACCTCATTTTGTTCGTTGTCAAATGGTCAGCTAAGGATCAATGAACTGACTGCATTATCATGTGATTTTTTTAATTGAATGTCGGATCAGGTAATATGTAGGGCAAGAATTAACACGGAAGACACTGACTTTTAAAAATTCGTCCATCTACTATGTATGGTGCAGTAGATACATAGATAGTAATAACACCATCGCTGCCTACCAGCGATTTCTACGAAACCTTGTGATTGACGATATGATGAAACGAGTGGGACTGGTAATAAATGAGGGCAGACGTTGTCTCTTAACAAATCAACATCTTTGTAACGTCTGGAACAAAATTTACCATCGATAACTGCAGTTTTGAGGTAGTCAAGGACTTCTATGTTAGAAACTTTCAATGTTTCGATGGAAAAGTTTTTTGAGAACTAATTATATTATTACTCGTGACACTATTTTAAGTTAGAATATAGCAAATAAGTATGTAATCAAATTAGCCAATATTAAATGTCAATGATTTTTCAACGTTAATTTCCAAGATATTTACTAAACGCACTAACCTTTTTTAGTTGAATTTTTTTTTTGTTCTGCAAAAATCTAGTATCTACTCTGTCTAACAAAACTCTAAGCAAATATGAAAAAAAAAGGTAACTAACTTTAACTGGAAAAAACTGGTTAGACAGAATTTTCATCACCTGGTCAGTAGAAAAGTAATGTGTAATAAATCAGCAACAATATCTCGGAACATTTTATTTAAATTTTCTGCTAAGCCGTAAAAAGTAATGATTTCATAAAGTTATAAAATGTAAATGAAAATTCATTAGTTCGTCTGGTTTAATTATGTATGGTATTTTGAGTGGAATGAAATAGTGTTATGTATTAAAAATCAGCAGCAATTGAGCTGCGCAAAATGTACACTGCAAGTAACAGATTGGCAGAAGGTTAACTTGTTTTAAGAAATTAATAAATGTAAGAAATATATTTATTTTTATATATGGAAATCGAATGAAGACTGAGTAATGGCTTTCAAACTCAGCTCATTACTCAATATAATTGAACAAGTTTTGCGACTTGTCACTGCGTTTCAGGTTCAAGTACCTATGTATGTTATTTTTGATTAAAACTAGAGTGACTTCTGATGTCTTGTAGCTACTTCATCGTGTGCTCAAATATTTTATTAAAATTGTGAATAATTGCGTTGATAAAAATAGGGTAAATACGATTTAATGAAAAAACTTTTAACTTGTACGAAGGGATTAAAAGACTCACATTCCAGCAAGATCTGATTGGAAAGGGGGACTCCGTTCGATGAGAGGCCGTCTTGACTTCTACACAGATAGTTTTATTATAAGTAAATTTACTGAAGTTAAAAATTGATGCGGTTTTCATGCGGAGCTTAAAGTTACAGAAGTAACATGTTGGCTGTGTAGATATGCCTTATCCAAGTGGGCATAAATATTTAATCGTATGGCTGTTTTACACTTACAAGAATTAGTCTTCCCAAGCTAATTTGTAGCCCTGAATTACCGAACGTCTATTAATGAGATGGCTAAGAATTTTAAAAATCACCTCATCTGGGTACATGTGCAATGGACATTGATAAGAATTGCAAAGCTGATGAACTCTTCAAACTGGAGACAACAATATCTGAGGATTAAGTAGTTTCGAACTGGTCTGCCACAGGAAAGAAGTTTTTGAAAACAAATGCGGAATATGATTTCATTACCTTAAATATTTCTTTCAGTATAGCGTATTGAAGTTCTTGCTTGTATGGGAGGTGGCACGTCCTCTTAGTATATCGTTTAAGTAAAAGTTTTGACGGCCGTGTTTCACTATTTATAGGTGATTTCGAATACATATAAGCTTATGTATATGACGTATCACAAATTTTTTTTCATCAATTTATACAAAAAATGGTTAACTTTTTCATTCCATAATTTTGACTTTTAACCTGAATAAATTTTAAGTCTTATACATCAAAATCATAGAAATAAGCCATTTTCCGAATACTTAACCCAAAAACAACAAGTTAAGGTGTTATTTTCGGCGAGGCCGAAACTCACATACCCTACACTGCACTGAAAGTACCTTTTCATCAAATGTTAAGAAGACGTTGAAGAAGTTGAATAAGTCGAAAAAAATGTGAAATGTTAGAAAGGTTGACAGAGGTTGAAAAATGTTGAAAAATCGTAAATATATGCAAAATGTTGAAAAAAGTTGAGAGATGTTGAAAAACTTTTAAAAAAAATGAAAGAGGTTGAAAAAATTTTAAACTATTCAAAATTGATGAAAAAGTCGAAAAAATAAAGAAACTTATGAAGAAAGTTGAAAGAGGTTGAAAAAGTCGAACAAATACATATAGAATATATTGGAAAAAGTTAAAGGGTTGAAAAAGTCGAAAGAATATGGAAAATGTTGAAAAAATCGAATATAAATGAAAAAATTTAAATATGCCATGCCCACTTCTCCAATTCCGCCCACTTTTGGTTCAACAAATTATATTTGTAATCGACATCCTCATATTAAATTTCAGCACAATAGCTTGTATAGTTTGCGATATATGCTGCAGTTTAATTTAAAATTTAGGGCGGTGACACACCGACTGGTACAATCCAGCCCGGTTTTGATCCAGAAATAGCTTTTCATATGCAAACCCCTAACACCAAATTTTAGTATGATTGCTCACTTATTTCGATATATATGCCACTTACCGTATTTTATTTGTATGGGAGGTGCCACGCCCACTGGTGCTATTTCAGCCACTTTTGATTCAGATATACTCTATAGCAACTGAACCACTTTCATTAAATTTCATAGCAATTGCTGCAATAGTTTACTTAAAACAGCGCTTACAAATTTATGTTAATATGGGAGGTGCCACGCCCACTGATGCAATTCTGTCAAAACTAATTTATTTTTAATGCCTATAGTTAGGGCTACCAGATGGCATACTAAAGTAGCAAAAGTGCTACTTTTGGAAGGCTGTGCTACTTTTCACTTGAAATGTGCTACTTTTGGTTGAAATGCGCTACTTTTCACTACTTTCGAAGTTAGGACCTTTTTTTTTTTGTTGCTTTTGATGTTTGCATTGGAAAATAAAATTTATTTTAAATATTTCTTTAATTTGCTAGGGTTTTGTCGTACAAAGTGAGGACCTTTTTTTTTTTTTGGTCATCAAAAATATTTCTATGGAATTTTAAAAAAACATTTGGATTTCATTAAAACATTGCAATAATATTTTTGGTTTTCATTAATAAATTTAAATTTTTTGATATGTGCTACTTTTGTAAGCAGGCCATCTGGTAGCCCTACCTATAGTAACTGACATCTATACACCAAATTTTATGAAGATTACTCTCTTAGTACACTATTTATAACAATAAACAGTTTTTGCTTATATGGGAGGTGCCACGCCTCCAGGTACTATTGTCCCAAATTTTTGTAATAAAAGACCTTACAGCAAGTATATCTACCTCATTAATTTTCATCACGATTACGTTGTTCGTTCTCTTAATATAACGTTTATAAATATTGTGGGCCGTTGCCCCTCAACGAGTTTTTTCAATAAAGAGGCTGAGCTTGTATTGATGACAGCTTTCAGCGGCATCATCTTCAAGATTTTTATGAAAATCGTTTGTGCCAATTTTGAGATATATGGAATCAAAATTTTTAGCAGGTGAAAAGTGCCACGCCCACTTTTTCAATTCCGCCCACTCAACTCAAGATTATTTGATATGTATCCGTTTACCAAATTTCATAACAATATCTTGCACGGCTTACGAGATATGGTGGTATAAAGGTTAAAATTTAGGGCTGTGCCACGCCCCTGTAGGAAGCTTTGAAAACTAACCTAATCCTAATCTTGTTCACATGTGCAGCAAATCACCAATTTTCATCAAAATCGCTGCAACTTTTTCAAAATTGACCTGGGTATATATACATAGGGTATGGGCGGTAGGCGTGTCAGTTAACCGATTTCGCCCATTTTCAATAGCAAGATGCCTGCAAGAAGATGTGACCTGTGTGTGGAAGTTTCATTCCATTAGCTCTCTTGATTTCAACAGACAGACAGACAGACAGACAGACAGACAGACAGACAGACAGACAGACAGACAGACAGACAGACAGACAGACAGACAGACAGACAGACAGACAGACAGACAGACAGACAGACAGACAGACAGACAGACAGACAGACAGACAGACAGACAGACAGACAGACAGACAGACAGACAGACAGACAGACAGACAGACAGACAGACAGACAGACAGACAGACAGACAGACAGACAGACAGACAGACAGACAGACAGACAGACAGACAGACAGACAGACAGACAGACAGACAGACAGACAGACAGACAGACAGACAGACAGACAGACAGACAGACAGACAGACAGACAGACAGACAGACAGACAGACAGACAGACAGACAGACAGACAGACAGACAGACAGACAGACAGACAGACAGACAGACAGACAGACAGACAGACAGACAGACAGACAGACAGACAGACAGACAGACAGACAGACAGACAGACAGACAGACAGACAGACAGACAGACAGACAGACAGACAGACAGACAGACAGACAGACAGACAGACAGACAGACAGACAGACAGACAGACAGACAGACAGACAGACAGACAGACAGACAGACAGACAGACAGACAGACAGACAGACAGACAGACAGACAGACAGACAGACAGACAGACAGACAGACAGACAGACAGACAGACAGACAGACAGACAGACAGACAGACAGACAGACAGACAGACAGACAGACAGACAGACAGACAGACAGACAGACAGACAGACAGACAGACAGACAGACAGACAGACAGACAGACAGACAGACAGACAGACAGACAGACAGACAGACAGACAGACAGACAGACAGACAGACAGACAGACAGACAGACAGACAGACAGACAGACAGACAGACAGACAGACAGACAGACAGACAGACAGACAGACAGACAGACAGACAGACAGACAGACAGACAGACAGACAGACAGACAGACAGACAGACAGACAGACAGACAGACAGACAGACAGACAGACAGACAGACAGACAGACAGACAGACAGACAGACAGACAGACAGACAGACAGACAGACAGACAGACAGACAGACAGACAGACAGACAGACAGACAGACAGACAGACAGACAGACAGACAGACAGACAGACAGACAGACAGACAGACAGACAGACAGACAGACAGACAGACAGACAGACAGACAGACAGACAGACAGACAGACAGACAGACAGACAGACAGACAGACAGACAGACAGACAGACAGACAGACAGACAGACAGACAGACAGACAGACAGACAGACAGACAGACAGACAGACAGACAGACAGACAGACAGACAGACAGACAGACAGACAGACAGACAGACAGACAGACAGACAGACAGACAGACAGACAGACAGACAGACAGACAGACAGACAGACAGACAGACAGACAGACAGACAGACAGACAGACAGACAGACAGACAGACAGACAGACAGACAGACAGACAGACAGACAGACAGACAGACAGACAGACAGACAGACAGACAGACAGACAGACAGACAGACAGACAGACAGACAGACAGACAGACAGACAGACAGACAGACAGACAGACAGACAGACAGACAGACAGACAGACAGACAGACAGACAGACAGACAGACAGACAGACAGACAGACAGACAGACAGACAGACAGACAGACAGACAGACAGACAGACAGACAGACAGACAGACAGACAGACGGACATCACTAAATCAACTCAGGTGGTGACGCTGATCAAGAATATATACACTTTTCCATACCAGCAACGCCTCCTTCTATGTGTTACAAACGGATGGGCAAAAGAATATACCCTCGGTGTAGGGTATAAAAACAAAAAACCGTAAAAGTCGCTACTATACATACACTATACATACAAAAAAGATAATGAAGAAATTCCTCTAAGCGCGAAAACTCGAAAAGCATGTTAAGCTCGAAAATTTTCGTTTCCATTTGGACATTTACCCTTTAAATTAAAAATTAATTTGTATCACTTAGTAGATAAAAAAATATCGATAAAAAGGTAAATAGTTGTACAATTAGCAAAAATTGATTTTTAAGTAAAACATTTTAGAGCTGATAGTTCCGAACACAACATTGGCATCGGCACATTGGCTAATTTATTGTCTGGAATTTGATTAAAATTTAACTTCTGTATATCTTTTAATGTTGCGTTTCTATTGAAGTTGAAAAAAAAATATTTTTAATCAAACATTGTCTCATAAAAATTATGTATACTTTGGTATAAACTGCGTGTAAAATGGGTTAGAATGGAGCAGAAGCAGATCAATGAGGTAAAATTGCCAGCTTAGATTTTATGTGTGGTAGACGTGCCTACAACGGACGAAAGTCCAAAATTTACACAGGCACATAAAGGACAGGCTTTATTGATACCAAAAACTCAGCTTCTACAAATATTTCATGCTGGTCCGATAGTTTCGAATACGAAAAATTCAAAAGTTTTGCAATCATTAAAAAAATTAAACTACGTGTGTTGATTTAACATTTTTTCTTGCGTGGAGAAATCATTCTGAAAACGACAAAAACAGAATAGAGGGACTTCTTTGCATAGGTATATCAAGGTCATCGCAATGTAAAAAATTTCTGAAGCGATTCTTGATTACTGGTGAAACATAAATTCATCACTATGCATGATTCGAAGAAAGAAAAAACGAAACTTTTGGGGCTCCAACCCTCTTTCCCCTATTTATAATGTTCTTACAGGTATAATTAAATGTCTTTGTTAAAACTAAACAGTTTCTTAACGTTTTTGAGGGCTTAAAAATTGTGGAAAATCATTTTACGAAATGTGTGAGCTAGAAGAAAACTATGTTGGGTAATTCCATGGTAACTCGCGTTACATCCAGAAACTATTTTTGAGTTAAATGATGACATAAATTTTAATTATTTAGGTTAACTAATAAAATTGGATTCTTTGTGAACACATAACATTTCTCATCTCCTACATTAGTCTAAAAATTCAGTGTTAACATAGTATTTATCCAGTAAAATAATAAATTGTGTTGGTAACTCGTGTTACCATTTTAGGACAACATGTTCTGAGAGTAAATTTAATTTGAAAGTTTCTCCGAAATTTGTGAGTAGACTGCTTTATATTTGACATAAATAAATGAGCAATATATCAATAAGCTTACCATTATTAGAAGCAGCGATAATGAATCGTAATTTTTAAATTAATTTAAAAATTATGTGGTAACTCGCGTTACAAAAGATCGGTAGCTCGTGTTACCAAATGCTTTTATACCAATATAAGGAGCTTTTTCTAGCTGTAATACACAAGAATAAAAATAAAATCAAAGTTTAATAATAATAAGGAACTTCTTCAGTCTTTAATGTGCAAAAATTAAACAAAAATTTACATTAAACAAAAATTGAATAATAAATCAAATTACTCTAGAATGCATAACTCGGGAATGCAGTGAATTATGATTTAAATACAGATAATGGTAAATTATCCTCAGAACTGTCACTACTACATCCATACACATCTACATAATATAAATGTTTTGTTTAGATATCCATGTTTACTTCTTTTGATGTTTGGGACATTTGCAGTTTCTCATTTTGCCAGTAAATCAAATGGGTTTTGGATATTCCGATGTTCATTACGTGTTATTTCTTTCTTTTCTGCTTCTGACAAACTATCAATTTTTGCTCTCTCCTTTGCTCTACTCTTTCGGCAAGCTTCCTTATGTGTCTTTTTGAAATCATCGTATTTTCCCTCGACTTTTAATTTTCCCTCCTTCTTTTCATTTTTTCGGTAGCCGAGAGCGGCATTTGGTCCCAAGCCAGAAAACAAATTTCAGTCTAAAGAACATAGATAAAAATTATCAGAAACTCTTGTTAAATTATGAAGATGTGAGTTACCGGTAACTCGCGTTACAAAAAGTACTTACATTACTTATATAGTAAAAGCAAACGGAGGATGTTTTTACCGTTATTCGGTACAAATTGAAACACAAAAAGAGAATCTAAGTATTTGTTTGATTTAGACAACAAACATCTACAATACTAGAAATAAATGTACTTATTGGTAACTCGCGTTACAAAAAACAAGGGTATCTTTTTTCTTCATTTTTAAGCACTCAGCTTTCTCAAAACGAGTGTTGCAACGCATTGTTGATAACATGAATATATGTAATATTAGGTACATGAAACTTACTTACCAACTAAAACAAGAAACTCAAAACACAGAGACTTAAAAAATGATTTTTTTTCAAAACTGAAAGCACGCGTACACACAGTAACTAGAACAGAAAATAATGACGAATTTCATGGTGAAATCTTAAATTTGACACTTGGTGGCAAAACTACTATTATTGAACATTAATTTGGATATAGTTGAAGATTGAAAAGCAATAAAAAAATAATCCTATACCATGTCCACATTTACATGGAAATACCCTGTTGTTAAATAAATTAAAATTTAAAGAAACTCAATTTGAAATATAAAAGCTTTATGTCCAACAAGTACCTCCCTTTTCATTTTACTCTTGTTGGTCAAAAAACCTGATTTTCAGATTCCCCATAAGTCAGAATTTTAAGAAATCCTTGCTGTTTGGTGGTATATTTGAAGATATCTCACACTTTTCATAAAAAAAAACATTTAAATTCCCTTTTTAAAGATGTAGCAATAACTAAATTTAAATAATGACTTTGAACACTAACAATCACCAAACTTGAGAAAAAGAATAGATATGGAAAGCTCACGCTTATTTGCCTCCACAGAAATATACCTAATTTTAAGTGATTAATTGCCAGTTCATTAAAACTTTTGACGAAAAGTATGTTTCTTTATTGAACATTTTTAAGCGACGTAACTATGATTTTTATTGCTTTAAAATAACACTGATTCATCTCATCAGCTTAAGGAAAATATAAATTATTTCGAAAAGAAAACCACTTTGGAAAAGTTCAAGAAAACGGCCTCTTGCAAAATTAAATTTATTATTTATAAAGTTTAAAATGGCTAAAAAGCTACCATACGGGTATCAAACGGGTATATACCAAATTAATGTCACCGTTTACGCTCCCATAGCAGCAGCTGTTGAGCATTGAATGTCACGTGCTACAAAATTTCTAACATTCCCAAGTAGTTTGGGAACTCCCAAGCAACCAATCTCACAATGAAATCTTATTGACTACATTGTCGTAGTCATAATGACGTCCAAAACCGGTTTTCACTTTCTTGAGTGATTCACAGGTTTTGTAAGAATTTACGCAGTGTTACGTATGCGCATAATATTACTGGCGTATCTGTGAATTACTCGCAAATTTGGAAACATTTTTTCATAACAAAGCAGCAATTATTTGTGGACAACAAGTACTTATTGTGATTACCAAACCATAAAGAATCCATGATGCTGCAGGCAGCAGCAGCTTTTCGTTGGCTTAAAATATCTTTATGAGTGTATAACGAGTACGAAGTTTATTTTTGATTTGGTTTTAACTTCTGTCGCATTAAACTAAGTAGTGCCCCAACTGGAAAATAGCTCGCGACATGATACATCCTAATCGCTCCTTCCCGATCAACGGATCGCTTCGCATTTGGGTTCTACCACCATTTAAGTTTTTACATTACATGTCATTGGAAAGGATCACTTGGCCGGCACAAAAACACTCAAATCAGTGGATCAGTGGGAAATACTGTGGCTTTCAAAGAAAAGTGGACCGCAGCCAACATATAGTATTTTTTTTTAGATTATTCAATGTACATTTTAGGTTCTTTTATTGGAAAAAAAATTCAAAAAAAGAAAGCCGTCCGACAAACTTATCGAACGACTGTTTTTGGCAACGGAGTATCAAGTCTACTCATGTCTAGATTTATTGGACGTTTACAAGTTCGCTTGGCTGTGACTTAAACAAATCCTGTTTTTTTTTTATTTTAAAGGTCCCAACCATTATTAACTTTATTAACTGCCAAATGTAGTATATATCGTTACCTTAATATAGAAAGGCCCTAACTAACATTTATTTCAAAATCGAGTTTTTTGTAGTTTTCGGCAGGTCACCCACTAATACACCATTGATAAAAAATTGTGTGTACTACGATTGAAAATAAAGCAATTACAAGCAAATAAAAAAAAGTCATAACTCATTTTAACACTAAAAAACTTTAATTTTCATTAAGTTTTTTTGTTCTCCTATAAGGTAAAAAAATGGTAGATAGGGCCTTTCTATATTAAGATAACGATATGTATGTAGGTGTTAGTACTCGCTATTTCAATGACAATAATGTGCTCCAATTTGGATCGCTCCTGCATTTTCCTGTTGGGTCGTGGTCGTCTTTATACGTGCGAGTATCAAAGAATCTCTGCGCGAGCTTAATTTTGTAGTGTAACCAGTTTTCCATTAGATTTCTTATGTTAACAATCTGATTGGCTGAATTCTAAAGCGCGCCGCTCAACGTTCTTGAGTCAACTCTCAAGTACAAGTGCATCGATCGGGGGTCTCATATGTTTCAATGTCTGAGCTTAAGCACAGGCTATAAAACAACACGCTGTTCAATAATCCGTTCAGTTTAACGTCGAAAGCAAGTGTAAAGTTAGATGGTAATAGTGTCTTGACTTAAATTGGATATTTGCGATAAGCCAAGTGATTAGTCGTCGTTACCACTCAATTCATTATCTTACGGATACGCGAAGCAGAAGAACAAGTAACAGAACAAAAAGTGCGAGTACGGGTTGGCTTGCGAGTGCGCGCACCTTAAGATTTGCTTTGTACGGCTAATACCGAAATTAATGGTGGATAGCAGCACAGAATCATTTGAAGCGGAAAATGGCACATAATACAACAACACAAGGTCAAAATATGAAGGATGGACATTCTTTTGTGAATGGTGCATTTAGTGTTGAAGAAAATGGGCTGGAAACCATAATACGTAGGAAAAGCGGCAATGCGAATGGGTTACAACTCGAAGACGTGCCATCGAAGAGCGGTAGTGGTGGTGGCGGCACCAATAAATCGCCAACGTCAATGGACTTTGATGATATATTACCGATGATTGGAGAATTCGGAAAATCTCAAAAGATTTTATTCTTGTGCATGATACCATTTGCATTTTTTGTTGCATTTGTTTATTTTTCACAAATATTTATGACATTGGTGCCGGAACAACATTGGTGCAATGTTCCAGAGCTAAACGAGTTACCACTTATGGAGAGGTATGTACGATCAGTGTTTAAATTTAAAATCAACAAATAAAATAAAAATAGCCACTTATCCAATATTGAAAATAAGGTTCGGTCAGTCGGTCGTTCACCGTAAAGCTTGTCAGCCTTCCGGATCTGAAATAAAACAAAAGTGTAGTGGTTTTTCTGATGCTTTGTTTCAATCAATTTTAGTGCTGTTTGTGAATTTTAATTTACCACAGCGAAATGTGTTTTTCGACCTTGAGTAGCTAAAAAGTCTAAGAACTAGTAGAACTGCTAAGTACACATAGACTTCGCTTGTGACCAATTTTATGATTAATAGACTTTAAGTATAAAATGAAAAGAATTAAATTTGATGCAAAATTATGCTTTGATAAAAAGTTTAATGATCTGGGCATAATTAATGCCTTCTGTTCTGTGTACTATGTTATTTATAGCTTTGTAGACGATTAGCTAAAAAACAACTTTCGTTTTCTCGTACTGTTAAGATTTACGAGTTTAAAAAAAAAACATTTGCTTTGGGCAAAAACATATAGTTGTCATTTGTTGCTTCCTACTTCCTGCCAGAATTTATCATGAGCATGCTCAAAAAGATTTATGTCCTTATTGGGAAACAATGAGATTGAGCTAAATTAATAAAGTGACAAATGTTCTAATTAAGCTTTGTATACATACATATGTATGTATGTATATTCTTTGATTAGCGCTTAATTATTCTGAGCGCTCTCTGTACTAGGCATAAAGTATTTATAAGATTATATTATATACAAATAAGTGTATACATATATACATATGTACATAAGACATGTTTAAAATATCCTCATGCTCTAGAACTCATCAGGAAAGCTTAAGATTAGAAAATTTATTCATATTCGAGTACATCCTCATTTAAAAAAGAACTCCTAGGGATGATACCAGAGTTGCAAAATTTTCATTTTTCGGAATTTGAACCAGAAAATGAAGAAAATTGCACTTATTTGTTATTTAAATTTTTTTTTTGAAATTTTTTTATCCATTTTCCTCGAGAACACATAAGGAAGCATCAAACAAGTTTTTGACTTATTTTTAGTAGAACTTTTGTTTTTTTTGTTGCAAATCAAATCCTTTGCTAATTTCACTACATTCACCATAATACACTTGAAAAAATAAATGTGAAAACAAATTAAAATTTTAATATTTGGTCCAAAAATTTTCAAACAAGTAATTACAATATTTTGCTTCAACAATTAGTCACTCTTAACTTTAAAAAAAGAATAAAAAAAAGTTTAATTTTGATAAATGTTGAACCACAAATAATTTTTTTTTCCTATTTATTTTTTTTAAGGGAAATTCATGTAGTGGCATTGACAATTTCAAATTATGTTGTATTAAAGTGAATGTAGTGAAATGAGCAAAGGATTTGTGTTGATACATAAGAAACATCAAAGCTCTACTTGCACAGAGATCATGGATTTTTTCCTTATATACATACTATAGGCTTAAAAAATAGTAGCATAATTTTTTTTGGTACTTCAGGAAATTGGAAAAAAATTTTAAAAAAATTTACATGAGAAAAAAGTGTAATTTTCAAATTCCGAAAAATTAAAGTTTTGCAGCTCGGGTAGCAGACCAAAAAAATTTTTTTTTTTGAAATGAATAAATTTTGGAATTTTGAGTTAATTTTTTTAATGATTTCAACAATTGGAATGGAAAGTGTCCAACAAAAAATAGCTGCTTTTTATGTATACTAAGACCCATTGCTTAAGGATTTTAGCAGCAGTTTCATAAAAAAATTAAATCCAAAGATATTACAGCTGAAGCTATAGTATAGGCAGGGCCGTGTCTAGGCGTGTGCGGACTCCTAGGCTGAAACTTTGGTGCGGGCCCTACCGAGAAAGGTTGTTGCCTGAACAAAGGAAAAATTAAATTTTTACGATTATATTAAATATGAGGAAAAAAGGTCATTAATTTTGTGGTCCCCGTAATTCTTTTTATATCGCGCCCCTAAGCTTCAATTAGAACGCCAGTTGTTTTTTTTCTCACAATATTCATCCAATAAAGTTGGAGCTCTAAGATTTCCACGTTTGACATCTGTCAAAATTAGTTTTGATGAAGCCTAACGAGAGAACACGCGTTATCAGTATCAAAACTCATAATAAAAATGGGAATTCTAGTAGAATTTTCGGGCAAGAGACATTTTGGTTAATTTTTGGTCAAAAAATTTGTGCTTCACAATTAAATAAAAATATTGTCACTTTTCAAATCAAAAATGTGTTCTAATCAATAGTAGAATCTACCATTTTTACTATGCCACCTTTATATTAGATCTGACGAATTTTAAATTTTCAATTTTTCAATCTATCTAGGTTAGAATTGTCTGTACCAATGGAAAATGGCGAACATATGAATTGTATTATGTACAATGTTAATTACACTGAAATTCTGGAAAAAGGCATTAAGGTCGCTGATCCAAAGTGGCCTATTGTCCCCTGTATGCACGGCTGGTCGTATAATTTCACACAACAACCATATGAAACAGTGGCAACGGAACAGAATTGGGTGTGCGATAATGCTGCGCTACCAACATATGCACAGTCGATATTCTTTGTTGGTGCCATCGTTGGAGGTCTTTTGTTTGGATGGACTGCAGATAGATTTGGACGAGTTCCAACATTAATTGGATGCAATCTATTTGGGTTTTTTGCTGGTATTGGAACAGCATTTGTTTCGAATTTTTGGCAATTTGCCCTAATGCGTTTCTTTGTTGGTTTTGCTTTTGACAATTGCTTTACCATGATGTATATATTAGGTTGGTATACAATATTTTTAAATAATGCTTAAAGCATTTTAAGTCGAATACATGGTAAATAAATTTTTATTTTATTTCTTTCTTTAGTATTGGAGTACGTTGGTCCAAAGTATAGAACATTTGTCGCAAATATGTCCATTGCTATTTTCTTTACATTTGCTGCTTGCATATTACCATGGATTGCTTATTTTTTGGCCAACTGGAAACACTTAGCTATTGTGACGTCAGCACCATTATTACTGGCAGTCTTGACGCCATTCGTAGTACCTGAATCAGCGAGGTAAGTTAAATGAAAAGGTGTGCAACAAAAAGACATTTACTGCGAAAAATCATTTGTATTGGAAAAATATTAATTTCTTTCTGTGGTTACTTAAGTATTACTTACGATATTTATAAACGCTATTTGTGTTAAAAGGGACCTTATATCCCCAGACACAATTTCAAAATTCAGAAATCAATAATGGGATTTAATTGCAATTGACTGTAGTTTTGAATTCGATGATCGGTTTTCGATAAATCCTAAAAATATAGTCAGTGTCAATGTATTATCGAAAAATAATCGTTTAAGTTCAATATGTCCTAACTGCACAT
This sequence comes from Tricholauxania praeusta, assembly GCA_949775025.1. Classification (NCBI taxonomy): domain Eukaryota; kingdom Metazoa; phylum Arthropoda; class Insecta; order Diptera; family Lauxaniidae; genus Tricholauxania; species Tricholauxania praeusta. Next base: position 5,069,580 of record OX459028.1, on the reverse strand, counting down.
CGACTTGAGGTAAAAAAATTCTAAATGAAATTCTCAAATTTTTTGCTTAAAACTAAATCAAAAAGCTTTTTAATTTGTTTGTTGCTAAGCATCTATTGTACGGATCTAAAATCTCAGTCAAAATAAATTTCAGAAATATTTCACACTTCATATTGATCAAACATTACATATGAAATATAAAAGAAAGATTTCTGTAACGTTTCACTTGTAATATTTCAAATGAAGCATTTCTGCAACGTTACGTACTGCTATTGAAACTTTCTGAAACGTTACATGCCAAGTGGGTAATTGTGCCATAAATTTGGACTTTTTTTTTAAAAAATAGACAAAATTTTAATTTGAAAAATTTTTTGAATTTACCAATAATTACAAATAAATTTCGCGACTTTCAGGGCCATATAAGTATAGACTCATTAATACATTTCTTTCGAGAGGTTTCTCCTCTACCATTCATCTTCATTTGTAATTGTAAGCCTCTTATACTCAGTGAGTCATAACTCTAAGAATTCACCCCTTACATATCAAATTCAAATGTTTTCGTAAAACTAAATTTTCATATATTTTTTTCTAGATGGCTGGTATCGAAGGGCGAAACCGATAGAGCAATACATATTTTAAAGAAAATCCAAATTCGAAATGGAAAGCATGTATCAAATGAAACTTATGAGAAATTTCGGGAAAGCTGTCAAAGTATACAACAAGAGGAAAGTACAAATAAAAATTACTCGATATTGGATCTTTTTAGAACACCACGCCTACGACGCACCACTCTATTGCTTATTGTTATCTGGATGGCTATTTCGTTAGTTTTTGATGGCCATGTACGAAATGTTGGATCATTAGGTCTAGATATTTTCTTCACTTTTACTGTTGCCTCATTTACGGAATTTCCAGCAGACACAATTTTGACACTTATCTTGGATCGCTGGGGACGACGTTGGTTGGCATGTGGCAGCATGGTTATAAGTGGTGTTTTCAGCCTGTTGGCCACAACAGTACCGATTGGCATTTATTCAGCTACATTAGCAATTGCGGGTAGATTTTTCGTCAACATATCGTATAACATTGGACTCCAGTATGCAGCAGAAATTTTGCCCACAGTAGTGCGAGCCCAAGGTGTTGCCTTTATTCATATAATGGGGTATGTTGCCAGCATAATTGCACCATTTGTTGTCTATCTGGCAAATGTATCACCTATATTGCCTTTGCTGGTCTTGGGTGTTTTAGGAATAATCGGTGGCCTATTGTCGCTTCTGCTACCAGAGACACTTAACCACGACTTGCCACAGACTCTTTTGGATGGTGAAGATTTTGGTCGTGGTCAAAGTATTTGGGATTTTCCTTGCATGAGTAAAAAACTAGATCATGATGGTGATGAATCACAGATAAGTCCAGCGTATTTTGTGCGTTCAACGCAGACAGGTGCCTCACTGACAGCAGCGACTCGTGGAGAATTGCGTTCAAGCATTTTGCGAAGATCAAGTCGATCAACACGATATACATCAAAATTATAAAATTTTAGCTTTTCTAGTCATATTGACGTATTGAATTAGTTAAAATTTATTTGTGTGTATGATTTCTACCATATGGGTATTACGTTAGTATAAAAACTAAATTTGTCCAATTACTTAGTTGTTTACAAAAGTTGAAATCATTGCATTTTCAACTATGTGATATAAATATTAAGTGCCAAGTACTTTAAATAATTAAATTATTAAGAAAATAAGTATTATTACTAAAATTTCTTCATGTTACAATATTATTCATTGTAAAACGAAATGCGCAATGTATTCATAATTCATTTCATTAAAGCCTGATATAGCTCAGACATTAAACAATAACTAATATCTGTAACATTCGTTTTATTTTATTTATTTGTTTTTTTATTTAAGTTAAAAAGTGGATGCGGCATACTTGCTCTTCTCCTTTCCTTCTGGAAGGTATCGGAAATAGCCTACTTTCAACCATTTCATTTGGAAACCAGTGCGGAAGACGTGTTCAAGCGAGTCATTTCATGAAAGAAACCAAGTATGATGGAGAGATCTGCAAAGGCTATTTTTCTCAAATTGGAGAGAATTAGGAAAAAATTGTTTCAAAGTTGCAGCTATTTCTCAACTGTTCCGAATTTTATTGATAATATATGAGATTATAGGCAACTAATGGCAGTTACAACTTTAAAGTATTTTTTATTTTTTCACACAGTTTCTATTAGCATTGCCCACTCCTGATTTGCGCTAAGTCATGTAGAATCCTTCAATCTAGTATTTCATTTCATCAAAATAATACCCATGTCACTATTAAGTCAAATACGGCAGAAGTAAATTTCAAAAAATTCACACTGTTGCTTCTTTAATTTATAAGTAATTTTTTAATATTTAATGCTCGGATATCATGTCATTGTTTTTAATTTGTAAGAAAAAAAATTCTTCAACACCTCCCTTTAGATGCTGCATATAAAATGCAATAGGTACTATACGACAATTTATTTGTATTCAAAAGCAGAAAAAGTTTAACCTTTGGGAGGTCCGAGGCTGATCATGGTAACTTCATTTATTTTTCTGCAAAACAAAATTGCATGTTGATACAATGCAATGACGCCCATACCATTATCTGATATAATTTAAGAATTTATTTATTAATGCGAAACGGGCAATAATTACAGATAATAAAAACAATAAAATTTTTATTTTTCACTCCGGGTTTTTTTTCCGGGATTTCCCAATTACATCGCACTATCACTCTGCTGAAAATAATTTTTGTAACTTTTTGTAAACAACTCGCATGCAAATAATCTGTTGGTATTTCATTTGTATAGATTATATTTCAAAGAAATCCTACAAACATGATAGTCACAGAAAATTGATATTTCTCTTTGATGTTTTGTAAAAACTTTTATTAATGCTCTAGAACGTACTGCAGCAAAAATTGGCGTTATTTGCATTCGAGCACAGTCACCAAGAACACTCTTTTGGAAAATACTGTTAATGTAGTCAGTTTGGCCAGCATCCTTTTCAGCCATTGAATGAACAAATGTTTTGTTTTTCATTTGGATAACGTAAGACTTTGTATTTTTGGAAGTTGTGGAAAAGTCGAACCTACTTAGGAAAAAGTTCCTCTTGTAATGTGGGTTTGATTTTGTTTTAACCTCTTTTAACATTCCCAACATTTCCTATATTTTTTCGACTTCGTCTATTTCTTTCAGCCTTCTTCAACTTTTTTTTCGACTTTTTCAGCGATTTCGAATTGTTTCAAGTCTTTTTCAATTTTTTTCGAATTATTCAACCTCTTTCAAATTTTTTCAACGTTTTCAATTTTTGACGACTTTTAAAATTTTTCATCTTTTCTGGCTTATTCAACCATTTAACAAAGTTTTCAAAATTTTGCAACATTTACCATATTTTTCAATATATTCAACCTCTTCCAACTTTTTGTCAATATTTTCCATATTTTTTCGATTCACTCTTTCAACTTCTTCCTTTTTTTTTCAACTTTTCAACCTGTTTCAAAGCTCTTCATAGTTCTCCATATGTTTTTGAAATTTTCCAGCGATTTTCTTTCGACTTCTTTTCAGCCCATTTAAATGTTTTTCAACCTCTTTCGATTTTTCAACATTTTTCTTTTTTTTTTTGATTATTTCAGTCTATATCAAAATTTTCCGACTTTTTCATCTATTTTTAATATGTGTTTTTCTTTTCTATTTATTCCAACTTTTTCAAGTAAAAACTTTGAGTTACCCTTTCTAATGGCTCCAACTGAATGCATCGTCAAGCGAAAAGTGCGTAAGTTAGATCCAAAGAAGCCTAAAGCTTAAAACATTTCTATAGTATTTTTCATTTAATCTTTATGCATAACTGCAAAGTGGACGGGGTTGGACAAGCACCTCTAACTGAAACAGAAGCTTCAAGTTACCATATTTTCAATGATCGGTCTATAGGTGCTCTTTTCTATGTGAATCCATGTCACACTTAGACTAAAATTCTCGGGCTCCATCGCTGCCCTTAGTTGTGTCACTCCTTAGATTAATTTCTCAGAATAAAAATATGTATTTCTAAAATTTATTTAGAAAAGTGAAATTTTGTAAGCTTATTGTATGAAATTAACTCACTTGTGATGTACATATTGTTGAAATTGACTCCCATAAATTGCTGAGATAAGTAGAATAGAGTTCATAAATGCTAAAGTAAATAGTTGTTAAACGATGATATTTTTAAAGGAAAACTATACTAAAGGAATAGGGCTATTTCAACCCAATTCTGGGCTGAAGGGTTAAGGCTTAACGTTTTTAACACCCATACTTGTTCGATATTGTTATTTAAATAGGCTAAGCTTGCATATATGTACTTTAGACTGTCCTTTATTTGTAAAATTTGTTTTTATTTTAAGCAAAAAAAAGTTGTACGCTAAAAAAATTTTACTTTTTGCGTGTTACCGAACACTAAATTTTTATTTTAGCTATTTTTATCGAAAACTAGCACACTAACGGAACCATTGTTTTTTTTTTTTTTCTTCATGAGTTTCTTCAATTATTAAATACACTAAAAATAAAAATTCTGTCCAGCAAATTTTTTCAAGAAGATAGTAAGTAGTCTGTTATTTTATAAGTTCTTTATTCGCAGAGCTCGGTATATACAGTGGTGGCAGACTCATTTAGAACACTCTTGCTTTATTCCATTTTCTTGTTCTGATCCTTTAAATAAACAATAAACACCGGCTTTTAACGTACGAATTGATCGCACTGATAGTGGATTGGGATCATCTTTAAATGAAATATTTTGTTTTTTCTTTGAAGTCGAAAAAGAATTGTATTTTACTTCACGAATGATCCTCCGGTTGGTTATTTCATCCGTTTTCTGTGGACGTTGGGGTCTAGGAACGTTATACGTTGATTTGTTTTTCTTAAAATGTCTTATGGCATTGATCTTAGTGTTTTTGAAGACCAAAAGTGAGGACCTTTTATTTTTTGCAACAACATTTTTCCAATTTTAAAAGTAGAATATATTTTCTGTTTGTAGGGGGCGGTAAATTACCTCTTTGCTCAATGTGCACGGTACCCCACTGATTTCGAGCACTTGTCATTTGTTGTTTTTTTTTTTTTTTTTTTTTACACGAAATCTAGTACTTACAAATAAAATGGTAAGACTTTGCTCACTGTCTCAAGGGACTTTAAGAAAATTAATAAAAAAAAAGATGATTTTTAAAGCATTACACTAGGGGTATTTTTTCCAGTGTATACAATATTTTTTTTCTTAAATTTTATTAAATAATGAGCAAAAAAAAGCTTAAGTCATTTTTTCTGTATGTGTACCTACTATATATGTACATATGTATGTATTTCTCGCATACAAAATAAATGAAGAATAAGTGCTCAGCGATACGCTACACTGAACTTAATTAAAAAAATGTTAACAACTTTCCTTGGGAAGTAACGGACAGTCTACAGTCGACGTCACATCTCTCTGTTGCTCTGCTATGTTAGGCTTAATTTGCCTTCGATATTTTTACCAAGATCAGTTAGTCAGCCAGTTGTCGCGCGTTGTGAGTTGCGAAGAGAGTGAATTTCAAATTTTTTTTGTTTATCTTCCGGGGTTTTTTTAGTGTTATTTTAATTGATAGTTGAATTGTCTTTTAAAGTTTTAATGATGTGGTCGACAAAATTGTTGTTATTCAAATCTTTAATTATGTTGATTTTAATACAAATAGCGCTCATGCAGGTGAGTTTAATTACATGCTTTAGGAAAACGCTCATAGTGGACAACATATGTACACATGTGTCAATACAATAAAAGTTGTAGCTACTTTTAAAAGCTTTCCGAGCATAGAGTTTTGAAACAAAAAAAAATCAAATAAATCAAAATGACGCTTGGCAACTTTTGCTAATGGAAATCAATATGTTGGCAAATTGTAATTAAATATGAGTGCTCTGCAGCGTGAAACCTTGAAAGCGTTATATTCAACTTTAATCGAAATTATTTTAGCTTATTTTTTAGAAGGAAGTTAATTATAGAATGCTTGTGTCAAAGCTGTACTTAAAATGTTCAACTTAATTTTTGCTAAGCATCAATAAAGTTTTTATGTTCTGCATCAAATTTGACGATTCGAATTTTGATGAAATTCGTAGAGAAGCAAACAATTTTTGAGGAGCTATGCCACGGAAAACAATTCTTTGTCGGATCAGAGCCGAACTTAGAAACTTTTCAAGGCCCAAAAATATTTCCCGTCCTCTTGAGAAGAAATTTTCCATGCATACGGTAAACTTGAGTTTTTCAAAACATTCATGAGTAACTATTTTGGTAATTTTTATGTTTGAGTGCACCCTTTTTCGATTGTTTTCTTGCCGAAATCGTAGAACTTTTGATAGAGGATATCTTATTAAAACAACATTTGAAAGTTAAAGTATTGTTTCATCGAAGCAAATCGACACAATTATGAAAATTTTCTCGATGTTTATGAAAAACCTTTGTATTTATTTATTAATGTTGTAATAATGTTCTGATTAGTGCCTAACCGTACATTATAAAAAACCGGGTCTAAGGGCCGTTTTGCCAATGTGCTGTTACACCTTAACCGGGGTTTTAATCGGCAGTTTGAAAAATTTACACAATTTGTCAGTCAAAGCTTCGGTTGAGTTTAACCGGACATTGTGAAAACGGCAGTACGTCTTATAGATCTAATTGTGCTGAACAAAAAATGATCAAGTGATACTGTTCAATATCTCCCCTATCTTACGAAATATTTTGTTTATACCCTATACAGATGTTTTGTAATTCCGTTTGTAACGCATAGAAGGGGGCGTGGTAGGTATAGAAAAGTATGTGTATAAATTCTTGATCAGCGTCACCGCCTGAGTCGATTTAACTATGTCCATCTATCTGTCTTTCTGTTGAAATTACGTTTACGGGTAAACCAAGCAAACAAATTGAATGAAATTTGGTACACAGGTCACACCTTCTTGGGATTGTAAAAAGGGCGAAGTCTTCATGAACACTCCTACCGCCCATACTCTATGTAAATATGCCCAAACCTACGATTTTGAACCAACTTAGTGATTTGGTGCACATGTTAACAAAATTAAGATTGGGCTAGTTTTCAAAGGCTCTTAAAGGGGCGTCACACTGCTCTAAATTTAAGCTCCTATAATGCCATATCTCGTACACCATGCAAGATATCGTTATGAAATTTGGTAAACGTATACAGATTATATATGTACATATGTATATCTTGGAATGTACCAAAAGTGGGTGAAAGTGGGCGTCGCACTTTTCAACAATTGAACATTTTTATTCAGTATAACTCGAAGTTGGCACTTACGATTTTTTATAAAATTTTAGAGATGATACCACTGAAAGCAGTCATCAATACAAGCTAAGTCAGTATACTCGTAAGACTCGTTGAAGGGCTCGTTATTATGAACGTTATAATAAGAGAACTAACAACTTAATCGTTATGAAATTTAATATGGCAGATAAGCTTGTAATAACGTTTCTTATTACAAAAACTTGGCGGAGTAGTTCCTCTGGGCGTGGCAATTTCGTTTTATGTTATAGATGTTCTATGAGATTAATTTTCATAAAATTTGGTGTAGAAGTGTCGAATACTATAAGCTTTGAAATTTAAATGGAATTCGACAGAGTTGAATTGGTGGGCGTGGCACCTCCCATATTATCATAAAGTTGTAAGCGATATTTTAATTGAACTATTGCTGCAATCGGTATGAAGTTTAATGTAGGTGGCTTAATTGCTATGAGGTATGTATATCTGAATAAAAAGCGGGCTAAATAACACCAGTGTGCGTGGCGCTTCCGTATCAATCGAAATATTTGAGCCATCATACTAAAATTGTGTGTGTTGTTTATGGAAAGCTATTTTGGGATCAAAATCGGATTGGATTGTGTCACCGCCCTAAATTTTGGGACTAACTGCGGCATATATCGCAAACTACAAGTCTTTTGACTTGTTCAACCTTTTGAGTTTTTCCAATCTATCCCATATGTATTTGTTGGACTTTTTCAAATTCTAACTTTATTCGCTATTTTCTTAATTTTTCGACTTTTTTATCGATTTTGAATTTTTTCAACATTCAACTAATTTCAACATTTTTTCAACCTCTTTCAACTTTTTTTATCATTTCTCAATTTCTTTCAACTTTCTTTAATGGTTTCCATATTTTTTCGACTCTTTATTTTTTCAATTGTTTCAGCATTTTTTAACCTCCTTCAACCTTTTTTACATTTAACATTTTTTTTCCAACTTATTCAACCTCTTCGTCTTTTTAACAATTCAATGCAGTGTAGGGTATGAGTTTCGGCATGGCCTCAGATAAAACCAATTTGTTTTCTTTAATTTTCTTATTCTAAAACTCACCGATATATTGTGTACCTACTCAATATTATTAAATAAAAGAATTGTTTGCTTGATTCGAAAATTGTAGTAATATGCGAAATATTTGCCATCCTCTCGAGAAGGAATATTCCATGCATAGGATAAGCTTCATGGGAAAAAAATTCCTAATGTTTAAAATGAAATATGTAATATTGTAACCTGTTCATTGCTTTCAGCCATGAGAGCTCTTGAAGCTTTTAGTCAGGATGAAATTGTCACTGCGTACCCAAATATTGAAATTGTATATGGTAAGATGTCCATTACTATAGCTGTCAAAGTTATTTATATTTCAATTTATTTCATTTCATTTGTATCTACACAATAATACCTACAGTTTATTAGAGAATATCATAATGATTTCAAAAATACATAGTAATTCAAATTATAAGGAAATTTAGCAATTTTACTTTGAAATGTAAGTTTTAAAATATATACGATCAATGCATGAGTAACGAAATATTACTATCAATTCAATTGTTATATTTGTCTCAGTTGTCATATTTTGGTAATTTCATAAACTGCTTTACATCAACTGATACAATTGTGACTTTATCAATAGCAGTTAATAACAATTGTTAAACAACAAAAGTCGTTAAAACAAAACAAAAAAGTTTAAAATATTAAACCAATAAGACCTTGAAATTATCTGAGAAATGTTAATTTGCTTATTTGTTAATTTATAAACTACTAGAGTTCGCCCGGTGGTTGAAATTCAACCATTAAAAATGCTTTTGGGATTAAAAAACTAATATAAAAAAGAGCTATTTTTGTCATCGCTATTAAAAATAAAAATTATGTTAAAATGTCGTCCTATCCCTATATCTATCCCTTCTTTGAGTTCAATATACATATCTCCATACCAAATTTCATCAAAATCAGTCAATTAGTTTAGCTAAAAAACATATTTTCCTGTTAAGAGCGTGGCACCACTCAAATAAAAACAAAAGCTTCAATCTATCTCCATACCAAATTTCATTAAAATCGGTCCATGAGTTAAGTTGCAAAAACATTTTTTCCTATTGAAGAGGTGGCACCCTCCATTTTAAAACAAATACGTTTCCTTGGTTACGGTTCAATCTATTTCGGAATCAAATTTCATCAAAATCGGTCGATTAGTTTAGTAGTAAAACATTTTTACCTGTTAGGGTCGTGGTATCGCTCACTCAAAACAAATATCTTCACTCAAGATTCAATCTATCTACATACCAAATTTCATCAAAATCGGTGTAGTGGTACAGCCTTGATACCGCTTTTTCCCATTAGCGGCGATGACACGCCTCCTTAAAGAACTTGAAGATTTTAATACCTTTTTTTTGGGTACAATCTATCTTCAAACCAAATTTCATCAACACTCGTTTAACTGTTGAAACGTACTTTCCTGTTGAAGGCGAAAAAACTAAGCGATTATGTTGTGCTATGGCAATTAAAAAAGGATGGAGCCGTTTTGCAACTGCCTATTTATGTATAGATAATCCTCACTCTCTCAGGAACAAAGAGTAAGAAGCTGTTGCATGTCTTAACTCAAAGATTCGATTAAGGACCGTCCATTAATGACGTGAGGTGTATTTTTGAAAACTCGGACCCCCCTCCCCTTGGTGAGATTTGGTGAGTTCTGCCGAGTCAACCGCCTCCCTACCGTGAGACTTGCCTTATAATTTTTAAATGTAATCTGCTATAATAATGTTTAGTATCTGAATTAAAAAGTTGACGTGAGATTTTTATTGACCCCCCTCCCCCTTTGTGAGACTTGGTGATATTTTTCCGATCCCCCACCCCCCTATTTTGACTCACGTAATTTATGGACTTCCCCTTATGTGAAAGATCGGCTAGGCTCAAATCAAAAAGGTATTTTTTTAATGAAGCGCGCATAAAAGTAACATAAACTACTTTTTAGTATTAAAAAACTGAACTGCAAATAGTAATTTTTTGTCATCGCTACAAAAATTTAAGTCATAGTACATATCATGTTACTATATCCCTACCACTATCTCTTTCTCTTCCTTAGGGCGCAATCTGTCTTCATATGAATTTCATCAAAATCGGTTCATTAGATAGCTGTGAAAACATATTTTCCGACTGGAGGTTGGTACCGTCCACTTTAAAACAAATAGCTTTCCTCAGGGTTCAATCTATCTCTGTACCAAATTCCATCAAAATCGGCTCATTAGTTTAGCAGTGAAAATGCATTTTCCTGTTGGAGGTGCTGCCACGCCTCCTTAAAAAAATTTGAGTAGTTAGAAATTTTTTTCAGGGTTCAGTCTATATCATAACGAAATTTCATTAAAATTGGTCCGTTAGTTTAGTAGAAACGACGTATTTTCCTGTAAGAGGCGTGGCACCACCCACTTAAAAAATTTATTTTCACTCAAGATTCAATCTATCTACATACCAAATTTCATCAAGATCGGCGGTGGCACAGCCGTGATACTGTTTTTCCCAATTTGGGGCGATGCCACGCCCCCTTTAAGAAATCAGTTTTTAATTATCTTTCTTAGGATTCAATCTATCTTCAAACAAAATTTCATCATAATCGGTTTATTAGTTTAGCCGTGAAGACGTTTTTCTCTTTAGGGGCGTGGCACCACCTACTATTGAAAAAAAAGTATACAAATCCCCCCTTCTCTTCACAGCCTTTCCAACAAAAAAAAAATTGAGCGATTATGTTGTGCTATGGCTGAGAAAAAGCGGTATAACCGTTTAGAGATTGCCTATTTATATATAGATTGAAGTCATTTTTTACGAGTATGTATATATAATTTTTTCTCGTGCCTTAATAAAATCTTGAGTTCCAACTTGAATTTAATTAGAAAAATTATTAATATAAGAAGTGTCACACCCACTTGCCCTAGTATTTTTTTTTTGGGATTTGATTACATGCCCTTATATAAGTCTGAAATGTATGTTTGAAAATTTAACCTTTGTACCAAATTTTAACATATTTCATATGGTTTTCCTGTAATTGTGTTTTCCACATGAAGACAGACGGACATGGCTGCTCAATGCTGCGGATATCGACGCTGATCAAGAGAACATATAATTTTCCATACATACCACGCCCCTTCTATGCGTTACAATCGGAATGACTGAGTGTAGCGTATTATTAAAATCTTGCACGTGCACTTCACCAGCACCAGATAGTCTTACTAGTTTTTTTGAAACTAAATATGTAAATAAAGAATTAAGTTAAATTTTGTTTACGAAATTTTTCACTCAATAGCATTTTTAAGTTCAAGTAATGTAACAATACACACATTTAAAAAACAAAACGTTCTACCAAAATCAGTTTATTCTTTCTGAAATTTTGAGCTTTGTTCATGTACTATTATTATAAACATTTAAAGAGCCATCGTTGTAACTTAAACAATCATTTTGTAGGCTGAGATGTTTGTAACGTGTGTGCATGCTGGATTGAGGTATTTTAAGTAACTGCCGTGATTTCTGAATTAAGCAATGTGTTTTTGATAACTATTTTAAATTAGTATCTTCAAATGATATTTAGTCTTGTTCATAGAGGAAGATTATGGAAAAATAAAATAGCTTCTGAGGACCGATTTTATCTTTATCTTTGAACTTAAGTTTACATGAAAAAGACCGAATTATTTTTAAAAGATATGAGATTTCTCCCCTGACTAAGTTTTATTACACTTTTTACAGAGTTTCACAGAGCTTCCAGATGATAATGAACACTTAAATCGAGTACTATCTGGTATATTGAAGCCGAGAGTGGTTGGTACTGCCGGTCATACTGATGTACGTAATTTCATAACGAGGTATTAATAATTTTACATTACTTCCTACGTAAGGACACTAAATTATTATACAAATCTTATAATATATTTTAAGGGAGTTAAATGCACTTGGATTCCATACAGAAACTGACGAGTTTAAAAACAAAGTGCCAATTTTTGGTAATTTGACTTTCTCCAACATTATAGGCACAATCAACCCAAATGCAAATAATTTTCTTGCATTGTCTTGTCACTATGATTCAAAGTATTTTCGCAATGATCCCGGATTTGTTGCAGCCACCGACTCTGCTGTTCCGTGCGCCATAATATTGAACGTTGCAAAAACATTATCGAGCTATCTACAAAAATCAGAATTTAAAAATCGTAAAGATATTGGCTTAATGGTATGTGGATAAATCTTTTTTTATATTGGAACATTATTAAATTTGTTTATTCTTTAGGTTATATTCTTTGATGGCGAAGAGGCTTTTCAGGAGTGGACAGAGAGAGACTCAGTGTATGGATCCAAGCATTTGGCAAAGGAATTATCAAAAACACGATCATTTATACCCAGTGGATTACAAACACCAATTAGAAATATTGATAGAATAGTTAGTTGACCAAGGGCCGAAATTTTCAATTAGAATTAAGGTTTTATTTTCAACTAAAACAAAAAACCAAGACATATAATTTCGGCCTTTAAAAAAATATTTTGAATTATCTTCCAAACTTTTTTATTGCTTTTTAGGAGGTCCTTGTGCTACTTGATCTTATTGGTGCGCAAAATTCAAAATTCTACAGTTTCTACCCAAACACAAATGGATTGCATCAAAGTCTGAATGATATTGAAAATCAATTCTCGAAGGCATCAAAATTAGAGGGCCACAACTTAATGTTCATAAATCAGTATTCGTCAGGATATATTGATGATGATCATCGCCCATTTTTGGAACAGAGTAAGTAACTCAAAAACTTTTGACTGAAAATTACATAAAAATTTGATATTTTACAATAGATGTTCCTGTGTTGCATTTAATAGCTACTCCTTTTCCTCCACAATGGCACAAGCCAACTGATGATGCTGCACATTTGCACTGGCCATCTATACGCAATTTTAATAAAGTGTTCCGACAATTTGTGTATGAGTATTTAACTCGCCACAGTGGTACAGTAAACTTACGTTCATTTTCTTACAGATTATAGTTTTATTAATTTATTATATTATTAAAATTGTAAATTAAAAAAAAATGATATTATACATAATTGATTGAAATTTTTATCTTCTTTTTCTGCCAACAGATGCTTTTTTGCCCGGCGCTCTTTCTCCGCGTCCACCTTTTGGTTTTTTACCGACTGCCTTACGACTTCCCTTGCCTTTTTTGCGGGACGACTGCCTTTTTTTACCACTATCAGCAGCATTATCATTTCTGTTTTATAAGGAAAAAAAATTAATAGATTTTACATATAATATGGGCGTGCATTCACTACATTAACATTAGCATTAACAGCTGCACGATCATAAAATCTTGCTTGGTTTTCAATTGCAAACGCTAAGTCTAGAAGGCAACATCACCCATATATTCGTAAAGTTGAATATTTCCAATGACATAAAAACTTACTCCAGCCTAACTTCTTTTTTCTGCAGTGAAATAGCCTTTTCGACATCAAACTTAGGTCTTTTATTAAGAACACTCTTAATCAAATCCAAATTCACTTCTTTTTCTGGTTGTTCTGTTAAATGTGAAGCCTTGCGCTTTGCACCGGGGATAAGCTCTTTGACGCCAATACCACGTGCATCTTTTTCTTTTGGTAATTTGCTTTGGAATTTACCCACCGAAGCAGTTGAAGATTTGGCAATAGTAACAGCTGTTTGTAACTGAGCAGAGGACGCCGCTTCTGGTCCAAGATATCCACTACGAGGTACTTCAAGCTTCTTAGCTCTAACTATGTTTTTCATGCGATGAATTTCATTTTTAGCAACTTTTTCATTACGTAAATCCAGTTTTTTTTTAAACATATCTTCATTTGGATCAACGTTTTTCGGAACTTCCAATACCCAATCTTTTTGTTTCTCAGCATCTGCACGTTTGTAACCGTAAGTGGGTACCCATTTCTAAGAGTACAAAAAATAATGCATAAGTGTGACACTACATATAATTTCAGATAAGACGGAACAGAGTAAGATACTTAAATACAGGTAGTGATTTATTTACTTTACATATCGAAATTTCTTTTTTTTAAGTTGTTCAGTTACTCTACGTTAAAATTGCAATATCACCTTTAGTGGAGTCAAATACAAATTAAAACATGTTTTCTAAATTTTTGGTGTTTAAAAAAATTATAAAGTCCTCTTCCAGGAGTAGTATAGTTAGTTCAGCTTGAAGAGAAGAATGTAAGACCCTTTAGAAAAATTAAGTGTTATTTCAGCGACACATATCGAATAAGTCTAGTGGGCTATAGTAGAGTACATGTTACCTAATATTATTACTTTCGAAATTGTTCATGGTATATAATTACTTCCTAACGTAGGATTATAATGATACAAAGCGATTAGGATTTTCTTACAAGTTTCTATTGGTAGGCCACCGCAGTCTGATAGCCGTAATGTGCCTTTGTGGCTTCCTTGATATGTTTGCTTGGTAACGATAATCTGTGGGTATTCAGCTAATATATAACAACTGGTTATGGACCAATTCTTTGGCTCGAGAAATGAATTAATTTATGAGAAATTTTTTTAACAAGAGACATACTGTATGATGAAGCTATAAAAAAAACTCAGGAAAAGGATTTTACAAATGTTATGGAATTTTTTTTACGCATTATTACCAGCACATTGAACTTGGTTTTAGGGTTCGTTTATAAAAGACATCCGCAAACATTTTGGAATTTTACTTTTTTTATGAACAAAAAAAACAAAAAATTCAAGACACATAAAAAAATGGACGTCTAAAATGCCTACACCACCACCTTCGTGTCCGCTTTTGCAAACCCCCTTGCTGCGCTCGTCTTTTATGAACGATCACTTACGTATTTTCATATTTTGATTCATTGATCCAACACTACAAATTATACAAAACAAAAAGTACTCACGTCCAAAACTTCGTCGAACTTCTTTTTCTCCACTTTCTTCTTTTTGATGCCTTTTTCCTTAGCGAATTTCTCCCATTTGGTGAGTGGCTTAGGTCCAGGAATCTTTCGTAATCGCGGTAACACAGTAGTAGGTGCAGGAAGTTTGGCTACAATACATTCATCCACGCGCTCTGTTGGCAGGTCCCAAATATTATTGATCAAAAGTTGAGTGTTATCTCTGGTTAGTGCTTGCAAAAAGTTTTCCTTGTCGTTTCTGAAATAGAAATAAATAAGTTAGGTGTTTGCCCATAAAAATTTAGTTTTGGAAAAAATACCTTAGTAAAACCTCATCCAAATCATTGGGATCGGAACACAACATCATGCCCACATCGATGCGACATTCCAAGTGTTTATCAACGTTAATAGTCTTATATTTACTTAACTCCTGCTGCTGTTTCTCCAAGACTTCTTTAACAATATCCATATTTTCCTTCAGCGGCAAAAATTTTTTACCAAAAATATTTTTAATTTAACGCCGTGCCCGCACGTGGATATGGTTGTCAAATGACAGCTATTTCAGTAGTGTTGCCGTACTTATACGTTTTCATTGAAACACAATTGAATTGGAACAGCTGCATCAGTGATGGTATATGAATTTTTTGCGTTATTTTGCATGATAATTCGTAATAATTGTAAGAGCGTACTCTTCTTAATTTTTTCGATAATTAGCTGCTTATTAATGTGGAGTTTTCATGTTATCTTTCTTGAACCCATATTAGAGATATCAAATCAAATTTTTGTATGAATAATAAAATGTGGGAACAGAACCTAAAGCTGCATCTAATGCACTTCTCTGAAGGGCCAAATAGACGTTCATGCGTGCATGATCAATAAAATGACGACGCCATCATGATTTCCACACACACCGTTCATGCACACATGACGGATATCATTTTTGGTTGAACTTTAAACGTGTTGACATTATGACGTCAGAAGCATGTGCACCAATTAAAATTGCATTTAATATTAATAAAAAGTATAAAATTTAAGCCCAATTTCCATGTGATCTTATCTTATCCCATATCGGGGATATCAAATCAAATTTTTTTATTGAAGTGAAAACTTCTTATGGCACGTTGTGCGGCTGAGGAAAAAAGTATAAACTCGCGACACCGACCGTCATCGGGATTCCCCGTCATGAATGCGATAGTAAAATTTTAATGTTCTATTGTTTCTTTTAAATAAATATTCCAAGTGGAAGACAAAAAGCAAAGCAAACACACTAACTGACACATTGCATTCTCATTCAACGATTGTTAAGCCCAATTTCCATGTGATCTTATCTTATGTTATTTTATCCCATATCAGGGATATCAAATCAAATTTTGGAAGAAAGAAAAAGCATGCGAACAGAACCTAATAGCATGTGATGTCCTCCCTGATATTTGATAAAATAAGATAAAATAAGATCACATGGAAATTGGGCTTTATGCTTACATGTTTGTTTCTTTCAAAGTCCTCGGTGTTGCGTTGACAAATTGAGAATGAGAGCGAGAGTAAAATTTGAATAAATATTCCGTTTTTGCATTGCCATATAAAAAGAAAACGCACACATACCAACTAACACACTAACTTGCCATTAAACGATTTGTTTTCACTTCTGTCGGCACTCCCGGAGTGCAACCCGCCGTTTTTTTTTTAAGAAAGAAAAAGCATGCGAACAGAACCCAATGCGCTTGGAGAATGCGAGAGTGAATAGCATGCATTTGTTATCTTAATAGCATATGATGTCCTCCCTGATATTTGATAAGATAAGATCACATGGAAATTGGGCTTTAAGCTCAAAAAATTTTTAAAAATGTATTTTAAAAAACAAAGTTCAGACAAAAGTTTAATTATTTCATCTAATTATCTTTAGTGCATAATATTTCTAATTTCTTTTCCGCACTCATTGTCACCTTCTTCGTCAAAAAATCATGTAAACTGAGCTAAGTTCAGCACACACTATCATGCATGCATGATCAATCAAAAAAATATCATAATATTTTCATATTGCTAATGCGCATAACCAATCAGTCAATCAGCCACCTACACGGTCAATTTGCATGAGCAATCACTTGATTCATCATGCACGCATAAACGTCTATTTGGCCCTTAACGCGAGAGTGAATAGGCATACATTTGCTATTTTTATAGTATGTGATATCCTCCCTGATGTGGGATAGTAAGTAGAAGATCAAAAAAGATAACATGAAAACTAGGCATAAGGTTACTTTCAATCTAAATAAAATAATGCCTGTATTTATATAATAAATCTTATATAGTATATGAGGGAAATTACACAATAGATGCGTTTTTTCAGATCATATTGGGTATAAATTTGAATTAGTTGCGTGGAACCCCTGCTTTTTCAAACGTTTTTACGTTTTTGAACATTTTTTGAAACGAAATATCTCAAAAACTATAAGATAGGATAAAAAATCATTTAATCATATTTGTTAAGAAAGATTATAACTTTATAAATAAAGTTAAAAAAATCTAAATAGTTTTGTTAAACACTATTTTTTTTTAATTTAAAAATTTTTTCTTCAAAATATTTTCAATATAACATACTTTTTTGGTTTGATTTTTTTATATGTTATTCCTCAATCAATTCTAAGAATGCATGTGCTTTCATATCGAAATTCCCGCCACAACTTTGGAACCTACGTTTTTTTTTACTGATGACGCGCACCATGTTTTTTCAACGTAAAATTCGACATACATTTTTTTTTTATTTTTTTGTAATATTATCTTCAATCAATCCTAAGAATGTATCTGCATTCAAATCGAATTTCCCGACATAACTTTGGAAAATATTAGTTTTTATAAAGGCGCGTATCAGTCTAATTGTATGAATTGTATGCTATTTTCCATTTTATGTACGAGGGCAGGTCAATAAGTCCTTAGAAAATCTAAGAGATGATGCTCATAGCGTCGCAAATGGTACGTTTTTAGTAAGTATCATTCCTAACTAGATATCTGTCGAAATTGCAGCCATATTCATCGAGTGGTTTTGTTTTTATTGTCAGAATAAGTAAACAACTTTTGTTTGTTTAAAAAAATGGAAAAAAGTGAGTTTATATTTAAAAGGCTCAACAGCAAAATAAATAAAAGATGAGTTGGATTCAGTTCCTGGCACATCTGCCACTGCATTTGCAACAGCTTATAATTGGATATATGAATTTAAACGTGGCCGTACATCAACAACAGACGAACATCCTTCAGGACGTCCCGTAGACGTGAGTACTCCGGAAATGATCGAAAAAATCCACGATATCGTGTTATCTGATCAAAGAATAAAATTGCACAAAATAGTTGAAGCCACAGGGGTTTCAAAAAGTACCATAATTTCAATTTTGCATAATAAATTGGATATGAAAAAAATATCTGCGAGACGGCTGCCGCGTTTGCTCTCAGCTGAGAATAAACGAAACGGCGTGGTCCCTTCTAAGGTTCTTTTGGAGCACATGCGTCGCAACCCATATGAATTTCTGCGCATACTAGAAACTGTGGATGAAACATGGATACACCACTATTCATTTCCAAATTTTTAAAAATGACTCATTCATTTGCACACACAAATGCTTATTTTGAGGAACTACCGCAATTCTAATTTTCTGAAGGCTTAAAAAAGTTGGAGAAACGTTTGTCAATGCCTATTGATCTAAAAAGAAACTGTGTTGAAAAATAAAAAAAAATACCCAAATAAAAATGTTTTTCTATATTTTTCTAAAGACTTATTGACCTGCCCTCGTATGTTGAAAAAACATGGTGCGCGTTATCAGTAAAAAATTCATAGTTTCCGAAGTTATGGCGGGAATTTCGATATAAAAGCACATGCATTCTTAGGATTGATTGAGGAATAACATATAAAAAAATCAAAACAGAAAAATATGTTACATTGAAAATATTTTGAGAAAAACTTTTTTAATTAAAAAAATTAGTATTTTAACAAATTTATTTAAATTTTTTTAGCTTATTTTATAAAGTTAAAGTGTTTCTAAACAAATATGATTAAAAGATTTTTTATCCTATGTACTATAGTTTTTGAGATATTTCGTTTCAAAAAATGTTGAAAAACATAAAAAAAAACAAAGTGTTCAGTTATTAAAAGAATGACCGACATACATTCGGCTTCAAAATATTATATTTCAAGTCTCCATTCAGTACATTTCCATAAAAACCATATGAATCTGAATTTAAAAAATAAAAAACTTAAGACTTTCGTAATAAATTTAAAAAGCTACAACTTTGGTTGGAGTAATTTTACCTACGAGATTAATAGTTTTATATATTATGACGAACAATCGTTTAACCGCAACTTTACCTTCTCTTCCGCACACCCTCTGAATAACTTACCATCTTACTTTTTAAAATACATTTGCTTGGTAACCTTCAAACATACATACATATGTATGTACATTAGGGTGTTTTTTTTTCCAAACTTTAGGAGAGGGATTTTATTTATTTTTTCCTATATTATAGCTAGAGGAATAAAAACAATTGTCCCAACATTTGAACTGTCTAGCTCAAACCTGTAAACGGCGTGGGCAGAGTTTATGTCCAATTTCGTTGAAATTTAACGAAAAAACCGATTCACTAAAACGTAGAAAAAGTCTGCCTTAAGTGCACAGAATTTCTTTTTCGTTTTAGTAAATTTTCTATTCTACGTTGTTTTGCTTTTTCGTTTTTCATATGAATTGTACTAGAAAACAAAGTGGATGCGCCGTTCGCAGGTTGGATCCAGAAAGCTGAAATTTTGGGAGAACTTTCTTCAAAACCGATTCTATTATATAGGCATATAGGACCGCAAATTTTCAAAAATAAAAATAAAAAAACCAATTTCGGGTGTATTTTTTCGCGGCGGAGTTCATAACTAATAATTGAGTCAGAACATATGTACTTACATATGTACCATATGTCGGTCATTCTTTAACTAACTGGTCATTTGTTTTTTTTTTTACCATTTTGAACATTTTTTAAAACAGCTTTAGGGAAAAAATTAAAATAAATTTGTTTCAACAATCTTTAATTTAACATCATTTTTATATGTTTTTCTTCAATCGATCTTTAAAATGCATCTGCATTCATATTGAAATTCCTGCAAAAGTATCGATAATTATGAGATTTTTACTGACCTTTTTACGCACCTTGTTCTCAAAATATCTTCGACATTTATTTTTTTTTATTATTTTAATGTTACTCTTCAATTAATCCTTAGAATGTATCTGCATTTAAATCGAAATTCCCGACATAACTTTGGAAAATATTGAATAATCCATACAATTAGACTTGTGCGCGCTTACACAAAAAAATCACATTTTCCTTTGGATTGATTGAAGAATAACATTAAAAAATTAAAAAATTTAAAAATCAAAAAAAAAAAAAACAAGAGTAATATCAAAAATATTTTGAGTTACGTTTTTATTTTTTATCAACAAATTAAAGCATTTCTAAACGAAAAAGGTTCGAGGTTTTTATTCCATTCTTCATAGTTTTTGAGATATTTCGTTTCAGAATATGTTCAAAAAGTCAAAAAAAAAAACAAAGTTCTTCATAAAGAATGAACGATGTACATTGGGGCGGTTAAAATTTTTTACATTTTTTTGTTTCAAACAGGCTTGCAACTAGCAGGTACATCAGAGAAAATGTTCTGGAGCAAGTAGAGCTCATAATATTGATATTTACTGGTGGCTCATTGAGCGTTTTACTTTTCCATACGATTTATATGTGAAATAATGCTTCATCAGACAGTTTTGTCTATATCTCGTGAAAGAAAAATCTTACCCAAACGGAAGCAAGTCTTTTGGAACATAACATTTTTTATTAAAACGTATTCAATATTTTTTTTCGTGAAATTAATATTTCGTCAGTTTTCAAAGTATAGGGATATTTCGAAGATTTAGAAAAAAGCAAATTTTGTTTTCTTTTTTTTTTTGTAAAAAATTGTATGCCCTTTTCGATGGACTTGATCCCGTTTTAGAACATTGAACATTCATTCCATTGATATAACTTGAATCAGTTGAATTAATGATCCAAAATTTCAATAAGTTTTACAAGCAAACTTTTTTTTCTCTGTACTTAACCTAAATAGGCTTAAAAAGCATGAAGATTTGTTTTTAAATGTTCTTCTTTCATGACTTTAATTAACAAAGATAAATTACCATCATGCACCAAAACCAACTGAAGAAGCTTTTCATATTTCTGAAGCTTTTTAACTGGGCGCATGTTAAATCAGTTGCCAGGCACGACGCCGTTGCAGAGAAAGAATAAACATTTCCGTAAAGTGTCTCTTAGCGTCCCGAAAGAAGCATGGAAACAGCACTCAGTTGACTATTGAGAACGATCAGAATCAGTTTGCATATGGGCAAAAAGGGAACCTTTGATTTAATTCAGAAATAGTGCAATGCGAACAATTGAAAAGGCAAAAGTTTTTTTTACATAAGACTGCCAAGTGCTTACAAGGTTTATCAACGCAAATCAGTTACATAGTATATGTTATATATATCTAAAGTGCATATAGCCATATAGTTAAAAGAAAATATTATCGTATTTGAAATGGAATCTAAGACCAATTCGCACGAAATTGATATTGACCACGAAACAAAACTTCAGCAGGATACTAAACAGGTGCCAAGGCAAAGACAAAATTGGTCAAGCAGTGTGGAGTTTCTAATGTCGTGCATTTCAGTGTCCGTTGGATTGGGGAACATTTGGCGGTTTCCCTTTACTGCATATGAGAATGGTGGCGGCGCTTTTCTTATTCCCTACATTGTGGTGTTGTTCTTAATTGGTATAAATTGGCTCACTTTTAACTGATCAATGATCACATTTAAATTAACCAACATACATATATAGTATATAAAATGGCATACCCATTATGCATATATGAATGTTTTACAGAGATATCCAAGAGAAATATACATATGTGCATTTTAAATACGTGCAATTGATTTTATTTAACAGGAAAGCCGATGTACTATCTGGAAGTGCTGCTTGGACAATTCACTAGCAAAAGCTCTGTAAAAATTTGGGCAGTATGTCCATCTTTTGTGGGTAGGTATTAATTTAATTTGATGAATATTTAGGACTGAAACTTTCTTTATTTTTTATCTTGTATTCACTTTGTTGCTTAAAGGTGTTGGTATAGGTCAGGCCTACGCTGGTATTGCAGTGCTAACCTACTACTCCTCACTATTAGCGCTGACCTTATACTATTTGGTTGCATCATTTCAGTCAGTGTTGCCTTGGGCGCTCTGCCGCGAAGATTGGGGACCAAGTTGCGTTGATTCAGAGCCAAAATTTAATGTCACCAGCATAGATGGCAGACTGCAAAGCAGTTCGGAGCTGTATTTCTTGTAAGAATTAACATATCTAGCAAAAGTTTTTTGGATAGTTTTCCCTTTGCCCACAAATAAAAGGAAAAATGCCCTAAGATCCTCTATAATAATATGTAAATCTGGTATATCTTCCACAAGATATTTTTCTTTTCAAAACATTTTCTTTCCTTTTCTAGATTTTTCCACTACTTTTTATTGAAATTTCACGATTTATTCAAAGTGATTTAAATCGCTCAAAAATTTATATAATCAGTAAAGAACTTGCCAAAATGACAGACTGCATATGAAAAAAGGTACTAGTTTTTGGGCGATAAGTAAAGTTTTATTTTAGGTTATGTCGGTTTTTGAGCGATTTTTTCTCAGAAAATTAGTCTCCACATAAAAAAGAAATTTGCTTAATGTAACCAAGTTTTTACCAAACCTCAGGTTAGAAAGTTTTAAATGGGCCTTGTTGTTAAGTTTAACTAACATGGGAATCAGGTCACCGATACAGAATTTTCTCAAAAAAATAACTTAATTTTTTTTTTTTTGGTTTTTATCATATTCCACTTTTTACTTATTATTAATTATATATTAATTATTATTAATCTTTTACTGCTTATTAATTGGAACTATATTTATGTTGTCTTTTAAAAACTTCAAAGAGAACTAAAGTGTTGTATGTGTGTTGTACATATCGCTCACTTACTTCAAGACTGGCATAACTCAAAAAACATAAAGTGGAAGAAAAACGCATTTAAAGAAAATGATGAAAAGTATGTCTACATAAACTCTTCTCACAAAGCAAGTTAATAAGATACTTTTTTGATTTTTTCACACAAAATAAAACATGAAATGGCGGATATTTCTGCATCATTAACTCAAAAATAACGTTTTTTGAGCTATGCCAGTCTTGAAGTAAGTGAGCGATATGTATATTAAACTAGCATTACCCTGTACGCATCGCATCACCTCAACCGTAGTGTAGATTCGATTTGCGGTCTGCGTGAAAATTCTATTTAAAAAATACTTTTGTATGAGGACCACCCTAAGTATGCACCCAAAATAAATTTTTTAAAACCTAAGCAGTGCCTCTTAATATAAAAACCACGTGATGTAAATTTCATGAGAATCGATTAAGCGGTCTTCGATAAAGTGATATTTAGAAATATTTTTGTATGAGGGCAACCCTAAATAAAAGTTTTGTAGCCTAAGCTATGCCTCTTAACATAAGAGCTACGTGGTGTAACTTCGGAGTGAATCGACTAACCTGTCTTCGTGAAAATGATATTTAAAAATATTTTTGTATGAGGGTCACCCTAAGTATGCACCCTGAATACATTTTTTTGACCTTATCTGTGCCTCTTAATACAGAAGCTATGTGGTGTAAATTCCATGAGAATCGATTTGGCGGTCCTCGAGAAAATGATATTTAAAAAATATTTTTGTGTGTGGGCCATCCTAAATAAAAGTTTTGTATCCTTAGCTAAGCCTCTTAACATAAGAGCTACGTGGTGTAAATTCGGTGAGAATCGTTTAACCTGTTATCGTGAAAATGATATTTAAAAAGTTTTTTTATGAGGGCCACCCTAAGTTTGAACTTCAAATAAAATTTTTACGATCTTATCTGTGCCTCTTTATATAAAAGCCGTATGGTGTAAATTCCATTAGAATCGATTTTGCGGTCTTTGAGAAAATGATATAAAAAAAATTGTTGTATAAGGGCCACCTTAAATAAAAGTGTTGAAGCTTTAGATATGATTTAGATTTAGAATAACCTGTCTTCGTGAAAATGATAATTAAAAATATTTTTGTATGAGGGCCACCCTAATTTTGCACTTTAAATAAAACTGTTACAATCTAGTCTCTGCCTCTTAATATAAAATTCAATTGGTGTAAATTCCAAGAGAATCGATTAAGCAGTCTTTGAGAAAATGCTATTTTTAAAATATTTGTGTATGAGGGCCACCCTAAATAAAAGTTTTGTGGCCTAAGCTATGCTTCTTAACATTGGAGACACGTAGTGTAAATTCGATGTGAATTGATTTATTTGCCTTCGTGAAAATGATATTTAAAAATATATTTGTATGAGGGCCACCCTAAGTATGCACCCTAAATAAAATTTTTACCATTCAATATGTGCCACTTAACATAAAAGCCATACTGTGTAAATTTCATGAGAATCGATTTGCCTGTGTTTGAGAAATTGCTATTTTAAGAATATTTGTGTATGAGGGCCACCCTAAATATGCATCCTAAATTAAAGTTTTATAGCCTATGACACCCGCCTGATCGATACTAACATACTGTAAAAATTTCATCAAAATCGGCTGGATAGACAGACAGACAGACAGACAGACAGACAGACAGACAGACAGACAGACAGACAGACAGACAGACAGACAGACAGACAGACAGACAGACAGACAGACAGACAGACAGACAGACAGACAGACAGACAGACAGACAGACAGACAGACAGACAGACAGACAGACAGACAGACAGACAGACAGACAGACAGACAGACAGACAGACAGACAGACAGACAGACAGACAGACAGACAGACAGACAGACAGACAGACAGACAGACAGACAGACAGACAGACAGACAGACAGACAGACAGACAGACAGACAGACAGACAGACAGACAGACAGACAGACAGACAGACAGACAGACAGACAGACAGACAGACAGACAGACAGACAGACAGACAGACAGACAGACAGACAGACAGACAGACAGACAGACAGACAGACAGACAGACAGACAGACAGACAGACAGACAGACAGACAGACAGACAGACAGACAGACAGACAGACAGACAGACAGACAGACAGACAGACAGACAGACAGACAGACAGACAGACAGACAGACAGACAGACAGACAGACAGACAGACAGACAGACAGACAGACAGACAGACAGACAGACAGACAGACAGACAGACAGACAGACAGACAGACAGACAGACAGACAGACAGACAGACAGACAGACAGACAGACAGACAGACAGACAGACAGACAGACAGACAGACAGACAGACAGACAGACAGACAGACAGACAGACAGACAGACAGACAGACAGACAGACAGACAGACAGACAGACAGACAGACAGACAGACAGACAGACAGACAGACAGACAGACAGACAGACAGACAGACAGACAGACAGACAGACAGACAGACAGACAGACAGACAGACAGACAGACAGACAGACAGACAGACAGACAGACAGACAGACAGACAGACAGACAGACAGACAGACAGACAGACAGACAGACAGACAGACAGACAGACAGACAGACAGACAGACAGACAGACAGACAGACAGACAGACAGACAGACAGACAGACAGACAGACAGACAGACAGACAGACAGACAGACAGACAGACAGACAGACAGACAGACAGACAGACAGACAGACAGACAGACAGACAGACAGACAGACAGACAGACAGACAGACAGACAGACAGACAGACAGACAGACAGACAGACAGACAGACAGACAGACAGACAGACAGACAGACAGACAGACAGACAGACAGACAGACAGACAGACAGACAGACAGACAGACAGACAGACAGACAGACAGACAGACAGACAGACAGACAGACAGACAGACAGACAGACAGACAGACAGACAGACAGACAGACAGACAGACAGACAGACAGACAGACAGACAGACAGACAGACAGACAGACAGACAGACAGACAGACAGACAGACAGACAGACAGACAGACAGACAGACAGACAGACAGACAGACAGACAGACAGACAGACAGACAGACAGACAGACAGACAGACAGACAGACAGACAGACAGACAGACAGACAGACAGACAGACAGACAGACAGACAGACAGACAGACAGACAGACAGACAGACAGACAAAAAATGAATTTTATATACGTCGAAAAAAGAATTCATTTGAGTTGAGCTACTGATTAATTTTTTTACATTATAGAAAAACGGTGATAAAAGAGTTCAATATTTCTGATGGAATTGGCCTACCGAGTTGGGAACTTACGCTAACGCTGTTTGTCGCATGGCTTTCAACATTTCTCATCATAGTCAAAGGCGTCAAGACCGCTGGCAAAGCTGCATATTTTTTAGCTATTTTTCCCTACGTGGTGCTTGTAACTTTAATGATTAGGGCGGTTACTTTGGATGGAGCTGTTGATGGTATAGTTTT
Organism: Tricholauxania praeusta; assembly: GCA_949775025.1. Taxonomy (NCBI): domain Eukaryota; kingdom Metazoa; phylum Arthropoda; class Insecta; order Diptera; family Lauxaniidae; genus Tricholauxania; species Tricholauxania praeusta. The sequence goes on along the minus strand of OX459028.1, from coordinate 5,042,840 downwards.
CTTCCTAAAGCCTAATTGGACTCAATTACTCAGTCTGAAGGTAATTGTTAAGTTGAAAACTTCTAGCGCACATTAAACACAATATATATATCAGGTTTGGAAGGAGGCTGTGGTACAGTGCTTCTTTTCGTTAGCTGTTGGACTGGGACCACTTGTGATGTTCTCTTCCTACAATACATTTGAGCACAACGTGCATAGGTTTAATTTTTAAATTTAATTACTTTTGTCATCGTGCTCATACCATAACTTTTTGATAGAGATGCCATTATTGTAACAAGCTTGGATACAGTCACTAGTCTTATAGCCGGAATAACAATTTTTGGTATCCTGGGGAATTTGGCACACAATTTAAATATAACAAACATCGACGAAGTGGTCAGGAGTGGAACTGGATTGGCTTTTATTTCTTATCCCGATGCGATTGCGAAGTTCAGAACAGTTCCGCAGGTTTAAAGTTACGGTTCGATGGCAAAGTGCTATAGATATTAACTGTTTGCATTTACAGTTTTTTGCCGTTTTATTTTTCTTTATGCTTTTTGTCCTGGGCATTGGTACCTTGGTCGCACAAACGAATACTTTGGTGGCGATACTGTGTGATCAGTTTAAGTGGATGAAAACGTGGAAGGTGGCATTGATAACGACAGTTTGTGGATTTCTTAGCGGAATTGTCTATATTACCCCGGTAAGCGAAAAAAGTGCAAGTAATTTGATGGAAAAAACAATAATTCTTTAATTTTCTTAAATTAAGGCTGGGCAGTGGATCATAAATCTGGTAGATTACTATGGTAGCACATTTGTTATTTTTGGCTTGGCAGTTTTTGAAATAACGGGTATTTCATGGATTTACGGTCAGTGACTTAAATTTAAATAATTAAAAACACTAGACAACAAATCGCAGCTCCAAGTTGTTATGCTGTCTTTCTTCTTGGGTCAATACCTTTCCGAGAATGAAAGTTTTACACATAGCTATTTTATCAATTCATGCAACAGATTGGGACACTCAATTTCCCGTATACTATATTACCTAATGAGTTGTGTAGTAATGATAAGTTTTCAAACTGAGATCAAAAACGGCCGGGGGTTAAGTCTTAAATTTTTTTTCGACTAATCCGCTAAGGTGCATAGCTGCCAAAACACCTCAGTCGATGTTCAAATTTCATTCTCTTTCCCCATTTAAAATCATTAAAGCTACAAATTCCTAATTATAATTCTGTGGTGAAAAGGAAAAAGTATATAAGTCTGATTTTGTCGTTTTGCAGTAGATCACTTTTAAGCTTTAAAATCACAACTTGATTTTTTTTCTAAATAGTTGCCTAAGCGATTATTAAAGGTTCTAATGGCAAATATGTATAGACATCCACTTTGCTGACAAACCTGATAATTTTACTTAATTCATGACCAGTGAATTGTAGAAAGATTCTACGACTCAATGCGAACTCAGCATTGCATACTCTATATTTTTTATTCACAAACCAGTGCTTTGTGTTTTTGAAGCATGAATTTATCTTATAGGCCTACAAAATTTTTGTGATGATGTTGAATTTATGACGAAACAACCAGTCTCATTTTACTGGCGAATATGCTGGGTACTAGTGACACCAATTTCACTTCTCTTGATTTTCATATATTCTATGGCAGAAATTGAGACTATTACTTATGCTGGAATGGATTATCCTGAAGCCGTCATTAGTTTGTAACACGCTATACTTAAAGGTACCCAAGCTCATGTAATAACATTTTAGTGGCTGGCTGGATACTGCTTGCGATGGGCTTTGTTCAGTTCCCCCTTTGGGCTGTATTGTGTACTGTACGCTATGCTGATGGTGGAATCTTGAGCGTAACGTAACGTAATATTTATTTTTATTTAAATTATAGATATTTTTTCTAGAGCATTAAGAGAACGTTTACACCAAATGCTAATTGGGGTCCTTGTGATCCTCTGATCAAGAAGGAGTGGCTGGCCTACAAGAAAAATCTGACTGAACAGAGAGCTCAACAGTTTTCAGGTTCTGGTAAATGGTATATTTGGCAGAAGTTGCGTTATACATTTTTTCCAAAGTAGTTACTTCAACATATGCGTATAACGTTTAAACGGACTGGGTGCATTTCAGTGAAATTTCTATTTCCTCTATTTTGAATATTTTTTATTTGTGTTTATTAATACTAAACGTACATATGTAATTGTATCTCTTATTCTTAATCTATAATATACATTGGCTAAGTTCTCAACATTTCGAGACTTTTAATTATCTATCCTGTTGCACACAGTGAACTTGGAGCACAATTTTTCGACATGAATTGACAAATTATGAAAAAAAACGGCGGGTTGCACTCCGGGAGTGCCGACAGAAGTGAAAACAAATCGTTTAATGGCAAGTTAGTGTGTTAGTTGGTATGTGTGCGTTTTCTTTTTATATGGCAATCAGTGCTGCCACTTTGGATAAAATTTTTGTAGCAAAATTGCGTAGCAAAACGGCGAGCAGCGTAGCAAAAGTCAATAACTATCGTTTATTGAACAGTAAACTAAACATAAACTTTTTTATAAAACGAAAATATCACATTGAAATTCAGAATGGTGCAACAGTACATAACATAAATGTGATTAACAAATTACAATTCACACAAATAAGAATAAATATAAAGCCCAATTTCCATGTGATCTTATCTTATCTTATCAAATATCAGGGAGGACATTACATGCTATGAAGATAGCAAATGTATTCTATTCACTCTCGCATTCTCCAAGCGCATTAGGTTCTGTTCGCATGCTTTTTCTTTCTTAAAAAAATTTTGATATCAATGATATGGGATAAGATAAGATAAGATCACATGGAAATTGGGCTTAATAGTTCATAAACATATTATATAATTCATCTGATTATAATCTATTTAAGGCATCCATAGTGTCCTTATTTGAGATCAAACATTTTGCAGCCATTATAATATCTATGGTATCTATTTTGTAGGAGTTACTTTTTTTATTTTTTATTAAATTGAGGTCTGAAAAAATTCGCTCTGCAGATGCACTGCTGTGTGGCAAAGCAAGCAATTTTTTTGAAAAGTAACTGGCATTAGAAATCATGAAAACTTTGTTTTGTTCACAATTCAGCTAGTGCTGATACAGACTTGCCAATAAATTGGAAAATGTGTTTAATTAAAAAATTGCAGGAGAAAAAGTAAGAAAAATTATATGAATAATATAAAATTATATGGAAATGGGAAAAATGTAGCAAAATTGATACATTTGATGAGAGTGGGTAGCAAAGTCGCAAATGTATTATTTTTTGCTTAAGTGTAGCAAATTTGCTACGATAGTAGCAAAGTGGCAGCGCTGATGGCAATGCAATGGAAGACAAAAACGGAATATGTATTCAAATTTTACTCTCACTCTCTTTCTCAATTTGTCAACGCAACAACGCGGAATTTGAAAGAAACAAACATGTAAGCATAACAATCGCTGAATGAGAATGGATTGTGTCAGTTAGTGTGTCTGCTTTGCTTTTTGTCTTCCACTTGGAATATTTATTTAAAAGAAACAATAGAACATTCAAATTTTACTATCGCATTCATGACGGGGAATCCCGATAACGGTCGGTGTCGCGAGTTTATACTTTTTTCCTCAGCCGCGCAACGTGCCATAAGAAGTATTCACTTCAAAAATTAAAATATTGAATTTGATGGCCACCCAACAAATACCAGCGATGGGCGAAAAACAAACACGAAATTTTTCTTTAAAAATAATCAAAACAACAATCACAAGCACTCTACCCTGATAAGCACATTTTTTATCATTAAGCGAGAGAACAAGGAAATAACAATACGCACATTGAGAACAGTTTCTCTTGTTTCGTTTCATCAGTGTACTTTTATTCCTACACTCATGTTGTTCTTGACTTTTGGTCAGTAATACTGAATGTTTTTTGCTATTGAGATCAAATTTATGGTGGAGTTTTTTCTGTTGTTGTAATTGTTGTTTTTGCTGCTTTTGCATATATGATCTATACCTTAGCGACTCGTTACCGTATTAAGGTATATAATAACTCATTTAAAAGGTTATTAATCTCACTCTACGGCATTAATGCGCGTGTAAAAATTACTTATTATTAACTTGAACTTACAGAATCAATTTTTGAGTAAAAATTATAGTACTAACAAATACTTTTCAAATAATATACATAGCAAAATTATTAACTTGAACTAGCCCACATTTGGGTTTTGTGGAAATGTTCTGAATGGACACTGGAAATGTACTTCTTTAATGCCGAATGTACTTTTTCGAGACGAATTTGAAAAATTACTAAAACTCAGCAAAATCTTAACTTTTTTAATAAAAAAAAAGAAGAAAATCAGCAAGTAGCTTTAAAGCTATAGACATGAAACTTAGGAAGGTTTTTTAAGAAAATGGTTCTAGAAAACTGTGATGAGATTGAGCAACTAGCACATGCATTATGCTGTATGACGTGCCTTTTCCGCTATGGTTAAACGAAACAAAGAAAAATTACTACATTTTAGAGTACTGCACTGGTTAAGTTGATGAGCAAAAATAAGTACTTGCTCCTTGGAATTTGGCAGACTAGGAGCATAGACGCCGCCGTGCACTTATGGACGGGGCGGCCCTGATTGACGCCCTTAAACGTCTCCTGAAATTTCGACCATTGAGGATTGTTAGAATGAACACTTTGCTTATTGAAAATGCTTTACATTTGTAATTTTTTGATTTTGATACAACTAGATCTCCGAATATGTATTATAGGTAGTCACTTTTTCAGTTTTCGTTTTTTGTTTTTTCAACATGACAGCACTTTATTAAATGCTGTTCGAATTTCGAAAAAATTTGAATTTTATTTTGAAAGCGGAAGTAAAATAAATCTGAAATTTTCTTACACATAAATAAAAAATAACGAAAATTGTAATAAGTTACATTAAGGCCCCCACTTCAAAGACTTAATGCCATGAATCGTACGGAATTGGATTATTATTGTGTGTTAAATGTGCCGCGCAGCGCAACTAAAGAAGAAATTACTCTGGCCTATCGAAAATTAGCCATACGCTTGTGTCCGTTTCGTGATCCGAAGCATAAACGAGACTTTGTGCCATTGGCCAATGAATCGGAGTTGACACATATGGCACCTCTTTCACTGACTAGACAATGGGACTATATTAATATGGCCTACGATGTGTTGGGTGAGAGTTCATTTCAATGCTCAACGATATATAAAGAATTTTTACTTTTAACTCAGGCAATGATTTATATCGAGCTATATACGATCGTTTTGGCGAGGCAGGGCTCTTTCAAGGAATCTATCTACCAAATGGTTATTTTCCGCCATACCAATATCATGGTGACAATATGAAAGTTTATCACGATGTCTTTGGCAGCTATTCACCATATGCAAACGTCATCGATATTATCACAAGCCCACCTATACTGTATTCCACACGAGAACATGGAATTGGTGTACGCACAAAGGACCAACCGGTAGAGAAGATTATCAATTTAGATCTGGAAGAAGTGCGTTTTGGTTGTGTTAAGTTAATGCATGTATGGCGCCAGGAGTTTATAGATATGCAGCAGACTAAAACAGAAAAGCGGTAAGGGAGAATTAATATTTATTTAAATCTGATATACTTACTTATGTATGAAATGATGAAATTCGGTCAAGTCCAGGTGCCAGTAAGCTTTCCGTATGTTAAGTACGATGACTTTATTCTATTGGAATAAAACTAATGATCCATTCTTTCATTGAGAGCGAGCGGATTCGAATTTACTATTTTAAGAAAAATTGAATTTTTTCGATAAATTAAAACCCCATTCCGATTCTAGAACGCACTGAAGTTGATGTATATCAAAGATTGCCAGATATATTAAGTAGTTATATGTATAAATTATAGATAAAGAATAGAAGATTTTATGATTTTCTATTTAAAAAATTGTGCAAATACACAGGAGTATAACTAAGTAAACTTTGAATTCCCTTGATAAAATTACAAAGCTAGTGGTCTAAGACAAAACTATTTTTTATAAAAAGTGCAACGTTTTCCATCACCTTTTTTTTATTGTAGAAAAAAGACCCTTACACTTAATATACCACCAGGCGTTACACCGGGTACCCGCTTTTCCTTTGTTGAGGAAGCTGATCGCAACCCTTCCAAAATTCCAGGAGATATAATTTTCATAACAGCTGATAAGCCACATAAGCACTTTACGCGGCGCAATCATCATGATCTGGTTTATCAGCACGAAATTGACTTAATGCTGTCACTCATAGGATTTCAATTTAGAATCGATACGCTGGATAAACGCAAGCTTAAAATCAATATCAGTGATGTGGTCTATCCTGGTTTTGTTAAAGTGATGCCAGGAGAAGGATTGCCAAAATGTAAAATACAAGAAATTGCAACGAAGTCGGTAACACCGATAAATAGTTTTGGTGACTTAATTATTGAATTCAACAGTGAGTAACACGATCCGTACACATATCTCTATCTATGTATATATGTATATTATTTTATATTTTTAAATGTTCTAGTAACTTTTCCTAAATATCTTACACGTGAAATGAAATTGCATTGTAGAGAATTTTTCCGTAATCTCCAGGAAATGGCACTTGAAGAGCAGAATAAGCCACACCCGATACATCAGTTAATGCAGCGTGCACAGCATAAGTAACTCAAAATTTTTTATACACAATTTTTATTAAATAACTATTATTTTTTACGTAATTTTTGACATATCTTTCATAATTTTATTTGTATACATTTACCATAATTTTATGCGTAACATTGCATAATAATAAAAAAAATAAAATAAATTTATTTAAATACAGGAAATTTTAAATTTGTCATTGGGCCCTTTCGTGAAACCTTGAAACCGTGTACAACAAATAATTTTAAGTATTTACAAATCTGGTACAATCTTTAAAAATTAATATTTCATTGCATTAATGTTAGTCATGAAAACATATATGAAATCATTTCAAAATGTTCATAAAAATTAAATGAGTTTGATTTTTATAATGTACGTTATTAAAAATCATTATCAAAGCGGTTATCTAATTACCACTGAATATAGAATTAAGGTTTATAAATTAAGGCACTCAATTTAATCCAAAAAAAATCCAATAAATTAATTAAGAAATTTAGTTTTCCTTAATAAACATTTTAAAGGGTTTAAGGGTCAGTTATTGACTTCTGAGTAAAGTACCCCTAGGTGGTATGTCTTGACCTTAACTCTCTTGCAATAGCTTAGGAAACCCTTTTCAAGAGGTGTTTTTTTTTCAAGCTACATAGCTTCTCTCGCAGCACAATATAATTTGAAGAGAAATATAAAATTTTTTACTATATTTTTTCCGAAAACCCAATAGCATAATTATAAATTTTTTGAAAATGTTTAGCTTACAAGTGGGTGACAAACTTGGCGTTCGTACCGTCTGTAGTAGAGATTTGCATGAGTGCACTCGAAATGATCACCATATAAACTTCCGAATGCGATAAGCTTCGAGTACTTGAACTGTGCAATACTCACCTCTCCTGCTTGGTGTTTCGATTTCTTTTGATTTGATTTGCGGTTTTTGTGCACAAAGGCTCGATGGGCTCGCAACGTGGCAAGTGGATTGATGGTCGTTTCGAGTGCACTCATGCGGACCTCTGATCTGTATGGCAAGGAGGCGGTTCGTCTCCGCTCCTATGCTGCTGAGCTAATAGATCAATTTTACAACATCAAAAATTTTGATTGTTTACAGCAAAAACAAAGTTCTCGAATAGCGAAATTTAGAAAATATCGGACAGTCTATGCTATGCATACATAGCACGTGTAAAAATGGTTGCATATTAGGGCAAACCTTAAATAGATCATTTGAGAATTTAAAATTACCCCCCCCCCCCCATTAGGGTTGGTTAAAATTATAACATTATGACTGCATGAAATAAAAAATTTGTTTACAATTTACTGATGATTTATTTGAGAAAAACTGACTGAGTGATTAAGCGCAACATCCCATAAAATGCCTCCGACTAGCTTTATCCCATGGCCAGTCTGTTGTAAGCCACGTTATGTCAATTTTCACTCCCGAAGCATTGTTTCAAAAAAGCAAATTTGGAATAATATTTTTATGGGACAATAAAGCTTAAGATTTCTCTGAGCAATTACAATTGCATTTAGTTTTAAATTTACGTGCTGAACTCATTTTGCTCAGATCCGAAAACATAACCTAACACGAGAATGTCACCATAATTTATATTTCAACCAGTTCTGAGGACTTATATTTAAAAATATACTATTTACTTAAAGTTTAGAAAACTAAAGTGTTTGTTTGTAAGTTTCATGATTTTGGACACAGCCAGACATAATTTAAGTGGTGTCACTTGTACAATGTACATACATGCGAATGTAAATCGGCCTTATCATCTGTATGTGCCAAAGTATGGGGCTTATACATTGTTTTTTTTTTTTTTATTACGTTTTACAACTACAATGTAATTTTTCTAATACATAATAAAATTTGGATAAGTTTAAAATGGCACAATTTTAAATTTTCTTCAAACATCTATTTATATATTAATTTTTTATGAAAGTGGTTTTGAAAGATTTCACTTTAACATTTTTGCATAACTTAGTGAACTACATTTAGAAATGCTGAAAAATTTTTATACGGAGTTATTAATAAAGAAAATATATTTTTTTTTTGTATTTTTTTATCACATACTATACCTATGTATGCTATAAAGTCATTGATTTAATAAAATTTGATATCCTGGACAAATTAACAATTGGGAAAGATTGACTACAGTGGCAGATCGAAAAATCAGTTTTTTTAAAAGTTTATATATGTTTACTGGTATAGAGCTTACTGGAACTGTTCAAAATTATTGATGCACTTTTTTTTTCTTTTTGCTCTTGCTAAAGAGTTGGAATTTCACTTTTTTCTCTCATTTCTCTCATATCTCTTTAATAATAGATGTTAAACGTTTAAAAAGTAATCGTGGTAAAATTAATTAGAAGTTTATGGAACAAATATTAAATTGTACATTAAAGGCAATCGTGGGGAATTTCAGTGCAATTTCGGAAGAAAAATCGGAATAATTTCAGGATAAATTCAAATTTTCAAAGTGGAATCGAAACCGAGTTATTAAGTTTTACAGAAACAATTTCCGGCCTTCTCAAAAAAATGATGTTTTGTTGCATACGAAAAACCTGATGTTCTCTTTTTTTTTTTTGCCGGAGATTTTTGAACTTAGAGTCGATTCCGGTCACTTGTTAACCCCGAGTCGCAAATACGCAAAATGAACTTAAGTCATTGGCGCACGCAGTCACAGATGTGTTGCGTAATTTTTGCGGAAGTGAAAAGCAAAATATTGAAAAGCGCATAACTTAATGATGGTTTTTTTTTTCAAAACTGAACAGAACAGAACTGAGCTGAAGATTTTCAAAAAAATCATAGTAAGGTCATTGCGATCTTATGCTGGTTTTAATAGATATTTTGGTTTTTTTTTTTGTGAAAGTTTAAGTTTTATTTGATCATATACATACATAAAAAGATAATTATTTTTTGACACATCAACTATTACTTAAAATTTATATTCCAACAACTTTTTTTGTGAAGTTGATATATACAGAGATAAAAATATTTTAAAAATTAATTCTTTTATTTTTCATATGTTCGTATGATTCAATGGTTCGACTTCTACCCACAAAAGAATCACATCAAGACCGGAGACCTCAGGGTTCAGTTCCTTTTATTTTGACAAATAATGTCCCAAATATGTATATACATATATGTATGTATAAGTATATACCTTTTATGGAATATAATTCTTTTACCGATCTAAATTTCGCCAACCAATCTCTCCGAATATCCAAATTACTTAGAACACCTTAATAGACGTTAAATAACCTCTGTATTTCTTGCAGTTATGAAATTACAATTAATACACATAAGCAATTCCTCTTTCAATACAATAATTTTGTTTCGAAAGATGTATAAATAATAAATACGAATTTTCAACATTGATAATTTTGTCCGAAAGGCACATAATTTTGTTGGTAATTTCACAAAAAGAAAAAACAATTTATATACACTGCAAAAAATTAACTACAAATGCTTATATGTATGGCTAATTTTTTTTACAGAAACAAAAATTTTCGGGACACGATGCCTACCGATTTGGCTAAAATTGTGCATGAATATATGTACTTTAGGGCAACACTTTTGAAAAAATTACTACAACTTTGTTCTAAGAACCTTAGCTCCAGAGATACTGGGCATTCTTTTCATCTGAATTGGAATTATTTTTGTTTTACTTAATTTTTTGGATGGAATTTTTACAGAAAGTACAAAGCTAATCTATCAATAATGAAGAAATTGCAAATTCAAGAAAATCAAAAATCGAAATGAGATAAGAAGGATAATAGCCATAGTATCTCTTATTGAATACTTAAGCTTTCATTTATACAAATTTTTTATTTTTGCTTACAATGACAGTAAAATGGTTGCTTAGGAGTATTTATATGAACTTTTCTAATTTCTTATAAAATAGTTCATTGATCGATATTGCTGTCGCCGGAGAAAAGGCCCTTATGTCTAAGCTGTTCATCTTTTTTTAAGTCCGTATCCGTGCAGAACTTGAATCGAAACGGATAAGGCCACCTTTCAATAGTACTTAAAAATTTTTTTAATACCCCATGACACCCTAAGGACTACGGATCGATTTACCTTAGTCACTTGAAAACAAATGAAAATCGGTTGATATGTATATTGAATTAAGAATTTATAAGACTGACACCTAAAATGATATTCTGTGCCGGAGCATTGCAAGTGATAGTAAGCCATCAGTATGAAATTTTTATTCAGTAATCTCTGTTATTAGCCATCACCAATGCTCTTAATCTTTCTTTAAGTGATGTTTTCTTCGGACTCAAATTTAACTCACAACGACCTCATCTACCAATTTTCATACATTTTGAAATAACAAAACTAAATCGGCTGCTGGCTCTAATCTAATAGTAGGAAAATGCTACCACGACTAGCTAATTTTTATTTTTGCTTATACTTTCCCTCACAAAGATCAGCAGTGGCAAAAATATTTCCTTCTTCGTCCGCCTATGCCAGATTATTTTATATACATATATTTTTTTAGTATCCATTGCAACGTATTTCGTTAAAATTTGTATTACCATGCCTAGCAGCACCAAAACGTTCTGACATTAACATGGCTTCCCTCAATCCATAATGTCTGTCGTACGCACGATAACCAAGTCCATAGTGACCTTGTTGAGCAGCAGTAGCATAACGCATGCTGTACTGTATTTGAGCACTATTAGCATAGTCTAAGTAAGGATCGAAGGATGTCCATGGACCTTGTGATGCACCAGAGCGCTCCGCCGAAGAAGATAAACAATCCGTTGATTGCTGTTGCTGATTTTCATCGTAGCAGACGTAGTGTTCTGATGAATTGCAATCATCCGGTGTTAGCAAAAATGTCTCCGAAAAACGTCCAATTTCAGTAGAGCCAAAGGCCTGTTGGAATCCAGGTAATGGGGTGATTTCCTGCAATTGGTAAAAATTTAAGTCTTATATTGAATAATATTCATAAATGAAAATGCTGCAAAAGTTACATGAGAAGAAAATAGTTGGGAAATATGGAAAGTGTACTGGTATAACCATGCCTGAACCGGTAATCGAAACCGAGAACCTCTGAGTTGTAAGCGCAGTAAACTAACACCCTGGCACAATGCCGTAAACATTGCAATGTTACTAACCTAGTTCAAAGTATCATATATATTGGATATTACCTTAGCTATATTTTTGACCTTAGAGAGAGCTCAAACGAATCTAAATGAAACAACAATGGGTTTAATGACATGCATTGAGCAGAACAGGAGAAACACGCAATCGTTTCGAGTATGTTCCAAGGTTGTCTGCTACCACCAATATTGTTTCTGATAAAGTTCTTAATTCTACTAATTATCACATTGAATGGAAGATCCCATGCAAATCACATATGCTTCTTTGTCACCAATTAGTACGACATGCAAACCTAAACTTACCGACGTCATATCCACTTCGGAAAAGAAAGGTCTGAAAATCGGCATTAATTAAATGAAGGAAATGTCCATCCGTCCAATTAGTGCCAGCAATAGTATTATGAAAGGAAAATATAGCATTAAAGAGGTAGACAACTTCATTCATTTAGACAGCGTCATAGCACCTAATATCGGGACCAATAATCAACAGAGCGAAAAGTACCTTTGTAAGATCTGGAAACACGCAAATAACCAACTGAAGCCTGCTGACAAGCATTAGAGTGGCACCCTCAGAGTAGCAGGAAACGTCCTAAATCATTGCAGATTGGCTTCCACAAATGCGGGAATTTCATACATACATGTTTGACTGACACTGATGAAAATACTTAGGTATTCATTTAAACTTACCCGCAATTCTTCGTGTTGTCCATTCTCATCCGCTTCCTCGTCTTCCAATTCTCCTGCAACCAAAGCGGATTTTTTAAGTTTTGTTTTTTTATTCTGCGTCAATAGGCCATGTTGTCGAATGCGAATGTTTTTCTTATTTGAAGCTGTCGTTGTTGTTTCTGCAAACAGTTGCATTGGATCTGCTCTGGGCTGATAATCCACGGGCGAGTTATGTGGTGGTGCTGGTATGGTTGGTGACGAAATTTGTGTTTTAGTAGGCGTGTCACATTTTGGGCTGGAACTTTGCGCCCAACTATTTGGTGAACTCGGAAATGGTAGCCATTTGTCGTTAGGGTCGATTATAATTTGGTTTTGGTTAGTGTTATCAGGAATTTTTGTGTATGAAGGGCTCATTGGCTGCGGCTCTTTCTTAATCAGGGAAGCATTTAGTACAGACGTTTGCACGAACGGTGTTTTGCAACGCTCTTCGTTTGTTGGAGAAGAGTTCTGAAAAAAATTTCAGTTTGAGACATAAAATTTGAGTGATGTAGTTAACTCTTACTTAAAGGGCACTTAAGATATACTCGAATAAACCTCAAGCTTGTAAAATAGCTGCATATAATTTATAAGAGTTTTGAAAAGTCTTATACCAATAGCTTCATTTGCCATCCTCAAGATATCAATGAGTTTTTAAATCAAAATATCAGTCCTATACATTTCTATGTTTGCCATGCAAAGAATGAGGAAACCTTTTTTGGGGAAAAAAAAGGAAAAAAATATGATCAAAATGGGTCGTGCACAATATTGTTCGAAATTTTAAATGGAGTCTCTCAAAAAAAAGTTTCGAATAAATTCAAGAATAACTAAACTGTCAAAAATTATTCGAAATGTAATTTTACAGCAAGAAAAAGAAGAAAAAAAAAGGAAAAACATGATGTGAAAGTATAATTTTATAAGACCGATAAGTCACGGTACTTTTGTTCCTTATACGAGACATGTAGGAAGACTTATATTTGGCCATTAGTAAAAGTATGAAATGGATTTTAGACCTATTAATTCAGTAACTACAGAGGGCTTCTAGTAATTCAACATGCGCGAATAAAAAAAATAAATTGAAAATTACGGGTTTGAATTTTTTGTTGGACTACACCTTGATGTGTTCTTTCATATAAACAGTTTAGCTTGGCATTAAGATTCAGAAAATCAATACAATATTGCATCGTTACTGCAGTTGTTGTTTTTAAGAACTTTGGTAATTTAACTACGTGAGCATAAAACTTTCACATTAATATCTGGGAAAATACAAAAAATAGGTTGAACCACAATGCGAACCTATGTATTTCCCAATACAGGCATTTCATTAACAACAAAAATATTCCGAATTTCACACCACATATATGTGGTGTTTCAGAAGAGAGATTCAAGTACTCTTTTACAACAATTTAAGAGAAATAAACTGACGCTCATTAACGAAACTCTCACAATACTAAAGCTTTTATTATTTTAACCCTTATAGACCTCGGCTGTAATAATGAACATATCAAAAGGCAACCGGTCGATTAGACCCAAGAAGTCATCTAGCGCAAGCTTCATGTCGAGTACATTTTTTTGGTTTGTTTTGCTCGTGATAAGACGCCTATTTGTTTGCCTTTTGTGAGAGTACGCAGTTTTATTGTAGCATGCTTTTGTCCTAATTCTAATGCAGGACATGCGTATCATTCACGTCCAATATATCTTGGGGTGTCTTTTTTTCTGTTTTTTTTTTTTTTTTTTTTTGAGCGAAAATTTCGGGTTATGAAAACAAAACAAAATATGTTCATGATAAAGCATCACCATTGCTGTTATCATCACTATCACAATTTTCTTTATCTGTGATAACATCATAGCTGAGATTGTGCTTATACAATTGGTTTGACAGCATAAACCCTACTGAAGGTTCATTTTTGCGCAATTTTCTTTGGCTTCATACCAGTAAATTTTTGTTTTTAATATCTGGAAATTTTCGTATGTGTCGGAGTCAACATTTTTTTCTGATGCAATTTTACTGTCAGGACTTTGAAAAAATCGCTATGTTTGAATCAAAATTAAAAATTCTTGCCTGAGAATCAATTTATAATATTTTCCATATAAAATATTATAATTAGTCCTGGAAAAATTGAAATAAAATAAAAAAACAAGTTAAGGTGTTATCTTCGGCCAGGCCGAAACTCGCATACCCTACACTGCACTGAAAGTAAGGTTTAAATAAATGTTAAAAAGACGTTGAAGAGGTTGAATAAGTCAAAAAAATATGAAATGTTGACAGAGGTTGAAAAATTATGAAAAAAACGAAAATATATGCAAAATGTTGAAAAAAGTTGAGAGAGGTTGAAAACTCTAAAAAAGTTGAAAAAATTTGAAACAATTCAAAATTGATGAAAAAGTCGTAAAAATAAAGAAACATGAAGAAAGTTGAAAGACGTTGAAAAAGTCGAACAATTACATAACGGATATATTGGAACAAGTTAAAAGGTTGAAAAAGTCGAAAGAATTTGGAAAAAGTTGAAAAAAATCGAATAGAAATGAAAAATTTGAAACATGCCACGCCCACTTCTCAAATTCCTCCCACTTTTGGTCCAATAAATTATATTCGTGATCAACATCCTCATATTAAATTTTAGCACAATACCATGTATAGTTTGCGAAATATGCTGCAGTTAAATTTAAAATTTAGGGCTGTGACACACCCACTGGTACAATCCAGTCCGGTTTTGATCCAGAAATAGCTTTCCACAAGCAAACCCCTTACACCAAATTTTAGTATGATTGCTCACATATTTCGATAAATATGCCACTTACCGTATTTTATTTGTATAGGAGGTGCCACGCCTACTAGTGCTATTTCAGCCACTTTTTGACTCAGATATACTCTATAGCAACTGAATCACTTACATTAAATTTCATAGCAATTGCTGCAATAGTTCACTTAAAACAGCGCTTACAAATTTATGTCAATATGGGTTAAAATTCATTTATTTTTAAAGCTTATAGTAAGTGACATCTATACACCAAATTATTTGAAGATTACTCTCATAGCACACTATATATAACAATAAACGTTTTTTGCTTATATGGGAGGTACCACGCCCACAGGTACTTTAGGACCAAATTTTTATAATAAGAGACCTTATAGCAAGTATATCTACCTCATTAAATTTCATAATAATTGCGTTGTTAGTTCTCTTAATATAACGTTTATAAATAATGTAGGCGGACATCGCTAAATCGACTCAGGTGGTGACGCTGATTAAGAATATATTTACTTTTCCATGCCTGCCACGCCCTCTTCTATGTGTTACAAATGGAGAGACAAAGTGAATATACCTCGGTGTAGGGTATAAAAATAAGACAAATCTTATAAAATTCTCAGTTGCCATTATTATAATAAGTCATCGAAATGACCGTCTAGGCCATTAAATGATTTTAGCGAATAAATTAAAAACAGAAAAGATTTCGAAAAATGTTATTTTATTTAACGTTTCGTAAGCCTTTCAAAATATGTCAAATGAAAACAGATAAAGGCTCAGTTACGTTTCAGAAATCTTACATTTCTATTTCAGAAAGCTTTTTCCAAAGTGTCGATTTTCGCTTTTGATTTATTTGAAACGTTTCTTTAAAATCTTTTGATTTTTCTTATCCACCCCACTTGCGCTTTTGTTATATTACGTCATTAGACCCCAAAATTATTACTCCATTACATCTGTGTCATCACTTGAATTGCTATGTATTTATAATTACAGCTTTTTTTTTGTGACTTTTCTTAATTTATAATAGTTTTTTAATTTATAATTGACAATAAGTACACAAAACAGAGAACCAGCCTGGCAACATTTGCACAGCTTTTAAAGCTTCTTCAAAAACATAAGGGCTCAAAGTATAGGCATTTGCAATTTAAATCAATTACGGACCTTAATTAATAATTATATTAAATAATATTCTGTTCTGACTATAATTTAATAGTGTTAGTGATAATCGAACGTTGTTAATAATTCTTAATTATCGCTCATTAGTGCATCTTCATTAGAGTGGTTCAAAATAAAAACTTTTTGATTTTTTCACGATGTGTCAGCGGATTACAGTAGCCTTATATGTCTGGAGAAAGCCCATTACTAGAATTAAGGCTAATATTGAAAACTGGATTAGCGCCCTCTGTTTTAAGTAAGCAACCCATTTTCCAAAATATTGATTTAAAAAATGGTGCAAGTTACAGACGTTATAATATTTTCCAACAAAGTGGGTATGGTTTTCGGGAAACTATCGCTCGGGGAATTCAAATTCGTGATTTGTTTTTCTTCTTTCTTTCTTATAAAAAAATTGACAATTGACCGGACAAAAGTAAAAAAGTACCGATTTTCCAATTTCTAGCTGCAACATCTCAAATATTATGTTACCGCCGATCCCACTGTTATTTGCTTAAAAGAATGCCGAAATCGCATATCATTATCTTATTTCAAAACCAAGATATCTGCATTTTTCTAAATTAACAGACCTGATTTTTTTCGAATCGGAGTCGACAAATTTGCATATTAAGGTGATTCAAATTTTTTTTGTTTCAGTTACCATCAATCGGGGAATTCGAATCCGTGATTAGTTTTTCTTCTCCTTCTTTTTGAAAATTGACCGGAAAAAAATGAAAAAATTCCGATACTGTACTTTAAAGTTGCAAAATCACCCCATATTTTTTTTTTTAAAGCTTTAAAAATATTTTACCTTAGGTCTGGTTATTTGCATACTCGCGTCTCTGACAATTATAGCTTGCGTAATAACTTTCGCTCTGTTGTTGAAATTCCTTTTGCTCGGACTACTCATTTTCGTAAATTTTATACCTTTGTGGCTTGCAAATTGTTTAATAGCCTCACTTTTTGTATTCGTGTTATAAGCAATTTATTCGCTTTTTTAAAAAATGTTAAAGCCTTTCTTTTAAGTTTCAATCATTTAGAAATCGAGATTTTGCTGAGACCTACACTGTAATGTTTTTAATAATTTTTTTTTATATTGTTTTGCTTATATGATAATTGTCATATTGTATTGTCACTCATTTACTTCAAATTAAATGTAATTTTTCTTATATTTTTACCTTTATTTTAATCTTATATTTTTGTGAAAAACATCCTAATTAAATTTAGTGATCAAATTCTGTTGTTACCCCACAACACTTTATAAACATATTCTAGAATTATGTTTAAAATGGCATTTTGAACTACACCAGTGTGCAGTCTTATCTAGAGACATGCATTCCTATCAATATAGACATATGATGTGATCTAGGAAAAAGAGAAAAGGTTTCAGATGAACGAAAAATCTCGTTCATGTGGATATACTGCCACACAGTATCCACTCGGCTTAAGTTCAAAACTAACACTAAAAGGTGAGCTAGCATCGGTTGGAAACAACACAGCTCATCAAATTTCATGTTTTCAAACTGTAAGAACGATTTTCTCAAAATCGATTTTTTGAACTCCGATTTTTAAGAATTCATTAGTTATTAAATTTTGGATTGTCTTGGCTTTATATTGGTTTCTTTTGTTGCTTGTACTTTTCTCTCTTAGAATATGGCTAAGTCTCAATTTTCCCCCCTGGCAACTACACTTTACATATGACAATTAGTTTTATGGTAAAATCGAACTTACCGTTGGCAAACTGGAATCGGTTACGATGGAGGACAATTGTGCGGAGCATTCCAAATGTTGATTTGGACTGTTGGGATCAAGAACGTCAAGATTTGTATTCAATTTGTTGTTGTTAAATGTGTTCGAATGCGACGTTGATTTAGTGCAAACTGTTTCATTGTGACTTTCTTCTACCTTATGATTGGTATCTAAAAAAAAAAATTATTAATCTAAGTAGGTACCACTTTAATAAACCTCGATAATATATGTACATCTCTATGACAAGTTAAGAACTGTTGAAAAAAATCTCTTAGACTCATAGCCCACTATAGAAAGGAAGTTTTTGAAAAATTAAAATTTGGAAGAAATGCTGTAGCAAAACTGGGGGCTATCATCAGGAGGACTAAAATGAAACAAAAACAGGAACAACTTTTATTGGACAGTGTTAGAAATAATGTCAGTCCTTAGACGTTAGAGTAAAAAAGCAGACCAAATTCGAATTTTGCGTCGAAAATTACCTAGGAGATTATAAATATAATTTTAAAAAATTGATGTTTATAGCAAATTTGTGTTTTAGAGAAAGCTCTAATTTAAAAAAAAAACTCCAATAGTCAGAATTTAAATTTTACTTACCCTCGATACGGACGTTATTTTTAATTTTCAATAAAAAAAAACTTCCCTCCTGAGCTCTGCATTTGAACACTGAGTACAAAGCAAAATCTCAAAATCATTTACTAGAGCCCAAATTCAACAAACAGTTTTTTGTGTTGTTGTTGTTGCTGTTTTTTTCGGTTAAATGGTGCAATAACTTTTTGTTTTGTAAAACCTTAATTTAGGGTGACTGTCGTCAGTCTGCTTACGAACCAACCTAAAATATGTAACTTTAGTTATTCATTGTTTACGGAGGAGACTTTCAAAATAGATGCGCAACTTGTTGATTGTTCGTTTATTTGATACGATTAAGATATTCCACTCACATTTCGTAGAACTCTTTCGTTTAGAGAGAACTGTGAGAGTTTCCGCCGAGAGAGGCATATCTTCTTTTGGACTTTTCATTTAATTTTTTCGTTTATCCTTTCTCTCGATTTTCTAAATTTTGTCACATAGCAGCAAGGATATACATATATATGTATGTATGTATGTGTGTACGTGGCATTTTAGCTAAGTCAGAAATCAAGGAAAGGTTCAAGAATGTTGTTCTAATGCCACACTGTGAGCTTTTTTCATATAAACTTACAAGCATGCACAACATACCGTGCGCCACTATATTAATTTAGTTCTTGTTATAATAATATTCATCATTTAAAAGTAAAAAATAAAGAAAAATGTTTAACCTTATTAAAGACGTCAAATATGTGCATCTTCGAGCTCCGTGCACTCCACATTTTAAGACAGGAACTGGAATTGACATTAAAGTACCGAAACGCTGAAGGAAGCCCATAGCTTTGTTCGAAATTATTCAAAGCCTTGCAAAGGCAAACACCCACTTCCCGACTCGGGAAGCTGGTTCAACCAAAGTATATTCTCTAGTTGGTCACTAGAGTTGTGTAAACTGGGTTTTCATTGTTTATTAAACATTTTTTAGTACTGAATACTATAACATAAATTGACTTTTTTTATTATACGCACTTGACATTTAACATTCCGGAAATCTTTCACATAAAAACTGACATAGTTTCAGAAAGATTTCATTTTAATTTCAAAAAGCTTTCTGCAATGTTTCAATGTCTAACTTTTCTTTAATTTAAAACGTTTTTGAAACGTTACAGAAACTTTTCATGATATGTTGCTGAAACATTGCTGATACTTTGCAGAAATATTTTTACTTGCCACATTTCGAATAAAACATTTCTGCAACGTTACATACTATTTTTGATAGTTTTTGAAACGTTACATGCCGAGTGGGAATTCGACTGATTATTAGGATCCAAAATAATTTCAATTTGAAATTTAAAATGTTACCATTCCATACTATTAAGATGAATATATCAACCGAGGTTGTCAATTTAACCAATGTATTTTGTTCGTTTATTTTATATAATAGCTTTTATATCACAGAATTGCAAATATTTCTACTGTACATTAATTCAAAATTTAGTCACAGCAAAAATTCCACGATTCGATTAATGTTTTTTTGCTTTCCAGCAACAACGTTAAAAATATTGATTAACTCTTCGTCTTATGAGCGTAATGCTACATTGGGTTCCTCATGTCCAGGAAACGGCAACACACCAGTGAATGTATTATGTTGATTTTTGCATATATATATGTATGTATGTAGCTCGAGAAATACATACATATACTTGTACGCAGTGAATTGCAATTCCTTACGGTAATGAGTTAAAAAATGCAAATGGTATATGCGTGTTTGTGTATGAATTACTTTTGTATTGGTAATGCTGACGATGTCAAATGCGCTTTTTTTCGAGTATATTGCACGAATGTGTACTTTAATTAGTATGAGCACATACATACACACACATACATACATATATAGAAAGTGCAATATTTTTCGCCTCAACATTTTTTATAATTTTGGATTTCCTTTTTTCCTTCTCGCACTACTATTATTGATTTTAAGACACAAAGTTATGTATGTACTCGTATTCGTGTACATAGAGTACATACAAGTTCATACATACAAATGTATGCATGCATGTGTGTACATTTTCATGTATTGGTCTATTTGGTAATATATTTGTGTTTTGTGACATGAGTTTACAACTAACGCTTAAAGTTCATTTACATGCCGACTTCATGACATTATATACGATTACATATGCATACGCATGTACATTGTATCCCAGTAGGCAATTGATGACGCAATAACTAATTTTATATCGCCTTGATCAATAGTGGTTTGAAACTCTTTCCAACGATTCATGTGCGAATCATTTTGGCCTCAGACTATCGATGATATTTTTGGTGAAACTCATTCTTTTGATTAAGTACCTGAAACTGAAGCCAATCATTTGCAGAAAGGATTTAGAAGTCAAAGACAACTGCTAGGAGAGGGGTTCAGGATGAAAGGACTTATTAGTCAATCAATTAATTTCGTTTTCATAGGTCAGAGACCAGAAACCAAATGAGTTTTTCTGAGCACTTTAACAGTAAGAGCTCTACCTCTTGAACACACAAAATAATTGGTGGGAAGTCATCATATAGCAAATTATTGTATCAACTATTAACCTTTTAACCACATTTTCCCATATATCAGAGAAGGATATCTTGGTCTTCATGCATACAAATACATCAACCATTGGGCTATTGCGAAGGCGATTACTTTTGAATCTTGAGAAATCTTAACATTGGAATATCAAGCTTAAGGAACACTATGTAGAACAGGTACTTCATTCACGAAGCCCGCAATTTTTTAATCAAAAATTACCCAACTAACTTTTAAAAAACACTTACCACTTTCGGTATCAAACGCCACTTCATTCCTAAATGGTTCTTTGATTGGTTGTAGTACACAGTCCTGATTAGCTCCATAAGACGTTTCAACAGCAGTTAATCTCTCATCTTTCTGGACTGTAATGAGATCTTTGTTGCCATTAGCAGAGTCTTCCAATTCCTTGCCATCAGCAAAGTGATACGAAATTCCCGATGAGGAGCCTACGGATAGTGGGCACTCACTGCTGTATACGGGGGTGCTTTGTGTGCTGTCATTACGTGTACCACCACGTGTGCTGCAACCACTACTGCTGATGCCGCTATCGGTACCGCTAGCGCTGATTAAAGGTGGAGATGTGGTAATACAAACGTTTGAAGAAACTTGTGCTTGTTGCTGTTGTAGTCGATGTTGCTGCTGGTCGATTTCATTTGATTCGTCATTTCTGCTGTTGTTTTTGTTTGACGAAATCTGATTGCTTTCAGCAGATAACGAATGACTTGGCAAATTTCGAACGAGTATTTCATTGGCGCTTGGAGTATGGCAACGAATTCGCTGATCCTGTTGTTTTTGTTGTTGCTGTTGTTGTTGTTGTTGCTGTTGTTGCAGTTGCTGCGTTGACAATAGAGACATTTGTGCTTGCTGATAGTGATGTTGGCTAATGCGATAAGGATTGTATGTTGCATCGTTTAAGTTATGCAAATAAGTGCGTTGCTGTAACTGCAGCTGCTGCTGCTGCTCATAGGCTCTTTGTTGTTGCTGCTGGTGTTGTTGCTGCTCTTGTTGCTGACGCTGATTCAGCTGCATTTGTTCTTCTCGTTGTTGTAGTTGCGTTGTCTGATATGCACTATTGTTTTTCGGTGGATAATGTAGCACACTTGATGGAATCAATTCCTGACCGGCAGCAGTATATAGACCATGGAGTGACTGATGATGTTGTTCGTGCTGCTGTTGAAGTTGATGATGATATGGCGAGTATCTGAAGATGTTAAATACATTCAATAAGTACCAAAATGCGGTTAATAAATGGAGATTTATGGTCGTTATATTTTTATGGTTTTTCTTCAGAATGGTGTTTCCCAAGATTTAATTTTCGGGATAGACATTAGGATGTTTTTTAACAAACTTTTCGTTTACTGTTTTATATAGACAAAGAAAGGCACCAAAGCTTACAGTTTCTTAAAAAAAAAAGTTTAGACCTGTCAATAATACTTAAGGATCCGGTTGTTTCTGACATAGACACAAGTTTCTGCTGGAATTTCAGTATTATGGCTTAAATAAAATATACCGAAAGAATAGATGACCCTATCCGCTTCATTCCACCATGCATTTTCAAGAGCGACCACTTTGTTGGATAATTTCATCTGCCAAAAAAAAACTATTCCAAAAGATTTTCGAAAATAATAAATTTTAAGGCTGGAATGAAAACGACATGTGACGTACGTTGTACAGACGAAACCCCGGAAAAAGCAAAGAAACTATTAAAAAGCTTAGACCCAGGTTAAATTAGAAGTGCGATCACAGGCTTTCAACGGCAGAAGGCTTAATGTCTTCTACAAAAGTACGGTGATGCAAATACATCATCAACTAATAAACATTCCATGGACCCGAACAACATCACTGTTCATATACATAAGTAGTTAGAAATTCGAAAGTTAATTTAATAAGTTTTTTGCAAGGTCTATTAACAATAAGTTTAAGCTTTCAAGACTACACACCATCCTAAATGATAAATATTCCAGAACTTTCAGTCAGAGCCAGAAATAAACGAAGCTTCGAGCGGTATTAAATTAGGTACCACAGCTGGTTTATATAAGATGAAAACTCTAATGTGATCTTCGTCAGAAAACATTTGTATGAAATTTAAAAAGAACGTCAGGAAATGCAGGGCATTTAATAATGTATTGATATATATGTATTTGTATATTGATATATTCTCAACGAGTACTAACCATGGTGGAGGGCTGGAGCTCAAGTGGTGCTCCAGTCCTTTTCTCCAATCTCCCACGTTAGAGCTCCACTTCATATTTACTTGAAATGTATCCCATTCTCTAAGAAAATGAACGTTGGTTCTCCAGTGAAGACAAAACTGGAGGCAATTCTCCAAGCGAACTCCAACACAGAATTTTATTTTGGAAAGCTTTTGTGAAAGTTATTCATTTATCAAACTGAATTCCAGCTCAGCTTCGAGGTGTTGGAGTTGACTTGGATGAGCAGGTTGGAGATCAAGTGAAGCTTTAACCATAATTTCTCACATGTTGGAAAAAAACTTTCTCGTGCTTGGTGGGTTGATATTATACATACATATGTACATGTATATATATATGAATATTGTCGACATTCCTTGTAAAATCATCATTATTTGCAATAGGGCTATGTTTGATTTATTAAACAAATCCTGTTATCTGGCTTTTCCCTACTATCCGTTCTTAAAACGACATTTATAGCTAAAATATTCTATTTTTCAGTGATTTTTAGAGCAGGGAGTGGCCTTTAAGATCTATTTACTCGAAATTCAGATTGCTGGGATACACATACATACGTTCGTATGAGTGTTTTATATGCAGACCTTACGGACTCATTAAACTTGGCAATTCCTTTAAGGCAGTATTCAAAAAGGATACTTTAAGGTTATCTATGGAGGAAGGCCAATGCAAGTGAACGTATGCGGACGTGCGCTTCACATGTCATTCCATCCAATTGAATTCTAATTTTTAACGAACGAATTTTTTTAATTTTTTTATTAAATACAAATGAATTACCTTGTACGATTATAACTTGCGCTACCTCCGCTAATTAAACGACCATGGTAACTTGCATCATAATGCGGATAACTAGCATGTCCCATATAATGGTGGGCATGTTGATGACTTAAATAGCTTGAATGCGGCTGGCTATACGCGGTGCTTGCGGCGTAGTTGTGCGAATAACTCGGATGCAGTTGATAACTGGACGCATAGTAACGTTGTTGCTGCTGCTGTTGTTGTTGCTGTTGCTGCTGAAACAGCAGACGTTGTTGTAAAGCTTGTTGCTGCTGCTGATATTGCATTGTTGCTTGTGCCGTTGTTGCTATAGGTGCAGTCGTCGCCGGTGTCGTGGAAGCAGATGTTAAATGCGGTTCATAGTAATGGGAGCCACCAAGCGATGCTCCATGCGTTAAGCTACTCAATGCAGCAAGATGCCTATCGGTCATTTCTGTGAGTATAGTTAAATGTTATACATTAATGTACATATGTTAGTTCATGGTACTTATTGTGTATCGCTTTGTCTGTCCACATCTGAAGAAATCATTCAAGTCGAAGATTCTCAATAGATGCTTTTTTTCATACACGGCTTTTTACACATGAACATATAGCCCCAAAAAATATTATATCGAGGAAAACAGGAGTGCAATAAGCCAGTAAAAAATTTGGTATTGGATTACCCGACTATTAGTTCTATAATTAGTATGTCAATAACTTGATTACATTTGCAATACCGAGAGAGCTTAACTTTAATAAGTTTTTCTTCGAAATTCGATTGGATTTTCTGCATTTGATAAGAGTAAGTGGTATTGCTATGTAAATGCATTTGTTTCTGTATTCTAACGTGTAATTAGCGAAGCAAATACCCTTTGGTTACTCTTCATATTGAACTTTATCATCACTTTTTGAATACTTCAACCTTTTGAGCTAGAGCGAAGGTAAAGATTTTTCACCCCTGTAATTGTGTCACCCGACACCATTTTTCTAAATTTTTTGAAAGTAAAGTTTGTGCGACACATAGAATTTGACGACCGTTACTGACAAAAGATAAGCCTTTTTAATCTATATTATTTATATAAAATTACTTATATAGAAATGGTTCGTAACGCTTTGGGAAAAATATACCGAACAAGTTTTAAAAATTTCTTTTTTGATATAACATATTTGTTCCAAAAAAGTTATGACATACTCATTTTTTTTTTATTTTTTAAAGATATATTCTTTTTTTTTGGATTAAGTTATTGCAAACTTACATTGTTTTTATTTAGCTTCGAAGATAAAAGAACAAACTATCTAATTCTTTTTGTTTTACTTTTGAAGAGAGAAAATAGAATGAAATGTTAAGAGAGTAAATTTATTATAAAATAAACAACTGGAAGTGCGCTTGCGAAGCTGCGGGTACCACTAATACGCAAATAAAAATTAAGTTCAATTAAAAATAAGGGTCAAAATTTAAAAAAGCACTGTTATAATTTTGATGCCAGTGAGCTTTTTTTAAGCTTTCATGCATACTTTTTACGGCAATGGAACAATGGAAGACAATGCTCTTCTCTGACGAATCAAGAAATACTGTACGAGGTCACCTCTGCGCTGACGTCTATCAGGACCTCGTAAGCCAATTCTTTATTCGTCAGAGAGAGAACAGTCTCCTATTGTACCAAGGTCAAATTGAAACCTTATCCATATTTTTTCGACTTTTTTGAAAACTTTTCGGCTTTTGCAGTCTTTTTCAAAATCTTATAACTTTTCAACCTCTTTCAACATGTTTCAACATTGTCCATAACTTTTCAACTTTTCCAGCTCTTTCGACTTTTCCAACATTTTCCACTTTTTTTTTTTACTTTTCACACTTTTTAAAAGTTTTTTTTATAGATTTTTTAAGTCTCTTGCAACTTTTCTTAAATATTTTCCATATTTTTTCGACTTTCTCAACCTCAATCAACTTTTTGCAACATTTTCCATTCTTTTTTTTTTTCGATTTGTACTAATATTTTAAGTAGGGATGCTACCGATATCGATACGATTACCGATATATCGATATCAACGATATTTATTTGCCGATACACCGATCCGTACAAAAAAAATCTTTTATCTCGTGTTCCAAATAGTCAAAACCATTTAAGAACATTTATCAACATTACTACCATACCAAGTGGATAAAGGAACTGTTCAGAAGAAAAACCTTCAAATCATAATACAATTATCATGGTTGCAGCGTTTCTAAGTGACATTTCTCCTTCTTTATTAAGTTCTGCCAAAATCAGCCAAGATAAGGCACTGGCATTTCGAAATTACATACTCTTAGTAATCAGCGCGCGTTGTTTGCTGCGATAACTTTTTATAAATATCGGTATCAGTATCGTAATCGGCGATACATTCTTATGAATATCAGTATCGTATCGGCCAAAATGCGTATCGTTGCATCCCTAATTCTAAGTGACATTGCAATCTCCATAAAAATGCGGAAACAATAGACCCCATTCAAAATTTCACTCTAGTAATGTATGTATGTATGAAAAACAGTCGTCCTATTCTGAGACTATAAGCTCTGCATACTAACTTACCCTGTATTTTATCGACTCAAGTTCTTAATCCGAGAACTTACAAGAAGTACAATTCAATTACCAGTTTGATGAGCTGGTTTTGGACAAAGCAGAGACTGGGTGCAGGTGGCAGGACAATGCGTTGCAAAATACCTTTTACGCAGACGTTCAGTTTGCAGTCGTAAAGTGACCAGCCAATATTTGTTCCGGTTTGCAGCAGCAATATAAGTGGCCAATTCAATAAAAGAAGTCTTTTGGGTGCCACACCCACATCTACTCACGTTTCTTTTGCGTTGTTGTGAATTTTAACACATTGTTGTATTGATTTAAAAAGAAAACAGTAAATCCTTGTTTTCCTCACTTTCCTTGCCCTGTAGAAGCTCTACTTTATTTGATCGCACCCGTGCTCATTCTCATTTACACAATTCCAGCAATATGAAATTCACACGCCACTCGAGCTTGATGTTGTTCTTGTTGCTGCTGTTGCTGTCAACTGTCCGTTGTCGTTAAGGCTTATAAAAGTGTTCCAAATGTCTTTTTGTTTGCGCTCCACTTATGTTTCTTTTATTTTTTAGTGCTTGTCCTGTTTTGTCGTTTGTATGGCTTTCATTTCATCAGACATTCGGCTACAGTCTTTTCTTAAGTTGATAACAATAAAATGCCGTTCCATGCCCCTTTGACAGCCTGACCTCGGTCACCTTAAAGTATATGTGTCTACAATTCTTTCATATACTTTTTATGCATACATTTGCTAAGGACCTGTGAAGATAAAATGTAAGCTTTAATGTATACCATTTAATTACAGTTTTAATAAAAACTTTCCATGCTCGCAAGGAGTCCGTCTCTGAACCCCAAAAAATAATTTCTATTCCTATCTATCAAGATATCATACTAAAGTGTGTTCAAATTTGAGGTTGGGTTCGTGAACGAATTTCAATTTTAAAGTAAATTTTCGAACTAATAAATAGCCTCATGTAGCACAGACATTTTTTGAAAAATATCCTTATTTTCTCCAGTGGTTCACAGTTATGAAGTTAGAAATTGAAAATTTTCTTTTTAATAATATTTTTTAAACATGGGGTCGTGAAAGACCCCAATGTGCCAAGTTGCTATAAAATTGAAGTTGTGCCGCTAAGGGTTAAAATAAGTTTGACTTTTCCCTATTATGGTGTAAATCAATTTTTTAAATTGATAACACAAAATTACAAAATTAATTTAACAAATTACTAAATGAATCTAACTCTTAAAGTACTCGTCAAATATAAGTTCGAACAACTAGGTGGATAGTATGGAGTTTACGCGTCTATCTCTTCTCGTGGCAGCTGAGTATGTTTTCCAAAGTTTTCAATTATAGCTTCTCATACACAAAAAAAATATGTCAACGAATTCCATGCAGGCCTCATCGTACTAAATCAATATTTAAATGTCTCATAGGCTGCACCGAATAGTTGGAGGAGCTCGCAAAATGGGCGGGTAGGCAAATGGGAAGTAGTGAATGATTTTCTTTAATTGCTTCGTTCGCTTACTCAACCAATGCAAATTTGTATTTCAAATTGTCATTTTCAATGTAGGGTAAGGTGTAATAAAGTCCATTGGTGCTGCACGATAATCAAACAATTTTGCCATCATTCCATTCACAGATGACACAATGATAACATTGCGCTTTTATCAAACTCTGTGCCACACACGGCTCGGATGCTAAAAATGATTTTTAAAATTTTACTTCAGCATTCCAAATAGCTCTGTACTTGCAGTAGTATCATGGCAGAGCGGCTAATGGTCAGAAGCTACCCATGTATCTGTCATGGCACTTAAGAAAAAGTGCTCAAAAAAGAGTTTGTTTAGGTTTTTAAAGTGTAACTTCTATGGCGTACTTTGAAGAATGATTACACAAAACTATACTTAACATAGCATCAAACAGAGAACCAGCCAGGCAACATTCACACAGTGCACCTGTTTTAGATGTCGTATACGTACACCCTGTACAGAGTATGTACAATGCAGATAGCAAAAAAGTAATATTGAATCATACAACTTGATTTAGATATCATGAGAAAAATTCAGTTAACATTAAATCTGGAACCTTTCAGAAACACTTCAGGAATTCTATCGACTTATTCAATTTTTTTGATGCTATCAGCTAATTTTCAACTTTTCAATGTTTTTCTATACCCTCCCACATTTATCGACAGTTCGATGTTTCTATGTTTTCGATACCATTTTACACTTCTGTCGACTTTTTCGTTTTTCGATGTTTTTCGTGAGGTTCCCACTATAATATTATTTTTATCGGCTGCTTCAATACTTATCGATTTTTCTATAGTTTTCAGTACATTTGCCTTTTAATGAACCTTTGCGATGCCTTTCGATACTATTCGATACTTTTAAGTTATAGATGGATATCAACGTATTTAAATTTCTTGAGTTCTGACAGTCTTCAAGCAAACGAGCGATCTAATTTTATGGTTCATTGTCACAAAATTAAAAATTCATGCCATGATATATAAAAAATTAATAAAGATATGTTCTTTGCTCTTTAACCAAGAGGTCATAAGACTCATCTTCAATAGGGTATCTATTCACTTACAGTAGAACCTTGATTATCCGTCTCACTATTATCCGTCACCTCCGTTTACCATCACGGTCCATTTCATTGCTTTCTGTATCACTTTCATCGTCTTCATCACAATGCCCAGATTCTTCATCAAAATTAACAAATTCAGTTGTTGGATTTGAAGATATTTCGATAATTACTTGATAGTTTGGCGTTAAATTTTAATCTGACATTCTTTTGCGTATTTGCATACATATTGGCAGCAAAAAAATTACCAGTACTTAGAATATAATATCTGAAACTTATATGTTTTCTATTAACCGTCTTTTCGATTATCCGTCATGCGGTCATCCCCGTGCCTGACGGATAATCGAGGATATATTGTATGAATATAAAGGAACGAATTGATCTTAAGTTGAACTTAAACCGAATTTACCAAAACTTGTCAAATGTAACACAGAATTCACGAAAATTTTCACTGGTGTTTCAACACAAATTTTATTCAATAAATTGTTGATATTAAGAAACGGAATGGGTCACCTAGTCAATCAACAATCACCCCTTACTAAAGGCATATTGGTGCATTGCACGAAGTACTTTTTGTTTTTGTATAGTTCGATGAGTTGTTGATGACTGATTTTTACAATAATTATGAGTGCGGGAAGAAAGCAGATACGTGGATAGGGAAAGTTTTTAATATTGATTTTTTATTTTTTTGTTATAAACATGCAAAAGCGTCCCAGCGGGAAATTTAGATCACGAGACATAAAAGTTCTTATCGCTATTAGCACCCTTATGTTAAGCCTTTTCGAGAATTTTAAAATGAAAATTATAGTTAGGGACTTTAACCCAGCAATACCCAGCGTATGAAACTTCATACAATTTTTGAACTCCGAAGATTGTTATTTTTTAGCAACAAACAAGGTAGGCGGTGATGAAATTTTTGAATTTTCTTGTTGTTGATATTTAAAATCAACAAAAAAGTTAGCCAGTTTGCTTTCAGATTTCCATCAGCTAAGGACAGTATTGTATTCAGTTGTATGTATTCAAATTTACATTTTCTTTTTTTCTTTTTTGGAACTGCTGGGTTAATCAATTTAAAGTCATAGGAACAATGGTTTTCGAGATCTATAGCTTGAAAATGGAATTTCAAGCTAAACGTAAATATTTTAAACTTGTTTTTATCAGATTATCTTGCATACGCATTTTCCTCCCCATTTTATGGTTCCCCACA
Source organism: Tricholauxania praeusta (assembly GCA_949775025.1). NCBI lineage: Eukaryota > Metazoa > Arthropoda > Insecta > Diptera > Lauxaniidae > Tricholauxania > Tricholauxania praeusta. The sequence goes on along the minus strand of OX459028.1, from coordinate 5,012,317 downwards.
ATATGTACATATATATATGTATGTACCCCGTGTATAGGGTATAAAAAGTAGCGTTCCAATCTGCTATAAGCCTGTTACTCTTGATAGTCCAAAATAGCTGTCTGCTGCATAAAGTTCAAAAGCTGTAGCAATAGTTCACAAAGAGCTGTAGCAGTCGATAGTCGCCTTGCAGTCGACTGCTATAGCAATAGCCGACAGTCGACTGCGAGAGCTCTTTATGCAGCAGACCGCAATAGGCAACTATCGATTGCAATAGCTGAGTATATGCTGCTGCTTTAGCTGTTTATAGCTTTTACTACTACTGCGCAAACATAGCACAATTTTTGGTGCTGTTAATATTACTTGCGCAGTAATTTAAACACTGATAAAAACGCTTTATTATTTCTTCCACTCTATGTTAAGAAATTCACTTCATAAAGTTGCAAGTCAATATCAATGAATTATTTTTGATTTATAGAAAAATATCTTAATGTGTTCGCTTTCATTATTGATTCCGTACTGAAAAATGTGCGTGTGAGCTAAATATGAACAGAAAAGAATGTCGAGTTGAATTTCATTAACAACACTACAAAACACCAATATAAAATTAACAGCATCATTAATAAATCGATATACATAGCTGCATACATATGTATGTACATATGATGCAAATTCAGAACGTAGAAAAAAATTTCGATGTCCTGCCACAAACGTAAACATTGATTGAGCATTATAAAAACCAAAAGTCAACTGGAGCAGCGGTGAGAAGCAGAGAGAGAGAGAAAATAAAGCTGAGAGGCACATAGTGTAACGGCATTTTTTGAAAGCTCCTTGTATTTACACCAGCAACCACAGTATTACAGTATTAAAATATACTTGTTTACAGCCAAAACATTCCGGACCAACCAATTGCCAGTCAGTTCCCTTTTGCTCACCTTTACGGGAGATATCTTTTGTTGCCTAAAGTCGACTAAATCTTCTTCCCGTACACAAAAACTTAGTCAAATGAGAACGCAAAACAAACAGAAACAAACAACTGATCACTTTCCCTCAAAAAAATAGCTACATTTAAGGCAAAAATTTCTTCTCTTTATTGTTACTAAAAAAATAGAAGCTATGAACTTTAATTTTTTTCGAAGTTAATTTCTTAAATGGTGAAAAGTTACATTTGACCTTTTTTGTTTATTTCTTTGGCCACCAATATTAAAATGTTAAAAAGCAATTTTTGTGTGGGAAAATTTCTTTCATTTCTTTCTCGTTTAACAAAAATGTTTAGTAAATGTCACAAAAGTCGTCCAATTCCCGGCCATTTCAGAAGTTTTTGAATTCCTACCAGGCCCCGGCTTTTACATAGAATTCCGGGCCTGACCGGGTCAATTCTGGTCACTTGGTAACCCTCCTGTCATTCACAGTTTGTAATTCAGCCTTTGGTGTATTTAAAAAATTAAGCAAAAGATGGCTTGTTGCTAGAAGTTTGTCTTAGTCGCTTAGGATAAGACTTAAAGTTTTTAAATCAGCATCATCAGTTTTTTATTTTGTGTTATCAATTTTAATCTCAATTTCTTGCAGAAAGAGTGTCTTGAATGGTAATCCATAAGTATGCTTAGTTACATCCAGTTAAACTTATCAAATTGTTGTAAGTATTAAAATCATTTTTCTATGTATGTTTTCGTTCCGTTGTAGAAATTTGAAGCAATTTTACGATTTTCTTTATCTAAGAAAAGTTGCATTTTGTGACGGCGTGTGCATGGATTTCTAAAGTTATAAAAGCCGAAAAGCCGGGTAGAAAAGCCGAACTGAGTAGAAAATCTGCCCCAGTCGCACTTAAGACTAGGACATATAATGGAAAACCCGACAAATTTCAGCCCTACCCACATGAGAATGAGCGTAACGTGCCTCAATATTTTAATCGCCGGGAATGCTTGGATGCCCAAAACAAATGTTATATTTAAGAAATGCTCGTAAGCGTATGTCGTTATGGGTACTACTTTTTTCTAATGATATATTCTAAAACATTCTAAGTACAAAGCCTTGTTGGTCTGTGTTTAACGAGGAATAAGCGTAGTTGTAACCGAACTGGACGAGTGTATATTAAGGTACACATAAAAACATGATGAGCCTTGTGCCTTAACTCGTGAGAAAATATTCAGCAAAAATTCTTCACTGCTAAGTTTTTTCGCAAAGCAATCCTTTGAAAACTAATTCAAGAAATTCGAAAAATTTCATTAGAATCAACTGAGAATGTTTAATTTATATCATATTTGGGGGAAGTATTTGATACCCATAAGCCCATCCTTGCAGCCGCCGCTGCCGAAACACAACAACGTTTATAAATCGCAGCGCCAATGCTTACACTCACTCTCTTTTCTTTACAAAGCCCTCTCTCGCAATACTCTGAGAATACTTCGAGAGTGTAATATGCAATAAAAACTTCCCAATTTTCGCCAAGCGGAAAACTTTCGGTTCCCGCCATTCCTGTAAAATACAATGTGGATACAACTATGTAGGTACATATGGCCTGTTAAGCAAACATTTTATTATTTTTATTTTACTTCAATATTTTACAAAATGTGTATCAGTTTGAACACCATGTTAAGGGTTAAAAAAGTGGCCTAGTCTCAGCTCGCGCTGAACGCCTTCAGAACACCAAATCACAATGCGTCTGATCTCATGGAGCAAAAGCACAAGAAAACGCAAAGAAGATGATGATGACGGTTATTTAACGCTACGTTAACAAGGAATCTGCCGTGAAACCAATGGGTAAACCCGCCTTTTAACCAGTGCGCAACATACATAGCTTGTGCATGAGTAGTGCGTGTATGTATGCATGTGTATGTTGCCACTGGTGAATACTTTATGAATTGTGTTGCTGAGTTGTTGGACTCTTTTTGCAATGCTGATGTATTTAATTTTTTACTGCTCCTTTTCCTTTTTGGGACATCAGCACGTAATGTACGCGACATCAGCTCCATCACTATCGTCAGTGGCAAAGAAACAACAACACGAATTCGTATAAATCAATAAAAACCCAGTGCGAGAGCGCAAAAATGCAAACTAAAGTCAGAATGCTTTTAGTTTTAAAAAAGGACCACACAAATTTTGCTATCGATCTTATTTAAAATAAAAAGCATAGAACTGATTTTATGTTCTTTATTTTTTTTATTTTAAGTATCTAGGATTCGTTTGCATTAAGAAGTCCGGTCGTGTGAGTAACTTTCAATTAAACTTTTAATTAAACGTTACTCATACGTCTGACAATATGGAATGTATTCGAATAGATGTGAGCTGATACATTTGTATATATGTTGCATTAAACGGTTGCACAAAGTAAAATAAATCAAAATGAGAAAAGTAGCCGAAAAACACCTTTTAATTATACCCAAAAAGACATTTTTACCATTCCTCATATGGAAAATATGGTGCGATTCTTCAGATATAAGGAAAATCAGACAATAGATTTTATTTTACCCAATTTTTTTAATTTTTCCGAATGAAGATAAATCGACAAAAAAAATTTATATTATTTTGGGCCTTAAATTATAAATACACACTAATCCTTTTAGTTTTCGGGACATGTTTCCCTAAGAAAAAAAAAAACAGGGATATCAAATTTTGGGAAATTTTGTCTTAGAAAATAGCACCCGAAATCGATATTCTTTTAGTACCTATTCTAGATTTATTTAACAATGGAAGTGTAGCGAAAACCACGCTCATTAGAGACAAAAAATAGAAAGCTTGTAATTTGAATATACTCTAAAGAAAAAAGTAGGTAAGTTTCAAATAGCATCGAAAATCACCGAAAAAGTTTACAAAAGTCGAAGTACTTCGACAAAGCCGGACAGTATTAAACAGTATCGAAAAAGCCCACAAAATTTGAAATGCATCGTAGTTTTTAGTTATAAAAATCAATAATAAAAATCGAAACACTTGAAAGATATTGAATAGTAACGAAAAACACCGACAAAGTCGATAAAAGTCAAAATATATGGTAGTAAGAATAAGGATCGAAAGATCCACCACCTACCATTGTACAAAATTTCATTTAAATCCAAAAGTTAATTCCAGAAATATTGGCAAAAGAGTAATTTTTGTCTACAGCGCGTTCTATGAAGACATTTTTGAAGTTTTAACATTTCCGCACAAATCTACTAAGTGATCCAACAAGAACGCCACTTCATTTGTTAATATCTGCTCAGTAGCTTTTGAGCTAAGTCTTTATTTGTTTGAATATTACTTTTACCTATGTATTTCCGTTTCAATAGGGAAAATAGTTACAGTTTCATATATGGCTGAAGTATTTCAACTTTGAGGACCTCCATTAGTTTCTTTTCAAAAATCATGTAATTCCTTCGATGGCGCAAATAATAAGACTCTGAAGATTTTTGTGCGCTAAGCACGAACTCGTTTAGGGTTCCTTCCTAAGACCTCAAATTCCTGAGATATCCTTACTCAAAAGTGAAATTTTCATATTTATTCGATTTCCAATTTTTTTTTTTTTCAGTTTTTTCCTTAATTTTTGTTAACTTTTCCACAACTTTTGGGTGATATGAAATGAATGCATTGGTATATTTGCTTAAGTTTTCAAAAAGTTTTGAAACGTTTTCAAGTTGCGTACTTACCTTCAATAAACTAATAACGTAGATAATTGGGATTGTGTTGACACATTTCTTATTAGTAATTTTTCTCCGACAAGAACATTTCTGATTATGGGGGAAAAATTAACACTTTTTTAATTCGAATAAAATCACTTAAAAGTTTTCACTACACCGAAAACCGTTACATTTCCAACGCTCACATTGAGCGCCAAACCAAAAAAAGTGAGCTAAAAGATGAATTTTCAAAAGATTTTGCGCGGCAACCAAACTGGCAACTGTTAATATGCAATGTGCGACGACGACTGAAGCTACCACATAAATGTTTTGCTATTGTAGACTCAATGAAGAAATTCGCTTCTTATTCCTTTGTACTTTTTTAGTTTTCTTTTTCACAAACAAAATTTTTGCAATGGAATTTTCGCAGAGCACACGGGAAAACCGCCGTGTGACCCGATTTAGGTTGTTCTTGCATTTGGTTGCCTGCTGCTATTTGTGTGACTCTTCAATGGCAAAAGCTTTCTCACTTATATTCCCCAGGAATACTCTTCATTTGATGCGGGATGCAATTTTGTTATTGTACTTTAAAGGAAGGACATGTAGAATTTATTAATTTTATTGTGTTATATCGTTCGTAACATAGAATATACAAAAGGCAACGGTAGAATTTCACAGCGTAAGGACATAACTCATAAAAATTGATTACGAATGGCAGTGTAAAATAAAATCACAACAAAAACAGAGAATCTTGGCTTCTGTGACATGCGCATTGATAGTTTGGATGGTCTGATTGAGAGGTAAGATAACTGGGAGCTAAAGCTTAAAAGGACAGCGAATAAATTTATCAATACTTCATATTTTCTTAGCTATATGTTTTTTTGCTATTTTCTTTCTTACATATATTTTCTAACCGCTCGCTTTGAGATACATTCCTATCATAGAAAAGTCCTGCATGAACTCGCACTTTCGCATTGAAAAAAAAAATATATATTTAAACTACAACAAGTTAGTTAACATAACTTTTAAAAACAATAATCTAAGCTTAATTTTGTCCTTGATCAGTAAATCTTTTGTTCATCGATAAAATGAATTAAATTTACATTTCTTGCAAGTTTTTCAATATTGAATTCAAATCGAGACGCAAGATTTTTCTAGCATGTCAAAGTTTTGAGGTATTTCATCCTAAGGTCGTGAGTACAAAAAAAAATGTGTTTTAAAAATGGTTCCAGTAAATCGAATTTTGTAAGTTTTTACGGTCAAATTGTTTTTAATTTCGAAATCATATTTCTCTCATAAACTTGTATTTGTACGGTATGGGTGAAGGCGGATTTTGGCGTCACTCGGAGAGTAGTTTTTGTTTTTTTTTTTTTTGAAAATTAAGAACTCCATTAACTTGTCTTTAAACACGATGATGATGTCGCATATTATTGATTTTGTTTGGCTTGGAGGAAAACGTTAGCTCTTAACCGGGAAGCTTATCAATTGCATTGCATGATAAAGAAAAACAAAATTATAAATAAAGAGAAGAGTTTTATGTACTTGGTAGGCCAGGTAGAAAAGTCGCAAAGACGCATGTGCTAAAAGCACGTGTTGATAAAATACAACATTCATACAAGTAAATATTTATAACGTGCTAAGTGAAATGTAATATTCTACATGTATATATATTTGGGCGTGAATAACAATTCCAAAAGTTGCAGGTTTCAATTATACTTTGACAAAATTGAGCATAAGGTTTTTTTATCTTTTCACTATTCTTAGAATTCGTTGAAAGCTTTTGTTTTAAAAAATATACATCACTATTAACTGATTAACTAACATGCTAGGGAGTACCAATGATAAATACAATATTTCCAACTTATAACTAGAATGATAGAAATAATTGCACCTTCTTTTAACCAAACCAATGAGCGCCCATACAGTCTCTTGTCCATTCAGTCTGACAAATCCAACACCATTCAAAGCCACAACCAGCGCGCGTACAAACCATATGCATACAGCCCCCTTAAAACATAAAATGTATAAAATATATTAATTCAACACAATATGTTCATATTTTCAATTTACCATCACGCTCTGTAGGAGTACGACATTTTGGACAAGGTTTCGTTAAAACTTTAATTGTGACACTACTTGCCTCATCCCAACGCGCTTCAGCGGCTCGCTAAAATAAGCATAGTTTTTTACGCATAAAAGCATACTTATATTATTAGCTTACATTCGGATCTACTGCATATTCACAAGAGCCAGTAATGCCAGGATTTGAATTATCTGGCAAACAATCACCCAAATGATAACCTTGTAGACAATTCCGGCAGAAGACATACTAAATGCAATTAGACAAAAAACTTAACGTTATAAAATTTACAGGTAGAAATAAATTTAGTTTAAATATTCAGTTAAGGGAGGAATAGATTCACGTATTTACTTACAATAAATTTAAAGCTAGCAATAACTCTAGGAAACCTATCAATTTTGTATAGAACAGTATCTAGCATAAGAGAAAATCTACAGCTAGGACTATTTTTCACTAAGAAATCACCTTAGCTATTTTTACAATAGTTTTAGTTTAGTTGAAGAATGGGCGATCATTGATTTAAGCTGAGCAACATTTGAGTACGAACTATTAAATACCGAACCACAAATTCTAAAATTCCATTTACTTTAAAAGAAGACAGTGGTCATCAAACATCAGTTGTTTGCTCGTCCTATAAGGTTGTGTATTTGTATTTAGCACGATATATGTACATAGGAACCGTTAAACTTCCGTCTGTTATTTGGGAAAGGCTTTTGGGGACAGTAATGATTAAAAATTCAAGCAGCATGACGCATTAACTCTTTTTTTTATTTAAATATAAATTATTTCATAAACTTACCCCACAACCGTTTTGACATGTTACTTTTTTACAGTCTGGTTCCACTAATAAGCCCATACCGCAACCTGGTTGAGGACACAAGACGCCTCCAGCTTGCAGTACGTATTCTTCTGTAGCAAAATGTTGATAACGTTCATATTCCTCACGCGTAAGTAATTTAAAATGATGAATTTCTTCGATAAAGGAATCGGGACAGCCAGCTGGGCAGGGTAGTGTATAGCCAATATTCGGATGCGGCATGAACTGGCGCTCCATCAGACGCGAACGACAGTATTGCAAAAAACAATCTATACATGTGACGTGTTTTGACTCGCAGGGAAATACCAAAACTGTTTCGCTTATATCGGTACATGCTAGACATGGAACATTTTTAATATTATTTTTAATAAGACTCAGAGGCGCTGCAAAGTCTTTTTCACCACCCGATATATGCTCGGCACATTTAAAGTAAAACTCTGCAAAGGGAGGATCGCCGATATTGTTGTCTACACAGGCAACTTCAGAGCTCTCACAGTGACCCCGAATGCGACGCGCCATTAAAACATCATCCCAACACTCAGGATCACGATGTACAGTAAAAGCGCCACCTTTGCATAACGAACAGCGCACGCGCAACTTGCCTTTGCACAGTTTATTACATTGTGAGCAATGCACGAAAAAATGTGCTCTTGAACGAAGACGATCTATGAAAAAACAATGTTATATAAAAATATCTAGGAACGAACAAGCAGCGATAGTTTTAGGTGTAGTCTTTTCATCAGGTAATCGAAATAATCATCTTTCATAATTTTGTTTTTTTTTTTTGTTGTTGTTTCGATTTCTTATTTTACCTTCTTCTGTAATGTTAACACGCTCTTCACTTTGCAGTTGCAAGTCAACAAGAGTCTCGCATAATGGTTTCGAAGGTTCTTCCGGTGTCTCTTCTTCCATCAGTGTCGATTCCAAGCGACGACGTTCAACGTAATCTTGACGAGGTCGCGTTCGTACAGCATGCAAGACACTTTGTTGACCCAAATCGCATTCCTATGTGTATTTAGAAAATTGAGGAATGTTAATAGCTTTATATCAAAAAATGCGCAACAACACAAATATCAAAAATATTTATTATTTAATTGTTTAAAATGAGCTAAAAAGGTCATTAAAATAAATCAATTCGAATTGTTGTTGATACTCAAATTTTATTTCCAATATTACGTCTTTCGTTCAAAGACATCATCAGGGACTAAAAATGTTAAAACAAATTACAATGATATCACAATACATACAAATTAGAAAAAACTTACATTAAAAATGAAAAATTAACAATTACATTAAAAGAAACTGATCAGATAAAAATTTTGTAATACAATTATTGCACAATCAAATTCAGATAAATTTTATTTATTAAGAAAAATTATTAAGAAAAAACAGCTGTAGCTCATTTGAAACAATTAAAGACAATAAAAGGTCAAAAACTAAATAATAAATAAGTATTATTTAATTGTACAATAGGTTAAGCATTTTTCTAGATAAAAATTTTGCTTTGTCATCGACTCGAAATTGTTGCATCGTTTATTCATGAAAATTACTTAGATCCATCATACAGTATAAATCATAAATTACTATTTGCATTAGGTTTATCGAACACTACACACGCTTGACTGAGTAAAAATTCGTTATTTTTACTGGCGCTCCTATCCTGAAGAGTGATAAGATGATCAGTCATCAATCACGAATAAATTTATTCATATACCATCACTGATCTGCACCCTTTTGACCTTTTTCTTTGATATTTTCGATTTTTATATATTGTTTAGTACTTAAGGTAGATCAATTAACATACATAGTTATATGGTTAAAAATATTCTTAAAATTTAACTAACAGAAAATTAGCAAGAAATAATTATGATTAGTTGGAATAGAACTAACTAATTGAAATCCAATTTTGATTTCTTGAATCGAAAAAATATGTATTTTAAATTGGATATAATTCCAAACTTTAAAGTAATTTGCTGATGTAATTTGTTCGAAAACAGAATATTAATTAATGAAGCTTTTATTGTTGAAGCGTTTGTGTTTGGAACCGTTCCTCATAAAATTTTTGAATATTATTCTATATGAAGAAAGTGAAATTTAATATTTCTCGTTTTGAACCACTTTGTTTGAGATGTGAGATAATTTAAAATATACCTTAAAACACCATCTTTTTTAATTTCAAGCAAGAGTATTTATGTATATCACAATCTTGACATGATGAAAAACTTGAAGGCTTAGCCGATTTTTAATTTTATTATGTCTGTTTTAACATTAAACTTTCCACACCGATTCCATGTCATTTTCACGAAAACGATTTCACGAATAGTCATTTTCACGAATGACCATTTTCACGAATGACCGTTTTCACGAATGGTCATTTTCACGAAAGGCCATTTTCACAAAAGCGATTTCACGAATGGTCATTTTCACGAATAACCATTTTCACGATACGAAAATCTAAATACAAGAGTTTAATTTAGGGAGGAACGTGAAGGCAGCTCCAAAGAAAAAATGGCTAGTGCTCCAAGACACAATAAGGACTGTAATGGCTAATTACCACACTTACGAAGAGCAAGATAAAATTTTAGACTCTTTTCGTATGATTTTATACAATATTTAATGTTTTACAATAGAAAAATAAACCAATATTGTACTGTAAACTGTTATATGTATTTAATGTTGTACAACAGAAAAATAAACCAACAACTGATAAATAATTTTCGTGAAAATGGTCATTCGTGAAAATGACCATTCCGATGGCCAATAGCCTACCAGATCTCAACTGCACAAACTCTTTATCCAGACCTTACATTAAACGAATCTCGTAACATGTGTTTGTACGTACGTAATTATTGAGTTACAAACATCACAAAAATTGGAAAACAGTAAACATTGTGTCCAGCCGATTATAGATAAATTCTCATCAGACGTACCTCAATCGTTGTTGCATCACTCAACTCTTTGCCAGCGAATATGATTTTTACTTCTTCGGGATGTAGTCCCAATTGGGGTGCAACCAACTCTTTGACATTTTTGATGTCCCATTTTGGCTCCAAGTTAACAGTAATTGTCTTCCCTGTGTTGGTTTTTACATAAATGCTAATTGTGTTCGTGATGGTCTTCCTACTGAAGGACAGCAGTTGCAACATGTTACGGATGATGGCTCGCACCAGATCCAATATAAAACTCATAAGTTTTACCTTTCAGTCAAATGGACTCGGAAGCAGGTAGAATAAATAAAAATATACGTTTTTGTGTTGTGATCATTGATATCAAAAATTATGACACGACGGGTTTGTATAAAATTTACAAAATATAAACTGTATAAAATTGAAACAGCTGATTAGCGGAACTGTCAAAGCGCGTACTATGTTGAAATACTGCAAGAGTGGTGAATTGTTATGAGAGATTTAAGTAGAGTATTTGGCAATGATAATTATGTTGGTTCCATAGTGTAGCGGTTATCACGTCTGCTTTACACGCAGAAGGTCTCCAGTTCGATCCTGGATGGAACCAGGCAAAATTATTTTTTTTTTAAATTTTATGTATTAGAATTTTTTTTATTGTTAATATTATATGAATACGAAATATAAAAGTAAATCCAAAAAAAATAAACACAAACATTATACAACATAATTTTAGTGTAGAAAAAGGTTGCGTACTTAATTCCTTAGCAACCCGAAAAGCTTCGAACGAAGTTTAATTTTGCTCCTACAATTGTCTAGACCAGTGGTGGGCACGTAGTGTCCCTATCAGCCCTCACTGCCCGCACCGTTATTCGAAGCACAAGCAAGCGAAAAAAAAATCGCAGAATTTCAACGCTATCGACGCACAACGTTGACTTGAGTTCAAATGAAAACAAAAACAACATACAAAGGCATAAGCGACGACGCCGCATTGTGTCTTGACGAATGTAGCAATTGTTTTTGTTTGTAGTGCAATTTGGTTTTTTTTTGTGATCTTGGCGAATTTGGAAATGACAGTAAAAAACTTTAAAATTTCGTTTGTTGTTGCTTGATGTTGTTGTTTCTCCCTTTTTTAAATTTCCATGCCCACCACTGGTCTAGACTGTCCATAATGACTGTTACTATACATATTATTATTTATAATAAGGACGATATAAACTATTCAGTACCAATGGTATTGAAACATATAAGTAAGTATGATATATTTTATATAAGCCTGATCAAAAACTTACATGGGTGGGTATAACATTACATGATCATAACATTTTTTCTTTAAGACTTGTGTTCTGTGATATCTGTGCCAAAAAAAGTAATGCAACATAGGCAAGAAGGGAAAAACGAAGGGGTGGTGTACAGAATTTTCTGTACCCGCAAATTCTTTCGTTCTGTTATTTAGCTTATATTATGCTTTGACTCTACGTTTGTTGTGGTGGATCGACGCAGTAAGTCGGCGTTTACATGAGGAAAGTCTGAAAGACAAATTCTTATACATTCTCGTGTGATTTTCGTTTCGCGTTTGCAACATATGATAAATTTTTTACCTCGTCCCTTTCGCTTTTCCCCTCTTGCCAACAAACAAGGAAACTTTGCGGCAAGACTTTCCTCGTATAAACGTTGACTAACTGCTTTGATATTCACAAGCAGAAAGAAATTCTGGTTTTCGTGTGTAAACGCAAAACAAATTCACAAAAGGGAATGGGCAAGAATTTGTTTCATCGAATTTCCTCGTGTAAACCCTTGACATTAGGATTGCATGAAAGTAGTCTTATATTTAATAAATGAAAAGTTCTTTGAAGCATGACCTCTTGCATTATTAAAGAAATTAATGGTGATTTGTTTGCAGCAAATGATTTATACTCCATGGCGCATTGTGTGGCCGCCGACCTAAA